>MXAW01000001.1:1388333-2776666 GCA_002554605.1 Helotiales sp. F229 | reverse complement strand
CGAGAATGTATTCTGAGTCGTCGGATACTAGGTCGTTGTGGCTGTTGACGAGACATGTTTTGTTTCGGGCTGGGGAATTTTGTGCTGTGATGGGTCGGGGTGATCTGAGGTTTCTAAAGACAGGGATTTGAGAGACGCTGGATGCGAGGGTACATAGCGGAGCTGCTATTGAGAGCAGGAGGAGAGTTGATGAGACCATTTTGAGAGGATGTTCAGATACGTCGTGAAGCTCAATAATCAGAAAATATAACAACTTGCCTCTTTATATACTTTCCTCTCCATGTGGATCTCCGGCTCCCGGTACAGATCTCGGATCGTTGGTATCCCAACAGCCTACCTTCGCATCGGGCCATTAGGGCCGACTGGGTCACGACATCCTTTGGATTTCAATCTCTATCTTGAACCACAACAACCTCCAAGGCAGTACCTACCAATGCTACGGATGGAAAAACTATGAAGCATTATTGAGAAGAGTGGGGGAAACTAAACATGATAGCATGATAAATCAACTGAAAGTTCGGATAACATGCGGGGTTGCGGGGGAGAACATGGGGATCGATACTGGAAAAGTGAAGAGGTAGACCGGAAAAGAGAGTTCGTGGGGATGAGATGGGGATGAGATGGATATCAAGAGTTCAGATGAGGGTCTAAATTTTCCGTCGTGTTTTGATTGGGTCGGCTTGACGTGAATTACATCCACTGGGGAATACCAAGACGGGAAAATGCGATTATTGAGGTGGTTGGTACTGAGAGGTGTGAGCTTGGCGCGCGAATCATGTTGATGGGGTGAGCTTACCGTGATGTCGGGTTTGAAAGTAAATAATCAACATCTTCAAGACAATCCGATTGATGAACTTTGATGGTTCTAAGCACTCGGAGAAGAATGAATTGATGGACTTTGGGTACTCTGGTCCGTCACCGGCAACCTTTGGGTGCAGATATTGGAATGAAGAGTGAAGAGGTAAGAAGCCAACTCGATGCAAATTATCACGAATGGATTAATCGCATACAGTTTAAACGGTACGTTAAGGACGAGGCCATGGCCATGCTTTCACTCAGGGGTCTCGGCTAGGGAACCATGACGTTGGGGAATTGGGGTGGGTCAAGTGTCAAGTTAAGGTTTCAACTTCGGACGACTTCATCAGCTCAAAAAGAAAAGAGCTCCATTTGCAAGTAGTCATTTCTTACCCATCTATCTGTTTACTGTGATTTAAGCCGATCTCATCATTTCCCGTGCTTGCAAGATGCCTCTAACAGAGTTGCTTCCCGCTTCGCTCACGGCCACCCAATAAGTCCGAAGGTAAACTTGTCAGTTCCTTCAATCTCCTTCGACATCTCCTTGAGGTCATCAGCATCCCAATGAGCCCATACGAACTTTCCGTTGACGAACTTTGCTTCGGGACTGACGGCCCAGACGACAAAGTCCGATGGTAGTTCCACTGAATAAAAGTCAATACAGCTCAATCTAGAAAGGGCTGGAGATGGAACTTACTGGTGTCAAATGGAAGAGCTATCCTGGAATCGGAGGTTTTGTCGTTCACTTGTTGGGCTGGGTGTCAGAATAGTTCAAGGAATACCAAAATTGTCTTGGATATTGGCTTGGGGTTGCATTGAAGGGTACTTACTTGCAGTCATGATCACCCCTGGATGGACATTTAAGACGAAGAAGTCAGGATACTCATGATGGACACATTCGAAGAACTTTGCAGCAGCCAGCTTGGAAGTATGGTATCCAGAGTACCCAGGGAGATACTTCAAGTGCGTGACGCCAGTGCTGATGTTGATGATAGCAGCTTCTTCAGCAGCCACAGGAACGAAAGCAGTCACAACATTGAAGTTACCCTTCACATTGACCTCGAAGCCATTATACTAATCCTCAATATCGACTTTGGCAATAGGATTCAAATTAGGTAAGAATCCAGCATTAGCAACAAGAACATCGACTGGTCCGACTGCAGCTTTGATGGATTCGAAAGCGGTGACGAGTGCGTTCTTATTGACGATATCTGCGACATATGTGTAGATCTTGGGTCTATAGCAGGGTAGGTATCCCGATGGTAGTTCTTAACAGGTGATGGGAACTCCATTTTGAAGATTGTTTGGTCCTATCGAAATGGAATTGTGTTGAGAAGTATGTATGGATGAATTGAAGAAAGTTTGATATTGTCTGTGTTGATTGGTTTGACAAGAAATCGAAGTCTCTTTTGTTATATATCCAGAGATCCTGTGTTCGTTGGTCATCTTTCCTTTCCCTTCTTTCAGCTATCACTGATGCATTCATTAGCAGCTAAGGCGAAAGCGCAACATCAGCACGAATGCTTATTCAGAATCGAATTGGTAACATTCAACGAATGAATTTGGATAATTCCGATTGCTTGAAACACCATGTGGTACAATATTTGCAAGCCTCTGTTTATTCATGCGGGAAATTCGGAAAAGGCAACAAATTCATAGCTTTGCTTGGTGGCTCGCTAAGCAAGACAGAGGTTGGCAGGATGTTTACTGAATACTCCGAGTCCCTCGACACCCCTGGCAACTTCACATCGCCGCATCTGAATGGATTCTTCTGTTGCATTCTGGGCGTTCTTTGTCGTCTCAGTTGCAATCCTTCGAATTTCGGATTGTCTTGGCAAAGGTAAACAAGCCTCACGAGGTCATCGACTGCTTCAAAAGCCACCTCAATGCTTCTTGCGGATTGACATTCGCATCCTTACTTTTCGTTCCGTTCTTTGATTCTTGTTCTCTTGAGGGGTCATCCAAGCACTTCCCAACTCGCTACTCCGCTGACATATCGCCGAACATCCTTCCACACGAAAGAATCACCCGAAACCCAACATTAGGTCGGATAGTTCGTCTTTTGATTGGCAACTAAGCCTTCCTCTACCCAGAAGAGAGCCCATATTCCAATGTCCGAAAGGCTAAGAGGATAATGCGACGCTCCCGAAGCTGTGCCAGAGAAAGAAGTTGTTTGTTCTTCTCAACAGCCAGCAACCCACACAGCTCCTGCCCCGATGAAGACAACACAATTACTACCCCAGAATGGAAACACGAAGGCAGTTCTCCAGATGACAGCACGGATAATCAGGTCAACAAGGATCTCCAGCGAGCCAATACCGCGAAGCTCTTGAGGACCAACAGTCGACGTATTCTTCCGTCGAAGTCGGTTGATGGTATGATACTGGTTGACTAAACTCAGACAAAACCAAGCTGCGACCACAGTCTGAGATCTACCAGGCTGATATGACGGCTGGTAATGTCGCATACGATGCACTCATTAAGCTGTGGCAGATTAATCTTCTGGATCCTGCTGTGGTGGGCCACCCTTTTCGCTCGCTTGATTTGCTGTTACCCTGATGTTGACTTACCATTCTCCGGGCTTTGACAAATATTTAAACAGCACTCGTATATGGAATCTTTTATTAATTCTTTGAATACGGTTTCGTTGGCATATCCGGTCATCTATGGATCCAGCCTCGATGAATCACAGCTGCCATTTTTGGCTGTTGTCTTTTCGCTGTTGGTTTGCATACCGCCGTACTACTAATACTATTACAACATCGTCGAGCCTCGAGTTAGGATTAGTCGATTCGGTCCACCTGATGAGAGGTTGCTTCCAGGACCCATTGCTACATTCTTCGTCCCTGCTGGACTGTTCATGTTGAGTCAGTTCGTAGAATTACTACAGAGATTGTTTATTTACATGCTGATAATATTCCGTCATATTAACATGGACATCTAACCCCTCAATACACTGGATCACTCCCACCATAGGCGTCTTCCTGGTCATGACAGGCTGCTACACTATCATTCAAGCTATGTTTTTTTTACCTACCTTTCACATACCTCTATTTGCTGCCAATGACTTCGCTAGGTCGGCGTTCGCTGCGGGAGCCACGGGGTTGTTAGACGTTCTTCTTGGGGACGGATCTGAGAAAATGGAGTAAATTTGTGGTCAAGTAAGTATGGGCTGCTGCGCAGGGGGATGGCTGAGGTTCGGGGGGGTATTTATTCAACATTGTGTCTTTCGGTGTTACGAAGAGGGATCTAGAATGACTTGAATGTTAGGATGTGGACTATAGATGAGGAAAAAGGTCGTCAGAATTTGATTGTTGGTTTGTATTTCATTGTTTTGTCTACCCTAAAATGCGCCTTGCCCGGTAGACTTGCGGAACGGTTCGGAATTCCACATCTCATCCACCATCTCGCGTGGCTCACCCTGTGAATCCTCTCAATGTATGGGAAACATTACTGTGCAAAACTACTGTATTCTTTGTTGAACGCCTGGGAATGTTAGCGAAGTCAAGATGAATCTGCGGCTGTATCAAACTTACTCTTCCGATCACCATCTTTCTGATCTCAGTGGTTCCTGCACCTATCTCATACAATTTGGCACTTTCAAAGTCAGTATTGATTTCCCAGTAGGGGAGAAAGACTTACTCTCTCAGTAACCTTGAAGCAGGCATCTCTTCAACATAGCCCATACCGCCTAGTAACTGAATACAATCAAGCGTGCATTCAGTCGCTCTCTCCGCAGCATACATGATAGCGCCTGCACAATCCTGAGTACGGATCTGGCCAATCTCGTCAACTTTTCTCGCCGTATCGTAGGTGTAAGCTCGAGAAGCTTGCAGCTTCGTATACATATCCGCAAGCTTGCCTTGGACAAGTTGATTATGGGCAATAGGAGTACCGAATTGCTTCCTCTGGTGTGTAAAAGGAAGGGTAACGTCCATGGCTGCTTGCATGATACCCAGTGGTCCAGCACTGAGAACAAGGCGTTCCAAATCCAGGCCCTCCATCAGGACTTTGACTCCGCGGTTGATCTCCCCGAGGACGTTCTCCTTTGGAACGAACACACTTTCGAAGACAAGTTCTCCTGTATTGCTTCCACGCATGCCCATCTTATCCAACTTCCGGGCACAGCTGAATCCCTTGAAGTCCTTCTGGACGAGGAAAGCTGTGATGCCCTTAGATCCTTTGTCTGGTTCCGTCTTTGCGTACACCACGATAACATCGGCGTCTGGTCCGTTCGTAATCCACATTTTAGTTCCGTTAAGAACATATCCACCATCAACAGCCTTTGCCGTTGTCCGCATGCTCACAACATCACTTCCTGCTCCACTCTCCGACATTGCCAAAGCGCCCACACTCGTTCCAGCGATCAAGCCCGGCAGGAACTTCTTCTTCTGTTCTAGATTTCCGTTCAATTGTAATTGATTTACACAGAGTTGAGAATGTGCTGCATAACTCAACCCAATTGAACCAGAAGCTCTTGATATTTCCTCCATAACCACACAATGTGCCTGGTATCCCATCGATAGTCCCCCAACGTCCTCATCCGCAGTTATTCCCAAGAACCCCGCATCTCCAAGCTTCTGCCACATTTCGTTTGGAAAAGCATTGGTCTTGTCTGTTTTGGCAGCCACCTCCTCTGGGATTTCTCGTCTCGTAAATTCTTGGACTCGTTCTCGAAGTTCGTCTAGGTCTGCAGACGAAGGTGCTTCGAATCCTTTAGGGTGCTTGGATGAAGCATTTCGCTGCTGGACTGCTGCTATTGGGATTTGAGGCTTGATTCGAAGCTGCAGTGTTGGGCGAGTCGCCAATGACCGAATACACCTTGTTGTTGCCATTTTTCTGGACACTGTAGAAGAAATGAGAATGAAGGACTAGAAATCTAGAGTCCTACTCTAAGTACATTGTTGTCCCTTAAGCCGTGCCGTGCGCCCCTCGGCATCCCAAGATCCTTGATAACATTACCCCAGTTTCCTTGAGCCGAAGAAGCCAAAGTCGCGTTTTGCATTCGTCACTTGTCCGAAGAATCCTTGTCAAACCTCAGGTTTCGATCCGCTGATAACCGGTATAAATGTTGACCATCTTTGAACGGGCAACTTCTTTGAATTAATGTAGGATTTCAACACTGCAGCAGCAGCTGTGGCACCTTCATACGAACACAATGTCTACATTCAGGGCCTCACGAGAGGCATTGAAGCTCCCACGGCGCATACCGAGGTCCTTTCTTCGAACATTTCCCCTCACTGTCCGGCGCTCTCGAGGCATCGCAACTCACTGCACGCCCAACCAGGCCAATGCCATATCAGTCTTACCTACGATCGTCGACCCTTCGTCTGAAGAGTACAAGGAAAATGCGAGGCAGATGGGAGAAGTTATGGGGAAGTTGGAGGAGTTGACGAAGAAGATACGTCAGGGAGGGTCACCCAAGGCGAGAGAGAAGCATCTGGCTAGGAAAAAGATGCTGCCCAGGGATCGAGTCACGGCTTTAATTGATCCCGGAACTTCTTTCTTGGAGCTATCTGCTCTGGCTGGTCATGAGGTCTATCCCGAAGCGGAGATACCTGCTGGTGGAATCATAACTGGTGTTGGTGTTATTGAGGGTGTTACTTGCATGATTGTTGCAAATGATAGTACTGTCAAGGGAGGAACGTATTATCCGATCACAATCAAGAAGCATTTGAGAGCCCAGGCTATTGCTCAAGAGAACAATCTCCCGTAAGTCCCAATGATCGGGTTTTGCAACAGATTTAACAATACACAGTTGCGTCTATCTTGTTGACTCGGGCGGAGCGAATCTACCCCACCAAGCAGATGTATTTCCTGACCGAGAACACTTCGGACGTATCTTCTTCAACCAAGCTAGAATGAGTTCCATGGGAATACCTCAAATAGCAGTTGTCATGGGTCCCTGCACAGCAGGAGGAGCTTACATGCCAGCCATGTCAGACGAGAGCATCATCGTCGACGGCCAAGGCCACATCTTCCTCGCCGGACCACCACTCGTCAAAGCTGCCACCGGAGAAGTAGTAAGCGCCGAAGACCTAGGAGGCGGTAAAATGCACACGACTGTCTCCGGCGTGACAGATTACCTAGCAGTCGACGACGCCCACGCACTCGTCCTCGCCAGACGCTCAATCAGTAATCTCAACTGGCCCAAGAAGGAGTTCCCCGCTCCAGCAACCTACGAAGAACCCTTACACGACCCCGAAGAGCTCGTCGGGATCGCTAGCACGAACCTCCGCAAACCTCTAGCCATCCATGAAATCATCGCGAGAATCGTAGACGGGAGCGCCTTCTCTGAGTTCAAGCGTGATTATGGAAGTAGTCTCGTCACAGGCTTTGCGCACATCTATGGGCAGAAAGTAGGAATCATTGCCAATAACGGTATCCTTTTCAGCACATCCTCTCTAAAAGGAGCGCATTTCATCGAGCTCTGTTGTCAACGCCAGATCCCGCTCGTCTTCCTGCAAAACATCAGCGGCTTCATGGTCGGCACAGACGCCGAGCGCGAAGGCATCGCGAAGAATGGCGCCAATCTCGTAACTGCAGTTGCATGTGCTAATGTACCGAAATTTACCGTCGTGGTGGGGGCGAGTAATGGTGCTGGCAATTACGGTATGTGTGGAAGGGCGTACAGTCCTCGGTTCTTGTGGATGTGGCCAAATGCGAAGATTGGTGTTATGGGGTCGGAGCAGTTGACTGCTGTTATGGAGACGGTGGGCAAGGCGGTGGATCCGGAGTTGAAGGCGAGGATTGAGAGGGAGAGTGAGGCGGTTTTCTCGTCGGCGAGGTTATGGGTGAGTGATTCCATTTTCTATCTTCGTCCCTTTTTGTTTATCTCGAGTGTGCAAGCCTTGAAGTAAGAGATGACTGACATATACAGGATGATGGTGTAATACCCCCGAGCCATACACGCCGCGTGTTAGGATTAGGCCTAAGGGCTGCTTTGGGAGGGAAGAATGAACCCGAACCTACGAAATTCGGTGTCTTTAGAATGTAATTGTATGATTACCTTAGAAAGAGCAGCAAACAAAAGATGCGATGTTATCATGCCTTTCCTCTCCGTGAAACATCCGCTACATTTACAAGTCTCGTTTCTGCTCCCGACTTATTCGTTAGCTAGGTACCTACTGAGCGTCGCCTAGCAATGCCTGGCCAGAGGTGAAGCGAGGTAAACAAACCTCTTGGAGTCAGTACCCACCCTCCTTCTCTAGTTAAAATCAGGGAGGAAGTCTCAATGGCAAGTTATTTCGACAACAACAATTCACTTCCATACACAAATAGAAGTCTCCGTACATACGTAAAAAGCGTTCTCATAGGAACGATTTTTTTTCTGGACTTCGAGTGCTGTGCTCTAAGAGCAAATTTTACACCGATTCCGAGTTTCAAGTACGTATAGGCTTTGCAATGACCATTGGGTCTCTCGAAGGTTTGCTTTGCATCTTGGACTTACGACGGTGTGCAAAGTACGTTTATGCATTCATTGCCGTTTTGAAATTGAACTATCCTTGAGGTTAAATTTGAAATGCGGTTGCGGGATAGTCCAACATCAGCATGAAGATATTAACGAGGGATTCATGTTTTCACACGTACGGAGAGGCGCTGATAAAAGTCAAGAACGCTCGCTGTATTCCTATTTCATGAAAAGGCATCTGAAAAGTATTTGTACACAATAAAAAGAAAGTCTGTATTGCTTGCAATCAGATACCCGTCCCAGTCCAATCCAACCCGTATGATAACTCCTCTTTCTCCACCCACCTATCGACCTTGACTCCTCTCAACGTCCCGTCATTCAAATCTCCATATTCAATTTCATTTATTCGAGGTATTTCTTCTCATCCAAAGCATGTTCGTATTGAGGAGGTGGACTTTGAGACTCGAGGAAACCCTTCGATTCATCATCGGATTCCTCATCAACCTCCTCCTGCTTGACTTCGGCGTACTTGTTTTGGCCACGACGGAAGAGCATACGCCATGTGAAGACGACGATATGCCCAACAACCATACCGATAAGACTGGCGGTTATACCAACCATGACGCCGATAAGAACTGGTACCAAGACGTGGAAAACGATGCCACGGAGGAATCGGCCAAAGCTACCTTGTCTATGGTGATGGCGCCATGGACGAGATCCATGGGGGCGAGGACGGCCATGATTGGGATGCTTGTTGTGTGGGTGCTTGTGGTGAGGTCTGGGGACAAAGACAGGTCTGACTTCTGGAGTTGGGCGCTTAGATCCGCAACCCTTCTTCAGTGCAGCCAAACGGTCTGCGACAATGGCACGCCACTTGCAGAGAATAGTCGCGCATTCGCGGTTGTCATCTGTGGGGTTTGAGAGGCTGGCTGGTGCGGTGATTCCGCTGTTTCCAAGCATCAACTTGCCGGATGGGGTTTCGAGGAGTTGTAAATCGATGGTTGGGAGACCTTTGATGAACTTGTCGGCTACCTCGACGATTTCCAAATGGACTGCTACAAGGTCCAGTTGATCTTGTGGTGGATTTGCTGGTCGCCCGATGGCGAGAGAGTAGCCCAGCTTCGGGTTCGAAGCGTATTGCCAGGTATCATCCGCTGCCTTGACCATCTGCGAGGCAGTGAGGGGTTCCATGAAAGTCTGGGATGTAGGATCGATGGGATAGATTTGGAGTCCGTTCAGGAGAAGTTGGTCGGCTCCATTCTTGTGGGAGAGGCTGAAGTTGAGTTGAAGGATAGATTCAGCGTGCATCGACTGTGCCTGGCCATTGACATTCGTGATAACGGGGCATCCAGGACAGTCGATTTCCATAACCCGTCCTTCCATTCCGACCGCATCTTCAAAGGGAAGGGCTTTGACGATATCGGTGTCTGCTGAGGAGATCTCAGTGGGGATAAGGAAGCCTTGAGAGAGACTGGCCAGAGCCGCCACGGCTCCCAGCTGAGTGAGATACATGATTGGATTTGTTGATACTGAGTGGCTACTATGACCAGAATGTAGAAGATTGTAATGTTGTTGATGAGAAGGATGAAGAGGTCTTTGTTATTTGAAGACCAGCTTCGATGGCGCGGCTGTCGAGTTCAAAGGAGGAGCAGAAGGAGGAGAAGCGTCGTAAGAAGGTTGAGATACGACGAGTCCGAAACATCTCGCCCCCCACCATGAAGGTTAGAACCAGTCAAATGCTGGCTTATCAGGTCTTGGCGTGACGCTGATTCGACAAGCGAGTCGAGTCCTTTCACAGCCCAGCTACATACGGGCAAGTGGGGAAATCCCAAAACGCAGTTATCGGGATCGGAGCATCAAAATAGAAACCCCGACCTTCACCCCGCCATTGGCAGCGGTCGTCGCGAGACGAGACGAGACGAAGGCACTTTCTTTTGTACAACAATGAATCATAAAATCAACTTTGTGGCAGAGGTCTCTTTTCTATTTATTCTCTTTCATTTTCACTATAATCTCCGCCATTTCATAAGGTGTTATTGTGCCGCTGAAGCTCAAGCCCAATCGATGAAGAGCGACCCCCACTATTCTGGGAGGAAGGGACCCTTTTCAGATGGCGCTGATCGTCCGTCACTGGAAGCAGAGCCAACGTCATGCTGCCGCCATAGCGTGTGGACATCCCAGCTATCAAAACAGAAGATTCTTCTTAACTGTTTCAATCCAATTTCAACAAAGAATCAAACAACCCTTTTCATAAGACTACTTCGTTGTCCGTCTTTGCCTCTCGTCAATTGATTTGCAAGTCTTCTGTTTTCTCTTTTCCAGCGTCTTTTCCTCTGCTCGTTGTCGAGCTTAGCAAGTTTCAACATGTTCCGTTCACAGCTTCTCCGCCAGACAGCTCGCGCGGTGCGAGCTTCAACAGCTTTTCCACAGCCAATTGTCTCTAGGACACTGCCATCAATCGCGTGCTCGAGGCCCATTCACAGCACTCCTTCGCTTCGACAAGATGAGAAGCAGCCTGGAGAGGACCACGAGGGTTCATTCGCCCGGACTGATCCAACTGTCGAGGTAGAGTATCCCGAGGAAGGAGACCTTCCTTCTAGTACTCCGGTGCAAGGAAGAGGTGGTATGCATTTCAGACGTACGCTTCCTTCGTTCTCGCTGGAAGGTAGAGTCGGTGTGGTGACTGGAGGTGCTCGTGGTTTGGGTTTGGTAATGAGTCAAGCTATGGTTATCAGTGGTGCAGATGTGGCCATTGTCGACTTGAACAGTATGATCCAGCTACCCACGAAGGAAAGATATGCTAAATGTTGACAGAGGATGAGGCACAGAAGCAAGCAGAGCAATTGGTAGCAGCTTTCGTAAAAGAGAACCCAGGAGCAGACAAGCAAGCTTCACTTCCACCCACAAAGTCGACCAAGACTAACGCCCAAACAGAGTCCCCAAGGTCACAGCACACTACGCCGACGTATCCTCACAAGAATCCGTCGAAGCAGCTATCGCCGAGATCATTTCCGAGCACGGCAAGATTGACAACCTGGTCACATCCGCCGGATTCACAGAGAACTTCGAGGCAATCAACTACCCGATCGAGCGAGTACGCAAGCTTTGGGGCGTCAACGTAGATGGAACATACCTATTTGCGATTGCCGTTGCGAAGCACTTAATGGAAAGAAAGGCACCGGGAAGCATGGTCTTCATTGGTAGCATGTCTGGAGCTATTGTCAACGTCCCACAACCACAGGCGCCATACAATGCTGCTAAGGCGGCAGTTAGACATTTGGCTTCGAGTTTGGCGGTTGAGTGGGCTCATGCCAATATCAGAGTCAATTGCATTTCTCCCGGATATATGCTCACAGCGCTGTAAGTTCTCCGGGAATATGTTGGAGATGTTTCTGACCGTACCGCAGCACAAAGAAGATCCTGGATGACAACCCGGATCTGAAGAAGCAGTGGACTTCTCTAATTCCACAGGGTAAGATGGGTCAGCCAGAAGATCTGATGGGTGCCGTTACCTTCTTGTCATCAGATGCATCTGCATATGTCACAGGTAAGCTTCGTCTCGAATAATCCATCAACCGTTTACTAACAACGACAGGCGCCGATCTACGTGTCGATGGTGGTTACACCGTCACGTAAACGTTCCGTGTAACCATGTTGGCCGTTGGCATTAGATTCAGGGGAGAGCATACAGATATCGGTACGAATAGAATAGAATGAAGCGCATTGAGCAGTCCCGTTCTTCTGGGCCTTGCAAAACCACATCCACCAACCAACCACTCACTGCATTTTGACGTTTCAACATTCAGGCTTCTTCATAGTGCCATGTTCCGATTCCTCGTTTCCAATCCTTAATTTCGAGTCCCCAGCCAGCAAATCCTCCCCCTTATGTATCTCCTAAAATTAGTAGCTGAACATACTATCACAGCCCTCGTCACCTCCTAAGAAGTGTTCTCATCTTCCATCATCCCACCCCAAAATATCCCATCCCATCCCAAAAGAGAGCCATACACAATCCAAAGGGATTCGCACACATCTTCTCAAGCCCCCAATAAATGACCGCAACTTATTTTCAAGAAGTGCGGAGGACTGACTGACTGACTATTCTGTTTTTCTTCTCTCTTTCCTTTTTTCGATTTGTTGACCTACCTAGTCTGTCTTCCTCGCTTGTATGCAATTCCCAGGGCATGCTCTCACACCACACACACACACACACACACACACACGCAAGCGAATGAATGCACGTTACCTACACCGCAGGTAGATAGATACGTCGGTACGTACTCCTCGTCGCTTCACTTCCTTCCTTCACGATGCTAGGTAAGTGCCTCCGAGCGCACTGTGCCAATGGCGTTGTTTAGGATTATACATTTACTATTTATTCAGGGGTTTGTTCCTCTTCCCTAGCTACAGAAGCGAGAGGCACCGATAGAGCCCATACTCATTCATCGCTTTATCGCTGTCAAAGTTTTACTTCATCTCTCGCTCAATGATCCCTTCCAACGCCAGAACAATGCCAACAGCCATCTGTATGCGCCCTCATTCCAAGTTTTTGATCATTCCGCAATGCACAAATGTATTTCAACAGCAAAGCGACTATCAAACATAAAACGCGGCTGTGAGGGAAAACCATAACCGGTTCAAGACTTTTTTCTGCCAAACAAACATCCACGCATCACGCACCCGCTCGCTCGTGTTATACATAGCCGATTATTTGAGTCATCAAATACGTGGCCCTTCAAAATACGTGGGCCCTTCACTTCTTTCTCCTGACTTCTTTCTCGTTCCGGGTACTCTTCTCCTTGTCTTGTTTGAGTAGCAAGGTGAGTTGGCTTTTGCTTCTGCTCAGAGAATCCGCAACAGGTGCTGCTTTCACCGGCTGAACGGGTCGCTTGGCAAACATATCATTCTGCTCTGGCTCCTCCGTGGCCCGTCCTTTGCCTTTCGAGACTATCGGCGATGGTACGGTTTTCGTTGCGGACAAAGGTCCGTTGGTGCCAACTTCTCCCAGCTCTACCTGTCCAGTTGCATCGGCCAGCGTTGGAGCCAAGCTAGGAGCACTCTTAGAATCGTGTTGCACAAGTCGCATTGCATCTACTCCAGATGACTCGGTAGTCCCCGCCGGTTTTGATAGTGGTGACTTTGCTAAAGTCGTTTGAGGACGCTCTGGTGCGGGGTCACTGGCACGATCTGGCGCACCCCTGGATTTACCTTGCAGACGAGCATTGGCTTCGGCGAGCATGATCCTCTGTAGTTCCAGTTCTTCGAGCTCTTCCGCTGTCAGCTCCTCTTCCTCCCCCTCCTCCTGGAGATTCTCAATACGTCGAAGTTGGCTAGAAGGGCCAGGTTCTGTAGATGGACCATGCTCACTAGACGAAGCTGCCTCTTCGGTCATTTTGCTTGAAGTAGCACGTGCTTTTCCAGGCGATTTCCGTGGCGAAGAACGCTTTGTGTCGGCAAGTCTCTTCTTCGACAGCTGACTGATTGCAGATCTGTCGGGAGATGGAGTAAAATTCTCTTGAAAACGAGATTGTGTCTTTGCAGGTGGTCCATCCAACGATGAACGAGCCCCCGAAGCCGCTTGCCCTGCTTCAGGTTCTCTAGCAGCCGCATCTGCTGAAGACTGAGAGGTTTGCGAGCTTTGCCGCCGGACAATCACGGGACGTTTCTTCTTTGAGGCCGAGAATCCAGTCTTCTTCCTAGTCGCGGTCCCGGTCTTCTTGTCGGCCTTCCCATCCCGTGGGTCTGGCGAAGGAGGTTGAACTACAACATGAGAGTTCGGACTGACGGACGAGTTTTGATCACCCTCGTGTTCCGACTCATGTGGCGATATAAATCGAGCTGTTGGGCGCGGACCTCCAGTGGATGGACCTCTGGTTTTCTTCAAAATCGGATGTGGCATAGGGACAGGCGCTCTGGATACCGAGGAAGCGGTAGTTGTCGTGCCACTACTTGTTGATGGTCCATTCGAGCGAGTCTGGGTGCTTGAAGCTCCAGGTCCATGCTGGATACTTCTGTTCTAATATTCCCAATTCAGTACGGGATGGCTTGTGCGGATAGGCAGTTCATACCGGTGGTGAGGGCCCCTCTACACGGTTTGGAGGTCCACGCAGTGTTACGAAGGTTGGTCCGTTCGAAATATGATCAAAAAGCCGAGCAACCGTTGCAGCATTTAGGTATTTCCTGTCGCTGTACCATATTCGCCACCAATAGTTCTCCAGACGTTCTGCCGTGGGATCCAGGAGTCTTCGCTTCGTAGTCGTATACACTGTTCGAAGTTCAAATTAGTCGAATCCTGAAAAAGGGCCGGGCAGAGGTACCTTTCCACAACTTGGCAATCTCTGCTGGGTCCAGTGGTTCGGCCGCAATCCTCTCGATACTCTGATTGATCTGATCACTATTGACCACGATGCCTTTGGGCAGGATAAGCGCCATCCTCGTAACAGGTCCAAGGCGGACGGGTGTTTTGTTGACAGCAGCACTTTCAAGGCAGGTGGAAAACACCTACCAAGAAAGATGCTGCGCCTAGAAGGTCAAGGAATCCGCATCCGGAAATTGATTTCAGGTTAAGACGAGGACGAGGAAAGAGCGGGATCGCGAGTCGGTCTTCCTCGGTTGAGGGTACAAGATATCCGAGAAGTGAGGAAGGAGCCGTCCATGAACCACCTCAAACTTTTTCTACCCAAGAAAATTTTGAACACTTGCAAGCTCTACTCTCTGGACCAATAGCCAACTCCTCTTGCAGGAATAGAATAATAAAGTATTGTCTTCTTATGTATGACTCGGAAGTAACTCGGCAATGTGACACAGAACTCGATTCATGTAGCTGGAGAAAATTGAGAATTCGACTTCGTTATACAGGCTTTGTGAAACCAGATACTGAGGAGGAGTTGGACTGAAAGTGGGGTCGAAAGTGACGGCGTCTGCAAGATAAAGAAAAGATATTAGCTAATGGCTGGAAGTACAGTAACAAATAGACGCGGGACAACAGAACGAACAAGGTGCTCATGTTCAAAGCTTCAATAACAGAGAAGGCAAGAGAAGAGAGGCATCAAGGTACCGTCTTACTTTTGAGCGAGGCAAGGTAGAGACAGACGGGGGGTGCAATAAGGTATGCAGTGGACTTAATTGCAGCTGAAGGGAACTGATCCGTTTTGTTCTAGACTTTAGTGGGGAACGAAAGGGTGTGGCGTGGAACGTGGAAGGAGGGGTGGTGACCTGCAGAAGATGCAGAAGAGCTTGGAGAGATACCCGGGAACTGTACAAAGTATCCCACGAGTTGAAGTAGGGAGGTGGAAGAGATTCGGAGATTGAAAGAGTGAGAGTGAGCACTTGACTAACTGAGTCTGGTGTGCGGCGTATAAAGGTAGAAAAGAACGAAGGAAGAGAGAGACAGAGAGAGAGAGAGAGAGAGAGAGAAAGGGAAGAGAACCGATGTAAAAGGTTTCCTCTGCTTACCAGAAGAAGAGATGAAAACAAGCTAGAGTAAGACAAAGCTCAAGCTCAGGCTCTGTCTGCTCAGGTCAGGTTCAACTTCAGATCCACAGGGTCCAGTCGGCCTCTTTGCCCTGTCTGTCTGTCTGTCTGTCTGTCTGTCTGTCGTTCGTGTCGTGTCCTGCCTGTCGGTTCAAACTCAAATGCCCAGTGACTGACGATGAACGGACCTCGGAATCCGGAGGCGAGCTGGAGCTTGAGCCGGAGATGTACTTGAGGTATGGTTCAAGTACTTTACTGGGAGAGCTGAGCTGAGGTACGTACCCAGGCTAACTGTAGGTAAATTTTAATTTGCGAGTGAGGGGATGGGTTCCACTCTTCCGTCCGTTCTTTCGAGAAGGATCAACTCGGTGATTAGGCGTCAAAAGCGGCAGTCAGGTACAGAGTTAATACGGCGTAGTCCTCGTCTAGATAGATACTACTCGAGTAGGTGGATTTATGAACGACAAGCAGACAGAGGTCAGCATACCTCGGGAGGCAAAGCAAAGCCATGCTCGCCATGCTATATACTCGAGAACCAGGAGGGCCCTTGCACCGCGGATCGATATCGATACCACGCGGCAAGAACTATTATGTGACCGATCCTGTGAGGAGCAGGTCCCGGGTTCTAGGGCTTCCAGAAAAGAACAGTTCTGTCTGGGCCGTCGGACGTTGCGGACAGGGCTTGCATTGCATGCTTTCGGTGAGGTAGGCCTACGCCTGGAGTGAGTGAGTGACTCGTGGTGGAGTAGAGTAGTGGAGTGCAGTGAGCGCAGTGGCGGCGGCAGCGAGAGTTGTGAAGGAGAGTACAGCCTAACGAAGCAAACACACAGGCGGCCCAGTCACTGACCCAGGGCATGCATGGATGGTTGCTTGTTTGTTTGTTTGTTTGTTTCAGCACACGGTCTTCTGTTGGGAACGAACAGAACATTGGAACGCTGTCACGGCCTGATTGACTGACCAGAGGTATCTCTCCTTTTGCTCGGCTCAAAACACCAGTCGGGTCAGTTCTTGTGGTCTCACGCTTCAAGCTCAAGCAAGGTCTCACCCTCGGTTCGGGGGACTTCGACAATGCTCGGCCTTGACAAGCCTTCAAGCTCTCCCCTTCTCTTTGTACAGTAAACCGTAAATTACAACACTCGGTCCTGTTGGTATGACAAGACTAAACAAGACGAGGCAACCAACAAACGACGAAACGGGCATGCATGATCTTCACAATGCTGTCCTTTAACCATTCGAATTCTGGTTCCTCCCTTCCTTCCCTTCACCAGCTTGCTATTACTCAGATATCAAATCCTTCCTCCTGTCCTCCATCTCTCACCGCCTCATCCTCCTCCTCCTCCTCCCCGCCAAGGTCAACTCCCCGACGGCGTGTTTCTTTGCCTTCCTATTTCCCCATTATGATCCTCAATCCACCAATCCCTCTGCGCAGGTAGGGTTCAATTCAAGCTGAAAATGACCAGTTGTCTTGATCTGATCACAAGCCGTCTAGCAAAAGGCCGCCACGCGATTCCGCCTCTGGCAGCTTCCCCTGTCTGCATAACGATTGTCCAGGGTAGGGTCGGCATCGAATAACAAACCCTTTAACTAAACGCTCTGTACGGGTCGCTTCCGAGCCCGAAACTCTAGCTAAGAAACTGCACTGCTGACCTTTCATCCGAGCGAGTACATGCGGTTCGTAAGTCGTCAATCACGTCGTGTGACATTCAAGAGATTGAGATATATAGCCGAAATAGTCAACACCACTCATCCTTCCCTCCCCTCAACTCAACTGTACTACCTCTCTCTCGATCTGTTGGGATTTTGATATTGCATGTACTGTACATTTGATTTGCTGGGTGAGTTTTTGACCTATGGCTCTCTTGGCTCATGCTGCTCTCGTTCTCTTTCCACATGTTTTTTGACCGCACATGCTTTTCTGATCATCAAGTAGCAATTGCATCCCTCATGAAGATGATAGGCAATGCAATGCAAGCATGCCATTTCATAGCGCCGTCTCTAGCCTCCTCCTCTCCTCTACCGTTTCTCCATGCTAGAAATCCTATTCTCATTACACATGCTATCTCCTATCTCTGCTCACTGCAGTACCATCATCTGGTCAGCCGCATTGCCGTTGCGGCAATCAATCCCATGTGCCAAAGAGCCGTCAGCTGACAGCCACGAGCCAACGACCAATTGTTTCCAAGGCTTCTAGAACCTTGCTTTCGCCCTTCCTTGTCTTTTCACGTCAGTTTGACTGTGTGATCTTCACCGACCCCCACACGAGGCAAAACCCCATGATGCAAGGGGCGGGACGGCCATCGCTACCGCGCCGCACAGACACTTGGAAGCCTTCGAAGGAGCTCTGAAATGTTATTTATGTATCAATCATTTACCAGGGACCCGACTACGTCCGCTCCCCCTCTCATCCAGCAGCAGAAGAAATCTGCCTTCCATTCCCCTTCTGTGCTTGAAAATTGGCTTGAGCCATGGTACTGGGTTCATTCAATATCTCATTTGGACAGATAGGGATCGGTCAGGTATCGATGTATCAGATTTGTCATGTTGAGCCATCAATTCTCGAAACAGCTGTGATGCATAAATTAGCCGAATGAGGGTATGGAAATTTGTCATATTGACCTTTGCTTCTTCCTGGTTCTCGGGACCATGGCTCGGCTCGTCCCCCTTTTATCGGCGCCTTTGGACATCGGCATGTATGTATCTAGTATCTAGACTGCCGACGCAATGCTCCTTACATACCATGCACGACTCACGCCTCACCACAGCCTGCATGTCATGAACAAATCTAAGCTCAAAGACTAGAGGAAATACGGCCCCAGTCAAGCGGGAGAGTTGTTTTCTTTGATAAGCGAGCGAGGGAGCGGGAAAGCCAGTTAGCGAGGTCTGGAACGAGGTGTTAGTGCATTGATTCCGATGAGCAGGAGATGAGGGGTTGGTGTCGCTTGTGATGACGAATAATTCCATTATTGAGGTCTGGTTCAGAAAGTCAGATTGTGCTTTTGCCTGCCTGCTTGCTAATAGCCCTCTGGGGGTCGAGCCCTTCTACGGTTTCGAGTCCAAGTAAACAATCCATACTCTTGATATCCTGCAACGCCAGTCACGAGTCCATTGGACTTCCCAACATCATTCATCCAAGGGACCACGCCGGGTCGTTGCCCATCTCCGAATGGTAGTACGACAAAAACGGAACCACTTCATCTCTCTCATATTCTCCTGATGTCCAAGACCCACAGCTCCTATGCCTCCGCTTCTTTACCCTTGAGTGACATCCCTCCAAGTCGCAACCCAACCAGCTATGAACCCCACGAGATCTGCAACAGTGACAATTGTCCAGATGAAGCGGATGAATATATACCCTTGGGTTTAATTAGTCTCCCTACTAAACCTTCTCTGAAGTTGGTGCTGGGTTGTGATGTCTGTTGCACAGATGTCGAAGACAAAGAGGCGCAAAGCTTCGGGGACTTACAATTCGACAGAGTCATTCTCAGAACGAGTAAAGCAACGAAGAATCCACCGTAGACAAGTATGAGCCCGAGAATCACGTAGTCGAAATGATGGCGCTTGTATCTACCACACCACCATGTCAGTACACATTCCCCCCTGATATCCACTCAAAAGAGCAGAAAAGTGAAAGACAAAACGGAAAGACAGAAGCAAAAGGCTCAACCTACATCCTATTAAAGAACACCCTCTGGCCCCTCATAACATCCAACTTCCAAAGCGCATACCCCACACAAAACAAATTCAGCAAACTAATCACAATGCCGAAAAACATCCACAACCCAAACCCATAACTCATAATTGCCAAGACATTGATCGGGAGATGCAGAACGAGCGCGAGCGTGCACACGCAGCGCCGCGCGAAGGAGGGCTTGTCGCTGAGATCCCATTGCGTGACATAGAATCTGAATGCGGAGGTTGAGAATCTGCTGCTGCTGGATTTTGGGGAGGCGTCTATGAGTCCGCTGGGTGAGGATGTGGAGGGGAGGATGTCGGGCTCGATGCGTCCGCCTTGCGCGGATTCGCGGAGGGAGAGGAAGAAGAACATTGTGTGGGAACTTGGATGCCTTGTTTCTCTCTATCCTGTATATCTCGCTGGTTCGGTTGCTGGAGTGTGTGTGTAAGTGCGACGATGTCTGCTGTTTCTTGGGCTGGCACTTTTGTACGTATCAAGAGGCCAAAACAAAAAACAAGAAGAATGAAATCCACGACCTGGCGGGGAGGAACAAACGGCCTTTAATAAAGAACGATACCGAGTAAGAGAAATATGTTCTAACGCCCCGAAGGATCATGGTGTGATTCATACCATTCATTTACCAACAAAATGGAGGAGTCTGCCTTGTGCGGCACAGCGCGAGGCCCGCAGCCGGGCTGAATTGTTGGTTTTGTAATCTTACATGGAAGCGGGAACATGAAACTTCAAATGGCTGGTTTGGGATGAGACCTTAAAGTAGGGGTTCGATTTTACTGAGCAAATTCATGTGAATTGAGTGTTTTTGTGGTGTTTTGATAGTGAACAATGTGAAATTTAGGGGGCGTGATGTTGGCTTGCGAGATCTTGATGGAACAAATACAATGAGGGTCTGGAGCAAGAAAGCATATTTCAAGCGGCGAGCTCGACAGCTCGGCCAAACTAAGAGAAACCTTAAAGCAAGCAATAACAACAGGCTGTTTCAAAATCTCTGCATGTTGGAAATGAGGTGGTATAAATAGCTTGACGGAATCTGGTCTGTTTGCTGCGGTCTCGATCAAGCGAGATCGTCTTGCTCAGCCCCATCATTTTGAGGTTGAACTTGACAACCCCGGGTCGGGGGCCGGAACTGCAGCTCTTTTGAGAGAAATTATGTGCTTGGGGTATTTGGGAGATTGGAGTTTGTCCCTTTATGATATTGAGTGCTGGGGTAAACGTCTGTTGGGTTGTAAAGCATTGAAGTAGAAAATGTGACTCCAATCGAAGGCAGCTCTTCCCTATCAACGGAAGCGAGTACCTAGGATTGCGCCAAATGTATCTTGATTCGGATTCTCTAAGTCCAAGTCGACTTGTGCTAGCATGGTGAGACCAGGGCAATGTTAACGGCCACAAAGACACTCCCTCCGAGGCAGATTTGTTCGCCTGAAGAAAGATTTGACATTTCAGACATACACAAGATTCGAAGATTGCAAGCGCATGATGGCAAGTCTGGACAGACTGTCAGGCGATTCCCTTTGCAGTTGTACTTAAGCACCTCTTGAGGAGCCAAGTAGTACACAAACAAGCAAAATCAAAACCCAACAATGACCGCCACTGGTATCAAATTCTCCCTAAAAAGCTATTCATACACCAAACCGCTGGGTATCATGCGAGAGCCGCGCTCCTTTCTGAGGCGACTAGCAAATCTCATCATCTCATCCAGCCCGAACTCCGAGCCATTGGATTCAAATACATCCCTTCAATCTCAACATCTACATCAAACACAAGCACTCCTATACCTAGATTGGAGAAGCTACGAAGCTCCGGGTTTTGGACTGTTGGCCGCGCTACCACCACCTCTCTTCATGAGCCCTGCGAAGAATGATGCTAGGGCTTCGTTCTGGTTCTTTCCGTCTGGAGTGGCCACATTACCGGGTGACGTTGGCTCTGGTGTTTGGTAGGTTTGTCGGTCCTGGGAATGGAGATTAGCACTCGAACACCAAGTCAACATGTCTCGGGAAGCTTACTCTCAGCCGCTGTAGCATGTCATCTGCATCTACCTGAATGCCGCCCATATTGAATTGTACAGGACCAATATGTTCATTAACACGGCCCTCGTCGTACTGCTCATCATCGCCTTCTTCGACCCTAGATTGAGACAGCTGTCGGCCACGGATCACACGGCTGCTGTCCATGGAGCTGGGTTCGGCTCCTTGCCTAATCTTGTCCAGGACCTCCACCTGTGTGGCTAAGAACGTCTGGGCATCCTGACTCGAGACTTCCAACTTGAGACCATTGCCCTCTGATGCTGTTGCTTGAAGGGCATCCAGACTTGGGTCACGGATCGTTTCTTGATAAGCTTCCACAGCAGCTCCAGGAACTGGTGGGGTTCCCTCATCTGGTGATACATGGTCGTTCACACCATTGGTACCATTCTGGACCACTAAATCATAAGATTCTTCGATATCTACCGACCAACCCCTGTTGATAGCTTCAACGTCGAAACCATCACGCAGGACTCTGATTTTGCCCCAAGAATCCCAGTTTGGCGGCACAAGCACCTTGTCGCGATCAATGACGTTGTGCTTAAGAGGCTGTCTTTTCAAGAGAGAGTGGATCCCAAGAGATGAGTGTACAAGGCTCTGTAGAGGACTTGTGACAGAAGGTGCTGTGTAGATGAGAGATGCACCATCTGGACTTCCGTTAGTGCTAAAAGAGCTGAAAGTATTGAAGACCTTACGCTTCAGCAAGACCGTTCTCAAAAATTGTAAGACGAAATCAAATTCTTCCTCCTTCCAGGATCGCTCCTTTTCCAGATTTTCGATATGGTCAGACTAAAATAGTAAGTATGAGTTCCCCAACATGTCCCTGGCAACTCACATTCTGGCACACCACACATAGTGGAAGCCCTAAAGCTTCCTCCCACTCTCCAGGTCCCAGAGGTAGACTGACATCCCCTTCTGTGGAATTACTGACCCCTCCTCCATCAAGACTGTTTCCACCTCGACCCCTATCTCGCCAACTGATCATGACTTCTTCCATTTTCTCCTTGCAGTCTTCATCCAGTGAAACCAGCAATGTCCGCAGAAGTCGTATCCAATCCCGTAACTGACGGAGCCAGAACCATGGCTGTGACCAGTCTAGTAGTACAACAATAAGAGTGTTCGGGATCGTTTGTGGTGTTAAAAGGGGTTGTAGAAGAGGGGTGAAAGATGGTGAGGGGTCCGAAAGGAGGTATATTGAGAGACGGGCAAGGATATCTATAGACCGTCAGCTGTGTCCAAAGGGAAGCTTCTCAAGGCTGCACACCTTCGTGATCCGCATCTAGAACATCATGGTATGTGTACCCTAGGGCAAAGTTGTTCGCTATAGGGGGTTGTTTGCTGCTTTGCCGGTCCTGAGTCCTTCTGCTATTATCTGTTGAGAGGGCTTCGAGAAACTCTCTCTGCGATTCTGTAGATCCTCCTATTTCCATGTCAGAACTGTTGCCCACGATTTGCCTAATCTAGCGTACCAAGAACAAGGATATTCTTCTCTGGCAGTCGCTTTCCACTGGCCACACTATCCAGCAGAGACGCCCACAGGTTTTTCTCACTTGCGCTCTTCGGTCTATCAGGGTCGCTCGACGTCGAGACCTGGGTATATGTGGAAGTTCTGTTGTTGGAAGCCATCGTGGGATTGGGTTTCAGGAGGTCCAGCAGAATCGGGAGTTTTCTAGGATTGCTGGCTTTTCGTCCTGTACTATCGCAGGTCGACCATTCGTCCCCCTACATTCATCTGCGACAAGCTTGCGATTTAGGTATTAGGTGTTGTTCGATTCAATTTCATGGTACAAGTTCAAAGTCAGCGAAAGTCGTTCATAAATTTGTGAACGCGTTCACGCGAGGCCAGGCTAGACCAAGTCGGCAGATGGATATTTTGGAGCTTCGCAGCCTCGCGCCAACTAAACAACCGCCACTGCGCCTAAGACAATTCCAAACTCCCACAACATCACAATGCAGAGTATCCGGCAAATTCAAGAGCTGAATAAGCGTGAGCTTGAAGCTGGAGTGTAAGTACCCCCGGTGGTTAATCTTCAACGTATTAACAAATTTATAGTTCTCCAGAAGCATCATGGCATACAGATTATCGGGACACAGCCTACATATACATCGGAGGTCTCCCATTTGAGCTCTCCGAAGGTGATGTCGTTACGATATTCTCCCAATATGGTGAACCAACATACGTCAACCTCATTCGCGACAAGGAGACTGGCAAGTCCAAGGGCTTTGCATTTCTAAAGTACGAAGATCAACGCAGCACAGATTTGGCAGTGGACAACCTAGGAGGTACCGTGATTATGGGCAGGACTTTGAAAGTGGATCACACACGATACAAGAAAAAAGACGACGAGGCTGAAGAAGGACATGACCTCACACAAAAGCCGCCAGTAGAGGATGAAGATGGGGAAGGCAGGAGGAAGAGGAGGCGGACAGACGAAAGCGAGAGTGAGGAGGAGAGACCTATGTTGAAGGAAGAACGGGAGTTGGCAAAACTTATCCAGGACCATGACGACGAGGACCCCATGAAAGCGTATTTGGTGGAGGAAAAGAAGGAAGAGATTACGATGGCTCTGGCTAGATTGAAGGATGGCAAGAAGTCTGAAAAGTCAAAATCAAAGCATCATCATCACAGGTCACGGCGACACAAAGACGAGGATCGGAAAGATAGTAGGGGTCGCCGTTCTCATCATGGAAGCGAGCATCGACAGAGGAATCGGTCACGTTCGAAAGAGCGGACTTCAGAACGAGTTGATGAGTCTAGAACTGAGCGGACCAGATTTTCTGGCAATAGGGACGAGCGTGAAGAGTCCAAATACCGCAGAGCAAGTCCAAGGAGAGATGGTCGGGATCGAGGGGGCCGAGAAAGGTCTAAAGAACGACCGAGGAGAGGGGAAGGTTCTGTTGAAGATAGCCGCCGCCCTTCAAGGCCGTAGTCTTAGGCGAAAAGCAATGTCATTGCCAGTATCTCAATTTCTTGACTTCGAATGGTTGCAGAGGCAGACTCGCAAGTTTCCTCGAGGTAGCACATCCTCTGAAAGTTAGAAGAGCGAAAGATCCTACCCAAGAGCAGGATCAACAAGGTTGTATTCAGTATTTCCTCTAATTCGATCCAGCTTTTTGCTGTCTGTCTTGCACAACAAAAATAGCCAGAGCATATTTCTTTCCCTACTCCAAATGCCCACCGATGACCAAAACCATGCCCCAGCGCTGCCCATGCCAACAATCATGCCCAGATACGCCACGCTGAATAACAACAATCAAAGCACGAACCTAGTTCGCTCCAAGGTAGCGCTTCCATCCATCCCTAACACAATACCGCCGACCATCCTCCCCTTCGGCAATAACGAACTTCTCCCACCTGCCATCTCGTCCGGCTCCGATGACAATAATGCTGTGATCACTCGTCCATCCTAATATGCCTTTGGGCGGACGAAATGCTGCTTCGCTATTTAATGGTGTCGAACTTCCATAGAGTGGCTCGTCACCGATTTCGAAATGGGCAGAAGCAAAAGAGTACACGTCTGAGAAGACCCTCGGCAACAGAGGAATACGACCTAAGATCCCCCATTTCTGGCTGGTGTCAACATCGCTTGGGCCCGGGCTTCCTCCTCCACCACCCATGGTGGTCAGTCTTCGATTCACAGTTGGTGTTTCGGTTCTTGGTGGCTTCGAAGGATGGGGGATGTCGAATACATGAAGTGTTGATTTGTCTGAGGTGACTGCCAGCAGCTGGCCCGATGGGGCAATCGACAATGAAAATATCGTTGCGTGGTCCACACCACGTCTCAATTCAGCAATGCGAGCACAGTTACTGGTTGCAAATACTCGTATCAAGGTTCCCTAGATAGGTTAGAGGGATCCTGGAAATGGCCATGTTTACTTACTGTCTCGCTTGCCGTTGCCAAAATCTCACCATCACGGCTGATGTCAATAGCTCTCAGTGCCGAACCATGAGCTGGTATGATACTGACATTTCCCGTCGAGAGTTCAACTAACTGAACTTGTCCCGGCGTTCTTCCGGGAAAAGAAAGAGACGTTGCAGTTAAACAGCACAGACCTTGAGGATTGTCGGCAGTTTCGAAGACGGACCACAGCTCTGCAGGACTCTTGAATTTATAGACGCGGACGCTATTTTGAAGGGCAACGACGACATGAGTTCGTGATAAACGTACGCCACGGACGGTCGTAAGGACGGGTATTTGAATGGCAACCTGCTGCTTTGCATCGTCCCAGATGATAACCTGCATACATGCATCAGCGCTCTCTTCTCCATCCCTTGTACTATGCGCAACTGACTTTATTCTGCGGAAACTTGGGCTGCTTTCCCCCTCCAATAAGTGCGATGAAGTTTGCCTTCCCCAGCATCTGAGCAGCACCTATGCCAGCGTTGAAATCTGCGACCTCAGTATGTATCGCTAGGAACGGATTGAAAGGTGGTACCTCGAGAGACTCGGAGTTGGCAAGGCTCTGAATTGAAAACTGACAGTAGATGTTAGCACTCGTTCATGTTCATTATTGTGGGAGATGGGGAACTAACTGCAAAAGCCGGTGTTGAGTCCAACAGAGAAGCAGCTGGCGTCGTGGTTGAAACTGGCTGAGAGGGCGATGCTCGAGCTTTCGCTCTCAATAGCTGGCCTGGTATTCATGGCTTAATATGTGTGGAGGGTTTTGTTAGATGAGAAAGGAAAGTATTCCCAAAAGTAAAGTATGTATGTTATCTGGTCGTGCGCATGTTGTCTGTGACTCTCAAAGCAAATATTGCGCGAATGCTACATCGGTCGCGAGGCTGCAATGATATGATGGCCCACGATACCCGACTGACCTCTTATCGGTCAAGGCTGTCAGTCAGTGCCGCCCAACAGTGCTAATGCAGACTAGCAGCCGCCCCCCTGCTTGCTTAGCTCCGTTCTGGTGGTTCCTTCCCCTTTCCCCATTTCGCTAACCCTGAGACTCAAATTTACTCCGTCCGCGACCTTCAATTTCGTGATACCCTACTCTCCTAACACGACTCTCTCGCAAACAGACCAACAACCTCACCTTTTGATACCCATTCCATTACGATCTTACGAGTTGAGTTGAATTGAGACGCCTTCGCTCGTCCTGACTGCACATCTACCACCATGTCCTCTCCATTGAGCGCAGTATGTTGATATTCCCTCCTGGCCACCCCCTTTTGCCTGTTCTGACCACAGCGTTGCCTGGCAGTACCATGCTGGGGTTTGTTTTCCGCACATCGACAAGCTGCTGGCCAGTACTGATGTTAGCTTCCTCACAGATCAAGATCCGCCGAAAGAAGAATGTCAAGAAGGGTATCCAGTTCTGTTTGATGGTTTGCGGTGCCTCGGGAACAGGTACGTCGGACGACAGCTGCGACATTCCACACGAGACAATTGACTCATTGCGCCAGGCCGAACAACCTTCGTAAACACTCTATGCGGAAAGAAAGTACTGGCAGGAAAGGATGCCGACGATGCGACAAATGCTCACCTCGAAGAGGGTGTTCGGATCAAGCCTATCACCGTTGGTGCGCATTTCGAACCCGACCTCACACTCGTCGAGCATCATAGCTGACAACATTACAGAGCTAGAATTGGATGAGGAAGGAACCCGTATCTCTCTGACCATCGTAGATACGCCAGGCTTTGGAGACCAGATCGACAACGAGGCAAGGTATGGAGATTCGCTGGGCGCCAGACCGACAATATCACTGACTCAGGTTGTAGCTTCGGCGAAATCGTTGGCTATCTTGAACGACAGTATGATGATATTCTCGCTGAGGAGTCTCGTATCAAGCGTAACCCCCGCTTCCGCGACAATCGTGTTCATGCCCTTCTCTACTTCATTACTCCCACCGGACATGGGTGAGCAGATCCCGTGTCACAAAGGTGTTACAATTCTAATTTTCTGCAGTCTCCGCGAGCTGGATATCGAACTCATGAAGCGCCTCTCCCCCCGTGTCAACGTTATTCCAGTCATTGGTAAAGCCGATTCTCTTACACCTGCTGAGCTTGCCGAGTCGAAGAAGCTTGTTATGGAGGATATCGAACATTACAGAATCCCCGTATACAACTTCCCATACGATATCGAGGAGGATGACGAGGATACTGTTGAGGAGAACGCTGAGCTCCGTGGGCTGATGCCATTTGCCATTGTTGGTTCCGAAGAAGTTGTTGAGATCGGTGGCCGCAAGGTCAGAGCAAGACAATATCCATGGGGTGTTGTAGAGGTGGACAACCCAAGACACTCCGATTTCCTCGCCATTCGATCCGCCCTTCTCCACAGCCATTTGGCAGACTTGAAAGAGATCACTCACGATTTCCTCTACGAAAATTACCGTACCGAGAAACTCAGCAAGAGTGTTGAGGGTGGTGCTGGAGCGTAAGTTCAACTACCAAGATTTTGTGCGCAAATGCTAACTGAACTTTCAGGGATTCGTCTATGAACCCTGAAGACCTTGCATCCCAATCCGTTCGTCTAAAGGAAGAGCAACTCCGCCGTGAGGAGGAGAAGCTCCGAGAAATCGAGGTCAAGGTCCAAAGAGAAATCAACGAGAAGAGACAAGAGCTGTTGGCTCGTGAGAGTCAACTCAAGGAGATTGAGGCCAGAATGCACCGAGAGCAAAGCGCACATCTGGAAGCCACGAATGGAGCACACACTGACTCTGAGGCATAGAGATGCGGTGGATGGTACTTTGCGAACGGCTGAACTTTGGAAGGACAAAGCGAGGCTTGGCAACATTTGGGTCTTTTGCTTGAGATCTAAGTTGTCGGTGGGCGAAATTGGAGCTGGGGATTTCATTTTGCAGGTCGTTGACAGCATTTGCAAGAACGATGCTGGCTTTGAGAAGCTAATAACGGGTTTTCTTATCAACTTCTAATGCGCAGCTGAACTACTTTCCTTCTTCAACGGTCTTGTGATAGAGGCACAAGTGGACGGCTGTGAACCCTTTATGGTTCTATATTATTTTTGTGGTTATAGCAATGGAAAATGTCAAGCATGCTTCGAAGCTTTGAACCGAAGTTGATTCGCAACCATATATGCTTGGGCACGTCTGGTGATGACAATCAGAAATAGGTGAAAGCTAAGAAGATTGCAATGTCCTCGCTACTTTCCAAGACAACCATGCTCTTAATATTCTTCTTGGGCTCTTCGCTTCAAGGTCTTGAACGAAATGAATCTTTTCTTTAAGCCAAGAGGATTTTAAGGCTATGTTATCACATTTCGTTTCCGGTCAGCCGGTTCAAGAATGAGCAGAGGTTCCATTCACAATGATATTTAATGACTGGTGATTGGTGGATAGGTAGGTGAGGACACTCGCAACAGCATTGCCATTATGGTAACAGTGACAGTAACCCGCTAGTGAGCATGCGCCCCAAGATGATGACCGACCTTCATCCCGCCGCCAAGATCAAAGAGGTCATCCAACTCCCGACCGCGCCACGCAACTCTTCTCTTGCAACAAACGACCACAGCATCCACTACACTGCAATCTCGATATTAGAATCATCCAGCACGATGTCCGGAACCACGAAATACACTCCAGCGCCTCAGCGCGACTCGTTCGACGAGACGGCGAACTATAGCCAAGCTCCACCCTCCTATGCGGATCAACCATCTACCTCGTCGACGGATCAAGAAGCTCTTCTTGGAGGCGCCCCGAGAAGCAGCGAGGACAATATACCAGATGACTTCAAGGTACGTAGGTCGGCGGCCCATGGCATGGATAAATCTAACAGCTCTCTAGTTCGGCGGCTCCGTGTCTGAAGCATCGATAGATATTCGCATGGCCTTTGTCCGGAAGGTCTATGCTATCCTCTCTGTTCAACTTATTTCTACTGCGGTCTTGAGCTCAGTCTCTTTCTTCAGCGAATCATACAAGGATTGGATTCAGAGTAATCAGTGGATGATGTGGCTTTCGGTTTGTATAGTCCTTCTTGGACGTCTGTTCTCTGCTAACTTCCCAAGCTTTTTGGTGCCATCGGTTTTATGATTCTCACATACTGGAAGCGCAAGTCATATCCTACCAATCTGCTCTTCCTCAGGTACGTACTTCAAACTATCAAAAGTCGACGAAGACATCACTAACCCGTCAACAGCGGCTTTACAGCTTTCGAAGCGTATTCGGTATCGGTCATCGTATCATTCTACCAGTCCCGGATTGTCCTACAAGCAGTATTGCTCACGGCTGGAATATTCGTTGCTCTCACTTTGTTCGCATGCCAGACAAAGTATGACTTCACATCATGGATGCCATATCTGTTTGGAAGTCTCTGGTGCTTGATCCTCTTTGGATTCATGGCTGCCTTCTTCCCTCACAGCAGCACTGTTGAGCTGGCATATTCCGGCATAGGAGCTCTTATATTCTCGGCATACATTCTGGTCGATACGCAACTCATCATGAGACATTACCATGTTGAGGAAGAGATCGCAGCGGCAATCAGTCTCTATCTTGATATTATCAACCTGTTCCTCAACATTCTCCGCATCCTCAATAGCCAGCAAAACAACTAAGAAGTCGATCACGTTGAAGGCACGGTGGAGGAAGGTATTACTGGCAGTGTATTCCAGTCTGGTTTCTTTGGGCGTTTGATTGAATGACGTGGAGACGGCAGGCGTAGGATGGAATTATGGGTATGGGGCCTTTTGGCTTCTGGTTGTCTATCAATGAAATGGTTATGCGATTATTCATATTCGCTCAGGAGTTTCAAACGTTCCAATTCAACAGTTCAAGGTGGGCATGTTCAGTGGTCGAATGGATCCATGGGTACTTCTGTCCCTGAACCTCGTTTCAGAACTCTATTTGGGTACACTGAAGGTTTTCTTGAATTTCCATCGTCAACAGGAGACGCTGGATTGATCGAATGCCTATCAGATGAAGCTTATTGTTGCATGTAAGCAAGATACTAAAAAGGCATGGACTGACCCTTATGTTTTTAAGCTTCCGGGTCAAGGTGCAGAAGCTTCAGGGGCTCGCAATAAGGTACCAAGACAAAGCGAAGCTGAGTGCAGGAGGTGGAACGGGCCTACGTGTGGGGGAAAAGGAAAGAAGGAGGGACTGACAGCAGTGGAAGGCGAAAAGAATAGCAGCAAAATATTTACTTTCAACCATTCTCTTCTCTCATTACCTCTTCCTATGCCTCAATACCAAGGCACTGTGACCTTTTCTTGACATTTCCCTCTTTGCCATCAATATAATCTCCCTTCCTTGATCCTCATATTTGTTCGTCGATCACCTCGTCGCATCGGACCACCAGCTGTCTCGAGCCAAGTGCGCCTCACCAAAAAATATCCATCTCCATCTCCACACCGCTTTGCTCAAACCAGCAGAGCAGCAAGGTCCCCCAGGCTCTCAACACCACACTCGTTCCATTCCTTTTCCTTTCGACGCATTATACCCTAAGATTCATGACCGTCAACGTTTAAAGTCAGCAACAGGCCCATTGAGAGTTCTCCGCGTTCCTCAATCGGTCAATACACTCGCTACATACATTACCCTCCCCCCAAATCCTCCTTTTCTCGCGCACAACGAAAAAGTCACAATGAGCGGCACCCCAGCGGCTATAGAGATCCAGAACGAGAAACTCGAGGCGGCGCAGGACTGGTTACATGAAAATGGCAACAATGTGGGTGGGATTGAGTACACACCCGCTGTAGAAGATGCCGAGGATGGGTATTCTGCACACACAATGACCATCAGGAGGAAAGCCAAGAGAAAAGAAGATGGGCCTCTAGAGATTATTTGCGGATGGATTTTTCAACATCAGATTGGTACGCGCTGGTCAATTGACCCAATTGCAGACTGCTACTAACAAATCTCTCAAGGTCTTTCGGTCAACCTCCTGATGCTCCTCTCCCTGACTCATATGTGCTTTCCTCGAGCTCGCAGACATGCCCGCAAGTTCTTTGAACTCTCCTACTACAATCCTGATTCGGGCGCATATCGTGCAGGGTGGAATGATGCTTGGATGGTGTTCTTTTGGATTGTTGTCTTTACTGGTCTTCGCGCCGCAGTAATGGAGTACATCCTAACCCCTCTGGCAAAAAAGGGGGGAGTAAAGACACAGAGAGATCAGACCAGGTTTGCCGAGCAGGCTTGGCTCTGGATCTATGCTACAAGTGCCTGGAGTTTGGGATTGGTAAGTTGCAGCAACACCGAGGAGATTTTGTACTGACAGAGTCAGTACATCCTATCAAATTCCGACTACATGTGGAATTTCAAGGAACTGTGGACCAATTGGCCAAATCGCGAGATGGATGGACTCCGAAAGTGGTACACCCTTGTCCAGTATGCTTTTTGGCTCCAGCAGGTTCTTGTTATCCACCTTGAGGCAAGGAGAAAAGATCACTGGCAAATGTTGGCCCACCACATTGTCACAACCGCATTGATTTTCACGAGTTATGGTTACCACCAAACCAAGGTTGCCAACCTTATTCTTTGCACCATGGACTCTGTGGATCTTGTTTTCCCAGTAAGTTATACTTTTGTCTATCGAAACTTCGGTTCTAATCAAGCTTCTCAGCTCGCCAAGTGTCTCAAGTACATGGGATTTACAACCATCTGTGATGTCCTCTTTGGTCTCTTCATGACTGTTTGGTTCGCCACCCGCCATGTGATTTTCTGCATGATTTGCTACTCTGTGTGGGCCGACATCCCAGCGACCATCGATTACGGATGTTACAGTGGCAAGACTGGCTCTATTAAGGGCCCATTCCCGGCTCCGGATCGATTTGGGCATCTTTTTGACCCATTCCGCAACCCAGTGGGCGTTGTTTGCTTCAATCATAAGATCAAATGGGGGTTCTTGAGCGCTCTCCTCTTCCTCCAATTCCTGACCGTCGTCTGGTTCTCCATGATTGTCAAAGTGGCAATCCGGGTCCTCAAAGGCGGAGATGCCGATGATGTACGGAGTGACGACGAAGGTGAAGATGAAGAGGAGCTCTTGGATGAGAAGATCATCTCCACAATTGAGCAGAACGAGAAGATGGAGCTGCCACCATATGAAGAGGAAGTTGGTGTTGAGTCCATCAACCTGAAGGGCAGGAATTTCAACCCCAACAAGTACAAGAAGACCTCTGGCAGTGCCAGCGGGGTCAGTTTGCCAGGACACAGCGACAGAAAGGAGTTGCTTGGAAGGATTGGGTGTGATAAAGGCGTTTGAAAAGATGGTGTGATTGAACAATTGGGGCAGCTACATAGGCTAGGCGAGCTAAGCTGGGAAACGGAGTTTGTCTTTCTGCTATTGCATGCATGCACAATCCTTATTCCTAGACTATTCCATACCAGACAGTACGAGATGAATGGGGAACCGACGAAAAGTTTCAAACATGGCGTTATCTCTTTACCTCTCTCTCTCATGCTGTTATATCTTTTCCATATCATCTAGCGAAAAAGGTATGCTGGACAGGAAAAGCCGTAATGCATAGCCACGTTCTTACTTGTACAATCCTCAGTCCTAGTCAGAAAGGAGGGAAGAAGAGAAAAGTGTGTCTAGTCCTATGCGTATGTGGTATATAGACAAAGATAGCACCCAAAGAAGGAGCTCTACGTTCTCCCCGCCCAGTAGCACTCAAACTTCAACGCGGCACAACAAAATGACCCTGGGACATACGCACACCACGATGTGGGTCCTCTTATGCTCGTTTCTTTTTCCTTTCCTCTTCAAATAGGGACACACACGCCTCTGATTTACTGTCTATCTGTGTACCATCACTGTTACTTTATCCCTCTTTCAGTGTTTATTTTCTTACTTCTCTACGAATATGACCTTGAAGCATTTCACCTGTAAGTATACGAGTATAATAATTCAAGATATCGCGATTAATTTGACGTACCGTGTACTTGATTGGAGACTCTTTAGTTGAGATATGCAATTAAGAGCTCCGGAACGACCCCTCATCCTCCAAATGAGATTTTGGGAGGGTGAGAGACTGAATACCGCTGAGCTTGAAGGCGCAAGAGGCGCTGGTGGCGCTTTACAGGAATCTTTAGGATAACAAGTTGAGGCTGAACGAACATATGAATGAAAAAGGCATGCCGCTCAAGATCAAATAGCGACGATGACAGTACATAAGATGCCATTGAGGGTGGAAACATCCCCTTCTCTCTCTCTGTCTCTCTTTCTCCTGAAGCTGTTGGTGTCTCACGCCCACATCAAATTCATCAATCAATCATACAATTTTGCTTTCTCAATTGCCAGCTCTACACTCGACAATGTCGTTACTAGCTGTAGGCATCGCCTTGATCTGTGGAACTTTACAACGACGCCTTTGCCGCACTTATCGTGAAGATTACATGGGGCAAGTTCGATGGAAAACTTGTATGTATGATCGGAGTTGAGATTGGTCTTGTGAAGACCGCACGCTTTACTCGGGGTAATCTGTATGACATACCCACACCGACAGCTCAGGGCACTGCAGTTGCTGCTACTAGCAGAAGGAGCCGAAACCAGAAAGTTTGCTTGGGAGAAAGAAAGGTCCGGCTGTGCGCTCAGGCAAGCTGCTACCGGCGGTAGGTAGTGAAATGGAGATGTGAGAATGGCGGGTTTGGGCGATTGCCTCTGAGGGCGGGAAGACTTCAATATCCACGAAGAAGTGGAGTAGTGAATCAATGAACTGATGCTGAGGAAGTGAATCCAACAACCCCAAAGACTAAATTACCTATACTTTCCCACTCCAAAATAGACCACAACTCCTCTCCAGAAGAGCAGTTCTAAACACCAGCGCTAGCTACTCAGAATTGCAATGCAGGAATTAATAACAACCTGAAAGCCTGCTGACGTACAAGAAGCACACAGTTCACTACTGATGAATGAGAGCGCAGTAAGTGAGCAGGCAGAAGAGTGCCCTTCTTGAGATATGAACAGACGTTAGCTAGGATATTTAGTTCTAAGGGTGGATGTAAACAAAAACCAAAGACCAAAGGCCCAGGACGTTGATCAGTCCAAACAAAATAAGAAGAGACAACAAACTAGCATGGACACCACTTGTAGACACAACTCAGGGAGAACAGAAGGAAGACTTTCCAAACATAGCCAATCGAGCCTTGCTTTATCCTTGGATTTTAAGCATGGTTTTCGGTTGATTTCCTACTTACCTCCAAATTTTGCTTCCGACCTTCTACCAGCTACCTTCCAACACCTACCCGCCACCACTTCCCCGGCCCAGCACAGTTCCTCACTTATCCCTCCATACCCTTCCACTCGCATGGCAACAAAACCCACACTCCCAAACACCCCAAAAAGAGAGGAATAAAAACATAAGATTACAAGAAAAGCAAGTAGGAAGGAGACTAACCGACTGGAGACGTAGCGAATATCTCGAGGTTGGAATATGTGTTGTGAACAAGTGGGAACGGCTTATTTGGATATCGAACGGGATGAGTAGGGAGGTGCAGGTAGCAGGCAGGCAGGCAGGCTGGTGAGATGAGATGCCCTGCGTGTGTATCCGTCAAAGTCTTGTTTGCACACACAAAAAAGACTCTTGCACTGATGTCGATCCTGCCTAGCACTAAACAATTCCTTCGTCACTAGTCTCTTCCCAACTCGTCGTTAATGTGTGTCTGCGGATTAGATGAAAGGCGTAAGAGCAAAAAAAGAACCAATCGTATCACATTGACTTATTACATAAAAACTCCTCACACTCCGATTTGTTTGCCCTTCCCTTTCCCAAATATATCCCTAGTAGTGGAGCAGCTAACTTTCTTCAATAGAAGCATAGCCTAGCATGCTTGCTTTCTTCAAACCCTATAGCCAATCCATTTTGATCAAGCCCAGTTCAAGTCCAGTCGTCTTGTGTTGCCGTCTCAAGAAGAAATTAGAAAAGAAAGTAAAGAAACGCCTTATAACAGAATCAAGTAATTTGATGGTGCTATGCCCGTGTCTCCGCTTTCCTTCTTGGCTTGCCACCATCTCCCGCTGACGTCGGACACTTCTAATATTTCGTGCTTGGAGAAGGAGATCTCGTTAGCATCGTCTGGGTTGGCCTCGTATGAGTAGATGGCCTTCGCTCGGTATGGGTACTCTGTTGGCGCTACAACTTCCCCGGGTGTTTGTTGCTGCTGCTCGCTGCTTATAGGTCCGCCATTTCCAAGGTTGCTGGCTGGAGCAGGGCTGTTGCCAAATCGTGGCTGAGACGAGTTGCGATCCCCTCCTACTGGTCCACCTGGGAATCCTGCCACGGGTGATGAAGTCTCAAATCCTCCGAGCTGGGCCGAAGTGTACATTTGGGGCGGGACATTGGAAGAGATCGAGGTATCTGGTCGTCCATTTCCAATTCCGTTTCCATAGCTCATTCCCCGTCCACCTTGCGAGGTTCTGTGATCTTTGTGGAGAGCGAAGGAGTCGAGGTATGCACGGGGTACAGCGGAGGGGGTTGATCCGAAATAAAAGATCCACACAATCTGGTCTTTGTAAGAAGGGTGTCGGAAAGGGGTTGGGAGATGACATACATTTACCATAGAGAGCAAGATGTGTCCAGCAGCGGTTGCCTCCTTAGCACCGTTCGAAGAGTAAATTAAAGAATTGACCGATGAGCTCGTCAACACCAATCCACATGCAAGATACCCAACGATAGCAACGTGGTATGTCTGCGTCGTGTCTGATGCGATAACCACAAATACCCCAGCAATGCAGCACAACATGTACGCAATGGCGAACCAGGAGTAGTTGGGGAAAGCATTGTCGAGTTTCTGTGCCGTCGCGATTATGGATCCTACGAAAGCAATAAACCAGGCAAGCTGTGTATCTGTTAGTCCAAGCCTTTTAATACTCTCCCCTGAGAGGCGTTCGGAGGGCTCCAACGTACCATAGCAATAGATACCGTTGCCAGCGCGAATGGATCGCCCAGTATATTATCCATACTCATTGTCCTCATGCCACCCGTCCTCCGACCCTTCATATCCATTCCGCCGTTCATTTTGCGGAGAGATGGCGAATGCAGCGATCCGTACGATGGCATAGGGAACAGCGGTGTCGAGACCGGTAGTTCCTGGCCCGGGGTATTATGTAGGAACGAACTATCGACGTCAGGATTGAATTCGATTCAATCGGATGTCGAGAATGATGAACAGACGGTCGAAAGGGTAAAAAATGATGCGGGAAAGTATGGTGCGGTGGATAACGGTTTCAGCTGAAGTGGCCGTGGCTGAAGCAAAGGTGCTCACTCCGCGACGAGGATGGGGGACGATCGTGAGGCCGTTGAATGGACAGAAGGGAATTGAAGTGAAGTGAAGTGAAGAGCAAGCGGTCGTGAACACTTCGCGATGCTGACAGCCTGTCCAGCAAAGGAAGAAATGGGATGTATGTGGATGTGGATTGTTGAAGGAGCGTGGAGACTTGGCTGGTCGGTTGGTCGGTCGGTCGATGCAAGAGAATGTGAGACGTCGAGGCACGAGAATAATGCGATCGTGGGATAGAGAGAGGGAGGGTGGCAGTGGTCGAAGGGAGTGGGAGTAGGGAAGGGAAGGGAAGGGAAGGATCCCAGGTCTCGGTCCAGGGAGACGGATTGGGTGGAGAAGGGTGTGTGTGTGTGTGTGTGTGTGGGTGGGTGGATGTTGGTAGGACCTGGTAGGGGGATGAAGAGAAGTGAAGTGGTCAGGGCGGCGTAGTACAAGTCGTCGGGCAGGGCAGGGCAGGGCAGGGCAGAAATGCGTAAGACCGATATAATATCGATGTTGCCGTGATGTCCCGCACAGAGGAAATCGAGATTTCGTCTGGATTAGGATACCTGGAGTCTGCAGTTGCGAATTAGGAACGTCTGCTCTTTTGAGGTAGGTACGGAGCAGAATTGTAGTGTTGATGTCCAGCTTAGTTTCGTGTCGAGAAAAAAAGGACTTGATGCGATGTGATATGATATGATATGGATCCAGTTTCTTGGGGTGCAGAACTAAGGTCGAGCGAGCGGACGGGGCTTCTTGGGCGGGCGGGTTGACCTGGGGCGGTGCAGTCCAGTGCGTGAGATTGGTCTGGAACGCGGAGAGCCAGCCAGTTGACGGCGACTGAGGATTGTACTTAGTATTGTCTGCTGGATTAATTACGGTTCGCGGCTGCCGGCAATGATAGGGCAGCGGGGAATCGAAATCGACGCCGACGTTGAAATCCTCGTTTCTCCACGATGTCACTGTTCCTTCTCGGGACTTGTGGTTTGCTCTTTTTCTCTTTTTCTCTTGATTTCGTTCAAAGCTTCAAAATCAACTGATCACTTCGCGTCTGATGCAACAGCGCGCCGGATCTGGTGCTTTGCTTGCATCCGTGGAGTATGTATGCTTGTGCTTATTTGCTTTGTTGTGCCGGCGGGGCTGTGGACCTGTGCTGGCTTATTTGTGCCTGTGCCTGGAGGTAAACCCGTTTCTCGCGGTGTTGTGGGCCAATGCAACGTCCGTAAATGGTCCCGAATAGGCGTCTTCTCTTCTTTTCGTGTTCTGTTCTGTTCTTCTCGACGAGCCCCTGAAAACCCAATGGATTTCTTTGGCTGCTCACAGTTCGCAAAGCTCAGGCTTAACACGAGTCGTTTCAAGGGTTGCTGGTGGCGGTTGGCTCTCAGTTAATCTGCTTGACACGGACCTGCTGATTGCCAATGTGAGGGGAAGCGAGGAGTGAACCTGGAGATCAGGAGGACGATGAGACAGGTGAACGATTTGTTGACGTGTGATGTCGTCTGCAGAAGAGGAAAAGCAGGAGTACTTCGTCCGTTGGCTGTGCCGACGTTGCTGGTCTGTTCTGGGCCTCTGGTCGTTGAAGATCTGATGATGTCGTCAAGTTTCAGCGGTGAGGAGGTCTTGGAGTCTGGCTTCTGGATATCGAGCGAGCAATTGGACCTGGGATGTTCCTGATGCTGCTGTGCTTGTGCCAATTCACCCCACTGCTCGGACTGACAAACAAACTTCTGATGATGGCGGCTAAATATATTCAGCTCAACACCAATATCATATAAACCGTTATGTTTCTGCTGTCAAAATATACAGGCAGATAAGCATAAACTTCATGGATTCTCGACGGATGGATGAAGCTGGCGCAGCAGAAGACCAAGTCCAGTGTTCCGAAAGGGTCAAGTTTCAAGTCGGGCAAGTCACATTTGACAGGTCTTGGATGTTGGGGAGATGGGATTTATGAATTCCCAGAAATTTAAGGCTTCTGGAGATCGACAGCTGTCAAGTAGTCCAGCCCGCTCAATTACGACTTCCTCCTGCAGATTCCTGGTCATCCGTACCTCGTCGTCGAAATCAGGGCAAGCTGTTGTTTTCATAGGTCAAGCCACAGAAGATATACCCGAGCCGTGTGTGGCGATAGTCACGGCCAATGATATTGACCCATGGCTGTGGCTGTGCCATGTTCTACTTCCAAAGAGGGCATGATAACCTCGGATTCTTGAAGGTCTGGATTGTGAAGATGCAGAGCTTCTCGGCTGCTCCTTGCTTTGGATAAGCTTCAAGGGAACGTGGAGTGGCAAAGATACATCAGCTCATTTCCTCCCGGTTGTGTGCTGTAGGACACTGGATTGTGCAATGCAAACTCGGGCCTTCGATTTGGCTTGGCTTGTTTGCTCGCTGTCAATTATTGCATGTTGTCCCCTGCATCTTTAGCCTATCGTGGAGGAACCTATCAAAAGTCATCGAGTTACATGCATTGGATTACACAATGCTGACATCCGAATTGTTGTTTGCCGATGTTTCGTTTGCTTGGACATAGGAATCGTGGGAAACACTCCAGAATTCAGATGGGTATGATATTCCGTCTCTTCGCATTCCTATCCAAGCCTCATGCCAGAATGCCGGTATATCGGATTGAAACAGAGTTGGCTGTGCTACTGCCATTTTATGCATTGCTTGCCCTAATCAGGCAGGATAGAATGAAGGTTCAGAACAGCTGAAACATACCGTGCCACTAGTCCTTATGCGAAAAAAGATACTTGCAGAGAAAGGTTTCAATGACTCGAGGATAGTTGAATCCGTTCGATACTCAGCTTCAAGATCACTAAGCTCCCCTCGGCGGTGACATTGCATTGATACCATTGATGTCACTTGGACCACCACGCGGAAATGCCATTTCTTTCCCCACGTACAGATCGTAGCTTTGAGACGCGGATATCATCACTCCGTTCATGCAACTGTTTTAGGTCTGGATTCCACGAGCGTCGTTCTTGAGATCCACTTCCGCCTCAGCCCTATGGAGAGTAGCCTCAAAAGCCTCACGAGGAACGTTCTGTCGTCATTCGTGTCTCATATTTGTGTCTTCCGCATTGTTTCCTTTTGGGCCGCAGAGCTTCTCTTTCGGGATTAGGAAGTCTCGCCGGATCGCACTTCACACTCCTCCCCATCATCGCATCGTCAGTTCTTCTTACAAGTACCATAGGCCCGTTCTTTGCTCAAACTCTTCAACGTCACTTCTACGTCGCCCAAAAATCACCAGGGATAGTGAATCCCAGGTCATGTTATGTCTGAGCCGCACTACCAGTTCGATTCATAACCTCCACCATGGCAGCATTCTAGGTGGTTTGGTCCTCGTTCTGCAAGTCGGTTAAGAGGCTAACTGTTATGCTGAATGCTGGACCATCTGTTAGCACAACGATAAGACAAGAAGAGGTTGATTTGGGAGTAAGAGCAGGCGGATATAATGTCAATAGAGAGACTAGTTGATGAGTCCTCAATCCAAGGCTGTGAGCAGATCCAGGGAATATAAGCGTTGACTAGACGTTAAACGTTTGTAGAACAGACTGCCAGCTCTTCAACGCCGCCATTAACACATGTACTTTCGAGTAGGTATTCTTGAGACACTCTAGACCTTCACACGAATGCGTGGGAAGAATCTCCCAAAGTATCAGACCTTCGGGTCGCTGAAATCGGGTATCTGAATACATAGGTAGCAGAAACAGTAGACTCGATCCTCAAAAAGGAAAATCGCCCTCAAAATAGGCACTTTTTTCTCTTGTTGTCGATATATGGTCAAGTAGAGGTCCACTGCTTGAACAAATACGTGCTACCCTTGTTTGAAAAGCGTCGAGGTCGACTCGGGGAGTTTTTTCCCCATATTGATATGTGGCTGGCCTAGCGAGATTTGCAAGGCTGAGGCTGAGTGGAGAACGGTGTGGCTTGACAGGAGGGTTCTAGATCAAGCGACAAGCTGTCCATCTTGTGCTCGCAACTTTTGCAAATGCAACTAGGCTCTCGCGACATTATTCTCTTCCCAAAGAACGACGATTTGAGAAATCGCTCTATGCCTCGATAACACGCTTCCTAATCCACGCACTGCAATCGACTTTCAATTCACACATCAGCCCACTCCTGAACGATTTGGCCTCAATGCGCCACTCAAGTTGCCCCCTTCGAAACCTCTCGCCATAGCCCACATTCGAGGACTGGCGGACTTGCAGATCAGAGTGTCATCTACGAATATTACTTGAACGATTCGGAGGACTCGTTGCGCGATGGTGTCATACTCAGCCATAGGAGGTCCAAATGACTCCTCATCGGATTCTGGAAGAGGCCGGAGGTGAGGCATACAACGAATAAGCTCTGGATGAGGCTGACAATTTTAGCAGGAGACGGTCAAGCAGAGCTATGAAAGACCAGAATCTAGGAGGAGAAGCCTCTTGGATTAGTAGCAATGTCAATCTGGTCAATACAAGTATGACACTCCCTATTGTCGTATTGTGATTTGGGACATTGGCATCTTAAATTGTATGGTATTCTGACAATCGCAGTTATCGGAGCGGGGACTTTAGCTATGCCCCTGGCCATGTCGCACATGGGAATTCTCCTAGGGACCTTTGTGATACTCTGGTCAGGCCTGACAGCTGCCTTTGGGCTGTACCTCCAGACTCGATGTGCTCGATATCTAGAACGTGGATCTGCCTCCTTCTTCGCCCTGTCGCAAATCACTTACCCGAATGCGGCTGTCATATTTGATGCCGCAATTGCTATTAAGTGTTTTGGGGTTGGCGTGAGCTATCTGATCATCATTGGAGATCTTATGCCGGGAGTCGTCAGAGGGTTCAATGAGAACGCTGATGCTGTACCATTTCTTGTCGACAGACACTTCTGGGTAACAGTGTTCATGTGAGACTACTTTTCTTCTTTCTTCTCGCATTGCTAACTTCGCTAGGCTCGTTGTCATCCCTCTTGCGTTCCTTCGTCGTCTTGATTCTCTCAAGTATACGAGTGTTGTTGCATTGATATCCATTGGATATTTGGTCATCCTAGTCGTCTATCACTTTTGCAAGGGGGACACTATGGCGGATAGGGGAGTCATCCGAGTCATCAAATGGGGTGGTATAGTACCTACCCTTCAGAGTTTTCCCGTTATTGTCTTTGCATATACATGTCACCAAAATGTGAGTATACCTCCAAGTGCACAAGTCCCGAAGCTAAACAGTACAGATGTTCTCTATCTTGAACGAGATCAAGAACAACTCCCCAAAAAGGTCGGTCCATGTTCTCGAAACCTGGTAATCAATTACTCACAGCTTTAATCAGTACCACGAGTGTCATTGGTGCAAGTATTGGCTCTGCTGCCTCTATCTACGTTCTTGTTGCCATTACTGGCTATTTGTCATTTGGCAATAGCGTTGCCGGAAACATTGTTGGAATGTGTAAGAAACCCCTGTTCTTCTTTGGCGTTCCAAGTTGACGATTTAGATATTCCATCGGTTGCCTCGACAATTGGCAAAGCAGCAATTGTTGTGCTTGTCACGTTCTCATATCCTCTGCAGGTCCACCCATGCAGAGCATCTGTGGACGCAGTTCTGAAGTGGCGGCCAAATGGCTTGAGGAGTGCACGTAAATCTCCTAATGGCTCACCAGCACGATCAATGCCTTTACTCACAGGCTCTCCAGCTCAACCAGTTGCACGAAACGATACCATCGGTGAGCTTCGATTTGCTCTGATTACTACCGTCATCATTGTGATGAGCTACATCGTCGCTATGACTGTCTCATCACTCGACAAGGTGCTGGCATACGTGGGCAGCACCGGGAGTACGAGTATCAGCTTCATCCTACCAGGCTTGTTCTACTACAAGATCTCGGCGCCAGAATCGATACATCAGCAGCGCTTGGCCAAGGATGAAGATGAAAGCGACTCCGATACGGAGGACGCCACAAACTTCAAATCGAGCCATTGGCGTCAGGCTATCTTGCGAAAGCTTTCACTGGCTTTGGCAATCTATGGTCTGTTCGTAATGACTTTATGCTTGGGAACTAATATGTTCTTTGCCGGGTCTGGACATTGAGACAGGAGCTTGTAGGATTACCTATCTGCATAGAAAGGAGTCCAGGTCGGAATTGGCAGGCGTCGGTTCAGAAAAACAATTTGGCATATTGAGCGCTGAGAAGCCGGGATATGTATTTGGGGCATTATGTAGATATGAGGTTGCATAGACTTTGGGTAGATCTGGGTATATATTTAGGCACTACTTCACTACTTTGGGCCTTCCCGGCCTTTAATTGGAAGCACCGGTTTCCTTTATACATTCTGGCCGTTTGTCGCAGTGTGGAAATACTAGGAATTAAGTCGTCCGTCACTGTCATGTCTGACTGTCCATCTCACTCGCTCGTGCCCGTAGCTCAGGCAATCTACCACAGCTTCATCGCAAGCTTTCCCAACGCCATTCTTATTGATATACAATGCTATGCCTTTGAATCAAACGCCTCATATGCTATACATCGCTAGCTCGTACACCTCTATCCCGTGGCCCCTTCAACTCGTCGACTTTGGGCGGTACTTGGGTTCCAGCAATCCAGCCTAACATCACACATCAGCACTTCCTCTCCACTGCAGAAAACCGAGAGAGTAGAATAACTCACCATCGACAACAACCTCCAAGCAGGATCACTCGGCTGTGCGCCAACTCCAAGCCAGTATTTCGCCCTCGCAGAATCGAGCTTGATGTCTTTGAATGGCTTCCCCTCGCCGTCAACAGGCGCCTTCGGTATCGGATCGTAGGTCCCTGTTCTCAATCAGCCGCTGTTCCTCTTTCCCTCTAAATGCCATTCTAACGAACCTAGAACCTCGATCGGCTTGCTATTCCTCGCTGTCCTGTGCAGCTGTTAGAAGGGATTGCGGGTACGGGGCAAGAGAATGGCCTTGGCGCCGTACCTGGCTTGTGCAACGACAATGTTGTAGAATGGAGCTTTGCGACGCCCGAAGCGTGCTAATCTGATTTTGACTACCATTGTGAGGTGTGTGGTTTGGTGGGAGGAGGGCTGGATGGTTGTCGTCGATGGGTATCGCGACTTTTTGATGTCTCGGTTGCGCTGCTTGGGATCCCGCTCCGCTCGTTGTCCAAGGTTCCGCTCCACCCCGCCCACGGTGATGTCAACCAAGAACTCAGTTTGAACAACCCGATGGGGTGATCCTCAATTCTGGACAGATAACTATTCTCTATTGATAATTCAATCGAAGAAAAGGAAAGACTACTTTAATATTTCCTCGCCTTGGAGTTCTTGTGGATACTGAACTTCAAACTTCACATCCTTTCCCAACGTTAAGTTCCGCCACTCTCAACAGTTGAAGCCGGCGATATCTCAGTAAGTTTCAAGATGAAGGTAAGTAATACTCTTCAAGTCTTTCGTGCTTGATCGGAGTCCTACTAAGACTGTTACTTGAAGACTCTCTCAGCCAAGAATGCCGCTGCTTTGGACAAGGATCTCATGAGCATCGGAGCTTTCTCGCTCGACCAACTCATGGAACTGGCTGGACTGTCAGTTTCTCAAGCCAGTAAGGGTTACTCGGTTCTTTGGATGCTCCTTTACTCAAGATACTGCAGTCTTCCGTGTTCATCCTCCAAGCAGAGGACGGAGGATATTAGTTGCCTGTGGACCAGGAAATAATGGTACGTCTGCGCTTCACCTCGCTGTTTTGAAAGCGGGAAGTACCGAGTTATTGATCGGAATAGGAGGCGATGGTTTGGTGGCAGCGAGACACCTTTGGCATTACGGATACAAGCCAACCATTTACTACCCTAAGCAAGGCAAAAATGATCTGTACCAGGTATGACCTTTGAACATTTCACGAGCATCTGCTCAAAGTGCATGAACTGACGTATCCTACAGCGCCTCTCTATCCAACTCAAGAACCTCAACATCCCATTCATAGAAGACTTTCCCGCGGCGCTAAAAGAGTCGGACCACGTAGTAGATGCCATATTCGGTCCGTCCCATCCTCTCATGCCTCGTCCCACTTACAACCATACAACAACTACTGACATCTCGATTCAGGCTTCTCCTTCTCCGGCGAAGTCCGCGAGCCCTTTCCGGCAGTCATCAACGCTCTACAAGAAACTTCTATTCCCGTCACGTCAGTCGACGCTCCTTCATCATGGAATATCGAAGACGGACCACCTGCTTCGGGCCCAGGATCGAGTTTTAACCCTGCGGTGCTGGTCAGCTTGACTGCTCCTAAGCCGCTGGTTAAGTATTTCAAAGGCAGGCATTTTATTGGTGGCAGGTGAGTGATGACTTGAGAGCTGGCTGTGTGCAATTGTTGACTTTCGGGTAGATTTGTGAGTCCGGACATTCAGAAGAAATATGATTTGGATCTCACCGAGTATGAGGGGATTGATCAGGTTGTGGAGGTCGCAAGTAATGGCCAGAAGTTGTGAGCGGTTGGGGACGCACTTTCTCATCTCTTCGGGAGATTGCTTATCAGAGGGGGGTTTTGCACAACATCGCTGGATTTGGTTCTATCTAGAGCTACGAACCCAACCCTTGTTCTCTTGTCGAACCCGATTCCATATGCTTGTAAAGACATCAACCCTCCCTATTCATACACTCATAGTTTGGTTTATTTGGTTTCTGCTTCGCTTGTGCCGGCTCCACGTCTATCTAATCAGTCCTCCTGGGAATCCTCGAACAGCACCAAGACCGTGCCTGCCTTGCAGATATCCTAGGCTCATTAGCTGAAGTCATGATATGCTTCCGAGTCCGAGAAACTTACGCCTTGCTTGTGAACCAGCTTAGCGACCGTGCCGTTCTGCGGTGATCTAATTACTGTCTCCATCTTCATACTCTCAATTCTATCTATGATTAGCTTTGCAACACGTATTCGGAGGCTGAACTTCTTACACAACTAACGCTTGACCTTTCTCGACCTGGTCACCTTCTCTAACCTCGTTCCTCAGAACCTTGCACGGCATTGGCGCAAGAACACTATTCGCAGCATCCTTCAATCCCAGCGCTTTCTCAAACCAGCTGGGTGTGGCAAGCGTCAGGTGTGTCTGCTTCCCATGTTGAAAGAGCGTGATCTTGTCTCCATCCGTGATAATTGTGCTTTCCACGCGGGTATGCGGGAAGAATGTCGAGATGGATGGAGATTTGGGTTCGCAGATTACATTGCTGTAAGACTGGTCGAGGCCTCCGCCTTTCACTTCCAAATCGAACAAACTTCGGCCTAATTGCTCCACCGAAACAGTAACAGGCGCGTTTTCTTCGGAATCGGTTGCGATGAACGTGAATTGCCGTCTAGTACTTGCTCCAAAACCAACGACGGCTCCATGTGGCCCTTGACCACCTGTTGGTACGGGTGTAGAAAGCTCTTTGGACAGAAGACCCAGCGCGGCCTGGGCAAATCGTTCTGGTTCAATGACCTCAGGAGCGAACAACTCGTCGTTGTGTTTCTGGATATATCCAGTCTCAACTTCGCCCCTGATGAAAGCAGGGCTTTTGCAGATCTTCTTCAAGAATTCGATATTGGTACTCAAACCAACAACTTCGTATTCTTGCAGGGCTGCGTAGAGCTTACGGATTGCTACCTCCCGTGTCTCACCACTGACGATGAGCTTTGCAATCATACCGTCGTATGCCGAGGAGACGGTATCACCTTCGATGAAACCAGCATCGATGCGAACACTTTCTGATATTTGAGGTGTTTTGAGATGAATGAGCTTACCCGAGTCTGGCATGAAGTTTTGACTGGGGTTTTCGGCGTAGATTCGAGCTTCGATGGCCCATCCACGCTCCGCTATTCTTTGAGCAATGGTTTCCTGGTCCAATGGCAATTTCTCACCAGCAGCAACCTTGAATTGCCATGAGACAAGATCTTCTCCCGTGATTTCTTCGGTGACCGGGTGCTCAACTTGCAGCCTAGTGTTCATTTCCATGAAAAAGAACTCATTCGTGTCGTTATCAAAGATGACTGCAAACACAGTTAGTAGTTTTCAAGCCATTGCACACAAAAACCTACATTCAACTGTGCCTGCTCCTTCATAGCCCACAGCCAATGCAGCAGCTCTTGCCTTCTCCCATAAGTCTTGACGGATGTCTTCCGCAAGGTTTGGTGCTGGAGCTTCCTCCAGAATCTTCTGGTGGCGCCGTTGAAGACTGCAATCCCGCTCTCCTAGAGCGACTGCATTACCATGCTTGTCGGCAAATATCTGCACCTCTATGTGTCTTGGTGTTGATATGTACTTCTCTACTAGCATCTCATCATCCCCAAAGGAGTTCCTGCCCTCGCTCTTGGCGCTTTCTAGTTTGTCCAAAAACTCTTGCTCGTTGAATGCAATTCTCATGCCCTTTCCACCCCCTCCCTTGACAGCCTTGACCATAACAGGGAATCCTATCCTTCGAGCTTCTTCCAGCAGATAGTCTGGATCCTGGTTTCCACCATGGTAGCCCGGTATGCATGGCACCCCCGCCTTGATCATGATATCTTTGCTTCTCGACTTGTTTCCCATGGCCTCAATCGCCTTCCATGGTGGGCCAATAAAGACCAAACCTTCCTCCACACACCTCTTTGCAAATGCCGAGTTCTCACTGAGGAACCCATATCCCGGATGTAATGCCTCGCAAGACTGTTCTTTCGCAACTTTTATGATTCGTTCGCCGTCAAGATAGGCGTTCGCAGCACCTAGATTTACTGCGAAAGGGCTGGAAAGCGCATGTTGAGAATTGGCATCTGGGTCTGTGTAGATCGTCGTACAGCGTACTCCTAGAGCAGAAGCTGTCCGTCCAACGCGCAGGGCAATTTCACCTCGATTTGCAATGAGTACAGATGTGATTGGCGTGGTTGGGCTTGCAGCCGTAGAGGTAGAGAGGAAACGGTAATGGGATCGAGGGATAACTCGAAGCTTTGATGGGAGCATGGCTCGTAGTCGAGGAGTTTGATACTGGCTGGCTGGCGGTTGGATTAGGTGGAGAATTCGGAGTCGTTTCTTTCAATGATATGTCTATTCCGCTATGGATCTGCTACTATATGAAAAATATCCATGAAAGAGACAGGTGAATGTGGAACAAATAAGAATATAAGATACCTCACATACGACCAAGATTCGAGCTTCAGATCAGGTAAGCCGGCTTTAAGCGAATATAGCCGACCCCGCACCCAACTTAGCGCGTAGAAAGATCCGAGGTCACCCACAGCCTACCTCTTATACTTATAGTTTACATTCTTCACCTACTTTGGATCCCACAGAGCTTCTCGATTACTTCATGCTGCCCTCGCAGAACATCCACGACATCTCTTCACTTCGATCAGTTTTGACTGTAAACCTCAACATGTTTGAGTTTTTACAGACTTTAGAAACCCCAGCAATTCCCAGGACCACCAATACTGCTTGTGAGATGGAGAGTTCTGGGCATATGAATGCTTAAAAAGCTGCAACAAATTTCTACTAGAATTCAAGTTGTCCTGATTGTCTTCGAGTTTGGCTAGGTAGGTAGATTGCTCCCCATATCCTAGACCGATAATCCTTCAAGCGCAGCAATCTCGTTTTGGTGAGCTTGTCTTCGAAATGAAAATATAAAAGCTGTAAAATGGCGAAGTGGCGCTCCGGAAAAGCCAGCAGCTTGCTCCCGTATCATTACTACTTCGTTATTAAGGCGAAACTTTGCCGGGACGCGCGTTGTGTGCTGAGCCAGCTCGATTAAGGTGGTCAGGGAACTCTCCAAGTGTTGATGTGATGTCAGTGACTTTCAAGGGAGTGTACATCGCTCTGAACTACTTTGGTCCTGCCACGGCAACTTTTCCGCGCAATGAATTCATTTGTTCTCGCCCTAATAAGTTTTTTTGGGGGCAAAGTCGGAAAAAAAAGCAATAGGTGTTTGAATGCATCAAAACTTTTCATTTCAGGCTGGGTGCGACATTTCTCATCAAGGAGTCCTTGTGATCCTCGCTTCGTTCGTCTAATTCAGGAGAGGTTTATCCGCAAGACGAGGCAAAACTGCCTGATATTGCTCCGAATTGAAAGCTTTTATCGCCAAAAGGAGAAACAGAGGGCCGTGGAGGCAGGAAGAACTGCCCGCCGATTCCTCTAACTCAGTCGGTGCAACTCGCTTGCAACCTTGTTCCTATGCTCCGGGAAACTACTGTGGCACGAGGAGAACTGTGGGGTAAGAAACATTATCCAGTTTATCCATTGTTCCTCAACCAGAGATCTTGACCAAGCTAGACAAGGCAATCTCTAATCATGTACCTGGTGCGGATGGATATCTTTTGCCTGTGGCGATCAGTGTTGGTGACACCAAGTAGGTTTCAAATTCACTTTCAATGACTGGTGTGCATACAAAACCTGAGTATTTGGTAATCCGATTGTAGATTTGTAAGCTCCTCCGACAAAGGGGCAACTACGGACGACATGCTCTCCTCCCGTATCGAGATCTCTCAAAGATATATCGCAGATAACGTGGTGACGAAGTAAGATAAGGGCCTCGTCAGCAGTGACTCTTCAATAGGGGCCAAGCAAGGCCTACCCCCGAATTTCTCAAGATGCAGACACAGACAAAGCTGCCATCGCTCTACCGGGTATCATTGCAACACCAGCTGCCAAGATTAGCCACGCGCGTTTAACCTTTACAAGCTTTCAATATGTTTTCATCTAAAGTACGTGGTATTCGGAGATGGAAATTTGTACGAATTGGGGTGGGATATTAATGGTACTTGTGGTACTCGTCCGACTTAAGTACCGCAGAGATTTCTCCTTCACCCACGTTCGAAGAGATTGAGAATATTTCTTCTTCGTATTTCACATACGCTCGTCATGCGGTCTATTATCCTCGCCGGTGCTTTGGCGCTTAGTGGTCATGGTATGTGCCAGAAGTTTCCACGTAATGTTCAATGCTAACACTACCAGTTCTTGCCCAGGTACAATCCAAGATGGGCTGCGATGCAGTTACCAAAATCTGTTACTCGACTTATCTTGCTCCTGAGTCTGGGATCAGTATTGGAATTGCACTTCCCATGAATGTAACCGATCCCTACGATGCAATCATTTCGATTACTGCACCGCTGGCGAGTACGTGGGCTGGGTTCGCGTGGGGAGGTACAATGGTTTTCAATCCACTTACAGTTGCCTGGCCGAATGACAAGACCTCTGTGGTATCCTCGCGCTTCGCATTGTAAGTCACTTCCCAAAAGTTTCAGAGCAAAGCTGACGCAGATAGTGGGCTGGGCCTCCCGCAGTCCTACGATGGCGCGGAGTATACTTTATTGAAAGGGACCACAGTCAACACCACTCACTGGACAATGGCAGCAAAATGCTCGGGATGTACGTCATATCAAGCTAATGATGGCTCTCTGGCCGTCCTGAATGGTACAGGAACTGCGCAATTCGCATGGGCTCAAGGAACAACTCCAGTTCAAGAACCAGCAAACAACAACTCCGCGTTCAATATGCATACATCTTACGGCAAATGGACTCACGACCTGAACGCTGCCCGAAGTCCTAACTTCGATGCTTGGGTTGCAAGTAACATTCAATCACCAGCTGGACCAAGTACGACAAGCCAAACATCGATAATCCCCGCGACAACTTCCAACCCACCAACCACGATATTGACAAGTACAACCTCATCCGCTAAATCCAATACTACTGCCGTGAAGGGTGTGATCCCTGCATCATGTTCGGGAGCTGGATCGCCGAAGTTCTCTTCTGTTCTCGTGAGTCTATTTATTGATGGCCAGCCAATATTGGGTGGCGAAGATCTCATACATGTTCATGTTGTCCTCCCCTAACTTATACTCCCACTCCCTACTTCAGCGGATCGTAGCTAATTTAGGACTCGTGAAACTAGGCAAGCGGATGGAAAGCAACGAAAGTCTTGGGTGGTTTGACAAGTCCACGCAGTATCATCTTCGACCTGGCAGGTAACATGCTTGCTGTGCAATCCGGAAAAGGCATAACACTTCACACAATGACTGCTGAGGGTTGTATTTCTGCCAGTAAAACCCTTATCGCGTTGAACAGCTTGAACCATGGAATTGCACTCGGTGCCGACGGCAAGACACTCTATGCCAGCAGCATGACCCAGGTTTATTCTTGGCCATACACAGCCTCGTCGGGAACCGTCGGTACCAGAGCCACCATAGTGACTGGGATGTTCAGCGGTAAGTCATGACCAACTGTCGAGTTTAAGGACTTGTACTGACTATACCTTTCAGGTGGGCATTCAACACGCACGCTCTTGTTGTCGCCGAAGAACCCGAACTTGTTAGCTGTCTCCCACGGTTCAAATGACAATTTCGACTACCCATCTGGTAACCCAAAGACAGCTCGTGCTTGTGTTAAAGTGTTTGACTTGAACGCAATCCCGAGCGGGGGTTATAACTACGTCTCTGGGGGGTGGCTCGCAGGGTACGGTATGAGAAATGAGGTCGGAATCGCATTTGACGGCAACAGCATGTAAGTCGGCCCTTCATCTGCATCGTTTGAGCCATCGTTGACAATGTTGAAGGCTCTGGGGAGTTGAGAACAGCGGCGATAACTTTTCTCGAGGTGGTAAAGATGTTCACCAGGAAAACCCTGCCGAGAAATTGAACTACATCGGGGATGTCTCTAAGAATAACGACAAATGGTTCGGATATCCAACGTGCTACGCGGTGTGGAAACCAAGCGACTTCACTGATCAAAAGTTCTCAGTTGGGGACCAGTTCGTCATTGCTCCCAACGCCACATTCAAGGACGAGACCTGCAAATCCTTGTCAACACCACCGTCGCTTGTTTTCCAGCCTCATTCAGCTCCTATCGATAGCAAGTTCGACGGTACATTCAGCAATCTTTACGTCACTTTCCATGGGTCTTGGAATCGTTCCCCAACTACTGGATTCAAGGTTGTGCAAGTCGCCTTTACAAAAGGTGCAGATGGGGTGTACAAGCCCGTCTCACCGCTTGCTTCCACTACAGGGTACAAAGATATCTTCTGGAATCCGGATGTCGCCAAATGCCAGGGCAATGGACCCAGTTTTAGTTCTGGATGCTTCAGACCGGCTGGACTTGGTTTCGATAGTGCAGGGAGACTGTACATGACAAGTGATATATCGACCGACGGAGAATTGTGGGTTCTTGGCCAGTCTTGAGATACTCGAGGTCGACACTTGACTTCAGGGCTGTAAATACTGGACGTAACATAGCAATTTCATGAATGTTCCAAGATAATCCCAATGAGTGTGGCTGAGATCGAGGGCCTGTTCGGACATGAGAGTTATCTGATGAAGCAGGTAACCGCTTGTGTCAGTCTAATTTGTGACTCTGAGTCCTCGCCAAGTCGGCAGAGCAGTCGATATCTCAGCTTTGCATGCTAGACCGACAGCTGATTGATTTTCTCCTTCCCTGCCGAGAGTCAACACATACAAGACGCTCGTCTGAAGGGAAAGAGGGGGGGGGGGTAAAGAATGTCCGTTCCGGGATAGTGGCTGCTTACATTTCAATATGTCCTGATAGCTTCTGTTATGATCTTCTTGATCGCGTTTCTGATCCACCTTCCCTGGACTTTGATCGTAGAATGACCATTGCTGATCAGCGTGGGTCCATGTGAGCCGTCCAAGTATAACAAGTTTAGACAGCCACCGATAGTAGACCCCCATGTATGTGTGCCTGGAATACTCCAACTCGTCTCAAAGCATTGTTCCGTGGATACTTCTCAGCCCAATGCCTGCCTGTCATGGTGCCCGCGAAAGAACCAAAACCTGTTTGCACCAGCAACCACATCAAGGTTATGGACTGTTCCAATCGCGAGTCAAGATCCCGTCAGGCGAATTCACAATGGGTGTGCTCTTAAGATCAACAACATTGACGAGGGGTAGGTCGAACAGCTCGTAGTAATTGTTCTTTAAGCTGGGAAGTTTCATACCGAACTGGGAGGCTGGTTCCAAGGGAGCAAGCTTGATGCTTTCTTATGTTTTTCTAGTGTTTTTGGAATATCTTAAAAGTTAAGAGTTCAATTTATTATTGCGTGTTTATGAGAACTCAGTTACAGCAAAATGGAAGGATTTTTGTTTCGAGAAACGTAAATCAGCTTAATTATTCGGTTTGTTTTTCTGGGTTTTCACGAATTTTCGTAAATGAGAGGCAGAAGAAAGATCATATTCAGGGGGTATATTTAAGAATCGTGACTAGTCCTAAGACAGCCTGCGCTAAACCTGTTCCTGACGGAAGTAGATTTAGTGGCTGGCGCTTTGATCGAGGCGTCTGTATCAAAATTGCTCGCTTGAAACTAACAACAGCCTCATTCTCCCTTTACCCGCTTCGGCTCTGGGCTGGAAATATACCCATATGAAAAGAACACATCAAAGTCTGTCTTGTTATTTTCGTTGTAGGTCTCCTACGGGTCGAAATTGTAGCATCGTTGGCCTTACCAACGGCCCGCAACACGTCAGTACCAAATATTCTACGCGGATGGCACGGTATGGTCGCATTTCGTTTCTGACGCCCCAAAATATCTCTCGCCGACGCCAACGACCCCTTTGTTTGGCGGCGTCGAAGGTCGAAGTGCCACACTTCCCAAGTACACTTTAGCGCTGCTGTAACCTTTCGCGCCTGCAGGACGCGGCGTGTGCAGCAAAACAGTCTACCGCTCAAGGGGTTGAAGCAGGTCAAATGGCCAGATGAACCAGAACCTTCCTTCCACGATGACCGCCATGCGGGAAAAATTGGAATGCCAAGGGCACACGCAAAGGGTGAGTTGGTTCAGCAGCGCCCGGCCTCCTGGAATATCGATGGCGCCAGACCTTCCTCTTGCTCCAAGTAAGGCTAGTCTGAAGCCTCGAGCTGGAAGACACGATGAACTTCAGAACTCCCACTTTCCTCCCTTCTTCTGTCCGTTTCCCCTCATCGTTGTTGCTTATCAATTTATTGCATTCTTTATGTTGTGCTGGTATCTCTCTTGAGATATGTCCTATTGTTTATGTTAGACGCCAACGCTCAGACGAGCATCTACCCGGCGATTATTATTATCACCTCCTACGAGTGTGGCCTGATTTGAGTGGTGGATGCGACTTCAGCCGATTTGAAACTTGAGCCTCCGAGCCTCATTCATCAGAGACTTCAGTCTGCACCGACCTTCCCGTCTGAAGGATACGCCCTCCTGTTCTCGAAACACCAAACGACCGTTTCTCTAAACAGACCACTTGAAACGGAGGAAAATCTGAACTTTGCGGGGAGCACAAACATTGTCTGTGCGGTTGAATCAGTCTTGGTATAGAACTGGCTCGAATGCAGACACCAATAAATCTTTTGGTCGACCTGTCTATTTCATCCGGCTTTGACTGTGCAGAGCATCGGAAGTCTGCACTGAACGGTTTTATTGGTCATTTTATCTGATTTGTCGACTGGGTCGAAGTTTTTCTTGCGTGTTATACTTTATCACTCGGTCACTTTTTCTAATTCAGATTCATCATGGGCGCATTTGGTAGCATGAGCACGGGCAATAAATTCGGGTAGGTTCAATCAACTTCAGTCGACTTCAATGCGGGTGCTAACTAACTGGTCTACAGTATTATCCTCGGATGCCTTATTGGAGCAGCATTCATTGCGGGTTTTCTAAAACTGTGCTGGAATAAGAGAAAGTAAGTATCTTGGCTCTCATAATGATTTTCACTGACGCCTTCGAGACTGAGAAAAAACACAAAAAAGGCGGAGCTGGAAGCATCTTTGAGGTCTGACAAGGAAAAGCTAGTTGGGAGAGGCACTGGGGAAGGTGACTTATTCGGAGTGAGGGCAATCGAACATGGATACTTCGGGGGGGTCTCGCAATCGAGACCTACGTCCCCTACATCATCCTACATTTTGTCGCCTGAGACGAAAGTAGCAGACTGGAGCAAAGCTGGAAAACCAGGAGGCCATTCGGCTTCGAGTAGCACGCTGTCTCTTACCCAGAGCCTTGCACCTTCAATTCTCAATCATACGAAGCGCAAGCCGTCGCCGCTCAGTCTCCAGCCTTCCAGTGCGAAGCTGAACGGCAGGACGAATCACGATCCATCTGTTGTCGGTGTCATAGGCGGCTCGTATATGCCCCCTTTACCATCTCCACGATTCCAGAAGTCCTTCAAAAGTGTCTCGCCGACGACTGGTACTAACGAATATGGAGAAGCACCGACCTGGGTATCTCCACTGGATGTTCACTTCAGCCGACCATCAACACCGAAAGAAAGGCCAACTTCATATCTCCCAAAATTGCAATTTCCAGGAGAAATCGAGAAGATTGGTCTCTTTGTTCCCTCACCAAGTACTTCTGTGAGACACGTCAAATCACAAGCTGCGTCTATCGTGAGCACAACTACCTCCATCACTGTCCCTCTCCCAGTGCGGCAGCCTTCCCGAGGACAGAAGACACCGATTCTTTCAGTATTTCCTCCTTCAATCCACCCGATGCCATCCCGAGCAGGTCGAGGTGGCTCGCGCTCAATATTCCCCACCAACGACGAGCATGACCGACCGTCATCTCGCCGCAGTCCTAGTGATGGGAAGTTCTCTCCGCAACCGGTACCGCTGAACGATCTTACCCCTCATCTGGCCGCTGCTAGACAAACCGACTTTCCTCGGGATACGCGGAACTGGAGCCCGTCGTCCCCCATCTCTAAATCCCCTCCTCCAAAGGGGCTATCGCAATGGGACCCTTCAGCCCCAAATTTCCCAGGACCAATCTACTGCAATGATGAGTGGAAACCCTCGGAGCCAATAATCCGCGACTCGGTCGTCAGTATACAACATGTCTCTGTCTTTCAACCTTCACATGCGCCGGCTACTGCTCTCAACACAAGAAGTCGTGGCTACAGCGTCGCCGCTTCCAGCATTTACAGCACCAGAACCTCCATCCTCGAGTTTAACAAAGACACACCTCCACAACAACACTCCCGAACACGCTCTAGCTCTATCTCTGCCCTCCCCAAATCCGGCACCCGGGGCCGTTCAACGTCAACCTCGAGATCGCAACAGCGCTCAACATCTTCTCACAGCCTGACCCGATCTCGCGACTCACTCCGCCGTCATAGCCGCATGCCCTCCTCCGAGTCCTTCAAAAATAGACGCAGTCGTGACCGCGACCAAATGCACTACGACCCCACCTCAACAAACCGCACACGAGCAGGATCCGTACAAGGCCGTAAAGTCGATTTCGATCACCCGCGCGAATCGCCATTCTCAAATTCCAACGCTATCCGGCACTCTCCTAACTCTTCCATCTCTTCAACCTTTTCACGGAGCAGCAGTTATTTTGACGCCCCGAGCGATACGCCCCCGATTCCTCGGTTACCTTCCAAGCCACCACAGCTAGAACTACCTCCGCTGGATCTGAAGTCCGGGAGAGGGAGAAGTGAAAGCGAGACCTCGCAGGGGAGTGTGAGTGATTTCTACGATGTGTATTACAGACAGTCGATTCTAGAGCAGAGGGCTAGTGTGGCGAGTCTAGCGCCAGTGAGCAATGTGGGAGACTCGCGGTTTTTGGGTGTATTGGGGGTGCAGAGTGGGAATGGGCCGGTGCTGAGAGAGGTTGGAGCAAAGAGACCGGCGCCGTTGAGGGTTGATGAGACGATTGTGGAGGTTGTGACGCCGACGCCGAGTCCGTTGGCTTCGGAGAAGACGTTTCCTAGTATGATTTAGATGTATGGGGAGGGACAAAATTTCGGTTTTTGAGAGCAAATTAATGTGGGGATAGGATAACTATGATTGGCTTAGGCTGGGGGCGACGGAAGGACGGATTTACGGAATGGAGATCATGGAAGGAAAATCGGGGATGGCAGTGGGAAACAGCACCGTTGAGTGTACGAGGAACTATTTCAGTGCGTAAATAATGGCGGATGGAGATGTCAGATATGATTACTAATTAGCCCTGTAAGTACCAAATAGCCGAATAATATATAATTTTTGTCTTCACAACCTCACAAGTCATACTTGAAATTTTCCCTCGCCGCCCTTCGAAGATTGAACACTCAAGCTTCTCTTGAAAAGTTCGCCATTCAATATGCATCGGCTTCCAGGTCATCACAATCTCCCTCACAACAAACAGTAACAAGAAACACCAATCTATATAAAGTCCGTTCTCTTTCCCATGGACTTCTCATCTGCGCGAGAACGTAGCCTGCTGAACAAGTACCCCGTGGCGGAAAAGAATCTAGAAAGTCTGCAGGTATCTACATACTCATGTTTACCACTGAAGCCTTTCCTTTCAACCACTTGATGGTACGATTCTTTCCTAGCAGTCATTACCAGGTGCGGTTATTGCTGTTGGACGTTCCAGCGCCTTTGTTGTTATTCTCGCATTGCTGACTGTTGTGTTTAGTGTTGTTGCTATTTTTCTTCTTCTTTTTCTCATTATCAGACTGCTGAAAGTGATTCATTTGGCTAAAGAATAGACATTTTGATTTTCTCTCCTGTAAGACAGACGGATTAGATGCTTTTCGCGGGTATCAGTGGACAAGTGATAGCTGCCACTAAAGAACAGCAACCTTTCAGCACCAGTCCATGTGTAGATGTTTGCAGATTTCGTGAGCGATACAAGTTCATTTGGTTGACTCAAGGTTTATATGGTCTTCCACTAGAGTTATAGGGTTCTACAGGGCTTCACCCAAACCACTCACCCAGGTGCACTGCATTGTGAGCCTTGTAGGTGAAGTTAGCTTCAAGTTGAATCAAATATTGACAGATCTGCATGCGCGATAGTGATTCATGAATCACAAAGCACAAATCGCTGATATCCCACCATAGAGCTCGCTTCTCATGCAAGATTGGTAGATCACCTCTGCCCTTCACAAATTTGTACAATGTGCAGGCATTAGATTGCCTCTGAGAGGTGAATATGGGCTAAGCTGGTCGAACCGCCATATATTGCGAAGGATCGCTCGTTAGCTCTTCCTTTCTGTAAAAACGTGGTAGTGATTCCTGTCTTCTAGCTGTGCCAGAAATACTTGTCGGCAAGTACTGATACGATAAGGCCATCCTTTGAAATAACCTTGCAAGCATGTTCTTTGTTGACATGCCAAACCCATGTTGCCAATCTTGACTCTGCCCCATTTCTTTGTTCACACTCAGCAAGCACCACACATTGCAGCTTCCAAATCTTTCTTGGTCCATAAACAATCCATCTCACTGTCCTAGGCTCACATCCAGAACAGAGTTTTCGCATATTTAAGTAAGACGAAAGCCTAAAATTCAGCCCCATTAGGCATTATAAACATGTCAGCAATCATATCAGGAAAAGATGCTCCCACGACCACAAACCGCAAGGATCATAATGTGTCGTTCAACGCCACTAATCCGATTTTCGAGCCCCTCCTCCCGTTAGAAGAGCACCACTCCTTCATATACGGTACCTCTCACATCTACCCTTCTACCCCTGTGCCGTTCTATACCCAACACTCTAATACCCACCCAGAACTCCCAAACTCGGATTCTATCACCATTTCCAAAAGCTGGGCCCTCCTTGGAATCGTCCTTCCAACACTCAAAACCATCGCATCTATTATCATCTTCTTCTTCCGCAGCGTCTTCTTCATATTCCGTGTCATAGACTCCTTCCTGGGATATCTTCGATACCCAATACTCGGATTGGTCATCTTGTCGTTCGTATTTGACCATGTCAGCGATGTCTATCCGCACGATAGACAATGAGTCATGAACACGATGGAATCGAACATCCTCACCACGACTCTCACTACCACAATCACACATACCAAGACGAAAACGGTATTTCCGATGTCGAGCCTGAGTATGTATCCGAGTCTTAGTGTCTCTTCACTGACGGAAAGTCTGGAAACAGAGAGTATTGAGGTACCGGCACTTGAGAATGCTATCAAGCTTCCTACATTTCCAATGTCTGATGTCATTCCATTCCTGAAGACAGATTCGGTATCAGATTCTAGCTTTTCAGTGTCTTCTAAAGTTACAAGTAGCGCTTTGGGGATATCACGGACTGGGAAATCATCGGTCACTTCCTTGATGAGCTCTCTCCAGTCCGCTGTAACAGGAACGGACACCGATACATCAAGTCCTCTTGCAACGAGACCTGTCACATCGTCTCCAGCATTGGGTCCAGCAAGAAGCTCTACACAGAAGAAGCGAATGTATCTGTAGACTCTAAAACATTTTTCAAGGAGCTGGCTCTCTATTTGTTGGTTCTTGTGGAAGAGTTAGGGTGTTCCAGACAGTCCAAACCTCTGCCCCAGTTGTTCTCCTAATGGAATTGGGGGAGCACAGCCTTTTGGTCACTTCATGTTGAATCTACAACGCTCTATAAAGTAATTATCTAAATTGAAGTACCGTGACCAATCTCAATCTTACTATAATTCCCGTGATCTTTGTTACTTTATAAAATTTGTGAAAGTCAATAACTAAGGCCTGGGTTGAGCGAGCATAGAATTGCACTTCGCTTAAACTGCACGAGTTGAAAACTTTGGAACTTCTTCCAGAAATATATATATATATCTTTAGCCATGAGAAAATGACCCATCTAATCTAACAAATTGAGTAGGATGTATTTCTCACCAAGCTAGACGCTGTTTTCAGAGTCCAAAAGCAGGTCATTTTCTTTGTTGCCGAGCGCCACCCATCCCACCTGGGCCCACCTCGAGCTGTGACAAAAATCCCTCCCACAGGTAACCCTCCCATATTTCTCTCTTACGAAATCTCACTATCTAAGAGGGAAAACGAGGTACGATGCCATATTTTGCTCACGAAGCCCTAAAAGCCGCCACAACGGAGAAAGCATCGAGGAAGCCAGAACGAACCAGAGTCTACGGCAATCACCTCCTCTACGCAGTAAAGACAACAATCAAAAACTACAAATCCGTAATCTACACAGTCAACATCCTAGCAGCAATTACATTATTCGTCGTATCCGAGTCAGGCTTCGATGTCTCTCTCTGCAACCCATGCAGCAACTCCCTTCCGGGAGTCGCGTACATGCGCTACACCGGCGTGCCATCTCTTTACTAACCTCGGTCTGACATATTGTGTTGGACGACGAAGATTCTCCGCTGCATCTACAGCCAGAATCGGTGCTTTCCAACAGATGGCAACATCATCTGAACGACTTGCCAAACCCTGCTTCAATGTTTCCGACATCCAAAATCTCCACGATAAGAGCCTTGAAGCGACAAGTTCTCTTGACCTAAGTACCGCATCGATGGAGAACGACTTACAAAGCGGAGAATGGCACGAAGATGATTTGGAGAAATACAACTTAGGCGCTTTGCTCGGCGAAGCTATCCCAAGATACCTCGAAGAATTTCTCGTTATTCGAAACCAGGCTCTGTCTTCTCTCGGGAGAGATCTATATCGAATAAGACAGGATATAGAATCCACTCCCAAGCAGGGTCGCAATTCATTATACTCCCCCATCGCTCCTCATCGAGCGCTGACAAAACGTTATCAGCGGACATCCGATACAACGAATGGAAATATCGAGGCGCTGAAAGGTAAGATGCTTGAGGGTGAAGCTCTGTTCCAAGAACTCGAGGATTCTATCCTGGTAATCGCACAAGGTCTCGCGAAGAAATCGTCAAAACACCCGACTGCGATTTTCTCGTCAGAATACTGGTTGCGACCCAAGAACCTGACCCCATTTCAGAAGAAAATGATGGCATGGGGACCGCAATTCGAAGCACTGCATTTTGCTGTCATGGATGTGAGAAGTCATCTTCTTTTCTGCAAGGAAGATTTGGGGGATCTGGTACTTGGTGAGACGCATTTACGGAGAAGGGTGGTTTGCGATGACTTTTTGGAGGAGAAGGTTGATGGAATTGCGGGCTTGGAGAAGAGTATACGGGTGCAGAAGGATGAGATTGGGGGTTTGATTGCGGAGTTTCGAAAGAAAAAGAAGAGGAATGGGCCGAGGAAGGAAAGGCGAGAACCAGTTTCTAGACTTCTTTGAGGCTGGGACATACCTCGCGATGCGGTGCGATTGGATATTGATTGTGTTGGAAGTTCTATAGAGACATACTCTTGAGCGATTGACGGAGCTAGAAATTTCCTACACTCCCTGTATTCTAAAGGAAATTTAATCATCCTCTAGTGGCACTGCAACTTACAGATTTTCCCTAAGTTTTGACCGATGGCTGAAGTACTGTTTATATCAGAGGTGTCTAGTGTTTCTTCAGTAAGCGAGCGCGTGAGAGAGCCCGCAAAAAGTCGTACTTCACTTCTAGGACTTCACTAGCAGATTCAACACAGATACTTCTATCGTATGGAAAATATCGCAGCATTTCAGTGGGAATTGCCATTCGGGAAGACTCGTTGTTCTGCTCTTGTAACTTGGTCACTTTTCGTTGCATTGAAAATGATTGGCTGGTTGGAGAAGCAAGTATTAGGTATGTGCTCCCTCCGAGTTCGAGACTCAATGTGCAAGGCCTGTAACGATGGCGATAACGATTAATCCTGGGAACTATTTAGAAGTAAATATTGGCTTCACTCATCTACAACTCGTAGGCCCATTTATCGGGGTCGACTGATGTTTTTCCACTTCCAGTTTCCTTGCCTCATCTTCGCCACTCTATACTTCTCAAAGAAGCTTTCAAATTTCCCAGGGAGCGTCGACAACCATGCTTCCCTATCCGCCGTCTCCAAGTACTTTGGCATATTAGGACTGACCCACTGCTTGATGAACTCAACAATACTTTGCATTTCACGATCCAGAAGCGGCTTCCGGTCTCTTCTCATGATCAAGCATGTCGGCGCTTCCCAGGGCCAACAAGGGGGTCTCGTAATAGATACATCTGGTGACCCTGATCCATTCATAACAGTGCCCCATGGAAACTTTGCGTCTGGCTGTGTGTCAATGCTCAGGAGTAAGTTGCAAACGGGGATATTGCCGATGCCTTCGGGTAAATCGCCATTTGACAGTTGAGTATTCTCGATGAATAGAAGTGGAATGCTCAAAAGACTTGGTATCTGTATGTCTGATCCAGCCTGGTTGAATATTGGATGTTCCGTTCTCACATGGACGTTCCTGTATCTTCTATTCAATCTCTTTCCATGACAATGCGTGTCTCTGTTAGAACTTATGGCAACACCTTCGACCCATTTTGCTGGGTGCCGCCATATCAGTGGATTGGGACCCAAGGACTCAAAGTAGGTGTAGTTTCTTGAAAAGTGTTCGACAATATGAGTCCAATCCGCTGCACTGATGTCGGTAAACCTCCGACAGAATGGAGAGTTCATAAATTTGACAGCAACAATTGTTCCATTCCATTCCAACTCGCGTGGAGCGCCTTCGCTGTCCTTGAAACCCCTAAGTAGCCCCTTCACAGTGTTGTTTGGATTAGACGGGTTTTCTTTATCTTCTTGCTCTTCGAATATGACAATCTTCGAACCGATCGGAAGGATTCCATGGGTTCGATTATGGTCGGCAAGGGGGCTGACTTGAAGAAATCTTCAATATCCTTTCTGATACTTTCCAGAAACATGGAATCTGTCAAACCAGGGGCAGTATCGCCTTTGAGCCTATCATAATATCAATATTGGCATTATTCTTACGTGACTCTAGGTTCGATGGTCTTCTGGTGCACATACCATACGAATTCCGGGGTGACTGCGTTACATCGGAAGTTGATGGCCAAGAAGAATTGATTGAATTCTTCATCGGCGGGCCGCCGACTGTCAGCCTTGAAGTTGGAAATGTAGAAAGAGATGCGCGGCACTGCAGACATTGGTGCGACCGTACAGGGCATGGGGGGGTTTATCTTGGATAGAGGTCCGGAAAGAGCTGAGCTGGTAACGGTTGAGGTTTTGCTGAGGGGACGCAGCAGCGATAAAATCTGAAAAATATGCTGTTGGGAAGTTTTGAAGTATTTGGCTGAAAACAAGCGGAGAGTGATCTCTGATTTTGACCCAGATATTGACCTTGTGCTGGTTACAAATATGGAAAGAACAAATGGATATGCTGACAAACCGATGTTAGGGAAGGTACAACTGGCTGTAATAGAAATATCGATGAACATGAAAGCGGTCTTAACAAAACCCTGTAAATGGGTAGGCGAATGGAACAAGAAATCAATTGATGAGCTAGAGCAAAGCAACGAGACGTGATAGTCGGTTGCGATCTCAACTTCAAGTATTTCCTTGCTAACAGAATCTGCAAAGCATGCCTCCTCTCTGCCACAAATGGAACAAAAAGCGCATCAATACGGACATTGTCCAATATACACAGATGCGGCTATATTATGGCTGCTTCGGGGAAACGAATTCCTGTGTTGTGAGCCATAGTCATTAATGATAAACTTGACTTTACAAGGTGTTAAAATGCGCTGGTGACTCGGGATCATGCATTCGTAACTCATGCCAATGTTTCAGACCCTCAGACTGCCCAGTAAACATCAATCCGGACAGTCTCAATCATGTTGACCCATCCAGGGAATCGAGCTTTACCCCAGACAGTCACAATATCTCCAACCTTCATGTCCCTGACAAACTTTCCATTCGCAGTATTCCTTCCCCGTCCCTGTTCCTCCAACGCTTTTCCTCCTAGCGAGTCTGCATCAACATCGTCGTGGCACGTCCAAACAATCTTGTACTCTTCGGCTTGCTTCGTAGCTGTGCGATTTTTCTGTAGGCAGTCCAAGGTCGGGAGAAGTGGAAACTCGAAGCGGTCTGGGAAGGATGGGTGAAATTTTGGCTGTAGAGTCTCGACTGTGCAGGCCAAAGGCTTATTATCTTTGGTCCATGCTGGTGAACCGTGTTCTGGCAATATGGTCGGGAACATCTCGGGCTTTTCCGGACTTATGGTAGATTCTGCACATGTTTAGCTTTGATTCGAGGTAATAACGGTATGAGTTCGAGTAGAATAGCGTACTGTCTTCGGAAAGATGTATTCTCTCCTTTCCAACATCAAACCAGGTAAATGAGCCCTTGAATGTTCCCTTGTTGTTTCCCTCCCCTCCCCATCCCTGGTCATGGCTGATGAGAGTGAAGACAATTTTTCTACAGGGATGTTCTCCCCGTATTTGACTTTCGAGCGCCCACCGTGCCGTCATATCTTCTGTATTATCTCGGGGAAGTCTGGGAGAAAATTGCCAGGGAGTTGGAGTTATGGTTGGGTAAGTATGGTTCCTTGAGGCCATGGAGCAAGTGGTAGATAGATCCTGCTTAGGAACATAGCCCAGAGGGAAAGACCTTAGCTATGCAGTTATCAATACGAGATCCTTAAACGAGATGCGCGACTTACTAAAAATCGATCCTCGCTGTGTCCTTCCATACCAGACCCACCGGCTCGAACATGAAGCTCTCCTCCTGTGCGGCACATTGTCGTCCGTGGAAAGTATTCTGCAAAGTCGATGATTGTGTCAATAAGCTCTATCGGAAGCTTGAACTCCTCGAATAGGGTGTCCTTGATAGCGATAACATCTTCGATGGTTGGAATGTATCGATCGGAATCATAGAACGAGCCTGCGGGGTCTTCTTCCATGGTGAGTTGAGAAGTTCCAAAGACAACGGATGATAGTGCGTTGGCAAGATAGGAGGCAATTCCTGCCATTGTAGCTGGGAAGGATTTATCCTCCAGGGAGTTAGACGTCGAGAGGTATTCGTGAATCCGAGCTCTTTGTTTATTAAATCGATAGGGAAGTGTTCTGTTGTTTCGTGACTGGAATCTTCATCCGGGGGGGGGGTTGAGTATCGAGGTGAATCGCATGTGCCGATTTTCCTGAGATTGAGGACTTGTGATTATGATGGTGGGTTTCAAAGTGTAGGGCGAGATAGTTGTAATATTGACTTTCAAGGTCATCACATTCGCCGCCATTACGCACTTGCTGCAGGGATGTGGCGGAAATGCAAGGCTGACTTACCGCGGTTGGTAGGCACAAGGCTGAGACTCTTCTGTCACGTTCTTCTCAACACTGACTTGCCCTCACCCAATGGCTGTACGAAAACATCCCCGATGACCATCAGAGATTTAAATAACTCCATGCTAGGCTAGGGTATTTGTTCAATTGGATTCCTTTTGTCACGTTTCAGTTCCTTTCATGATGCCAAGAAAAGTCACTCGCTGCTCTGATTCAGACCATTGCCGGAGGCATCGATCTGTCATTGCTCTACATTCGCGATGTAGAAACTTCGACTTTCACTTCCTTCTTTAATCTATTGGAAAAACCCAAGTTCGGTATAAGTCACCCGAGAAGCCCGAATTCATGTTCCAATACTTTCTCTTCTGGAGCTTCACCATGCTTGGAGTAAAGCAATGCCTTTATCTTCCAAAAGAATGCTTATTTGACCCCTAAAGTCTTGCATACAAGGAGTCTTCTCATGGAGATTCTCGGGCTGAGAGGAGTGCTCTTAGGATTGCTTTTGCAGCTCTTGTAGGAGTCATGCTCCCAAATCCTTCAACGATGGCACATAATGTACAGCCCTCTAGCTGCTAGAGATTTTTGATGAGACTATCTTTCGTTATTCAATGAAACATCTAAACAAGGCTTAGATACAAATTATCAGACATTAAAGCGTCAACGCGTCGAGAACCACCAGCCCCCAAGACCAAGCGAGATCAGGGTCTCGCTTACATGAGAAACACAAACAATCAAGATCCACCTCGTACTATCCCCCCCTGGGAATAATGTTAAAATGTGGGCAAAATTGGGTCTCGTGTGGGTAGTCCTCCAAGGTGTTTATCCAATAAATCAAGGCTTCTTCAACCTCAAGCAGGGCTTTGAGTGTCTCTCGAACCTTCTACAGCCACCCTTGCCCTTACAACAGACCTACTTTTGGCTCGTTGCTGAGCTCACTGGCAGGGGAAGATAGCCAATAACAAGCGGTATTTTGTGCTCTCGCTCCATAAAAGCTCACATTTAACATTATTCCCAGGGGGGGATAGTAGCGTCAAGTAAAATTTTATTGAGTGATACCTCAATGATGGTTTCCCTGACAACAAATACGAGTACAAGGCAGCAGTACTAATTGGACGTGGTAAGACTGCGTATAGTACATCTACCTTGGTCAGGACCATCCGAAGCTCCGCCACATTCTGTTCAGGGGAAGTGATTGAAGTGGGCCCCTGCCAAGAGGAGTTCCACCAGCATTGACTTCCACAAATAACATACATCCACAACCCACAGTATTCCAGAACAACAAATCCCTAAAGGATTCAAGGAATAGTAGATATTCACGTGTATCATATCGCCTGTATTCGAGTCTAACGAATAACAGAAATTCTTCGGTTACCCAGCGTCTACCATCACAATTCTCATCACGATGCAAATCCCCGACCTCCCCACAATCATCCTCGCTCTCACCACCCTTCTAGCAACTTTCCTGAGTCTCAAATGCTTCACACCTCCCAATCCAGCACCCAACACCGCCGTCCCAGACCGCATCACGCCCTTCACAAGCCCAGCGTTTATCCTCGTCCGTCGCCTCAGCGTCGTCCTGGTCGGCATCCATCACGCCCTGCTAGTCCTCAACCCTATCTCCCCGAGCTACATCCTATGTCCCAATCCTTCCAGCATGAACCTCTCACTTTTCACATGGACCCGCCACTCAATCATCTGTCTCAGCCTAATCATCATCTTTGCACCCATCCGGCTCCTCGCGTTCTCGCAACTAGGCAAAAATTTCACGTTCAAGCTCGCTAAACCGCAGAATCTGGTCACGACTGGACTGTATGCTTATGTTCAACATCCGTCGTATACGGCGAATGCTGTAGTCGCTGCTGCTAATGTAATGTTATTTGAGAGGCCGGATGGGCTGGTGGGATGTTGGATGAGTGAAGGGGTTGCGAAGAGTGCGTGGTGGAGCATTGTGGGGTGCGGGTTGGCGGCTGCTGCAGTATATGCTGGGAAAGTTAGGGTTACGGATGAGGAGAGGATGTTGAAGGGGGCTTTTGGGAAGGAGTGGGAGGTTTGGCATCAGAAGACGAAGAGGTTCGTGCCGGGCGTGTGTTAAGATGGAGATGTGCTCGTTAGTGTGGGCATATTTGTGATTTTTGAGTGAAGAGAAAAAGTGGTTCTTCCAAGGCTTTGTGCTCCCACCGTGTAGACATACGCCTTGAAGTAATGCACAGGTATGAAAAAGTAATGCCGAGAGCAAGGAGGTACGACTTCTCGAGGTCTAACTCCGACCTGAGGTGTGACCCCACAATGCCGAGAGCAAGGAGGTACGACTTCTCGAGGTCTAACTTCGACCTGAGGTGTGACCCCACAATTTTGGCTTTATTACCAGATTTTGCTATTGGGGAGCTCATTTCTTGGCGCATGTGAAATTATATAAGATTTTAATTAAAATCATTAAATTAAAAGGGAATAAAAATAAAATAATATAAGGTTTAAAATTAGCTTAGTTTTAAGTGGTATAATTAAAAGAAAGAGCTTAAAATTAAGGTTTTAATGGACTTGAAATTTGTACTAATTTTGTGATTTTAAAGAAAAGCTTTTAAATAAGGGCATTCCCAGCTTTTGATATGCCCTTCGGTAAATTGGTGTTTCCTTAAATAGTTGTATAGGACCAATTAAATGTACAGCTAATAATATCTTATATCTGAAATTGGATGAGGGCATTCTTAGCGCTTGGTATAACTCCCTGCATTATTATATAATATAAAGTAAGTGTACAATTAATGATTCCTTATATTTGAAGTCAAATAAGGGCATTCCTAGCGCTTAACATGACTTCCTGCATTATTGTATAATACAAAAGAAGTGTACAATTAATGATTCCTTATATTTGAAGTCAAATAAGGGCATTCCCAGCGTTTGGTATGACTTCTTGTATTGTTGTATATGTTACGGACCCCTTTGCACTAATGAGTAGTTGACACTAGGATACTGATGGTACCACCGAGTGGATAGTACTATAAGAGTATCGGTATTAACAAGGGATTGGTACAGTCTACGGGCTAGTACTAATCAAAGAATAATACAAGACAATGGTTAGTACTATTGTATATATTGTAGTTACGATTTTAGTTATAGTAGTTATTTAGATTACAGTAGGTATTGGGTTATATAATAACTAGAACTTTTAGAGCCATAAGAGCCAAGGCGCCTAGGACCTTAGGACCAAAAGATCCAGAAAGAACGAAGGTTTTATATAAGACTGGTATGTTTGTTATTAAATAAGAGTTTTGTGTTTAACTTTAAATAGTATTTTTAACTATATTAATAACTATCTTACTTTGTATATAATACACTTACTTTTCGATTATTAGAGATTAACTATAGCTTTTTGTATTTATACCGAATAAATATCAGACTATTACACTTTAAATACCCTCTTGTCAAAAGTACCGACTCACGTATATAATATAGCTCTTAACTCTTTTATTGAGGCTTTAGCTATTACTAATGCCTTTAATCCGAAGAACGTTTTTAAGATTACGTCTCTAGATCTTTATTATAAAAACCAATCTAAGTTCAAGGCTTACTTTATTTAAGTAAAACTTTATATCGGGTTTAACGGCTACTAGTTTTCCACGGACACAAACAAAGTCTTTTAAGCTGCGTTTTTTCTCTATAAAACTACCTTTAACTAGATCAAAACCTTTTTGTTTGATTATATTAAAAACAAAACCAAAGAAGGAAAGGTTTTTATTGTTATGTTTAAGGAGTCTTAGAAGATCTTTTTGAGCTTTGAAAGGTTCAAAGGACATATTAACTGTGTCTTCGGTAATATTAACCATAACCGAACAACCGAACGTAATATTTAGAACTTAAAGTAGACTGAGTCAATAACTATATATACGGCCGCTTTTTAGTAATTCGTTAATCAAACTAACTAAAACGATGAGACACTTAAGGCATAGTATTACAAAGGATTGAAAGATAGAGTTAAAGATAAAATCGTTAGGTCAGACGTATCTTTTGACTTATAAGAATTCATTGAGATAGCTGTCAAAATCGATAATTATAACTTTAAACGTGTGCTCGAATAGAAAGGCTAGTATTGTTCTGGGATATATATGTATTAGAACAAAAAGGGCAGGAAACCCTTTTATCCCCGAGAAATAGAATTAAATGCTACGTTTTGGAAGTAATTTAAAAGAAAGCCATGTAACAGCGGGTTTTTTAAGGAAGTTATGGACAAACGTCGACGGGATAAGCTGTACTTCGATTGTAGTCTTCCGGGCTATATAACTAGTTTTTACTGTTAAAGAAAGTTATGGTTAAAAAAAAAGCAAATTAATATAACGGGATAAAATACTTATAATATTACTAATATCCTTGTACTATTATACTTTATTAGGCAGTTTAACGCCTCAAGCTTTTAATATATAACTACTAACAAACTTAAAAACAACAGAATCTACGCTTAAATAAAGGACGACAGTAATATAGCATAAGATAATAGAAAAAAAGGAGATAAGGAGTTTTGTTAAGTCTTGGACCTAGGGCTATATTAATTATTATTCTTTAGGTTACTATAAGGCGAGGTCTAAGAAGTCACTTAACGAGAAGAGAACTTGTACTTTTAGGCTTTAAATTCTCAATATTAGACTAATAAAGTCACGAGGGTCATTTACGAAAAACCAGGGTTGGTTTTTACGGGAAGACTATAATAAGGCGAGAAATATCAAGTAGTTTATTAAGACTATAAACACATTAGATAAAAACAAGTCAAGTACAATAGCAACTGTCCCTGAACTTATATACAAATCATCCTTTAAGAACTATTGTTTGTTTTTGAAAACCAAGATAAACTAGGGAAAAGAGAATTTTGGGAAATTATATTAGAAAACAGTCGACGGTGCCTTTGGTTTAATATAGTCGATAACACCTAAATGTACCAGGAACACTTCACCTTACTAGTACAAATCTTAGGAATAAATCAGTTGTTTATAGTCGTAGTTATAAAACTAAACCACCGAGTTTGGAGAAACATTTTAATAAAAGATTTCTATTAAAAGGATTTTTTTATATGCTAATTAATGATAACAAAGGACCGTTATTTAATTGTAAAAATAAAAATAAAAAGAATAACTCTTAAGGCTATAGTAGACTTTAGAATATAAGGGAATTTTATATCTTTTATTATTGTATTCAAGTATCTACTACTAACTAAAGTAAAAGAAAAAAGGTACTAACTGGTACTCCCTGACAGGAATACTGCTGTTAATAAGACAATAGATATATAGACTCAGACTTTATATATAGGTATCGCCGGTTATTCCAAAAGAATCTAATTCAATATTACTCAAATCAGAATACACAACATTATCCTTAGGCTTTTTTAGATAAAAAAGCACAATTTAAAGATTAACTAAGTCAAAAGACAATTGATATTTAGTTATTATAAGAACTATTATTAGGACAAAACAAAAACATTAATCGTTTAAGAGGTTTACGCCACTTTTAAAGAATAAATCGGATACTAAAATAAAGGTCTATTAATAAAGGATATACCATTAATATACTACAAGTTTACAGTATTATTTAAAGAAGAACAAGGCATTAAAGCCTTACCTAAACACTAGGACTACGATTATCAGATCAAATTAAAAGAAAGTACTAAACTAATATTTCAACCACTTAAGGAATATTCGGTAATAGCCTTAATAATAATCAAAAATTACATTAATAAACACTTAGCGAAGGGGTTTATCAGGGAATCCAAATCTTTGTAAGGGAATAACGTTCTCTTTATATAAAAAAAGGACAACAGATAACGGATGTATATTAACTATTGTCGATTGAATGATACTATAAAAAAAGATTATTATATATTACTATTAGCTAAAGAACTACGAGACAGGCTTGTGGGGGCCAAGATCTTTATTTAGTTTGACTTAAAAAGTGCGTATAACCTTGTCAAAATAACTAAAGGGGAAAAAGAAAAGACGGTATTTTGTACTCGTTTCGGTTATTATGAGTATATAGTTATACTGTTCGGTTTAACCAACGTATTAGCTACATTTTAGCGTCTAATTAATAATGTTTTGCGGCTGTACTTAGACGTAACATATATCTATTATTTGGACGATATTTTAGTCTACTCTAAAGACGAGGGATAGTATGTAAAAGACGTAACAGCGATCCTTGAGAGATTAGAAGCCGTTTTTATATTTTTTAAACCAGAAAAGTACAATTTTTATATAAAAAAAATCACCTTTTTAAGTTATGTAATTATTACTACAAGATTAGTTATAGATCTTAAAAAGATTTAAACAATTATCGACTAAACCGGACCTACTCATGTTAAAGAACTATAATCTTTCTTCAGATTCGCTAACTTTTATAGACGATTTATTAAAGGCTATTCAAAAATCGTTAAAATACTTATAGAATTAACTTATAAAAACAAGAAATATATATAAACAAAAAAAACCGACGCAGCTTTTAAAGACTTTAAAAAAATGTTTATTAAAGAACTCGTCTTTATATCTTTTACTCCTGATAAAGAAATACATATAAAAACGGATTCTTCAGATTACACTATCGGTGTTGTATTTAGCTAATTAAGCGAAGACAACAGATAACAACTAATCGTTTATTATTTATAGAAACTATTATTAACAGAACTCAACTATGACATATATAACAAAGAGTTGTTAGTAATTATAGACGTAGTACGCAAATAAAGGGTTTATCTCAAAGGCGCTGTTTATGAAGTATAGATTTTAATGGACTATAAAAATCTCATTTATTTTACTATTACCAAAGAACTAAACCGACGCCAAGTTTAATAATATAAAACACTCTCTATTGTAAAACTTCAAATTTTTTATATTAAAAGAACGGAAAACGTTAAAGCCGATGCCTTTAATAAGAAACCAAAATATTTCATAAATAAGACGTATAAGTTATATATTATACTTAAGTAAGATAACGACTCGTTAATAGTCAACTATAAACAACTAACAACAACAAACCGCTTTTTTAAAAAAATCTAGAAAAACTACAACTACTATGGAGGGGCAAATCCCAAGCAACCACACAATAAGAGGGGGATGCACTTAAGGCATAAGAAATAATTTTAATATAAAAAAATAAAATAATAAAACCTTAAAATATTATATATTTAAAGAATACAAATTGTCAAAAAGGGGTTAAAAAAAGAATAAATTAAATTAAATAATTATGATATTGTTGTGAAAGAAGATTCTTTTTTATTAATAAAAAATGACAAATGCACTTTTTAAATATTGCCTTAAAATTTTTTACAAAATGCTAACTAAAGCAGCATTTAATAACATGATTTCACACAAAAATAAGGTGGCCTTGCCATATGCGCCCCCCTTTTTAAATAATTAACTTATTTTTAAGTTTTATATACAAAAAAATGTAATAGCTCCATCTAAGCTTTAAATATCAAAAAAGTGCAAATGATAAAAATTATCGCCGCTATCAAAATTACATAATAATTAATAAATCAAAATCCCTTTATCTTTAAAAGCAAACATTAGCTCGCTTAGCGCTTTCTACCATCATTTCTAAAATAGGCTCTCCCCCCTTAACCTTTTTAACTTCAAATTCCTTTTTTCTCCTTAACCTTAAAAATAAACCACCAACTTTACTCTTTTTATACCTTTGCTTTTTTTATATTTTTTTATTAATAATACCTTTAATCTTACAACGCGTTATTCATTATTTGCTAATGCAATAATATTAATAATAAAGCTAGCAAAATTGAAATTGCTTCAAAAGCAAATTTGCCCCCTTAATTTAATTTAAATTAAGGCTATTACTTTTCGTAAACCTTTAAACAACTCCAAAAAAGCTTTCTAATAATTTTCATGCTTTGCAACATATCATTATTGCTTTCGCCATTAATAATTCTCTTAAATTTAAAATAATAATATTTACAATTTTAGCTTCCCTGCCAATACTTTTAATTTGCCATTTCCTTACTCTTGCAAATTTCTTTATTTTTAAAAGCTTTAAATAAAGTTTTTTTTAAGCTATATTTTTATTACCTTTTTTTAAGACCTTAAAAATTTATTAACTTAATCTTTATAAATTCATTAATCGCAATTTTGGCATCATTATTATCATTTTTGTCATTTTTTCCTTTTTTTAAATAATTCCACCATTTTTTTATATTATTGCAAAAAAATAAGCTAAGCACCTTTTGCGATTTATATAAATCTCCCATCCCAAAATTAAAATGATTTAAAGATGTCGCAAATTAAACTTTTGCTGCAAAGCCGTTAAAATAAATTTTATTTATTCCTTTATCATAATTTCATTTTTTTTCTTCATTTTAAATCTTTTTTTAATAACAATTCTAATATCAATTTTACGACCTTATTATTACCATTGGTTTTTAATTATCAATGCGTTATTTTTACAAATTATTGTCGCTATTGCCATTAAATTAAAGCTAAACGGCTGTTTCCTTTTCTTTTTTTGTTTTTTTTTGCGTTTACCTTTTTTATTTAAGAAATTATTTTGAAAATAATCATAATATTAAGCAAAAACTTTTTTATTCTCATTTTTTAAGCTTAGAATATACTTAAGCTAGCTATTCCTAATATTAATTTATTTTTAAAAATAAAACGCGTAATATTATAAAATTATTCAAATTTTAAATTGCTAAAGGCTTAATTGCATAATTTATATTATGGCCAAAATATCTTAAAAAAAAGCTAAAACTTTCACATAAATGCTGACACTTTTAGATTTTTGCAAATTAATTTTTTGCTTATGCTAATTTAATATAGCTTTATTAATAGCTCTCTTATTAAATTCAAACTTAATTTTTTTTATACTATTTTTTTCTTTTCTTTTAAAGCAATAAATTTCGCTAATATATCCCAAAAACACATATAAGCATGGGAAATAATAATAAGCAGCAGGTTTTTTTTAAATTAACGTCATGAAAAATATAAAAACCTTAAATTAATTAATAATAATGGGGATTATTATTAAAAAACTTATTATTAAATATATTAATCTTAATTAAAATTTAAATTGCTTAGCCATAAAACCTTTAAAATAATATAATAAGCTTTAAGCCTTAAGAATTGCAAAAACTATTAAATTAATTAAAAATAATAGGAATTACCATTTTAACTTTTTTATTATTAAATATATTTTTTTAAACTTAAAGCTGACTATATTATTCCCTTATTTAATAAAAGCCGTATAAAAAAAACAAAAGGTCATATCCCCTTAATTTTCATTTGCCGTTTTTAAGCATAAGCTTAGCATGCTATAAGTTTTTGGTTATATGAGCTATTAGCTATGGTTTGTTAATGCTTTTAGCTAAAGGCCATTTGAAATCTTAATAAATTTCAGCATTAAAATGCACCTCAAAAAAATTATTAAATTATTATTTTGGCCTTTGCAATACTTATTTTATTATATTATACTTGCTTTTCTTAACCCAAACTTTTTTATTGCACTTTGTAATTGCAAGCCTAATATTAGGTTTGGTTTTTAAATAAGCTATTAATATTTAATAAAAGCCTTGATCAAATTAAAAAGGCAAAAAAAATTATTTAAATTATAAGCTCTTCCCTTAATTCAAAAAGGTCATAAAATTTTTCGGTTTAAATGCTTAGGCTTTTAAAAACGTTGATTGAGCATTAGCTAATGGCATATTTAATCCTTTAACATAAGAATTCTTTAAATAATTCATTTTTTAATATTCTATTGCAAATGGCTTTTAGCATATTGCATAACATGCTTAATAAATTATAAGCTTAATGGATTATAAGCTTAATAATCGAAGCTTGCTAAGGATAAAATCTTTAATCAGCATTGCTTTTGCATTATTCTTAAAAATTATAATTAAAGCTTTTGCTAGCAATTTCATTATTACGCAAGCAAAATAAGCATATAAGCAATCTTAAATTTAAGGCTTTTGTGAATTCTAATCCCTTATTTTTAAAATAAAGTATATAGCAAATATACTTTGTTTGTTTAAGTTTTAATTAATGATTATTAAAGCTAAGTTAGGTTATTATTTTTCCCCTTTAAATTTTTCTTTTTTATTTAGCTCCTAATAATAAATCATAATAATCTTACTACCGGGATAGCTGCATTATATAAGGTGCTATTTAATATCGCAATAGCCAAGCTTAAGGGAATTTTTTTATTAAAAGCTTATTAACGTTGTTTTAAAGGGCTTTTAGCGTTTTGGGTCTTTGTGCAATTAGTTTGGGGCTTATTTAAATGATTAAATATTTTCTTAATTAATTTGATTATAATATAATATTATTGCGTTAAGCTTTAGGCCAGCAAATATTGCCTAACCTATTTGCCTACATTAAACATTTAATTCATTAAAGGCTTCCTAAATTGCTTAATAATAAACGCCTCAAGTTCTTGCTGAACTTCTTTTTTTTTAAATTAAAATAAACAAGATTAAAATAAAATGCTTATTTGTGTAAAAGATTATTAATAATAAGACTTTTAAGTTTTATTTCTTATTTCCTTTTTGCATAAATAAATTTTTTTTGTAAAACCAGCTTTCTTTTTAACTTTTTAAAATTAAGCAGGCTCTTTTTGCGCTGCTTTTTATTAATTTTTATGCTATACGCTTTTTTAAATATGCTATACATAAACCACAATACTATACAATAATTTAGCATTCTTAAGCTTATTATATATATGCAAAAAATTAAAATAGTTATAGCAAATAATATTTATATAATTAAAAATAAAATCAATTTAATAAAAACAAAAAGGCTAAAAAAATAGCCACCCCTTTTTTTAAATAAGCAATGCAATTTTGCATATATTAAACAAAATTAATATCAAACTCAAAAACCTTTTTGTATTATGCTTTTTGTATTAATATCAATTCAAGCACTTAAATTATTATTACTTCAAGCGGAATATGTTGTTTAATAAGCCTTTTAAGATTTTTTAAATTAGCTAAATTTACAAAAGGTATTAAAAAACATTTTTTATTAATATTATAAGATTTAAAAATTTGATTTTTGGCATTATAAATAAAGTGTTTTCTTTAATAAAATTTTTTTAAGCGGCTTCCAAAATACGTTTTTTTTAATTTAAGGCCATTATTTCTTAATTCCTTAAGAATATAATATTTTTTAAAGCTAACTTAAGCAATTTCATAAAAACCAAGCCACCTAAAATTCAATATACAATCAAAAGTTTTATTAATTTTTTAAGCTATATTATAGCATAGCACTAAATTCTTAATTTATAAAAGCTGTTTTCATATATTGTAGCAAATATCAAAAGCTTTTTTATTTTTCTGCCGCCTTTTGATTTTTTAATGCATAGCTTTTTTAATATGCTTTTATTTTATCTAAAATTATAACACCTTAAGCTGCAAAAGCTTGCCACAATCCTTAACTTTTTTAGTAAAAAAAAATCTTCATATAAAGTATTAAGTCTTAATTAAAAGAATTAGCTTTTTTTATAAACTAAATAAAATAATATATAATCAATAAAACCATTTATTATTATTCAATTCGCGAACATTATAGCAAATAAATTATTAACCCATTTGCCATCCATTTTTAAAAAAGCGTTTTTAAATAAGCCATAGCCTTTTTTTATTATTTTATTTGCTTTTAAATTATATGCTAAAACTTAAATTTGCCAAATTTCCATCTTATTTAATAACTTAATAACTTCACGCATATTCTTGCCTTTATCATTAATAATAAGCTTTTAAAAAAGTTCATAATAGCAAATAATATTTTCCCATATAAATTTCGCAACTTCTTTTGCTAATTTAAAAGCCAAAGCTTTAGCTTCCATTTAATTATTTATATTATCTTAAGTAATAATAAAATATTTTTTGCCATAAGTTAAAAGCATAAAAATAATATTAAGGCCCCATTTTTTCATTAATCCGTTTAATACTATAAGGAATAATGGCTTCTCTTATCTCCTAGCATTTTAATATTAACAATTTGCATAGCTTTTAATATACTTAGCGGAATCTTAATAAAATCCTTTTCAAAAATAATAGCTTAAAACTTAATAATAAGTGCTTTCTTTCCTTTTATAACTAAAATTATTATAATAGCTTTTAAAGATTTAAGATTTGTGCTTTTTAATATTTATAACAAATTTGATTAGTAATCCTTTTGCTAATAAACGCCAAATTTTTTAGCTATAAATATCATAATTCAACGCTTTGCGCTTAAACGCTTTAAATTCTTTTTTATCCATTTCTTTTAGTGTTTTTAAGGTAATAAGATATACTAAGATTCATAAAAAGTCTTTGCCATAATTCTTTAGCAACACTAAAAATTGCCTATCTTTTTTTTAAAAAAAAAAGTTATTATTTAATAAACTTGAAAAAGTGATTTTGCCTTAATTTTTAAATTGTTATACCTTAAAACGCATATCTTAAAAAATATTATTCCAATTTTTCAATTCCGGATTAATAAAAGTTTCTAATTCTTTACCATTATTAGCTTTTGTCGTACAGGCACGGCTGCAGCTCGCCTAAACTGCTCTCTTGGCATTGCACACTATCTAAATAGGTTTCTGCCGCTGTATACCGCCTTAAGGAAGCACTTCCCCCTTTCGCACTCATTACTTAGATTTTACTTAATTAATTAATACATTTTATTAATTCAAATGCTCGCAAAGCCTAAGTCTTATTACGCACGTCAATTATGAGCCCCATGATAAAGCTATTAAGTTAGTATTTTTTTATATTGCGCGCAGCCAATGAAATTAAAGCTTTTTAAGTTCCTTGAAGTTTTTGAGGTTTTGCGAGCTACTTATTGCAGAGTTTTTACCGCTATTTTAATACACCGCTTTTTTGACCCCAATAATTTGCATAAGAGCTTAAAGTAGCTGTGGATTTAAATCCTTCAATTGCTTTTGACTTTTTCTTTTTTCCTTAATTCCTCGAATTCCTCGAATTTTCCCTCACGCTTCAAGCTCTCAAGAGCAACCTTTCCATGATAAACGACAAATTCATAGCTAAAGAGCTGTTGCTTATTTACAACAAGCGCACTTGGCTTATATGGTTTCAAGCTTATGAGGACTTTTGTTGTTTGAATAAGGTTTGAATAAAGCTTGATTTAAATGCTCCTGACTTAGTAAGCTCATTGGACATAGAATCAATTGCTTTAATATTTTTTATTATTAAATATAAAATTAATAACATATGAAAGGCTAAAGCAATAATTAAGGCTTAGGTTGCTTGGGAAAAAGATATCAAAAACCCTAAGGCTAAGAAAGCAAAACCTAATAAGGCGAATTACAAGATAGCGACCCTGAAAAAGGTCGCAGCTAAGTTTAAGCTGCTTTCGACAAAGTACTCAATGCTTATGCCCTCTTAAAACAAAAAGGCAAGAAGCTATAAGGCCGCTATGAAATGGGTTTAAAAGCACATTAATAATAATGTTTATAGCGCTATTTCCTTGGAAAGCAAAAACACCTACGGGCGCAATTGGATTATTTAATAATTGATGCGAACTCTTCAATAAGACTACGCTCCTTTAGCATTAAATGTTTTAACTCAAATCAAAAAAAATTATACCGCAATGCTTCACAAAGCAACCCATTAACGACTTAAGCTTATTGTTTGAATTTAGGAATAAAAACGTGCTTATTAAAAAGCGCTTTTTTATAATTTAAATTTTATAATAAGGGATTTAGCAATTCACACTTTTTTAAAAACAATAAAAATTTAATTAACTCCCCAATAGGCGCAACACAAGTTCGCCGAGCTTTGAAAGAACATTACCTTAAAAAGATCTCACCTAATTACTCTAATTTAATACAATACAATATTTGCAGCTTTGGCTAAACGATTGCAATTTGAATCGTTTTTTGAAAAGCCTATTAAATTATATTTAATTGCTATTTTTAATAGCAAACCAAATGCTTCCAATAATAATAATAAATCCTTCTTTTCCTCTCGCTTTCGCCCCTTCAAATTGGGTAGCTCTTTCAAAAACTGCGCCTATGCAATGGGTTCTTATTAATATAAGCCATTAGAATGCTTTTAATTGCGCTATTCTTTTAATGGTTTCATTAAAAACAAATTGCGCAATTTACCTTTAATCAAAAAAATTAAGGAAATATGCTTAAAGCTAGCTATTACTTTTATTAAATTTCAAAGCAAAGCAAATAAATGTGGCTGAAAAATGCTCCCTATTTAATAAATCATAGGCTTTTTTAATAACCGCCCTTCCAATTGCTCTTTTTTAATTAATAATATTAAAGCAATCCAATTATCAAAACCTTTGGCGCTAGCATATTCTAAAAAAATAGTTTCTGCAATAATTAGCCCTCAATTGCTTAACTTTGCAATAAAAGCAATTAGAATATACGCTACATAAGACTTTAATTGTTACCCATTCTCCAAAAGCACTTTAATTAATAATAAAGCCGCAATTTATTTAGTGAACTTAATTAATCTTTTGGTTTTTGGCTCTTTTATAAAAGCAATTATTGATGACGCTATTAAGGCTGGTATTTCAAGCTTGCTAATAAAGGGATGGGGTATTTGCCTAATGTTAAATGCTTTTAATGGAGAAAATGGGCCAAATATAATAAACTTAAAGCTTATTGATATTGCTATTGTTAAAGGTTTTAATATTAATATCATTTTAGAGGCTTGTTTATTAAAAGAAGAGATTTGGTATAATGGTTTAAATTATATTTTGCGCTATGAATCAATAGAAAGCAATATGATTATTAAGAACTTAGAACGCTACGCAAACTTAGCCTTTTTTAAATACAAGCTTAACAATTATTCTTTTGCTTTATTAATTGCTTTTAGTGCATTGAAACGCCCTGATTTTGGACTTTTAATATTTCTAATAATAACAAGGAGCATTTGATAAGGTTTTCAATTAAGCAGGCGCTACCTAAGACCTTAATAAAACACAGCGCACCTATGGCACCTTCGCGCAGGGCACCTAAGGAAAAAAGCATTATAAGCATTAATAAAAAATGCTTGCAATATTAAAATTTTAGGCCTTATAAAAGTAAAATGCAAGCAATATGCTTTAGTAATAGCATATTAAAATGTTAATTGGCAATTATTTAAAAGGAAAGCTACTTAATCTTTTTATTAAATCACTTGGGATTTATTTAATTATTTTCCCAAGTTTAATAAAAGCAATTAGCTCCTTTTAATCAAAAACAAATTCACAAAAGTTTTTTATGGCTTTATACTTAAAAGCAAAGGATTGAACGCAATATTAGCTGCTTTTTAATCTTTTGAATAATAAATAAAATGGCAATTTGGCCTTTTTATTTATAAAATTCATTAAAATAATAAAACCTTAATTATTAAACTAAATAAAGCAACTCAATTTAAGAAATGGACCCACGAGAGCGGTATTAATTTAAAACTTATGCTATTATATATTTATAAGCCAAATGAGGGAGCAAAGCGAGCAAGCAAGGAAATCATTAAAAAAGCAATTAAAATGCGCTTTGCTGCCAATTTTCTTAAGGCATTATGGCCTGAAATCGTTTTTGTGATAATATACTTTTATAATATAAGTCCTTTAGCATAAAAGGCATTTAAAAGTTTAAATAAGGTGCTTTACTTTTGATTTAAACAATATTTTAAGTGATATAACCCAAAGTTATTTATTAAATTCATTACTGATTTATGGCCTGATTAGAGCGGGATTTATGCGTATGGGTCGCGCGCATACCTATTATTAAAAGATTAAAAAGCGCTCCGCAAAAGGAGAGCTTTTAAAATCGACTCAAAAGCGCACATTGGATATTTGATTAATTACGTCTTATTTAATATATACAAAATTTGGGTGCCTTAATTATAGCATGTAATAGTTATAAAAAATGTTATTTTTAATGAAATCCTATTTTTTACCTTTTTCAATATTAAGAAAGCGGCCGGCCAATTGCGCGTAAAATTTTAAGAGATAGCCAAATTGCTTTAAAAAAACAAGATGGGGGCTTAGGATGCTAAATATATATTAATAAATTGCTTGAATGCTAATAATACGCTGCAATTAAATGCTGGTGTTTTTTTTAAATAAAAGCAATTAAGTAAAGCTTTAAAAGCTATGGAAATCAAGGAGCTTATTAACTTAGGGGTGGCAATAATGCCTTCAATTAAATTTAAGTTTATAATTTTGGGGGTGGAGCAATTTCCCCTTAAATTAATAAACTTAAATATTAAACTTTTAATTAAGCCCTTAATTAATTTAATGCCTATTAGTGAAAACTTGGGGGTAAAAATATAAAGGAGCATTAGATTTTTAACTCATAAGCACCTTGATCAGGTCTCATAAAGTATTGACATATTAAAATAATTAGCAGCACTAAGCGCAATTAAAAGAAGTGTTTTACGTAATATAACAAATCTTAAGAGACTTGATATGGGTGCAAAGCGCAAATCGATTCCATAAGTTGTTTTATGAGCTTAGGAGCCACATGACCTAAAGCAAGGTTTTAAAAAGCAATAAGAAACATTTGAAAGTGTTAAACTTAAGCTTATAAAAGCTTCATCTTAAGCAATTAAAGCTAAGGAGCCTTTTAAATATAATAATTTTTATAATGCTAAGCCGCGGACAGAATAGCTTTTATTGCTTTCGGCGGAAGATTAAGATCAAAAGCTACCTAAACCTTTAAAAAGGAAAAAGGTGCTTTTAAAATTAAGTAATAAAGATTAAAAGATTAGAATTATAAAATAATTAATGTAACCTAATCATAATATGTATTTTACCATAATAAAAGAATTATTAAAAGGCGTGTTAAATCCGATAAGCAATTGCAAGCATCTTAATGACTTTTTGGCTATTTTTTGGCTTAATCAAAAAGAGGTGCGTAATGATGAAAAGGATTTAAGAGCAGTTTACATTATAATTGCAGCATTTATTTTTAATAATATTAAAATTCGATAATCAATTGCTTTTCCCAAAATTCATCAATCGCAATTTCCAAAAGCACCATTAAATTAGAAAAACCTTCAACACCACCCTCTTGGGGAGCACTTCAAAGCCGGAGTTATTACAAAAATTATTAATCCAGAGTCGCGCAATTGCTAAAAGGTAATAAAGCATAGCTACGCTTTTAAGCAATCGATTCTTTTAAAATGGGTTTTTATTTATAAGATAAATTCCAACGATTATTTAATTAAATGTCATTTTTAAGTAATAGTTAAAAGGGACTTATAGTTTGAAACCTTTATTTTGTCAACATACGCAGCAACTTTAGCTGCTTGCTTATTCAGAACCGCCATAGCTATAATAGCTCAATTCGATTTGGAAATAAAGCAGTTCAATATTATTAATGCATTTATTAATATAAAAAAAGATAATTCAGCTGCTTGCGTACGCTATTATCTTCCCAATGGATTTAAATAAAATGGAATGTTAGTGGAAATCGACCGCGCTCTTTATGGACTCAAAGACTCCCCAGCACTATGGTACGGCAACTTTATAATAACTCTTCAAACTCTTAAATTGCTTCCTTATAAAAAGGAGCCTTATATGTTTATGAATGAGCAATATACAGTGTTTGTGGTGTTTTATGTTAATGATATTTAAGTGCTATATCATGTTTTAGCAATTCCAAAAGCGCAATTAATAATAAATGGATTAAACTTGGCGTATGAGCTTATTAAAGAACAAGAAACGGCATGATTTTTAGGGATTTAAATTATTAGGGATTGATAGGCTAAGATAATTTTCTTAATATATAATAATTATATTTAAAAAATTGCTTTGCGTTTTGGATTTATTAATGGGAGCTGCTTAAGCACCTTATTACTTTATATGGAATTTATTAAAAATTCTGGGAAAGCAATCCCTAAAAAAATTAAGGAATATTAAAAGAAAATTGATTTAATGCTTTATATTGCGATCATATTGCGCGCGGACGTTGCTTTTGCAGTTTTAAAGCTTTTTTATTTTTTGATTAATTTTTTAAAGAAGCATTTTATTGCTATTAACTAAACAATTTGATATTTTTTTGAAACCCAATTTTTGGCGATAATTTACATTTGCCAAATGCGCGCTTCCCACTTAATTATAGCCTTAAATACTTCCTTTGGCAATAATCTCAAAATTAAACGCTCTTCTCAAAAATATATTATTATGCTTTTTGATGATTTAATTTTATGAAAAGCAGCTTGTCAAAATACAATTATTATTTTAATTACTTAAGCAAAGCTTTTTGAAATTAAATGTATAGCAAAAGAGGTTATGGCACTTTAATAATTCTTTTTAAAATTACGCCTAGGCATGGGAGCAGCTTAGATAATTTTTTGCAATAATATTCAAATAATTTAATTAATTATTGGGGAAAACAAGCGCATTTTAACCAAGCTTTGCCATATTAATATTCAAAATATGTGATTATATTAAAAATATCAAAAAGGTAATTTTTTAATAAAGTATTTACCCACAGGCTTTATGCCTGCGAATGAATTTACTAAGAACCTAAGCCAACAGAAATTCAAAGATTTTATTGCTTTCATTAATTTAATAAATGTACGGGCTCAATTAAAGCAACTCTTTAAAAAAGCTCGTTTTTAAACAGCTTTCTTTTTACACTCTTTATTCTCTTATTTGTAATATTTTTTATATTTTTTATTATTTTTTTTAAAAAGCTTCTGATTTTGAATTATTTATATTATTGCAATATTTATAATTGCTTTTAAGATCATTTTATTTCAGAAAAATAAACGCAACGCAAGCTATAATAACAAGGGGACACTTTAAGGTGACAAAAAAGGTTCCCAAGCCTTAAAAAGAGCAACTCAATTAATTAAAAGGCCCAGAACAACCCAAACAAGATTATCAAAAGAATTAGCAATTATTTTGATAATTTTAATAATTTATTGCTTTGCAATAGCAGCTTCCTTATTTAAAAGAGGGCGCACCTGGATTCCATCACCTAAAAGGGCATTAAAAAGATCAGCAAGGCCACCAATTGTTTTCAAGTTATGCTTAAGGACAAACAAGCCCACAACAACCTTTCCCATCTTAGCCCAAAGGCTAGCAAGCGGATCGAATTGCTTTTTCTCCTTCTTCTCCATATTCTTATTATGCTTTTCTTCATTTTGAGTCTTTTTATTTATATATAAAAGCAATTGATTAATTGCGTTTCAAAAAATAAATTTAAAATATTTTAATAAAAAAAGCAACTTACCATTAATGACTTGGCTAGGGCCATAATAGCGAAAGGGGCTATTAATATTAATACCAAAAGCAATCTAAGCAGCGCAAGCTGCGGGAGCAGCAGGGATAGCATTACCTATTTTTTTTATTGCCAAATAGGCGCTTTTGAGCTTGGTCAATTCTTATATAAGTTAATATATTCAATTGTCTTAAATTGAATAAACTTATTTTAAAAAAGGAGCTTTTATTGCTAAAAGCATTTTGATATTTCAAGAATGCAGCCAAAACATTAGGGAAAGGGGGGCGGCAAGCATGGTTATTGCTAGCGCAATTAAAACAACGCAAGCCATTTATAATGTTATAATAAAAGCTTATGCCTTTGTTTTGGATTGCTTTTTTTATATAATCTCAGCAGGGGATTAATTTTTTTTTATTAGCAATTTTCTTCTTTTGAACCCGACCAATGGAAGCAGCCTAAATAGCGCGCTTATTTAAGGCTTTAGCCAAGGGTCTTTTGGCCTATAAGCAATTAATCAATTATTTAAATAAGTTTCATATTCCTTAAATCGAATTTATGGGGGAAAAGATAATGCTTTTGCAAGCAAATTAACAAAGTTTAATATTCATTTTTGCAAAAGGAGCAATTGATTTGATTATTTGTTTGTTTGATTGGTTATGATTGGTGTAAATCAAAAGCAAATCGAAAATTGTTTTTTTATTAAAAGCTTAAGATTTATAAATAAAAGAAAGCGACTCTTTATTTATATAATGCAATTGTTTGCCTAATTTTTATCATTTTTAATAGCTTGCCTAATAGCCAATTATAATAGGAGCAATTCCCATTGCTGTTTGATTGGGGGGTGTGTTGTATAGGCATAGCTGCAGCTCGCCTAAATTGCTTTTTTGGCATTGCACATTATTTAAATAGGTTTTTGCCGTTGTATACCGCCTTAGGGGAGCATTTCCCCCTTTCGCATTTATTATTTAAATTTTACTTAATTAATTAACACATTTTATTAATTCAAGTGCTTGCAGAGCCTGAGTCTTATCGCGCACGTTAGCTTTTATAAGGCAAATCTCATAAGCTTCAAGCTTTATAAGTACCTAATCCTTTACGCTTTTTCTAGCAAAGTTGTCAAAGTCGTCCTTAATATTGTTAAGGTATTTAGGTTTTTTAAATAAAGCATTAGCTGCAATGTGTGTAAAGCTTTTAACATGGCAAACTTTAAAATTGAATAAGCGAATTTAGGTGAGCCATCATATTAATATAGCATTTGAGTAATCATAAGCAGCGCTATTCAATTAAGCCATCAGCATATTAGCATTTATTTCTATTATAAAATGTACTCCCATAAGCCAAATCTTTAATTTCTTCAAAAAATATAGCATCCCCTTGCACTTTTGCTTTATAGCATTATAATTGCGTTTAATCTTATTTCAATATCCGCTTTTGTACCATGCTAAATGCAATTTGCCATTATTTTTGTTTTTTTAGGCTAAAAAGCCTTCTTATCCATTATCGCTTAAATTCACTAAAATCATAATTTTGCTAGCATTTTTATTATAATTAATTTAATACAATACCAGCATAAAGCATAAAATATCTTATAACTTTGCCATAATTTTTTTTTAAAATTTAAGGTTTCAAAAAAATTTGACTCCTTTTTTTATTAATAAATAAAATAGTTTTGCAATAAATCAAAAATCCTTAATCCAAATGCAAAAATAAATCATTAAGCCAAAAAAACCTTTAATTTCTTTAATATTTTTAAGCTCTTTTCAGCATTAAACTTTTATTAAATAAAACGCTAAAAGCTCTTTTCCTTTTAAATTTATAACGTACCCCACAATATTCATTCCGTTTTAATAAAATTGTGATTTGGCTTTTATGATAGCTTTAGCTTGTTTTAATCGCTTAAATATTTAATTCAAATTAATAATATGCTTTAATATAAACCTTTATATCCCAAGGAAAGCTTTTTTTTAATTATAATTCAAATAAGGGCCTTTCACCCTTATATTGTCCACAAAAAGCATGGCAATATTAGGAATAACATCTTTAAGGATCTTTATAATAATTTGTACAAATTATGCCATTAAATTTGTATACCTTTAAAAAAGTTGAATATTCCAGATTAAGCCAATATTTAAAACCTAAAATGCTATTATATCACAACTTAATTGATATAATACTTATTTGTTATAGCCCAAATAAAGGTTCATTAAGCTTGCAATATAATATTCAGCAAACTTTTTAAAAAACTTATTTACTAATAAAAGGAGATTGGCATTTTTTTAAATAATTGCATTAAGCATAATTGCTAAATTAATTAAGCAATATTTTTTAGCTTCCTTTTTTTTAACAAAAAACCAAGCATTTCGATAAAGGCCTTTTAAAAATTCCAATATACTTTTATCAAATCTGTCTTAAATCATTTTGGTGACTTCAAAAATTAATGCTTAAAATAAAGCATAATTAAGAGCTTGCTATGCCTTATGCTTAATAGTCTTGAGTTTCATTAGGGAAAAAACATTTTTGTGAAATATTTTATATTTAAGCTATTTAAAAGCAATTAAGCCTTTTTAATTTAATATTATTTTATCAAATAGCGCTTTTTTTTAGCCTTAGCATATTTCCCACATTTAATAATTTTAGCCTTTTCAAGGTAAGCCTTAAATTTTTAAGGACTGTTATAAATCTTAAAAGTAATAAGTATTGAAATTCGCTAACCTGCGCTTAAACCATATTTCTGGTTTTTAACCTTTTATACCAATCAGCTTTTTTGCTAAGGGAATCTTCAATTTCATCAGCTTTATTTATAAATTAAATTTTTCTTGATTTTGGCTTATATATTATTTATATTTGGTGTATTTGCGTTTTAGGTTGAAATGGAGATTTAAATAATATTTTATTATATTTTATGCTAAATTCGAATATAGGCTTTGGATTAACGATCGCTGGAATGCCTAGTATAAGCTTGTTTTTTATTAATGTTTTTATGAAATCAATATTTAGCATTAGAAATCCATTTTTAATATTTAATTCCAATATACAAAATTCTTTTTGAAAATATTTAATAATAATCATTTTTAATTTATTAAAGGCAAAGTCGCCTTTTTTTTTTAAAATGCTTGCCTTTAAGCATAAAATTGCCGGGTTATAAAAAGCTTTCCAAAGCATCAATTATAACGCTCTTTTTATAGCTAATTATTTATTTCCTAAAAATTTGTTTTTGCCATTTTTAGCGTAATTGTTATTATAAGTATTATTTCAAATTCGTCTAATTCCATGCTTGCCTTTTAATGCTGAAAGGTCTTTTGCTTTATTAATAAAAAAGTTGATTTAAATTATGATCCTTTATTAAAATTGGTGATTTTATAGTTAGGCAAGTACAATTTCGCTTTTCTTATTAAACAAATATTAAAAGAAAATTCTAGCTTAGCAAAAAAATGAAAAGCCAAAAATAATCTTTATGCTAAGGATATTCATAATATAAAATTTTATGCAAATTACCAAATCCCCTATTAAAACAGCAATATTATCAGCATAGCCAATGAACTTTAATTTAATTCCAATAATAGTTTTTAGCGCTATATTACTGTTTTAGGTGATAAAAAAACCTAACCTAGCAATAATATTTAAGATTATATAATTAATTTTGGCTCCATTATCAAAAGTAGCGCAAACATCACTAACTTAGGTGTTTTTAGGGATAATAATCATTAGCTTTGGCGTAAGAGAATAAAAAGCACCTATTAAAGTACCTATATTGTTAAATAATCAAATTAAAGGAACCAATTGATCAGGGCTTTGGCTATTAAAAATGGAGTTTTTGCAAGATAATTGAGGTATGAAGTATTATGTAATGGCTTAAAAAAAGTTTAATTTGTTGGTCCACAGGGGTTATGTAATCTCTCCATGCTGTACAAGGAGCGCCACTTAAATGATACCATGATAATTTTCAGGAATTATGCCTTGGCTATTAGGAGTAATGGATTTGATAGTTTTAGGGGGTAATTGGAGTTGTAATGGACATATTATAAGGGTCATTTGGAGAAGTATATAGTAGGGGATTTTTCCCATTTTCTTAAAAATATACAAATTTTATTACCCATTTTACTAAAAATTATATTAACCCCTTTACTTTAATATATTTTTGCGTGATCTACTAATACTGCACCAATACTGATCAGTGGTTAATTTATATTATAAACAGCAAGGTCTCAAATTGCAAAATCGACTTAAAGCATTTAATCATTTGTACCTTTAATTAGGGCCTAACCATTGACTGGATTAAGGGATAAATAATTTCCCTTTTTTGAGAATATTAATAAAAGCACTTTAATCAATTAGAAATTTAATAGCTATATAAACTTATAGCAAATATAATACAATAATTACTTAGCAATAATTATTAAATTAATACCTTAAAACCGGATTAATGGATTATTTAAGGAATTATACCCGAACCAACTCCGAACTTACCTTAATATAATGTTTTAATTAAGGGAGCACATAGCGAAGCTGATAGAAAAGCAGAAAAGTATTATTTTATTAATTTAAAAATTAATGGATAATATATTATTAAAAATTAAAGGGATGCCAGCTAATTACATGAGGTATTTACAAGAGTTTTGCAAATATTATTATAATGGGAAAACGAAAAAAGAATACCTATTTTAGGACTTTTAAAAGTTTTTTAGCAAATGAATAATTGCCAATTTTAAAAAAATATATAGGCAAAAAAGGACTTGATTAAGAAATGATCTCAGATTCCATGATTGCTATGTGCAAAGAGCCAAAAGAATAAAGGTTATAAATGCATTAAAAAATATAATAAGGGCTAAAAAGAATAAATGGCCTAGGGAATAATTGAAAATGCAAAATCGAATATACCTTAAATCCATCCCAAATTACGTTTAAAACATACTCATATTCATTACATAGCCTATTTAAAATTAATTAAAGGTTCCTGTACTTGCGCAAACCCTTTTCTCCCTTATTTTAAAAATTGAAAAGATTCAAATACTTTTAGCATTAAAGGGAAAAACATTGGGCGTTACACCAAAACATTAAAACGATTTGCTTAGCATTCTTGCCTTTACCAAAATTAATATCATAAAAAAGGATTTGTATAATGCAATGCCATTTATTAATCCAAAAAGGGAATTCTCATTTACCCTTAATAAGGGGCCTTTAAGAGATAAGCTAAAATGAAAATCAAACAATAATGCATTGCCCAATTTAGCACCATTGCCAAGTATTTATTTAAGGGATGGGATATTATCCCTTTTTATAATAGCACCAAAACCTATTAAACCTTATTTTAAACCAATATAGCTTTCATAATTTGTAATAAACCTACTATCCTTAAATTAAGCCAAGTCCTTAGTAAATTTTAGCAAAATGTACTTAAAGAAGCTTTAATACAATGGCGCCAAGGATCACCTTAATAAAAAGTTATACATCTTTGCTAATTTATGTTAGCGAGCTTTTATTAACAATTTCATTTGAAATTAAGCTTTTTTATCCATATTATAAAACGGAGCTAGTACGTATTATTACTAATATTTTTAAAATAAGGATTATTTATTTAAAGATTTTGTCACGATTACCTAAGGCAGCTTTAAAATAAAAGAACATGCAAATAGGTTTCTTAGCTAATGATTTGGTTTAATCTTTTTATTATTTTAAATTAAATTATATTAAAAAGGTAAACCAATGCTAAGTTAATTAAAAAGCTTTGCTAAGAAATTGCAAAGCTTTTAATTAGGTTTTAAGAATAATAATATAAAAAATAACAAAACGTTTTAAGATAAGCTATTGCAGGGAGTATTAGGCAACCTATTTTTTAAAATGGCCTTATTTAAGGCACCATTAACGTTTCTTACCCTAATGGACAGCCTCCGCTTTGTTATTGGCATTAAGATAACATATAAGCCGGGATTATGGGTTAAAAGGGCCTTTAAATTGAATTCAAATTGCCACCAATTTTACGTTGCTAATAGAAATGCATATTACTTGAATAAGAAAATGAAATTCTTATAAAATAATAAGCGTGGGAACAAATTCCGGCTTAGGCCAAGTTATTTTGAGTGCATTATATGCAAAAAAAAGGATTGTTATAATAGCTAATACTTTAAAAAGAAACAAAATGCTGCAAGAACAAAATACTTTGCCAATTAAAAAGCGGAAAAAATAAGAGCTATGAAAAGCTTATTTAAGGCTTATTTAGCATATGCTAAAGGATATGGACCTGATTTGGATATGGATTGGGCCTAGTTTGGAGGATATGAGAATAAATCTTATAATAATAAATTAAACATTTTATTAAATAATAATAATCTTTAAAGGAAATCAAATAGCAATAATGGCAATAGTATAGCGAATTTTATGATTGTATTTATAGCAAATAAAATCAAGTATAATGCACAAAAGGTATTATTATAGCTTAAGGAGCGGAAAGCGGCCCATATTTTGGAGAATAGGATTAGGAAATTTTTATAAAATAAGGCTTATACAATGCAATGAATAGATCAATTTTTTTAAGGTTTACTTATTAATATTGGAGTTTTAAACAAAAACACTGGAGGCATTAATTAATTGCAAGCTTTATAACGGATTTAAGATGTTAAGCTTAATATAAGCTAAGCAAGGCAGAGTTGGATTATATTTGAAGCTGGTTTTTGCCTATTTATAAAAATAGCAATAATTAATACTTTTGCTAAATTAATGGAATTTATAATTATGAATGCGGATATCCCATTTTTAATATGCTTATAGCAACTAAATAAACTTAATGCCTAATACAACAATTTATAAAATATGTTAATTTAAAATAAAATAAAATATTTGATTATGTGAAAATAAGGCTATTCATGGCTTTTCTTAAATCAGCATCAGCAATTATTGGATTTATTGATTAGTATAATTAATGCATGTTATTTAATTAAAATAAAGATTTGAAGGTTATATAGGCAATTTGGGCACCCCTTGGTGCAATGCCTATAACATTTATTAAACTAGGCTGGCCACATTTCTAACTTTAATATTATGCTTAGGATTAAGGAGATATGTAAGCATTGCCAAAAACACGTAAATGCTCCATATAAATTTCAATTCAAGCTGCAAAATAATATAGATTTTAATTATATAATTTATGTTAATATAGCATAATTTGAAGAAAAATATGCTTTTCATATGATTAATAAAGCTACCGGCTTTAAAACAGCAAAGCTATTTTGAAAAAAACCTGGATTGATTATGGCTTAGGCCATATTTAATGCTTTCAAATTAGCATAAATGAATATATATATTGAACCCCCTAATTTTATAATATATAATTATAAGACCAATTTTAATTTTAAGAAATTCCGCAGCTTCTTATGCTTTATTGGGAGTACTTTAAAGCTTGTCCTTATGAAAGCACATTACTTAATTAGCAAGGTGAAGAGATATTATTGTTTACTTTAACATGCTTACGAAATTATTACGAAAAAGTACCTTAAGCTAAGTAATAAAGATTGATTGCAATTAGCAATTAAAGCAATAAATAATATAATTGGACTTAATGGGCTGATTCTTATATTGCTTGTTTTTGGAGCTTATTTTAAAATAATAGAATTAAACCTTTTAAATTTGTTTATCAAGCAATGCGCTATTATTATTAAAAAGGCAATAAAAGAAATAAAACAAATTTATGCAATTTGCAAAGTTAATAATGCGTTAGCAATTTAAAATGGCCTTGGTATTATTTTGGTATATAACCTATATTTAAAGGATTAAGTTTTGATATAAAAAAAAAAGAATAAAAAGGATTATATGAGTTTTTAAAAATAAATAGCAAGTTTTGCAAAATTATTATAAATAATAATCGGATTTGCATATTTTGATCGATTTTTGTACGCTTATTTAAAATAAATATATTGGGCGTTAAGCATTAAAAAAAAATTTATTAAAGGATTTTATAAAAATAATTCTTAATCCTAAATTATTAATTAATAGCATACCCAAATCAATTAAAATTATTGCTAATCCCGGATTATTAGTTAATAGCATGCCCGAATTAACTCCAAAATTATCCCGAATTACCATCAAGCTCTTATTTGTATAACCTATTTATGGATTATTAATAATTAATAATAATTATAATGCTAAAATATTTTTAATTAAGAAGAAGATAAGAAATTAAGAGCTTTTTATTAAACTTTGGAATAAAAGCAAGATTATCACTTTTAAAGCATTATTTCAATAATTTCGTTAAATGAAATACAAAGCACTTATTAAAAAAGGGGTTTTTATATTTATTTAAAAGGACAACCCTAAAATAAAAGGCCAATGCATTTTTAAATTTAAAATGGTAAATAAAATTAAAAGGAAAAAAACTTTGATATTGTATAAAAAATTGAAATTTATTATTTAATATTTTAATAATAAAAGCAAAAGAAAAATATTAATTTAATCTCCAATAATTTAGCGCGTAAGCTAATAATTGCTTATTTTCCTAGCATTTGCGATTAGGCAATTAAAAAAGGTTTAAAATGAATCCAAATTATGTTTGGTATTTTGGGATATTATTTAAGCTTATGTATAAGCATAAATAAAAAATTTGCAAAATATTTTTGCATGGCTTTCTTAAAAAATTGCAAATAAATTCCTTTTTAGTATAATATTTATAATAATGCTTCCATTATATAGCGTTTTGGAATTAGAAAATTATTGATTTAATATTTATTATAAATATTATACCAAAAAATTATAAATAAAGATTTTTATGTATAATCCTTGTTTGTTAATTAATATTAAAAATAGTTAAGAATTTGGAATGACTGGAATATAAATGAATAATATCTTAATTTTGAGAAATAACGATTTTTTGGCTAAAAAGCAAATGAAAATTGCAAATGCAAATTTTTTAATAAAGCTAATTTAGGTCCTAAATGCCTCCAAACTTTTTATGTTTAATAATTGCATTATTACTATGAAGGGAGACAATTTTTACATGTTTCAAAAGGGATAAAGGGCCAAAATAAAGCTAATTAATATTAGGAAAAGTGATTACAAAAAGGCCTATATAAAGCAACGCGCTCGTAAAGCTTATATTGCTATGATTTATTAGCCAAAAACCACATTCGATTTCTTAGTGATAGCTTAATATTAAAATCTTATGATGAATGATATTAAGGCCTTGAATTTGCGTTTTTAATGGCAAATGAATAATTTGAAGAAAGGTTTATGGTATATTCTTGTAAATTTATATTTAGTATACGATGAGACGGTTAGCGGGGCGCACGTTCCGGGGGGTCCAGCTCGCCTGCCCTTAGCGAGGCCGCGTCCGGCATGGCGCCCGCCTGTTCAGGGCTGGCGTCGTCCAGCGCCGCCCGTTCCGGCAAGGCGCCCTCGCTTCGGCCAGGCGCTGCTTTTCGACGTCGTCTATAAGAACCCTTCTGCGTCCCCCTCCAACCTCGCACCCAACTTCTTCCTCCTGCTACCTTCACCCCGAGAATGCAAGTCGCCCTCCCTCCGCCCGCTGGCGCTGCGCGGTCTGCCTCCTGCCTTACATCCTTGCGCCTCGCCCACCCCTCTCCACCTCGCCCACCGAACCTGGCGTCGCGGCAGCGAAGCCCAGTCGAGTACGATGGGACTCCCACTTCGTCCAGCTGCCAACCTTGACCGCACTAGCTGACGATTCCGTGCTGCATGAGGGAGTCGACCTCGAGAAGTCTCCCAGTCCGTAACCTGCAATCCTCGAATCCGAATTTGCCCTCCGCTTCTGGTGGTCCCTTTTCGATCGACTTCGGCTCTTTTTGCTTCCCATTTCGGTTCTCACTACTGCCCTCGCGGCCTCTCCCTCGAACGGTCTTACTCGTGCTTGCTTGGGGACCAGATGCCAGAGGTTCGGCTGCAGTACCCATTGCAGGCAGCACCGGCACAGTCGTACTCTTGGAACCCCCGCTTGATACAAATCTCGGTCTAAACTTGCTCATCGCCGTGGGACATACCCAATGGCAAAAAGGCCTCACAACCAAGATACGATGTGGATGTGGAGGATGCCGTCTGCTACGCCGTGGCATTGTGCATGGCACAGGGAGCTGAAGGAGCTGGACTCCCCTCCTGCCGCTCTGAGTTTACGATCTGGCCAGTCGGGGAGAATCGCCCTTCCCCCGCGCTATCTCCTTCCCCATTTGGCCGGTCGTTCTTGTCTCGCCATGCACAGTTAGCCCTTCATCTGGACCCGCTCTGAATCGCTCTTCGTCGGCCTCGCCGCAGCTGAAAACCTGGACGGCACACCCTGTTTGAAGCCCAAACTCTCGATCGACTACTCTTGATTGTCAAGCCGGCAATCATTCCCTGGGATCGCTTCGTATTGGCCGCGATACGAGCCTAAGCCCAGCCGCCCCTCACCATCGGTACTATTGCTTTCCAAATGGCAGTGCGGCTCGGTGATGCGACAGTGGAGACCTGCCATTGGCGTTCCTTTCCGTGCGGTGTAACCTAGCCAATGCAAGGAGAAATGCCTCGCAACAGCATGCGTAGCTTCTGTCTGCCTTGCTCCGCCGAGAATTACGTGGCAGCGGTGGTCTTTGGCAGAGTGGGAGGGGGCGGTGATTGCAACTCCAGGGAGTTAGATCCGATTTGGATTTGGAAGAGTCTTATGCGCCGAGCACTGAATGTGGCCTTCCTGGAGTCATCTCGGCGTGATTATGGATGACATGTTGCTTGATTGGATTCGGCCGAGAACAGTTGATTGGAGGAATTTTATGAGAAGGGGATACGGCGGGACCAGTGTCTGCAAGGTGTCCGCGCAGGTGGAAGTGGGCCTCCTTCCCTGGGAGCCATCCAGTATTCTGCCGTATTCGAACGCCGCAGTCGAGGATGATGGTCCCCAGGAGTACTTATATGAACCTGGGTGTTCCTCCCTATGAATTCCTCTTTCCAGAGCAAAATCAAACATTCATCATCTGCACCATGGATCACATCGTCTTTTACCAACCTTACCCGGCCTCGGATAGTCTGCCTCCTTTGCCAGTTGCACGCACGTCTTCCAAAATATCTAGGGCATCTCATGCACGCCAAACCGCATCACAGCTCAATCAACGGAACAATCATTCGAAAGATCAGATGACTGCATCCCGAGATGTAAGCGACCCATTTCAGAAAAGTCACTCAGACCAGCGTTGTAGAAATGATACCATTCAAGACCAATGTACGTGCTTCAATCTACCACCAAATTCATTGCATCTAATGTTACGGAGTAGACTTGACAACACAGAATTCCCCAAATAGCGACGATGATTGCGATTTTCCGACTATCGATAAACTCCTGTCAGGCATATTGCAAAACAACTCAGCGAGCCCAGACTCGAACGGTGACGCCGACGATGGCTTTGTCGATATAGATGACCTCCCGTCAGGCATACAGCAGAAGTGCATGCCAGCAAGCGCAGACCCGAACAGCGGTGACATGGCTGAAATGGTCGACAATGGAACTCGACGTGGCAGTCCTACTGATTCTAGCCACTCCACGACAGGAAGCAGTCGAGGTGAGCATACTGCGTTTCCCACTTTGGCCAGGATCTCTTTACTCATCCCATCCCAGATCCGATTATACTGAGTGACGATGCATCTGTGGGCGCCGAGTCTGAAACCGACTGCAGTGATCAGGACATCGACGTCAGAGCCAAGGACGATTCTGATCCTCCACACTCTGCGGATATTGGGCTAACGGACGGCGACGGCTTCGGCTCGGGAGCTGCTCTCATTTCTGATCGTCTTGTCACCGACCATCAAGACGGCATAATCGACAAAACCCAGCGTCGCCTCTCGGCTAACCGTCCACGACCAGCCTCCCCTGGCCTGGGATCCGACACAGACCAAGCCAGCAAACGACAGGTGAATACCAACCTTGTACAAGAAAGCACGATCTACGACACTCGAGATGTTACCAAGGAGTTGGAGGGTATGGATTTTGTTGTCTTCGCTGAAGGAGATGAGGCCGACTCTCACTCTATGAATGGACGTACGTTATCGGCTGTTTCCGACAAATATCCATCCTCCGCTAGCAACATTTCCGGGCTGCAAGATAGCCCGCACGATGACACTCAATCGCCACAACTGGCTTTAGCAGCAGCGTCTCCCCATCGGTCAGGCTTGAAGAACGACCACTTGCCAAAGCAACTTCACCGAGGCGCCACCAGAAGTGACCGCCGTAAACGCCCACGCACGATAGCTCCTCTCGGATCAACAAGTATCGCTTCTGCCGCACTCAACTTTACGGACCTTGAAAAAGCCAAGCCGTATGCTGTAGTCACGTCTCCAGACCAGGAAATGGCTGACGACAGCAGCACCGATGATGCTAACGACAAAGATTACACCGCTGGCTCCAAGACAGGCGGCCAACCACGTCCTCGAAAACGGCCGAGGCGTACGAAGGATACGGAAGACAACGCTGCGGCGGCACCCTCTACTGGTTCTCTCGACTTCTCATGTCATGCGGTTACAGCTACCTCGTCTAATGCTATGCAAGAGAGCGAAGAGATCCCTATGCATGGGTACTTTACACTAAAGACTATCGCGTCGAAAGTCGTGTATTGTCTCACATTTACTCAAGAATTGCCACCGCATGCTCAAGCCATGGGCCAGAAACAGGATAGTCCCACCGATCTTGACGATCTTGACGAGCCTCCCACTATTGCTCCAAGCACAGATGCCAATCATGTCTGGGGAATCCGTAAAATCATCGACCGGAAAGTTGTCGGCGACAAGAAACACTATAAAGTGCAATGGGAGGATACATGGATGTCTGAGTATGAGCTTGCTGGTGCAGGAGAGTCGGTTGATGAATTCGAGGCAAAGCTTCGACACGCACAGGATGGGAGTGGAAAGGGACGACAGAAGCGGTCCAGAACGGAAGCCTACCCAGCTGTTCGAGGCTCTGATTCGGGTGGTGAGAAAGTCATTAAGAAGCCGCGTGGCCGACCTCGGAAGCAGAAGTGAGGCGGCATAGCTGGGATGGAGAGCTTGGGCTTGAGCTTCCACGATCGGTTCGTCATGTACAAGTTCGAGTCTGAACTCTGCGTTATCTCAGAGCGCCTCGACTTATCACTTCAATTGGAACTACTAGGTACTTCATCCCTGGGAGTGGTTTCAAGTCTCTTCACGTAGTTTCAAATTTGTACATTGCTTTCAACATTAAATTTATTCTACCTCACAATATCTAAATACCAATATCCCTTATCCTTGTCTCTCTCGCTGCGCTCCGCATATACAGCTCGCTCTTCTAATTCTACTATTTCCTCATCGATGCCGAAACCGTTTGGAATTAGCAGTACAGTGTGAGTCCTGTCGTCGAAAACTGCTTGGAAGCAATCTTGAGGGGGTAGTAGTTTTAATCTTGTATTAGAAGTTCGGATGCCTTTCCACAAGTACGTTTTGGCGATTCGCATCATCTCAGATGGCTCTCCTGGATTAACTCGAGTTGGCGGTAAGTGTCTTCAAGAATTCCTTTCCCGGATGAAGAAGTTGATATAGATTGTTCCCTGCTTCAATCTCTGCTTTTTTAGCCTTTTCCTTTCCTCTTCTTCCCTCTGCTCCTCCAGTTTCTCGTTGGCTAACCTCTGTTCCCCCAACCTCTGCAACCTCCTCCTCTCTTCTTCCAGCCTCTGCTCTTCCAGCCTTCTCCTCTCTTCTTCTAAATTCTCCTGCGCGAGTCGCTCTCTTTCCAGACGTGCTTGGACTTGTCTGCGTTCAGCTTCCGCCAGTGCTAACCTCTCCCGCTCTTCCCTCTCCCGCTCTTCCCTCTCCCGCTCTTCCCTCTCCCGCTCTTCCCTCTCCCGCTCTTCCCTCTCCCGCTCTTCCCTTGCCCTTTTTCTCGCCCTTGCGCTCGCCCACTCCCGCTCTCCTGATCTGTCCAAGGTATCATCAGCACCTTTAATAGTATCCGCAGAATTTTTTGCCTGGTCATCCTCGCCACGTGGAGCGTAAGTGGACAAAATATCTTCAATATCCTCCTCCATACGTCCAAGACTTCCTGAAGAATTGCCACTACCAGGACATTTGGGAACATAGGGACTAGATTCTCCTCGCACTAAGCCATCATTTTCACCACTTGTGCTTATTGGTCTGCCGAAGAAGACAAGATATACCAATTTTCGGACAAAGAAAGATGTGATGCCCTTACCCCGATGCTGCTGTTCGCTGTGAAGATGAGTGACAAACAAGGAGTCCCGGTCCTCTTCGTACGCCTTTATGCGAGGGATGCCAGATCTAGCAGGCATTGCTACGCCGCGTCCAGACGTGACATGGAGAGGCGGTGGTAGTGGGCTATCAAGTCGCGCAGTCCTCCGGCTCGGATACTCCTTCAAGGCATGGATTTGAGGAGTTTCGAATCCTAATTCATATGCGAGCCCGGCAAGGCTGCGCAGCACAGCCGGGTCCGCCTTGGTAGGTGCCATCCGAATAGGATCTTTTTTGACAGGATTTGCGGGCATGGCAGGGTAGTAACGCATGGCTAGAGCAATGAGTTGTCGAACCCCCAGGTCTGCGCACTCCGCGGGGGTTCCAGCCCGGTCTAGGAAGGAGTCCTCCGTGATTTGGATTTTAATGTGGCCTTCCCTATCCCATGAACCGCCGTCGCTTACACATTTTAGCGCAAAAAAGTTGAGGGGCTGCATTATCCGCAGAATCTAATGAAACGAACCTGGATTTCATATATAAAGATAGCTGCTTCGAAATATTAGACCGCCCGTAGACAACAACTCTATCTTTATTTTGTGAAGTCAGTTGTGTTGCTTCAAAGAAGGGTAACTTTTTTTAAGCGGGTACATTTGACGTTAAAATGTGCTTATGGCGGTTTATGGGATAGCTTTGCAGTATTATAAACCTATTGCGGTGGAAATATTACAAAATCAAGTCAGCACTCGCAAACCCATCACTCGTATTTTGTTTTGCTTTTTTTATTTACCGCGCTTTTAACCTTCCATTGCGCACTTGGACTCGGTTGTTCTGATGACGAGCTTCCTATTGATGCGTTTTTATTGTGTTCCGGAATATGCCTAGTTCTTTGCAAGTCCTTTTTCAAATTCTTGATTGCTTTGCTGACTTTCTCTTTTCTCTCCTTTTGGTCATGTTTTGCACGCATTACTAGTGGTGACCACTTTGGAAGCCCTATACCAAGGTAAATGATAATTGGCCCCAATTATGGCCAGCTTCCGGGCAGGAGTTTTTCTTGGTTTCGAGCCAAGATCCGCGGGAATAGTGTGAACACTCGGGGACGGGTCTTGGAGACTAGGTCCAGATCTGGTCCATTAGCTAGCGGCGATACCGGGTCAAATTGCTGGGATCGCCATTTCTTACGCTGTGCACGATCGAGCAACGGAGCTATTAAGATCCTCAAGCCGCTGGCTTGAGCATTATTCCAGACGTTAATAGATGAGTTCATCACCGTAAGGAGGTCCATTCTAAGTGACTTGATTTGGGACGCATTGACCAGAGGGCCGAGGACCTGGACAACTTTAAAGATGACATTGTTTGCTCTGTTGCAACCTGTAGAGCGGCAGTCCTGCGCGGATTCGGGGACTGAAATCGCCGCCTTAGCATCTCGCGCTTGTAGAGCTCGCATCGTGAGAGCCGTTCAAACATCGGCTGTGCGTTCGTGATGGTTGCTTTTGTTGAGGGCATTGGATATCTTGCCGAGGAGCGTCTCGATCTTTGGTTTCGGGAATGTGAGCTCGGAGCGGAGAGGCTTCCAGACGTTGTCATGTATTGCGGCAGAGATGATGCGTTGAGCATGGGCAGCGCAAAGGTCACCTGAGTCCTTGGAATCATTGATTGGAACAGATTTGAAGCAGGAGTCTTCTTTGATGAGTCGATTGTGCACGTCTTCCCAGTTCTGTTGTATTGTCAGAAATTGTAAGTGTCGGATGAGAAGCGGGGTACTTACCTCTTTGTCTTTGTTGTGGAAGTACTTCCAACAAATATTTTCAATTTCATCACATATATTAGCAAACTGCTGCTTGCTTACTTGGTTAGTACCTTCCGCTACAGCTGTAGTCAAGAAGCCTACAAGTACGCAGCTGTCTTGCTGTCCAATGCAAACTCCTTTTTGATCATCTCGAGCTTCATTTCCAAGCCTTCCTTTTTACGCTTGAAAGAATCTGTGGCTCTTTCAAGGATGTCATGTTGTTTTTTGAGTCGATCTAGCTTATTGGCTTGGGCCTTGAGCTTTTTCTCCTGTTGTTTTGCTGTGGTCAAAGCCCGCCTCTTGTTGGCCTCCAGGGATATTGCTCTCGCGCTCATCTTGTCACTTTTTCGAGTGAAGTCAGCTTCCAATTCCTGGCCAAGATGTTGAATGTAACTATAGTCATCCACGGATTCTTGAGTAACACCCTAAGCACACTTCGGACTTCCTGGGGAGTTCCTGAATCTGTCGAACTTGAAGGAGCCTCGTCAGTATCATCAGATGGGCTGCGCCAAAAGGCCTGAACCCTTCGCAAATGACGGAGTACTGGTTGGCTCATTGTGTCAATAACGGGGAAAATGCTTCCTGTCTTTTGGGAGACGTCTCAATCTTCTCGGAGAGTATTGTAATCGAGAATGCATGAAGAACGAGATCAGCAGTTGTTGCCAGCCGTTTTGTGGTGGTTGTCACTAGTCTCAGGTGGATATTTTAAGCGAGGTGGTCATCATGACCATCAACATCGAATGGGTCTCCTCAAAATCCCATCAACATTGTCCAACGCCAGCCTCACGTAAATTCGGGTCCATAATACACCAAGCCAGTAAAACACAGGTGAATGCCGACCTCCTACAAGGAGGTACGAACTACGGTGATTCGACCATATCGATATTACCGAATTAGAGGGCGAGGGTTTTGATGTCATCACTGGGGAGACGAGGCCGACTCCGGCTCTGCGAAAAGACGAAATTTACCGGCTACTTCCGACAAGAAGTCACCCTCTACTAACAACATTACCCGGTTGCAGGATGTTCCGGCAGATGACACGCAGTCGCCATTGCTGGCTTTAGCGGCGGCGTCTCCCCAAGCCAGACTTGAAGAACGGCCACCTGCCAAAGCAACTTCGCCGAGGTGCCAACAGACATGACCCCCGCAAACGTCCACGCACGGCAGCTCCCACCAGAGCAGTTACCACTGCTAGTACCGCTTCTGCCGCATCTGGATCCACGGGTCTCGAAGAACCGAAGTCATGCGTTCAAATCACAGCACTGGACGAGGAATGGGAACCCTGTAATACCGACCAGAGAATGGTAGACGGCGGAAGCACCGATGATTCTGACGACGAAGATTATGCTGATATGAACGACGCCACTGGCTCTATGAGAGGTGGCCGGCTGCACTCTCGCAAACGGATCAGGCGGACGAAGGACCAGGCACAAGACGATGCGGAAGGGCCTGCCAGTCATCCACTTGATGTTTTACGCCAAGCTACTCCAGTAGCCTCTTCCCCCGGAACGCAGGAGAGTGAAGAGATGCCCATCCACGGATATTTTACCCTGAAGACTGTCGCGTCGAAGGTCGTGTACTGTCTCACATTTTCTCAAGATTTACTTCCGCTTCCTCAGCACAGGGGACGGAGACAAGACAGTAACCCAGACTGCGAAGGCTCTCGATCATCTCCTCTTGATTAGAGAACGCTTCAGGCACCGCTGCCGCGTCAGACGATACGTCGTTCAGGGACACGAGAGGCGACCTCTGACACTATCTCAGCACAGAGGCGGGGGAAGGAACTAACTGAAAGGCAAGAGATTCTACTGGCTAAGATGATGCGTGATGACAAGACCTGGGCAGACATAGGGCGGCAATTCCCGGGCCACACACTGCAGTCCCTGAAGAACTTCTTCACGAAGCAGGGGGGGAAGCCTCGGAATCGGGGGCGAAAGCCTGGTGTGAGGGTCTTTGGCGTGTGAACGAGGATTCGACCCTACTGGAGACATGCGGATGCGTAGGATGTGAGAATGTATGTTGTATAGAATTGTCTTAAATCCTACCTTGAACCGGTCGACGGGAAATGAGAAAATCCAAGTACTGTGTTTCTGGCTTGAAGTCCTGGGACAGATATCGGACTTTGAGAGTCTCTTTACGCAACTCTGTATGATCGAGGAGAGCACAGGGGACTGCAAGGGGAGGTTCGTGGACTTGCTGATTCAGATGGTTTTTGCCATTCATTTCCCCTTCGTCAATCTATATTAAATACATGCTCATGAAGGTTTCAACTTGTTCGTTTTCTTGCTAGCATGAATCCACCCCCTTACAACAGATACACCATCGATGTCCTGTCGGTACTCCAACTCCTTTAATCTCTTCGCTTCCATAGCCTCTCTGGCATCAAAAACAGCCTTGTACTTGCTAATCGGTGGCTCTTGGTCGAGGTTTTCTAAGCAGATCCGACAGTACTCTCTAAGTGCACCAGCGTCATTTTTCAGACAAACCAGGTGCTGCTCAAAAGTGACATCATCCAGTTCGACCCTTCTGAGGTGGTCAGAATTAAGCGCGCGGGCGAGAGGGAGAAGTTGCCCTTCTTCATCAAGATGGCCGAATACCAAATACTTCTCGTGCTCATCGGAAGCGCGCCAAGAACCGAGAAGAATTCCTCGAGTTTCCGGGACGTTACTTCTCAAGTCAGATGGATTCGGGATATTCGATTGAGGGCCACTGACTGTTGGGGCATTGATGAGCTGTTCATTGCACAGAAACCTTCGTTTGTGTTATTCCGTATAGTGCACCTCCATTCTAGAGCCAATCAGTGAACGTCTGTTTCAGCACAGTAAAGGTGTATGTACCACTGAACAGGTATGTAGGTTCGAATCTCCGAATGTTCTTCTACAGTTTTCGATCTTGATCTGTGTTTCGACGTCGTTCCTGTCCACACTTCAAGGAATGCTTGAGTGGTTGGGCTTTTCAGGATGTTTTTTTTAAAGGGAAGTGGAAGGCCTTGCTTAGGTGCTTTCCCATGCACGTCCAACTGTTCAGTCTCAACAACTTGGCCGACCTTCCTCCACGCATCTGGACATGTAGCACTAGAGAGTCCGGCTACATGCGGCCACAGTGGAACCCAGTGGACTGAGGTGGACAAGTCTGGATATCCGGGGCTAGAACATGGTTGATGTGCCTAGCTTGGGAACCCCGTCCCGATCTGTGCCGTATATCTGTAGATGCATGCGTCGTTGGTGCCGTTTTCGCGAATGATATGAAATCAGCCATGAGAGTGGTGACATATCTAACCACGTAGTCAAAAAGCCCAGAGTACCACGGTGGTAATATTACATATAGAACTAGCTATAATACATCGGAAGACTCGGACGCCAATCCAGCTCCAGCAATTTCAACATCACCTCCAAACTCACCAGAGCCTACCAGATGATACATCGAGACCGCCTTTCCAACGCAACTTCGTTGCCTCACCAAGGCGATGTTCATTTCTGTGGGCTAGGTCCTTTAAACTATGCAAATAGTTGCCAAAGTCACAGCCCGCCTTCCATACCTTCGTACAGCAGGCCTCCGGTTGCTGCCATGCCTCGATCTTGTCAAGAAGGACCTGAGATCAGTCAATTAGCTCTATACGGCATTTTGTGTAATCCGATGACGAACCTCAGAAAGTTTCACCCACAGACGAAGAATGTCGTCCATACACCACCTTCCGCGCACAAAAGCAGAGAATTTAAGACAGAAGTCTTCCCTCTCCTCTTCTGCCCAGTTTTCGGGCTTCTGGCACTCGGCCAGATTAGCGAAGTTTTCCCCAACGACCACGGTTGTACATGAAAGCAGAACCTTGTCCTTACGACTCAGTTGCGCTAGAATCTCCAGCGCAATGGCACTACAGTATTCCGTCCCGGACAGCATCTTCTCGAGCTGTCGAGTAGCTTCGTCGCGGATCTTGAGCTTTTGCCAATCTTCATACGCCTGTACCGCCTCTAGAAAATGGGTGGTGAAAGGATGACTTCTAGTGCCGAGGCTTGATTGCTTGTCAAGTTGTTGCATTTCCAGATGAATGCCATGATTCTTGCTGCTGATAACTCCCTCTTGAGCTGTTGGGGCAAGGGAATCATACACGGGAATTCGTTTGAGCTTCTTTTGGGGTTGAAAATCCTCTTCCGCGCCCTCTGTACATCTTCGTTTACGTTTCCTGGGTGAAGAATCGAGGGGCGTTGAGGCTCGAATAACGCACCAGCTGGACCAGCTCCTTACCACCTGGTAGTTGAACACATCCTTCATGTCGTCAGTAAGCTGACATTTGAGAAGCTCTGTTAGATGACCTACAGTCACACTTGAAAAGCTGCCCCCAATCGTGCTGCAGGTTGCAGTCGTCTCGTAGGTGATCGTAGTCTCAAGAGGAATCGGACCCCCGGAAGTGATCTCAGTGTAGATGCGGCCAGTCATCGTGCATGTAGACAAGGGATACAGTGGAGTGAGGCGGACAAGTCTGGATGATTTACCCTGCCCACAGGACCTGCTTGAGAAATGGACTAGTATGATCGGTGAGGGGATGAAGTGAGGCGAACCAACACAGCAGCGGTGACAAGTTGAGGGATAAGGAGGGCGTCTGCAGGTTGCCTCGTTCTGCAGGGACGCCCTCCTAAATATGTCCTTTGAGGTTGATAACCTTTCGTACACATGGTCCAGAAACGAGAGCATGAACCGTCCTCCAGCTCCAATTCAGTGCCTTGGCACCTCGATACCACATGGCGCCTAAAAGTAAAGGTCCGATCGTACCGATCTCGCCAGCCTCACCAATCTCACCAATCTCGCCGATCTCACCGATCTCACCGATCTCGCCAGTGCATAAAACCTCGCCGCTCGATTCGGTATGTGGGAATGTCCGTGTCCTACTAATCCCAGACGCATCGTGCGCCCATCCCTCCCTCTCTAATCCACTCCACTCCACTCGTACTGCCCAGTGCGTGCGGAGGCTCTGACTTCGCCTGCTGCTTCGAGCTGATGCTTGGCTGGAATGGCCCCCCGCCACTTCGTACCATATCTGCAATGGTTTTTTTAATCTCCATACTGTAGAAAAGAAAACCCCCGGACCCTTGCACTATTCAAAGACAACCTGCCACTTTGGGAGTAAGCAACACTAAGAATGGACACGATTGACTACTATCATGATAGACTCTGTAATCCGTTCCCTGCTTGTCCCATTGCCAAGGGGTGTCAAGGATGGCTCTTTCTCAATCGAGCGTGTCGCAACCCGTATACCGTGACTGGCGTTGGTAGTGTCTATGGCCTTTTCCTTCTTGCGGTCGATCACGGCAGAAACTTGTTCCTCTTACGGGATTTTTTACATAGATTTGAATAACTTCTTCGTATGAAGGTTGAATCCTGTCTGTGCGTGTGCATGTGCGTGGACTTTCTTTTCCCTCTAGATGTACCCACCCGCATCGTGATTACACATATGGGGTAATTTCTTTTTCTGAGACCCTGTACTCAGCCAATCGGGTTAGTGGCCTGTGCTTCGTTTAAAAAATTTCGCACATCTCGCACATCTCGCCCATGTCGCCCATCTCGCCCAACCTATCTTCCCTCGAGCTCCCCCATCGGCTCACTTCCCACGATGTCGTGGCAAGCAGTTCCTTCACCCCTTAACGACGACGAAACTGGAGAAGTTTTAGGCATCCTTGAGAAAGAAAGGACAGCGCTTTTCGAGAACACTTATCGATTGATCACGCAGAAAATTCACAGTGTCGAGAGAAGCTTCGAATTACTTGGCACTAGCGCTGAGTCAAATCGTAAGAACCTTCCTAACAAACGGGCACAGCGCTTCTTGAATGCAGCTATAGACCATTGCGAGGAACTCTTTTTACTTAGCGCCTTTGCTGGTGATACGGGTTTGATAAACACGTTCGCTAAAGTTAAGACGGAGCTCTGTATTTCAAAGGTTCTGGGTTGGTGGGACACCGTTAGCCATCCTCCAAAGCTCGAACATTTTCGCAAGGAGTTTTCTTTCAAGTTCAACAATCGGCCCACCATTGGTAAGAAGCTTGGGATGAGAACAGATAACGAGCAACTAACATGGACAGTTCAATCCCCAAACAAGCGTGCGCGGACCTTACCTAGCGATAATCCCGAAGGTCATGGGCTTGCATATCGAGAAAACACAACTCCGCAACCGAATTCCCTTGTCGGAACGAATGGAACTGGTGAGGAACCCTTTCTCAACCTTGATGAGTCCTTGGAAGAATATCGCACCATTCTCAAGCGACTCTATCCCACGCATGATACCCAGACGTTGCTTCCATTGTCCCGACAGCAGCTCATCGCCCTCCTGAACCTTTCACGTCCTCAGAACTCGCCATCTCAGAATTCGGCAACAGAGTTCGGGACTTCCCCGGGCTTCCAAACTTCCGGGCCTGGAAATGAAGATTGGGGAACATCGAATCCGCAAGTTGAATACAGCAGCACCGACCCTCTGCGGTACGAACCAGGGAATACAATACCTAGTCCTTCACCTTCTTTGCAACAGCTCAGCGTCTCCCAGAATCCCAACGCTGCAGCCTCTGCATTTCAATCTTCCAAGCCGGTCAATCAAATCGACAAATGGGGGATATCAAATTCGCAAGTTGAACATGGCAGGACCAGTCTTCCGATCAACAGCATCATCAATATCCCCATTCCTATCGAATATCATCCACTACACGACTCTTCAAAGACAGGCCATGGGAATACAATGAACCGTACAGTTCATGGTTCGTAAAATCCGGTTCCCTTAACATTCAATTTTATAATTGACTTCGAAAATAGGAACCCCTGGAACTCAGGATGCATCTTTTCAGGCTGTCAGAAACTTGACAGGAACGGAAGTCAGTGCCTTTTTGGAGGAGGTTCTGAGGCCTTTTCAAAGCCTAGATTTGATTACGGATAAGATCCTTCCGGATGGGATGCTTTCATACATTGACATACGAGAAACAAGACAATCCGCGACGCCGCAAATTAAGATTCTCGTCGATAGCTTGATGAGCAAAGAACTGGTCAAGCATGCTTTGAACAAGGTGGGGGGAAACTCAATTATTGAATTCGTTTATGACCGAAGGATGTACAGTACCGCACAAGAACCATAGCGCATACATGTTTGACCAGGTGCTATATCAACAACCATGTAGCCAGCTTCCTGATCGGGACCTGTTCTGTATTCTGGAGATACATAGCCAGCAGATGCGTCGGTGATGCACACATATCCATAGCCACTCTTCTTGTCAATCACAGCCTTACATATTCCTCCCGACTCACTTCCCCCAATTTCATAACTGATACCATTATCCGCTCCAGTTGATTCGTCACCCGCGAGTACCAGATCTTGCCGACCACTTATCTAAAGAAGAGTTAGCACTTGTGGTACGGTATGCTGGTGGTTGCAAAATAACCTACCACCTGTTCGCCCGCAGACTTGAGATTCTGCCTGTCCTTCGTCCTCCTCGCCATATTGTCTGCAATATATTCGCAGTGATGTCGGTCGGAGTTGGTGAGCCAAGGATAGAGTCAAAGGCACCTCGATCTAGTGCCTTTCCGAGATCCCTCCGTTTGGTGCTTCAATAAGTGGGAGACTTCTGCGAGACCAAGATGAAGTAGTATGATCGGTTTCGATGCAGATTGATGTTTGCGCGCATTTGTGATGGAGCCCAACGCAGATGACGCTACAGCCCAAACCTCGTGCAATTTGTCGGCAAAAGGCTGCTATTGCCGGCTGAAGTACTCTGGTACTCGCAGGCTCTCCTCGTGCTGCTTCCAGTGCGATGTGGTTGTGATTTCACTTCAGCGGACTCTATCCTCAACTCCTGGGTGTAATGAAAAACAACGCGCATCATGGATCGTGACTGATGAGGAGCCTAAATGAGGATGTCCCAAAAAATTAGTGGTGCGTGCCGGGGATTTTCGTGAGCAACCCCACCATGATATAGAAGCCCTTTTCGTAAAGCCGCGTGACTGCCCCGCAGCCCGCCTCTTGTGCCTAATGATAGCCTCATCCCTTAGGCAGCAAAAGATGAGGCAGATTTAGCAAACAGGAACTAGATAGAGAGTGCCCGTGATGGCAGAACAATGTGCGGTCTGACTGAGAGCCAACCACAGTTAGCTAATTGAGTGGTATTGTGAGCATACAGCGCCAAAAGGGATCAAATTGATACGTACTGCTATAAATCATTCTGAACGTAGCACCTGCACTCACTCGTTCACGCCTCGCAAAACCTCCAAACAACATGCTGGTGGGGAATGATAAAAGATGGCAGTGAGTAGAGGATGAGAACTCAAGAGGGGGAATGCCCTATTATATTGCTGGCGCCATTGCATTTTCCGGAAGGCTGGTCACCCCGCCCTCTGATAGGTCAGTGGGTTTGAGTTGGCACTGCCGTCACTGTCAACATGCGTATGCGGCTTGCAGTGTGATGGAAAGAGCACTATCTCTATTCCGTATTCTGCTCTGCCAAAAATCTCAGCAAGCATTGGGTCAACTTCGGACTAGAAAGCCATTGCTAAGTTGAATGAATGCTATGATTTCGAGGTGAGTGACTACCATGACGTAACGTCTTGTCGACTGATCTCCTGGATTGTATTTACTGGTTTTCATCATGAATGATTTGGTCAGCAGTAAAGTATTGCCACCACCACTTCCATCCACAGCTCCCGTTTGCGTGAACCTGGAATCATTGACCCCCATTACGCTTAGTGGCGGGGGGCTGCTAGCCTCGAGAGCCGCACTCTATGAACTCGTTTCCTCGTTCCCTTTGGGGATAGCCATGAAGTTCGTGGCATATCCCCTACCACATCCTCACCGCTTCTCTACGTTTTCGATCTCTTTCTGTCCCCTCTAGCCTGCAGTTGCCTTTTGCATTAAACTTGATTGCCTCATTCCCCATAAATCGACTCGGAAGGGATATGGAGGGCTCACCGTTCGAAATTCTTGGCGAGGCGTCTGATCTGGCGAGGAATCTGGCAAATGATGCATATATGAAGACTGCCGGCTCTTAAGTTTGACGTAGCTGGTTTTGTTGAGACGGCGGCAGAGCAAAGTTGTAGACCACGTTGGAGATAGAGCGGAAATATTAGACCAAGGTTTGTATAACTCTATTCCTTACAAGACAGCATCGAGACAGCGATGTACGAACCACGAGCAAGCCACCCACCCTCCATATTGAACCACGTATTGTGTTCCCTGGCACTTCCTGGAAGACCCATCCCTGTTCCAGATTCTGACCTGAGGGGGTGGCAGGGTGATTGGTTGGGTCCACGCGTTTCTAAAGCGGCAAGACACCAGAGGCGTTCCAAAGAAGAAGCCCCCAAACTCAGACCTTTGAACAGGGGCCGGCCCTAGACACTATTTGTGATATGCAACGCCTCCGCTGAAAACTTCATGCAGGTGTTACCGCCAGTCTCCCAATCCGGTTAAGCTCTAACGTAGGAGGTGAATCTCGTTAGAAATATTGCTCACTCGAGAAGCCAAAGAAACCAGGGATGGAGACCGGTAACGCAGGAGGGCGGCACGCAAGACCGGCTGGATTGCTGCCCAGATGGAGATTGAAGATTCGGCACTGATTATGTAAGTATAGAAACAGACATATCGATAGGGAATGGCTTACCAGAGTCTTCGTACAAAGATGTATCATTCTGCTTAACAACAGTTGCTTACATCAATTTGGCCACAAAGATATATCATGGCTTTCAGTACTACCACCCGTCACCCCAGACGCATCGCAGGTCGAGTGGATTGGATTTACGTCGATCTAGGGACTGGGGGCCTCAGAATGGGTTGCAGTAACGAAGGCGACGAAGATTGCAAGGAAATCGCAAACTATGCAGAGGCACAGGCTGGGACCCCATCTCTTGTTCCCCAAGCACCATCGGATATCATTTACGAACCCAACGATGAGGGACCAGCAGAGCCCGTGGCATTTGGCTATGCTAGACCACGAAAGAGTCGACATCAAACTGTCGTGTCGAAAGTGAAGATTGCCCTCCTCCCGGATCCCGAGAGCTACGGTTATGCACATTCCCTCTTGGTTCATGCTTCGGATACTCTCAGACTGAGCTCTGTGCAACAGATCCCAGAGGACTTTCTGAGATTCGCTGTAGCGCATGCTACGAAGGAGTGTGGTGGCCAGCCGAGGAGAGGTTGGGTTTTTTCAGTACCTCAATCATACGGGATCGAGGAGGTGCGGAATTTCCGAGCATTGATAAAAAAAGCAGGTGGCACTGGCAGCATCTATATCCATGGCGAGAGCGACTGCGTCACCTACGCAAACTTGCCATCGATTGAGGATATTATCGGCGAAGCAAGGGAACTTTCCTTCAAACAAGGCCGGAACCTCTCGGTCACTGCCGGGATATTTGACCTTGGAGCTGGCACAGCGGTTCGTAGCCCTCTTCGGTTGCGGTGGATAAGACTGACATATTGCAACCAGGACGTGACGACCTCCCAAATATGCTTCCACGTTGATGGTACACCACCAACGATAACAGAGCGGCGAGCCCCTCTAGGTACCCCAAGATGCTCAAGGCCACACATCTAGTACTAACGATCTCATTAGGCTTCGCAATTGGAGGGGACCTGTTTGACATCCGATTTATCGACGTCTTGCGTGCCAAGCTTTGCATCGATCTGCCTCTAGAGGAGGAGCAGACGTTTTTCGAACCTTTTGTTGATCACTTCCACAGGCGATCGAAGCCACGATGGCCAACCACTTTCGAGGAGGAAGAGTATCCCTTCCACGTGCCAGGTGGTAGGGGGCGTTTCGTTTTGACAATGTGAGTCGCCGTCCGAAAGCTCCTCCGCATGTTGTTCGCCGCCTGACTCTGCAATCAAGAGAAGACATGGTTTGCATTATGGATCCGCCAATCGATGAAACTTGTCAACGAATTGGCAAATACCTCAGTGAACTAAGACTTCAGGTATGCCAGTCATGTCGAGCAGATCATTGCTGCTACTGACACTACAAGCTTGTCATTGTCTCCGGGGGCAATTCAGAAGTGCCCGGCATGATGCCGCGCTTGAGAACCATGTTGAAAGAGAAAAATATCGTCAGCGCCGACGACCAAGTGATCCACTTGGCAGGACAGTCTTCGTTAGTACCAATCAGTTCTGCCCGAGCTTCGGATCCAAACTGACACAGAAGCTCTTGCAGGAACGCCGTGATCCATGGCCTTCACTACTGGACTAGCCACCCCCAGTTGGTCAGCGGCCGGTATGCTCGAGTGACCCTTGCTCGGGTGGTAAAACGCCCCCGCAAGGAGCTCGCTCGTCTTCGGATAGAGGTTCCTGCCCAAGATGCTGAAGAACCGCACTTCTTCGATTGCGCAGAGAGGATTATGACAGAGGTAATTGATTCTGTAAGCCCCGCGAGATAATGAGCTAAAGGCCCTCAGGGGGACCTGGTCCCTGATGGTACTCGGACGGTCGACGTGTACTACGACATCGACGCAGACGCAGAGAAATGCGATGTGCGCCCTATCGCCTTCTGCATTCCCAACCAAGGCTCACAAGAGTATACTTCTGGGCCTTGCGTCTGGAATTTTGCATCGGAATGCAGGCTTGTAGGCATGCTCGATATCATGCCGACGCTGGCTGGAATCGATGTCGCTGCACTGCGGAGGGGCCCTGTAAAAGGCAAGCGTCGATGCTGGCTTCGCTTAGGTGTAGAAGTTGGCATGGACATCACAATCAAGGTATCCTGGAGATCTGATGGACGTAAACCCCAGGGCGAGAAGGGCTTGTGCTCGTCCACGCTGACGCTGAATAACCTGCAGCTACCCAACGAGAGCTTGGTGAATGAGTTTCGGACACCCATACAACAACGGGAGAGCTGCAATTCTAGCATCTCTACCGATACCTTGCCGGGTCATCTCGAAAGGTTAAGGACTGCTGCTGGAACTAGGGATCTCTCACAACAAACGATTCTCACGCCCGCTCCATCTTCTTCAAGTGAGTACATCACGCTTTAGGCTTCTAGATAGCCATAATTTGGCAGCTCCTCCTATTGGCACGAGTACTGATTGTATTTGTACAACAGGTGAGCATTGTGTTGCTGAAAATCGTCGGCCCGCCTGGCCAAACAACGAAAGAGGCGATATTGATTTCACGTTGGCAAACGAGAATCTCCCACTGGTCGCAACTACGCAACGGAGCAACCTGGGTACGGCAATTCTGAAAATATCTGAGCACAGATCTCCTTCAGCCAGTGATAGAACCCAGACGAGCACCGCAGGAAATTTAAGTCGGAAGAGGAGTTTCTCTGAGTTCCAAGAGAGACATGAAGACACCTCCGAGATGACACAGCACACACCATCGCCTCAATTGCTCTTCCACGACGTCGGAAAAATCGCGCCGTCTCGACTGCCATCGCCACACATTCCTCAGATACCAAGTAGCCACTACCAACAGCCTCACTATCGGCTGCATCCAACGAACCCTGTCCCCAACCTACCACCACTCCAATTTAGCCAGCTCCGCGGGCTTCAGAGTACGGGAAACGCGACGGCCATGGCGGAAACGTATCCACAGATTTACATGAACAATCCACAGCACCCACAGATGCAACTGCACAACCAGAACCCAGAACTGCATCATCAGATATACACTTCCTCTCAGAGTCAAGACCCGTCACAGCCACGTGATAGTAACAGCGACAGAACATCGGTCGATCCACAGCAGCTTGCACTTGGGTACTCCAGCGGATACTACGGCCCCCCAATGCACCTCGGGCCTGTAGATGTGCACCGGAATAGCAATTCTGAATGGTCGAGCCAGCAGGTTGTCTGTGATACCAACGGCAATCGAGTCTTTGCTGGAAGGCGCTTTGGTCCTCAAGGCCCGCAAATCATACCAGAACGCAATCTGGTAGGCAGTGATGGGTGGTCTATGAACAGTAGCGACATGCCATGTTCGGGTATGTTACCTGACCCAACTACTGATTCGAAACTGCCACTGCTAACATCGAAGCTTTCTCAGATTGAACGAACAGTGGCAACTTGGTTGAGGAAGAGCAAGACTCCCTTGGCGGACTCTGCCATCGAAGAGAAGGCACGATATTTTGCAGGAATGTCTGGTGGCGAGACCGATCGTCTCCTGATTAATGGCCCTGGTTGGCTTGAGAAATTTAAGCAAAGGAACGTTATCACTACCTCGCCGAGCGTTTCATCTGTAGTTTATCAGGGACGAGTCTGGAAGCCTTGAAATTTTCCAACCACTGTGAGTTGGATACGAGGTTGCTGACCAGCCGGTACGTTTTGGTTTCCCTTAGTAGCTGCTGTTCATGCCAAGATCGCCCATTTATTCCACGATCGGGTGTCTTCCTGTGGCGGTTTAATGTATCACTCGTTCACCAGCTATGTCCATGACGGTGTGTTCTGTGATCATTGTCAGCTCAATATCTAGCGTCCTTGAGGATGTTCAGTTGCACTTCTCTCGTTTGCCACAGGTTTGCTTGCATAATCCCAGTGGTCTCAGGCATATGGTACAGAAGTCTGTGCCTGCGACTCTGACTGTCTGTTGCCTCGAACTAGATTCGCCTTCTTCCTCTTGTGCAATATGGATGGGTGACTTCGTGAACCTCTGCACACGACAGAAAGTTCTTGTCCACCGTTGTAAACGAATCGATATGATCGTCCTAGGGCTATTCGCCAGTGCGTCCATGACCCGGTCACTTCAGTATCCGCAAAACTGTCCATGATTATGCGCCCATCCTCCTTGGTAACCGCACCCCAGCTTTAACCTCATCACTATCTCAACCGGATATCAAGACGGTGATACAAGCAGTCGGCACACTCAAAGATATACAGGTCAGAAGGTATTTGGATGCGGGGACAGACGACGCAGCATGCTTAATGGTGTATTGTGGCGTGAGGTGGTGACGGGAGCTGTGCTGTTGGTGGAATCGGCGGTTATGAAGCCGGAGGATTTGGTTGGGATAGAGAGTGGACGTAGAATGTGCTTGAGTCTGCGGCGCCTTCGTTGGCGGAGTGTAGAAGGCAAGGTCAGAGCTGGCCTATGGTTGAGAGCGGTGGATAATGGCGTGCCAGCAAGGGTCGAGAAACGGCTACGGCGTAAGAGAGGCGCGCGGCAGTGTGCTTGCAGGGTCACGAATCGGCGAATGGGAGAACTGGATTGCAGCGTGGTACTGTGGGCAAGGTTAGAGAACGCTTCTATCCACCCTCATCTACAAACGGCATCCGTTGAACAACGAATGTTTGATTCTCTTCACCTTTGGGCTGATAAGCTAGCCTTCCAATCAGATATAACGGAGCCACTGGTCTGTAAATTCCTATCTGCCTGTTTGCAAATGGAAACTCGCGCCCTGACTCGTTCTTCTCCTCTAGGAGGTTCCAAGAATTTCCCACCGAAGTTAACTCGTACGACCCGCGCCCATCTTCCATGGCAAGATGGCCAAGAGAACGGTAGACCTTATATGGGTGTCTGAGAATTACGGGGAGCATGAGCCTCCTCCATTCAAACGAACTGCTCGCCCACGCGCCCCGCCAAAGCGTCCTCCGCCATTGTACAAGGCGTCGGTCAAGGAGCTTGCAGAGATAGGCACCATTAGAGTTAGCTCTTCCACAGCCGACATTGACAATGCGATAATTCAGCGGATCAAGAAATGCCTTGAGCGTGCCAACCACCCAAACACGCCAGAAGCAGAGGGCAAAGCAGCACTTCATTTGGCTTCACGGTTGATGGGACAGTACAATATCGCGCAGGCAGAGGTCCTTGCTCATGAACCACCTTCGGCTCAAAGGCAATATGCTGGACAAAGTGTTGTATCAATTCAACGCCTGGACGGCGATAAGTCAAAAACTGTGAACCATCAGAGCTATGTCGACACTCTTTGCCACGCTATGAAACGCTTTTTCTACTGCAAGTTCTATTCAACTACCAACTACTCGTCTTTGGAATTGACATTTTATGGCATTGCGGAGAATACGGTCGCTGCTGCCATGTCGTTCGAGATGGCATATAACTTGATTGCTGAATGGGCTCGGCCCGGGAGCAAAAATAGCTAGTCTCTCGGTGTTTCCGACCGAGCTGAACAGGATGGCTCTGAAGGAGAAGGCCGCCGAAGAAGTTCAGGCGGAGCCTTGTGACGACCGAGGATGATTGCCGAAATAAGTATGTGGCACGACAACTCTTTCGCCGATTAGGGAAAGACCATCGACTCTCAAGTTTTGGATTTGCTGATGATGGCTGGTCGGCCCAGTCTAAAAGCTGGTCTTCTCAACTTTCCCCGGCACCGAGTACTGTGGGATCGTTCAGGCTTTGGGTCGATGACTTCAGACCTGGCAATATTCTCGTCGATCACTCTGACGACATAGTTGCAGTCATAGACTGGGAACTGACTTATGCTGGACCTACACAATTCATGCTTGATTGTCCGTGGTGGTTACTTCTTGAAGTGCCAGAGTCGTGGAAACCGGACATCGATGACTGGACCAGGGTCTATGACATGCGGTTGCAGACCTGGTTGTCGGCTGTGGAGGCAGCTGAAAAAGAAATTGGCTCTGAAACGTTGCCATTCGTCTTGTCCACGCACATGCGTGAAAGTTGGGAGACTGGCCGGTTCTGGCTTAATTATGCTGCGAGAAACAGCTGGGCGTTTGACACGGTATTTTGGAAGTATTTGGATGAGAAGTTTTTTGGACCCCGAGAGGGCAATATTCCCAAGAATGACCTATGGAAGACGAGGGTCAAGTTGTTAAGTGAGAAGGAAAGAGCGGCCATGGAGCCCTTTGTGGAGTGGAAAATGGAGGACAAGAAGGCAAGGAAACTGGTTGATTGGGATCCGGAGGAGGCAAAACATCGCCTATCTGAGGCGTTGTTTGATTGATTCTGAGAAAATGGAGACTCAAAAATGAGGATGTTTCTTCATGATGCTGTCTGAATATCTGCATGACAGGATTCACAGCAAATTCTTTGATCAAACACAACTGTGGGGAACTATATAAATCAGTCATAGACTCTATTGCAAACAAATGCTCCTAGTCCTCGTCTCACCTATGTATTTCCCTCCTTTCCCAAACAGCCAATCATCTTGAGAGCGTTCCCATCTTCAACCAGCGTCACGAGTCTGGTGGTAGTTCTACGGGTCGAGCCCTTTTCTTTGGCTTTTTGAATGCTTTCCCGTCGATCCTTTGAGACTGTGAAGTATCAGGGGTAACGTCTCGTGAACCAACACGACTTGGTTGACTGTCAGCTTCTTCCAGCATAGATGCAGCATCATGACTTGACTTGTCGGAGAGATGGTGGCTTTCCAACCCCTGTGAGAGTCCGGATTCCCTTGGCTCAGATTGCTCCGAGACCTCAAAATCTAAATCAGGCGGCAGCATATCGATAACCGAACAGATTCTTTTCAAGTGAGTCGGCATCCATATATCGTAGACGTTTTTGGTGAATTTGTACGAGGTCCACTTGTCTTTGCCTTCTTCGCTCGTGAAATCAAACTTCTTGATGGGGTGGCGGTAAAAGGTAGTCTTGTCTCCATCGATCACAGGATAATGGCCGTAGATTCTCACTGTCTCGTGATCATGGGATATTGAGAAGGCGAGTATCTCCCGGTGAAGCTCCTTTTCGCGTTTCATAAGTCTGAAGAGCTCGACCGTACCTCTCACTGCAAGTGTCATGCTGTGAGCATTCTGTCGATCGGCGATATTGAGAGCCGCGGCGCCGCACTTCACTTCGCACGTTAGGAACGGGAGATACATCTGCCAGGTGGCCATGAAATAGGACGTAAAAGTATCTGTAACCTCGCCAACAAAAGGCGTAAGCTTTTCGAGTTGATCGTCCGTGAATGCAGATCGTCCAAACCCCACAGAATAATCAGGTTGTGGGCGAGGACCGTAACAAGGTATAGCACTATTCCATCCTTCATTGATACTTTCGTTCAAAGGCTTGAGATGTTTGGCACCAGATATCCTTAAGGCTTGGGCAGGCGGACATACCAGTGGAGTGATGTACCAAACAACCATAGCCTCATTTCTTGCTCGTACACTCTCGCAAGTTTCCTCGAACAAATCGTCATGAAACAGGGTATCTTGAGGGACTGATTGTTCGGCCTCAAGTAAAGTTCGACAGAGTTTCTTGCTTTCATCTGTGATACCCAATTCGAACTTGCCCATAAAGCTACCCTTTGTTGCAAGGACAGTCTCATAGCTCGGACGCGCATAAGGGGAACTTTTGGCCTCCCTCGGCTTTTGATCGCTAGGGGTGGTAGAGCTGGGTGCGGCAGAGCCAGCATCCGATTGTTTCCCACGAAACGACTTCTTCCTCGCAAGCAGATGGCTCATGTTGTTCTCCGATTCGAAATATTCCTTAGGCCAACGGAATTCCTCTGTCCAGTATTCAAGTGGGTTGATCTCCTTCCCACCGACACCGACCGCTGCGTTCTCGCCGATTGTGTCCTCGAGAGTAGATCGTGGAGGGGACGCCCGCGGCCGCTTTTGAGAGGGAATGGTAGTAGAGGGGAGGGGGGCTTCGTCTTCTAGCGATCGTTTTCGTTTTCGATCCTCAGCCTGTGGAAACTTGACTTGAGTTAGCTTTATAGCATAGCGGGAGGAGAGTGACATGCCTCTTTCCCAGGAGTGTTGCTAGTTGGGGAGAGGAGTGTGTGCTTGGGTTCGGTGTTCGTGGCCTTGGATACAGTTCGTTCCTGGTGGCGTTGTAGGCGTGCGCTTTTACGAGAAGGAAGTTGTGGTCGTTCTTTCTTAATCCCTTGTGGCCGCGTTTCTATCAACGATCAGTCAAAGTACACAACTGGTGTGAATGGCTTACTTACTCTCGTCCTTTGGCACTGAGCGTTGCCGCCCAACTTTTTGGATGTTTCGGTTTGCTTGACGCGGGGCCATACTGACTGGAAAGGAGGGGTAAGAAATGGGTTTATATTGCCGCTGGGTTGATGGACGGAGGTGGATGGAAGAGTCAGAGGGTGCAGGCAGGACGAGGGTGGGGGGTGATGAATATGGCAGCGGCAGCCATTACTATTTTCGTTAATTCGCGAACGCAGCACCCCCTTCCCCCGGAGCTACTCACATTTGAGACTAGCTATCCAAGAAAACGGGGAAGTCGAGCTGGTTTGGGTCAGCTTTGGCGCTGGGAATGCCGACATCTGGGGATATTTTGGGATCGCAAACTTGGGACCATCATTGGGCGCTAGGCTAAATAAAGATTAGTTGGCATCCAACGGCATCTTTGCGAGCCGAATGTGGTTTGCGGCCTGATATGCAAGGCAGCCAATCCACCAGGCTGCGCCTCACACAGAATTTGGGGGAACTGGCACTACGTCATTTCAGTGAATTCCCCACCAGTAAAAAGTAGTATTTTGAGGCAGATTATTACTACGAAGGGTTTTGGGAAACTGTACGATTTAATTTAATAGGACTATTGAAGGAAACGAACACGAGATTGCAATAAAAATCCGTAGTCAATAATCTGAGCAGATTGGTAATGATGGGACATCCTTTTCTGGGCCTTCCTACTTCGTGCTTTTCACTCGCGATCGTCTAGGCAGACTGAAGGCTGAGTTGAGATAAACGCTCGGCAAAGGCGGTTATCTCGCCGATTTGATTTGTTCGCGTTCGACTTGGAACATGATTTAGTGGAGGTTGTGTAGGGATTGTAAGTGTTGATCAATTGGTTTGCTGTGGCAAACCCAGTATTGGCGCTGCTTTATTTTGGCTTTGAAGAATGAGTCACAATCGGTGGCTCGGGCCATTTGGCACAGTTGTGATTTGCTGGCCGCAGATGCGACCCCGCTCCACCAGGTGCGGTGCGTCCACTGAGAGGAGGTAACACGGAGTTCGGGTCCCGCTGGAACAATCAAGTTGGAAGCCTGATCCGCGAGGCTGACTTTTATAGCCTCGTCCACTGGTTGCAGGGTACTCGACATTGAGGAGTAAAAAAACGAAGATGAACTCTGTACGATTAGGGGAACGATTGCGCCCCAAACTCTTTACGAACAGCAGCATTTCGCAACCTTCCCGTGCCTAGCGTCGTCTGATATAAATCGCTAGAAATCGCATCGCCGGTATTATTTCCTAACGGAGGAGAATATGGAAGTTTGCGAACAAAACGAGGCATTCGTCGAATCTACTGATCCGATTTATTTACCGTTGCTCGTCTGGCCGGCCCTGGTTCTTATCTCATGATTGGTGGTTGGATAATGCGTTGGGCATGGAACATCGCAAGTTCGGACAGTTGGTGTAGCTGTGATTCGCTGGCCGCAGGTGCGACCCCACCCTCCTCTGCACGCCTGACCGTGTGAAGATGGGGCGCGGGGATCCAACTGGCTAGAGTCTCAGTACTAACCCCCCTGAATAAAACGGTGGAGACCTGGGTGCACTACCCCGAAAACTCTCAATATCCTCGAATTAGGGAATATCAGGTGCTTTTGATAGCTTCTATTGGCTGAAGATTCTCAATAGGCCCCGTGCAGGCGTGGTTTTATAAATATCCTGACCGACATTTGTTCAGGGGGGATACAATTCAGTAGTACTGTATTGACAGAAATACTTCGTACAAGGCACAAAGATCAAAGATCTGATGTCTGTGCTAAATGACCCATATTTTACTTGTTGAAGACGAGAAAGAGTAAACCGGATTGGTTCATTGGTTAATACCCCATGTGAAGTGGAATCTTCGAGTACCTTTAGTACGCACAGACGCCAAGGCTTTGATCTTTAACTTATATTGTTCTAAAATCTCTTCTTTCCGAATGGCTTGTCGCTAAAATTCCTTGCCCAAGCCTGTCATAAAAATCACCTCTGTTCTCAAGTAAACCAAATGATGTTTTACTACTATTGCCATAACGTAATAACGAAAATGCTATGTTCGCAGATCCAGCAAGCTTTCTTTGAGCCCTTCTGCCAATGTCAGAAGGGCTAGTCGTCGTTCTCTCTGCTTTTCTGGTTCCGAAGCAATCCGGACAAGGTCCTCCTCAGACAGTTCCATTACTGTCGTGGGTGCGAATATATTGGGAAGTGTCGAAAGGATGTGACGCTCAACAACCTGTCGGCATACATTATCGACAAATGTCTTTATAGCAACCTTGAGATCCGTCAGTTTTTGGACATGTCCGCGGCGCCAGAGGGGATTGCCTTGTAGTAGGCCTGTAGACCTCCCATGGCCTCAGCACATGCTTGATCATCCATGTTGACAATGACCCGTTTCTGTAGAGATGCAAGAACTTTCTCTAGCTCAAGAGGTGTGTTGCTAACATGGAACTTGCCATTCCAGTCCTTCTCCACTGCAGCCCTCATAGCTTTTTGCATAGCATCTTTCATTGAGCTCTCCCTGGCATTCTGTATGTTGTCTGTGTAATAATGGTTGTAAGTTATGGGCTGGCGCTTTTCATCTGCGAGGAGCTTCTGTAGCTCATCATTGGCCAATACCTTCCCTTCTTCCAATCGGTTGTTAGCAAGCAGGATTATCTCGCGCCGCATATTCTCCTCATGGACGACATGATCCATTGCACCGTCGACGAAATCCGTGGTGATGTCGAAGAGCTTTGTGACGTGATTCTCCGCAATACCTGCCCAGCGACTTGACTGCTCATGGTAAAGCTCCGCTAGTAAGACGTGGTTATAGTTCCCAGGGAGCTCACGGCCACGAGTACGCAAATAAGTCTGGTAGCGTCAGAATTGACATATCATCATTGATTTATTGCACTGGGAAAGTACCTCTTTCACCCACGTATTAAGTTCTTGCTGAGTCACTAGGAGCGGACCAGCCTCCGAGTCAGATTCTGACTCTTGATCCGAACAGTCCTCGGATGTAGCCGGGGAAGACAGCTTCCTCTTCTGACCATTCTCGCGCATTTCCGTCGCGAAAGACCCGTTAAGTCGATGGACTTCAGCCCTGAGGCGTGTTGTGTTATGTTCCCTGAAGAAGTCTGCATCCCTCTCATGGTAGTTCCCATCAAGGGCGGATTGAACAAGGCCGTGAAACTCCATACTACGACGGGTAAGGAACATGCGCATGTGAGCGGTGCTAGGGCGCTCGTCCCCTAGATTTGCCAGTTGGGCTTCTGTACTGGCGAGAAGCGACTTGATCTCGCTCCGAACCTTTGGAAGTTCCCTCTCGATATGTCCATCGAGCAAATCTTGCAAGTATTCTCTGAGGGCAGTGACGCCAAGGCGAGTTGGATCTAGCTGGTGCTCCTTCCACGCGGGCGAGGAGAAGAAGTCCAGTTCCTGGCGCTTGCGCTCCTCTAGCGTAATGCCGTCTTCGAGTTGGGCGGGACTGGGATTCTTGAGCAAGAAATAGCCAAGTTTCAGCTTGGTTGTATCCAGGTTCTTAGCCAGGAGAGCAATGCGACCCTCAGTGCCTTTGTTGATGAGATCTGGCTTGGTGATAATTCCAACAGTCCTCTGCCCTGCTCTATCAAATTTCCGGGCGCGTTGTATGATGCCTTGGTTGGCGATGTCATTATTTGCCTGGACGACGGCAAGGATGATTGTTCGAGAGCTCTGGAGGTAGCTGTCGACCAATCTTCCTATCAGCTGGACGTCCTCTTCAGTCTGCTCTTCACTTGCGACCGAGATGAGACCGGGAAGGTCTACGACTGTGAGATGGAGTCCAGTCTTGCCTATCACTTCGATGCGGAGTACATCCTCGCCAAATGTGAGGCCGTCGTCCACCCCCGAGCCTCGAAGTTGCATCAAAGCTCCTGCTTCAGTGATGACGCCAGGAAGCTCGGAGAAGTCGCTCAAAACGCGGTGGTAAGCTTGGAAGCGCTCTCGTTGAGATTTGCTGCGGGATGCGTGGGGTATGACCGTGGCTGTAATCCTGGCTGCCTCCTCGTGGTGATGAAGGATGATCTCGGTTGCGAACTTCGTGCAAACACCGTCCTGTCGAGGAAATGGGATGCCTGTGATGCCTTCGAGGACCGAGCTCTTCCCTGCAGATTGATCTCCGCATACCACTAACTGGGGAAGGGAGATGTGATCCCCTACCCCCTTTGCTCTAACGCGAGCAATCTGGTCGAGTCTGTGTGTTGATTTGGCCGACCGCAAACCCCCAAGGGAGGGAAAGTTTACCGTTCCTTTTAGGATTGTGCCGTTGATATACTGTTCTGCCATCTTCGAATGCAGATACGCTGGGAGGAAGACTCTGGATTCTGAACGGTACAAGTATCGAACATGAGCACCTTGCGCGGATGCTGTAATTGATCTGTTGCACCGAAACTTGACGTCGATTCGTCGTAAGAAAAGAAGCAAAGTTGGTGTCGTACAAGATACGGCATGGTTTGCTAGATGAAAGTAGTGTGGGAATACAAGATATTCTCGTGCAAGGCTGAGGGGGCCCGGGGCTGCAGTCTTCCTGGACCGCCGATCCGAGGTGTGGACGCTAGTGCCCAAGGGAACAGCTGAAGGCCATCATACGTCTCATACGACTTCTTGATTCATCTACCGTCATGAAGAGCACAGGTAGATTCTCTCCGCAAGACGTCTCGTCAACTAGAAGGCATGCCCGCGATTTTTGAGTCCAAACCGATGCGATATCGCGATCACATGTCAGCCAAGCCCCGGGCACAACACGGCGAACACGAGGCAAGAGATTGGGTGACCCGTGACTAGCCTCATTTCATCACTCGGTAGTTTGAGCTTCCTCCCCGCTTTCAGATGGGCCAAATTCCCATCGGCTGCTCTGGGTCCTAGATTGCGACCCATTGGTGATAAAGGTGATAATCTTTCCGCTGAATTAGACATTTGCTAAATGATTGCTGTCTAGTTCGAGCTGGTGAAGAGATCTCTGCTAGCACAAGTGCCAGCGCACAGATTAACGCAGTAATGGACGACCCCGAAACTTCTGCCCAAAGCAAGTCTGCCCCTTCACCACCTTCAAACAGCAGACAGATCACCCTCCAAGTTGGGGAACGACGGTTCGTCACGGTGGCAGAGACTCTGACGCACGAGAGTGGATTTTTTGCCGCCCTGCTATCAGGGCGCTGGGACAATGCACAAGCCGATAGCTCATTTTTCATCGACGCCGATCCTGAGCTCTTCGAACATGTCCTGCGTTATCTTCGCCGTAGCGTGCTTCCCATCTTTTACGATAGCACAAAGGGCCACGACTACTCTTTATACCTCGCTCTTTTGGAGGAGGCCAAGTACTTCCAGATTCCACGACTGGAGAACTGGCTCAAGAGAAGAGGGTACCTCGAAGCGATAAAGATTAGGTACTCAGGCGATGTGAGAGAGGGGACCCATCTTGATACGGAAACCCTGGCGACGGATGAACGAGTGGAGTATCACCCGACTTGGCAGACGATGAAGGTCTACATCTGCCCACGGGGAATCTCAGGTCATAGGGGGAACCAGACTGCGTGCGGGAGGCAGTGTAGAAACGCACAAGGCGACGACGAAAGGATATATGAGGATGAGCAAATCTTAAAGACGTTGGTAATTCGAAAACGACTGGTCTTTGATCCAGCGGCTCTGACTGGAGAGTTGGATCACGACTCATCATGAGGGATCAAGGAGTATTAGGGTAGGGCTGGGACGGGCCGGTGATGGAAATCACGGAGGCCACGACTCTTTGTAAATTGATCTGATCCATCCCGCCTCACATGTTTGTTTGTGAGAAGATGTGCATACCTCAGTATCGATTAGTATAGAAGTATACGAAGGTAGGGCAGTGCGAAGTTGTTTGTTTACAGTACGCTGGAGATTGTCCGGCGAGAACGGATCGTGGGGGCGGCAATGTCCGTGCCCTGCATCACATCACAACAAGAACCGAGGCTAGCAGATAGACAGCATTTCAAAAATTGGAAACCGTTGGCCGTCGAGGGGCCTACGTTATGTTACATAAATAGCCCCGGCTTCCCCCACCCCCACCATGAGAAAAAGCTGAGTTCGCAAGCCCCTCCCTCTCTTCCCGGAGGTCCCGTGTGCGTCAACCTCCTGCCCTCAACCAAACCAAAACATCTTGCAGTTGGTCTGGTAACTTCCCACTCAGCTGTATCGGAGACATGCCTACGCTCCTGCCATGATGGTCGACTTTGCTATTCAATCTACCTGGGCTAAGAAACCAAATCAAGCAGCATCGCAGACCCCTTTGGATATTCCAGAATTCTCGACGAATCAGTCATTTCTAGACTCGATACTATTGTGGGGTTCAATGTGCCGCGGAAAAGAGCCATCACGAGCCCGGAAACTGCAATACTAGTCGCATAGATGGAATCGTTTTGTACCTGTTTGAGGTACAGGACCAGTGACTTGAATGCCTGGTCGGAAAGAGACAGCATACTTGGTACTGTTAGTAATGACACCATAACATAGAAATGGATGACCTACAGCTCATCAGTATTAGAGACTGGCGAATAAAGTAAGTCGCCTCGCGGCCAAGAAAGCAAACCCAGGATACCGTAACCAAAGTTCTTCACTAACACATCGAACCGTTCTCCAAGCTTGCGCAAACGGTGAACGAACCGCTTTTTTTTCCGGTATAGGTCCGTGCCTGGATTCAGGTTAGGATACACCTCCTTGATGATCTCTTCGGCAATCGTAGAATCTTCGAGGTTCTGAGGATTCCCAAGCCAAACCCTAACCCTAAAAATACTCTTCCTCTTCCTCATTCCCGTGCATGTCCATCTCTTTCTCGTCATCGTCCGGTGCAGCCACCTGCTGTTCACAATCTCGAATCAAGTCGCGGTAAAAAGCGGCTGCCTTAGGCCAGTGTGTCATTCGCTTTGCCCTTTCGCGAAACCTCCAAGTTCTCAGAATACTTGCCACCTTATAACCGAATTCTCCCACTTCTCTTGCGTTAGGCTCAAAGGGGTCATGATCCGGGTCAATGACGCAAGCAGAGACCTCCTTCCAAAGCTTATGCTTCAACGTTGGCAAATACGACTTGCACACAAGAAGCTCCCAGGATTCATCTTCCAACTCCTCGATACTGAGAATTTCGTCAAAGTTCCCAAGCTTGTCAAGATGTTCCTCAAGATGTCGTGCGTATTGTCCAAGTTCAGACACTCTTACGAGAGTGTATGAATTGAAGTTGTATCCATCCAGCTGAATCCGTCCTGATTCCGGGTCACTCTTGGTTCCAGTCGACTTAGGATAAACAGGATAATCCTCCTTCGATGGTATAACCACCCATCTCAACCAGGTTGTAAAGAGGTTGAAGACAAAGAAGGGATCAGCACAGATCCAAAGTCCCTTCTCAGTGGTCTCGTCTCCTGACATAGCATCCATTGCCATACTCGCAAGCGCATCGATCCGCTGATTTTGTGCCTTCACGAAACCCAGCAAACCCACATCTTCTTTGCTAGGTTCAGCAAAGTACGGAAGGCAACAGGTACCAAGGTTCGATTCCAATGTTGAGACGTGTGACCGAAGCACAATCAATGCCAAGGAACCATCTGGCAGGCTGAACGTTGTGAGGATCTTGTTGTCTGGCGGAACCTCGGGTAGAAACACCCGGACTAGCTTGTATGCTTCCAAGCGGAATACACCGGGATGGAAAGCAACATTGTCTTTCCGTTGTGCCCCTACCAGCACCCAATCCCCATCCGTCGTTGTCACTCCTGACTCCTGTTCGTTCTCATCGTCGAGTGTGGCCATCCGCTCCCCTTCAGCACGTCTGGAAGGGGTTGCTACCTCCTTCATTCCCATCATCTTGAGAGCGCTTCTGTGATCCACTCCATTTTTCACTCTGTGTATCCAATATTGATCGGAAATTGCATTGGAAGGATCCCAGGCAGGCGGCGATATGTTGAGCACAGTGGCGAGAAACGGGCGCATTTTCCCATGGTCTTTTACAGTCCAAAAGATCGTCAGCAATGAAACAACCATGTGTTCAAAGACTGCTTGCTCGTTTCCAAGCTCTTCAAAACTCAAAATTGCGCGGAAATCCTCATGGTATGAATCATTAATAGGCTGATTGGCATCCGCATCGAGAAGTCGGTAATAACATAGCAATGCCCCCAAGGTCAATACGAGCTGCTCTGTTGACTGGGAATGTTGAATGTCTTCAATAAGGCTTTGATACAGCGTCCATGAATCGTCCGATGCAGCCCATTCACGTAAGACCTGATTAGCCGTCGGCTTGATTGAGTTCCAACAAAGAACCACAAGAATGTTATTCCTTGGCATCTGGAGGGAAGGATGTTCGTAGTAGAATTTCACTCTGTCTCCTGTCAGTATTATTCTTAATATTCCAGGAAATAAATACATTTGTGCCTGAATCATCGTCGTTTGTTCGAAATCAAGTGTGGTTTGAATCTCTGGTGGAATGTCCTAAAGGAAGATTAGAACTACTCAAGTCTGTGGCGCAGAAGATCATACCAAGTATCCATTTAAAAACGCAACCGGAATGCTAGCTATCATTTGTGTGCTCAGATTCTCTAGCGTAAGGTCCGTTTTGTTGGGGAAGAGGGTGGACTGTGAGAGTCCATTAAGCATCTGTCGCGTGTCAAAATTCCCAAAAGGCTTCGACACGTCCAAGTGGGCAATAGAAGTGATTATGTTGGCATTCTCAGCATCTGTGTATCGCGGATCAATTTTGGGTTGCCGTTCATCTCGCTCCAGGCCATAAAACTCGAACCAGTGTCGGAGAATTGACAATCTGTGAAACTCTGCAGCAAGTTGAGCACCTCCCATGTCCTCGTAATTGGTGATTATTTCCGTAAGGTAAGAAGATGATTCTTGGTAGAGTTTCTCAAAATCTTGGAGTAGTCCTTTTTCATGCTTCTTGAGGAGAGCAGTAATAGTTGGCATGTTGTAATTATCGCAGCAGCCGAGGACAAAGAGCACAAGACCTTGGCCGAATTTGCTCCAGATCTGAACATCGGATTGCTAAGAACAGTCAGTGTTATTCTATATAGGGGGATATGAATGTGTTTATTAAGTCGCGCCACAAAACTTCCCACTCAATCCGCAACCGTTGTTGCCCAAGGGCGCGGTCCCGATAAGTCAACTCGAGTCCTCGGGGACATCCAAATGAGATTCCACAGACAGCGTCTTGGACAAACCGAGAATCAGCATTCCGCGCTGCCGTACGTTTGCCTTGTACCAGCTCTTCATTGTTGTTCGCTGCGTCGTCGATGTACTGAAACATGAGACCACGGGAGAAGAGCCTTGGAACATATGACCGATTGACTGCCACTCGGTATTTCCTACCACTGTTGCCAGCAACGTGTATTCCCGGTGCTGAGAGTATTTGACGCCAGCTAGACAGGGTTGGCTCGATCTAATGCGCTGGCACGTTGAAAAACTCCCATGGTTCATCACTTAAAGGTATTTTGCGAAGCTCGTCTGCAACAGAGGTCTACAATTGTTAGCTGTAGGCCCTTGGAAAAGTTTATAAAGACTTACCTTCTCGACCACAGTTGTGACCGATATCTGCCCATCAATCAAGGTGACTGCCGGGATGGCAGTAGATGGGGTGGAACCGAATGCTGACATGTCGAATGCCTCGTTTCGCATCATGGATAGTTAGGCAAACAATGAAATTTCCTGGGAAAGTAGGCAACGGGCGAGTCTCTTAAACAAAAACGAGGCAAACACTCGTTCCTAGAAGAGCCTAGTCGTCTATATAGTCAACAGTACGGCGGATCTGGAGGGATGTTATCCGAGGGGCTGCTATCTGGGGGGCTGCTATCTGGGGGGCTGCTATCTGGGGGGCTGCTATCTTACCTACGCCTCGCATTAATCTTACCTTGATTTGAGTACACATCAAGGCCATGAACCTTGATCTATACCCCATATGGTTCCCATGCATGCAGGAAAACCGCAGGCGGCCCGGGGAGCACGGAATATATGCAGATCGAGCCGCGAATACACATCAAATTAAGATAAGCCGCACTCGGGAAGCCATGGATGCTCATGGCTGTTCCTGCCCTTGTAACCTAGTACAAAATAGAGTTATTGCGTGAGGCACTTTGACTATACCCTGGCTCTAGCTGAAGGTGTCATTTGCTGACTGGTTCTCTCGAACCCCTTGAAGCCGCCCGCAGTCATACACAAATGCATTTCTATACCACCTTGCGGTATTGAATCTTACGAGGCTCTTGAGAAATTAAGTGGTGTAAACGGAAAGTAACGAATACTTAAAGAAATGCCCGCCATCTGCACATTTTTGTCTGCTCCCCAGAGTCTTCTAATTCCAGATCCGCAGCCGAGATGCCCAGTTCACATCCAGTGAGTGGAGAAGCAAGCAACCGACTAGCTCCGAGCATGGAGCAAAAGCTAAGAAAGGCGTTGCCGCTATTGGAGACGGAGTTCCCTAAAGAGGTCAGGACAATCAAGAAATGCCATGATATATCACAGTCGTCTGATGTAAACAGAAGCCACCTGCCACAATCAAAGCCATGAAGCCGGTTGGTCAAGCACCCTACACCACCGTCAAATCCCACAACAAGTTTTCTCCTACGACACCAAAACCTTGGGAACCCACAGGTGTTCAGGAGGGAAGGAATGTAGGAGGAAATATCCAAGAACCACAATTGGCTGCCAAAGCGGGCAGACGGGAGATAGGACAACAATCCACACTAGTGCAAGCAGATCACAAATTGGACGGGCCAACAGTGGACACTTGATATTGGATGCATGGATACTGTCTTTGGTGGAGTTGACTGGGAGTGGAAGGAGGAAGCAACAAGGCTCCAGGGCAACTGAGACCCTACTGGAAAAGTAAAACTAGCATTTCTATTTCAAACGGTATTGCCTGGAGATCGTGGCGAGTTTATTGGCCCGCAATTGAGACCGCAGGATCTGCACGTCTGCAACAGATAGGGATATGATATGAATGTTGGAATTCTGCCGGGGCCTAGAAACTGGGTGCATGGCTCCTGTCGCCTAGTACAAAATGGAATTATTGGCATGAGGCACTTTGACGATACCCCTGTGCCCGGGCTGAAGGTGTGATGTGCTGACTGGCTCGGCTAGAAGACAGGTCATTTCACGTAGACAAAGTCTACCTGAAATGCCAGCTTTCACATCCTCCCTTTCAAATCCCCAGAAAACAGCAGTATCAAGCCCATATTACTGGACAGCGATACGATCGCAATCTGCTCCAGGATGGATGGGGACTGTAGCCAATTTTTCTTTTCCTCAATCTCCCCACATCGGTCATTGTGCCCTCCAGCAGTTCCATCACAGCTGAATATCGTTTCCGCGAGCATCACTCATCCAGATACACCTCCACAACCACCTGGTGTCCAGCTCTGGGGCTTCCCGACTGTATGTACCTCTGTCAACGAGCACCAGTGATCCGATGTTAATAACTGTATAGTTGACACACCCGCCAGCTTCAGCGGAGGCAGATCATAGCGAACCAGCGACTCAACTACCACCGCCAGCAACACTATCCCCTCATACTTCATCATCTCACCTTTCCCCACCTCGAGATGATATTCAAGCAATCACTCATGCCCGGCCATCGATGGTATCGTCGGCTTCGTCACCAACGGTTCCACTGCAAGGCGACCAAATCGAGTATTTTAAGAATTTGGTTGGGCCTGAAGCAACTAAACGAGTTGATTATTTGGTTCGAGCAACTCAAGGCTTCATTGCATCGACGAATATCGACCGAAGAGTATTCACCTTCGTCCTGGGCCTATGGTCAGGCGGTTTTGACGGATCTGGCTCAGGGCCCATCGAGCGGCTCGAACGGTTGGCACGGGGGTATGCTAAGATCAAGCACTACTTTGCTGACCTCCTATACATCATTTACTTTGCGCATGAGGTCGATCTGGCAACGCAGTCAGAGCCTCCGAAAGTAGGCAAAGGCAAAGGTCGGAGACGGCAGAGCGAAGCACTCTCGAAGATAGCTGCATCACTTCGCATGGATGAGAAAGCTATAACGGCCATGAAAAGGAAGAGCAAGAACTACAGGCTACTTCTGCAGCAGGGCTCGCCAGGGTCACTTCTCCAAATTGGACCGGATGTAGATGTACTGTAAGTTAAATAAACCCCCCTCACAAACAGAAATATGCTGATCGACATTCAAGCTGGCAATATCGTCTCAAAGCAGCCGATATACCAATTCTACTCCAATATCGGAAAGAGTATCTGCCAGACCTCGAAAAGCAAGCCCACGAACTCAATCTATTTGCTAGCGAAATCCTCATCGCTTGCATGGTTCCCTTCGGTTGGAGTTACGACGAGCTCGCAGCAACCCAAAGCGAGCTAACTAAGAGTATACAAGCACACAAGGATCTCCAGGAACTAGCGAAAGGCATAACCTGCTTAACAATCAAAATCCCTTCCATGGGAATGACTAGATGTCCAGGCGCATCAAAGGATGGATATCAGGGAAAGAGGCGATGTAGTGATTCCGACAATGCAGATCGTCAAGTCAAGCAAGCTCGGCTATCGCAGAGTTTCGAGGAACTAGATATGTCGATGATGACAGAACTCTTGCCAATGCCTGAGGAGCAAGACATGTCGATGCTGACAGGGCTCTTGCCAATGCCTGGGGAACCGGACATGTCGACACTGACACGGCTCTGGCCAATGCCTGGGGAACCGGATATGTCGATGCTGGTGGAGCTCTTGCCAATGCCTGGGGAGCCGGATATGTCGATGCTGGTGGAGCTCCCAAAGGCGCAGCCGGCGCAAACAGCCGGCGAAGATACGTATGGAAATTGGGCGGGCGAAACTCATGGGTGGAAATAAACGACATGGCCCAATACCTCTGGATCGGGATGCAAATGGAACGTGCTGTCGGCCGGGAGGTATCAAGTGTCCATTGTAAACATTAATAGTATGAATGATGTCTTCCCACGACCATCCGACATCAAGCTTGAATCGCCAGGCAGATAAATGACCGATCCTACGTTCCAATCTACAGACCATGCCACACTCTGAGAGTCATAGTATTGGATTGTAGGATCCCCATGTTTAACCAAAGGAATCGCCACAGCTGACAACTTTGCCGGTATCCGAAAAGATCCTCCGGTCAAGACCCACGGTGTTGGTTGCCACCATGATTTGATTTTGTTTGGATCGAGGATTGCGGCGATGGAGGAACCGGGCTGGATCTGTGAAAACCTTTAGCTTCAGCGCTGCAAATGGTATGCTTCACCAACCTTGTCCTGATAACTTCTTTTGTACTCCTTTTGCACATCTTCACAACTGCTGGTGAAGTCAAGTTTAACCAGTTGCTCTTTTGCAGAGATCGTTTTGTCGTGGGTATCGCGGGCGGCCTTCTCAACCAAGCGCAGGAAAGTGTCTGTTGGCTGCGAAGTAATCAAAGGCGCCTCTCTGCTAGCAGACATCGTCAGATTACATGTCATGTACATGAACTCCGAGGTGAACACAGGGTTGTGGCAGAAGAATCAGTTATGTGGTATCGCGTATGGATCGGTTTGCGCAGATTAGGTTTTCAAACGTGGCAAGTGCCGCATGGATGGCCAGCTGGAGACCACGTGACGACACATCCCTACCCGGCATCAGACAGTTCTACTGAGAGCTCCGATGTAGGGACCTTCATTTCAGAGTCAACAAATTTATTCATACTTTTGCCAAACTGCTTCGCTACTGTACGCAACAATGCAAAAACTATGGCATTTAGCAAATGCGCTGCCTCTTACTAGCCAGTTCAGCATCGTCTGACCTCATTCGTGATTGGCTATGTCCATTCGAACCTTGTGCTGTGATAAACATCTCTATCGAAACTTCCAATCCACCAACAATTCACAACAGCTGTACAAGGACTTATATCAAGTTGAGCAGAGAAGTTGGTTCATATGCGCTGTCTCTTTCTGATAGGCAGATCGTCATCTGCCGACCTCTTTCGTTTGCCATGATCAGCCCTCCCAACGTGAGCATTGAATTCTGCCGAACTTTTTCGTTTGCCATGATCAGCTCTCCCAAAGTGAGCATCGAATTTTTGTGCTGTGATTAACCTCTCTATTGAATACGGCGATCCACTAATATTGCATGGCTCTTGGTCCCCTTGCTTGAGGGATATCGTGAACCTGTCGCTGAGACTAATCTCTACTCGTTTTCGAAAGTTCCCATCTTCGTCGATGAAGGAGGGGTCGCCCACTGTCCCGGCAATAGGACAATCATTTAAGTAGAAAGAGGCGTTTGATAACTGCTTGAGTAGTAGTTGAAAGGCCTCTTCGCTCTGACGTATAGTGCAGAAGATAGAGCCAACACCTATAGATTCTCCATTGTATCTTTCCGGCCTTGTGTTTAATTGGAAGTAGAATAAAGAAGCAATAGCGTGCCGCGCTATATTATCAATGACTTTCGATACTGAATGGTCCTCTTCTGAGTGGGCTCTGTGTATGCTTTGGATATCGTCGAGTCTTGGGAGAGGGCCGTCAAACTCTGTATCGAGGCGGTGGTATCTAGGATAAGCTTGGAAGACCTGTTTGAGTTGTCGGCCACGCATTTTCTCCCAGAACGAGCGCCATAACCTGGGGAAGGCTTTATCTTTCCAGACACGAAGGCGACTAGATATAGGCACTGATGAAATCATGAGTGAGCATTAGGATAGGGTACAGACAATCCGACTTTCGTCTTAACCGGTTATGAATAGGTTCCTGGTTGATAGCACAGAGTAATCTTCCTTTGCTACCAGTTTCCTCTGGTGTTACTCTGTTAGAAAATGTATTCTATCTTGAAACGATTGAAAAGGGTATGTTCAGGCAGTGACTGATTAAGAATATTGCCATGGACTTGATTGCACTGATGATCGTGGGGACGTGGAGCTTCTTGGTCTGTGAAGGCTGTAGGCAGGCCCAACGGTGCCCATGAGCACCCGCCGGGGCGGTACACATTACCCCCCTCCACGAAGGGGCCGGTACTGTATGAGTACAAAGCGAAGGCAATGAGATTGGAAACACGATATCCCATATAGTTAACTAAAAGTCTTTTTACTCCTCGATTATTGTTTGCAGCCCGAGAGGAGGCACTGGATCCTAAAAGTGGCGGGGTCTACTCCGCGGTGTTTTTGATGACGGCCCTCTGCCATACGTCATGAATAGGCGAGAATACAACCAAAAGTCGCCAACTTCAAAGCTTCATAATTTCTTATCACTTAGAGGCTTCGCTTTGATTTTTAGACGAAAATTATTCAAGTTTACTATCATTATTGACTCGCAGTATCGAACCAAATTTGTATCTGTTCGCATCGTTACTTGGAGGTATTTGATTGCCGAAAATTAGCGGTATTTTCCCACCAAATGGCATCGCATACATCTTTGTTAAAAACTTCCGCGACCCCTTGTTGTGAGGCATACTCGTGTATCTCGAATCGCTCGAATCGCTGAAAATTGTTGCTCGAGGAGGTTTCGGGAATTGCTGTGGGGATGATTTGAGTCTCGTGAGCAGGCGGATGTGTCGCGTGGCTAGAAGAATTAACTAAAGATGCTATAGCAATCCTTGAATCGACCTGAACATCGTTGCTCGAGGAGTGTTCGGGGATTGTTGTGGGATAGATTTGAGTCTCGTTCAGAATAGGCGGAGGTGTCGCACAGCTGGAAGAAGTAACCAAGGATGCTGTAGGTTCAGTGATATTTTGGGGTTTCCGGCGATCTACCAGGGGTCCGTGGTCAGAAATGGATCAGTAGTGGTTAGGTGACTTACGGAGACGCCTTTCAAATAATTTCTCGATTATAATAGCGATAGAAGGGTGTTTCGGAGAGCCGCCTACACTTCTCGCGACTTCCTTTTGCCTTTCAATAGATAATTTGCGCAAGGAATCGATGGTGGTGCTTTCAGTAACCCTTCGGGTTCCCTTTGTCAAATAAAATGCTAACCAGGCTTGCTTTCCGCCATGGTCTAATAAGATTCGTTCCGTGGTAGTTTCTTCCAGCTGAGAGATTTCCGCCAAGGCCTTCTCGGCTCCCCTTGGCACCCTCTGACGGACGGTTTGGAGATACGCGGTGAGTATTTTGATTGACGCATCATGGATTAAGGACGGCTCCATGATGTGGTGCTTGTGGATAGGTTTGGCGGGCTGCTATCTGAGGAGGGCTGCTATCTGTTATCTGAGAGAGGGCTGCTATTTGAGACCTGAGTGGGGTTGCTATTTTTGGCGGAGGGGCTGTTGCGCGCAGGACCAAGTCGTGTGGTGTTTCACCAAAGCCTAGTCATGCGCAATGTCACTGACGTAATTGTGCCTCGCCGTATGGGCTGGCTATCCTTCCCCTACCCACCCTCCGCCCCAGGGTGTGTACACGGTGCCTCTGTACCCCTGACCGAACGCGGTGTCTACTTTCGCATCATGGGTAAAAAAAATGTACGGAAGGTACAATTCTAGTCTGTGCATAGTCCCGTCAAGTCCAGAAATTTGGCAATGCGGTGGCTCGGTATTACTTTACTATCCCCCCCCTTACAAACGTTAAAGGTGGACTTTTGTGGGTTGAAGTCCAAGAAGGCCTATTCTGACTGGTTAACAATCCTGGAGATACTCAGAGCACGAGCCAAATTCTGGTCAATTGTAAAGGCAAGGGTGCTTGTAGAAGTTCGAGAGGCTTTGAAGCCCTTGTTCGAGGCTGAATATCCGCCAAAGTATTGAGCCAAAGACTTCTCTTCCGGAGGTTCCTCCGCCGAGTACGCCGCATGCGGTCTTCCAACCCAAAACTCCTCGCGTTCCCTCAGCACCTCACCTGCCCACTCCTTCACCTCCGGCAGTACAATTCTGCTTGCAACCTAGCTGAAATCCCCCGGATCCAACCTGTGCTCGTGGACGCGCTCGTATTCCACCATCTGCAGAATCAACTCAATCTTATCTACATCCTGTACGAACTTGATTTCCAAAGTTTCGCCATCCTCGTATTCGCGCCAGATATCATTGATTTCCTTGCCCGTGATTCCACCATTGACTTTTCCAAGCAAGCTGTTCGTGAAGTAATCCATGGTTGTTTCTTCTCGACGGTTCTTCTCATGCTTTGTGACTTCATCCATCGGTGTGATATCTCCAACAAGCGCCTCAGCCATATGAACGAGGGCCATATTCGTGCAGTGTGAGATATTAATCTTCGATAGAGAGTGAGGTGCGAACATAGTAATGAGCGACATGCGACACATATGGTCGGAAATCGACTCGCAGCTGCGAAGTCATCAGTTTTGAAAAAGATAGAAGATTTGGAAGGACGTACTGAGGAATGCCAGATCGTCGTCAGCCTTCGCGCTTAGTCGTCTTGAGGCGTTCGAGCATATGGAAGAAGGGGACGGGTGAGGAAGAATCTGCCACTGGGGTACCTCTCGGGAGCTTTGCTACGACTCCTTCGACTGTCCATGTCGTTTTTGCACCGGAGGACGCCAGGATACCCGGCTCTGTTGGGTTAAAAGTTAAATATCGATCAGCCGCGTAATGGATGGAGGTCTCCAAGAATGAGGCGCTATGCGACTTACCACTATTGCCGCTCTCTCTATTTGTGGTCATCCTGATGCCCGTTAGGTAATGCTTAATGCTGTATGGTTATTTTGTTTTGGATAATGCGAGGTCTTGGGAAAGAATGGTAGCAAAAAAAACGTTCGCAATCGTCACCCCCACAAGCACCCCCAAACATTACCTAGACAGTCGATCGAAAGTCGCATAAAACTTATTCGAATTTCTGGCAAACCACTCTCTCAAACAACAGCTAATTCAATTGACACAAGGACATTAAAGGGTTCTCAATGAAACGGCTATACTGTTAGTGATCCTCGCTCGAGGTGATTTTTGTTGTACGTCTTTCATTTCCCTCTGCATATGTCAGGGGCAACATGTGATCATGATTAATTAGCCGAGAAGCGGGGGCTCATACGTCTTCATCAACAACTAATTTATGTCTCATCCTCCCCTTATCGGAACTGTCAAAAACACGAGTGGTTGTAACATATTTCGCAAACCCAGATATTCCATACATTCAAGGATGGAGTGATTGCACCTGGTGCAGCAGTGCGGGTTTTCCGCAACCTAGGCAGAGTGATATTATGGGAATATCACTCTTACCGCCAGTTTCGGTGTTTGTCCAGAGTCTGCTTCGGTTGCTACTGCTTTGTTGCTGATTCGGAAGGCTTTGCTCGACTGGTGCCCAAATTTCTGCCTGTCCAGCTGTGGTTCCAGAAGGTAATTCCGGCCCACAACTTCAGGAGTGAGTGGCAGTAAGCGAAAAGAGGATAGGCCGGGATTGGGAAGAAGAACAGGAAGAAATCCGTAGGGTAACGCCAAAAATACGGAATCAGTTTGACTAGCTTAGTGAAGTAGATCCAACCTCCAAAGCATAAAAGAAGTAGCATCGGGTTTCTTGATTCCGAATAGAGCTTGGTCTTGCGAAGAGCATAGAGCATCCCGCCGTCCCAGAAAAGTGCTAGGTTGAACAAGCTCGGGATGTAGGTTGTCCACACGGTCCACGGAGTGCGCCGCCATACCGTACGATCGGTAATCAGAGAGCAGTAGTTCGACCGGAAAGTTGTGCGTAACCAACGTAAACACTGTGCCAGGAACTTTGGATACTGGCCGAGTGTCGTCTCTATCGTGGCATTATCGGTGTATTGGATCTTTATCTCGTAGTTCTGTGGATGGCGTAAGACCCAGCGTGTAATAAAGTTATCGTCGTCGGGGTTCAGTGGACCAAATAAGCCAAAGAAGAAGCGTTCGTTGGTGAATGCTTTACGGAAGTTGCCATCTTGGGCGATCTTAGTCCGAATGACCAGTGCTCGTCCCGAGACCACAAAGACTCCTCCATCCATGGCGTTAGTGGCTCGGATCTCGAAGTTATGTCGGGCCAGATAAAGGGCCCCCATAACGTTCCAGAACAACTCCCAATATCTTCCCCAGAGCGAGTGAGCCTCGGGATGCTTACGACGGACAGCCTTCTTTGTCCCGCATAAGCCAACGCGTGGATTTTCGAAAACAGGCACGACAGAGTCTAGGAACAAACGCGGCAGAAACACGTGATCATCAAGGAACATGGTCAGGCGAGTCTGGACATATTGGGTAGCATGTGTCATTTGGCAGCGTTTGTCGGCGACACTAGCATACGTGACTCGAACATCGACTCCGGAAATGTCAGTTGGACCGAGTCCACTTAAAAAGCTAGACGAGCCTCCTTGAATCTTGTCACGGATGCTCAGTAACTGTTTATTGACCTCTGCAGCTTTAAAATCCGTGTCGGTGACAATAACGACCCTTGCAGGTTTATTGATCAGACACGTCGTAAGACACTCTTCCAAGTCGGGATTATCTGCCTCTGAGACAGAGACAGTAGGCAGAATCATTGTAACATCTTTCGGACCTATAGTTCGGATCGTAGGAAGACTTGCCGGCTTGTATAGCCAGAAGGAGTAGAGGTTGACGAAGAGTCGAAAGTAGCGCCATGCAGCCAGCGTAGAGAACCAGATCAGAGCAGAGTCGTCAACCCTCTCGGAGAGCTTGCTGATCCCAAATAAAAGTAAAAATGGAATGGCATGCGGTAATAAGGGTAAGATGCTGATTTCAGTGGCGGTTTTAGTCTTAAGGATGACGAGGAAGCCGGAGAGGAGGTTAAACATCCAACAACCGATGATGTAGACTGTGAGTCGTGTACAGCGGAAACTGCTAGAAGGGTGAGCTTCCTTCAATAATAATAAGTGGTCGTTACATACAATAGAATGATAAAGGCAAGTTTCTCCCGAGGTCCAGTGGCCAAGAGCAGCTGATTAGCCATCATAAGTTGGTTTGCCGACGTTAACGCGGTGGGTTATCAGGGTAATTGAAGATCAGTCAGCTAGGAACTAGGACAGAGGTAGGACTGTCGTTTGAAAACAAACTCAGGGAGGGGAAGGCTCCTATATATAATGGGAAAACAGACTCAACGGCGCTGAGAAGCCACTTAAGGGCAAGCCAATGGTGCGTACGCAGCTCTATTCTGCAGATGAGGTGAATCAGAGTTGCATTGGACTGCAGTTCTTGGGTTGGCCATCGCCATTTTGACTCCCACGTGTGACCATATACACGAATTTTACATATTGAATATCCAAGAACCTCAAGCTCGCCTTCCTCCCTGGTCCTCGTCACCCAAGGCTCCACATTATCAACACCTTCCTCAAGTGATTGTCTGTATTCCAAAAGAAATGATAAAATTTCAGCTGGGTTGAATTCCAGCTCCGGCATCTTGGCAATCAACTCATAGGAGCTATTAAGTTGCAAGAATTCAAATGATATTTACCTAGAGTTTTAAACAATGGCCATTAAACTTCTGTTTGGACAAGTTTCTTGTGACCCATCTATACACATTTGCATCAATCTCCATCTTACCCAAGACCAATGCACCTTCCACTTCGAACACCATTTGAACCCCATTGGCATTACCTGATTTTGAGGTGGTTATTGATGCTGACCGACAAATATGTTTTAAGTCGTCGAATACAGTTTCTACTCCAGTGATTATCTCCCAGTATGTAGGGTAGCAAATCATTGCACCTGATACTATTAGCCCAAACTAAAATGAGAATTATGTGTAAATAAAGGCTTACCCGATGCATCTTCATAATAGTTAGTGCATATAAGCCCTTGCGGATCAAGTTGTGTCTGGTAGTCCGAAACATCTTTCCATGGCTCTCCCGGGTCTGCCAGAATCCTAGTCATAAAGACCGACCGACTTGCTGGGCTCGACGAGCTGGAAACAGCCTGTGGCGTAGATACAGCCGGTGTAGGTGAAGGGAAGCCTATCATCTTATAAGCTAGTGGTCGGTTTGTGGCAAACGAATGACACAGGGTTGGCGAACAGAGATCGGTTGAAGTCGTGTCTGAAAGGTCCTCAGGGGGCGTATGGGAGCAGGTACACTTCGGGGCATGTGCAGAGGCCATCTGCATATCCATGACTGCCTTGATCAACTCTTGGGCATCGCTCAAATTGAGAAAGTGCTTGGACGGTGATATAATCGGGCTGCCCGGTGGGGCGGTTGGCTGTTCTGAGGCCAAGGGAGTTTGAACCATCTCGGTTGGGACTTCCGTTACTGAAGATTCCTCATCCCACCTAAACGTATCGTTAGTACAGTTTGATTTACACTTCGTGGAGACATGCTAACTTGGAATCTCGGGCTATCTCAGGCTGAGTATCTTCACGCTTGGCATCTTCGGATATCGTCGGCGGCTTCGACTTTGCTTCAATGGGTTTCGAGATGAGTTTCTCCACATTGCCAATGGCTTCCTCCGGTGATTTCCTGTGTTCCATAAGAAACGAGAAAATTTTCGCTGGGCTGAATTTCAGCTCCGGCACGTTGCTAGCAAACTCTTTTGCCAACTGCTCAACTCTCTCGGCCCTTTCCCTCTGAATAACTGCGGCTTCGTGGGCCTTTGTTTTGTCTCCTGATTGAGCGTCCTTGGGAAGAGCGACTGCCTCTTGTACTGGCTTGAAGACGTGACAGAAGAGTTCAGCCGTCATTTTCTTGTCCGCGAGCCCAAGCTCGACCTTCTTGTCCACACGGCCTGGTCGTATGAGTGCTTCGTCGAGGCGTGTGATATGGTTGGTGGTCATGATCAGGATTCGGCCTTCTTGTGACCCTACACCATCGATGACGTTCAAGATAGAGGATAAAGACACCTCTGCACCGCCAGGTTTGCTCATTCGGGAAGGGGAGCCGGGCACGATTCGGTGAGAGTCCTCGGTTTCAGCGTCTCGATTCGACCTGACGGCGTCAACGTCTTCCAAAAGAAGAATGCAGCGACTTGGAAGGCTGTCGAATAGGCGTTTCAGGATGGCTTCGCTGATGGTAGAAAGGTTAAGGATATAGATATTCAAACCAAAATGACCAGCGATGGCCGAGCTCAAGCTCGATTTTCCAGTTCCAGGAGGTCCGTACAGCAAGTAACCCCGTCGGTAGGGACTGTCACGATCGGAATACCACTGTTGGGTTACTGGATCAAGGAAGTCCTCGATGTCGTCCAGCAGTTCTCTTTTCCTACTGTCGTCAAGAATAACCGTCGAGATGCGTCTTAATTTAGACACTGCAGACCTTGTCCAGGTGCCTTCATGGTGCGGCCCATAGACACAGGTTTTACCCTGAACTAGCTTGGCATACTCGGCGCAACACTCATCGAGAAGCTCCTTAAGAATTTGGGGAGAGTTGCCGAAGCAGGAAATGGAGACCTCTTCTCGACTTCTAAATTCTCCATCTTGGTGTTGACGCCGGAACGCAATCCGACGGCCCTTATATTGCACGAAAAAGCGTCCATTCCAGGGCGTGTAATACAGCGTCTTTTTTTTTGCATCTCCACCATTTGAACGACCATTTCTCGAGCGGTTCAATGATGCGGCCAAGTCGGCGGTGACGAGGAGGGAGGAAGCGTTCTGGGCGGAGCTCTGAGCAGATATCCACAACATGAGTATATCATATGCATCATCATGCTGTCGCAAATGAACAGTTGAAGCTACTGATTGTCAGAAAATGGGTTTCTTATTCGGATAGAAGGGGTTCTTACTGCAATAAGTCTCCAGCAGTGCCCACAAGTACATGCAAATACGTCCGCAAATGAACACAAACAACCCAAAGTAACAGAGCAGAGGGGCATAGACTCTCAAGTCGATCCTGAGATACCATTGGACAGCGGTAGAAATTCGCGAGAAGCCTGGAACAAAGAAGTCCAGGATCGAGGCTTCAGCGTCCGAGATTGGTTGAATTAGTTGGGGACCATTCTCGTTGCATGCTGCCATTGTTGGAAAGAGTTGATGAGCCATTGCCAACGAGGAGAACGACGGTCTTTGATGTGCTTTGACAGATAGAATATATATAGAAGTGGGAAGCTCCAGAAGTTGCTTGACGAGTTTGGATGCAGAAGGAGGTGATGGTCAAACTTGAGGAGAAATTCCTACCTTTATAAGGGGTCGCATGTATCTATCCTGCAACAAATATGCATCGGCTTCTCATTCAACCGTCTTATGCAATCGAAGATATCTATCTGGCCCCTATCGATCAGAATCAAAACCACTTTGTTGTCAAGTGGCAGAGACTGGGAACCCTACGATTCCTGATGAAGATGCCAGTGCAGGAAACCTGCTTCATGTCTACGGCGCTGGTCTCCCAAAACGGATTAAACCTGAAGAATACTCTTGCTATTGATGCTGATGTGGAAAGACATGCATTGCTCTACAGGAGCGTGAAGTGTGGTGTTCTGATATTGGCTGAGTGGAAGCGCCCAGGAGTCCCAAGTCTTCAGATCCATCATCCCTTTTCTGGCCCGCGCCGCATGATGCACTGGCGATCAAGATGGTCCCACGCGTTTGCAACATGATTCTGGATGATAATGCTATACGACCTGGAGCATCCTATCTAGCACTGGCTTGTACGCATATCGAGCCACGATTGATGCACAGTGCACTGACCCCTGAATAATCATGGATGGTTTCGGATTATAACACGGACTACGGAAAAATAGATAGTCTGAACTGGAGAAGTGTGTTCGGATTGTAGGACATGATTGAACATTTCGCCTGCAGGCTGTGTGGTGTCCCAGGAAATCATCATTGTAAGCCAATGAATCAAAACTCAGAGAGATAGTTGCTCGAGCAATGTTGTGCAAGAAGCGCCATCCGTCCCACTCACATGCACGCAGCTTTAATAAGTCTGGAAGGCAAATGATTGTTCACTAGCGTTGCTCAGGAAAGAAATTGTTTTGTATTATTCAGTATGTTTCCCATTGGCTGACCCTGTGTGGCCCCCAAACTGCGCTCACAAAATTTTATGCGTGACACTCTCCAGCGTGGCGTCCACGCTAACCCAATCTGCAATCTAAGAGGGACGCGGTGGTCTTTTGCTTCCCCGCGTCCCTGCGTCCGTCTTAGATTGCAGATTGGGTTAGCGCCGGCCGCAAGTTCACCTGTGGCATGGAGCACTTTGCGCCATCCTACATATGCTGGCCCAGGGCTTGAACTACGTGGCTTCGCGGGGGCTATTGGTGGCCGATTTGTCATTTTCTGCGGGCTCCAAGCCTGTCGCCTTGAGGTTCCGCGGCTAAGACAGAGATTCTTTGTTTCACAGACCCAAGGCAGACTCCAGCCTGATCCATCTCTTCACCTCTGCAATGGATCAACAAGTTAGCGAGGGCATACGCTCCCAGTTGGAGCACTGTACTTTGGAGGAATTGCGTACTGACGACAAGGTGACTTCGCCCAGCTTATTGGAAGAATTCTGTAGGCTAACTGCGCGTAGTATATTGAGGAGTGTCAACGGCATCTCCCAAGGCTGTCCGAGACGCACAACAACCATGCTGAAATTGTAGCTTCATGGGAGGATACACCATCCGATGACGAGGATTCAGGATCCGAGCCCAATCCGCCGCCCCGGGGCGAGAATTCATCGCCTAAGGACAGGAATTCCCGAACATCCAAACTCGGTTCATTGTGGTCAATCGAATCCAAAGACATCGGCATCCCTGAGAGTGTTGCAAAGGCACTGAAACAAAACTATCATAGTCTTTTACGAATGCAGTCTCCGGCGGATCACTACGAATACACGTGTAATATAGAAACACATCGCAAACTTAACAGCGTCTTATGGAGATTCCTGGCAACTCTATACTGTGATCTTATCTCAGAGCTTGACGCTACAAAGCAGCGATGTTCCAGGGCTGAAAGTGGTGGCGTTGCCATCGTTGTTGCTGTAATTTGTGAATCAGGTACGCATGACCCTGATACTGTTCGGAAGAAAGTAATGGGCTGGACGAGAGTCGGTCGAAGATACCGTGGATTTATGCAGGCCCTATGTTCTGGGTGTATAATTCTCTTTCCTGAGAGAACTAGTGACCTTGTGTAAGTTCTACTGTCTACTGTTGGGAAGATATCTAAGTCTTTGGAAAGCTGGGAGCAGTATGTGCCAGTCAAAGGGGACATGTTTACCAAGGTGATCCGGTTCCTTCACGGCCTTGGCATTGTTGATAAATGCGAGGAAGAAGGCTGGAATGATCTGAGCGACAAAATCCTACAAACGCTCCGCGTACATTTTCGAAGCCTTATCCCTTTCCAACCTGGCCAGCAATCCCAAATCGGATCCGCCGCCAACCCCTCGCTTGCACCAGTTACTAGCGATACCGACACTCATAGACCTGAACGATCGATGCTCAGTCACGAGCGAGTAGAAGAGATACAAGATATGTACATCGATAACACGCCATCAATCAGAACTCCTGACCCGAAAGCCCTACCAAGGTCGGCCGCGAATGGTCTAATCAAAACAAAATGGCCAGATGCAGTCAGTGTGCCATATTTCGACGGCCGTATTGGGGATATGCTCTTTTGCTGTTGGACAAAGTACCTCTATCCAATGCTGGACCCGGCTGGAGCAGGTGTCGAAGCGAACTTGGCCATTGCAAGTACACCGTCTCCACCTCAGGCTCTGTTGGTTTCTGAGAATCTGTTCCATAATATCAAGGTATATTTCGAAAACTCTTGTCGAAATATGATTTTAGACGACTATGGGACCCTCCTCACTCCAAATGGCGCCGAGTTACATAATGACCTATGCAACGATTTCGACTCGTACTGCTTTACTGCTACCATGCTCATAGAAAAGGGATTGTACGTCCAGTTTCGCCGCGCACTTGCCAGAGCCTCTGCTCTTGTCGAACAAATCCTTCGAGCCGAGCATCCTCGAACCTTAGCCTGCTTTCTCGAAGTGTTCATCCACCTCAGACAAACCGGGCTCCCTGAAGTAACTTCCTTTCTCCGTGACTTTATCAAAAGAATGTCCGCAAAAGTCACCAAGCAGGGGCATCCTTGGGGTCAAATATGTCGGCTTCTCGGTGAACTTGACACGGAATCTCTTGACCAGGCCATGGCACAAACTTGGAAATGCACTACTGATACTTTTGATAGCGAACTCGGAACGTTCAGTCGACTCGCTGTTTCTGTTCGTCTCGATTACATAAAGCGCGTGTACGGGATTACAAATTATCTTGAAGAAGAACGGCTTCTTCGAGATCTCCTTGCTCAATCCGGAGGCATTCCTAGACTCCCGACCCCACGGGTGATGCTCAACCTGGCGCATAATTTGAACAGACAGGGACGCCATGACGAAGCGGAGGAGATGGCGCTGGAAGTCCTTTCGCTGCTTCAAGAATATGAGATATATGCTAGGAGAATTGTTGAGAGGATAGAATCTCTGAAAATCGTTTCTCGCAGTCAATTTAACCAAGGGAAGACTCTGGCAGCAGAGCAGACTATGCGAGAGGCGATACGAGCGATTGTGGATCAGTGGGGAATACACCATTCTTGGGTCCCTGAATTCATGAATGTTCTGGAGGGTTGGCTTCGAGGTTGGGGCCGGGAGGAGGACGCCAACAGACTACGGGGAGAAATAGAAGAGTTGATGGGGAAGGATGACATTGACGAGTAGCTTGATGGGGTACAAGGCTTGCTTTGTTGAGACGACATCGGAAGAAGCCTGAAATATATACACCCTGCCGGAAGGAATTGATTCAATAATGACTGGTCCTCATGGGTGGTTGCATATTTGTATTTACTTTCTGTTGTTTTATTCAGGGAACTGAGAAAGCTGTGCTGAAGGCAGGGCGTGCCCCAAAATGTGTTCCCCTTATGAACATTGTTCTTTTCCTCCGCCTCCTCGAAAATCAAACGAAAGGCTGCCAATCCCATCACTGAGATTAAGCAAGTGTAGTCGTTCATATCAATGACTCTCTCAAATATAAAACTCCTAAACTGCCCAAGTATTATGAAGAGTCCTATAGCTGCCTGGCAGTCTCCCTATACCTTTTGCTGCATCACGTAGCAATATCAGCTTCAACTCACTACACAGCTTCTGCCTTCATCTTCTCCTCCAGGGGGATCAACCACCGCTCCACTTTCCACAAGCACCAGCTCATCAACTCTGTCCATGGCATATTCGACCCGCTTCCAAGTCTTCAAGCTCCCGGTACTCGTATCGAGTTCCCAAACCCGCGTTCGTCGGTGAAATCGCTTTCTGCCGTACGAACAATATCCCCCGAACCCACTGCCACCTCCATAGCATAGCCAAGGGCCAGGCTGAGGGGTTTTGTCGCCATCCTGCTGCGTTTGTTGTGGCAGCAGAGCGCAAAAGTCGTTCACGTGATCGTGCCCGCAGCCTAATGCTGATATGCCTCCTTTGACCAAAGCGTCGTAGAAATGAGAATTGAAGCTGGGGCCCTCAGTCGGTTCCCTCCGGTGGCCGTTGCGTATACTAAGATGGCGGTCTCCGAACTCGGGAAGAGGGATGTGTAGGAAGGCCAGAGACAGATGAAAGAGGTTGTCGTTATCGTCCTTCTCACGCGCGCTTCGTTGCGCTTGGGAAGTGTTTGTGAACCAGTCAATTTGGCTTTGCTTGATAGGGTCATAGTCGGGATTGTGTATCTTGCTCGGTATTTGACCGTGCGAATCCAGGAAATATAAAGTCGATAACGGGAGCTGTGACGGGGCGGGAGCCAGGACCTGAAGGTAGAAGTTACCTATGCCGTCGACCTGCTCTGGGCCCGACTCGCAGAGGCTAAAGGGTAGATTCTGAAGTATTGACATCTGTGCCGTGCCTGTAATCTAGTCAGCAAGAATGGACAGCTATCATTCCCGAGACCCAGCTTATTAGGATTGTATAACTATCTTGCGGAGCAAAGCAGCCTACACCGTTTGCGAGAGCGTGACAACTCTGAGTGTGTTGTCGATCGCTAGCTCTGTGTATTGGCTACCTTGTGAAAGAAGTTACTTACGTGATAATGCGTGGATGCCCTCACTATCATGATTGCCAAAGACGGCTGCGAATGGGATTGAACGCTCGATGATAGGGGCAACCACCTTGAAGAGCGCAGATTGGCTGTCGGAGATGTCGTGGTGCAACTGATCTCCAGTGAGAATCACAAGGTCTGGTTTCTCGACATCCAAGATTTTTCCAATGAAGTCTACCGTAAGTGGGTCAGCCTCGCTCTCTGGCAGATTCTTCCCATGGGCATCAATAGCATCTTTGCATACCCCGACACCAGTGACCATGTGCGTGTCAGAGATCTGGACAATCTTGAATTTGCCATCCTCCCTGACTCTCAAAGCCGCCCGAGCATCTGGTCTCGGCTTGGCCCTGCCGTGGAGTACGCTTAGTCTTGCAACCGGTACCTTTGGCTGAGCGTTAAGTTGGAGCGATGATCGCATGAGAGCCCATTGTGGTCGTGGGTCAACGGCATCCATACCAAAGAGAACGTCCACCTCTGTCACAGCCTGGTCAATCTTGCCAGAGAACTTGCTTCTCAGCACCCAGATTCCGCCAGGTCGACTCTCCCATGAATGACCTGAGCTAGGGTTGGGAGGCGGCTCGCCGACTCTGATATCCACAACCAGCAGGTCCTCAGCTGCAAGCTCTTCCTCATTCGCTAGCGCTACATACAGCCATGCACTCTGCTGAGATGTATATAGGTAGAGCTCCTTCTCTATGCGGTGCCATATTCGCGGGTCCAGTTCGCAGGTGGAAGGAGAAACTGTCGGAGAGAAGATGCATACGGTCAGATCCGTGACAACTGGGTGAGCAACAACGGCCATAATATGGGGAGTGGACGACGTCGCCGTTTTGGAGGGGAAGGCTCCAAGAAACTCAAGAGCACGAAGCATTACGGCTAGTAAGACAACTACTGCTGAGGCAAGCCTCAACGCAGACATCTGTCATTATTTCGTCGTAATGCACGTTGGCAGACTAATCCCCATCTGTACTCTTGGAGATCAATCACATGATTTAATTCCGCTCGGCCGAAGTCGCCCGACGAACCCTCTAAAGCCGAGAGTGTACTTCGTACAGTAGTACTATATTTGAGGTCAGGGTATTGATAGGTATAGTGATCATTTGACTTATTGTGTCATGTCGAATTCCCTTTCCACCTACCCATGAAGTGTGGCGATTGGTTTTTTTGTAGGTGAGCACTGATCATGTTGCACGTGTCATGCGGCCATCTAAACGCTGACCCATATCGATACGTGCCGAGCCATGATGAATACGGAACAAATCGACCACCAATAGCCCCCCTGAAGCCACGTAGTTTCGGCTCTGGGCGACACATGCAGCCAGCATACTTTCCGCTCTTATCAGGTGGCGCAAAGGCTCTACCCCGCAAGTAATCTAGCCCAATCTGCAATCTAAGGCGGACGCAGCGCTCGTTGACCCACCAACGATTACCCAAAACCCTTCAGTGCCATCGCAACATCAATTCCATGGGCAATATTATGGCCTGGGCTGCATCGTACGTACCACATTGTCGGTCGTCCTAGTCCTGGTCCAAGGGCGAGAGTTGGTCGAGAGAGAAGCAAATGAGTCACATAGCCTTGCAGGTGCGTGCCACGTTCACAATCTGTTTGGTGCGGCGTGCAGCATGCGGCTCAAACGAGTTCACGTTGGACGACCACCATTGTCTCATAGCCAAAGGTTTCAAGAAAGGAACAACTGGCTTCTGCCTAATGCGAGCCGAAGATAAAGCACAATGTTCTCCCACTTGATTCGAACATCTCAAAACGACCTCCATATCCATTCAGCACAGCCAGAAGTATGTCTGTCTTCTATCACACTAAAGCGTGCCCAATCCAGAGACCACGACCTTTAGATTCTAACATTCAAAGCTCCAGCTAGTATAAGCTAACTCCCAGTCAGGTCAATTGCAATCCCATCCCTCAAGCTCCGTCTGAAACTACATTTATCGATCTACATTCCAGCAATCCCTTCGTCCCCCTCTCAAGATCCCCATCTTCTCCGCTCCTAGACCACGAAATACAACAAGCCACAAACCACCAACCTCGTCTCGGCCTATCTCCTACCAGACTAAACGACCGCCTACAATGGCTACCGCCGACGTCATGACTACAATGCCCATCCCTGGCCTACACCGGCCCTTCACCGCGGAGGACATGAAGAAGTCAACCATCACGTAAGTCCAGCTCCTCTCACTGGGCCTACGAGTTCATGCTGACCAGTTTTGTCCGCAAATAAAGGTACAATGAGAATCCGCGTATCGACTCTGAGCTTGGTATGAATTCTGACAAGAATCATATCAAAGGACTTCTGGACATCGTTTTAAGCCATGACCAGCATGGGAAATTCGGCATCCACCGGGTTCACCGACATGATAAGATCCCAAACGACACGGTCAGGCTCGAGTCGAACCTCGGGATTGTACCAGGCAAATGGAACAGGGCTACTCCAACTGAGTCCCTTGATCTCAATAACATGTATCCCGTCGTTATCAAGTACTTCCCCGGAACAGAAGAGCTTGTTCCCTACGAGCTCGGTGAAGGACCATCGACAGTGGTTATGACCGCTAAGGTCGATGCATTTGTGAAGGACTTTACTGGCTACCTCGCCGAGCACAACCTGTCCGAAAGATTCGCGCTTGAGGTCGTCGATCCTGCCAAAGCAAGCCAGCCCGTTGAATGTAATGCGGAGTTGGAGGTGGTCGACGTCGGCACCGTCGTTCTGCCAGCTTCTATGATGGTTAGCAAGGATTTCACTATTGCTACGGGATGGCTCAGCCTCATTCAGCCTGCCGACGGCGAAGGCGACGAACCGCCCGCTGGAACATATTACCTCAAGACGGACCACGGAACCCACAGGGTTATCCCCAAAGCGAACTCTATGACCGCAGAAGGATTGATCGCCGAGTTGGCGAGCCAGGGTCACATCAAAGTCTGAGTTACACCCAGACAGCTTGGCCACCAGCTACACAAGCTTTGATGGATGGATTTCATATGTACGCAGCTGTCGATTACTGATTTATCATCCATTTATCCCCCTGTCTGTACCCTCTCGACTACAGTCGTTACCATTATTTGTTTTACTTCTATCCCGGCGGCCCTTACCGCCTGTTATAGCCACGGTGTTCACCTTAGGTAGCCCATCAAGAGAATCAAAATTTTGTTCCTCTGCCTTCTCATGTGCCATTTGTGCCTCGTGTGTATGCTTTTGCGCTTGTGCCCAACAGCCCGGCTAGGAGGGTACTTCCGCTGGTGTCTGTCCGGAGAAATCCAGTCTATGTATGCCTTGTTGGTCGTAAATTGCACAGGTTCAACGAGGATGCAGCCTGCTGAAGACAAAGTGCTTCAAGGCACGTAGAGTCTCTCCGGAGGAATGCTGAGTATTTCTTGTTGGTTGTAGATTGCACAGGTTCAACGAAGCATTCGATTCAGCCAGCTCAAGACAAAGTGCTTCGATGTTATGAAATTGCTTAGGTTCTACGAAGATTTCTATTCAGCCTGCTCAAGACAGAGTGCTTCAAGGCATATGAATCCCAAGTCTCCCTCAGGTAGAGCCGCCGCATCATCCTTCTCGGGCAGACGATCGAAGCCGTGGGTTCGGAACAACCCGAACATCCTCCCAATCTCGATGGCTTGCCGATCATCAGCTGATAGATTTCCAGTGACCGCGTAGAAAGACTTCCAGAACTCCTTCCGGAGGTGCTTGTGGCTAGGATAGAAATGCCACTGTTTTGAAGTCTGGACGCCAAGGAGAGTTTCAAGACCTCCAAGTGATGTACCAAAGGGGGCGAATATAGCGTCGGCCCAGTCGACGATGCCAGTGATACGACCAGTTTTTTCGTCCACGTGGATGTTACTCTCCAAAAGGTCGTCGTGGTTAACTACTATTGGATAGCCAGGCCGAAAGAGCAGCGGGAGCCCTTGACGTATCTCGTCCAGCTTTGGATGGAAGCGCTCAGGCAGGCCTTGGGAAAGTTTGTCGAGAAGGCTGGAATAATGGGTAAATAAATTGCTGGCGGTATCCGGTGGCAGCCCCAAGTCTGGTCTTTTGATCCACGCCGATGCGAAGAATCTAGTCTTCTAATAAGTAAGTAGCTCAATGTGATTAGAGTACGTGCATTGACAGACCTCGCAAAATCCTGCACAGATTGAAGCAGACGGCTTTCCATTTTAGGAGCGAGGAGCTTACGCTGGACTCGAGCGAAGGCGACTCCGGGCACACAATTCATCTTATATACGTAGACATCGGCTAACATGTCGCAGGGCGTGCAGGTGGGAACGAACTCTCCGTAAGTTTGTCGTGCTTGGTTTAGGAGATCGAGATTCAAGGGTTTGTCGCGGAATTGGACGACTCTGGATGGGTAGGTAACATCACATAATACTGTATAGCTACCCGCACCTTGTACAAGCGTGGGAGAGACTGGACTCCCGATAATGGTTGCAGCAGTGTGATTGCAGTCGTCCTTCGTGATGGATTCCTGCCGGCGGAAAAAGTTGGTAATCTGATATGTGGATAATGCGTCAATACTCTCTGCATTCACTGCGTACCGAGAGATATCCATTGGGCAGAAGTTGCAAGTTGCCCGAGGTTGTGGCCTAGTCAGGAGGAGTAGGATTTGGTGGTGGGAGGAGTTGAAGATAAGAGACTGGTGGACGCAGGGTCTATAGTTAATCCGCTCCGCCTCCTCATCACGTGTATTATGACTGGAGCTCTATTCGGCATAGCGCGAAATGACAATACCGCGGTCTTCGTTGATCCCCAACCTTGCAAAGTCCGCATTCCTAGCACCGTCGCTGAGCCGATCCAGCTCGACTTCCTACGTTCTCTTGCCTGATAGGCTAGTCTCGGATATAAGTGGCTCCGGGGGAAGGGATACTACGTTCGCGAATTGACAAAAATAGAAATGGTTGCCGCTGTCATCATCCCAAACTCTAGCGCATTCATCGCTACCACCCCACGTCCTGCCACCCTCTGACTCTTCCATTCTACCTCCATCCATCAACCCAGCGGCAATATAAACCCACTTCTTACCCCTCCTCTTTCCAGTCAATATGGCATCCCGTCTAGCAAAACGAAACACCCCAAAAGTTGGGCGGCAACGCTCGGTGCCAAAAGACGAAAGTAAGTAAGCCATTCGCACCGGTCGTTTACTTTGACTGATCGTTGGTAGAAGCGCGGCCACAAGGTATCAAAAAAGAACGACCACAACTCTCTTCTCATAAAAGCGCACGCCTCCAAAAACGAACTGTGTCCAACAAGAACACGAACGCCAAACTCAAGCACCCATTTCCCTCCCCAATCAGCAATACTCCCGGTAAAGAGGCATGGCTCTCTCCTTCTTCCAGTATGCTACAAAGCTAACTCAAGTCAAGTTTTCACAGGAACGAAAACGAAAACGAAAACAATCGCAAGAACCTGAACATTCATCCAGTCTTGCTCCATCCGAGTAAAACCGCCGGCATTGTTGCGGTTGTGCGGTAGGAATGCTCCTGCCACAGTACAGGACACCTGCCTTAAGTAGTTACGTCCTCTCGACATACACATGTATGCTTCTACAACTACACGAGTACCACAACAAGGCAAGATGTGCTTGGGAACTTACTATAGCAGCACGGGTGCCTATATCTGACTTTGATTCCACCCCAACGACTGTGACGAGGAGGATATTCGTGATCAGGTATCCGGATGCGAGAATAACTTTGAGACGAGTCGCTGTCCCTACGAAGGGAATTCTTGGAAAGATATGTGGATACGTAAAATGTTTCAGGAACCAGGACGACATTGAAGGCCACTCGGAAGTGATCGCACGATGGATGGCACGAAGCAGAAGCCATGTTGCAAAGATACAGGCGGAAATGAAGCAGTATCGCGACGGTATGTCCATGTCACTGAGTTTGGAAAACCATGAACGTACAAATGATGAGAACGACATGATTGATAGTGCTGTGAGTATCTAAACTTCTAATGTTGGAAAATTGAGAATCTCAACTCGGTCCCAAAGATGGCATTATGCCGTTTGCCAATAATCACAACCATCAGCACTGTGAGGCCCACAGTAATTAACCTGCACAACCGCAGGGGTGAGAACCGAGTGGTCACACAAGTGATGATTCAAGTGATTATGGAAGTGATTATTCAAGTGGTCGTCCAAAAGGTGGTCGCTGGAGATGCGATGGAGCATTCGACATAGTGGTAACGATGATATTGCAGCTTGGTACAGGTGCCCACCAATATAATGACGGGTAAGCCCACCTCTCACCAATCTTCATCGGCGTCAATTTCAATCATGGACAAGCGGGCCAAAGCAGAGCAATTTCGCAAAAGGAAGAACAACTTCTTTTATCGAGGTTACGACATTGGAGTGGTCTGCGACGCGGAGGTTTTCATCCTCTTCAAGAGGAACGGCAAATTCTACACTTTCGCAAACACGGAGGAACTAGTATGGCCAACCAAGGAAGACATCGTGAGTCAAATATGCCCCAAGAGAAACTGTTCCATGCCTAAGCCTCGGAAGCAACGCAATCTAGTCCTTTCCAAGACAGCTGCGGACTACGAAACTACGTCTCGGGCGAAGAAGAAAGCTTCTAAAGCAAAAACAACCACCTCATGTCCATCAAACGCTTCGGAGGATATGTCTACCTTGCCCTTACTTGGCATTAAAGCCCCAGAATCACCACGCCTAGATTCACCATCCCAGCACAGAGTAGGAGGTTGGAAGGATTTCATAGCATCCATAACTCGCTGAGTGAGGTTCGGGTAGAAGTGGCGCGACCTTTGTCATTTGGGTTTCAAGAAACAAATCAAAGAGTTTTAGGAGAATGAAAAACTACGCTCAGATCTACATCGACAATCGTGTGAGATTTGACAAGTCGCTTTCAAATGGTGCGTTGACGAATCGTATTCGACATCTGATCTGTGAGTAGTCTTGTCTTAGCCGCTTCAGCGGAACAATATGAGCATAGCTCGACGAGAGTCTGGAAATCACTCGATTGTTTTGGGTATGTTCTATGATGGCTTGTTTTATCACATACAATTGATCTAGGTATGGTTGTGAGATGGTCTCATTTCTTGTCTACATATTCCTTCAATCTGGCAAATCTCCATCTCCATCCCCGCACCCTTCTCATCGATTCAGCTGCGGCAATACCATGGCGGCTGGCGGGACGATGACCGCAATCATGGGCAGGCTGGTAGGTAGCGCGAAGCTCGAGCTCGTGCTAGTTGGAACGTAGCTGAGGCCAAAATCAGACGGTGGCAATCTTGTATCGATGAGGAGGCTCGAGGGGAGTGCAGATGTATATTCGATGGTTAACGTGAAGCCCGGGTCCTCGACCTGCCCCTTGGCGACGGTCCTCTCGATCTTCTGTGACGGGAGGCTAATATGTTAGCAACTGAGGATTCGTCGTCCTGATATGCTTACAGTGTTTTTGCTCTTTCTCCGGAAATTTTAGCGAACATAGAACAAAGATCAGTGCGAGTGCCATCACGAGTGGGCTCTTCATCTTGCTGGAATACTGTTGCGTTCCAGGCAATTCGCATATCGTTTCCTAGGTCGCTAGATCACTATTGCGTTAGATAAGATAATAAGAGGAGATTCAATCTCGTGAAATACTCCCTGAGAATCCTGTTCAATTCCAGACCAAACCGATTGTGGGTGCAATTAAACCATCAAATAATGGCTCCCGGTGGAGCCCTCTATTATTTGACTGTTAGATGACCACCCTACGACTGGTGGTGAACCACCTCCATATGCTTAGGGTGGTGTAGCCATCCGGATTTGGGGGGTATCAATCTATCATTGTAATATCCCAATGAGAAATGATTTTATAAACTTTGTTGAGTGATATATATTCTTGGATTTAACCCCGTGTTCTGACAAGTTCCAGGAACAACCAAGATGCCGAAAGAGAAGAAAACCAAAGATACAAGCAACAGGGTAGCTCCTGTCACGCCAGCAGCCAGAGATGCACGCAAAATCGAAGTTCAAGGGAAAATCAGGGAAGCCACTATCAACGTTGAAACTCATCGTAACAACGTCGCAGAAAAGAAAGCCAAGCTGAATGAGCTCGCGAAGACTCCCCTCGATAGCTCCAGGCCCGGGGAGAGAGCAGTGTACGACAATCTGAAGGTGGATATCGCTAAGATGGACGAAGAGGTGATGGAGTGGGAGACAGAGTTGGACAATCTGAAAAAGGAAGTCAAGGATCTCGATATAGAACACGAAGAGAATGGAGCTGACGAGGGCCTCTTCGTTCCGCCTGGGGAACCAAGTACTTCGTCCAACAAACCCAAAGGGACACCCGTGGTCGACCTAACCGCACCCGACGGCACATCCAAGCCACTGATCATTGGCGAGCCCTCCGCCGATGACGAGGCTCTTTTCACACCAGCTCAAGCAAGAGAGGCGACAGGGCAGAACTACGGCGGGAAGATTGTTGCTTGGAGAGAGCAAGATAAGTCGAAGCCCGTTATCGTCCGGTATGGTCCTCCAAACGCTGCAAAATACGAACGTTCCACAGCCGCCAAAGAGGACAACGACTTTGATGAAGACGAAACTGAGGAATTCGGGCCGGAAGAAAGACTTGGAGACGAAAAGTTCAAGAAGAAATTCGTGCGTCGAAGACGTGAGCTCTTGGGAATAGTAGGCTTGGCGTATAATTGCGACGTGGCCGACTTAGCGCCTAGGGAGAAGGGTGCAGCTGGAAGAATTGCTCCTCTCGATATTCATGTCAAATGGGAGATCGCTGGTGAAATCCGGAAGACGTGGGAGGTCCGATCATCGATTCGGCACCTCTTCAGCAGCGCCAAGAAATGTGATGTCTATATCTTTGAGGCTGCAAAGTGGCACGCTGCTCGTCACGAGGAATGGCAGAACGGCCAGCGTGAAGCAAAGGACAGATCTCCGACCCCCGTCCCGAACAGCCGACTCTCACCAACGCCCGAGCCAAGCCAGCCAGAGATCAAGATTGAGGGCAAGGACAACAGCAATCCTCTTGCTGCTACCAATAGCTCGGCAGAGTCAAAGTCTGCCAAGCGAGCAGCAATGCTGCAGTATCGGGAACAGTGGTGCGACCTCAAGGGCATCGATCCTGAAAACATGGACCCAGCCGCTGAGGGGAGGTTCCTGAAGGCCTGGAATGAGATCAAGGATACATTGTGAAAGCTTGGAGATTGAGGAGGCGGAGTTCGGTATCTGGATGCGCACTGTCAGACTAGTCTTCTTCGCTCGCTCTTGATCTTGGATGGATAGACTTGCTCGTTCCCTTTGTCCAGCCTCCTTATGCCGATCAATCGATTTCATTTTGTCAGTCTTTACCGATATGCAGTCTTGTTTCGTCTCTTTCAGTTAGATCTCCTTGCTTGCGGTTTATCACTACCTATATCATCACATCCATATAGCAGCGTTGCTTTTGCAAATATATATAATTCCAACTGTACAGCAATCCGCATAACGAGACCAGAACATCTTAGCCACTACCTAGGATCTGGACAAGGCTCACCAATCTTACCCTGAGGATGACCATTCTTTTGTGACCTTCTCATCTTGGGCTCCCCAAGTAAGTAAATACTCCTTCAAGTCAATTGACTCATTTAATCTCCTCTGGGCCGATTGCATCTCCGTCTCATTCTCTTCAAGCATCGTCTCATTCTCTTCAAGCAACAGGACTCTTCGTAATGTTATCGCATCGATTTCTTCCTCCATATCCTTAATCATCTTCTCAATTTTTGACACCGATCCGCTCATCCATAGGATTTCGTTGTTAAGGTGTTTGCCAGGCGAAGTCTTCCGTTGTGGTCGTTGGCGCTTTGGTGTATTGTGCTTTCCTAGTGCTGCAATTGTGAGTTTGAGAATCTCATGAAGTTGGGCTGCAACGTACAAGAGCCTAAAGCTGACACCAGATCTCTCCCATCATTAGTAACATTGGAGCGCTTTCTTTTCTTGGTGTCCGACTTGGCCGAATCAGACTTCGGGCTTGCCCGGTCCCTCCCTGCTGGGGTGGAGACCGATTCAGAATCTGCAACTCTGTTAGGTCATTCGTGGGGAGTATTGAGTAGAACTCACTTGCACTTGGTGGCGATGGTGACCTGGGTGTCTGGGTGCTCTTGGCTGCGCTGTGCCGAAGAACTTGATCATTTGTAGTTTGTTCGGGTAGCCCCAATCCGGTGGCCATATCCACCTCATCGTCGCCCGTCAAATCAATCACCGATTTGGATGTGGAGGAATCCTGAATAGCAGGAGAAGGGACTAGGGTAGGTTGGGAAAGCTCGTTGTCCGGAATTCCAGTGGACTCATCGTTATGATCGCTGGTTGACTGCTCTGACGTAACGACCCTGTCTAGTGCCCGTTTCTCCATCAAACCAAGGGTTGAAGTTTTCGTTTCATTGTCCAGCAGTGTTTGTGAGTCCGCCGTATTGGCAGGCTTCTGTTCGTCTGCAATAGCGCTGAGTCCAGTGCTATCATATGTGATTGGCTGCCCAGTCGAGGGTGCGGTTGGATCTTCTTGCTCAAAGCTCGTTCCCCACTTCTCGAGTAACGTATTTACTCGCTCCTTGAAAGGATGTTCGCCGTTTCTTGAGATCTCATCCAGATTTTTGATCTTTTTGATCGTTTTGAGAAGTTTGATAATCCTAGTAGTGCGCAGGATACTTTGCGGTGGGTCCCCAATGTGCTCCAATTTCTTCAGGTAAGCAGACATGGTTTTCATCTCATCTGCTTTAGGCTTTCCAGCAGTTGGCAAAAACCCTTTCTGTAGCTTGTGCCGCAATAGTCGAAGTTGTGCCTTGTTTGTTGTTAGTATTTGTATGCCAAGTCTGAGTTTCCTGCCGACATACCTCTAGCTCTTGCATTGACTTGACCTCCGGTTTTGGTTGATCGTCGCCTCCCTTGGTATTTGTTTCCGATGCTTTCTGGATCACCAAATCTAGAGTAGAGTGGATGGGATGAGGGGTGGAATCATTGGCATCAACAGCAGGAGGTGGAACGCCTGTTGTCGGCTGGGTGGCTCCAACGAGACGTGTCTGCGTTTCCTCTGCGATGAACTGGGTTTCGGAACACGGGTTCTCAACGCTCTGTCGCAGAGACTTTGCAGTCGAATCCGAGTCGTAGGTATCGAGACCAAGAAGCGCTGATAGGTCATCGTTATTCTGTGGTACGGCTTCGTGGTGAACATCCAAGTTGTACGTCTGGAGATCATGAAGGATAGAAGAGTCCGTGTCTGATGGCCAGTCTATCTCTATGCTTGGCTGGCTGTCGTGGGTCTGCGGTTCTGGATTCATGTTGATCAAAGATGCTGGATCAAGGAGAGGGCCGAGGGTTCAAAAAGATGAAAACGGTAGGACAAATGTCTGTCCTCGGAGCTGGGACGGAGACGACTTCTTATACTTCTCCCTTCAAGACATCGACCCACTATCGGAACTCACTTACCATCATTTACTGCGTCAGTAGCGGTTGTGATACATCCCGGGAGCAAATATTTGTCAATGGCAAGGCAGACTTGTCGAAAATAGCTCCGGATCACCAGATTCCACGCACAAATCAAGACATGTCTCCTCTCATATGGGACCGGCTGAGTGTCATCGGCATACGGCGTCGTCATGGCAGCTTGGAAGCGCTTGATTGGAGCCAGTAGCTTTTCTTGCACAGTTATGGGAAGGTTCAGCTGGGCCCCTTCCACACTCCTCGAACTGCCATTGGAGGTATTGACGACGGTATCCCTTTTCACCGACAGATGCTCCACCAAGAATCCCTTAAGCGTCTTTTCATCACCCCAAAGCGCCTTGAATACGAGAGATATTTTTGGATAACGCCTAGAACTGCGATGTGGAATGCCTTCAAGCTTCATGGTTGGTAGATACTATTCAAGAGAGGCCCGGGCTCGACGACACAACGAAGACTAGCACCCATCTGCAGCTGGCATATCCATGATCCGCCCCAAAAGCTGACGGGCGATGACGACTGTCTCTGCCTCGTCTATTTCTGGCAAACCTTTTACAGACATGCCAATGGAGAAGTCGGCCCACCTCCCCCAGGTAGACCGATCACGGAGAGTTCTCTCCGGGCTCAGCGGCTACTTAAAGTAAGAAGAAGTACTTCGTCCTCCTCTGACCTTCATCTCCCTCTTTCCCCTCAGTTGCAGTCTGTAACATACTCTCGTACTTTCATCACCTCTTTCCACGTCGAGAACCTGCATATAAAATGTCAGCTTATCGACAATACGCAGCCTCATCCGGTGTATGTGATGCTCGGTACTTTACATCTTCCAACTTCAACCCTGACTCACCAACTTCTCAACCATCCAATGATCGCTACTCAGTCAGCCGAGATATCGCTAGCGAGGATCAGAAACGCCATGAAGATGCTCCACTCAACACACTCTGTCATGCAGCAGCAGCGCTTCCCTATATGCACAAGGTGGGTGTGGGTTGCGGGCTTGACGGTAATTGCATTTGCTCCGTACCCATATGAAATGTGCTGATAGCAATGTAGGAACGACCTTTCGGGATAATTCAATGAGGAATTGCTCCAAGAAAGATGAAATTTTAGGAGCGGATTACAAGTCTACCTATCAAGAAGCCAGAACCTCTCATCCGACTGGTTCGCATGGTATCACTGAGATTCCGGAAACCTTGGAAGTGACACAGAACTCTATTCAGAGCAGGGCCAGTGTCGAGATTCCGGTCAGAAATGTGAACGTTACGCACCCACAACTCCCATCTGGAGCCGAGCTACAGGCCGTGGCTCCCCCTGGCACCGAAGCGCCTCAAGTCGGAACTGGGAATGCCCTCGAGAAACTTGGCGGACTTAATAAGCGTCGACGGGAACAGACATCGAATCTCTCACCTGTAGACAACACCGAAAGTAAGCCTCCCTTTCCACTGTGTTAGTATATACTCACATTTTCAAGGCTCTGACGATGGTGCCCGGGGTTCAAAGAGATCTAAAGTGGACTGCGACTGTGACGATGATCATACATGGTGGATGACCATCAAGATTGGCGAGATGAATGAAGTTCTTCATCGAATCGATACTGCGATAGGTCTGGTTTTGAAGTTGTCGTACGGGTCAAATAACTTGGGCAACATTACAACTGAATATAATCTGATCGATCTACTTAAAGAATCACGGGGAATTTTGGACAGTGCGAAAGATGATATGAGAGCAGAAGGTGGAATAGATAGAGAGGCCACAGAATAGCTGGATCTAGATATCAAAATTGCCATCAATCCTTTTTATCCACTGCAGGCCGCTCTTCGCTGGTCATTGTATCCGAGCTGCCCGACCTTTTAAGGGAGGAAGATGTATAAAGCATCTGAATGACAGCTTCCAAAGTTTTCACCATCACTTTGGCCTTCTGAAATTCCTGAGAGAGGGCAAAATTTGAGCTCGACACGAGGTCAAAGTGGTGCCCCATCACGCTGCAGTCCTGCACGGCTCGTGCCAGTGCTTCCATATACTCATGGTTTTGTTGTTGAAGCCACCGGTTCTTGCGAATCTCTCTCGTGAGCTTGGTACGTGCAATCGACAATTCTCGCTCAGCGTTGGTGGCACGATTCTGCACGTCGTACGCGTCGGCGACATTCACTTTCTGTGTCGTAGGCGTGTGCGGTACTTGTTCGAGGTCGTCGATAGAAGCAGGCTCTTCCTACTACTTGTTAAATGGTGCTTTTGCGGGCCAGGGTACCTTACCGAAGTCATCTTGACACTTTACGACGTGATACTTTTGTTGATCCGGGACTGATATACTATAGACTTCTGGAATATACAAATTTTATTGTGCGAGATCTTTCAAGCAATTAAATTAAAATCCCGAGTCTCTTGAAGCAGTTGGAGGATGGATCATGAGTGGTGCCATCAATTTGCTGCTGCATCGAAAGTGACCACCTCCAGGGATGAAACAACCACGCACTAGGGTGTGAGCTCCCTTCTAATGATTGAGAGGCGAGGTGACTAGCTGCAGTTTGGTCAAGTACTTAAAGGCAGCAAAGTCAGTTAAGTCTGAATTTCACATCTACAAGCCCCAAACTTCAAAATTCATCTGGAGAAGGAAACGTAACGAGAGGTAAGAACCCAATAACTTTAACAGTGATCGAATCTAACAAACAAAGCAATGTGTATCGTCGTCTTTCTCAACGAAGACCAGTTTCAGGCGATGGAGGAGAAGATTAACGGGCTGAGATTTCGACGTGCATGCCGCCGACTAGTTTCGAAGTTTTCTTCCGCCCGAGAAACATCTCCTCCCCCGTATAAAGAAGGAGCCTCCGTCCTACAGGCTCCTCGGAAAGCAATCTTCAAGAGACCCGACTCTCTTACACTTCCTATGTACGCAACCTACCGTAAGCATGTGGGCGCTCAAGTTATGGAGGGAGCAGTTAGTTCAGAGAATCATTAGGAGCAGGTCTCTGATGGAGGATCGCAAACGCTCTTCAGCGGATGAAATACCCGGGTACACAATATCAAGTCACGTTCTGAATAAGAGGGTGTATCTGAGGTCATTCTTTGATTAGATAGAAGATAAAATTACAGTCATTTCTAAACAACTCTATTGTAAATAAACTTGTTGCGTGCTTTGATTGAGATCACGTGATAAATGTGCTCGCCGCCAAGTTCTTAGGCCAGCGTTATTATTGGAGGGTAGGCAGTAATGGGGCATCCCGGTGTTGATGACCCCTTTACCACCTCGCTTAATCCAAGTGCCCGCGTTTGACAACACACCACCTCGCCTAATTTGACCACCCCTTGCCCCACCAGACCCACACATCCACCTCACTTGATTACTGATTAGATCACGATCGATCACCTACGACCCTCATAACTCGGATGTCTTATTCCACCACACGCATTGCCCACACCCGTCGTAGGTATACATCTTGATAATCCTCCAAAGTTGCCGATGGAAATCAGTTTGTATCCAAATTGTCATTGGAGCCGATCCCCTTTCAATCAAGTGTCAGTAACATGGCGCTGTGTGCTCACCAATACTGGCTTCGCGTGTATCGGGGGGAAAGTGGTGTCGGTTTGCAATATACGAATCGACTTCACTATATTTCGACCTCGCTTCCAGACCCTACAAACCAACGCCCGTCTCTGCTTTTCTTCTTCGGAAAGCAGTTCAAAACACGAGTATTGAGCGCTCTGTATCCCGGCAACACCATATCAATGTGTCGAAATTATGGAATTGCAAACATCTGTCTCGATTCAGCCACACAAAATGACGAACACCCAATTCTCATCGCAGATAGCTGTCCTGATTACCCCCAAGTCAAATTGAGAGGCAGAAATACCTGCCATGAGACAATCAATCATCCGGTGGGCTGGATAGATGAGGCTGACCAGCAAAAGCAGCAAAATTTGGCTGACCATGCCCTGGCCAGACTATTATCGCTATTCATCGATGTTTTCTGCATATTTGCCCAGGATTGCGGCGGCCTTGACGGAGTGGTAGACATGTTAATAGAGTGGACAATACTCGGCTCGGCATCGAGCCTTCCTCGTGCTGTCCGTCCTCGATTGGTCGTCGTCACGAGCGTACCGGGCCATACTTTTGCATCCGCTGCCCTTCAATTTCGTCTGAGGGTTCTTTCCGATGGCAAGTTCTCAGAGTCATTCTCTTCGTTAAATGTAGTCAACGTGTTGGGCCTAGGCCGAACCCCGTCGCGCGAGCGTTTCAAAGGGCTGGCAGAGGCCCTACAGCACGAAACACATCTGATTCGTGCTGAAAAAGTCAACTCCCACACGCTTTTCTCCATGATTCACATTACCGATTTCTTCGATGCAGCACTGCCCCAATTCGCAACATCGCCACAGACTTTTGATTTTATTCAAAGCTCAAGGGAATTATATCCAGTTTCCCACAGTTTCCAGCGCCACATAAGCACCTTCCTGGGCTTATGTTCCGAGCACAACATTCCCGCAAGTATGATTTGGGACTTCATTGCCTCGGTGGTGATTTTTGACAGCTTCACTCCTGACATGCACAGTAAGTGTTGATGTGACAAGTCCACAGGTGGAATCTAACTAATTGGAAAAAGTGTTCAACCCATCAGACGTCTTCCGAAACTTATACCGTCAATCTTGCGTCCTGGGCGTACATGACTTCGCAAAATCCCAGCAGTTGGATGTCGACTTGATCACTGCGGACGTCGAGGCCCATATAATCTCCATGTTCTCGCACATGAAGTATGGTGGACAGTCAGCCGCTGCAATCCGACAGAGAAGTTTGGAGCGAAACCTCCAACATTGGTCAGTATTATCGCATACCTCGATCTGCCTCACCTGTCTCCAGAGGAATTTGGAACACTGTCTGGAGTGTGGACATGCGGTTTGCGACGATTGCCTTGTCGCCTTTGGTGAGCCAACAAAAGGGGTAGAGTACCGGTATGACCTCGTTAGCTGTCCTTTCTGTCAAAAGGAAGTTCATTTTCAGGCCAGACTCTTGCCGCCCACTTGTCGAGTAAGATTCCTTGGCATTGATGGAGGCGGTTCGAGAGGTATTATCTCTTTGGCATTCATGGAAGAGCTGGAAAAGACGCTTGACCTGCCATATCCTCTGTAGGAGCACTTTGATTATGGCATTGGGACGAGTTCAGGTAAGGCTGGCTTTGTGATCTAGCTCTGGACCAACAGCCCCAATAGGCGGTGTTGCAACCATTGGATTCTTTGCTAAGCATTGGACACCAAAACAATGTCTCGCTTTCTTTCTCAAGTTTGCGAAGATAATTTTCCCACCAAAGCGCGGCTGCAGATATTCAATTTGTGCTATACTCAAACGTATTTTTGCGTTCTATCTTGCAAATGGCGGGTACGACACAGTCGTTTTGGAAAAGACTCTGAAAGAAGCATTAGGATTAGGTCGGGTGTTTGATTCAGAAAGATCAAGGCCATCCGGAATGAAATTTGCAGTTACGGCGACGACGATATCAGATGCCACGTTATGCCTGATCTCTAATTATAATGGCAACGGCCCTCCTGGCAGAGATTCAAGTAAGTTGACACCTTTCACCTTATACCGAAACTAATACGACAGGGTATAAACACCTTCGTGCCAAGAAGACGACAGACGAGATGCTACTCTGGGAAGCGTAAGTTTCCTTGGTTGTTTATACCGTACTCGCTAACGATGGTCAGAGCGAGGTGTACAACCGCTGCCCCGACGTAAGGGTTATATTTCGCAATTGGAGACTGGTGCTGACTGAGCTAGTTACTTTACGCCAAAGTATCTCGAGTCATTTGGTACGTTCCAAGACGGCGGGTTGAAATATAACAACCCTGTCCGACCCGGCCTGCGTGAAGTTCGCCGAATTTGGGGCGATGTAGGTTGCGATCTAGTACTTTCAATTGGGACGGGATATCAGCAAAAGCTCTTATCGCCAGTGGCTTCGAACGTCCGAAACCTGCTACAGGATGGCGCCCTAGCTCGAGTCTATCGAGCTTCTATGCAGTCGTTATCACTTAACGGCCAACTTAGCTGGGAAGATCACTGGCATGGCCTTGATGAAGAAGAAAAAAAGCGGCACTTCCGGCTCAATTTGCCCCTTGTAGGCCAGGAACCTCGGATTGACGATGTCGACAAGATGCAATATCTTCGTGATCAGATCTACCATCACTTAGGCGATATGGAGGGTATTGCTAGGGCATTCAAAGCAGCGTCCTTCTTCTTTCAGCTCAACGGGCCTCTGGTGTTCGAGGGTGGGCAGTACACATGCCACGGTTCGATCTTATCCCGGAGCCCGGACAGTCGTGCCCTTGTGCAGAGACTCAGAACGAGCTACCCCTTTGCACAGTTCCTACATCAGGAATCTTCACTTGGATTCCTAGCCCCGAACGATCTCTGCGAGTTGTGTGGACGATTCCAGAAGCTGATCAAGTTCCACATACGCCATCCCTCGGATCGAGTCAACATCCAATTTTCGTTTAGCAGATTGTTCCGTCGGAGTATCAGTGGGTGCCCGCAGCCAATGGAATGGTTTGTCAAACGGCAGAGATTGAATGCGAAGTTTGGAATGCCTGACCACAGGAGCAGAAACGAGCGAGCTCAAAATCCGGCTTGCAGTTGTGAGCTCATGCGTTATCTTGACAGATCCGTCAAGCTTTCGGAAAATAAACGGGCCCTCGGCGTTCAAACGAGAACACAGAATAAGAGGCGGCGCTTTCGATGAAGGGAAGCCGATGCAGCAAGTCTCATCTTTAAAAGCTAGACACAAATCAATCAATTCTTTATTACTTGACTCTGTTATATGATGAGTTTTCCGCTCTATCCCATCCCGTGAGACATTCACAAAAATGGTCTCCATCTGCCCAACCGCCCCGGCAAGCCCTAGAACCCGCCACAGAAAACGACAACAAACACAGATCCCCGGTTTGTCTAGCCATCAAACTCTCTAAACGTGCACGGCACAACTGCCTTATTTTCTGGTGTCGAATGATATCAGTCCTGGCATCTCATCCTGAACATGGCGTAATCTCTGTACGATATGAGAAAAGCCAGGTTCCTCATCCGAACCTGCAAATGGTTCTTGGAGGGCTGGGTAGACTCTGCGCAGGCAGCGTTCGAGCACTGCGAAAGCATCCAGGTCTTGTGCCGGAAACAAACCGACAAACATTAGAACTTCCTTCAAGTCATGAATTTGTTCAAAATGAAGCCGTGCAGTACCGAAGCAATGCTCCTTCGGCAACCTTTTGTGCGAGGCGAGGAAAACCGTACCGGAAGGCGCAAAACGTGACCCGTAAGCTTCCAGGAGCCTCGCTATCGCCAAGAAAATATGGCCTTCACCATTCTGGACTTTTCGCTTCACAGCTTCATGTGTTTCAAGACCGAGTCTCGTAACCATTCTGAAAGCTGCTGCTAGACTGAGCCGAAGACTTTCCAGAACCTCATCCAAAATTCCGGCGTCCGACTTGATTCGTTCAAACTTGCTCCGGGACAGAGCTATTGCCATTTGAGTGAGATGATACGGTGGTGCTACAACATCATGGATGATGGCGGCAGGCAGTGACATAAGCCATACCGTCCGTAGTCGTTGATAGGAGCTGGATGCATTCTTGACTGCCGCTATTACCGATGGTACTTGCGTGAGCTTTCTTCGATGTCGTCTTGCCGTGTCCGTGAGATGATAGACCTGCTCGCAGGAGTTGAGGTAGCAGTAGGGAGTTCTACCAGCAATCCATGCGTCTATCTCATCTGACATTCCGAACAAAGATCCGTAGCAATATGCGGGAGGGTTGATGTACTCAGACGGAGAGTCATATGCCGGAGGAGATCCATCCGCAGGAAAGAATTCGTAATCGTGTTGACAGCGCTCCGTAGATGAAGTCTGATTCATGATGGAGGATGGAAGAGTGTAGTATGGAGAATAAATGTGAAGTGATGAGGGGAATAGAGTTGACAGAGGGAGGGAAGCTCGTCCCTTTATATCTTTGGAGCTCATGGGAGCCACGGATTTAGACTGCCTACGTGTCCGAATTATTAATCCAGCCACCCACTCAAACCATGTTCGAGACAGCATGGTGTGGGTGTCTCGAGCAGCTCTTCATGGGTTTAACGCTGCGCCTCCATCAAGATGCCTTGAAGTGGAACTGGTATGTTCGGAAACGTCCCTCCTTCCGGCCGGCTTACTGTTCTGGATATGCCTACCCTTCTCTGTTGTGGGTGATGGCTGAGAGTCGAGGAGTTTTCCTTGCAGATACGAGAAGCGAAAGTCACCTTGGGATTTCCTAAGACACAAATAGTCAGTGGCTGCGGATCGATCTCGGGGGTTCTAGACCACCTTACCAGAACATGATTTCTCCTTCGGTATAAACTACTGATTATGGTCTAGGCAGGTATGGCGACTGCATAGCTGCGAATAGAAAAGGTCACAGAAGCGAAGCTATCAAAACGATAAACACTCACCTAAAAGAGCAAGGCAGACTTTGCCAGTGATGACCATGAGGGATCGAAATACAGAAGAGGGGCCGGTCAAAATTATACTTCCATCCACCAGTCACCCTCTTTCCCATCTCATGTCATTGTCCTGCAAGATGAGATCCGAACCTCGGACCCAACAATGCCCAGGAGAAATGAACACACTCGCTCTGTGAGTTGAAATACCAAGAGAACTGAACCGTATACTGACTGTGAGAAAGACTACAGCTCAAAGTACGAAGGCAGATACAGAAATTAGACAGCACCTATAAGCGGCCGAAACGTCAGTTCATTATCAGATATCCATGTCACATGTGTGTAGACCCTGGAACTGATCGCGTGTGCAGAACCGAAGAAAACATCACGCCAACTACTCAGGTCGGCACTGAGCATGCTCCTGAGCCAGTAGGTTATACGGCATTCAACTGTTACTTGAAACTTCTGAGCTAACACAGACTTCTATGCACCTATAACAGTGCCTTCCGCCTCATTGATTAGCTTTAAGGGTCGTTGCGGTATCTCTACGACCCAAGCCACATGGTATGGAGTTGACTTATCCAGTCAGATGCACCCTGTCATTGCCTCATTCAAGGAATATATCAACAGCCAAGAGGCAATAAACACGAAGTCGGCACTCCCCCCAATTACCGTCACCGGAAAAGGCGCTCCCTTGTCTTGCAGATGTGGTCAAAGCAAATTGGATGCTCGGGATCTCGTACACCTGTTTCTGGACAAGATACACGCTCCGCTACCCAGATATGGAAGGAATGGAGATGAGATTAGTTCCTTTTATGTTAAACGTTCACGACATATTGCGTTTTTTGGTGCGATAGACCTCACAGGAAATCGAGAAGGCCCATCAATGCATCTAGCGTCCGCTAGTTCGTCTTTGGATCGCCAACAACCAAACATATCTCGACCTGCCGTGGAAATTACTGGTTCCATTCCTTCGACAAGTCGTCCAGCTCGTAGCCCAGATGAAGGGTTTGAAAGCAACCAAGTTGTTTTATTTAAGGAAGGGGTGAAGGAAGGGGTGAAGGAAGGGGTGGTTAAATTTATTGAGAAGGGTGCCATTCTTCGAGAAGTTCTATTCAGAGAGGAAGATGTTAACGGCCAGGCCAAGGAGTACGCGGATCAAGGCAGGAAATTGTTCCTGGAACAAGGCCCATACTTCACCTGGCATGATTGCTATGACATACTCACAAGGACGGGAAAATCGGCTGTCATTGTGACGACGGTTGTTGAGTCGCGGGCAGGGAAAAGACGCCGGGGCGAAGACTTGCCCGAACGGTTACAACCTGCAACAAAGGAAGCTTTCGACTTTGAAATGGAGGAGGATGAGGATGAGGAGTTGTAAACTAGAACGAACGAATACCGAAGTCTTGGCTAGCTCGCTATGGCAGAGTGACAGGACCAATATCCACTCGATGTCAATTGTCCACTAGTCATTTCTGCCCAGCCACAGATTACTGAACCTTTCCAGCCGCTATGCCTGTCAACAGCGGCACTGCCGGTCGATTCACGGGGAACTAACGGTTCGAGCATGAGGGTCTCCCAGTGGTTAATGAAGCACATATAGTACCATTCCAACACGGGGGACTTTCTTCCGTGGTAGATGCAACGCTTCCAAGGCCACAGCCTCAACTCTACTACTTCCATCAAGAGACCAATTGGATTCCTTTTCGCTCACTGTGACCACGTCACGAAAGACAAGCCCGGCCTGGCTATAGTTAGCGCCGCTGTCGCTATGAGGAGCAACTGTGGAGTAGGAATGTCTCGTATCTGTGGCATGTGGTGCTAGGGGACAGCGGGTACAATGGCCGGGGAAGGGACATACATGATGCACTGCTCTTCACCGTTAGTGAGAAGATTTGGTAGTGGAGGAGACTACATTTCACTTTCTACTAGCTATAATGCATAAAAGCAAGGCTGAGGCCACCATGAATACATGTAGGAGAGGTACGGAACAGATGATCCCTGCTAGAACGATCAGCTAGCCTTCATATTATCGAAGAAAGCACACGAGGACAATAAAGAATGCCTGACATACCCATATTCAACAGCTCTGGGAAAACCAAGGAACAAAGGGGCCTATTAGCTGTTCAATCCTGCCTGCGTCACATCCTTGAAAATTTGCGGGCAGGGTATGATATGATACATATAAGTTCTCCTACGTGGTATCTGCCAGTTCATTGAATCCCTGACTACAGGGCGGATGAAGCACCCCTAATTCTCTGTCAACACTTGGAGTCCGTGCCATTTGAGTTCGCCTGTAGATCAGAAAATTGTGTACCCCAATGACTATAGATCGAATGAGCCAGAGCGCAGCTGTCCCAAAATGTATCTACCTCTATTAGTATACATTAGATAACATTCACCTAGGAAACACTCACCCATAGAGCCAGTACCCAATTGATTTGATGCGGCCCGACGAAGGTAAGAATGGTGGCACTAAGACATCCCAACAGGCTTGGTACAAGTGCCAAAACCAACTGGTAATAACTCAAGAAACTCGTGCTCAAACGCCGAGAATGCCAGATCAACCACGCATAAAAACTCGAGAGACCAAGAAATTCAACGGCCAATAATATAGAGCTAACTTTGAGTACACGACAGCGGTTTGAGTACCGAAACAATCCTTCGGTAATGAAGATAGTAGATCCAAAGAAGCAAGCCGATACACAAAAGACGACCCAGTGAAGATGGCCGAGAATTGCGTTGACTTTGTTGGCCCATGATTCGGGCTGGGACGTAGATCTAATGCGCAATCCCCGAAGAAATCTCCAAAGAAATACCGCCTAGGTCTCGTCAATATATAGTCTATGACTGAAAATGGATTCTTACTTGTTGCATAAGCAGAACTCTCCCAGATAGAAGGAGTAATACTTCAATCCATTTCTCGTTATAAGAAACTGAAAAGACCAACAGAGAAATGCTGAATCCCATGATGGCAGTGGATGTGGCGGCGGTAATGAGGATGCTCAAGATATATTCCCAAGATGGAGGGCGGTATTGGCGTGTTTGCTTGTATTGGTGCCATTCGAAATGAGAGAACAATGTGATGGCAATAATGACCATAGCCAGAGTGAATGATGATGCTATGATGGAGATAGTGCGTGGTATATACATGATGATAGTAGAAGTGTGCGGCCAGGTAACCAAGTGATCTGGACGAAGGGGAGGGAGGGGCATACTTGACTTATATGAAGATAGGAGTGTGGATTCTTGTGGACTCCTCATGCTTTGACAAGGGAGGGCTTATGGGTAGACTTTCCTAGTGTATTTGAGTACGCAGGTAGTTATGACCTGGAGGATCGCGCTTACCCCTTCAAGTTACGACTGCTGCTGGGGCTCGCAGGACACGTCAACCCACTTACCCGGAATAGTCTATGAAAGGCGCTGATGAATGTCGGCCGGCTCATAGGAGTGGCGGAATTTGAGACTGAATCCCAGGATAGCTTATCAACAACAGTGAAGATTTTCAAATCTGTGTTGTTGACACTACTCGACAGCTATTCTGCTCCTGGAATAAAAAGCCACCCGTCCTTCCTTGACATCTGATCCGTCTGTGGCTGAAGTTATCACGCGCACCCTGCACTACGACGTAATATCAACTTGAAAAGTCACAATTACAGGCATGGCTAGTCTGGAAGGCATTAGAAAAGGATAGCCGAGCTTGAAAAGGGACATGTCACGTGACCGTGTATTTAAGCGATACCTTCGGTGAGAGGACGTATCTGTTACAAACTCGTATCAAGACAGCCTCATAGCTTCGGAGAAGTCCCCAGTGCTTCCAACGGAACTGCGATCCACTGAACTGCAGAACCACTATGGCGCCAGCAAAGGCAAAGTGACGCGTACCAACGCCAACCAGCAACCCGGTTGTACGTGCCAAGCGCTAGCTCCTATTCAAATCTCAGCTGCATTATGGAGATGGTGTGTAGTTGGTCCTGGAATTCCCCCGTCCGGACTCAACATCCTATTTCGGTACGATGTTGTGCTAAATTCAAACTCCACTCGGGGGTAGCTGGTGCAATCTTACCATGCTACGATTCCGTTTCAGTCAGTTAAGAACCACACTGATGATCATCTGCAACCAGCGGTAAGTGTACCGCTCTAACGGTATGAGAAGCTTGGTAATACCATTCCAAGGCTCGCTGCTGCGCCTTTATCGGGGTGAGCTCGAGCCCTTCGCTTCACAGATTGTAGCTAGAGATCCCTTTTTGTCCGGCTAGGACATAAATCCCCGTTAAGGATGTAGGAACCTCCTGACAGAGTGAGCTTCCAATGGTGGGCAATATACGGTCTTAGGAGAGTGTTTTCTCGGCGTCTCAGCTTGTCCCTGGCTTAGGCCTGATCCACGCAGACCGCCGTGCTCTGTTCGATTTGGCATGATAGTGGAGACGGGTTCTTTTTCTGCAGCCAACAGTCGCACCTGCTGAGGGCTTAAGAAGTCGTAATCCACTGGTTCAAGGGCTTGCATGCACGTACAGTAGTCCACTGTGGTGCGTTTGCTACGGAGTTCCCGAACTTGCCAGGGATTTGGAGGATAAGCCCCTGTGACCACCCAAACTGTCTTCTATCCAACCAACATCAATATTCGCCTGCCTAACAGATTAGCGCCTCTCCAGATAATGACAGAGCGCAAAATTCATTGGACCGGTGGTTGTTCTCAGACGCCAGGTGTGGAGAACTTCTCTGAGAACTAAGGGCCATCGGGAATCTAAGGCTTGGATGCAGCCTGTAATATCTGAGTTGGATATTATTTGCTCCTTCGGCGCTGACGTTCTTTATGTATCTAGGCAGGGGTTTTCAGCTTGGAATTGTGGTCAAGACTCTCGGCAGAATGGTTGTTTACAATAGTGAGGCAGGCTAGACCCGTGTCGCCCAGGGGGCTTCAATTATAAAAGGACGATGAGCAGCCAACTATCCTCCATTCTCATTCACTACCATCTGACACCTTTGATTCACGGTATGAGTCCACAATGCCAGAATACGATGGAAGGGGGAGACGACATTCAAGGTACCGAAGTGTGAGTCATTATCATGTATATTGTCCCCCTCTGTAATAAGAGCTAATCTTTCTCCTTATAGACTCCATGGTCGTTCCAGAGAGTCAATCCCATCAGATGCAACCGCCATTCTTGCCCCTCAGCCGGTATGATATAGATTCCACTTCGGCTTTAAGATTTCAGACCTGACCATGACATCAGGCGTCAATACGAGCCCCTTACAGGGGTGAGGACAGTCGGGTCACCCTACTGCGAAGTAAGCTTGCACTAATTGCCCCCATACATATACTCACCAACATCTTTAGATTTCGATGATAAGCTCCAGGAATGGGTAGCACCGTTTTTTGCGGGGAAGTTTGTGGAACAGGAAGGACAACCCGATAACCACATCACCATTTCTATCGAGATGGCTCGCTTTTACCAACTTATAACTCGAGGTTCTATTCGTGAGTTTACCTATCATCTGCTAATAGCTATTCCTAATCTTCTTTCGTCCTTTTCAGAGGTTTTAGAAAAACTGCAATCAGAAAAGGGACAGTTAGAATGTGACAGTTGGAAATTACAAAGTGACAACCAGCAACTGCAACAACACAACTGGCAACTACAAACAGAGTGGCACGAAATGAAAGGCGAGTAACTTCTTCTCCGATAATCTCAACCGACTGTATACTTAACTAACTTGCATTACAGCCCGTACATGCTTTTTAGAATCTGAGTATGATCAATTGAAAGGTCGGTTTCACCATTTATTGGAAGGCTCTCATAATACTAATTCCAGCAGTCAAACACAGTGCCTTAGAAAAGAAGGAACTCGAATGGGAACATACGGTTGCATGCCTAGATAAAAGTAATAACAACCTGCGGGAACAGTTGGATGCTGTGGAGCGTGGATGTATGGCGCAGGGAGAAGTCACGATTGAGATGTGTGCTGAACGTAAGACAGAGACAAGGGAGGAGGAAGGGGAAGGCCGGAGCAGAAAACGGCGTAGAGAAGAATGAAACTGGAGATGTATCTGCGTGTCTTCGGTTTCTTACTTATTCCCAATCTCTTCAGCTACTTTGACATGGCATTCACCATCATCAACCTCACATGATATCAATATTGCACATTACAGTGCCTGACAAAACCGGCTTCCCTCCACGCTTGAGGGCGCTAGGTCCACACTGCTTTTACAACATCAAGTTGAGGCTTAACCTGGTAAAGCGACACTCCCATTTGGCAGCAAGGCTCTTCTTCACCGCCTATTCCTCTTCGCACCAGAAGATCTTAACCAGGTCTGCCCAATGCATGTAGACGTGTTCATAGGCAAATTGTTATCTAGGTTCAAATTATGCCTAGCTGCCCGCTTTATCATGCTGGGTGTTGTCTGCAGCTCGTATGGAACTGTTCCTAGGCGTTTTTAAATCACAAGAGGGTGCTTTAATGACGAAGTTATTTCTATGACTCAATGAATCGCATTGGAAAGTTGCGTTGTTTGCACCATCTATTTATGATGTTTGGCGGTTCTCCGAGCGAGATAGCATTTCCGAGTCTCACAAATATGGTCACCGTGCCAGAAATATGAAGGGCATCTAGAGAATTCGATCAAATCATGATAAATCTATGTTCCTATATGTGGTTGACGGAAGCAAGAAGGCTTGCGGATGGAAAATCGCCAAAGGCACGCGGTTGGTTGCCCAGATAGGTGCGTTGTTCGAGATCATGATATTTTCACCAATCTAATCACAGATGCTTAAGCCTACTTTAATGAATGGAGAACCACAGAATCTGTTGCCGCACGTTCTCTAGGGATTATCGCTATCGAAATGATGCAGAATAGCATCCCCCCTGAGGAGGACGGGAAGTTTACCCTTGAAGCACCCTGACCGATAGTCATCAGAGGCATCGAACTTTCTGGAGCCTCCTGGGGCACATTAAATGAATTCGGAAGGTGCGAGGTCTCTTGCCGTCTGAAGTCCACTTATCAATATTGTTTTAGCGTCGCTTTCTAACGTATGTATCGCCAACTGTCATGATACCATCCATTCACTATGCAGGTTGGGATACTATCGAAAGTTGAAGCCGTCAGACTTAGATACAGTTTCTCCATTAGGTGTTAGTCGTTGAGCTTGAATTTCTTAAATAAGAACATTTCCACCAAGCACTCCCAAAGAAAACACAGCTATTGTTTTCCATCCAGCAACCCTACTCACATAATTTGCAAAATAATTATCCCTGTAGCCCCCTACCAATCTCCAATACCTAGCATTCCTATTCCTCCACGCAAGATATTCATCTCTCGGATTACTGGAATCGATATTATCGATAATCCTTGGGTATCAACTTCACGAAAAAAGCGGTCTTTATGCCTTTTGATCCCATCAATTATCGACGATTCTCGGTATTTGATCCGTGACTCTCCGTCTTCATTCCATCGGAACGCTTTCTCGATCATTTCGATCTTGCCTTCAACTTTGATCCAGTTCCAATCCTCCCTCTTATCCCATAAGGGATCGGCAGTTATTGCGCACATCTCTTTCATTGCTGGAAACCTCGCAAGATTGCGCAATGTCAAGATCTCGTGAAGGTAAGAATGATTGACCGCGAGGAATTGTAGTTCCCTGAAAGAAATTTCGGTGGCCATTTGATCAAGGCAATAGTTTGCTGATATTGGGTGTGTCGGAATGCTGCTGATGTATATCGTGTCGATCTTCGGGTTGAAGTACCAAACTGCTTTGGCCGTTATCTTTTGAGATTTGTCGTTTGCGGCTGAAACGAATAGGTCGATTTTCCGGTATGACTGCAGGAAGAGGGCTCGCGACTCTCTATTAACACTAAGGAGAGCAGAGGGTTGGTGTGAGCTCTCCAGAACCCCAACGCAGTCGTTCCGAAATTCGAATTCAAGAATCCTGGGTGGTGGCAGTGCTTCAGACCAGATTTGCAGCCTGATTTCCGTGGCAAGTCTTTCAAAGGGGTGGAAAACCAGGAGATCGTTTTGGGAGGACGTAAGCTGTCGGGTACTAGAGATGTCTAGACATGATCGGGGACTTGACATCGTGTCTCTTCACTGATCTGGATTATATTTGATGTGTGGAAACTGTCGAAACAAATGATGAGCAGAGATGTAAATGAGAGTTAATCTCGAAGGTCTGAAGACGTTGTTTTATAGTCGATATGCCTATGGATCAAGGAGGCTGTGCTAACAGTACTCTCTGATTGGCGGTTAATTCCGTGTCGAACTCCATTAATCTTGAGCAGGTCATCCTCGCTAAATCTCTAGCGCAGCCGGCATCTCACGCACAATGCTAGTGGAATTGAATGACCACCTTGCACGACGTTTTATAGTATTGTACGTGTGTTTGCCTTTTGATAAGATTTGCATAGTGGGTTGGGAGCCCTGTCCGTTAACTCGGTTAAACGCGAGGATATAGGAAACGAAGCAAATAGAAATGAGATTTGTTAAATGATTACAGGGCTGTAACTGAATAAACTGCATGAACTGAGACAATTGGTTGCTAAGGATGTGCTAAACAACGCTTCTCCTCTACGTTTGCTTCCGCGGCCGCCCTCGAGGTTTCTTCCCTTGCTGACCACTCGATTCTTTGGCTTCCACACTCACTTTCTGCTTGATCTTTGATCCTAGTCGGCCTCGTTTGTTGTTGACCCCGCGTTGTGCTCGAATACGGGCCTCGAATTTATCTACCAACTCCTTTGCATGTCCCAGTGAGTGCGCAGGTAGTAGTGTGGGGTGCCAATCCACCAAGTAATACGAAACGCCATCAAGGTCCTCTTTACCAATAATCTCACGGACGTCCCAGTCCGGGTCGACATCGGTAAGCACTGGGCAGACTTCAAGTTCTGTTGGAGAAGTGACTTCAGAGGCGGGGGTAGAGCTGGTAAGTCTGGCGTCGAGAGAAATACTAAGCGTCCCATCATCCTCTTCACTATCCTCCTCATCGTCTGATACCGGCGGAGATGGCTGCGACGGGTTGTTATGGGAGACTGTCCAACGGCCTTGTGGAGTGGAAACCTTCCGCCGCTTGGAGCAGATGTCGTCGGCTCCTGCCTTGCCGTGATGGCTAACAAGTTCCCTGCTGCCTTCCTCAACTTCATTACGAGGAAGCAGCGACGAGATAGAATCAAGTGAGGCGGAGTTGGAGGGAGGAGAGTTGGACCTTTGTCGTTTCATAGTCTGGTGAGACATACTTTTATCGTTGCCGATACTACCATCACCATGCTCGTAGGTCGCACGAATGGAAATTATGTGTGGGTATTCCATGTCACAGGTGTCACAGCCTGGTTGCCCACCTTCCCCAATGCAACGAGCATGTCCGGGACCAAGATTGTTATCCTCTTCCGACTCGTCATCGCAATGTAATATTATTGGGTCATCTGTAATCTCGTGAGCAAATATTCTGTGTATTCACCCAAGGAACCCAGCTCGCTTACCGTGGGCACTACCAGCTCGAGATACACGAGATCCAAGAAGAATGTCATTTAGACATTGATTATTACCCTGTCCTACAGTGCTCTCCACAGCTGGTCGCTCTTCCGCCGATTCGAGCTTGTCGTTTGATGACAGTAATCGTGTCAAAGATGAAAATTCAGTATCGATATCATTATCAAACCCACCCCTCTCTGTTATCGAGGCTGCTGTATGGTCAGACGAGTAAGGTAGTTGTTTTGGGACTTTCTTCTGAACACATGCCTTGAGTTCCTACTGGATTATCCTTAGAAGCCTGTGTGCCTTGGACGGTGGCCACGCTATCTCCAACAGCCTGCTGACACCAGTCATTGTCGTCTGGCGCTCTTCCTAACGCTGGCAGCGCTTCAACTGGTACGCTGCTTGATTCGGTCGCCAAATTCTTGTTAAATTTGGACGAGGATTTCCGAATGCTCGTTTTTGATGGTGGTTTCGGATCGTAGTGAATAAAAGCAAAGGCCGTCATGCTGAGAATAGAGCAAACGCAATAGAGCGCCTTCGGAATCCGATGAGTAGATGAAGAATGCAAACTGAACAGACTATGAAGGGGGATCGGAGGCTTTTATAGACCTGTAAACCTGTACACTCCCAAGACCTGCTCTATAGGCTACATCTGTGGTCCTTCTCTGCTGATCCAGTACCTCACTGCCATCCTTTCCGTGAGATTCCACATTTGCACTTTCGCGCCGCAAATCCTTGTCTCAATCGCTAGGAGAGATAGAAACACCGATGGCCAATAGGAAGTCTATTTCGAGAATCTGCTTCGTATTTGGAGGCCTTCGTGTCAGGGGCTCTCCTACAAGGCGTCTCAGGGTCACCGAACCGGGTCGTACGTCACCATGCTGTGAAAGCTCTTCCGCAGATCCGAAATGACTTGCCTGAATCAGCAACATCTGGTCGCCGTAAAACCTCTCCAGAGCATCTCAGCTGGCAAAAAGGCGTTTTGCTCCGGGACGACCCACTCCGTGCTGGCTCAGCCAGCCTTCCCCTGGAATAGTCTGCAACATCACCCACGCCATGCCCAGACGCCAATACGTAAGCTCGGTATCCTGAGATCCTTCGAGTCTCCAAGTGTGGAAGTGTTTGCCGAATACGGAAATCAAGAGGTGTTCTAGACCCTCCCAAAACCTGCTGAGTGTTCATATACGTAGTTGACTTGGCCGGACTCGCTCTGATTGCCCCCCTCCCAAAACCTGCTGAGTGTTCATATACGTAGTTGACTTGGCCGGACTCGCTCTGATTGCCCCCCTCCCCTGGTGTCACCACGTCATCCACTTGAGCTGAGGTTTTCCGTTCCCAAAGCGTTGCTGTACGGAAAAGTGTCGTCTGCCTTGAGCCCTCCTCTTCCTTCTCAAGGCACTCCTGAATCCTGACAAAGAGCGAGACCTTCGCAGAAACCTTCGTAGAAACCTGGCAGACACCAGACACGCAGGTGATTCCTTAAGGGGAGGAGGCGGCGGCGGCAGAGAAGAATGCTGTGCTCACGAAGAGTGGCTTGCCATCATTGACCGTGGATCCATCCTAGGTGAACGGGAAGCACTGCCGCAGTGGTGTACGCGTCGCAGAGCGTCGGCAGCTCCGAAACGATCTGGGTTAGAGCAGAGTCAGTACAAGGCAGACTCTTGACGGTGACGCCAGCGAGAGAACATTGAGGGGCACATTGGGGGGCACTTACAAAGGGCACCAGCTAATCAGAGCGCTGACCTGGCCTGGTGGGGGAAATTTGAGGCGTGGTGCAGGTAATAGGGCCGGCTCGTGAGCCATGGGATGATCGCGAAGGTCTGACGGCGAGGGTGGCATGTGGCCAGCGCATTGGAAACTTGGTGAAGGACGAGAGAAGGTGAAGTTGGAAACAGCACTGGATTTATACACGAGGTGGAGTCTCAAGGGGAGCTAGTAGGGGTCGCGACCACTCGTCCCAGAGCAGCACGAGCGCTAGAGCAGCCAGGCCCTTAGGCGAGAGATTCCCTGTTCAGGAAATCCCGGTTTCCTGATGCGGAATCACCGACACGCAGAATATTATTCTTATTATAAGCTAACTTATTAATAGATCAGCAAACTCAGTGGTCTTCTACTTATTATATGATAAGAAACTTTCTTCATATATGGGAGGCTATTAAGGCTGTTATTAATAGCTCTAACGAAAAGACCTTTAAAAATAAGGCTATTATTCTTACGCAAATAGAGCTTAAGTGGCTTGAAAACCTCTTAACTATATTAACTATTTTCGTTAAAGCTACTACAAAGCTTCAAGCCGAGAAATACCCGACTATATATTATACCTAAGGTATATTTAATATATAAAAAGCTAGAAAGTTTTAAAGAGGAGTTTAAACAAGTACGTATTTAATTATTTAACTATTTATTATTAAGTAAAATACTAATAACTTAATATAAGATAAAACATTTGTTGACGCTATTAATAGCGGTATCGCTAAGCTCCGAAAATATTACCCTAAAACAGGCGTTTTAGATAATAAATCAAAGAACCTCTATTTAAGTCTAGTATTAGACCCTAGGTTTAAAATAGAGGGTCTAGAGCAATTAGGTCTTACAACAGGCCTTATAAGCGATATTAAAGCTCGATTAAAGACTGACTACAATTCGTAAGTTACTCTTTAACTATATTACTTATAATAGTAATAATATATATAGATATAAGCTTGATTATCTCCGAGATCACTCTATAGTCAATAACAAAGGAGATATTAACTTATACGACGCCTCAGACGACGACGAGCTAGGTTTATACGCTAATAATAATGAAGAATTCGCTGAAGACAAATTAGTTATGTATCTCAAAGAGAAACGAAGCCCTAGGAACGTAAGTTATAAGCCTATTTATAAACCTATTAACTTATAAGCTAACTTATTAATAGACTAAAGCACTCGACTACTGGCGGCTTAATAAAGATAAATACGTAGTATTATCTCAAGTAGCTAGGAAGTATTTACAAATACCTGCTAGCTCAGCCGCTAGCAAGAGGTTTTTTAGTCAAGAAGCTTTAATAATCTCTAAGCTAAGAAATAAGCTTTCTAAAAAGACCTTCGAAAAGATTATTTGCCTTAAAAGTTGGGGTGTATTAGAAGATGAAGAAGGAAAGGAGTATAAAGAGCTTATTAAAGCTTATAGCGCGGAGGAAAATCCTTTTTATATAAAAGAAAAGATATAAACTATATATAAAATAAGAATATAGCTATATAACGTTGAATAGTTGAATAGTATTTAAATAGCCTTTTGAATACTATTCTATTCAAGTCTTTAGCTTACTATTCTAGCCTATTTAAGTAGAATAGAATATATTTAAATATTATTTAAATAGTTTGAATAATCCTTTGACACACTGAAACCTCTAGATCTTAGATCATTCAGTCTTTGTAGGTCATTCATAACACACTATATTTTGAAGCTCACAGTTGTCAGGTCTAGAAGCGTGTTGAAAAGAGAGATTTAGAGGCTCTAGGACCAGATTAATCCACGTGATTATCGATCATATATTAAGCGATTGACTTGCAAATTGAAGAATGTAATTACATTAAAAGAATTAGCTATCATTTATTGATATATAATACAAATTATAAGCAAAACCAATGCAGATTCGTTGAGTTATTGAGTTTGGAAGTATCAAAGGTATTTTGAGGTTCTCGCTTAAGGTGTGCGGGGAGCTGTTGCCTCAACTCTTATATTTGGGGCTATTCAAGAGTGCAAGGCAATAGAAAGTTGAACGCTTGAGGACAGCCTTCACAATCCAACAAAGAAAACAACCAGCATTAGGGGGAGGAACGCATCGAAAAGAAATCGATACGGCAGACCAAGAAAAGCGAAACTTCAGGAGCAGCATTGCTCCGGCTCTATTTATCCCTCTCATCCCTCTCGTCCTCGCACCGAATAAATTGCTCTCGCCTTCACCTATTCCCTCTCGTCATAGCCAAGCTGCTATAACGATCTAAACGCTCAAATATGTAGTGACATTTGAAATGCTCCTGGAAGGATTGGCTCTGACCCGGTTCTTCACATGGACATATAATGTTCTTCGACTCCGGATTTTTAAGGAAATTACTCCACATTTTGGTCGCTTTCCTCGACCAAGCAGGATTTCCACCGGCCCATTCCTGGATACGATCGAGTGACTTGACCCATGAGTCAATTCCCATTGATTCCCGATTGTTATCCAGGGCAAGCTCGACAGATAGGAGGAATTTGTCAAAATACATCTTTTGGTAGCGTCGGCCTTCAACACGATCGAGACCGGCAGAGAGGAGAGCAGAATATGTTTTCGCTGAGGTTGGGGCGATAAAGTCGATGGTGATCAGAAAGCCACCTTTTTTCGTTAACACCGAATGTATAGAGCCTAAAGGGATATAGATCGCATGTGAGGATGTTATGTTAGTGATAAGACCTCCTTCTAGATATCTGCCAACTCTTGCGAGCTTTTCTTTTTGACCCTCTGCCTTCTGCAACACATCGAGATTATGTTTCGTTCCTGGAAAAAGCAGACAAAGCTTCTCAGATCCAAGAGGTAAAGAGAGGCCTTCACTAGTATCTGGAAATGATCAGCATATATAAATATTGTGATAAATAAAAGAATTTGCTTCATACCAATATGCAGGTCTGTCTTGCAGTATGTTGGAGTGACAAACAAATGTTGATTGCCTTGCTCGAAGGGTTCGATAAAAATGCTCATTTCTTCGGGGGTCTGAAAGATAGACTCGGGAAGAACTTTAGGGAGCTTGACTCCAATGAGTGAGACAGGCATTGCAGGGTCAGGCGACCATAACTGTGCGAGGGCGATACTGGGATCGACTTTCTCATCTACCTCGCCTCGACAGAATGCGGTATAAGAGCGTTTTGAATTTGATTTGGACTCCGCAATCATGTCAATGATAGCCAAAAACAACGCGGCATCAGTAGGGGGCTGATCTCGCCAACACTTTTTCGATTGGAACAGGCGTGGGTATGTTGTGTGTGCTTGTTCCCAAAGAGTCTTGGCCTCTTCCGAGATATCGTCCAAAGTTGACAGAGGTATGCTCTGTAAGAGAGCTTTTGTAAACTCATCAAATCCATCCAAGCCCTTCAGAAGAGACTGGACGCCGTTCCGGAGGGTGGATTCTTGAGCTCTGTTCTCCAACGTAGGAGAATCTTCCTCCACTCCGAAGGAAACGAGGGGTTCGCCTAGAGAGGTGATTAGCACACAGTTTTACACATCAATCAATGCCACTTACTGGATCCAGGCGACTCATTTCTACGGGCCTCAAAGCTTCGTACGCGATTGACAGGCATTCCTGGGAGCTTCGGGAGCTTTGTAGGTTGCACAGCCGCATCCCACCATGTGAGAATTTTCGATATATCGTTGCTGTCTTTAATTGCGCCAAGGCTAGACCATGAGATAGACAAAGCGCACAGTGTGAAAAGCTTTTCGCTATGCTCAAATATGCATTTTAAGTAATGACATGCCCTATTCTTGACAGCATTATGGCTGATTGATGACGGGGTCGTGTTGTGCAATTTTATCCAGTCGTCGGACTTGCGACCTGTGTGGATATAATTGGGCTTAAGCGCTCGAAGTCTCTCCGTGTCAAGAGCTTCAATTATTTCCTGAGCATCTGGCGGGGTGTCTTTATCAGTAACGAAGAATGCTACTATCGTTGGAAGTTTCTACCTTTGAGGGCTGGTGAGTTCCGGCTCAACTGTTTTTGAGCACGTTTTTGAACACGGAATGGCTGGTTCCCGTCGTTCGACATCCTATTTTAAACAGAGTCCTGAGTGTTCAGCTAAGAGTTATGACGAGTAACGAGGGGGTTTTTGTGGATGAATAGTAAGAGGGAAGGCACAGGATCTTGTAGAGCCCACTGCTGCGCCATCTTAGGCATACTATCCCTTTCCAGAATGAAGGGGTTGGTGGGAGAGGGAGGCTGAACGCCACCGAATACCTTGCACGCCTCTCCCAGCCATGGGTGCATCAGCTATTCCATCGTATAACGTCCTATGATTGCTCAGGATGGCGGGAGCGGAGTGGCAACTGATCCATTTGCTAGAGATTTGGTGAGATTTGGTGAGATTTGGTGAGATTTGGTGAGATTTGGTGAGATTGGTGAGATTTGCCACGGTCCTTGGCACAGAAACGCCCGGTCTCGCCAAGTGTTCTCCCGAGCCTCATGTTCCCCGCCACTCCACATCCACCCAAGCGGAATTCTGCTTGTGTTAGCCTACTTCCTACCTGTTATTGAGTAGTAGGCATTCCCGCTTCAAGTATTTCATCCCCTCTTCAGCCTGAAGCAGATGGCGTCACCTGCTTCGCGGTAGACGGTTCTCGGGGTAGGCTAGGTGTAAACTCCTGTGGTTAATTATAATTTATCCAAAAGTTGATAAGTCACTGTTGCAGGATGGCGAAGTTTGCGGGAGAGCGTGAGGAAGTTGACGGATATCTCTGATAATTATGAGAATATTGATGACACGCAGGGATGGACGCTAAATGTTCCATATATTGCGCCTAACTAGTTCGGCTGCCAATCGAGGGTAATCCATGCCGATATATTGTAAGACTATTTTTTATTTATACTTTATAATATTTTTTCGTTTTGCATTCTCATCTGAATATGAACGAAGGGGTAGATTATTTCAGAAATAACTATGAGCACTATAGGCTGCCTAATCTTATCCCCCACCAATGCGACGCAAAATGACAATCTTGGGCGGCAGCAGACGCACAGCCTCACGACTTGCGTCGTCTGGGATATTGAAATTGTGATACAAATCTGAAAGATACAAGAGTTAATAATGTACATTCTCGATTGTTAACTTGTATCGCTTTGCTTTGCCTGGTCGTAACCAGAGCCTCCTCGCCGAATGGCAATAGCTGGAACAGTGATATTCCCCTCACTTCATTCATAAATTAATGTGGAAAGTACTCGACGCTCGGTTAGTAGCAACTCATCTTTGCCATACCCTAAAAGGAAGTCTCAAGGAACGAAACAGAAACTATCAAGGTCGAGAAGGAGGTGGGAAGAAGTTGACTAGAATTATGATTTGATTTCTAGACCTGTGGTTCATACCCATCTCCGAAGATTCTTGATTATCTATCTATCCTTTTGTCGATAGTCCAGCCTTCGTTCTCATTCGTATGGAGCGGCGCTTTTCGATGTCTTCCGGTAAGAAGTTCCTGGGAATTGGATAGGTATTTTGCTAGAAACATATGAATATTGCTATATATGTCAAGCAAGAAACCACTTTACTTACTATGTCTGTCCATGATAGCTGCCTTGATACAAAGCCTTTAGACTTATACGTAGTATAATGGCCATGCTTGCAGATGACTAATCCTACGTTGATGCCATCCAATTGTCCCAATTCAAAGGCTTTATTAAGCAATGTATCTATCCTTCCATTTATTCCATCATTCTCTCTCTTTCTTCTCCGCCGCTCATTGCTGAAATTGACGTTTGTATTGTCCATGAGCATTGTTGCCATAATCGTACAGTGTGGTTACACGTAGAGAAGTGTTTATGTAAAGCGATGACGAACGAGTTATATGTACCCCTATTCAGACGACCCTCAGTATATTAAAAAAAAACACCTAGCCTACAAATGAGGGTTGTAGGATGAGCTCAACAGTCAATGTAAGAGGGGATGATCTACCGGCCCCTCCGTGATCATCCCGCAAGGCAGGCTGATTTCCCTAAAGTCCGTCAATATGTGGATACCTGCTATTTGCTTCGAGATTACTTATCTTCTGAGGGCCAAATTTCCCACCCTGTGGGACATTCTGAGCCTTTCCTGTAGTGGGACAAAATTATTAGACTGTCATCCAAGGGGGACCTTACGCGAGTCGAAATGGACTTTTTGTTGGATTTGTAATCATCGCCACTTAGGTGTTTCCAGAGCTAGCAATCCAAGAATCGTCTTTCAATCACGTCTTTCCTGCACTTCCTCATTCAGTTGATATCGCAATTCCACACTTTTAAACTTGGTGAGACTGAAAAGAGATCTATACGGATTTTAATTGCCTATGTAAGTCCTAACACATCTTGCGGTGTTCTCTTTACGGTCGGAGCACAGCTTTTTGTGTTAGCGTATATCTTTTAGCCTTAGGGATCAGTCTGGTCGATCGTTTATGGCAAGTTTAGCAATGGCAGCGGAGTATCTTTTAGGGTTCTTGATAATCAACGATATATGAGCAATTCATTCTAATAACCAAACGAAGCGAGATACATAGCCTGGAAGCCCTTCCACCGACATAGCCAGATCTGCAGCTAGACCGTTTTATGCGCTTACTCGGCTTCGGCCTCCCATCCTGGAACACTCACGACAATACAAAACTCCTTCCGTCCTGGAAAGAATTTATTTGTCCGTTCTGCCTCAGCCACCAGGTCCTCCCTGAAGTCATCGAAATGAGATTGGTTACCCCGTTCGATTATCCTCGACATTGGAACCGGCATTACATCCTTGAAAGTGAATTTCAAATACAACGGCCCTTCTTCATCCCCAAAGCTCGTCTCGCTGGTAAACCATCTGAAAAACTTGGCTACGGTATATTTGTGTCCGAACACAAATTTGTCATAGGGATGGCTTAGTCTCCCTATGTCATCCGTCTGCAGTCGAACAACGACCGGAACGATTTGTTCGTAAAGTGGACTGAGATCTCGAACACCACTGTTAGAAGCCACCAGACTTGTCCCTGTCAAACTGTATCGAAAAACCTCATTGGGCAAAGGGTTCGTCATCACTTGAACCTTGAAGTCACCCGGGTTTGTACCAGATGACACCCAAAAGAAATCCCAAATGTATTGTTTCAAGGCTTGGAACGATCCCTCGTCTCCTTTGGTAATGTAAAATTCCTTTTCGAAATTTGAGTGGGCGTTGAAGAGTGCAAATCGGAGAACTGAGACCTCGATTCCTTCCTCTACCATATACCAGGTGAAAAAGTCTGCTGACCGCTTCCATATGATGACATCCAGGCGATGCCATTTTATTGGCCCGAGGACCACGTAGAACTTCTTGATGATCCGTTGCAGTAATGCATTTGCTTCCCTCGGAGCCATTTCAGTTTGGATGCGGTTGATCGGCAAGAATGTCATATGTGGGGGTCGGAAAGTTCGGGAGTCAGCAAGACTCAACTGTCTGTTCTGCGTGATACTGTCCGTCGTGTCTTCAATGTCATCGTCGTGCTCTTCTTCTGGCTCGAAGGCAATGTATGAGAGCTCGGTCTGTTGATCTTGCTCTGGACTAGTGGGAATGGGAGACAATCTGACGGTCGAGTACGGTCGGCTCCCCCCCGATACCACATCTGCTTGGGGCAAATCCTCTCCGGCAGGTACTTGCAATTGATCCCCATATAGTGAAGGGAAATGAGTCACGTCGCCTTCTACATCATTCTAAAGAAGGGTCAGCATTGCTAAGGTAGAAATGCTACTCTTCTAACCGTTGCATGATGGAGCTCTTCCACTGGCTCTTCGTCCTCAATGATCGGTTCCAACAGTGGCTGGAGATGTGATACCGCTCTAGATGTGCTGAGCCTGAAAGTTGGACCTTTGGAACTCTCACTCCACCCTCTGCAAATGCGTTCAGAATCCACACAGTTCTGGCAACTGGGCACTTTTTTATCACACCGCTTTCGACGTTGTCTTGAATGATATTAGCGTTAAAGTCAACTGTTTATCGCCTACTTTTCCATACCTGCAGGTTGAGCATCCTTGCTTGGGTTTTTTTGAAGCTTTCGCCATTTGTGCTTACCACAGGTAATAAAGTTCGATTTGCTGGAACTTTTAAAGATATATATAAAGAAGCAGCTAATTCCTTAGTGGAACTAGAAAACTCAGACTCAGCCCTGTAATTTTCGACCTTCGCTATTCTCTCGGGGATGATCCTGGTTCCACTCAGATCATCCAGGATACTCTTGGCGGTGATCCAGATGACCCGCTTGGGGGATAATCAACGATCTCTCGTAACAGATTGTGATTTTCTGATAAAGGGCAAAATTATTCTATAGCCATAACATGTTCTTTCATAGATTAATAAGAAGAATTAACGTCCATCCCTGCGTGCCGGAAAAACCCCCGTGCCGGAAAATTTAATAGGTACTTGGACTTTGTGCGTCCAAAAAACCACATATAATGTAATTCCTCCTACGCTGGTTTAAAAATCCCTCCCCCTCAGCTATTCTACGACACCCTCAGCATTTATTACAAAGAAATTATATCAATGTTATCGCCGATATTACGGATTTTCAAAGAGGTATGTTTTTCTACAAGAACACACTTTTTATATTATTGTCTTGTGATTAAGCTCTCACGTCTCCTTACATTTTTAAGAAGATCGTCTTCAAGCTCTCACATCCCTCAACCACACGAGAAGTCGTAGTCAGCCTTGTGGCTGCTGTGGCGTGCAGATTAATTTATGATCGCCACATTGCTTGGTACTCGGGCTGAAACGAGCAAGGGGCTTGAGCAGCCCCGCACGGGCTCGGCGATATACAATACCCGTGAAAGCCTTAGACAACAAGGCCACAGTGGCCAGCGCCACTCTAAATGAAAGACGGCCGGAACTATGATTTTCCAGTACAACAACACGGATTATTTCGTCCCTTCTCTCGTGAATCCAAATACATCTCACCACCTCAGACTTCCTCACTACCTCGCCCATATCGCTACTGAAATTAACCAACCAAACTACACCTCCAGGAAGCATCGTTAACGACCCTCCGACACCACCCCTCACTGCGGACGCCAAAATCTCAGGTTGTGATAAAAACCCGGGCCCATCATTTATCACTCGGCAGGAAACCAGGCACCTCTCGACTCGTTTTGACCACTTTTACAACTATGGAATCCCCCTCTCGTCTCATTGCCGTTGAATCAAGCAGCTTTGAGGCTGATGTTCAAAGTACTGCGATGCGGGTCGATTTCGTGACCAGTGAAGTGACCAGTGAAGCGACCTTTTTTTGGGTGACCAAAGCGCTCGCTTCACCGGAGACGAATTTGAACAGCCTCGCTGATCTCAGCACTTTCAAAGACGTGTAAGCTATACGTTTATAAGTCCTATTTCTTATACCACCAACTGACACATGATTATTAGGATTGGGGACCCTACTGAATGGCTACGTGCAGAAGTCAAGGGACAAGAGGGACAAGCTTTACGAGCTTGGATTGAATACCATTTCGATCATGAACGGGAGATTTATATAAGAGTCAGCTTCACGAATAAGACTTTGAAATATTGTCGCATTCAGTGTAAATGGGTTGAGAGAGAGGACGAGGGATATGAATCTTGTCTAGCAGGTGATGAGATTGGCTGGGTTACAGAGGAGCGATACTATGGTGTAGGTTTAACACCAGATGATACAATCATAGTTGTTGAACTTTCCCCTATGGAAGAAATTACTATTGTGGAGGGGAAAACACCAAGCACACAACAAGAGGGTAGCAAAGCAAGTGCCGGAGGGTAAACGTAGGAAATACCCATTTGACGAATACTAGAGATATCACATATCTAAGGAGTACAATTTGTCAAGGGAGGGGAGAGGTATAGTTTGAATAAGAAGGAAAAGTTGTAGTGGTAAAAATCGTTGTTGTCCTTGAAGGATGTTGCCCTAGAGGCTATCTTAAATACAGCAAGAGGCAGCTCAATCACGTGACAAATGGACCTCTGAGGTCAACCCCACCACACTATACTCTGAGGGATTCTTGCAGGATGCGGTATTATGTACTGAATCTCGAGTGGAAGCTGCTGAAGAGAGTCAACAGGTCTTCAATTCGGGGCGCACATAGTAGCGGCATATGGCGTTGCGTTAAATAATTAGCTATTCCCCGATAAATGGCACATCAATTGCACTAACTTAATTTATACATCTTGTTCTTATTATCACAATAATTTATTTCGATTAAGCTATTTGACAATATTATTTTATAGTGTGGATCATGTCATACAATTAGCAAATAGCTGGACTCTTATGGAAGCTCGTAGAAGCCTGTAAGAGCCCATAGAAACTCTGAGGAAGTGGGTATTAGTTTAGTCTGAAGCTCTTTTTTTTTTAGCAAAGTTTTAATTAAAATACGCTGTAGACTATTTAACAGCAGCGCCATAATTGTGGATAACACGCTGACTTTGGCGGGGTGGAAAAAGTGGGAAGGACGAAGAAAGGGGAGGTCACCGCCAATTCTGCTTTTTTAAGGTACCAGCCACAGGTTTACGCCTTAAAAGTTATAAAATTAGCGTCACTTAATTCGCTTTCTATTATACAAACCCTGCCTTGGATATCTTTTACGTTCGAGGCTCTCCTAGCAAGGACGCCTCTGAAAGGGCTTTACTGGCGCGGTCGCCCATAAGGTACTACCTTGTTGCGTAAGGATTGAACAAGAACAATGAAACGTGGCTCGAAGTGTGGCTCGAGATGCAGATCGCAGAGCGGCAGCGGACATGTGGCTATGCATAGAATCACGTTTAGAAGCCATATATCACGTGACCAATTTCCTTCAGAGCGGCTGTGGATTTGCGGGGCTATCTCTACCAGACATCGTTACTCGCTTTGATCCGAGGTACCGACCCGTGTGGCGACCTTGCATGATTATTCTGTGCGCCACAGCCGCGATAAGGATGTTAACGATCTCCCACATAATCAGATAGTTAAAAAACTTGAGGGAGATCTTTCAACGACTTTTAAAAGTAATATAAACCTAATAGTGCAGCTACAATAGAGGAAGTCTATTATGATATGAAAAAAGACTTATTACAAATCAACCGTAAGACGACGACGCGAATATAATTTTTCTCAATCGATGGCATCTAAGAACTTTAGAAATAGCCACGCAATGCAATAGACAAAAAATCATAAGGGATGTTATGTTGTACACAGATTTATTAATGCTTGAAGCCAAAGTACCGGCATAATTTTCCGGCACGGAGGGTTTTCCGGCACGCAGGGATAGACCAGTTATAAACAGGACAGTATGGTTGAAAATGATCGTTGGACTTGATGCTTGAAGAGGAGCTGGATGGTATCATGCACATGGGCAGGTGGCACCTTCTTGTAATTCCAGAGCCTACTTTAATTAGGTCTCAGTAGTCAGTCCATAAATACCATACTTTTGCAACCCCAAATATAGATACTATAACAAAGCTAGAATTAGCTCATACTACAGTTGTGTAGAATTACCAGGAGGCTACAACATTTCTCAATAGGTAGAACCCAGGCTTTGTCAAACATTAATATATTAGCTCCTATGTAATTATCACGTTGAGAAGACTAAACTTATATGCAGAATGAGGTTGCAAGACTAAATTAATCAGGATTATACAAGAGATGATATGATATTCCTCCGAGTGGACACAATGCTATGATATTTCTTGGGCTCAAACAATCCCTCTGTCCCATCAATTTATACGTGTGTGAGGGCCACTTTGAGTAGTGGAAGGTCGTCAGAAATAATAGCTTTTGGCTTTTTCGTAAAGTTTTGGCGAACAGCATCATTTCGTATATTGATATGGCCCTTTGGACTTCTCCGAAACAAGGGAGGGATCGCTGGAAGGCATGCGCAGATAACGCTGATATGAACTTCTATGGTGCTCCAGTACCCCACTGGCACATAATCCCCTGGTATCATGGTCAGTAGCCTGGTTACAGCACCGCCACGAGACATACATGTTATGTTTTGAGTATTCGCAAACTTGACAAGAGACGTAAGTCGAAGGCTACCAACAATGACGATACTAGGTATCCGTATTAGTATAACACTCCCATTCGGAACTGGGTACGTACAAGATTCCTAGGCCAAACACAATCAAAAGGTGAGCCTTACGTTCCCAGGACATCGCTAACTTCGCCAGCCGTGGCAGCGGCAGAACAAGCACAACAACGTCTAGAAAGATATTGATCACGCCACTAACCCACCCCAGAACATTGACATTAACACATGCTGCTTGAAGCGTGCCATCCCATCTTCCCCATGCAGCATGAACAGGAATGCATTGAAATATCGAGACAAAAATGAACGCAGTGCTATACAGAACATTGACTACTATAACAGCATATACAACCCTCCTGAACGTCTCTTGGGGAAATATTCGGAGATAAAAGCATAATACAGATAGCCTTATCATCATTAGGCTTCCAAGATAGAGAAGCTCGTCGAAATAGTATATCTACACAAGGTTAGGATTAAATGCTGGCTCTTGCTGCTAATAGCTTACATAAAGGATATGAGTTATATGATCGAATGGGATAATCCAGATGTCTTTCCCAAGTCCGGAGTTCGCGACTGTATATAAGATTAACAGCCATTGGCATGGAAATGGGATTGGACGTACGAATAACGGATAGCGCGGAGAGTGGGATGACAAGCGCCTAGGTTCCGTCAGCTTACTGCTGCAGGGTAGATTTCTGGTTCTACCAGTGTAGCAATCATAACCCAGTCGTCCAGTCCAAAGCTTCCATTCATCTTTCTTGCGAACAGTCGTAGTGCAAGGCTCAGAAAAGCCAGAGAGCCTCCTACAACCCCTGTGATAGATACACTTTTGGTCCTATCTCGAATTTGATGTCGCGCCGCTGTTTCCGTGATGTTTTTGTTCGCTGGCACTATCAGGTATGAGACGAGAAGAGCACTATTACTACGACCTACTAAGCAGCTCTTTGATTGTACAATTACTGTTTGTGCATATGTCCGCCAGATTCGAGCGTATACATGGTATCTGAAATATGTTAGCATCGTTGGGGGAAAGAATGCTGCGTCTTTGTCTTACCGTACAAGCAGGAAAGCCTGCAGCCGTACTCACAGGAACTGCTTGAGCGGAAAGAATACCAACGGATAAGAAAGTCGCAATTATCAAATGTTTCTGCATATTCAAAGGATATTTGAAAAATTTGAATTGAATAGGTGCGCCTGTTGCACGACTGATCTCTGTTAATTTTGAAGGGTATCAAACTGCCAGATGAGCATCGCGTCATACTTACAGTGGAGACTGGATCATCTCCAAAGCTATCGTAGTGCATGGTTTATCCCCGTCGCTTCAGACCCACAGGAGAGACGAGATAATCTAGGGATCATCCAAGGATCAACTTTATATCGTAAGCAATTGTGTTTACGCATATCGATAGTGGGGAAGTGTTGCATTACTGGAGATTCAAGGATCTGGGATATTGCTTCGTGTGTCTTGTCCCTCCTGTTTACTCAAATGCTTTCACACTGGTCAATTAGCTATTCGCCGTTCTCGATACTCCACTGACTGTAGAAATGCAGCACGAAGACCCAAGGAATCTGGGTTTATCATCTGAGTATGTACGTCCGTCGCAATCGCGTATAAACTAACGATGGTTAAGACAAGGTCAACCCGCGGACATAAAACATCCTGGCAACTGGCATTATGAGAAGGATTTTGAAGATGGAAGTCATGACTCGATCAATGACACGCTACCTGGTCTAAATACGACGGCGGGAGTGATCGCTACTACGGATCAGGGGGGGAGCCCGATCAGTGACTTCTCAGGCCTGGGAGACCCAGAGTTCTGCCTTGGGCAAGCTGAGAAAGATGAGAAGGTTCACCAAAAAGCGTTGCCTAGCAGTCAAAGAGGTTATGATCGATCATCAGGGTCTACTTTGACTCACCCAGCCAAGATATCAGAGGATCATGCTGGAAGGGTGAGTCTAATGCAACAGTGTCACGCTGCTTGTACTAAGAACATAGCAGATGCGTGTTAACGAATTACTGTCACGATCTCCACAGCCTGTACGCCATGCTAAACGAGCTCGAACGGGCGAGGAAGAGGACACCCGGAACAAAAAGCGCAGACTTCTGATATCAGCTTCCACCACAGCATCCAGTTTCCAGCTAGATGGTAACTCAGAAGGTCGAAGTCTCGTACAAATCTGCAATGACCCCAATCCTGGGCCAAGCAGACCGGGAGAAATCCGGGAAGTCCTCTCAATTCCCTCAGTATTATTTGCTTTGGATGGGAGACTTCACAGCTTTTGGCCTACAACCGTAGTCGAGTCAATGGTCGAAAACTTTTCAAGGCACTGCAATGTCCACCTGAACACAAAAGAATACAAGGTGGATCCTGTCATGAGATATTCGTTACCTGAATTCAACCGTTGGTACTTGGCAGAAACGGCAAAATATGCTTCCACCCTGAGATTCTCGATCTTCAGGGAAGGGAAACTTGAAAGAGGATATCCTGGCTGTAAGGTTGATTCGTACTTCTTCCACCTATTGAAGCAGTGCATATGGGATCATTTCTGGGAAACATCAGAGGTGGAACAACGGCCACCATGCTTTCAAATAGTGGTCACTGCTTGTAGAGACCCGGATCTGTAACTATGGTTTGACGCAGGAGGATATGTTTTCGGCAAAGGTGTCGTATTTGCGATAAACAGCTGCTTCCTGTTCTTGTATAACGACTATATAGCGTTTGAAAATGCAGGCACTGTAAAAAGATTGTAGATAGGTTTAAGGAATTCCCCAGAACTGAGGGCTGACAGCATAAATTAAGTAGTTAAAAGCCCAGGCTCCAGACATCCACGGCGTTTCCTTACTAAATACAGAACCTAGGCTTGAGTGTTGTGACCAGACGACAACACGCTTAGTCCATTCTAAAGCAGTGGTAAAAGATATACCCGCTTTGAAGCTCGCTCATACATTCTAAAAGTCTGGAGGTGGACCCCGTACCCTGATCTTTCCATGCTCATCCAGATCTGTGCCTTTAGAGCTTAACTCCGATTCATAAGCCCCCTTTGTATGAGAGATCTCATCAGCAGCAATTCCAAGCTCGTCCTTCGGGATCCAAACAATAGGACGACAAGGTCGTAGAGCCTCGTCTTGAAGCTGGTCTGCTTCAAGACTGTTTAACTCGACAGTCGAGTGCTCAACGATCTCCTTTCCGCGTCCTGTTTCAGGCAGGCACTTGTGCTGGCTGCGACTTTGGTTTGACTTGAGAAAGTTGAGAAGAGGCACGCAAGACAACCCTCCGTACAGATGAATGTGGAACAATACAGTCAACGCTCCAGCCACTGCCATAATAATTCCTTGCGTGATGCAAACTGCATTATTCTCAGCGTCGCGGACGAGAAAGAATAAACCTGCCAAGCACAACTCCATGAAGTAAATGCCGGCGAACAACTGACGCAGTGCTGTAGGATAAAAGATGCCGCTCGTGCCAATGTCTGATTCTGCAAGTTTCGGTGGAAACGCTCGATACAATAGCCAGATTGCCGTGAAGTAAAAGCCACTGAAGACTAGAATTAGGGGAGCGATCACGGAAAAAATGATGCCTGGAGAAAAATCCTGTTAGTGATGTTACAATGTGAAGAAGTAAACTTACTTATGCACGCGATATTTGTGATGACAGGTATCAATGCCCCCCATTTGTGCAAGTTCACCATCTCAACCCTCGCCCATTTTTGTCTCGCCGTCTTATCGAGCAATGGAGAGAGAACTGCTAGATTGAATAGCCGAGTGGCGTCGATAAGTGTAGAGACTACCGATGTGACGGTGACCATTATCAGATAGGAGAAGAAATAGTTAGACCCCTTAGGAAGATTTCGTCCAAGGACAACAGGGAGAGCTTGGATCGCAGTTGTCAGTTCCCCAACCGTAGTTGTGATGCCGGCCGACAAGGATATGATGAGAAATCCTTGTATGAAGAGGAAGGCGAAGTAATATATCTGGACGTGGTTCTCGGTAGCCTGGCGTGAATGAAGCCCTTCGATGTTTGTAATCAGGCGTATTGCAATTGGAATTGATGCCGAGATGCCAGCCAGCAGTGTGGGAGGTAACACTCCTTGAATAGCCGCAATGAGCCATTCTGGAAGAGTTTCTATCCACTTCAACCAAGAGGCAGCGTTGGCAAGGTATTTTATCTGGGACAATGATCCCACGACGGTGACTGGCACGGCGAAGCCGAGGATGAGCCCAGTAACAAGGAGGTATACAACGACGGTCCGAACACGTTGCTGCCACCAACTGATCGAGACGTGAGTCCAAATCGTGTCACTTGGAATTGTAGCATGTTTCAGTGTCCAGCTTGGAGGGATTTGCGCTCTGAGTGCAATGGCCGCTAGTGGCATCGAGATTGGTCGGTTGAAATGAACGATCGTGGTGTTGGTCTGGGGGAAGATTTCTGGGTGTTGTTGCTCATATTCAATCTCTTTGTTGAATTGAGCGACCCAGGAACGTAGATAATGAACTGCATCGACATGCTCTCCGACAAATGGCAGCCAGTGAAGCTTACGAAGTAGGAAGGATGGCCGGTCTTTCTGATCCAGGTATTTCATCCAAAGAGGCTCAGGTCGATTGTATGTTTGATTTCTTGTCGCCTTTCGGAAGTTTGCTTTCATAATGAGAGTGGTCTCGGCGAGCTCTAACTTCCTGAGTAATGCAGCTCGACGGCGTATCTTCGCCCGTAGACTGCTGTAGTTCCGGTTCGAGGTTATGGAGCGCACACCGCCTGCAGTCTTGTGCAAGTGCCGCTGAATTTCAGTAGGAGAGAGTGGTCGCACCGAGCTGGAAACAAGAAGGGACCGAAAGACGTCGACGGTTGATAGGTGCCGAATTCTAGTATACTCCTGCAGCTCGTGTTGAATGATATAACAGACGAAAATGGTCACGAGTAGAGCAACCACAAGATGCACCCAGTACTTATCTGTTTGCAACATGCTCACATTTGAAAAGCTCAAACGATCTAGGCCTTTGACACCTCCGGTCTCATCCCTGCCATCGATGGCATTCAACGGGATAAGTATTGGAGAGATTATGAGTCCAAGGAGGAGGAAGACCCGTGTAAGAGTGTGTAGGTACCGATGGAAGAAGTAGTTGTCAAGTCCAGCTGCATGTTTCGTGTGAAAATCTGGAGGTGGGAAGATGAGCAGTTTTAGTGATGGACGAGTTGGCTGCCAGCTCATATTAGAGACCCGACGCGCTTTTTGGGAGCTGGGGGTTAGCATAATGCTTTTGAGACAGAGCTGCTGTGCTTACTAGTACTCTGGAAACCTGAGCTTAAGGCAGATATATGTAATCAATCCCAGGCCAAGTATCGCTGCCGACGCTGTAACAGAAGCTAGAAAGGTTTTCAACGATTGACCATGTGTCTTTTGAGCTTTGCCCATGGTGTTATCAAGCATGTGAGCCATCTCGCTGCTCATCGTATAGAGTTGTATAAGGAACACCGACCCGTCGTTCGATGTTGGCTCTTTATAGCCACGTGATAGAGCTCCACCCAATATCTACTCAGATGGATGATCTCGAGGATCCACAATTCGGATGATTCATGAGACTGTGACTCATCTTTCACTTGACTTAATAGTTCTGGCTTTCCGCCGAACTGCTACAAAAGCTGCAGCTCATGGGACAGAATGATGTGGAAGCCTCCGTGGTGTTTGCTCTGGATATCGTCTATGCTGGCACTGCTCAAATGTAATTCTCCCGATTCATCCTTTACTGACCTGGCTAAGGTCGTTCAGACATCGCCCTAGATTCCGCAGATCAAAGCGTTGATTTGTCGCATATACACACCCGAAATGGAAATAGCAGTGGTACAATCTTCATGAAGTCAAAAACGAGTCAATCGATCGTGCCTGTTCAATTCGTCGTTTCAGGGAATTGCTCAGAAGTAGCCGCCGACTTTGTAGATCTTGTGGAAAACGTTTCTCATCACATCATTCAATCGTATGACCGCGAGTCAAATAATTGGCCACCTTTTGAGCAATTACAGGAAACCGTTATAGTATGGATTAGCAACAGAGAGTTTAGATTGAGTCTAGACTTACTGGTCGAAGAGAAAATTGGCCAATCGGGGTACCGAGAGCTTGTAGGATTACTTGAGGGAACTCTGTTGCACCTTTTTAGAGCTCAGGGGCACGAAGTATTTGAAGCAGTATGGCTCCGCGGACAACAACGTGGAATAGCATTCCAAGCTTGGTGGACGTTATACACCGTCTTAGGTGGAACGGTCGAAATTTGTGGAAGGCAAGCGAGCATTTCAGTCGCTGAGAAAGAACTATAAATTAAGCTTAGGAATTCAAGCAGCCTTATCTAGATACCTCCAGTCCGTAAAGGTACGTTAGCGGTGCATAGAATATTGACAATGCTTTATCTTTCACAGTAAGAAGGTTCCTCGAACTGCGCTGTGTCTGAAATCTGGGACTGAGTCCAGTCTTTACCCCCCGGAAGAGCCACCCATCACGATCCAAAAATAGTCACAGTATTTTCTAATATTTGCGAGCTTTTTTCCTTCGCGATGTGATCTCGTAACCTCGATCTACGGAATGAGTTTTTCATTGTAATAAATGTATATCAATTGGTATCAAGAACGAGCTACTACTCACACCCTCCTTTCTATGACCCATATAGCGGCATCCTTTGAGATAGCCCTACGCAGTTTTGCAATATCACCATGATACACCCGCCGAAGGTAAAGTGAGTCTGGCAGAGATGATTGTCTCGCTAAGGGGATCATCTCGCCAAAGGGATCATCTTGACAAAGGGATCATCTCTCGTTAAGCAAACTGCTCTCTTCCTTGCAGAAAAAGGTACAAGCGGCGGCTTTGCTATTAAAGTAGTAAAGGGAGTAATAATGTAACATTCCTTGCAAAAGCGCTAGATGAGACCCCTCATGCTGCGCTGTGAACGCCTTTTAATATTATTACGTGCGGCGTTTATTTGAATTTAACGTCTATTGACATGTGAGCCAAGGCGTTCAAGAAAGTCCTATGCTGTGAGATGAGAATATGCTCTTACTCACCCGCATTCACATGAGATTTAGTCTTATTTTAGATGAGGATAAGCATGCCATGTTTTCCCGGAGTCTTTTTCACTCACCTGGACAGGTTGGAAAAGGCGACGTTGAAACCGATAAGGAAAAGTTTTACGCTTCAATGGCATGTCGAAAGCGCATGCATTCAAAACTAATACTCACAACACTTGGTATTCACAATCGGCCGTCTCCAAGATAGGTAGATTGTGGAGTTATTCGATGGCTCATCATGATAAATAATTGAGGATTATGTATGACGCGACGGCGCCCCTTAGAAATTTATACATAAGCTCCAGTTTTGAAGGGCCGCTTTAACAAGATTCTATGTTAATTTTTCTGAAACTGAAATATGTAGGTTCGAGGACTACCTAGAGAATTGGCTCGCCTACCGCCATCCTCGCCTCTTTTGCAACAACCGCATTCGCAATTATGACAGCCGGAAGCCACGCGCGTTCGATGTAAAGGCTATATGCAAACTGGCCTGCCTTCGTGGAATCGATAATGTGTAGTCCGCCGCGCCGAACTTTTGAATATCTCTGTGCAGTCCGGTCTGGCATAAGGGAAGCTCTCTTTTCTATTCATGACACCAGCGAGCCCTGCTCGATCGGCAGACATTTTTCAGAGAGTTACTTGAGACTATTGTGGAGGGGCAAATCCCAAGCAACCACACAACAAGAGGGGGATGCACTCAAGGCATAAGGAATAATTTTGATACGAAAGAACAAAACAACGAAACCTTAAGATGTTACATATCTGAAGAGTACAATTTGTCAAAAAGGGGCCAGGGAAAAGAATGGATTAAACCAAATAGTTGTGGTACTGTTGTGGGAAAAGATTCTTGATTCTTGATGAGGAGTGACGAATGCACCCCTTAAGTATTGCCTTAGAGAAATTTACGCCGAAGCTGCATCCAGTAACGTGACTCCACACAAAAATGAGGTGGCCCTGCCACATGCGCCCCCTCTTCAAATAATCAACTCGTCCCCGAGTTCTATGTACAAAAGAATGTAACAGCTCCATCTGAGCTTCAAATGTCAAAAGAGTGCAAGTGGTAAAGGTCGTTGCCGCTGCCAAAATCATGTGACAGTTGACAGGTCAGAATCCCTTCACCTTTGGGAGCAAACATCGGCTCGCTTAGCGCTCCCCACCACCACTCTTAAGGTAGGCTCTCCCCCCTCAACCTCTCCAACTTCAAACTTCTTCTTCCTCCTCAACCTCAAAGGTAGACCACCAACTCTACTCTTATTCTACCTTCGCTCTTCTTTTCCTTTCCTATCAACAACACCTCCAACCTCACGACGCGTCGTCCATCGTCTGCCGGTGCGGTGAAGTCAACAATGAAGCTGGCGAGGCTGAAATGGCTCCAAAGGCAAGTTTGCCCCCTCAATTTGACCCAGATCAAGGCTACCACTCTCCGTAGACCTCCAAACGACTCCAAGGAAGCTTTCTGGCGATCTTTATGCTTTGCGACGCGTCGTCGCCGCCTTCGCCGTTGATAATTCCCTCAGATTCAAAGTGGTGGCGTTCACAACTTCAGCTTTCCCGCCGACACTCTGAATTTGCCATCTCCTCACTCCTGCAACCTCCCCACAACTACAACTTCTCCATCTCTAAGAGCTTCAAATGGAGTCTCTCTCTCTCTCTCTCTCCTAAGCTACGTCTCCATCACCTCTCCTTGAGACCTTGGAAATCCGCTGACTTGACCTCTACAGATTCACCGGTCGCAGTCTTGGCACCACCATCACCACCTTCGTCATCTCTTCCCTTCTTCAAATAACTCCACCATTCCTCCATATCGTCGCGAAAGAATAGGCTGAGCACCTTCTGCGATCTGTACAAGTCTCCCATCCCAAGATTGAGACGATTTGAAGATGTCGCAAATCAAACTTTTGCCGTGGAGCCGCCAAGGTGAGTTTTATCTATTCCCCCATCATAACTTCACTTTTTTCCTCCATTCCAATTCTCTTCCTGACAACAACTCCAGTACGAACTCTACGACCTCGTCGTCGCCGTCGGTCTCCAATTACCAACGCGTTATTTTTGCAGATTGTTGTCGCCATTGCTGATGGATTAAAGCTGAGCGGCTGTTTTCCCTTCTTTCTCTGTCTCTCCTGCCTTCACCTTTCTTATTCGGGAAACCGTCTTGGGAATGGCCACAACGTCAAGCAAAGACTCCTCCACTCTCACTTCTTAGGCTTAGAACGTACCCGGGCTGGCCATCCCCAATACTGATCTACCTTTGAAAATGAGACGTGTGATGTCATAGGATCGTTCAGATCTTGGGTCGCTGAAGGCTTGATCGCGTGGTCTGCACCATGGCCAAAGTACCTTAGGGAAAGGCCAAAGCCTCCACACAGATGCTGACACTTCCAGATCTCCGCAGATTGATTTGTTGCCTATGCCGACTCGACATAGCTCCATCAACAGCTCTCCTACCAAGTCCAAGCTCGACTTCCTTCTATACTGTCTTTCCTCCTCCTCCTAAAGCAACAAACTCCGCTGATATATCCTGGAAACATACACAGGTGTGGGGAATGGTAATGGGCAGCGGGTTTTCTTGGATTGACGTCATGGGGGATATGAGGACCTCAGGTTGCTCAATGGTAATGGGGGTTACCATTGAGAGACTTGTCGTTGAGTGTATCAACCTTGATTGAAATCTAAGTTGCTTGGCCGTAAGACCCTTGGGATGACATGGTAGGCTCTAAGCCTTGAGAGTTGCGAGGACTGTCGAGTTAGTCAAAGGTAATGGGGGTTACCATCTTGACTTTCTTGCTGTTGAGTGTATTCTTTCAAACTTAGGGCTGGCTGTGTTATCCCCCCGTCCGACAGAGGCCGTGTGGAAGAACGACAGAGGGTCACATCCCCTTAGTCTTCATTCGCCGTCTTCAAGCATGAGCTTGGCATGCTGTGGGTCCTTGGCTATGTGGGCTGTTGGCTATGTGGGCTGTTGGCTATGGTCCATTGATGCTTTCAGCTGAGGGCCACTTGGAGTCTTAACAAACTTCAGCACTAAGGTGCACCCCAGAGGGGCCATTGAGTTGCTACTTTGGCCTCTGCAGTACCCACTCTGTTGTACCATACTTGCTTTTCCCGGCCCAGGCTTCTTCACTGCACTCCGTAGTTGCGAGCCTAGTACCAGGTTCGGTCCTTAAATGGGCTGTCGGTATCTAGTAAGGGCCCTGACCAGGTTGAAAGGGCGGGAAAGATCGTCTAGGTTACAGGCTCTTCCCTCGATCCAAGAGGGTCATGGGAGATGTCCGGTTTGAGTGCCTGGGCTTTCAAAAACGTTGGTTGGGCGTCGGCCGATGGCATGTTCAGTCCTCCAACACAAGGGTTCCTTAGATGGTTCGTTTTTTAACGTTCTATCGCAGATGGCTTTCAGCATGTTGCATGGCATGCACAGTGGGTTGTAGGCTTGGTGATCGGAGCTTGCCTGGGATGAGATCTTTAACCGGCGTTGCTTTTGCATCGTCCTTGGAAGCTGTAACCGAAGCTCTTGCCGGCGGTTTCACCACTGCGCAGGCGGGGTAGGCGTATGAGCAATCCTGGATCTGAGGCTTTTCGTGGGTTCTGGTCCCTTGTCTTTGAGATAAAGTGTGAGGCAGGCACACTTCGTTCGTCTAAGTCTCAGTTGATGGTTACTGAGGCCGGGTCGAGTCGCTGTTTCCGCCGTTCAGATCTTCCTCCTTCATTCAGCTCCCAATAATAGATCATAGTGATCTCACTACCGGGACAGCTGCATTGTATGGGGTGCTGTTTGGTATCGCAGTGGCCAGGCTTGGGGGAAAACTTTTTATCAAAGGCCTATCGACGTTGTTCTGGAGGGCTTTCAGCGTTTTGGGTCTCTGTGCGACTAGTTTGGGGCTTATTCAGATGGTTGGACACTTCCCTGATCAACTTGATCATAACGTAACGTTACTGCGTCGGGCTTCGGGCCGGCAGATGTTGCCCAACCTACTTGCCTACATCAAACATCTAGTTCATCAGAGGCTCCCTGAATTGCTTGATGATAGACGCCTCAAGTTCCTGCTGGACTTTTCTTTCTTTTAGATTGAGATGGACAGGGTTGGAGTGGAGTGCTCGTTTGCGTAGAAGGTTGTCAGTGGTGGGACTCTTGAGTCTCATTTCTTGTCCCCTTTTTGCGTGAATGAGTTTCTTCCGTGGGGCCAGCTTTCTCTCTGACTTTTCAGGGTTAAGCAGGCTCTTCTTGCGCTGCTTGTTGTTGGTTTTCATACTGTACGCTCCCTTGGATGCGCCACACATCATGGCGTAGCACTAAATCCTTGACTTGTAGAGGCCGTTTCCGTATATTGTGGCGAATATCAAAGGCTTTTTTACCTTCTTGCCGTCTTCTGGTTTTCCGGTGCACAGCTTCTTCAATGTGCTCATGTCTCATATAAAACTGTAACGCCCTAAGCTGTAAAAGCTTGCCACGGTCCTTGACTTCTTCAGTGAAGAGAGATCTCCACGTAGGGTATTGAGTCTTAACTGGGAGAACTGGCTCTTTTCCGTAAACCAGGTAAAATGGTGTGTGACTAGTAGAGCCGTTTATTGTGGTTCGATTCGCGAACATTACAGCAGGTAAATTGTTGACCCATTTGCCGTCCATTTTTGAAAGAGCGTTCTTGAGTGGGCCGTGGCCTCTTTCTATCATTCCATTTGCCTTCGGGTTATATGCTGAGACTTGGATTCGCCGAATTTCCATCTTGTTTAGTAACTCAACGACTTCGCGCATATTCTCGCCTCCACCGTCAACAACAAGTTTCTAAAAGAGTCCATGGCGGCAGATGATATCTTCCCATATAAATTTCGCAACTTCTTTTGCTGATTTAGAGGCCAAAGCTCTGGCTTCCACCCAATCACTCATATCGTCTCGAGCAATAACGAAATATCTTTTGCCGTGAGTTAGAGGCATAAAGGTAATGTCAATGCCCTATTTTTCCATCAGTTTATTTGATGCTGTAGGGAATAGTGGCTCCTCTTGTCTCTTATCGTCTTGATGTTGACAATTCACACAGCTTCTGACGTACTCAGCGGAGTCTCGATAAAGTCCTTTCCAAAAGTAACGGCTTGAAACTCGATGATAGGTGCTTTCTCTCCCTTTGTGGCCGAAGCTTCCCTCTTTAGTGTCTTCTCCTAAAGTGGTGTGGTTACTCGTATCACCCTGAGGTCAGCCGTAACATCAAGTGTTTGGTCCAAGTTGATGATATGCTCTAATATAAACCTTCGTATCCCAAGGAGAGCTTTTTCTTAATTATAATCCGAATAAGGGCCTTTCACCCCTATGTTGTTCACAAAAGGCATGGCAATGTTAGGAATAACGTTTTTGAGGATCTTCGTAATAGTTTGTACAAATTGTGCCACTGAATTTGTACACCCTTGAGGGAGTCGAGTGTTTTGGACTAAGCCAATATTCGGAACCCAAAAAGCCGTCATATCACAACTCGATTGATACAACACTTACTCATCATAGCCCAAATAAAGGTTCACTAAGCTTGTAATATGACAGCCAGCAAATTCTTCAGAGAACTCGTCCACTGACGGAGGGAGATTGGCGTCTCTTCGAGTAATTGCGTTGAGCATAGTTGCCGAGTTGATTAAGCGATATTTTCCAGCTTTTTTCTTTTTGATAAGAAACCAAGGATTCTGGTAAGGGCCCTCTAAAAATTCCAGTACCCCTCTGTTGAGTTTGTCTTGAACCATTTTAGTGATTTTAGGAACTAATGCTCAAGGTAAAGCATAATTAAGAGCTTGCCATGCCTTATACTCAATAGTCTTGAGTTTCACCGGGGGGGAAACATTTTTGTGAAATATTCCACACTTAGGCCATTCAAAGGCAATCGAGCCTTCTCAATTCAGCATCATCTCATCAAATAGCGCTCTTTCTCTTGGCCTTAGCATATCTCCCACATTCAGTGACTTTAGCCTCTCCGAAGTAAGCCTTGAACCTTTAGGGACCGCCGTAAATCTCGGAAGTAGTAAATATTAAAATTCGCCGACTTGCGCTTAAATTATGTCTCTAGCTCTCGACCTTTTGTACTAATCGGCTCTTCCACTAGGGGGATCTCTAATTCCATCAGCTTCATTCACAGGTTGAACTTTTCTTGACTTTGGCTTATATATTATTCATATCCGGTGTGTTTGAGTCTTGGGTCAAAATGAAGATTTAAATAATATTTTGTTATATTTTATGCTGAATTCAAATGTAGGCTTCGGGTTAATAATCGCTGGAGTGCCTAGTATAGGCTTGTTTTTTATTGGTGCTTCTGTGAAATCAACATTTAGTACTGGAAACCCATCTTTAATATCTGATTTTGGCACACAAAATTCCCTTTAAAGGTATTTAATAATGATCATTTTTGACTCGTCAAAGGCAAAGTCGCCCCCCTCTTCAAAATACTTGCCCCTAAGCATAAAATTGTTGGATTAAAAAGAGCTTTGCAAAGCACCAACTGTAACGCTCTTCTTACAGCTAATTATTTGTTTCCCAAAAACTCGTCCTCGCTATCTTTAATATAACTGTCACTGTAGGTGTCGTTCTAGATTCGTCCAATTCCGTGCTCGCCCTTCAATGTTAAAAGGTGTGTGCGCGAGCGGGCTAGAAGGGTGACATCTCTCACTGCAGATAGTATTATAAGAAGAACACACCTAAGAAGCGTCGATGACATTCTCGTCAACATCGCCAGCGACACGCCCAAGCATCAACCACGCCCCTTCCTCAAAGCAGCATGCGACTCAACGCACCAACAGGGTGTGCAAACGCCATAGCGGCAAGGCTGTACTCCGAACTTCCACGGCCTTGGTCTCGATGCAATATTAACTCTACGAACTTTCTCACATCATTGAGCGAGCTCACATTCTGCATTCAGTCTCTACAATCTTACACATTTTATCGCTGTCCAGGAGGCCAGGAGGTGGAGTCTCTTTCGGCTCACTCAACTCTTCGACCTATCGGCTGCTTTGGGAAAGTTGATGTCCTCACGATCAAGTCAGCGACACGACACGGAAATTTTTTTGGGTGGTTAGAGTGGGAGGAATGGCGGTTATCGGCATTAAGACTGAAGGGAAGCCGTGGGAATGGATCTCCTCAAAGTTTCCATATAAGAAACTCACCCCGTAATACGCACGCGCTGGAATATGATTCGAGACAACACCTGAAAAGATGCGGACGAGATTTGGTTTTCATCAAGAATCTAATGAGCAAAACTTGGATATAGACGGCTTAAATGACTCCATGATGGTGGCTGAATACGGAGTAGCGAGTTTTCACCACTTAGGGAAGTTGGAAACTTCGACTCGTCTAAATGCAAACTATAAGGAGTGCCAGGAGGACTTAAATTGAGCATGCGGGATACTCTCGTTGACTGGCTAGCCCAGGTCTCCATAAAATTTGTCCTTCTTCGTGAAATATCTATATATTATATGTGTCATCTGGTATGTGAAAGCATTGCTAAGAATGAGATTGTTGAAGCAAAGAAACATGTCCTTGTCGCCAAATTTTGATAGATAACTTGTTGAAAGCTCGAAGGAAACCAATAAAACGTTTAGATCGCCCGGCTCATAAGAATGCACAACAAACCCGAACGAAAAACAATGAAAGTCACCAAAGCAACTCCCCACTTCAATCCCTCGGCCTATCCATCCCAAAATACAACCCACGGTTTATATCCTTGTACATAGCACCCGCCTGCCAAACCCACTTTTTACGTCCGACCCCCCCAAGGCCATCGTACGTCGCAGTGCTGTCGCAGACATCGAGACTCGAGAAGCCATGACTGACACGCACCGTGGGACCACTGGAACCAGCAACAGCTTTTCCTTTCCCTTTGACGTCAATGCTCACCGTCCTATGGGCTTCTTCCATGTCAACATACCCACCCTCCTCCGTCCCCTCCTTGCTGTCCTGCCATCCCACAGAAACAGAAGGAGAGTCGCAACCAGTTGCGCGATCACCGATATGCGGTCCTCCACTCACGCCTTTCTGCTTCTTCGAAAAAGATTTCAACAGCCCACCCCACTGCTTGACTCCAGCCAGCTTGATTGACGGATCAAACCCCACGAAGATAAGGGCTTTTGGCTGGTCACAACCACCGGTAACGTAGACTAAGCTTCTTTCATCGGCCGTGCCTTCCACATTACCCAAGTGGGAAGGAGGGTTCATGAGCCCATAAATTGCATCGTTGTGCCTGTCTGGCTGAAATGGGTCCTGAGCTTTGGGCCAGTATGCAATTATTGGGACTCGGTACATCTCTTCAAGTGCGATATTGAGATCGGGATGCGGTCCACGGATGAGCTTCGTCCTCGAATCGCGAAGGGGCGGGCCAAGTTTGCGGGTTCCTGCTCTAAGTCTGAGGCGTTGTGTGCCTTGCCAATCGTCTGGATGAGGATCATCGACAAGGTCGAGATGCGTGCTGCAAGGCGTGAAGTATGCACGGATCCGAGACTTTGCTAGAGTATGCGTTGGCTGTGTTGATCCATCATTGCCAGGATGTGTTCGTTCTGGTCGTCTATTGGGCGCGTTGATGTGATGTGGATGATCGTCCTTCTGCAATAGCCTAAGCAGAGGAATGTTGGGGAGATCTGAGATATCCTGCTCGTCAGACTCAGAAGCCGTTGTATCCGAGGTATCTGTTGCAGTAATTGTTGAGGCGCTCGAGGCTATGGTTGTGTCTACTGCAGACGAAGAGGACGCTTCAGCTGAATTTTCTTGATCTGAAGGAGCCGCAGGAACCCAAGAGGAAGTAGTCGGAAAGACAAAGTTCGGATCTTGAGGCGAAGCATTCGGTAAGATGTACGAATCCTGATAGTCTTTCACAGGAAAGATGATATCTGTCGTATAATAAGTCCGCTGACTTTTACTGCATCCCAAGTACCATTCTTTTCGAGCTTCCACGATTTTCAACTCTCCGGTGCTCTCATCTTCGTCCAGACTTAAGCTGGTCCATCGATCGTCGATGGGTCCTTCTTGATGCTGCCTCCTCCACATACTTTTGTTGTCTGTCTTTTCCAGCAACGCCTTACAAGGAGAATTCAAAGGAAATCGGATGCAATGATAAAAGGAAGTCCAATCGATCTCCTCCACTTCAAAGGATGTTTGATTAGAGAGTGCATAAAGAAAGCCATTGTATAATTCAAAGCATATTGTTGAGCCAATCTCTGAGCCTACCATGTCTGGCAAACGCACCTTGTGATCGTACCACTTCCTTGTCTGGTATTCGTAGCCGTAGATCACCCATTTCTTATAGCCATCCGTTCCCAGTTCCGAATGAGTTCCATAGTAAAGGTACCTGGAGTTGTGCCGCACAAAGATCTTGTCTGTTGATTCCAGTTCATGCGTTACCAGTATTTCCTTAGTTGTGATATTGAAAGCAATCAGCCACGCAGGCGAGTCTTCGCCAGAGGTATCGTAAAGGCAGGACAAAATATCGTTAGAATAATACAGACATTTGAAATAGCCTGTACTGTTTTCAACGATATCCGAAAGTGCTTGCGTGAGCAGGCCAGGAATGCTGACAACAACCTCTTCTTGAGCTGAACGATGCAAGTCCAAAATTCGTATTCGGTCATCTAATGTGTAACACAAGGTGCCTTTGCGGTAGAGATACGTATCACAGAAGCCAACGGTGGCAACAGTGAAAGGATAGGCCGTGGCAACAGATTCTCGCCTCTTAGCAACGATTCGAAGTGCCCGAGCATAGCTTCCACCATTGTTCACCGCTGCTTTGGCCTCACTGGAATACTTGATCTTGGTCTGGTTCTGTCAGCAGCTGAAAACACTATATCTGACCGATTACGCATCGCAGGCGCGTAACATCGCAGCACATACCTGAACGAATGATTTGCAAATCCGCTCTTCTATAAGAAGAAACAAAAGTTGTTTGCTGGTGCGTCCGAGATTGAAGACATCATCAAAACTGAGACTTTCTGCAACTATTGCGAGTACTTCGTACGGTAAATTCGTCAAGCGACACATTAGACACCGAGACAACAGAATCTGATTCTCCTGATTTTTGAGAAAATTATCATTTATGAAAGAATGTTGTGGAAGATTGATTATATGAAGAACCTTTCCTGAAGCTGTCACAGGGATGAATCATTCACCGGCGGCGGGGTTTGGAAAGAGCAGGGCGAACGCGGTTACGCAAAGAGCAACACTCTGAGGACGGCTTCTATGTTGGAATGCGGGACTTATACCGGAGGAACGCCTGTTGAGCCTCAAGAACCACAGTTCCACTAATGATTAGTGGCGGAAGAGATCGTGTCTGTCCAGCTGTTAGCGGCGTCCCCTATCGGTCACAGACTGTGTTGACCAATGAGGCGCAGCATAGTTAAGTCGCTCTCATGCAACCCACTCAATTTGATGGAAGAGCCTCAACTTCTGAGTAATGGGTGGCGCCCTGTCCTTCCATCAATGACTGTCTATTTTGAGCCACGACGGAAAATGTAAACTACTGCTCAACAAATACTGTGACGTGTTGAACATTCCATCAAAGTTTCGTTCCAACGCTTGATGAACGTCTGAATCATCCACTGGCATTCAAGAGGCGTGAAATGACTACCACTCTCTCCTACTAGCTGGGTAACGGGCAAAGCTGCACCATGGCCAGTGGACTGTTGCACACGCGGCTTGCCTTTATGCAGCAGTTACCCCGCTCTAGACTGCATCGGCGTACTCCACAAGGTAAGCGCCAGATGTGATGCGATGCTCGATCCAGCAGGAATTGAGGCTCTCAACAAGTCAGCCTTTTTTACCACTTGATGCCGTCCGGTTGGTGGGTTTAATGGTGTGGGAGACAATATCGAAACGGGATCAAGAGTCATCACTTCTTGTGAGAAATGCCATACGGCAAATGTTCCCGCCCAAGAAACATCTAATCTCAGAAAGAAGTTACAGCCGGAGTAGGAAGATTGATCATCACAAATTGTAAGATCTTACCTCGTTGCGTTGTGCGCAAAGCCGTTTTCTGCTTGGCCTCCGGAGCTGGACATCAGTACAATGAGCTTCACTCATTTCACCACGCACCTGCAGGCGATACCATTGTGGTGAATGCAAAATGCGTCTCCTGGCGAGGGCATGTCAACCTATCTGACCAGCCATTCGAGAGGGACTGGGACAGGGCCACAAGAAACTGACCCACCTTCACACCTTCTACCATCCAACGAGTGAGCGCCCCAGGGCTGCAATATTCGGGGGGGACGACGCGAATATCTTTATTGATAGAATGGGTGGATAAGGATTTTCCGTTACATGCACGCCTGCACCTGTTGCTTTTGGCTGTGGTGAGACTCGCCTATTAGACCCTTGTACTCAACAGCAACCCGTGCTGCAGATGTGATATTTAATCGTCACCCGAGCTTCTCCTATCCAGTCTAGAATATCAGGGAAGCTTAAAGTAGCAAAGGAAGACGGCACAACTGAAGCGGATCACCTGCCCCTGTCCGTGCCTCGTGTGGGGGTGCTTGGCGTGCCGAGCTGGAAACGTCTTGACAAGCCCGGGCAGGGCTGATTGTGACAGGCCCACCTGGATGTGCGCTGGGATCTCCTGGCCCGTACAGGGATAAACGCCAGTGCCACTCAATGCACTAGTTAATCCTGGGGGTATGCAACCGGCCTGCGCTATTGAGAGGTATCTTCCGTTCATTCCTGCCCCAGGCGTCAGGATTTCGCCGGAAGGAGACAGCCCCTCGCGCGTCTTGGAGGGGTTAGATCAGGGTCTAGTGTGAGGAATGCAAGGCGAGTGGAGCTTCTGTTATCGTGAGTGGACGCCAACTTCTTAAGCCTTTTAGCCAGTTACATGTTTAAATTGATGTTTATTATAGCCCTCGGGTTGCAGGCTTTTGTCGAATAAACATGTTCTAGCCATCCCCCCCTGCCTACAACTGACCCAGGTTCAGATTCCCAGAATCAACAAAGGGCCGCACGACCTTCCAATTACCCCAATCATCCGCCCAATCCAAGAACCCGTCGCCATCACGCACGACCTTCCAACCACACCAATCATCCACCCAATCCAAGAGCCCGTCGCCATCATGAAATGTGATGTCACTTTGCAAATCCGCTCATAAAATCCGCAATCGCAATCAGGGCACATGGCCCATCTAGAATTTGTTAGTGAGGGAGCTTCAGTGAGTTTGAGCCTTCTACCTCAGTGGTAGCCAAATAATATCCGGGCCGCAGTGTATCTGTTTGTGTTTGGTGGCCTGCTCACAGGTTTGTGCTAGTGCGTATCGATTGTGGCCACACACGAATTTGGTCCCGTAATATCCACACATGTCGCTCTTGTAGCTTGTATGTTGTAAGTGAAGGAGAGAAAGCTGGAGTGAGATCTCATTCAACAACGGGGGACCGGGCAGCTTTTTGAATCAGCCGTAAGTTCGAGCCGTCCTCGTTGCGGCTAAGGAGCTGGTCGGCCCATTGATCAGCATGGCCAAGCAAATAGCCTTGGCATCATCTGCTCTTGATCGGGAATGTCGAGGGTCGCAGAGAGAGAACATGGCCGAGCCAACCTCAAACTGGGCTCCTCACACTGATTAGGACAAGTCCCATAGGGCTCTTGCATTTACGGCTGCTAGTCATGCGAAAACAGAGCAGTGTGCCTGGAGGTGGTTGCCCTCGAAGGCATTTTCAGCAAGCTTTGAGGCGAATGCATTGAATTTATATATTACAGTCCATAGAAATTACAATCCAAGCCATAAACGTATCTGCACTATCTTCAAGCTGCAGGCTTCTGGGCAGTGATTCTGTGTAGAGGAAAATATGTCGCAACAGAACGTTCGAGGTCAGCCCGCGCAATTGCAAGCTGGAGTTCTCTGTCGCGATGCTTCATCACCCACCTGCCATTTTCGAAAACAGCCAACTTTGCCTGCTCCTTCGCATCTATGCCAATTTCTCTCCGCCATGGCTCCTCCGGCCAGTCTCCGATAGGCATCTTGAAAACCTCATGATGAATATGAACAAAGCCGGCTTGGCGAAGTTCAGCTTCGATATTGAAGATTGCGTCAACATCCCGACCTTCTTGCTTTAGGAGATAGTAAAGGCTTTTGGTATAGAGGAAATGGTGGTTGTTCAAAACCTCGCCGTCTTTGCATTGAACATATTCGAGCTCGACAAATTGTACCGAGCCGCCAGGCTTCAAGACTCTAGAGACAGTTAAATCGCCGTATATTTCAGTAGCGATGGGGAGCTTACTTAAATGCCTCTTTGAGGAGGTGTGCAAGGCTACGGAGACATTGTATCATGAGTCCTACGTGTACAAGGTCCTGTGTATTACCCCCCAGAACCCAGTCTTCCTCTATGTTGTCATTGTAGAATGCAACATTTGATTCACACAACTCCAAGGGCCGTTTGTCAACCGCTTCAACACGAGCGCTGGGGTATTTTGTGCCGACTGTTGGATTATCAGCAGAGGCATCTTTCAATAAGTCAATGGCAACGCACTATCGTTTGCATATTCGCCAAAGCCGGCGCCAATGCAGTAGATGGCCGAGGGATCCTTCCGAATGGGTGCCATATGTAGATGTCCTCCTAGCAGTTCCATGATCAAGTCACCTATCCCTTCGAACCCATATAGCCATCTAGAGGCCCGGGGCTCGTTCGATGAGGGAACATCGTCCTTCTCTCCGTCGTCCGAATATCCGGAGTCGTTGCACTGATCTGAAGACCTATGGATCTGAAGTGGACCACCGGTAGGAGGAGAATCTGGCTCTGAAGACGGCAGGGAAGTTGGAGGAGCAGTAATCGTTTCAAGTGGACCAACGGTAGGAGGAGAATCCTGCTCTGAAGACGGCAGGGAAGTTGGAGGAGCAATAATCGAACATGGCTTGGTCTTCGGAAGAAGTTTTCGATTACCCCCTCCGGACGTCGATGAGTAGGAGCATGGCAGGGACCTTTTTCCGCATCGGTCACAAGAAGGCCTCTGCTCGTCACATTTAACTTTACGCGCCCTGCGAGGTGAGTAGATCAGTATAGATACATTTTGAAGAGAAGAGGAGGAGAGATTCCTACCTGCAAGTCATGCACCCAGTCTTGGTTTTCGGGTGGGAGGCACGCTTTCCCCCCTTCCCCAGCTTTAACTTGCGAGCAGGTTAGTTTACTTTCCCTCACTGTAACTGGGTAATGGCTCGCTCTTACCTTGTCTTCATTTGCAATCGCCATCCTCAGTCGCTGCAGGAATCGAGTCGTGGAGAAAGAGGCAACTTTCTTGCGAGCAGACAACGTGCTTCTTATCACAACGTCCCCGGCAAGAAGCAAATCTGTGGAATCGCAGATCCCTGCATGCACAGTGCGGCAGGACACAGTAGTGGATGCCCCTATTCCAGGGGTGGCTTGTTCCTCGCTTGTATCCGGTTGGCTCGTGTCAGAATCTCAAGTCTCAGTCCATGTCAGCAAGGAACAGGCAACTTGGGGTCAGCCACATCGGTTGCGCCCCACATTATGAATTGGAAGGCGTCCTGCAATCCCGGTTCGAGAAGCAGCAAGGTAGAGATGTGGTTGCCTCGTCTGAACGTCTGCTTTAGATAGAACAGTCAGGAAATTCCATTCCGGGCTTTCTACCTTCTATTTCAGTGGGACTGGCCGGACTGAACTGAACATTGTCAGGCCGCGCTCCGAAAGGAATGGTTAGCCCGTGAATGACAGAGACTGTTTTGACCTGTATCCTTTCGCAGCTCTACTCTAGAACTATTTACAAACGGAATATTAATTTAAATCATGAAACCAAAAGCTAAGGGCAGACCCAGGGGCTTAACAGGTAAAACAATCCTATTTACCTTCGTTTAGGTTACTGATCTGCTGGAGCCTGTTTAGAATGTCGACGAAGGAAAGTCAAATGCGACGAGACTTCTCCAAAGTGTCAAAATTGCACAAAGCAAAAGAAGGATTGTATTTGGCCATCCAATCCAAGTCGCCCGACCAAGCTGTTGAACATTTCGGCGGATGAAAGTCATGTGCGACCAGACTCCAAGGTGTCAAAACTAAAAGCTGAGCCATTTGACGAGCTCTTCCGCTCTCTTGTGTACCCTTACGACGAATGGGGCCCCTTCCGGGATCTGGACCTCTCTCAGTCTCCTTGTTGGTATGCGATCTAGGCAATTCTTTTGCCGAAGTCAAAAGGCGAGGCTTCGACAAAGGCTGCCGATTGTTATGGAAGTGCCTTACTGGCGCTGAGGCAGTCGATGTCGAACCCAGCTCGCAATGATTCAGAACTAGTATCATGCCTACTTTTGTGTGTTTACGAGGTAACATCACTTATCTAATCAATGAAAATATTCAAATAACAGCTTATAGTTATTGTCTTCGGGTGGCTCCTTGATATCGCATCTCAAAGGGGCGTCCGCCTTGATCAGATCGCTTGAGATACGTGAGGAAAGCAATCGCTTGAGACGATTCTTTTATCTTCTTGATATATCAAACGCGATTATCTCTAGTAGCGCCCCGATATGGGACGACTACTGCAATCTTGATTTGGCCGGCCTGTCTCCATGGCCAACTTACGATACGGAACATGTCGCCATCACCTCCTTCCAGCAACTGATAGCGTTGATGGCCAGGATGGCGTGCCTGTCAGAGGCATCACGTAGCCACCAAAAGCAATACCAGAGCCAGGACACATACAAGCTCTACGATGACCTTCGAGCATGGTGGGACGGTTGTCCGTCGCAAATCCGGTCTCAGAGGAATGATTGGAGACGCCAGAGCCGAACTCGACCACTCAAGACAGTTGAGACTTTGCAACAAGAACTTTTCACCAGCATCAGAGCCTGTAAGTATGGGTGTGAGTTGTATCTCCAACACATTCTCAACCCTCTCGGCAAAGGCCCATGGGAAGGTGCAGTAAAGGAAATTCTAGAGATAGTGAACGCGGCTCCACCAGGCCATGGCTTGGAAATAGGTCTCGAATGGAGCGTGTTCATGCTGGGAGTGTCTGTTCTCAACAATGTTAAGATAGAGGACATCATCCGGAGGTGGCTCTGTCAGGCAGGGCGAAAAAGCCCGTATGTTAGTGCCTCTCGACTCCCTTGCATTTCACTCCAATCCTGGTCTCTAGTAGCCCCAAAACTCATTGGTATTGCTCGAAGCTCTATGGGAGCAACAACACCAAGACGGACGTAAGCATGATTGGAGGCAGATCAAAACCGAGGCAGGAATCGAATGGCAGGTTATGATGCTTATGGCAAGGGGCGTGCTGACGTTTGCAGCTTCATCTTGATCTAGGCATGTTTACTTGCAGCAGATACGACTTCTGGGTAGAGTGTGGATGTAGACAAGATATGGCTGGCACTGGCAGATAGGGCTGAGATAAAATATGAAGCAGAGGAAAATTGTTATGTTACTTCACTCCAAACCAGGCATCTCAAATATTATCTAGAATAGCAATCGCAAGCAAGTGTGAAGAATGTCCAATTGATGTCACAAATAACAATACATTCGTAGAACGTATCCGTTCAGTCGCTGTGAAAGCTTCGGCAATCCTAACCCCCTCCAATCTTTGTCTGCCAGTCATAAGTTTCGTCCTCCTCACCATCCGCGTCCTCATTGTACTGTTCCTCATCGCGGTCGTTCGGCTTTTGTCATTCCTTCTCGAGAAAGCGTTGTGCTTTGCTAGGTAGCTGTCAGTTGCCACGATTCATCCTAAGTAACGGGCGGACTGCCTCCTCGTGCTGTCACTTACTTCGCGATACTTTGATAGGTAGAACTTGAGCGCCTCTGCGTAGTTCTCAAATCCTAATGAGGTCATGGCAAACAGAATATCCTCGCCGTTGATAGTCTTTCGCTTCTCTTGATGACATTTCTCGGAAGCTGTGAATTATATTAGCTTGCGCAAACGGCCTAATCGAGTGAACAAACCTTCACTCGTGATGAACGAGATGAACTCGCTGACGCATTCCTGCATACATTCTTTTGATTCCTTCGCAATTTTTGCGTTTTTCGGGAGAGCAGCCCTCATGATCCCTTCGACTGGAGCAAAACCACACACGTCAGAATCAGAGCAGCCAAGCTTGGGAGAGGCTTCTCTAAAGACTACGAAAGGAGTCGTTTGGCGTTGGTGGACAGGAGGGGATAGGGAACTAAGACAATTGACTAACCATTTGCTATGGGCAACCATCTGTCTTGTTCTTTTACCTACAGGATGTTAGTATCTAGAAATGAGGCTGGGTGAGTAACTTGCCTCGTGATCCCATTTGGGAATAGGCAGACCGTGGTTTCCATTCATCGTCAGTTGTTGATAGTGTAGATAGGATTGCCTTGGGAGAATTGAAGAGTGAGAAGCAGGGCGAGGTAGACGTGCAACAAAACTTGGGAAACGAGAAGTCAATTAATAAAAGAAAAAGGGTATTGTCTGTACGCTACTTAGGCCGTTCCGGGGCATGATTTATGAAATATCCATTCGGTGGCTGCTGTCTCATCTAGCGAGTGGGGAGATGCTTCTTGTACCCGCGCATTCTGCGCCCGCATGGGTTCGCTACGCATTCTGCGCCCGTATGGGTAGGCTACGCATTCTGCGCCCGCATGGGTAGGCTATGTATTCTGCGCCCGCATGGGTACATAAGGCAAGTTGCACCCTCATGCCTCGGGGGTCAAATGCAGCACACCACGCATTTTGCACACTTTGACCAGCCATTTTGCACCTACACCAACATCCCACACATTTCGCACCCGCAACACTTCACACCATAATGTCCCTGTCTTCAAGAGAAAACCTAACTTGCGATCTGGTTGGTCTAAAAGCCAAAGAAGCCGAAGCAGCACAAACCCTCGCAACTACCATAACTACTCGCAAGGCCTCTGAAGTTCTACGTATTCTTGTAGAGAGACAAGCAGGAGAACGATTTCGAGAACCCAAGAATCTGGATACCCTTTATTATTGGGTCTTTTCGTTGCGCTATGGTTCAGAGTCGACGGCCCAATGGACGGAAACACCGTTCCCCGTATTTCTAGGATTGATTGGGTTCCTCAACAAGCAGCAGCTCACCGACCTCAGCGCCTCCCAAGATGTCTTCAATAAAGCCGTCAGTTCCTTTGACGGTCGAACCATGAACAGGAAGATATACGAGAAGTGCAGTGTATATCTAGCCAGGAACCATTTAGCCTGGGCCCAAACATGTTTGCAAGGTGCGGATTTGTTTAGAGCAAGTGGATTGACTGTGCTAACATTACCGGTCTAGAATACCATACTGCCTGGAATCATCCTTCTAAAACACAAGCCGATCAACCCCCCCACGATAATACGCAAGCTGCACACATTAGTTGCAAGCGGAAGATTGAGGACGTCGCGGATTCTCCTTCACAGCGGCCGGCTATTGGCCAAACCACGCAAATTGGAGCGATAACGAGGGGGACTGGTCCGACTTATGCTTCTAACCACATAGGTGAGTTGCAGATATACTTGACTTCGTGGCTTCAGCTTATAGCGACGCAGTACCTATACCCAGACCAGAGACCTCGACGCAGCTTTCTACCAACTGTCAGACGAGTCGGCTCCCCATACCGCTTCCCTTGAAGGCCTCTTCAAACAGACCAGGTGGATATACACACTGTTCTTTAAGGATTGGGAGGGAGGCTAACTTAAGTAGCTGTAAATCCACCCGCCAACTGGACGATAACGGAGTTTTGCTATTCCTTGCAAAAAGTTTTTGGGGAGAAGGCGTGCAGTGTGACCAGCTTTGCACAGGGCCCGGTTTCCAAGCTGCGGGTAGACATACGTCAAGGAAAGGGAGTATTGCTGACATTTTCTGGAGAAACAACCTCGAGACTGATGGAAACCTGTACCCCTTCGCCTTTTGGAAATAGCACAACGTTGACGAGTGTCTGTGACTGCATACGAGACTCAACGACAACCTTGAGGGTTGTAGTAGTTAAAGGAACAGGGCTTGGGGTCGCTGAAATACCCGACGGATGTGCAACGATTTCAACTGAAATGGTAGCTGACCTTTGGGAGGCAACACATCAGGAACGGAGGCGACTAGTGGCACATACTGTGTAATGATCCATGATAACCTATACGTTTACTATCATTCTGCCTTTGTGATCCATATGACCATCACACCACTCTCCGCTACGCATCGGCGATTCCCAATATCTATAACCGACCCCCCGTACGTTTCTGCATCGTAGGAAGAGCCATCAACAGAAACAAATCCTTTGCCCGCATAGATATACACAGCACAAGTTCCATCCGGGGGAGGTAGCAAGCCCTCCTGGACGTCTTCAGGTGCTGTAACAGGGTCGTTGCAGGTATATTTATGCCGCTCGCTACCCTGTGAAAAGAATGTTAGCAGACTCTTTCTGGATCAAATATCACACACTTACTTTTCCGCGCACCCAGGCTTTGGCTACCTCCATGAACTTGTCCAGTCCCTCGGATCAGAGAGTAATTCTGCGATGCTTATTGAGCTATTGTAGAGTAGAGCCGCACCAGCTACGTACAGTAGAAGTGAAATATTTACTCTGACTGATATCGCTGATGCCCCGTCGTGTGATGGTGAGGTTCGTTGGTGGTTGTTTGCGATCCGGCCCAAAGCTTGTGAATTTGCGCCCAACGACACTTCTAGTAGCGAAATAATCCGACCCGGGTGCTTCTAAGTATGCGGAATATGCGCGTGGTGATGAAATGCGTCCTTCAAATAGTGATGTATCAATAGCAGAAGCATCTGGTTAGGTATCCGATTTTTGCGTAGATAAATTGACCCCACGAGCCCCGCGGTTGCGTGAAGTGGATAAGCCTCACCAGACTTCGCGATCGGCTAAAACCGGCCATCGCTGGCGTTACTAGAAGTATTTGGCGCGCACTTATGAAGCTCCAACGATGACGACGCCGTGGAGAACAGAACTCGAAGGGCCCGGACCATGCCCAACACCCAGCCGGACAGTTGCGACTATAATGGTAAGCAGGGCACCAAACGAAACGAAGCTGTGCAAGACCAGACTGACAGGAAAACAGGAGATGTTCTCACCCTCTCCTCACCGCTGGATAGTCGTACAACCCGGCGTCTCGACATCGCGCGACATCGCGAGGCATCTCATTCAAACACGACACAAGGATATTAGAGCAAGGCAGATCTTGAGGACGCTGGTGACTGCCACCCAAAGACAAGGCTAAAGAAGGAGAAGAGGCAGCATGGGCGGTCAGCCTGGGTTATGTACGCGATACCTGGGGGCTCGCACGCTTGACTTCATATGGCATACGGGGAGATCAACGAGGCTGAAGGACTCTGTCCAATGCGATCGAGGCAGGCGGAGCGAGACAATGCAGGCGTAAAGCGTAACCATATCGCTGGGTTCGATTGCCCCTTAGACATTAGCGGTGACGAGTCCTGGCTGTGGTCTCACTGACTTTGACGCAATTTGGCTCCGCCGCCTTAGGACGACAGAGGCATCAAGAACGGTCCCTTGTCCTCAGGGTTGAGATTCCAGACATCCTTATGGAGTTTCCATGTCACTGCCTGCATTGTTTTATGTTGGATCAAGATTATTTCGGGAATGAAGAATGATTGAGTGCCACTGCAGCTATTCATATATCTGGCCAGGCCACGACTCTAGCAGAAGCCGCCCCTGCAGATTGACTGAGACTTATTTCGCCGGGCGTCGACAAGATCCGGAGGCAGCCCTACGATTCGACCAACATATATTCAACAAGCCAACAATCCTTCGTGGCTTGCAGCCCTTGACCAATACTGCAACGTGAAGCTTGAGCTTCAAGCACAGGGCCGTCTTGTCACGCTGCAGTTGCTCCTGCACTCGGAACGCGGATTGAGAACCGTGCTCTGGTGGCATGAAGCGATCAGCGGGAGGACACTTGGCAGACAGGATCAGGGAGCGGTCAAGAGCGCGACAGTTTGTCCTGCGCCGCTTGTGACGTTTATCTCCACTCCTATACCCCGTTCGGGGAGGTGTGGCTTGACGCGGGGGTGGGGTCAGAGACGCAGGCATGGTTGAGCCGCATCTGATGCTATGTAGACCCTCGCTGCTCTTGTGTCCTGAACATTAGTAATCTCCTTTGCCCAACCTTTCATGCTTAATCTTTAGTCTTCCTTTGCTCGTACCTTCGCGCTTCGGGGGGTTTTTTTTAAATTCAAGTCTAAAAGGACTTAAAGTTCAAAGTCCAGCGAGCTCGTAACGACCGCCCTTGTCAATACTGAACCGGTCCCCAACCGTGAAATATTGGATTAAGGCGACTAGTATGAATAGGAAACGAGGTCGAGGCCGCCTACACCCACATATCAAACCTGCACGAACCCTGAACAAGCGCCTGACCGGTGAACAGATGTCAGTGACTGGGAAGCCGCAGGGCGACTCGTTATTCTGTTGTTTCTTTTGCATATATTAGTGAGATACCCACTTCGTTTCCCAAGTCTCGCCAATTCATTATTTCCCGTCAAGTTATTGAACGACCTTTTGCCATTGCACGTTCCTCCCAATACCTGACCTTGTCAAACAATGGCTCCATATACCGTCGAGTGCAATTTTCAACTCGGGGATGGAAAGAAGGGTGCTCTCGTATGGGACGGACAGGAGCGTCTTATCGAATACATAGGTGGCAAATGTAAAGCCCGTTTTAAGGTCTGCTCCGATGACGAGGACGTACGTATATCGTCTTTGATATTCGCCCTATTTCTCTAACAAGTGTAATTGTAGTTTCAGGTCAACGACGAGAAATCTTTCGGCAATATCACGCACACGATCTCAATCAAACGTACCGAACATGGCATGTCTATTATCGGCAAGGAAATTTTGGAACCTCAACCTGAATCTACCACGATTATCTCCGAAGCTTTGACCAATTGGACTCAGGAGCATCTTATCAAATACACAAGTGGCAAATGTACCCATTTTGAGGTCTGCTCCGATAACGAGAACGTACGTATATTGTCTTTGATATTCGCCTTGTTTCTCTAACAGGTGTAATTGTAGTTTCACGTCAACGACGAGAAATCTTTCAGCGATATTACGCACACGATCTCAATCAAACATACCGAACATGGCATGTCTATTATTGCCAAGAAAATTTGGGAGCCTCGACCTCTTCGTCTTGTACTAATCACGCCCGAAAGTGAATCTACCGCGGTTGTCTCCCAAGCCCCGACCAACCGGACTCCAGAGAAGAAGGAGCGCTTAGCGAAGTTGGAAGAGGATCTAGCTGCCGGGCGCCGCAAATTGCCACCACCCCCAGCTGAGGCTCGAAACACCGTTTCGTCTGGGTAGGAACGGAAGAAGGAAGTGGGGAAGTCACGTAGGATATGGCGGGGTAGATTCCGGGCAATAGAAATGAGAAGGTTATTCGTACTTTCGATATAGAAGTAAAGGGTCATAAAAGAACGATGCTTGGTTCAAGTTCAGGAGCTGCCTTCCTTCCTATGTTAGTCACGTGGTGATGATTGTTGTTTTAGCCACAGCCGGGTCGACCCGTTTGATATCAAGGTTTGATTAGCGGTACGTCACACTCTAACAAGGGGGAAACGGTGTCGAACATCAAAGGAGCTTAAAGTGGCAAGGACATGCAGCACAACCGAAGCGGGTCACTAGCTCCTGGGATGCCTTCATGCCTCACGAGTGCGTGCCGAAACGGCTTGACTAGCATGAAAAAGTTAGCGCGGTTCGCTGTTGACTTACGACATGGGTCTAATAGGCGAGTCTCACCCCCGCCAACAGAAATAGGTGCAGGCGTCCAGGCAAAGCCCTCCTTTACCCAATCCGTCAATGAAGACATTCGCGTCTTGGCCCCTGCTGCAGCCCTAGACCGCAGGTGATGGCTTGTGGCCCAGGTCGCTTGTCCCAGTCTCTCTCCAAAGGCTAGTCGAATCTCATGAGCTTGATAAGTCGGTATACCTACCCTCATGAGACGAAATGACCCTCAATATCTCTCTGAGTTTTCATTTATTAGCCCAGAATGGAACCTGAGTATACAGTGTCTACTTCCACCGGCCACAATGGTATTGAGCTTGCTAAAATCTCTATCGCGTCCTTCGAACACAATCCTCTTTTTTACCTTACCTATCCCGGAGGCATTTCTAGCGAGATAATAGATTTCCATCACAAAGACATGATTGAGTTTAACGGAGGAGAAGAGGTGGAAACAATCATAGTTATAGCAAACCATAAACCCGGCAAGCCAATTGTGGCTTTTACAACCTATCTTCTTGGGCCAAAACCGCCAAAGAGAGAGTGGAAGGCCCCCGTCGGTTCGGATTTCAGGTTTATAAATGAGGTCAAAAAGCAGACAGTGCCTCACGCTCGAGAGTTTTATCGTGAAAATGAGGATATCAGTCAGTTCTATAGTCCTTGTCACGCTCAGACTTGCAGCTAATGGATTTATAAAGAGGTAAAATTGCTGTGTACATTACCTGACTATCAGAGGAAGGGGTTCGGCTCGAAGCTAGGGAACGGTATAAAGGCCCGAGCGAAGGAACTACAGAAGAAAGTGTTTGCACAGGCTACTCCGGAGGGTGCATCTCTATACTCGAAGCTTGGATTTGAGTTACATAAAGAAGCAATAGTTGAACTGAATAGGTTTGGGGGGGCAGGGACATATGTTCAAAGCACCATGAGTTGGAATCCACGTGAGCGACAAGGAGAGGATGTTAATATGGACGGGATTTGAGGCGGGTCGACCGAATGCAGTGCTATTAGATAGATAGAGATAGTTGTGTCTCGATTCCTATTGATATTTGGCTCCATCCAAACTGACATCCATAAGCCAATGGACGTGAAAGCTCTGATCGAGAGAGATCACACTGTGTAGCTACATGGCGGGTTCTACTTCAAACTAGGGACGTGGCCAGCAATATTGTCTGCAGCCAAGGCGAGGGCAACCGCATGCCCCCCATCCTACAAACGAAAAGGGTTGACCGGCATTGTTCTTACATCCGATTCCCTATGCCTTCAGGGATATCACACATCGCAACGTATTTCTCCCTATCCGAGGAAAGAACCAACACCTTGCAGCTGACAGATCTCTTAGGCAGACTAGTCTCTCTCCCCAGCAACGATCTGTTCTTGTCCGAATGTTTGATATTGCACCGTTAGAAGGGGGTACAGGACGATCGGAGAAATGGTTACGCGAATCAGGCACAAGGGAAAACTTTTCAAAAGGGGTAGAAAGACCAATCAATTTGGCTCATAAGTCGACAGAGGAGTCATGCGTCCTCGGCAACAGACGGTGTGTGCATGATGCCGGTCAAAAGAGCAGCGACCTGCACCTGGTTCCGAAGGGCTACAATTGGAACTGTTTCCTATTCAAGGCAAGCTGCTGTCTCGGGTCCTACTCATCAATCCCTGCTTTCAAACATGGGCAGCCAAATGGAATGGAGAGACTTGACTGTCATCCGGGGGACAATCTCCAACCTTTCCGTGCCGTGTCTGGCCCTTGAAGTGAGGCGGACGGGCGTGGCATGCCTTAATGGTCGTGCCTCTCTTTCTTCACGAATCTTCCGTCCGCCTCACTTTCAGACGCTTTATGAGAAGACACCGTGCCAGGTCCTTTCTCGGACACACACCTTCAAGATCTCTCGTCCCAGTAATACTCTCCTCCGCCACGCTCCAGGTCCTTTTCTTCAGATACACACCTTCAAAGTCTCTCGCACCAGCAACATTTTGCACCACTCGCCTTGTCAACCTTCAATATGGGCTCGAAGTTGTCAACCCACAAGAAGGCCACGGTACCACCTCCCGGGGACGATGCCACGCTTCCTCTTCCTCCAGATCGAAAAGAAGCCCCTCCTACCTACGACACACAGCTACAACCACATACCTTCCCAAGAGCACCAAAACAGCATCAGCATGAAGACCTAGGGGTCAAGCGACTGCATCCTCCAGGAAAGTCGCAACGTCCGGCTGATTCACAGCCACTATACAACTGGGACACACACGTCGTCGCGTCAGGCCAGGGTAGGTTCTTGCAGGGACGCCCATACGTGGTAATGACAGCCCAGTCGAGAAGGCTTTGGGGCAGGCCGATTGTCATTGTCGGGTCGCGATGTATCCGAGATGTTGGACTGGGGTTCCATGAGGGAGATGCAATCTGTATACTTTCATTTTACCGCATGTTAAGGATAGCTCTTTCCACAGAGAGTGACAAGGAAACTTTGGAACGACTGGAGGACTGCAAACAAGCGGTTCTTATCGCCGCCAAACAATTTATGGGAGAGAATGTCGAACGCCGTAGCAAGATGATCGTTCAACCCCACGACATTGAGCACTGGTGGATCCTTCACACTATTATGTGTTGGGATGCCGTGAAGGCTGAACTCTTCTATAAGGACACTGTTCATTCGGTCGTTCTTCATGTAGCGGAGGTTGAGGAGAATTTGAGATGGATCAGACTACATGGTGTTGCGGAAGGTGGCAGCCAGCAGCCCTTCTGCGTCGAGTTTGATCCCGAGACGGCCGGACACCCAGAGTGTACTTTCGACATGAAGTTGGTCGTGGTTGAAGGGGTTCGCAAGTGTCTTTCTTGAGCTGAGTGCGGTTGTTCATTGACGGAGATTTTTTCGTTTCTTTCAGAGGACTGTGGTTATTGTTGTTGTTGATGAGGTTTCTAAGACACGAGGCGGAAGTTCTGAGTTTCTTTTCCCCAGACTTGTTATCATTTTCACTTGTCTCCTTGTCACACTCTTTTTTTCTTGGACTTAGATTACACAATAAACAAGTTCTATTCAGGTTCCCTATACGTATTCATTGCCATCACCATTTGGCTGCTGTGATCCACCTTCACTTACCTGTGTGAAATCTCTGAGGTCAACCGATGACCGGTACCAACAGAATAAGGGAGGGCACCGCACCTCAGATTCAATACATTTTGATACATACATGCCAAGTTGTGAGCGTTCCAGTAGTCTGATTGCATCCAGCATCGTAGCGTCGCGTGAACTATCAAAAGAAGGCGTCTTTGGACATGCATTAAGAAGACAGGGATGGGTAGAGTAGATGGAATGGACCCCACGATTCCTGATGAAGATGCCAGTGCAGGAAACCTGCTTCATGTCTACGGCGCTGGTCTCCCAAAACGGATTAAGCTTGAAGAATACTTTTACTATTGATGCTGATGTGGAAAGACATGCATTGCTTTACGCATCTCTCTAGATGAGTTTGAAGTGTGATGTTGAATATTGACTGAGCAGAAGCGCCCCGACCCGTACCACCATCCCTCTTTTGGCCCACAGCTCCGCTGCACTGGCTAAGACCGATATCCACATCTGCCGTTCCCTAGCTGTGCCTCTGGAGGTGCGACACGAAGTCGAGGGGAAACGGTTGTCGAGGGGGGAAACGGTTGTCGAGGGGGGAAACGGTTTCCTGGTGGTCAGAGCAACTAAAAATCGCGAAATCTGCAGACCCCATGTCAAAATGGCGTTCGGAAACTGCAGTCCCGCCAAAAAGGCCTGTCCTTGAGCGACCCTTATTAGAAAGACGCTGCGGTGTCTTCTTTGTCAGTCAGAGTCGTCGCCCTGTTTTGCTGTAGATTGCGAACGAGATGCTTTCCCCCATTGCGCCGCCGCCGACTCCAATCCTCGAAGGTGCTGGGCATTTGGTTGTAAATTTCGAGCCAATGCTTGCAGTTAATACACTGTCGCAGTATCCAGTTCTCAAAATTGCTGATCCAGAGAGCTGCATATGGGTCACACATAGGGTTGAGGTCACAAACGAGGTTGGGGTCGCAGATGATGTGAAGATCAAATATGAGGTCGAGGCTAGGCATAAGGCTGAGCAGGTAAGATGCTACCTAGACCTTCTCAAGAGCCCCGGACTCACCATTACTTGACAGAAACATGAGCGAACCCCTCTTGACATCGGCGAGCTTTTTCGCACACCTCCAAGCAGCAACTGGAAGCTTTGCTACGTGGCAGCAGACGAAATTGAGCCAAAGGATTCCGGTTGGGACAAAATAACGTCAACACCAGGAATATATGTTCTTGGGAAAAGATTCGACAGGTTTTACGAAGTTGTCGTTGATGAATCATATATTCCGTGGCTTCTCCATCACGACTTTCGGTTCCTCGACAAGGCTGAGTTCGAATTCCTGTTCTGTTACGACCCGACGCAACCAAGAAAGACGGAAGTGGAGGTATATGGTTGGGGGGGGTTCTATGTCCGCTTCCTCGAAAACGCCTTTAAGGCGTTCTGGTCTAGACGCAGCCAGGGACTCGAATTATGCCTTCGCTCACTCGCCCCATTAGACCTACAAACGGCAATTGAATGGGCTATCTTGAACCGCGACATACTGGTAAACCCATTGCTTATTCATTTATGAGTAACAACACTGACCGTCTATTAGACATCTAAACCTCTGGTTCAGAAGAAATTTACCCTATGTCTTGTGTTGCTCGCCCTAAGCTTACTCGAAGACTACAATATCCCCTCGGCTATTCAACTCCTTGAGAAAGACCAAGATGGAGTGTTGCAAGCCTTCCACAAAGATCTTGCAGATCTTTTTAAGGCTACAGAATGCCAGAATCGAAAAGCAGAACTTCATATCATTGGACTTGTTCGTCGCGCGTTTATGCTTGCTGGCGGCTCAGAGGATGTCCACCAACTCAAATTTGACCAAGAGTATACGGCTATTGATAATCTCAATCTACTCGGTTCTCTTGTTGGCGTTACTGGATCGAATCGCTTTAGGAACTTCGACTTGCAAGCGATACTCTGCGCTCTTTCCAGATCCAAAGCTATCACCAATGAATACATTGACGCCTTGGATATCGCTGAATTGATCAATCAATTGACGATCTTGCTTCCGATTGGGTTCCAGTCAAACTTGGTATGATATTCTAGATTGCGGCCTGAACAATACTGACGTTCTCTAGGATCGTCCGACAGAGGCACCTTTGAAATTACCCTTACGCTCTGGGCACTGTGCCCCTCCAACTATTTGTCCGCTTCATGTACCTCTTCTCGGTGATGGGGTGTACGAATTGGAGAAGGGCTTCAGCGATCGTAAGCTGCGCAATGGGGACGTTGTGAAGCTTCGGCTTGGCGGTGTGGTGACAGGATCTACTTCCCAGACACTCCCAGGGGATGTTAATATGCGGTGAGATAGTCCCTGATAATCGTCTTGAGCAGTTCTAATAAACAGTCTTAGACTGCCATCGCCGCTTGAAGAAGACAGGCTGATGACGCTTTTCGTTGATTACGATGATTGGTATGAAGATCATCGAGGCAAACAACAGTGCCTCTCCAATGAAGTCCTAAGAGTCGTTCAGAAGATGAAAGTAGGCCAGAAAGTCTTAATCGCAGAGGAAAAAGAGGACAGGGATCCAGAAGATGAGAAAGAAGATAAGCGAAAGGAAACGCGAATCTGGTTAGTTCACTTTTCTGCCTTTCAACTTTTGCTGACACGATAATAGGGTTGTTCAGGTATTGCAAGTGTTGGGGGTATATGCTGGCCACCTTAATTTTGAGCACAATGTCCCTTTCCATCGAGCAATCCTGGGGAAGAAACCAAAAATGATTAAAGGGACATCCGCCAGCGTATCAGAAAGAAGTTGGAAGAGCCTCGAGTAGAGTGTAGCGCGTGCGGTCTCGGGCGTATCTTCTCATTCATATGTTGTAAATTCCTGGGCAAGTCATCAAATCGTGGGTATGTGGCGCTATGAATTCGAAAGATGGGGGTCCATTGGTATAATTGAGAGATTTGGCTCATAATAGTCTCGTCGTTGATGCAAGTTAATCATGTTGGTTCCAGAATTTTCGAAAACTTCAGAATATGGCGCAGAAGATTCTATAGTCTAGTAGTAGTCTCTGACGAATTTGATTCTCGGAACCCCCACGAGTTGAGAAACCATAGCCCTGCACGTCCGGATCTTCTCCACTCAGCTGAAGCCTGAGACTTATTCCGCTGTCCCTCATCCCAGACGAGGAGTGGCCGAGAGAAGTAACCCATCTTCTGCCAGATGTGAAGCGCCACTTGTCCCCACAATGCTAGACTGCAAGAATCTTGCATGCATGTGAGCAAGGGGCCTTACCGAGATATAAGAACTAGGAAATCGTTCCTAGAGCGGTGAGCTGCTGAGGATGAAGTGATGCGGACCAGCTTGGTTGCTTTTTGCTGCAGCTTTTCTTACCGCGTTGGGCCTAATTAGGTAGGTGTTTGCCTAAAGATGTGCAACAAAACTTTGGGCCGCATATTTTTGCACATGTAGGATAGCCTTGGTGATCTGAAAGAGGAGAGGGCTGCATAAGATTTGGGACTTGGCTGGATGCCATAACTTTTATTGGACCCAATCCTCCTGAAACCCGTAAATGGACCGCACATAGGGCTATTGATTCTCATCTTTTGATAGAATACGAATCATAGACCCACATTCTGCACATTGGATTGCATAAATAGTGATTGTCTCTCATAAGTAGTAGGTTGAATCCTCATTGACCTCATTGCCACTACGCCCAGGCAATAATTGCAAACACAGATAATTTAGTTCGAGCCAAATTCTCATCATGGCAAAGAAGCCGTTCGTTTGCAAGCTGGCGGTACTGGGAGATGGAGGTGTTGGGAAGACGGCTTTGATCTCACGGCTCAGATTCAAAAAGTTCGTGAAAGAGGTAAGCCCGCAAGTTCGATTGAAGAGTTCCTTTAACGTGTGAAGTGTGATCTTACCATTGAAGATTCCTATTTGATAGGCGTGATGGTCAATGACCAACAATGTACGCTTGAGATCCTTGACACAGCCGGCGTGGACGAATATTCACACCTCAAAAATGGGTGGATTCGTGCCAATGAAGGATTCATACTGGCTTATAGTATTTCGTCAAGGCTACTTTTGCACGGATCCAAGGACTATACGATCAGATCCAACAAATCAAGAAGTCGATGCATCCTCGCATCTCCCAGGTACCAATAATACTTGTTGGGAACAAATTCGATATTGCAAAGCGGGAGGTGTCTTTATTGGAAGGCGAGGACATGGCGCGAAAATTGGGATGCGCGTTTCTTGAAGTATCAGCAAAGGATGGCGGAAACTTTGAGGAGTCTCTTCTCTGCATCATAGTGAGCCAGTTGCAGAAACCAAGTACAACAACAGGTGAGGAGGTGTTGAACAATCTTTTAGATTCACCGCCCGAGTGGCATGATCTTCTCAGTCATTTGGAGGGCGAACTCTCTAAGTCAGCCATAGCAAACACGAGGCCTCTTGTCCAGGTACTTCCTTCAAAAGAAAAGGTGCGCCTTTGACCCAGGCAAAAACTAGCAACTCTACACTCCCTCGATTAGCAAAACGTCAAAGGTCATTTCCGGGCATTAGGCACTTCCAGCGATCCTTTGGACCTTAGTCACTGGCTTCACAAGATCAAAAGGCAAATTCCGTTAGTTGTGGCATGTCACAGCTATCAGAGCATTTAGACCACCGTATGCTTGATGGCAATTACGACCATTAGGTTCAGAGGGCCTTTCGAGATATTTTAACCTTTCTTTCAAGACTTGGGAGGAAAATACGAGATTTCGAAAGGAGAGAGAAAGTCGCGGAACTAAGGCCTCGAATTGAAGCTGAAATCGACATTGGAGACAATTGTATTGATGGAGAGATTGGTTCGGAAACTAAACACAACGAAGAATCGCCGGCTGCAGGAAAGTTGGACCAAATGAGAAAATTACAGGAAATTAAATTGGCGCTTGGCAAATGTCAAAGCCTGTGCAAAAATGCTGGCCATAAAATTATCCAGCAAAGAGAATGCGAAGACATTATTCAGAAGATGAAAAAAGAATTCGTGAGGATGATTGAGATAACAGCAAATTCGCTCTAAAGGTAGAATAGCTTGAGGGGCACTATCAAGTAAATTAGAGACTGTAGAGTTTTTTGGTTTATAGGGAGAAGAACGCAGAAATCATCATGTAAATAAACACAAAATACCCCACCTTGCTAAGCGAGCCCTGTTTCCCCCTCGATCACATGACTTTCCTAAAATTGTTGCACACCACACGATCGGAAACCACAAGTTTGGAGTGCGCTTAAATCTTTTAAGGATTGTCCACAAGGGCGGAAGATGTAGAGTACCAATAAGATCGGCGGTCGTTGCATATTGCAATGATGGATCTGGTGATTGAAGGCTGTTTCGAGGATCGTTCGGCTCCAGGGCGCTGCCCTGGCAGGACTGCAATCGCCACGAGAATTGGCACGGCATAATCTACACCCCGGAGTCTCAATTCTGCGAATGGAAGGTCGATTTAGGCTCAGCTCCACAGAGATGACTGCAAGCTCTCACGGGATAGGTGTCGTGGATTGGATTTCGAGCATGATTGGACTGATCATAGGCCGATTTCTCGATCCTCGGTGAAGCCGAGGAGGACTGGGGATTGGCATGATGAATGAGTCCTGACAGGAGCCTGGAGGGGCTGAGATTTCATGCGTAGGACCGGATCATTTGATTTCAAGATAGCCTATGGCAGTTGCAACGGCAAAGTTGATGTGTGGATGAGAACAGCCCAGTTCCGACGAGCAGGCGCTCACGGGTTACACTTAAACCGCTCAATTCCCCTCGCTGAACATTATACGCATGCTCAAACTGGTTTGCTTTCTGCCCACTTCGTTTCGTAATGGCAGCCCTTGAGAGCACGAGATTTGTTTCATTTGCATTTCTGCCATCAAATCCGCCACTTTTGAAGCGAAACACTCTCTAGACTGCTAAACCAAGCCGTTCGATCCCCCGCAGATTCACAGCAAGCAGCTCGATCCCTTTACGAGCCGAGAAACCAGCTGAGCGTCTTCAACTGGTGATATAAGGGAAATTGAACAATTTCTGAAATGTTGGCTCCTTATATACCTGTGCTTCCGGGAGGTCAGTGGCTGTGGAAACTGTGGACATCGGACGGGAGAAAGGGAAAGAGAGGAGGAGGTTCCTCATCTACTTGCTAAGCCTAACAAGCAACATCTTTGGATTAAAAACAGCTGCGGGGTTAACCATACAACATACAAAATCGGTCATTTTACTTCCTAGGTATTATTGTATCACACAAATCCCCCCCAAACTTTCTAGCAAAACAAATGCTCTCAGCCTTCGCCTCGACTATACACAAAAGTCGTCGATCACCTTGATAACATTCCCATCTTCAGCTACGGGACGTGCCCTTTTAAGGGAAGTATCGTGGGGTAACGTCTCGAGAACAAACACGTGTGGATTGACGGGGTTAGCTTTTCCAGGCTGACAATCCCGAAGTAATCCCGATCGCTGTTCAGACGGCGGATGGTGGCTGGTGGCTGGTGGCTAGGCGGAAAATCCCGCACGGACCAAAATACCACGAAACACGACGACTTCCAGTCCCAGCCATCTCTCTCATCTCTCCCATCTCAAGAACATTACATTCGCCATGGCAGATCAGGCACGGTCGGAGATCATCAAAGACAATCCAATTGGGAAAGGCCTGGATGCTTTCCGCGCTTCGTTCACCTTGGTCTGTGAAAACCAGAGCATCCCCTCCGCTCTGGACTCGCTGGGCAAGCTTGGTCATGATGGTAATACATACAGCCCAGCTCCGTTAACGTGCACTACTGACTATTTTGCAGAGCTCCAAAACATCGCCCTTGTCCTTCTCTCGACACTGCAGATCCTTCCGGCCGCTCGTCTGCTCCGTTCCAGCGGTGGAAGAACCCTCTTCAGCGAATTGCCAAGACTGAATTGGGCGATCACTTCCGATGACTTCGACCTCGACCGTATCAAACCTCTCTTGAATGCAGCACTCGCCGACAATCCAGACGATGTACTCATCTGGGATCAAGCCTACAACGCCGTCACCGAATCCACCCCGCCTCTCCGACCGATTGCATCTTCCCTCCAACAAACCCCTTGGCTCCGCAACACAAGCAGCTTCGCGAATTCTTCTGAACATCGCAAGTATGTGGACGCTGTGCTTAAAGAGGAGCTTGGCCCTTTGTACGTTGGGGTCCGCAATTTCCACGAGACATATTTTAGAGATGTTACAGGCCTTCAGACAGCATCCGCGGCAGTCTTTAAGATGTGCATGGAGGGCGACAGTCCACTTTCTTGTGAAGGGTGGAGTGGATGGCCGGAAGATACAACTCAGGATCATGTCTTGGGCTGGTTTGCGGAGTTGAGCGAGAAGCTGGCAGCGTTCGCAGAGGACTACAAGTCAACGCCGACACGTCAACGAAGGCCATTGGCACAGCCCAACAAGCCGATTGACGGTTCCATAGCGAAGCGCAAGATGGACGTCGGCTTCGTGAACGATCCCAAGGCTAGGAAAGTCTCGAGATGCCATTGGTCCCAGATCCTTGTGCCAGGAGAGCTGAAGAGTAACCGATCCGCCGATATAGCTTCAGAGGCATGGCTTGATCTCGGGAGGTACGCAAGAGAGGTGCTCGCTGCTCAAGATACTCGTCGCTTCGTCTTGGGCTTTACCATCTGCGGATCTCTCTCATGAGGGTGTGGGAGTTTGACCGGCTAGGGGGGATCGCATCCCAACAATTCGACATCAATGTAGATGGCCTGCAGTTTGTGTCCACGATCCTCGCGTTTTTCTGGATGAATGAGGAACAACTTGGGTTCGATCCTACAATTATCACAGAAAATGGCTTGCGGTTTATTGAGATTCAACGGAATGGTACTGTAGAGCGGCTCATTATCGACGGGTTGATGACGCGGGCGCGTTGCATATCCGGCCGGGCCACGACTTGTTGGAAGGCCCATCGTGAGGGAGACCCGCAGACACCGCTTGTTATCAAGGACTCCTGGCAGTACACGGAGCGTGAGGAAGAAGGAGAGCTGCTCCGAGAGGCGACTGACAAGGGTGTGGTCAACGTAGCCCGATACTATCACCATGAGACTGTCCGGGTCCTTGGCACGGATGACGACGTTCGAAGCAATGTTCGGAAGGGACTGGATATCATGAAGGCAGAAAACTACCGGCCGGAGCGTTCGATGATATCTCTAGGCGGCAGTACAGCTGGTGCACGGAAAGGTCGCAGCAGCAGCACCGCCGGTTTGAAGCGGTCATCCAGCCAGACTGGAGCCCCTCTGCCGCCTAGCAAGCGATCCTGTTCGACATCTCCGACGAAGGCCGGCAGCAATGCTCTACCAAATCGAGTGCATCGGCGTGTCATCCTTCGTGATTATGGGAAGCCGATCTACAAGGCTGGCTCCCAAGCAGCTCTACTTACCGCGCTGGAGGGCTGCATTGAAGGCCACGAGTCCTTGCGTAAGGCCGGCTTCCTCCACAGAGACATCTCAATCAACAACGTCATGATGAATGAAGACGAAGAGAACCCTTCCTGGCCTTCGTTCTTGATCGACCTCGACCTTGGAATCAAAGAATCACGGAGGGGGGCTTCCGGCGCCAGAGGCAAGACTGGCACGAGGGCTTTCATGGCTATAGGCGCCCTCCTTGGCGAGCAGCATTCATTTATGCATGACCTCGAGTCATTCTTCTGGGTGCTTTTCTGGATCTGCATTCACTATGATGGACCAAGTCAGGAAAGGGTTGTTCCACAATTCGACAAGTGGAACTACGTGGACATGGAAGAGTTGGCCAAACTGAAGTTAGGCACTGTGGCGAAGGAGGCAATCTTCATGAAGACAATCACCGATAATTTCACGTCATATTTTGTGTCGCTTATTCCATGGGTGAACAGGCTGCGGAAGATTGTCTTCCCGAGAGACAGGCCGCAGGAACAGGAAGACGAAAGTCTCTACCCTCGAATGAAAGAGATTCTCCGGGAGGCATGCGAGGACTTGACTTGATACACAAGTGTGATGGAAGGGATACTGAGTCCGCGCATCAGGAGCCCGCTATCATGACCCGGTAGGAGATCGAAGGCACTGGTGCTCTAGGCATCTGCAGGACCGAACGGATGAGCCAACATGGAAGGGTCGAGATTGAGCACCTATGCCTAGCAGTCCATAGGACATAGGTTGAGCAAATGCATTACAAGATGCCAAGATCTAGCGAGCACCATCGTATTGTATTCAACGGTTGCATATCTAATAGTAGCAAGGGCTTGAACTTATCACTCATCCATTCCTTCTCCTTTTAACTTAATGCCCTATTGTGCGGTTTTTCTCTCCTCGCAGCTCTCACTAACTCGAATGCGGAGCTGTACTGCCTTTGCTTTAAAAAGACTAGGTAGGGAGGCTTTGCAGCCACCCGAACCCAAACACAGCAATCACCTTTCAACCGTTTGTCCTAGTGTTCGTTTTCTCCCCAAATTTGCGAGGCATTATTGAGCGCGTGGTCTAGCCGGCCACGATGTTCGTGAATATGATTGGTGAAGTCCAGATCTTGGTTATTGATGCAATTCTAGACCAGGGGTCTCAACATCATTCTAGAGTACACAGCGCTAGCTAATTCTCAATTGTTGGCTTGTCAAGCCACACGCGAACCTTTGCTCCAGGATGGATAGGGACTGTAGCCAATTTTTCTTTTCCTAATAGCCAGGAAATGAAAGGAATTCCTAAATCCCGTTCATCTGTGAATGCGAGTTTCGCAAGTCTTTCAAAATTTTGCAAGGACTCTTCGACTGTCCACCCCTTAACGAAAAGTCCAGCGGCGTCCAAGCCACCTTAAAGAAGTTAGCTAAGCTCCCAAGGCTTCTTTATACCACATACCTGAACTGGTCCCGACGACAACCTTAAAGACCTTAGTGCCCGTATCGGCAACCCAATACGATCCTCTATTCTCTTCATAAGTTTCAGAGGCTGGACGCCTCGTGTCCCTCCCCCATCGATACATAGGACCCCTGCTCCAGCAGTGGGAGGATGGACCCTCACAACTACCTCCTCGGACATCTCTGCCCCGCAAAGGAAACAGTCGTCGATTTTGAAGATCCATGGGTCGTCTTCGCAGTCGTCCCCGAATAGTACAACACAGTTTTCGCGGACAATATGTCCGCACGGTAAGCCATACTGTGGCCTGCGGCGTAAACATGCAAAGCAGGTGCTACTGCTGTGGATATTTAGCCAACGGTCCTCAAATCTTCTGAGATTACCTCTGTGGATCTCTGACGAAGACGTCCCGCCACGGCGGATGGACTGCTCGAAAAATCCCCGCAGTCGGTATTCGACTCTACTAATAAAGCCGCTCCGGAGGATCACATCTCCAGTTCCTTCAAAGGCCATCACTCTAGACTCACTTACTTGGTAAAGTACGTCCCTGTATAAGGTTCGGCACACGCTTTCAGGATCAAACACTAGATAATAAGTTAGGTTCTATAAATCTTTTTGGGGTGGGGGGAATGGGGGTTGACAGCAGCTTACCCTGAGTGTCTGGAGGATAATTATCCAAGAGGATGCTCGATGCAATGATTGGGGCTGCAAACTCAGTTAGCTCCTTCGCCGACTTTATGCGCTTTAGGAAGATGGATATATGCTCAGCCAAGTCTTTGGCAATAGGATTCTGCTTCCTCGACGCCTTTATGAAATCGAATGGCTCCTCGGAGGCCTGAGAGAAGTGGTCGCAAGCGTATTTGAAAAGCGCGGTGAAATGCGTTGCAGAGAACAAGGTTCAGCTATCTTCTCTGCTGCTTTGCACTTCGTCTGATCCGTTCAAGAGGCGCTCCTTCAGGCGTCGATATCGAGCTTTAGGAGAGATTCTGCGATCCGGGAGAAGAGCGACGACGTGGATATCTGAGATCAGCTCAGACAGATCACGTGTCGTTTCCTCTCTCAGCAGCCACAGAAAGGCCTTTTTGGCCTCCTTTTCTCGTTCGGCTCCTGGGGGAATCTTCTCGGTCACGATGACCACTCTAGGGCGCGTGTTTCTCGGAAGCGTCGACGGCTGGGCTTTCTCTAGCCATACGGCCAGGTGGCGCGCGATCTGTCTAAAGACACCAACGTCAGCGGAGAAGAAGCAAAAAACATCTGCAAAGGGTAAAAGGAGGTGAAACAACTAAGCAGCAGTGTATTCGGTTGCAAAGTATTGTTCCTCCACTGAAGTAGCTATGTTGTGGTCGCGTGCTGGTATGGCGACCATGCGAACTTGATTTTTCGCATGCACACCAGTCTTCCGTGCTCGATGTGTGGATGGCTCCACACTTTCTCCGACACAAACTACAGTAATGTCAGGCACTTCAGCGTCTGGACCACAAAGTTGATGTAATCCCATTGTCCAGGTAATCGACCCCCACCCCCTGACTCTCGCTCTCCACAAAAAAACAGGCGAGGGCGGAAATAAGCTTTCGTGGCCGCCTTATCTGGGCGGACCCTCGCTGCCCAGATAAGGCTTGGTGGTGGCAGCCGTTTTGGCAAACTGCTGCTCTGCTCCGTCATTGATTGGAAGCAAAATGCCGAGGGTCTAGGACGGTTTTGCGGGGGTGGGGGTTGGGAGTGAAGTCGTGATCCTGGCCTCACATAGAAGAATAGCAAGGTCATATCCACTTTCGGTTAATTTACCACGTTGAGAGCAGGACTTTTTGTTGTTGTCACATACGGGATCATGTTTCAAGTCTAGGAGCTGCACGAGCCGGAACCCTCTTCCCCACAAACGATATCCAACCTCTATAATCGGCTTACCCCCTCCGGGCGCCTCCCAGTTCTCCACAAAGGACCTTTGGCTCCCTCTTAAAGGCGGGGCTGTGAACTAATCAATCAATCGTCTGTAACTTTAGTGATCCCGAGAGTTAGATTGCTCCTAGAATCTTTTCTCCTGGGAGCCATAACGATTCTAAGAGTCCACGGGCTCCCGGGAGTAAAGTTCCTGGAAGCCAAGACGTTCCTGGAAGCCTTCCTCCCAAGAAACCTGGTACTCTTGGGAGCACATGAGTTCCTGGACTCCTCACACTAAAAAGCTTGGTCTCCATCGATGGCAAGTGAAGAGGGAAATGAAGTAACATTCGTGAAATGGATTCCGTTCTAGATGAGTGAAATATAAATCCTAGTCCGCAGCTACGTCGAGGATGCTGCTCCAAAATTTGCCCCTGCGTAGTTGTGTGCCATAACTCTCACATGTCATATATGTTCCACTGCTACTCCGAAAAGAAGTACAGGAAGCTCTGTCCCTTCATCACCGTCGCGCACTAACATCAAAGCCTTCTGCTTCTCAAGACCCATGATTTCTTTTGAGCGCTCGAACCTAGTCCCTTCCTCGACGTACCTATCCCCATCTGCCACGCGCTTTCGAAGACATTGGGCAAGAAACATGTCCAGCCTCATGTGCCTCTGGGCATCGCCTGCTCTACATTCGATTGCTTTTCCTGAGAGAATCATCTCGTCACCCTTGGCGATGTATATTATCTCATTCAGAGTTTGGCGACAAACTTTAGCGAGCTGTCCGACCTGTCGAGCCACCTGGAAGATCAGGGCATCGTAATGCCAATCTCGAACGAAGCACAATTTTTTCTTTAATCATATCACTAAAATCAGGATGACCACACCGCTTGGATATGGTACTTCCCGGAGTTACTCTGGTAACGTTGAGATCAGCGACGTCTCTTTTGAGTGGGCAAAAATTGGAATAGTCTAGAGCCAGTCGAGTGACTTCCGCATGCTTGCACAAGATATCAAATGCGGAAGACATGCGTCCAGGTTCACGCCAGTGCAAATCCCACGTCCGGCACTCATCCCAAGTCCAGCGCTCTTCATCTGCGGCTAAACTTTCGTCGGAATTTTCCCCTTCTTCTTCAGAATCAACCTCATGCCACCATGTCGGGTCCATTGAGTCTCGATCAGTGGTCAGTAGGAAGGTGGTATCGCAAGCGCGGTTGATATAGAGGTTTTTTTCGATCCGGCAAGGCTCTGGGAACAAAAGAGTGTACTTCAGGAGCGCAACTGCTCGGGACTCTTGATTGACGTGGAGTAACACAGGGTTTCGTGCGAAGGGAACTCCCAACCCTGCGTGCCGTCTTCTGTTCCGTATTTGCCATTCCTTCTGATACCTAAAACTCGCGGCTCGATGAGCAGCTCCCAGATCATGTGCCTGATATCCAGAGGGAATTTCGGGAATTTCGGGAAGTAATCGGCCATGTGAATATGTAATCGTGCTTAATTAACAAGCGTGAAGTTGATGAGAGCGGTTGTAGTCTGGGTGCTGCCGAGAGGGTGTCAATCATATACGTGTGATCTTCTACAATCAATTGCAACCGACACAAACACTCGCAGAAGGGTGATATTTCAGAACGGGGCAGGGCCAAAATGCTTGGTTGCATTGAAGCAACATGGCCCAGCCACGATTCTCGTGTCCGTATCATCTCCACAGTCAATCAGAAACAAAGGCAGACGCCCTCTAGAGCATCAGCCAACAGCTGTTAGTGGATCAGGAGACAAGGAGCCAAGAAGGGGCGTCCACTCATTTCCTGTCCGCTCAAGTATCTAAGTGACAAATCATGCCAATTCCTTGCAGGTGCATGTGCATCTCTCAAGCCCAGTCGGAAGACTCGCCCTTGGAGGATGACCAAGTTACGGTGAGGGTTTGATGCGTCACCAGAAACAGAACAAGGCGTACCCAGCCGAATAGATCCCAGTTGGATGTAATCATAGCCCCAATGTGTCCCTTCATGATCAGCCCAGTAACATTTTTAAGAATCTTTATGTCACTGAGGAGGAAAGGACAGAGTTTTACCGCTTCATACTTTGGAAGAATACTTAATAGAGAGATGATTGCAAGAGAGCGCTTTGAAGTCGGATCCCTATCGTCAAGATAGATTCCTGTCGTTGAAGACGGTACAAGTAAAGGGGGATTGGCTAAGTTAGCATAGCGCATGCGATACCATATAATACAGTTCTAGGGAGTGACTTCAATCCTCTCGTTCGTAGTGACTCAAGCAAACCTAATTAAGGTAGGACCGATAGAGATCTTGTTGAAAGCAGCAAAACATATATCATTTTTGAATAAAATATTAGGGCCAGGGCTTAGAGATATTCTCATATCGACTCCATACATTCGTTTTCCTTCAACAAACCCTACAAACTCAATCCCAGAAGAGTTGTCAATACGGTATTCGTCAGTCGGCGAGCCGGCTTCGTAGATTGTTCCACGTACGTTGCCAGCAGTCTTATGAGCTTCAGAAGCAATCCCATCGCTTTGTTCAACCACTCTGAGGAACTGGAATGGCGGACTTGAAGAGTCTTGTGGGCCATCTAGATTAGGTCTTGATCGTCCATTGCGCATCCACAGGAGTTGACAAGATCATTCCACTCAGATTCAAGCGTCTTGTCAAGGTCATCCAACTCAAAGTCACGCGTGTTATCAGGCGTTGTGAGTTTACAAGCGTCGATGAGGCCTTGAAGAGTGTTTTGATCGTTTATTGCGCATCCGTAGGAAGTGTCAAGGTCATCTAACTCAGGTGTATAAGCGTCGATGAGGTCTTCAAGAGTCTTGGAAAGAGTCTTATAACCCATTTGGATGAACTCGTCAAGGTTTTCAAGCTCAGAGTCAGGCGAGTTGTCAGTCTTTCTGAGTTCACACGCATCGATAAGGTCTTGAAGAGTCTTGCAGGCCGAACGGATTGACTCTTGATCGTTTGTTGTGCATCCACAGGAGTCGGCGAGGTCTCTCAATTCAAAATCGATAGTCTCGACAGCCTGCTGAACTGAGCATTGATAGTCCTTTTTGGATCCCAGGGAAGTATGCGAGAAGTCGTTCTCCAAGTCATTTTCCCAGCTGACAGGAGCAGAAGAAAGATTGACCGCAGTCGCTTTTTGGTAGTGTTGATACGGTCGTGCTGATCCCGAATTGACATGTCTCTCCGGTTGAGTTGTGATACTGGATGCAGTAAGGGGTGTATTTTGTGTGGTGGGTGCTGACGGACTCTCATTTCCTGATGAAAGCTCCAATGGCGAAATACTTCCTCGGCATCTTCCTCTGCTGCTCTTAGTCCCCACTGATACTACTTTTGAAAGTTCGAGAGCCATCTTGGCTGCTCTCAAAAGCTCGTCTTCGGGCTCTAGATCCACTGATGACTCGGAAGTTCTTGCCGCCATGTTGAAAACCTGGTCCCAGGCTTCTTCGTCACTGCCTCGGCCTTGTCTCGCCGAGTGTAGAGTCTTCAAAGAAATCTTAGCAGGGACGGGAAAAGTATGGGGGGTCCCCCTCACCTCAGTGCAGAGTTTTGCCGTGCTCATTGGGTCCCCATTATCCCATCCATTACACGTACGGTTCTGGCAAATAGGTCGCTTCATATCTCATTTAGCTAGGCTTTGTCTGATGTGATCGTTAGCCTGGTGTTTATCGTCGACGTGTATCTATACCTGTAAGTTGAGCACCCTATTTTGACTTTATCTGGTTGCTTCAGATATCTGTTTCTATGTTATTTAGATTCAACGGAAATGAGATTCGGATCTTTATAAGGGTTCGTAGTAGCGGATGTTCTCAGGAGACCCGCATGTGGATGATCTTAATGACCCACCTAGATGATCTCGCGATCTTGAAGACCCACTCATCTTTCGTATCCTTCCTAACGCTTGTAGCTTTACAACGTTACACCTTGTACCTCAGGGTACTCCTTGCTGTTGACTGTTATTACACATTAAGAAATATCCTTGGGTGGTAAAATGCACCTTTCATCCCTCCGAGGCACTGAAAGCTGGTAAATGATAAAGGTTTAGTTTTACATGATGCGGCCGTTAGCCTCGTGCTTAACATTACCGTGTGTTTAACATTACCGTGTGTTTATGCTTACATGTTAAGCACGCCGCTTTCCGATTTTTCATATGTATTGTTCTGACTCTATCGAGTTGCCTTAGATATATGTTTCGAAACTATTTGGATTCAATAAGGGCCTCTGAGTATCGTTTTAAGTGTCTGCAAAAGCGGAAAATCTGAGAAATCTCGTACGGAGTTGACGCGCTGGACTGGTCCAGAGAAGTAGGGCATATATGGCTGGTAAGTGGTACGACATTATTCCGAGGTACAGTGAAAGTTCCTGAAACTATGGCTACAGATAGTAGAGAATTTTAGTCTTATACACAGTACAGTATTGTACAGTACAGCAAAGTTTACCATGGCTGTTAACTGTTTGCAAACAATAATCGATAATGGAATACTGGATGATCTTGAATACCCACTCGTTTGCTTGAAGACCCACTCATGGTCTTCATCATCTCAAAATACAATGGAACACAGTAGAAGGCGAATTGAATGTGGCCTCAACCACCAGAGAGACATGCGGAGCGCGGACCCTTGGCGCTGAACAGTGAAGAAAGCCAAGGACGGCGAAGCGGGAGCCAAAGGACCAGCAGACCTGTGTTTATTGAGAGTTCCTATCAGATCTTGGAGCATAACCATATCACTAACAGTATATGGACCTGAATGGACTAATCTGTACCACACTTAGTCAGTTAAGCATTGGTTACGCTTCAGACCACTTCAACCCAACAGCGCCAATGATTGCCTCAACATTGTTGTCAGGCGTAGTTGTCCTCTGGATCTGGGGCTCAAGTCATGGTTTCATCTCATTGCTTATCTTCGGAATGTTATATGGGCTCTTCTCTGGCGGCTATAGTGTTTTGTATATTCTCGCTTCGCCACCTGGATATACAGCATGCTTGAATTTCAGCGAGGGGTAGGGAACCTTGTTGGCTGAACGATCAGTAGCATCATCATAGGAGGTACTGTGGCAAAGTACGATAATGTTATTCTCCTAATCGGTATCACGCTTCTAATCAGCTCCCTCAGTGGCATAGGCTACTGGTTAATCAGAATTCTGGCTCTGTGTTGAGACTGGATGTATTTGTCGTGGAATTTTCGGCTAGAGATGGTTGCGGCTGTAACCAAGGCACAAGCAAATTTCTTTCGAGCCTTAATGCTTAACAAGCAGAGAGTATCATCCTGGCTGAGTCATAGAAATGTGATTAGCTGAATCTGGTGATGTTCGAGACTACCGATGAGCCCCACAAGGATGATCTCTTTTCTTTTTTCTTCTTTTTTCTTCACTTATAGGCTCAAGAGCGAAGGAATTTTCTAGTTGTTACTAAGCCTAACACATAATTTCGTGAGGCACATTTCATCAGCCTCGGCCACTTCAAAATGAAGTTCACGCTGTTCTATCATTCCCTCCTCTTCCAGTTTGTATCTACAGCGCCGATCATAAGCACTCTGGTCTCTATTGACCGTTCTACATCCCACGGCAGAGTTCACCTAGCCATCCTTTCTCTCGAACTACCTCCGTCTGTTAGCCGCATTAAACAACCATATTTCACCTTGCCACAACTCGAACTTCTCAAAAACATCGATACAGAGAGCTTCGATCACCCAGCCACTCCTGCGAAAGACACGCTTCCTAGCGTCCCCTTGGAATCCAATCAGCCTCTCTCCTCTGCCTACTTCCTCTCAATCTCAAACCCTGCCGCCAACCCGTCAATTCAAAAACCGCCCTACGAGAACAGCCCACAAGCATCAATGCCTACTGCAGCTCAGCCACATTTGCGGAAAGAAGACTCCAAGCGCCATTAGGACACTTTCCGCTCCAGTAGAAGCGAAACACCGTGAGTCGTTGGGTATGTTCGATGGAGAATAATGGTTCTAATTACATATAAAGAAGGAAATATCAAAGTGCAATCTAGAAGGCAATTGTAAATGTAAATAAGAATTCACGTAGTGAAACGGGAAATGATGTTTGAGGGTCCATGACAAGGCATCTTGCGGTATGAAACGAGAGTTGAAAGCTTGGAAGATCTACAGGCTTGAATCATGGCGCTTATGCCAACAGGGCAACTGTCTTTCTATTGTAATGCGGTCAGAGCTGATATGTTGATCTCTGGGAACACGGCGCCAAATCGCTGAGGAAATGCTCGCATATAGGATCTCCATGTCTCTCTGCACTTGTCACACAACTGGATTCCCCCAAACTGCTTAATCGCCATGGAGCTGTCAAAAGCTGCGTGAGAACAATGAGGACAACTCCTCTCAGCACTGTTTTGTAGAAGTTCGGAGAATCCAAGAAACACACGTTCATCGCATTGTTCCATGATGTCCGCGAAGCTTTCCTTCATGACACTCTGCGTGCCGATCTCTTCGACCCTGTGCCACAGTTTGAAGTTGCCACGGGTCAATTCCACAACTTCTTTGGTCTCCGGCCTTCCAATCATCAACCCATCCTCTACAAACCGGTACCTTCGCGTCGTCATGTGGATTGGACCTCCAAAGGACCTGGTGAAGTTAAGGACGCAGCGCTTCGCCGGATCTCGTGCCCAAGCAACATCTAGCGCCCAGAGCACCTCTCGATATAGTCGAAAGCTTTCTATCCGTGTCTCTTCTCCAACGTATCCAAAAGTACTGTTGGTTTCGCCCTCGGCTCGATGTTTGTAGTAAGCGACGGCATCATACAGTGTATCGCCCAGCTCCGTGATAAGCTCCCACTGATCGTCATTGAACAGAAAATCGTTGAAATCATTGCAAGCTAACGCGCTGGCGATTGTGTATCGAGCTAGGGCGTCGCAATCGCAGAGGCGAAACCAGGTCTGCGGGCCTTTAGCAAGGGCGTTAAGATAGCGACTGAACAGATCAGAGTTCAGTCTCTTGCTTGACTTCTCTGCTGATACGAGCAAAAACGTCTTGAACTCGCGGGACATAGGGTCGTGCATCAAAGTTCCACCAAATAGAGTACTGAGAAGGTCATCCAAATCGTAACCGACAACCTTTTGATGGCAGTCTTCTGGGATCAAGTCGCCACGAAATTCCGCGATGATAGCGATGATGATAGTTCGATTAAAAGCCAGGTATCGCTCCCAATTGCTCCACTCGGGTATCACACATCTGGAGTATTCCCAAGCGCAAGCAAGACTCTCGTCGACGATTCGCTTCGGGAGATCAAAGGGTTCTAGTCCGCGTCTCAACTCTTCCGGGAAGAACCAATTGTCGCTGTGCCCTTTGACACCTGCTTCATCCCCAAAATCACCATTGCCGTTTGCCGTTTCGGCAGCCATTGTGCATAGGGAGGCTGAATGGTAAGTGCCAAAGATTGATTACCAGGAGATTTTGAGACCGGGATAAATGCCTCCTCGAGAGAGGCTTATAGTTCAAGAGAGAGAAAAAATGAAAGGGAAAACAACGGGGAATCGACGGGGACATCGAGGGGTAGGGGGGAGGAGATTGACAGGGGTATAACCAGTGGGATCATCCCACCTGAGTTTTTAATTAATAACAGATCATCCACGGTTGATCAGGTTATTGCAACGTCTTTTCTGAATACTGAACGTGGTTCCCCTGGCCTCTCTCCATTTCGTTTCCACCACAATGAGTTTTCAAAGCTGGGCAATATTGGTCTCCTGGCGCGGACTTATCGCTGAAGTCATGTTACTGCTTGTTAGCATTGCCCTGCATCGTCGTTATTTTTCCGATTTATCAAACATCCCAGGCCCTTTTTGGGCATCTATTACTCGGCTTTGGCATGTGTGGTATATCCTCAAAGGAAAACAGAATCTATGCCTCAAGGCTCTCCACGAGAAACATGGCCACTTCGTTCGCATTGCTCCCCACGAGGTCAGTATCAGTCATCCGAATGGCTCCACGCTGCTTCTCCGTGCGAAATTACACAAGGTTAGTTTTAAATTTCCTTCTAGCAATAGTGACTGATTTATATAGAGTGACTGGTATGCTGTAACGGCGGTTCCTGACTTTCGGTTTCGGAACCCCATGTCAACAACAGACCCGAAGAAAAAGATAGCCTTGTCGAATCACTTTACTCGAGGCTATAGCAAAGTTCTAGAATCGGAGGTAAAGATCGATAGCAATATTATAGACTTGCTCTCAAGGATGGACACGTACGCTGAGGACCAGACGGCCATGGAGCTAGATAAATTCATAACGTACACGACATTTGATAACATAGGTACTGCCTTCTTCTCGGAGCCCTTTGGTTTTATCAAAGCAGTACGTAGTCTTTTGCCTATACGCCAGTCCAGGTTCGAGCTTAATTACTCTAGGGACACGACATTGGCGGGACACTGAAGAACAACGTTGCGTTGAGCAAGTTTGCAGCTGTTGCGGGTTTCTTCATTGTCCCTTTGCGTATCTTTATAAATCCCCTAAACAGTTGGGCTGTGCTTTTACCTATGGGCCACCTCTTCAAAACCACGTCAGCCGCTATTAAAAAGCGAATGACTAACGTCGATGCTCGTTGCGATGTTTTAGAGCATTGGATAAGAGCCAGCAGAAGGAGTTCTGGTCAGTTGAGCCTCCGTGAAATCGAGGCGCAAGCCAACGTGAATGTGGGAGCAGGCGCAGAACCAGTCTCTTGTGCGTATCTCCCTCTCTCCTTCACCTTTGACTAACTCACATCACGCAACAGCCGCAATTCAGAGCTTTGTATATCATATGATACAACACCCCAAGGCATGGTTGAAGGTTCGGGGTGAGATTGATGCTGCCCAAGCTCGGGGTTTGTGCCTGGACCGCGTTATTGCGTTTCATGATGCCAAGCAACTTCCGTATTTCAGAGCTTGTATCAAGGAAGCGTTACGCATTTTTAGTCCTACAACCATGGGCTTACCTCGCGTGGTGCCAAAGGACGGCATCACTATTGCAGGCCGCCATTTTCAAGAGGGGACAATTTTGAGTATTTCTCCACAGTAAGTGTATTAGATAACTCAGATAGAAAGTCAATTACTGATGCCTACTAGCGTGGTACATTCATCAAAGGAGATCTGGGGAGCCGATGCCCAGGAGTGGAATCCAGAACGATGGATGTCAGGGGATAGGAAAGACCTCGACAAAAACTGGTTGGTGGTAAGTTGTCGCCAGACTTATTGGACCCTGCGTTTGAGCTTATAGCAATAGTTCTCTGCTGGATACATGATGTGTCCAGGACGTCACTTTCCGAGAATGCAGATCTTGAAGATAGCAGCCTCGTTGGTTCGTGACTACGATATCCGTCAGGTTGACCCTAGAAACGTCTGGAATTACCAAGCCAACTTTACAGCCCTGACACACTCGTGGCCAGTCTATGTTCAGAAGAGGGAAGTGTTACAGAAGCAAGCGTCTAGCTAGAGCATGTGCGGGTTTCAAGAATCACAATTATGCTCAGAAAAACATGTTCTAAGGTGAGTATGCGATGGAAATTGTTTGTGTGATTTGTGTGGGAAGGGAACATCTCGCAATGAGCCTCTGCTCTTATCTCATTCTTTAAAGCAACCATTTCCAAGAGTCTATCAGTTTCTGTTTGCCTCCGCTCTATCAACAAAATTCTTCAGGCCAAGAGACATTGTCGAGAGAAGAGCGTTCTTGGAGATCTCGCCAATGTGGGTGTTTGTTCCAGTACTTTTTCGAAGACGAGATGCTGCAGTTGTCAGAAACGGGTCCAGATACAATGATGAAGATGCCTCAAACCTTTCATATACTCGCAGATAAACATGAATAGAAATACAAGTAAAAATAAAATGAGCAATGCGCCGATAATACCGCCAGCAATAGTTATTCTTTTCATTGACCGTTCCATAGAATGGGATGGATTGCCTTTTCGGAGATTGATATGTGTTGAGATCATATTCGGCATTAGACTGGCTTGGAAATTCTTTGATGAGAGATGGTAGGAATGAGGATTATATCACTTGATGTGATGTAGCTCGGTGACTTTAGCGCAGAGATCATCCAGGTGGGTACGACATGGGGTAGGTACACGTTATGTGGGACGCTCTTCGTGGGCTATCCCTGAATTGACTTGACAGTGATGATAGAGCCCGCGTGACTACTGTGCTCATTACGATGGACATTCGGTTTCACTGTGGTTACCAGGGAAGTAAGTCTCCTCTCCATAGAAAAAGCGTTGTAGACTTCAGTTTATATGAGATCACTAATAATAATACAAACACAACCGAGCTTGAACACAAAGGGCTCTACTAGCAACTTTATACAATTATTGAACGACTTGTAGGATCGGAAGGTAGATAATGGCTTTCGAGAGTTTCCCAGCGAGCATATTCCACGAATGGAATCATAACTGTCGGCGAAACATATGTCAAAAATCTGTGCTGTTCTCAATCAGAAAGACGATCCGAGTGCAGAGTAGATCACTTACATCTTGTATCTCTTTAAGTGTGGCCCAAGATGTGACCTCGATAAAATTTGAAGCCTCTGGTGTCCATTGATCAGGGTTTGTGAGGATCAATTTTTCATCTGCTATAGGTGATACGCCCTTTTGCATCATCTCCACAGCAATGACTCCAAGCGAGCGAGCTGAGGCAGATTCTGCGGTTTGACAATAATCAAAGTGAGCTACATTTCTCATATTAGTGAAGTAGCAATGTGAGGTGATTGAGTTTACCTATTTTTACGGAACCATCGGAGAGAAATAAGACTTTTGATGCATCGAGCTTTCGGTGCGCAATACCAAATCTAGATAGATATTGCATTCCTTGATAGACCTATGACGCATTAGATAGACTCAAAACCAGGTCAGTGAACTTCCCTGGTGACAAGTTGCAGATACATGGACTTCAAGCAATGGAAGAGGGATGGCGATAATGTGCTGGAGAGTGGTGACGGTATAGTCGGTGGCAACAAAGAATTGGCCTTTGAACCGAAAGGTCTTTATGATTGCAAGCAAGTTTTCATGCTGGCAGCTTCTGAAATTCTTGAAATGATCTGAGGAAAGCTCTTTCACAGCTACCATCTTGATCGGCGCCGATTCTGTGCATGCCGCGGTAATTTCGCCACCGCGCTGGAGGCGGCGGAGAGCCGTGTATGTATCCCAAGGACTGTGTATTTCAGGAGATAGAGATTGGTCTTGCTGGGTTGCTGTGATCTTCTCTTGGGGGATTGGCCTCGATGGTGAGGAATCGGATGGGTTAACCTTCAGGCGTATCGCAGAGACGGTGCGAAAAGCTTCTTTCGACTGCGTCACAATTGGCAACTCGGTGCCCTCTGCAGTCAACAATTTTTGCAGGCCTTGACCACCAGGGAATATGGTATGCCGATCACTCAAGGCCTTTGAAGGAGTTGCGAGGTCAGTAGCTAGGTTCTCTTGCCGAAGCACAAGGCTACTAGCTACATTTGAGCCTGGGAATTCTGTTAATGGTCGAGTCTTTTTCTCCATGATTGAGAGGTGAACTCCTGATAGAATGAAGAGCAGAAGATATCCATGATCGAGCAGGCTAATGAGGTGGATCCAGGGATCACCTTGGGATGATCCCCGCCATCATATTTTGTACTGCACTCTACACACTCGACCTGCGTTGCACACCCAACTTGGATTGCACACTCGACCTGCGTTGCACACTCGACCTGCGTTGCACGCTCGACCTGCGTTGCACACTCGACCTGCGTTGCACACCCAACTTGGATTGCACACTCTACTTGCGTTGCACACTCAACTTGGATTGCACACCCAACTTGGATTGCACACTCGACCTGCGTTGCACACTCGACCTGCGTTGCACACCCAACTTGGATTGCACACTCTACTTGCGTTGCACACTCAACTTGGATTGCCCACACCACTCGGATTACACTCATGAACATGGACATCTCGATGGATAAGGCTGCCAAGTATTTGGGCACTGCTCTGGTTTCAACCGCACATATACATTTCCCACACCCATGTCGCCAAATTGACAGGAAGGTTATCGAACAATTGAAAAGAGACTTTGAAGGTGAAGGGTGCTTGAATGAGGACATATCAAATCGGGTGCCTGTTATGATTGACAACCAGACATTCCATGCGGGCTTAGAAAAGCTAGCCACAAGTGCTGGAGACTTCAAAGCTGCCTCGAAAACTGATCTGGTGCGGTTCCACTTGGACTATGGTGTAAAGCTGGAATGTCTTCATGGACAGCACCGAATTCTAGCTGCTAAAGAATTCCTTTCTTCAGTCAAGAGCTGGTGGTCCGCCGACTTCTATAGTACTGGTCAGTACGTCGTCCAATCCCAATCTATGCTAATACGATCCAGATCTTAACACGGAGACCAAGCAAACACTCCGAGAAGGCTACTCATATTCCACGACATTTTCATCCGGCGAAATCTTTCGACAAATTCGGCTGTGCCGCTTCGATAAAGATGATGCAGGAGAGCAACGTTGGCGAGGGAGGCTGAAACCTTACCAACAGAAGTATCTAGACACAATACTGAAACGAAAAATTCTCATTGATGCTTTAGACTCTGTTCTACATATCAGGGGCCTATGGAGGACCTTTTATGCAGGCTCATTGAATGAGTTCATAGCATTGGGGTTCGACGAAGTTGGTATTCATAAATCATATTGGTAAAGTTGCTAATACGTGACAGGAAATCGGACATTGCATCAGTACTATAAAAAGAGTTTGGACAAGTATTAGTGGCGGTGATACTGCCATAATGATGAACACTACTTCTGAAACGGTGGAATGTTTACAATCCAGAGCTCCTGCATTCTCAGCATCTGATTTTGAGTACCTTCAAGAGCATATGGAATCAGGAGAGCTTTTTCCAGAAATCTCGGAGCTAACAAGAAGAAGTCAAATAGCGGCTAGTGTTCTTGCTATAGGGGAAATGATACCGACTCTCTGGACATTGCTCCGAGACATCAGATATTTGAAGCAACCAGCACGAGCTCTGCAAGCGCTACTTCCACCACTGTCTAGAAAGAGCCAAGGTAGAAAGAAGAAAACGCCTCGCGAGCGGTTCCTCTTTCATTTCACCGAACAAGATCCAAGCAGTGGTATGGTCGAAGTACAAACCTCTACGTCGAATTTCACGGCTGTGCCCTTGAATGGCATGGATCCGTTTGAAGTCTCATACCAGCAGCTGTGGCTCTGCTGCTACCGAATCGCGAAAGCCCGGAATCCATACGGTTCATTACAACTAGCTACACTTGCTAATCGATTAGGCTTCTCAAATTCAGCGATTGAGCGAGAACTAAGGCGTGAACCCGCCCACACTATAGTTCAAAACGTTGCCATCGAGGTTTTCAAGGTGCTTCGACCAAATGAAGCATTCGTCTTCGACGCTGATCAAGCTAGACCGGTAATCACCTCGTTGAAGACCTATTTGGACAAGGTCCTGGGAAAGCCAATGACTTCAGACTCGCCTTTTATAACAGTGGCTGGATCAGGGGAGCCTTTGGCACATCGTTGTGGATACGGCTCTACGGATTCCCAAGACCTCAGCCACCTTTTCATTGGCAAAATACATGCTCCTATGGACGAGTATCGGACGAGCGGCAATGAATTGAGCTCTTTCTTTGTTAAGAGATCCCGACACCTTGCTTTTTTTAAAGCGCTTAACTCCAGTGTGGATCGCTCCGACATGTCTAATGCGCCGGCGGCGGCGATGCATCCGGTACAAATCTCAGTCCTAATACCACAGCGGACCTCGCCGATACCCCCTGGAGAAAAAGTAGTTTCTGAGCCAACTTTTCACAGTCAAGACCGAGCTGGCTCATTAGTAAGATTCATACAAGATACGACAGTTCACGAGGTACCATACGAGAAAGATTCAGTCAACAATCAAGCTCGAGAATTTGCGAACGATGGAAAGAGTCTATCTCTAATCGACGGTGGCAGTTTCCTTTGGCAGGCCTGCTTTGATGTACTTGTCCGGACTGGCCAGTCGACCGTAATCGTATCCAATGCTACTCGGGTCCTCGGTAAAAGGCGTCGAGGCCAGGAAGGGGACGACTCATGAATTAAGTGGACCGGAGCTGAATATAGCAAACCAGGTCTTTAATTAAGAAAGTTCATATTCTCTTTCTACTGGAAAGGAGATTTTTCTACTTCAGCACCAGACCTTTTCTCCAAATATTCTCCGATTCAGACTATCGGCAGGGGTAGCTTTTCAAACAGATCTATATCCAGCTGGACAAAGGCATTATCGGCCACCTGCGTTCAGGTTTCTCCGATACGCTGTAAGGAAATATAAGTGTACCATTACAGCGTAGTCAAACACCAACAATTCCTGAACTCCTTAACCATCAAGCCAGTGCATACTATGATGGCCATCAACCACAGGCAGGTAAGATTATCCTCGAGGGATTCGTAGTCTATACAACCCTCCTGGATCATCCAAGAGATGATAGCGGCCAATAAGTGAGGGAGAACCCCCTGCACGAAAAGAGAGCAATCCAGTTCCAAGATTGGCTCGATTATCTTGCGCTTTCCCACTCAAGTACTCTTCAAGGCCTGCTGTCAAAAAGGAGGGTGAAGCTGGGACGGCAGTATAAGACAGTGCTACGAATGGCGGACCATAGGTATTTTGGAGTTCACATATTTCGCCCCTATGGACAGAGGAAGATCTTTCCGCTGATCGATAATGACCTACAATCTTCTTGCCTGGACCATGTGAGAATTTGAACTAATCAGATGTTCAAACCGACTTTTTGCATGTGACTCATAATTGCCAGCATCAATTTAAGGATGGGATGATTTCTCCTGTATGATCCATAACATATCATATAAGGGGCTTTAAGACCCGTCGAGCTTTCTCTAAAGATTCCAATTTCTGTCGGATACAGAAGATCAGCCACTTGTGATGTCACGCCGTTTAAAACGAAAAAAGAATGTGTCCTCCTTTCTCGCTCCAAAAGAGGCAGAAAGGTCTACTAGTGATACACTCACAAGTGCAGAGCTTCTTTCCGGTGGAACGGTTCAGAGATTGCTCGGGATCCTGCTGGGTAATCCCTGGAATGATTACGAATACCTTTATTGCCTGGATCAAGTGATAGTTGCAAAACGAAATTCTACATACTTTGAGCTGGTTCATATTCGACAACTTCGCAGCTCTGATGCTTTGGAACAGATCCGTGCTCTTTCCAGCATGCAGGGGCCTAACATTGCGACGGTCTATAACGTCTATTGCGACGGTGCCGAGGTCTTTGTGGTCACAGAGCGCCTTGACTTATTCTTTCGCCAGTTAGAAATCCAAAGATTCGAGATGGAGGAATGGGAAATAGCCACCGTGATAGCGGAAGTATAAACTTCTTCCTCCAAAACACAAACCAGGACTTACGATGCCAGGTCTTAAAAGGCGTTGCTTTAATCTCCTCTTTAAAGATATCCTGCAAGTCTCTGTCAGAAGCGAATATAGGATTTTCCCTCAATGGGGGGATAAAGATTAGTAAGCTCGCCAGTCCTCCTTGAGGTCAAACCTGACAGGCTCCCAGTCCCAGATCTGCAACATCTTGAACGCGATCATTTGCACCAGTCCCCCAAAACATCGCAAGTTCTTCTGGACTTTCCCATCCTGGCTGAGCTGATAGAGGATATGATGCTTTCACGTTACCATCTCACTTCCAACTGGTCCGAGGATGCTCTTGGCTTTCTTTCTTGCACATTAACAGGGTCCCTTGAAACTTTGATGCAGGTACTGAGGGTCCGGAATTTGAAGAGACAAGTGACTAAAGAACGCAGCACCACTTCCTAAGTTTCGCCGTGTCGCCAAGAAGGCTGATCCCACGAATTCGTTTTGCTTTTGAGTTGTCACGTGGATGTTTACCCGATGGTGACAAGGACAGCTTGTCAGGGGTGGAAGTAAACAATGTCATTGAAGAACAGTAAAATTATTTTGGTTTAAAAATCTATTCAAAAATCGACTTAACAAAGGCATCACGTTCTGTCATATTCTGAAGACTACCTCAATCAAACTAGGATGTCCACGTAGTAGACGTGAAAGCGAGCGTAAACAGGCTTAATTTGTCGCAACATTCACAACATAGCACATTGTTTGAAGCATTCGACCTAGTCTTGAACTCGCAAACCTTTCCTTTGATACTTATCCATCTATCACGTTCTACTACTAATTTCACGTGTGCCGAGAAAATGGCCTCTCACAACAGAATTCTGGTGCCTTGGTTGCAAAATGAATGTGTCGCAGCCCTCCGAGGGTTAATCAGTCGTTCCTCCTTGCTCTCGGCACAAGGATCATATCCTTACTACCCGGGTTAGGCCAGTATTTGGATCATCTAGATAACCTCCAGAACGTTATGGCTTCATATACCTGATGGCCACAACAATGCCCTCCAACACGTATATACCTACCACCCTAATCTGTGCCTAGCAATCATTCATTATCCAGGAGCTCAGTATGACCTTTGAAAGTTTTCTCCAAAGCTCGGAGCACAATGGCTCTTTCAATTGGCCAGAACGAGCGGTTCTGTGGGTGGAGGCATTATCTGATCAGCATGTTCTCGAAGAACTACACAGCATCATGGATGACCAGAACTATTCTTGGCACAGCATCAATGAATTACTTCAAAGTCGACTGGAGCAAGGGGATCTCGACTTCACATTTGAGGATGGAGATGTTCTCTTCGAATGGAACAATCTCTGTGACGAGAAGCGTAGATGGGAAGTGAAAGGACAGCTGTCGGAAAATACCGCCGATTTCAATCGAGATTGCTTGATCAATCTCCTGATACTACCGTTCGAGGGAGGGCTAGGGCCTGAAAGTTGGTTCTCCACTGCATCTGCCTAATCAAGCTAACTGGCAAAAGGTCTCCAATTTGTGACGAAAAATCTGGACAGCGAAGCCAGCTCGACAGTGAATCTATGGGTAGCCCTTCAGGACTGGGAGGTTCGAAGTTTCACAGATGATGAGAGTGGGTACACAGATGACGAAGAGAGGTTATCGTGGGTAGCCGAGGATAGCGAGTATTCTGATCAGAATTCGAGTTACAGAGGCGAGCTTGCAGAAAGCAGTAGTGAGAGTTCTGGGGATCTGGAGGATTCTGAGGATCTTGAGGACCTCGAAGATCTTGAGCATCTTGTGGATATCCAAACAGCCGGAGAGGAGAGCATTAAAGGGAAGCATTGTGACAATGAGAATAGTACAAAGGAGTGTAGTGATGAGGAGAATAGTGAGGTCCCTAGTGAAGAGGAAGAGAGTGAAGAGGAAGAGAGTGAAGAGGAAGAGAGTGAAGAGAAAGAGAGTGAAGAGGAAGAGAGTGAAGAGGAAGATATCCAAGGGGTGGATCTTAGAGATGAGTATGACGAAGAAGATGAATCGGAAGAAGACTAGATGGATATAGATGCGATAGAATTTGAGATCGGCTAAGATATGCCCACCTTTTTGCGCCCTTGAATTGCGAGAATGTCGGACAAGTACTGTTAATGAGGCTGCGATCTTGTAGTGGGTTTAGAGGTAAAGCTGATTTTGCAAATGATTCTAAGTAAGTTTGAGCATGAGACGAACATGAAGCCAGAGGTAATGAGAGAATTCATATTTCTAAGAAAGGAAAGATTCTGAGTGAAGTAGACATCCTTTTCAATGATAGGCTATCACACGCACAATATAGAATAAAGTCTGAGGCTAGAAAATCGGTGGCATTGAATGATTGACTGTTCCATGGAACCACGCTCAGATACTAGCTACCGATCCCGGAGGCCTTGCAGCAAACTTCCCTTCTCCATTCATATTGACTGTGTATAGCAACACAATCACAGCCTCCAGAGTTTCTACCATCACCTTTGACCTGCGAAGCTCTTGTGTAATGGCCATATTCGTGTCCGACGCAAGTTGGCAGTGCTTCATTACCTGAGTGCAATCTTGTGTCGAGCGTGCTAATGCTTCCGTGTATTCGTTGATCTGGGTTTGAAGGCGTCGAGTTTTTCGCTTCTCCCTCTGAAGCTTGTCAGATTCAAGTGAAAGCTTTTGCTCGATGATGTTGGCACGATGCTGCCAGTCGTAGGCGTCAGCCATATTGATAGCCGACAATGTTGGGGTTTGAGGATCGGAGTCTTCCGTGATATCAATGACGTGTACTTTTGGTGTCGAGGGATCTTCGTCGCTGAATTCCACCGAGGGGAGAAGCTCAGGCTGAAACCGTGTCAGGAACTTTTGTCACTAGACCGGGATCAAGGATCTTACCAATGGTGTGCTCATGATTGCTCAGACCTCAAAATCCTGATTCAAGTAGCTTGGTGTTCTGAGCAGTGCACACACTAGTACTGTCGCCCCTATATAAGAATCTATGGTCCTTGTGGAATCATCACCCTCATACTTGTGCTGGTGATCCACCTAAAGTTGGATTATCCCCTGGGATTTTGACAGCCGGGATCATCTTCACAAATCTGCCTTATATACCCTGTGTTTCCTTGGATGCAACTGCGGCATTACAATCATCCAGAGAAATATCAGGTACGTGGTAAGTGCTGTCTGTGTCAAAGGCGTAACTGATATACTTCAGCCATGTGTCTGATCATCTGGATTGATCGAAGCTGCGAAGACAGAGATAGTTTCGCGCGAGAGAAATCACGGATCATGGTGGTCTGTCGTCGCAGATATCCTAGGCTAACGTCTTTCTTCTGTGGACATAATGATATACTACCTCAATATAACGGAAAACTCGAGCCGCCTTCGAATCCGACTGAACGGCCCGATTCTCTCACGCTTCCTACATATAAACGGCTGAGGAAGCCACTCCACGAAATGAGGGAAGATGACTTTGGCAAAGTTCGTGATGGAAGCGGGTCATGAGGATTGAATGACTTGCAGTGGCTCGTTAATCTTAGCGGACAATCGATGGATGCCCATCGTAAACAGCTTTAAGTGAATATAGCCATGAAATAATCATCAGAAATGCATCTCCATAATGACCTTACTTAAAAATCCGGCCTGAAAAGTAGATGACTGTCTGTATTCCCATGCTTCCTTTTGCTCTACTGCCGTAGCCAAGATCTGTACGTAGATGGATACAGGTATGCAGCATTGTCTCACCTAGTCCTAAAGCAGCTCGGATATCTGTTCCCTTGCCTTTGGGCTTTGTTCCTTCTAGTTGTGATAAAGATCAAGGATTCCCTCTTAGAGCGTCTGTGCCGGCCAAGACATTGAAAAAGCTGCAAGTACATGAGGGATTATCTATCATCTGTAAGCGTACAACAGGTAACACCGAAGAATATCCGAAAATTGTGTTTTTTTTCCCGTATCATCCCGGATCATCTTGGATCATCCGAAAAACATAATTTGAGATCATCTCGTCGAATTCAAATCTACACTTTTTACATTTAAATCATGCCATTCGGCGCCGTGGATTCCTGATAAGAAGCCAGGCTCCAGCTCAAATGTCTCAAAGGATCTGGGAGTATCATGACTCTTTGCAGTCATCAGCAGTGGCTTCGCGTCCATCAAGATGGGAACGAATTCATTATACAAGACGGAAACCGACTCGGCCACATCGCAAACTCCCTTCCCCATCCTGCAAAACAATACCCTTCCCTTGTGCACTTCATTGGCACACGGACCAAATCACGAGCACTTCGGGCTCTTTTCCCCGAGAACAGTATATCCAATTGTCGCAAATACGGCATAGCGAATATATGCGCTGATCTGAAAACGTCTCTTAGCGAATACCCAATCCTGATTGCCGAGAGTACTCCTGACCATGTGCAAGCCAGCCTCAGGGGGAAGCTTGTCTGCCATGAGACAATCAACCATCCGGTGACATGGGAAGATGACGACAATGGTCAGTGCACAGCCCAGGGTTTGGCCGATCATCTCCACACTAGACTCCTATCAATGTTCGTCGACGTACTCTGTCTTTTTGCCCAAGACTATGGTGGCCTTGATCATCTTGCAGAAAAACTGGCGTCTTGGGCGACGCTTGGTTCCGCATCAAGCCTTCCCAGAAGCACCCGCCCTCGGTTAATTGTTATCACCAGTATCCCTGGCCATGCTTTCAACTCGGAAGCTCTGCGTTTCCGTTTGACGGTCCTCTCACATCCCGATTTCGCAGACTCTTTCGCATCGTTGAACTTGGTAAATATTTTGGGATTAAATACTCGATCTCCAGCACTGTTCAGTGGCGTAGAGCAGGTCATACGCCACGATATCAGTCTGGCACGAATCGAACGAGGCAATGCTCATGCCATGTTTTCCATGGTCCATATCACGAAATTTTTCGAAAGTGCGCTACGCAACTTTTGCACGTCGCCAAGGCACACATTTGACTTTATCAAGAGCTCTAGGGAGAGGAATCCTCTCTCCCCTGATCTTGCGAATCACCTCAAGTCCTTTCTGCGGCTAAGTCTTGAGCACAAGTTGAGTGAGAGTATTCTGTGGAGCTTCATCGGCTCTGCGATAATACTGGATTTTTTCCCGCCTGATATGCACTGCAAGTACCAGCCTTCTTTTAAAGAGTTCGCAAACGCTGATCGCCGCCAAGTATTCAATCCATCCGAAGTGTTTCGTGTTCTCTACTACCAAGTCTGTGTTGCAGGAATATCTGATTTTGCGACGTCCACAAATTCGTCAGGTGAGGTAATCTGTGGCAAGATCGAGGCGCAAATGATCCACATGTTCTCCTTCATGAAATTCAACGGCAACTCTGCTGCCATCCTACGTCAGCAGTGCCTACGGGAGAATAGTGGGTCTTGGCAACTACTGAAATCGAACGTAGATTGTTTCATCTGCCTGCAAAGAAATCCAGAACACACAATGGAATGTGGTCATGGCCTATGCGATTTCTGCATCCGCATCCCTAACTTCAGCAAGCCAACGAAGAGCCGAGAGTTCTGTTACGACATCAGCAGCTGCCCTCAGTGTCAACGAGAGATCCATTTCCAGGCAAGGATCTTGCCGCCCACCTGTCGGATAAGATTTCTGGGTATAGATGGGGGAGGTTCAAGAGGTATCGTATCACTTGGATTCATGGAGGCGTTGAGAGAGGCTCTCGGATTGAACTACCCAGTTCAAGAAAACTTCGACTATGCGATTGGAACGAGTTCAGGTAAGCTGAACACACATCTCTGGTTCAGTCTTTAATATGGAGCAGGTGGTATTGCAACCATTGGGCTCTTTGGCAAGGACTGGAGCCCGCAAGAGTGCCTCGACTTCTTTCAAAGGTTTGCAATCATTATCTTCCCACCTAAAGCTGTCATCGGAAGGTCTATCTGTGCTGTAGTCCGGAGGATACTTTCATTCTACTTTGAGGATGGTAAGTATAATTCATCCGTCCTAGAAGACGCTCTCAAAGAGGCTTTGGGACTTGGCCCTACTTTCGGTTCCGTCGGGTTGAGAACATCTGGCATGAGATTTGCTGTTACTACGACAACGATAACTGATGCCACATTGTGCTTGATCTCCAACTATAACGGGAGAGGCCAGGATAAAAATTCAAGTGGGTTGTGTATCCCAGTTTATTCGTGGCTAAACTGTCAGGATATAAACACCTTCGCGCGGTACGGCCAACGGAGGAGATAAAACTGTGGGAAGCGTTCGTATGATAGTCCTAAGACCTTCTAAGCTGACTCGTGACAGAGCAAGATGCACGACTGCAGCTCCTAGGCAAGACCCCACAACTCAATCCGTAGTTTACTCCGTGCTTACAAACACAGTTACTTCAAACCAAAGCAGCTACGCGACTTCGGCACCTTCCAGGATGGCGGGCTAAAGTACAACAACCCAGTACGACCAGGGCTTCGGGAAGTCCAGCGAATATGGGATAATAGAGATTGTGACATAGTCCTCTCGATTGGCACAGGGTTTGAGCAAAAGCTCACGTCCCCGGTCGCTTCAAATGTTCGAAACCTTTTTCAAGACGGCACATTGGCCCGTTTCTACAGGGCAGCGTTGCAGTCGCTTTCACTCAACGGCCAACTCAGTTGGGAAGATCATTGGTCCGGCTTACCTGAGGACGCAAAGAGACAGCAGTTCCGCCTCAACTTACCCCTGGTGGGCAAGGAGCCAAGTATTGACGACGTGGGCAGTATGCCATACCTTCAGGACCAGATACAGTATCATCTTGACGATATTGAGGGTATTGCTCGCGCATTCAAAGCAGTGACTTTCTTCTTTGAGCTTGACGGGCTGCCTCTCTTTGAGGGGGGCCGTTATTGCTGTAGAGGCTCCATTCGTTCTCGGAGTCCCGACAACCTCGATCTCATCCGTAGCCTCGGTATCCAATACCCTTATGCGCAATTCTTCAACCAGGACCTTCCCCTGGGTTTCCTCAGCGCGAGCGACATTTGTACGCTCTGTGGACGTTTCCAAAAGGCGGTCACCTTTTATGTACGCCACCCCACCGATCGAGTGAATTTGCAGCTCGTCTTCAATAGATTGTACCGCCGAAGTATTAGTGGATTCCCACAGCCTCTAGACTGGTTCGTGGAAAGACAAAAGCTGAATGCAGGTTTTGGTCAGCCTGATCACGAGAGCAGAACTGAGCATTCTAGGGAGGATTCCTGTACCTGTGAGGTCCAACGACGTCGGGATGTCTCGACCCCAGACTCGACTAGTAAAAAGCGTTTCTTGCCTCACCAGACGAGGGTACGAAAGAAACGGCGTTACTGATGCTGACGGATAGGTGTTCCGAGCTGCCTTGTGTTTTAGTGGAATTTTCTATGCTATCAAATTACAACGCCGGTCAACTGGCAGGAATCTTAAGATTGAGCCATGATCACCACTACACCTGTCTATACTTATCTTCCTGAATCCTCTCGAGCAAATTATTCCCCCGTCCCCCGTCATGTGACCACAATCGAGTAGTCGCGCTCTGCCGTATCACGTCTGCCACTCCGCTGCGTCTTTGGCCAATCGTACCCAAAAAGCTCCTTGTGCCGCTTGCATACCGGACATGGGTTGCACATACCGTCCTCCCGTACACTGTCGACCCCCAGACAAGAATGGGCCCAAGCTGGGACTTCGTAATCCCCCGGAGCTCGAACGCGAGAACCGTCAGAATCATTCTGATTTTCCGGATCCCAGCCATTGCAACAAAGATCTTCACAAGTCAGACAAAGACAGTCGCAATTGTCTTCTCCGAAGTAAGTATTTGCGTATGGGACGGTAATCTCGTCACCAACCCCAATATCTCGTGTGGCCAGGACTTCCATTCCCGATCTTCCAATTGTCACAAGTCGCGCGTTTGCCTCGCAGTCGTGATTTGCAAACCGTACTGGTCCGAATAAAAAGGCTATGGCCTTACTTCGGGTCGTCTCTAATATACTGAAACTCTGCCCCGTTCCGTTGAGGTCAGCTGCTTCAGCATCTGTGAAAGGGATTCTTATGCCAGTAAGATACTTGATTGTCTCGCCACTCCCTATTGCTTTCCGGCAAACAATCTTTGCCTCCTGTATATCTCTCGTATACCGATTGGTTCCCGAAATTTCAACGGCGCAATCGGGCATATAGAGGTTCAGGTACCTTCTCATATGCTGCCGGAAAAACTGCTGCTCAGCGGGAGAGCTAAGGCTCCTGAAGAACCTTGCCAAGCCGGCCATTTCAAGCAGCTGGCGTCCCGCATCCTTACAGTTCTTCTCCTTGATGATCGCGTTTCGTATGATTGATTTGACGCTACTCCGATCTCCCAGCGTTGAGGCGTATGTACTGGAGTACTTCCGGATGACCCCCCCCGTAGCACACCTACATGTGTAAGCCCCCGCTCATGCTTGTCCATTTGTGATAGAGTGGTCACTTACTTTGTCTAGAATTGTGTCTGTCAGTATATCGTCGTAAGCACCGAACTGCTGGACGGATGGATAGTGCCTTCGGAGACTGTGCGTGGGCTTCGGAGATCTCTGAGGCTGTTTTTTGAGATTTTTGCTCCTCCGCTTCTTCAATGGTAACAGCCGATCGACGTCGCTGGCGGGGTCAGGATCATCAATAATTATCGGGGATTCTGGTGAACCATCAGACAGGCGCCCAGAAGTGTCACGGCTTCCTACCTTGAGAACCCATCCCACGGTATCTTTCTCTCTTCTTGTCATCCGAAACACGATTACTACCATCACACTCCACGGTCTTGGGTGCGGTAGACATGCTCGAAGGTTCTTCCGAAGGATGGAGATAGTGAGGAGTAGAATGGGAACGGTGGAAAAGGGAACATGGGACTTTATATCCAAAGAACTTCTTAGCGTAAAAGGCGGGGGGAAACCTTTGCCTGACTAACCTGGGAGAAGGCTGGCGGGATCGCGTCCACTAGATAAACAGATCGGCTTATTGTCACGCTTGACTCCTTGCATCCTACCCTGCGCAAATTTAGCTGTTTGATATCCATCCAGCTGATGCTTTAAGAGTTCATTAGCTTGTGAATGAAAGATGCACTATAATAGTGCATCAAAAAAATCCCTTTGATGGTCAGAAATCAGCATACAGGCTAACATGTCACTGTGTCGATCCTGAACAAATGCAGACTGTCAGATCAAGATAAAAATCTTACTATTGAGTGTGGAACATGAAGTCTGGTCCCGGCTCTGTTCGATACTCCAGGGTTAGACATCTCCCAAGTACTTCGTAGCTTGTCTAGCCCGCTTTCCTGCTCGAACTTCCATGTTCGAATCAATACCTGCTTGGGTGTCTCTATTCCTCTTGTGGCTTCCGTTTGTCGTGTCTGGCTCAGTATCTCCATGGGATATGCTTTCCATAGTCCCAAGCTTGCCCTTAAGATCCCAATTCTCACTAATTAAATCCTCATTACTACTCTCCAAACGACCGATGACCATATCTAGGACGCGGCCCTTCTCTTTATCTAGTAAGTATACACCAGGCTAGCGGAGCGTGTACGTACCATATAGCAATTCATTCTCTTTACTAAGTTGTTTGATGTGGTTAGCTGCATCAATCAAATCTTCTTGGAATTTGCCGGATTTCCCTACTTAATCTGTCAGCCTCACGATTTTCATATCTCTCGATGGCATATATATTACATACCCTGACTCTCTTGCAAGATTTTCTGTTGCTGTGTCATATATTCTGTTAAAGATGTAAGAAAGGGGTTGAGTATGGCGTACAGACGACGGCTTACCAATTTTGCCATCTATTATACTCAATCGAAGTGCGAGGATGGTGTAGTTTTGACATTTGCAGTCCTCTTCATATAATTTCATATCTCTGCAATACTGAGTCGATAAAACTAGAATTTGTTAGAAAGAGTCAGCCATCCTGGACTAGACGTGAAACCTCTTAGTTGTGCGATATGAGGATCTTCGCGGATAGATGACGCAAATTCCTATGCTTGTCAACTTCGAGATGCTATATAACAAGACTTATTGGATACGTACAACCTCAGTGGTTGGCTCAACCTCATCGTCTGAAGATTCACTCGTGTCGCTTGAACAGCTAGCCATGTCTGGTCTGAAGTCTCTCGCAAGTTCGTTAGGTGCAGCTCTAATAAAAGGTCAGTCAAGCGTCCAAGAAAAAGCAAATGTTGCGCAGGTACGCAGCAGAGGAATCAGCCGTAGGCTCAGTCATTGGATCCATGGTCGCGTTCAATGATTCTATCCAGTGCGGGTGGTGATGAGATGCCTTACTCTCACGCAGCGGGCGATGAAAGAGGTGAATACAGATTAACCACAATCGTCAGGAATATGAAGCTTCTTATACTGCCCCAAGTCCAGAGTAACTGTTCTGCCTTGAGCACTCCGATTACCCTTCTCAGTCACCGCAGCGCCCCGCTACGAGGTCAATGATGCACAGTTTTGCAGCTGGATGCGTCTCAGACTAGGGTGCTTGTCACCTTCGTCCCACAAGGAATCCTGCAGATCTCAGTAAGCCCGAAGCTGAGCCAATACAGTAACAGGGACAGCGTTGAGCCTTGTTCTTGCTTGACATTGCTGTCAGGAGGACCAACGCTCTCCAGTGACATATGATTGCAGAGACGGCTGACGTATTGCCTCTCAACCGGTTTAAGCCGTGAAGGAGCTCCCAGGGTATTTCTGAGGTTTGTCACTTCAAGGAGATATGAAGATGAATTTCATGATTGAGGGAGACTCGTCCATTTCCTCCTCGCCGTTCTTGCAGACTGAAACCTAGAATTTGAATCTAGGCAGGAGACCCTAAGTTCTGGAAGGGCATGTCACTGCCTCAAGATGTAACGTCACTTTTGGGACCCGTATAGGTTAGTCGTTTCCTACGAATCATAATTTTGCATTCAAAGATTGAGAAGGAGCTCGCTTAATCGGTTACTATCAGTGCTGGTGTTGTCCTTCATGGCGCTTTCATAGTTTGAGATGATCTCGGCAGAAGAACATGATCCATGAAATCATCTGGTATTACATTTAATGTGCTTTAATTTCATGATTTTTCAAGAGCGTGCCCGTCAAGCAAAGGGTGTATTCATTCCGCCGCTCACTCACTTCCAAATTTAGATCATGGCCATATGCGTTAAGTGATAGATAAAGCAGAAATTTTCCCACTATCGTAGTCCAGAGTCGCCTTCTAGTAAGTCTTCTGCTATAATAATCGTAGCTACCCTTCCTAGAAATGATTACAATGAGAGTGCCTCCCATACCACCCCGCTCGTCTGAGCTGGAAAAGTCAGAGAATGAGCAAAATGATTCAGAGTTTCATGACAATATTGGAGGGTGGCAGTCAGATCAGGTCTCGAGCAAGGTTACATCGCACCTCCGGGGATGTTATATGTTGCCTTGTAAAGGAAGCTGCAATGGGAGCACCGCTCCGAGACCACAAGTCTCGAAATCCAAACTTGCTCAGATCTGGATGAATGACCGATTGGTACTGGCGATCTTAGACCTTTGATCTAGCTAGAATGGTGGACGGTACTTCTGCTAGATTAAGAAAGAGAGATGAAATGGGAGGCGGAGTACTGTTCATCAGAGGATCTGCTCCTACGATCCAGGTCCTATCTCCAAGACGATTAGTGCGAGCAGACCTGGCATCGGTTATTGGTTGGTCATACTCCATATCTAGCAGTGTGAGACCCTTGACTCGCACTGGGGGTAGCCGTGAGCAAGTCCAATGCCTTACTTCCCAGCAAGGAAAACCCCTTTGTCCAGCTCGATTGCGGTCTTAGAATCCCTGACCCGTGTCAGCGTCGAGTCTTAGTGATCTCTACCAGTACGGGGCCACGTGACCCATAAATAACCACTTCTTCAACTTTCATCCTTATCTCAGAGGTAACAACTCCCTTCACAAGTAAGGGCCGCTCCACTGGGGCGGATAAAAGAAGCATCTGGTCTGTAGGGTAACATCGGATTCAGTTCTACGAACCCACTCACACGGTTCTGTGACCCCATCGCATTGCTCACGCACGATCTCCGTGCTTCGCTTCGTGCTTCATACTCAAGCTCGCTGGCCTGAGTAACGCCAAATATATCTATCTGGGACGGTGCTTACAGCTAAGAATAATTTCATTATGGGATCGGGCGAAGCACATACCCACCAGTTGTCAAGCTCGAGTAAGGAATCCACTGTTTTGGACTGGTCTGCTCAGAGCATGATTGACGGAAACCCTGTTCAACATGCAGATACGAGCCAGCTCGGCATCTGAAGCACAAGGGGAAGTAAAGAACGCCGACCTATAAGTCTCATCATTCCCCTTCTCATTTATCTTTCTTGTTCCCATAAGCAATTTCTTCTACCCCTATCTCATCTCGTCCATCAACTTCACTCTGAGACTTCGAAGGCGGCTTCAAAGGCAGAATCCTCTTCTTGGTCACTGGTATGGGATCGGTGAATTCTCGAGAGGCCGTGGTCGCTTCGAAGTGGCGGGAGATAAAGTCTCGGAAATGGTGGGTGACCACCACAAACAGGGAGAAAGCCGCAAACACGCACTCACCAGTTTCTACTGATGATAAGAAGAGGCATCCAAATTTTGATATGCAAACACTTTCTAAAGGGCAAAGTTTGGGTCACTCGCACACCACAGGCGATTGTAAGATCAGTGAACCAAGGCAGATTCTTCGTATGCCGCCAGTATATGATGGGACGCCGTGGGACCGCGACTGGCTACCACCCTCCAGAATCCCATCTCGAATCGCAGACCAGCTCCTCGCGATCGTTTGTCAAGAAATCTTCCAGGTTTCCACTTCCAAAGTCGTTAGGTTTGCGCTTGGACACGACGATGCCCTAGATCTTGGAGGTTTACTCGATAAAGTATGCCATATTCGGGATAGACTTCGGGCAGCACTTCAGGTTGCATCCGACTTGAAAAATATTTACATTGAAGTCGAAAAGGTTAGTTGGAAGGATTCTGTATGAGCGATCACTAAAAGTATGCAGATACTACGTTTGAGAGAGCCACAACTGGCTCATTGGGTTGTTGCGAGTAGTCTCTCGGGTCCCCGATATCCGCTTCACGACGCCTTGAAATCCATCATCGACCCTGTACAAGAACTGCTTGCCACAAAAAACCTGAAACTCCACCAACAGCAACTTCGGAAATATGAGCAATTTAGATGCGGCTACCACTGGATTTTGTGGGAAAACGCTCCTGAGGTTTGGGAACGTACGTACGAAGAGTTTTGGAAGCAAGAACCGTGAATCATGGAGAAGAAGGATTGAAAGCTTAGTTGCAGAGCATAATGTGGCCGAGCTGACTCTCACGCTGTGCGGCAGGGGAAGAATTTCACTCTGAAGGAGCTGGCTATGATTAGCTAAAGTAAATATGGCGTGCTCGTGGCAATTCGTGAAGCTTAGGAATTTAAGAGGCTGTTCTAAGTTTGTAAAGACCATAAGCAGTCAAACGGCATGCAAGGCAGTAATCGCTGGATCTCGAAGCAAATGCTTCCGTAACAAAGTCTTCCACACTCCCTGCATATTCACCGAAGACCTAGCTTTCAAGGTGAGTTTTCGACCAACGGATTTGTTCTAGGGTCACTGTTTGTACAACTCTTAGATCTCCTTTACCATTCCTATCCAGTATGATCCGTTGAGTCCATACAGAAATCGTTGTATTCGTGTTCCCCTTGCACGGTATGGCCATATGTACTCAATCGAACATGAGAGTACTTGCCACTAGCACAACATCCATACCAATAATCGCTCAATACATAGAAGTCCAAACTATATATTTACTTTAATCAAGGGATTCTACAACTACTCCGTTTGTAGGGCACATAAATTCGGTTCATCACACCGGTCACCAATAAGTTAACCCACCTAACGTTGAACTCTAATTAAAGTGGCAGCTGGGAGGCAGGAGGATTTTTGCAACAGTCGTCTGGTCGCAACGCTTACAAAAGATTGCTTTCAAAGAATCCCTAATCCTGTTACAAAACTGATCAGATACTGTGAGGGTACATGGCGAAAGTCTGTGGAGATCGGCATCAAAGATTGAGAGAAGAATATTGAGAGCTTACGGCGAGGTTTAGGGCGGAAAGCACCATGGTTCCTTACGTCGATGAAAGACCAATAGTAGATGCGAAGGCTAAAAGGTTCAGTTTCATTTCTTTTTACATCGCGTTTCGACGTACACGGTAAGTAGATACTCGGTAAGAAAAAGACGAGGCCTTATGGAATATTCAAAAATATAATAACAAAAAACATTAGCTTCTTGAGAATTGATGTGTCGAATCGCGCATTTGTTTCCACGTTGGGGGGGGGGGGGGGGGGGGGGGGGGGGGGGGGGTAAGGAGACGCCTGCGAACAAGGGGGAGTGTGGGACCGATTAGGACGCACTTTCAAGATCTAGTTAGTGTGTGCCCTTCGCCACAGCCCGGGTTGACATACGATCATGATACTGTATATTCGCAGCGTAAGCAGCATCTCATCGATTGCACCATATTCCATTGCTTCAGTCTGCCCACTCGTCTGACCTCAGAATATCTTCGCGCGCTTGATCGCAGGTACAAATCGGCCTCGCAGTGCTAGGAAAAGCCTTTATCCTCTCCTGCAGTGAAGTTTATTCAGGCAAAGCGGGAGGAGCTGTAGATTCAGTCCTCACTGCAGCCATAATTGCGGACGTCTATTCTGATGTTTCTGGTAATAGCGTCGTACGCAACGCCAAATCTCGCTGTAGAATCTTAGTACCAAGCCTTCAGCAGGTGGGTTTTGCCTTACCTGCTCCTTCCACGTTGCTGACTTGCGGATTTGATTGTTTCCAATGATATATTTTCTTCTTCACAGGCACCGGTAGCTTTACATACTCTACATGCTCTCCTAAGTGTAGCGTCCTCATATGGCTAGTCATTTCCTCTTTGAGTAACGGCACTTTGAAATTGTCACAGCCCGGCATGGAGCAATAGTCGTGGGTCAGCGTGCCGCGGGAAGGCTTTCCTCGTTGCTCCAGGAAGGGGAGGACATATGTCTTATGCAAGACCGTTATTTTTTTCCTGAATCTCTTTTTGTTGTCAGCCAGATGTTTGCAAACCTCTATTGGTTTGGTCAATACAATTGACGGGTAGTTCGGTTGGAACCATCTCGCCAAGTCGTAAAATAGCTCTGTGTTATACAGTATCCCATCGATAGTAGTGGTCATAGGAGAGAGGTGATGGAACTGTTCGATTTCACGACAGAAAGTAGCCTTGTTGATTACCCATCCTGTGGTATCCTCTGATGGGGTCAATGAAAGTAAGCTGTCTGCTTCAACACCACGACGTCGTTTGGTACGATGGCCAACAGATGAAGAGGACCTCTGGCTGGAGGAAAGTTGACAGCACCCACATGGCATCATGCTGGGCATGAGCTTCTGCGGTCCGGCGCCCAGGATGTTTTGGATATCGTTACCCGTAAGGCCAGACGCCGCTGCGCAAGTCAATATCGGATCATGTAAGTGGCCATTTTTTACGTACCCATCAATGTGCTCTCCTCCCAGCCATCTTTTTGAAACTTCACTACTGCCTCCTCCAATAATGGTGAGCGACCCGAGTATTTTCGATATGCCTGATTACATGAATGGATGTTGAGCATGTGGGTAGCCAATTCGTCCCAGCTTTTGAACGCCTCCTGCTCTTCGTAGTGTGGGCAGAGTTGAATTGTACATGTCAAGGGTGCTCCTGGTTTCATCATCTGAAATGGGTAGATCCAAGTTATTAGTGCAACCTCGACATCTGAGGTGCAGTATCCCAATTTGCTGGCAATGTCGACCATCAGAAGGGAGGTTTTCGCTCGTTTCGAAATGTTTTCCACAGAGTCTAGAAACGAAAGAAAGCTGACATCATGCCTCATCATTCCCAAGTCTTCCACACCGTGGAAGGCTGACATGCATCGCACGAACTTTCTTTCGTCGTTTCTCCATGTCTCCGAGAATATGATTGTCCTCCTCTTGCAAGCTTCTATATCTGCGTCATAGTTTTCAGCGGAGCTGGCAGCAGCCACTGGTCCGAGAGTCTGGTAATGGGGTTGGAAATTGTCTTGAGTCATTTTGGATTGCCCTCTAGCTCAGTCGATGAAGGTTAGCAGATGAGCGAGATAAAGTTGTGTGGAAGAGCGGCAATGATAGTTGACTCGGAGGGGAATTCATGAGACTTGCCGTGAAGCTGACATTCTACCTCTCTTTCTCTTTCTTGCTCCTCCGTACTCTTCAGTCTCGTCGTACTCCTCACTATTCTCCCCACTGTCACTGTTCTCTTTGTACTCGTCGTCCTCGCCGTTGCCGTTCCGGATGTCACTTTCAACATGCATGTTTAGAGCTTCCTCATCGCCATCCATATCGCTCTGCATGTCCAGCTCTTCGACATTGTGTTCGTTCCTTTGGCTGCGATCCTCAGCTTCACGACGACTACACACGCCACTTTCCCCAGAGCTGTCGACACCTGACACAATGCATAATATCTTCAAGCACTCTTCGAGAGCCTTTCCACATTTGCGGCCTTCTTCGTCAGTTGGTACTTGGCGGAAGAGAGTTTGCAATTGCTTGAGAGTCTTGCATGTGGTTTCTTGAACGATCTTCAATCTGTCTTGAGCAGACTTGAGTGCACAATCCAAGGCGTTGTGCTCCTTCGATAAGTCTTCAAGCCTCTTTTCACATTTATAGACTTCCTTCATATCCTCATCATCTGTGAGGCTTTTGACCACAATCCGGTACCCCTTTTCCGTCTTCGAGATTTTTCGAAGTTTCTCTTCGATTGTTTGCACCTCCGTCAATTCTGCAGACCACATCGGTGCTAATCCTCTGTCGCGTTCTGGATTTGGGACTATGACCTGGGCATCGTGGGTTGTCCATGGAGAATGACTTCCGGCGTACTTGTTTGACGCGTTCGAGGTGTTCTGGCCAAGACCTGCAGGTGAAGGCTGCTGAAGGAGCTCAACCACGATGGTTGATTGTATGTTATGGATGTCTTGGAATGCCGAACGCGACAGACTTGGGCGGGTCATCTTTGAAATAAGATCAGTGTCAAGAACAGCTGCGAGTTGCAACAGCAAGAAATGGGATGGGTGAGAAACTGTGTCGGGAAGAAATGGTGGTGCTGGAGAAGAAATCAGCCTGATCACAGTTGAGATGCGTTAAGCGAGAAGTGGGTACTGCTCAGAGGCTGCTCAGATTACCCAGGTGAGCTGGGTGAACTGTGTGAGGAGAGGGTGATTAGCGTTTGAGTAGAACTGGCAAGCCTACTAACCGGCCTTGGGACGAAGAACAAAAGGGCTGGTCAGCTTTTCTCGAAGCCTTTTACTAAAAGATGACATTATGACGGATTGGCTATTTTCTGTACATAGACAATCATCTTTTGCTTCTTATATTGACTTTTGACCCCCTACTTTAGATGTACTTAGTCTCTTCCCTCTGAGTTTGGTTGCACTGATCTGTAAGTATGAAGTCTCAGTATACGGGTATACACCTTGATCCACCATCCGCAATCACTCATTTTAGACCCCAGAGCGTACCAAGGTCGGCCCGGCCAGGCTATTGATACCATCTTCCCAGTTCCCAGTCCTACAAGAACAGTTTTAAATATCTACATGTGTAGCTGATTTCCGTCTGGCTCATGTCAAGCAGCTAAATCATCTAGAAACAGCAATAGCATCCTCACCGGTAGTCTGGGGAGCCTAGTGAGTGACACACTTCCTCAGTTCCTGCCACTTTCCGGTCGTTATTTACAAAATTGCAGATCATGTCGTTCCTTTTCAATGGAATGCAATTGGCAAGCTTCTCGTACCTATCCATTCCGAGATGCAAACCGCGTTCAAGGTCATCAAACGTACTAAAGCGGCTTCTTCCATTATCCGAGAAGGAAGGAGCTTCACGCGGTGCTTGGTTTGAACTTATAGTGGACTATCGAAATATGCTATTTGGCACCCTGGCTATATGAAGCCCCTGTGAGGGAACAATCGATGAGGTCATCTGTCGACTGCCGTATTGTAAATGACGTCGAGGACAGCATGCGCAATCAAAGATGACGAGGAACTTCCATGCCAGAAATCACATTCCTCGCTTAGCGATCAGGGGTTTCGCTTAAACGGTCCAACAACAACATTCGAAATCCCAGCTTGTTCTTGATGATCCCTCTTAGTCTATTCATCATGTAAGTTATCCAGGTAGGGATAAATTTTTTATAGGGGGAGGGTTTGTACTAAGCCATCCTAGTCCTTCTCTTTTATGCTAGATGGTGATAGATGCTAAAAGAAGTAGGTTATCCACACAGAGGCACTGCACTACCACATGGGCCCAGTGATACATCATTCCACTTGTTTGCAGAACCTACTGTAATTAGTTTAAATATTATTATGTGGTCCCTCCAACCCCACAAATATGACTACTGCATCGTTCAGCTGCCTGACCAACAATCTTCTGTGAGATACCACCTTACTTTTACTATGCTTGAGGTTTATTGATTATCATAATTCTATGTGAATTGATGTGCTTCAGTTGATTCTATGATTTGACATCTTACCCTCTAGCGGGTTTTAAGACAAAAACACACCCGGGAAGCACCTGCAAGGCCATCTTTTTGGCTTAGCTGACGGCTCTTGTATAAAGCCGACTCATAAACTAAGGGTTTATAAGACAGCCTCACGCTTGTGGCTTCTCTACATCCACTGAAGAGGTAGCTGTATCGTGTTGTCCTTGTATAAACTTCATTGTCGTTCATCTGCGACCTGCTAAACTCTCAAGATAGGCCCCTTTAACTCTAACTGCGCTTAACAATTCTACCTGTTCTCCGAGGGACATGGAGAATTACAACACTCACTCCCGAGCATGTATGAAGTCTTTGTACATTCACCGTGTGATCAAATTTATCTCAATGGAGTAGTGGAGCTGGTCAAATATAAGACCCTGATGGAATTACGTCCTGCGGCAGTGAAGACTTGTGCGGTAGCAATCAGTGCCCCCGGGCGAGCCAAGTCTACTGCATCATCAGCAGGTAGGAAGGCAATGATAGAATGACTGGAGCCAGCGAGTAAGATCTCATATATTGCCTTGTCCTAACGGAAAAATCGATAACTCAAGAGAGCAACCACTCCCGTCCTCAGCAAGCATATAACTCGCGATCCACTATCCCAGAACCTCCCCCCTCCTCCCCCCCGTTCCTTATCCACCCTATTTCACACACACATACACTCTCACTCTCATTACTACTGTTATATCTTCATGAGGAAAGTGTCGTCTTTAGGCGCAGATGGGAGGTAGTGTGGAAGCTGGAGGAAATGAGCCAGGCAGGATGGTAGATTCTCCCTGCGCATCTATTCGCCTAGGAGCATGTTCTGATCTGCATTCCGATCGTTAAAATCTGTGTGGGGAGGGGGAAGCTGTCTCATACCTGGGAACGATCCAGATTGTAGATTTTGCCGACTTGGAGGTTCTTGTATAGCAAGCTGCCTTATCTGAGATCGTAACATGTCCCTTTCACATCTGTACCGATCCCTGGCCTGCTCGGCATCCTGCGCTCTCTGCTCTAAAACTCTCACCACTTGTTCTAGTTCTTGAACAGTATTTTTAGTCGCCTTCTCATTTTCTCTTCTGCGTATACGAAATCTTGCGGAAGCCATTGCATTGCGTGCTCTCCTCTCGTCAGCGGATTTTGAAGCTTGATTGACGTCTATAGGTATATTGTACAAGCCTTGAAACGTGCTTGTAGTCAGGAGTTGACTAGCATCTGGAGAAGAAGTCAGCCCTAGGTTTCTTCCACTACATGTAATGAGAGAGCTGCTTTGTGTTCGAGGACCTGGAGAAGCGTATGGACCGTCAGGTACTCTAGGAGCCCCTTGGAACTGCATTGTAGTCCCTGCTTGCATGACAGCTCCAAATGAACAACCCGGATAGTACGACGAGGGCGGCTGCGCTTCAGATTCGTGGGGCAGCAACGACGCTGCAGGTGTTTGACTTGATATCGGCAGAAATGGATGCTGTATTTGAAGAACCTCAGAAGACTCATTAGATCCAGTTTCAACCATGTGTACTCGTTTCCTCGAACTCGGGAAAGGTAATGCGTGTTTATCGATGCTTTTCCGGCCCCTTTTTCTAGTACTCATAGCTCGATCCGAGGTTGAAGACCTACTACCTTCATGCTCCGGTGCATTTAGTACATGACTAATACTGAGGTCTCTCTGCTCCCTCGATTTTCTCAAATCTTCCGTAAGGCCTGAGCCTGCGTTCAGAGAGAGCAGAGCATGCTGAGGGGACGTGTGTAGTTGTTGAAGATATGCCCAATTCTCAGTCTCCGGTTGCTGCCTCTCTGCTTGTTTCCCCTCACAAGGACTGTCAGGTCGAAGCCGTATAGGCGGGAGAACGATTTTTTGACCTTCGAGTTGTGACCGAGATATTGGACAATGCCTTTCCTGGCTCAGCTGATAGCTGTGAAGCTCGGTAGTAATATGAGGGAGACGATGGTTGAAGATCTCTGGAGCTAGTGAAACTTGAGTGAGAAGTCCTTTCTGGGCCTTTTGATGTATATAAATCGGCTGTTGCAAGTAAAATATTAGCTTTAAACTCTAGAATCTCGCGTTTTCATACCTCTGTGTCCTCGCCTCTACCGGTTAGATTGGCAAAGGTTGAGTCTCCTGGCTGCCTTCGCGTAGGCTCCAGAGTATCGTCACCAACCATGGGGAGACTTGAAGCTTCTATGTCGACGTTCGGTGGGTTTGAAATAGATGTCTGAATCGATGAAGGCTGCACCGGTGCTGCGTACTTTATTTCGGCTTGGAAACAGTAGGCTGCAGCGGAATGGTGCGAGGATCTAGCGGCCTTCTCGGGGTCCGTTGTCAAAATCTGATCCTGCTGCTGGTTGGCAAACACTGCATTCTCCTCCCTGAGTACCTCGATGACGGTGTTATTGTCATTGATTTGTGAGTTGTGAATGGAGGGAAAGTCGATTTCGTCGGGTGACGAATCTCTTATAATAACCATGGGAGATAAAGACATGTTGGTGGTGATGAGGCAGTGTTACATGAAAAAGGAAATGGGAAATATGAGGGCGGTATGTGGAGGAGAAGGGAGCAGCCTTTTATATGTCCCCATCGCCAAGACGGCAAGTTATTCGCGATCTTCTCTCATTGGAAGATCTGTTGTAGTAGTCCTCATGCTGTACGCTGTGATCCTGGCTGCTAAGATCAGGTGGGGTGATCGTATATGCACACAAGTGGAATCCATCATCCACTTCGATCTAGCTATACACAAAACGTTGGGCGTAAGCCAAGCCAGCAGGAAATCCCAACAGATCCTTCAGGCTTATCATAGAAACTTACAGAGAAATAAAAGAATCGTCTGCTGCTTGCCTGTGAACTGTTGTTCAGATGGCTGTTGTCTTATGACAATAATTGGCATGCCTCAGCTCATGTCACTGAATGGGAGGGGCTCTGTAGAATTCCCTCCCAAGCTCTCGAGGCACACATAGTAGTATACGTGCAGGAAAACTTTCGACTAAATGCTGGAGCATGTGCTGCATTAAATTGAAATATATCTGGTTGTCGCGTGTGACCAACTGGGATAGGTGGCAGAGCAGGATCACTGCAGATATGAATCACCTCTTCCAATAACAATCTGCATGTCTGGCAAGCTTATTAAAAATGACCGGTGAAGACCTGATACACAACCTCCTTTCTTATCTGTTTTTTCGGCCATTTGGATAGACTTCCGGCCAGAGAATCTTTACGTGGCCTCGCGCTGCCACTGGGCCGAAGTGGGGTCTTATGAAGAGAAGCTTGACCAAATAGAGTATTTACTACGTATGCGCAGTGAATCAAGAAGCATGATTCGTGCAAGGTGTGATCAAGAACAGGTGGGGCTTCCGAATGTTGTTGTTTGGGTGCTTAAGCGAGCCCCTAACGAGCCGGGGACCATGGGTCTGTGCGATACAGGGCATTTGCAATTCAAATCACCAGAATTATGAATCAAGACTTAATTTAATTAGGAGTAGACCACTCATGGCGTTGTACAAGTATATTGACCCAATGTTCCTGCTTTAAAATCAATTTATTAATCTAATCCTGAGGTATAGCCTCCTATTCCTTTGTGACAGCTTGGCGCATCTCTTTTATAGTCGTAGGTTGGTGTTGACGTCTATGGAGGGCTTGTTTGATCTAATGCCAGCACTTTTCGATTGGGTTTATGTCTGGTAAAGTAGAAGGATGTGGTATTAAGATAATGCCGTGTTTTGTATGGAATCTAGCGCAGCAATTAGTTGTTGACTTATGGCCGTGTGCGGCATTACCATCCTCCATGAACAACGGCTTAATTGATGGGCGAAGGGTATGTGTAATGAGGGCAAATGCTTCTAGAATCGATTCGATATATGGTTCTAAGAGTTGTGTAAGGTAGTCTTGTTGTAGGAAGGCACCGCTTTTGCCATGGCCGTTGATAAAGCTGAGGGGCGATTTGTAGCCATATCCAATTGCTTCCCACGCGTTGATTGGAGTCGTGTGGCCTCTGTGGAATTGGTGCTGGATACACGCATCACAGTACTTTTCAGTGTATCCCTTTTTAACAAGTCTTGTAACCTTTTGCTTCGATGTGCGTCCTCCAATAAGAAAGGTAACTTCGTCTAACCAAAGGACCTTCAACCATTCTACCGTCCAAAAGATATGAGCAAGACCCCAAAGGAATCGTGCCGTAACTTGAGCGAGTGTCAAATAAGGCTTTTGACAAGCTACGCAGCGATAATAGCCTTGTTGGTGCATCCTACGCTTAAGTGTTTGGACCGAGCAAGCAAGGCCAAGTTCTTCCCTCAATTTGTACCAGTTCATTATACGATTCTCCCAACTCTATGTACAATACAAAATAACCTCGTCTACCTCTCGATCACTCAAGATAAACGCAGGCCCTCTACGGCTTGGACGAGCTCGTTCTGGGGCTAGGTAGCCAAGGATTTTGCGTATCGTACTCTCTCCAAGAGGTTTACCGGAAGGATCTTTGTATCGGCGCTGCAGGACGCAAATCGGAACCTTTCCAAACCAATGCAATTGGCGTATAGCCTCCTTGTGTTTCGTAGCTATCTCATAGCCCTTGTTATGATGCCAGTCGTCGAGTGGAGGGGTTGTTGAAGCCATAATCGCTGGATTAATCAAATTAAGGGTAGAGAGCTGAAAAATCGGCAAAATGCCCTGTAGCGCACAGACCCATGGTCCCCGGCTCGTAATCGCTAACCCAGATGTCAGATCAAGTCTTCGGATGAATGGCGCATGAATCTTCAGGGATGCAAGAGCTTTCTAGTTCACTTCAGGTGAAACTTGCCTTTATTCTGAAACAGTCACCTTAGATAATCGTAGATTTCGAGCTTCTAAGCGATACTGGCCCTGCCCACGGCGATCTGCCTGCTTTCAAATTGTTACATTATGCGGAGCCCTATGCTATCGGTGCCTGTGGAGACTTTTGGTAGGGCAGTAATGAAACTTGCTAGGTAATATGCACATTCGATCTACAACCTGTTGCTGCGGGGGTTTGCGGCAGGCATGCCTAGATATCGGTGATACCACACAACAAAGGCAGTTTTAGACCGTGCCCATCATTCTCACTTCTGTGTTTGTTTCTCCCTCCAGGAGAGGCAGTAATATTCTGTCTGTTTGATTTAAGGCCCGATGATGCAAACACCGTCACTTTGGCCGCGTACAGGGTGCTTTGTTCCCTTATATCCAATATGCTCTTGATTTCTCAAGAATTGCCGCCAATTAGATGTCGAGCTTACCTTTAGGTCATTTTAGTAGACGGTGCGGCACTCAGCAATGTGTGGTCGTTAGAGGCAGCTGACGAATCCTGTTCTCGAAGCCAGTTGTATGCCAACTGTTGATCTCTCCTTCACAGCGGAAGCACACTGCCTTGTACTTAAACGAGATTGGGTAAATAAGCCGATGTGGTATTGCCCTCATGTTTTTTATCTCAAATATGCGCCCAGGTGAGCAAGCCTATTGAAGGGAACGCAGTCTGTTCGGCGTGATGGCAGCAACTTCGACATTTGTTACCGAGACTATGTTGCTCCGGACATGCCTGACTTCGGGCGAATCATTAGAAGCCATATCCAATCCAATATTTTGTTGTTGCAAATAATTATGACAGATCTATAGCTTACTTGTTGATAACATGGACTTAAATAAATAAATAGCTGTGATTGCGAATTCTTATAAAATCTTTTGTTTAAAAAGATAAAGCGCTAAAACCAGCCATTAAAAAAGCTTCAACATTAGCGCCCACTAAAGCAAAAAAATTAAGGGTTATTAAGCCAACCTTAGTAAATTCACTATTATTGTTGATTTTAAAGCCTATAATAAGAATGCCGGCTAAAAGCCTTAGGCTTTAAGAAGCTTTGGTTAAGGGTAATTATAAGCTGGATAATATTATTAATAAGCTTTTGACTTAAAAGAAACTCCTTGAAAATTTGTTTTTAAGGGAATTCTATGTGCTTATTAATTGACCAAAGTTTTTAATAGTTCCGCGATAAAGGACCATTAATTAGCAAATGTAATAATAGCTAAAAGAGGCAAATATTAAAACGGTCTTTTTTATTAAAAACAATTTTAAAGATAATGTGGCGGGGCCACCTCAATTTTGTGTGGAGTCACGTTACTGGATGCATGCAGCTTCGGCTAGCATTCGGTAAATTTCTCTAAGGCAATACTTAAGGAGTGCATTCGTTACTTCTTATCACAAATCAATAATCTTTCAAAACAATAATACCACAATTATTTGGCTTAATCCATTCTTTTCCCCGACCCCTTTTTGATAATTTATACTTTTTAGATACATAACATCTTGAGGTTTCGTTGTTTTGTTTTTTCGTACCAAAGTTATTTCTTATGCCTTAAGTACATCCCCCTCTTATTATGTGGTTGCCTGGGATTTGCCCCTCCACAATACCCGTGTGGTCGTGATGAGAGGCGTCGTCTCTATTCGCCATAATTCGTTAAGTGTCACCAGTTTGAAGATCACGCTTTGCTGGTTAGATGATGCCACGTGATACCCCTTTTCGCCTCGGCTATTTGTGCTACGACAGCTTGACCAGTAAATTTGTACTGACTCGTTGTTCAAGCCAACTCGCGCCTGGAAAATACGGGCATTGTACCCAAACGGCCGTCACCAGACCAGACCCGATATCAGGAAACAACTATTATAGTTATTCTCCACCTGCTGTGAAACTCGCTACGATGAGGTTGAGTGCGAGCCCCATACTTGCCTCCAACTTCTTCGAGACGTTACTTGAGGGCCCAAATGATTATCCAGTTGTCAAGATAAGTCGAACGATATAAAAGCAGTAGGTTTAATGTAGCAAAACCGTGGTATTTTGCTCGGAAGATAAAATTACCAACCAAGTAACTTATGGTCTCAGCTGCCATAAGCACCCTCACCACAGGGCACGTATGCTGAATAGTTGTTATGGTACAATGAGCTGGATATCTTACATGAGAGACTGCTATCCCTCACAGGGATATCCCCCTAGCTGCCATTGACCGCTTCCATATCAAAACATCTAGTGGGTATACTGGTCCAGGGCCTAGGTATACTTGAAAGCCCCGGATGATGAGCTAGAAAAAATTGCTATACTGGGACAGCTCGCTCGAACGCGCCTGGAACGATTGGTGAACTGATTTCCCCTTCATCACCGGATGAGTCCATTAAATCCTCCATCTTGATCGAGCCAATATCGCTTTGAGGTCCACTGGTTGCCTCTTCAGTATCTGAATCATACTCAGGGATGAAAGGGATCCAAGAGGTGTCCAATTCCCGCTCTCGAGCCCTGATCGCTCTCACGTTCCCTTCCTCCAACAATGTCTGAAAAGATACCCGGGGGGGAATAGTAGGGGGAGAACAAGACCCGAGACGTGGAGGCTCAGAATCTTGTCTAGAAGCCAGGTTGAATGGAGAGATGCTTCCTTCGACGGCACGAGAGTGTCTGCCAATGACAGGGGACGTTGTATCGATTGACAGAGCTATTCTTGTTTTCTTGCAGGTGCGGGTTGACGCGTGCATAGGGGCTTCTGGGCATTCTCTAGACGTCGGGACCTCTGCGGGCATATCTGTCTGGTGTTTTGACACAGGCAGTATAGCTTCATCTAGTGCGGAAACCATTCCCTCAGGAACCTGCCCTGCAGTCTTGTCCTTCGAACCTGTTTAGCTTGTGTTTGATGATTACTTCTGACGACTCACCACAGATCTTGTGTCGGGCTTGCTCCAGCCTCTAAACACGCGGTTGGTTTCCAAGCAATTCCGGCATTTTAGAAGTGTTTTATCGCACTTGGCTCGACGCTGGCTGGAATACGGTCAGATGGAGTGCTACGGCCGTGAGTTTTCCTACTTACCTGCAAGTTGAACAGCCCTCTTTGCGTTTCTTTTCCACTTTTGGCATTGTGATGATTGGAATGTGGTTGATAGATATCGCACCGTTGGTATGCGATGCCTTGTATATGTTCCTCGCGTTCCAGTGGGGGCTATCTAGTCTTGTGCATAATGTACCACAAACCTCGGTTTGTTCTGTGTAGGGGTAGGTGGGCCCTCATTTCATCTAAAAACACATCTAATCAGGTAGGGGTTCTTTGTTCATCCGTGTGCGGCCCTTTGCTCCAGTGGGCTGTTGGATCATCTGGATCATCTGGATCATCCGCGGGGCCACATTTTGTGGGGCTGGCCCCTTTTTCAAATTAATGCTAATTGTCGAAGCAGGACAAGTCCGGTCTTGGTTCCTCGCTTATTTAATCACTGCGTGCAGGTAGGTAATACAGCCGAGATCTGGTTTCAATTAAGCGAGCTTTTATTGACTAACAGGTTTGCTCAACAATTGTCCTGGCTCCCAGTGCCCTTTTATCAACACAGTGAACTTAATTTCGCCGAAGCAATCTGGTACGTTACCGTTATATCTCAGCAGTAGAAGTTAATTCGTATCAGCTCTGGCTTGTCAATCAGAATAATATAGTGCCACCAAACAAGTCTCCTGGTTAAAGCAGCGGACTAAGAAACGACGTAGTCGTAACTTGTAAAAAGATCCACAACAATTTTCTACCTTCTGCGACTCCTTTTACTAGTCCCAGTCTTGCCAAAAGCATCTATTCCTTGATCCTAGTGATTGTAATCGTAGCGGAGAGGAGATCATCTGCGAATGAGACTATCTACTCCCATAGAAGAGGAACTCATTGGTTCATTGTAAACCCTTGTAGTATTCTCAGGCTGCATTTATTTACCAGAATGGCTATGCCCCATCTCAGAGGCTCGGACGTAGTTCTCTGGGGGATAGAACTGAGAATTTCGGAGGCTCGGTCGCGGGGCAGTGGATACGGCATCGATCATCTTTACAGATCATCTCTTATAATTTAAAGTGCAGTAGAGATAATGAATAGTGATTTATGTCAACTCTCTTTTCAGAAGCGTAAGTAAGTTTTTCTATTTGACAAATCAAAAAGCTAACGAAGATAAAGACTTAGCATCGGGTGTAAATCAATCATGGAGGATTTGAATTTGGAGGAGCTGAATTTGGAGGAGCCGAAGTTAAAGAAGCCGAATTTGGAGAATTTAGGAGATGAGTACGTACATAACAATCGACCTCGCAAGACTCTATTGACGCGTCCTTTAGTGAAGTCGGATATTGTATTTTGACCGTGCACAATCCAACTTCAGAAATCAACTATAACTGGCGATTTTCATCCGATGTAGACCTAGGTTCACGTAGAGCCCTGATCTTGGGACCTGAAGGGCCTGCCCAGTGCACCAGTCCCGTTCCCCTAAGCTCGATGCCAATGAGGATAAGAATTCTTTTCTCCCGGATGCCAGATTATATCCTGGTGGTACGTTTGTTTGACTTTATAATATCGTGCTATCTATACTCACAAGATCAATAGGAAATGGTTATTAGATGGGGACCAGTGGGAAATCGAAAGAAACCCCGAATCTCCCGTCCAGCATGTATGAATGAGTTAGAATGGGCTGGTGCTGGCTTCGACCTGAGAACCGGATTCACGCTCGGGGAATGGCAATACTCGGCCCATTTTGTTGATCCTGCAACTTCTACTAGTGATACCCAAAAGCTCACACTAATTGTGGCGCCTGTCAAAAAGTATTAGAATGCGCCGCATATTATTGTGGCGTCTAACACAACGAATGGGATTGAAATTATGGTATGCCGGTACTAAAATGGGGCTTATCACGGGAAATGTGACGCCTGCCACTGGGTTGAGAACGTGGTACCTCTTACTAGGGACGAGATGACGGCGCTTATGGTGGGGAAAGAAAGTGTTGGATCTGTCGGAGTGAACGAGGTCTGATGGTAACGATCGACTCATTGTCTGAATTTGTTTCCTATTACTTTTAGCTTTCTTTATTAGTAGATCATATAATTACATATAGATGTACAACGAACCCAAGCAAATTAATCAAAATATTTACCTTCATATCCGGGGTTGCCTTCGTACGTGTGTTTGATTTCTTGGTGGACAGCTGGCGATGAATCATACTTAGTCTGGAGTTTGAATTCTATTCCAGAAACGTTTACCACAGGTACAATGCTTCTTTTGGACTCTATCAGTTGTTACAATTTCTAACCGTGATAGTATCAAATATATTATACCACCCTCGTCAAGGCGGACTCGGTATATAAAATCTCCAGCCGACTAATCGGGCTACCCGTAGATGGACATGGTTTATAACACTGTGCGATGATTTGGGCAGAACACAGAACTTGTCTGGAGCTTAAATAACAATTTTTGAACTATAACCTATCTAAAGCAAATTTATTCTATCAAGTTCATTAAGGAAATGTGCTTTGTTGATAACGGGGGCAAATAAAGCAAATTTAGAAACCAAGAGAAAAAGGAAATCAATGCTTTTTCAACCTCGTAGCACTCTAGACATTGTATAGCTTCCAAGCTGCTTTCATATCTGCTTTCTCCTCCGGTGACATACTTGCGAGGTCTATCATATTATCGTCGCACCACTTTACCTTCCAATCACTCATTGTTAACTTATCAGGTGGTGGTGTGAGCAATGGACCTCCTGGCGAACTTTCCTGGAAGTGCACTTGTTTTGGAGGAGGGGCCGTTTCCCCCGGGAGGAAAGGCGTTGCTGATTGATCTCTACCAACTCGCGTACCCGATTTCCATTGCTCGAATTTCCTTTCTTGGTCAATGGCAGCCGTGTAAATGTGCTCGTCTGCCTCGACCCCCCACACGCGGCGTACGGTTTGTCTTGATTCCCAACTCGAATGGTAAACTCCGTCAATAAGCCATCTGAACTTGATCGCACTGTCAACCACCTTCATTCTAATGACCGGCTTATTGTCGGGCCTGGCGATAATCGGGAGTAGTTTCTTTGGCTTGACCAAGTCCACTTCCGTAGGGAAGTCTTGTGGGAATGCTGCCATAGCGTCTGTATCGACAAACCAAGCAACTCCCAGAATAGCATCCGCATGTTGTTTTCCGTACAAGAATTTGCCTGCAGCTTTCAAGTCTCCGAGTCGGTCTTCCATAAGATCCTTAGCACCATTTTCACTGAATCCCAGCATCTTTCGGCAAATCCGATACTTTGTTGAGTTTTTGGGACCATCTGCCATCACAAGTTTCCGTGATTTCCAACGTTGAACCGTACCTTCCACACGAAGGTCCCAACGGCCAAGCCCAGCCGCCTTTCGAGCCGTTCTGGGGCTCCATTTAACTTCATCGTCCTCATCGTCTTCATCGTCTTCATCGTCTTGGTCATTTATCCCCTCCTCCGCCGCGTCGTCTGCTTTTTCGGTTGTAGGCGCAGTAGTATCTTCAGTGCGATGGTTATCCTGTAAAGCGTTAGCTGGCGTTTAATATTTGAAGCGATAATAAACAACTGTTTCTGGAGAAGGTCCATTTTTATTATCAAGCGATCCAGAAAATATATCTTTGAAAGTTGGGTAACCTCGAAGATATAGAGGAGTTGGACCTGGAGCTGGAGGAGCTGGAGGATCTAAGAGAGTTGGAGGGGCTGGAGGAGAAGGAGTTGGAGCTGGGGAAGCTGCGAGAGCTGGAGGAGATGGAGGAGCTGGAGCTGGAGCTGGGGAAGCTGCGAGAGCTGGGGGAGCTGGTATTGAAATTGAATCTAAGATCCTCATCAACTCCGTCTCGGTTTTTTTCGTGTCTCGGTCTTTTTCTTCAGTGAGCATGCCATCCCCATCATCATTATCCTCTTCTTCCTCTTTTATGAATAAACCTTTGGCGTTCTTTTTCGGCTCTGCCGTTTTCTTCGTAACACCAGCTTTAGTGTTAGCAGGCTTCTTTCTCACTACGGAACTCATGGCGACAGTTGGCTGTGTATGGTCAGAACACAAATTAGGTAGAGGATTGTCAGTTCTTTATATTTTCTCTAGTTATCAAAGAATCATCTCAAAGTCAACTCTAGCTAGGAACTGATGGCATCAGCTCCAGCATCATCATGCGGTCATCTAGCGTAGTGGCTATTTAATGCAGCAGAATAGGATTGAGGGTGTTATCCCCAACTTGATTTCATTCTGTTCCTGATGGCCTAAATTTTCCACAAGATGCATGGGGACCGCTCGACCAATTCTCTACAACAATGCGACTTTTTGGGAACTCTTCAAGACGACAGATACGGCAGAATGAAGCATCCAATTGCCATAGCTATGGGGTTTCTCCTACTTCTGTGCTCATTGAGACATCTAGATGTATCAGGTCTACGTCAATGTAGGTACTTCAAAGCCTACCGCGTCCTTCATCTCTGACTTGTTAGCCCGCCAAAGACAATCTCGCAAGACGTCTCGCAACCGCTCTTACACACCGCCACGGAGAAGGCACTCATCGAGACATTCACGACAGTGGAATGGGGGGCCACGGTGACGGTCGACATTCCAGCAGTGCTTCCTTCAAATCTGGTAGTAGATTTTAGTCTGGCTCCATCCAGCATCATGTTCGCGTCAAGTACAAGCTCCAGCCACGCAATTCATACCTACCTGCCAGTTGTCGCTCTTGTTGGTGCCCCAGCGGCCGTACTATTTCTAGGCTAGACTTGTGAAGGATGAGGAGTTCAATCATTACACTTAGTAGACAGTCGTGCAATCAATATTATCAAGTTTGGTTCGGATTCATATTATGACTAGACTAGGTGACTAGGTTCGAGTCTATTTGACGAGCTGATTATCCTCTACCCCTTTCCTGGAAGGCCCTCCCTGTAGCCATAGATCAAGCCGCGGTGTCGCCGGGGCCCTTATTCCAAGGGCAGAGAGGGCACTCTCTTTACCAGGGCTCACGGTAGGAGGCTTGACTCGGGATGCGGGCTCAAAGTCGGCAGCAGTCTTGGCTATGTCTGTGCTACGGTCCTGAAGAGGTCAGAAAGTCGAATTTTCAAAGGCCATGTCACCTACTGCCTGACATGTACAGAATGGGTGGCTCATGTTGGTGAATGTGTAAGATTTATCTTTCTTCTTGACAAACATGAACACCTCAGCATCCCACTTGAGGCCATTCTCGTATCCTCGTTTGAAGAAGTTCTTTCGACCCTTTCTGAAAAGCTCCATCTTGTTTCTCTTGTCCATGATCTGCTCTGTGAGGCCTTTTCGCAAGCTGCACATGTTGCCTGTAATATGATGGCATCTATGAAATGCCCCCCATGGATGATCTCGTTGACAGGGTGTAACTGATGGATGATCTCTTTACCTAGGGCCTTGTGGTGGATGATCCCTCGGCTAGCGCAGGAGTCACTTTCAACACTCTCGACAGCGAGACAAATTTGCTACAATCTACCCTTCTACAATCAATTCCACCAAATCTCCATTTGCTCTCCCCAGGACTCCGTCATGTTGTTGCTATCATCGATCTTGAACTGGCTGCGCTCTAGATTGAACAATCTCGATATTCTGTCATGGTACTCATTCTCTCTGGGCTGTATTTTTTTATTCTGGGTGCTTAGCTATCGCATCTATTGTTTGTTCTCCAGGTGGCGCTCAACTACACGCTTTGTAGTGAAGCACCTTATCTATCCGCACATAATCCCGCGAATTCCCTTCGTAGGGACCACCACCCGATTCGAAGCTTTGCTGGTATTCCTCTACCTGCTTGCAAACACCCTCTTTGTAGCTGTGGGTGCCAAAGCAGAGCTGGATTCTCGCGCAGCTATGATGTCAATTATGAATCTCATCCCCCTCCTCTGCGGATCGCGACTTAGTCTAGTGACAAGATTGCTTGGAATCTCTCTCCGCTCAAGCATCAGCTCTCACCAATGGTTCGGAAGGACAGCATTTGCCCAGATGTTGGTACACATGGTAGTAAGACTTGTACGAGGTGATACCTTCACATGGACGACAAAGAACCTCACAGGTGTTGTGGCACGTTTTCAGTCTGCATGGGTAGCACCCAGCTAACGTGACCAAAGGCAGGCTCGGCGTCGGGTCTCATTTTTTTAATCTCCATACAGCTGATCAGGCGCACATTGTACGAATGGTTCCTCAACTCACACTTGATCCTGTCAGCGGTGGTCTTCATAGCCCTCTGGCCGCACATCTCCTCGCAAAAGTCTGCAGGACTGTTCTTGTTAATTGGGGTGGGCGTGTGGACAGTATCGACAGTTGTCCACTGGATCTCCTTCGGATACCGGAATTTTGTTCTAGGCAGACCATTCGCCACAGCTACAGTAGTGAATGACAACAACAAGGTGACGAGGCTGAGAGATTTTCTGGAGGTCCATGTCAGTGTCCCGAGATCGTGGCATGTCAAGCCTGGTCAGTTTATCTTCCTCTCGATTCCGAAACTTGGGGTTTTCACTGGTCTCCGCGGCCACCCGTTCATGATCTCTTGGTGGGAATACGATCAGCGAGGCTTGACGTTGTCGCTCCTGGTGAAATCGCGGGCAGGCTTTACCGCGGAGCTTGACAGGCATACGGACAAGCCTCTTCAGGCATTCATCGACGGCCCATATGGTGTACAGCATGACTTTGGAGACTACGAGACGGTGATTATGTTTGCAACTGGTATTGGTATCGCGGGCTGCATACCATATATCAAGGATCTGCTGCTGGGATACAATAGCTGTGAGGTGAGGACAAGGCGCATTCGTGTAGCCTGGGAGATCAAAGAACAATGTAGGTGAGACGATACCATGTGACTCATGCTTTTCTTGACTGTTCCTAGGCCACAAGTCTTGGGTCAAGGCGTGGATGGACAAGCTTCTTGACATGGATACTGGATATGTGGGTAATCACGTCCCGATCCCGCGATATTGCTGACCGTTCGCCGATCCTCGAAATGAAAATTCATGTTCCGGCCTGTGAGGAAGCTAAGGTCCATGGGACACACCTGAGGATTGAGGAGGTGCCCGGCCCGATAAATGTCGAGGGAGTGCTTGACCTGGAAGCAACATCCCTGAACCAGAGGGAGCAGATCATGGTTTCCCGTAAGCGCTGCCATCATGTACGACCTGTGACACATTCTAATTTACATCCTGCCAGTCTGCACAGATAAGAGCATCACCGACAGAGTTCGGACGCATGTAGGCAAGATAGACAGGCGGGTGCGCATGCTTGAGTTGGACTTTGAACCGTCCCTGAAAGGCAGGTGGTCTCTAGCAGAGTCCCGGCAATCTCCGGTTGGATCATCCTCAGATATGGAGTTCAAGTGCAGGGGATGATTCGTTTGATGGTCTGCTGCGGAAGTGGCGGGGCATGGAAGGACTACTGTACGTGTGGTTCGAGTTGATGTCGCAATGGATACTTCAGATTGTCTGTGCTGAAAATGAAACGCTTCGCTTGTCACAGTATGCACTCATGTGACTGTCTTTGAATGTGGAAAGGGAGCTCCCTGCAGGAGGATGCTCCGGTACCGAAGCCAAATTCCGTGGTCTCGCACCTTGAGCCGCCTTGGTGACGGTCATGCCACCTTTTGGGGTCAAGTCCCGGAATCACGGCCATACTTGGGGCATGCACACGGTGGAGAAAAATATGTTCATTTGCCTTCAATCTACTCTACCGCGTCATCCGCTCAGATTAGCTCCCCTTCCGATTCATTCTCATCGTATTCAATTCCCCAAAATTCCATCCAAGCCTTCTCTGCCTGGACCTCACGTCGCACGGAGTCCTCTAGGGCTTGATGAAGTTGGAGTATCAGCTCGTGAAGGCGCTCAAAGTTCTGGTCGAGATAATTGGCCAGGATGAGCTGCTGGTATGCATCGTAACATGTTTCACGAAGTCTCTGCAGGTTTTGGAAGCCTTCCCTGTAGAACTGGATCTCGTGACGCAGATTGCCCGTTTCTCTAGTGAGCTCTTCCACCCTGGCCGAGAGATCAGATCCCGCACTTAGTTTGGCAAGCTGGACCCGTTGTTGTGAGAGTTCAAGTACTGATGTTGATCCGTTTGAGAGACGGATGCGGTGATCTAGTCGGTTCAGGCCGACCGGCTTCGCGCGTGGTGGAAGCGGAACAGACATTTGGACCAGAGTTTTAGGAGAATGAGATATTGGAGTGTCTTACGGGAGTTTATATGCTGAGCCGTAAATGACCTTATAAGTGAGGGGTTAGTCGACAGTCAGAAAGTTGATGGGACCGTCACAGATGAGTCACTGAGGAAAGCCAACTTTATTACAGCAGGTTTTATGACTGGATAGTAATCAACTCAATCAATTTTTCTAAGTCTTCCGTCTCTCCTCTTAGGTCTTGCTACCGTATCCCCCCTCTGTTGTGCTTGGCGTAGAGCCGCTTGGCTGGGCATGAACTGCTGTCTGCTCGGGATCGTCACGCTGCTCGAGCGCTGGGAAGCTTCCACCGCATGCAGGTGATCGGTCACGGGCTAAGCTTTGCCGCTGGGTAGGTAGGTTGGGTACTTCTGGCAGAACTAGATTGAAAACACCTTCGGCATTCTCTCCCGAAACAATCCTCTGCGGCGCTGGTTGGGCGATGCCCCAGCTCGAAGAGCGCAGCTCGGCTAGCCTACGAGCAAGACCATCTGCAATATCACCACTTCTGAGTGCCTCTCTAAACACTCGACCAAGAAGTTCGGTCGTCTCATTGTGTCTCTGGCGCTCGAGATTGAGAGCTTCTTGGCATGTCCGAAGGTCAAGACGAACCTCGTCGAGTGATTCCAAGGTGCTCACAAGAGATGTCTCGCACTGAGTCAGAGCATCCTGGGACTGATATGCAAGATTGATGGCGTCGCGAAGCTGTGACACTAATCCTTGGATGTACTCGTTGGCCGATTCCGCCGGGAGATGGAGAGTAGTTGGGGATTCGGAGGCGGGTCTCTCATGGTAACTCGTGTACTTGGTGATCCGATTAGCAACCGCCGTGTCAGAGGAACCGGGCCTTACTTGATTCTCCAGAGTAGACATCAGGTCGACGGGAGATGATGTCGTCTAATCCCTCTCGACCACGGAGGTGTCACTACTTATAGGACATTTTTGGGAAACATTGTTTTGAGATGATCTGTGATATCCTGTCCGATTCATGCTACGGCAAAAGAGATGATCTCTAGTGGGTCTATGAAGAGGTATACAGTAGGTGGCCCATATAAACCTTCAGCATCGCCTTGTCAGTGTCCGAGCAGTCGAGCAGAGAAATCGCGGCTGCTCCAAGTATCGAAGCCCATCTACCAACAGGATCAACACTTTTTCCATACTCAAACCCCGCAACTTCGCTAAAATGCCTCCGTGCTTGTGCGATCAGAGGATGAAGTGGTGTGAGACGCTGTGCTCCTGGGATGCTGCTGTATTGGGTCTGGGGAGATTAGCAGGATTGGCTTGTCAGGCTGGGGAGTTGCCTACAGAAGAATCATAAGCGGATAGTAGAGGTGGTAACATTGTCGTGTCGTTGCTAGCTATTCAAATTAGTCTTATGCTTGTACGTCTGAAGTCAGGTCGACGTACCGCTGTCGAAAAACCCCCGAAGGGGCCTCACTTTGAACTTCAATGAATTTTCTGTCCGTTCCCGAAAATTCCTGCGGGAAAATTCTTTCCATATCTGTTTGACATTTGCACGCGGCATCTCAGCCACTATCTCCGCTAATAATGAGTTCTCGCTCTCTTCCCAGGGGGATCGATTGGCAGACATAGTTTAGGACGGTCGTGAGTACCATGTCCTGCGATTGAAGGGAAAGTATCCGTTCTTATCAAGGATCGAGTGGGAGAGGCGCTTGGACTTCAGTGAGCTATGGAGACGCTGAGGTCGTTCATATTCCCGTGGTGGCCCCATTCAGAACCCTGCCGCTACCCAGAGCATCCACGTCCACATTGTGAGAAGGCAAGGATTACTCACACCTATATATGTAGCATCTCTGCCGCGATCCTTCGAACGCATTCATTCACGGCGCTGAAAATGGGGGCCACTACAGACGCTGCCTGGGAAGCCATGCTCCGAGACCTGGATAATAATTTGGCAGAGTCTCATTCTTTCGACCCGGTGGTCCCTCAGGAATGGCCCTCAGGACCTGACAACAACTTGGCCATCATGGAACCGGAACCAGTTGATCCGACTCCCTCACAGTCCAGCATTTCGATACAACCGCAGCGTATACCCATCACTCGCGACGAATTCCTTCGAGAGCTAGAGATAATGAGAGGTACTTTCGGAAGGATCTATGATTCGTGAGTTATGGGTATCATACTAACTGACAACTGCTAACTCGGAAGAGGATTAAAAACTTACAGCAGTAAAGCAATCATTGCCTCTCGAAAGGTCGGACTAACACCTGCATAGGCAATTACAAGCCGTCACAAGAGACCACTCGGCGCTTACCGTTTGGACCATCCAGGTCAACGATACAATGGAGAACCTTGCGGGGATTGTGCAGTCGTATCAGGTGCAGCCTGTAGCAGGTGGGGATGAATGGCAGAGGTGAGGAGGAATAGCAGATAGAACAGGGGGTTATTAGCCAGAGCCGAATGGAAATGCTTTGTTCTTTGTAATCATCCTGTGTCCAGCTAAAAACAAAATGTGAGACTATTGCGGACGTATAGACGATCTATACCTCACCGAACCTCTACCTTGAGTTTGGCGACACTAATTTGGTCAGCTCCAGAGGTCTTTCGTTGATATTTTTGAAGAGGGCAGGCCATTTGCTGTTCGCCGTCCCGAGGACTTGGGCCCTAAAATAGCGTGCACCAACTTGGGTGTGAAAATTTGCACAACCGGAGCTCAGCCGTAATTGGGTCCATCTGATACGATAGGATGATCCGTCACTACCGAAGATATTTTCTTGCATTTACTTTGACGTTGCTTCATTCCAAGCTCACTTGGGATGTGAGGACGTTGAAGGTAGCTTTATCCGCGCTTAGATCGCGCGCCAATGCGCGACTAACTTCTGGGTAAAGTAGCCGCACGGGAATGTCAGCGTCTGCGGAGGTGCTGGGGCCAAATGAAGTCACCGCCTGTCTGATAACCTTAATTCTGTCCACACAGGGCTGCCCCTGGCAGAAAAAGGCGGCGACATGACTTGCCCTCGGCGTCTCCGTAAGATGTAAACACGGCCACACATGGAGATGATCAAGGATGATCTAGGATGATCGGGGTGATCGAGGATGATCAGGGATAGTTGAGGATAATCGCCTGATGTTTAGGGGGCCATCAAGAGTATCCTGCCGCTAGACTCGAGATCCCATACGTCCGAATTATATTTGTGTCGATTGCAACTGCCTAGAAACCTAGGAAATCCCCAAGACCAATCAAACTTCAAGTGACAAGATGTTTCGGTCACACATCGCATTTCTGTTTCTAGCGGGGTTCCGGTTTGTGACTTGTCACAATAACCTTTTGACTGATGCTCGTGATACCAGCAGCGGCGCAAGCTACGTATCAGCCGCCTACTATGTCAACTGGTATTATGTTAGCCCGCGACCTACGATCGTCGGCTAAAGAATTTAGGGCCACTTATGGGAGGAAGTTCGATCCCCAGGATCTCCCTGCGGACAAGTTGACGCATGTGATCTATGCTTTTGCCAATATATCACACACCACCGGCGAGGTGTACGACTGAGCGCCACAAGAGTGAGGACTCCGCTAACTATAAGAGTAGGACTTTGTCCGATACTTGGGCCGATACAGAACAGTGCTTCCCAGGAGATACATGTGATGGGCCTGGGGATAACCTTCACGGTGCTTTCAGACAGCTCTACCTTCTCAAGAAGGCCAACCGTCATCTGAAGGTGCTTCTCTCAGTAGGTGGCTGGACCTATTCGGCCAATTTCTCCGGCCCGGCGTCGTTGACGGATGTTGGCCGATCAAAATTTGCGTCGACCGCTGTATCACTTGTCAAGAATCTGGGCCTCGACGGCCTTGACATTGACTGGGAGTTTCCCCAGAACGAAACAGAAGCCGCTAACATGGTCCTTCTTCTAAAATCTACCCGGGACGCTCTTGATGCGTACGGAAACTCACTCAGCCCGCCATATCATCTCCAGCTCACGGTAGCCTGTCCAGCCGGCCGGTCCGACTACCAGACTCTACATCTGGCTGAGATGGATCCGTACATCGATCTCTGGTTTCTCATGGCCTACAATTACGTTGTGGATGGAAGTAGCGTGGCTGGCAATCAAGCAAACCTCTTCCCATCTATTAAGGATCCCGCCAGCACGCCTATCAATACAAGAGACGTTATTAGCGATTATATCGCAAGTGGAGTGACGACAGCCAAGATCGTCCTTGGCATGCCTCTCTTTGGCCAGTCTTTTGCGGCCACCGAAGGTCTCGGGAAACCTTATATAGGGGTAGGTTCGGGGAATTGGGAGGCTGGGATCTATGATTTCAAGGCATTGCCTCTCGCTGGGAACAAGGAGAGCACAGATCCTGACACAGGATCGTGTTATAGTTATGACGCTACAAGCAGAGAATTCATCAGCTACGATAACGTTCCAGTCGTCAAGCAGAAAGCAGCCTTTATCCAGCAGATGAAGCTGGGAGGCGCTGTATGGTGGGAGAGTAGTGCGGACAAGGTGGGCAGCGAGAGTTTGATTCAGAATGTGGCTAAGATACTCGGCGGGAGCGAAGGCTCGGGACTAGAGTGTTCCCAAAATCAACTGTCCTATCCTGACAGTAGCTATGAGAATCTCCGAGCAGGGATACCGGGAGATGAATGCATCTCTGTGACCGCACGATCTTCTGCTGTCGTAGAAGATTCGACATCAGTCCCTACCTCTGGCGGTACCTCGGTAGTCTCCTCTCATGTGGTCGAAAGCCAATCCATGGCTTCGGCTGTTGTTACCAGCAGTAGCTCTCTGGTTACCAATTCAGGATCTCAAACGCACTCCCCGGTCTCCACCATGACTGCAGATTCAAGCGCTGTTTCAATTGGGACTGCGCTGTCCGATACAAAAAGTGGGGTCCTGGCTGGCGAGTCTTCAAATGTACCTACTGCTGGCGAAATCGACAGACCTAGTTGTGCGTTGGCTAATCCTCGCGGTCTGTGTTAGTCACTGACGAATTCCAACCCTCAAACACCTACCATCTACACAACAGTCACAAAACCTAGATTCGTAACAACCATAACGATAACAACGATTACCACCATCCCAATGATCACTTTGCCATAGAATACGACTCGCATGAGTGGACATGGCTTGAAGTAGGATGTCTCCCTTGGTGGAATTTGCAGTTTTTGCCAGCCGATGCAAAGAAGATCAAGATTAGTACCAATGTTTACAATGCGAGCCATTTGTGGATTATTCGTTTGATGGCATGTGATCTAAGGCGTCTGAGAAGGACTAGTGTCCATGTGTGATGTGCCGTAAGCAACGCCCTATATATTTGGGTGTCCCCAGGAGTAGCAGAGTTGAAATCTTCCTTTTTATTTTCATGACACCAAAAGATGAACGATCCAGTTCTCCCCTACGGCCAGAAACGTAAACATTCCCAGGATATCAGTGGTGATTCGAAACGATCTCACAAGCACCATGGTGGTGAATCCGGGTCCTCCACCCCCTGTGAAACCCGTCCTGTTCTCGCCATGCAAGTTATCGACCTCACCGGTGACGTTGAACATTGTGCTGTCTGCCCGAATGTTCTTGGTCAGGGTAAAGATGGTGTTGCCAGCATGTTTGCCTTCACAAAGTGTGGCTGTGTATGACGCTCTACCCCAAAAATGAACTTCGATGCTTATTTCTCTACTTTAGGTCAGGTGCGGTGAATGCCTTCTTGAGGGTATCCCAGCAGAGGAACAAAATAATGTTGCTAGGTTCGAAGGAGTCTACTGCTCAAAGAGTGACCACTTCTATGAAGGGGAACAGGAGGCTTTGAGAATTTTTGGACTGGACTGTAAAGTCTGCTCCATCACATCAGCCGCATGTGGTTCTTTAGTTCGGACACCACGTGGTAAGCCAAGCCCATTTCACAAATGCACAAATATCGTCCTGATTGTGATAGGTCACACGTTCTGCCTTAGCTGCATCACACGTTGGTTCGTACACGAGGGGAAGACACGCTGCCCCATTTGCAGAGCAGATCTGTGTTCAATGAGCTGTGAGTTATACGGCTTCAGGACTATTCAGCGCGGGGTAGTCTGCTGAGGAGGATGGAAATATTATACATGGTTCTCTACAGTGTCTTATTTCGGAGGCTTTAACCTCGATTGATCCTCCTGCGCCTAACTGTGATCTTGTCGTAGAGCGTGTATGTTGTTGGAAAGTTCCGTATGGAGGCAGTGCAAGCATCGTGTACCTAGAGGCTGTCTAGCACGTTTTCCTGTTGGAGCCCTATTCTAGGTCTTTTGCAGTGTTTCAGGTGAGCTGCGAGTTATTCAAGCCGTGCCACAAGGTATAATAAGACAGGCGGTTCCTTCCTCAATCCTGTTTATTTAACACTGCTCTTTAATTCATTTAACTAATACTCAAACCAACTCAATCAAATCCCTTATAGCAGCTGGCCCCTTACCTGCCTATATAACTGGTCTTGCTCAAAAGTGACAGAAGATCATTCTCAATATCTATGATGACGAAAGTAAAGTGTCCATACCTGCATTGAAAGTCAACGAGAATACGGCATTCTAGAAGATAATTCTGAATATCATGAGATTGTGGATGCCAACCTTCTGGAGGTTATTCTAAGCTTTAAGGGGTTGAATTTGAAGATGAGAGCACAGCTCAAGGGGTATTTATTGGGTTAACTCGGTACGAAGATGACTGACAATCGATCTAGCTTGGATTGAATGAAGAAAGCCGTACTTAAGCCACGTTGTTCGAGGGCACAAGTCGAAAAGCTAAGCATTGGTTGGAATGAGAGGCGGCTGCCTCACACCCTTCTACTTGTGCAAGGATTAGGAGTTGTTCGAGCTGGTTCGTAGGATTCGCCGCAAGCCGAATATAAAAGGTTCAGCTTACTAGCGCTTCAATGGCCGATGCATGGACGTGAACAAGACAGTTACAGGGGCACAGTCTGAACTAGGGTTGTTGTTCAGTCAGTGGCTAACCATGAAGCAGAATGGTTTGAAGGACTACGATCTAATAGAAATCAAGGAATTTGAGGACGCAGAGGAGCGCCATCCAGTATCAAGGTCTCTTCATCAACTCGTGGTCGAATTCAATCGTCACGGTAGTCCATACCCCACATTATATGTCAGAATGTTCCGTAGTTCTCAGTGGCCCATATGTAATCTACATGCGCGGACGGTTCACTTTAGCACAAGCTCACCTTCCTACATCGAGAAATGTATCTGATGAATGCATACCAAGAGTTGCCAGTGCTCCGATCGCAATACTCAGCCACGAAGTCGAGGAAGAAGGGGCAGTCGATTGTGACCTCGAAGGACGACAAGGCAAGCCCAGCGTTTAGAGAGGCCGGGGATAGCGGTCTTAGCGCATTTTGTAAATACACTGAGCATGTGGGATAGATTCAATCCGTATGGGATCCCAAAGATTGAGCCGAAGACAAGCACCTCATGCCATCTTCCCAGTGCCATTCTCATTCGCTTGGTCAGGTCACGTGTTATCCATTGCTGTTCTCGGTTACTGAAGTCAACAAAAGGGTAAGCGAACCGTCCCAAGTGGCACATACCCTACTTTGCAACGCGAGTCTGAAGGCAGACAATCCGTAATGCGCACGCAACTCCAGACATTTCGTAGAGGTCCTTGTCAATATAAAGTCCCAGAGGCAGATCCGACACATTGCTGTGCCTGTCAGCCAAAAACTGCCCCTGAGGACTGGTTGGAGAACTGACAGGTCCTCCGTCAAGAGTCTCTCCGGTGCAGATAGAGACGCTCATACATCCCTTCCTTCACGCTGCGGTATGGTGAAATCTTGAAACATGTTCCATGATCTCCCTGATTAATTTGTGAACCTAGCTATACATGCTCGACAGACCTTATCATGACCTCTCCAACTGCGCTGTCACTTCTTTGTCCATGACATCCCACGCATCTAGATGCTGCAGTACCTCTGACAACGTGTCTTTTCCTCTCAAGGCGACTGCCCTTGCCTTTGTATTAGCATCAAGAAAACCCATCCTTTGTTGTCGTGAACACTTCTTGTTAAGGGTAAGAAACTTTTGTCTTGATTCAACAGCATTTTTGATCTCTGCATCAAATTCCGCCATGCCCTTGATGGCGAGGTCCACCACAGGTTTCATGAATGCTCTCTGAAGGTCAGTGTGATCTTGAGCAGACATCTTGGACTCTCTGTGGAGTCTGGCACGTTTCCCTGCGGCAGCTGTTAGCTTGGAACTTGCGACTGGTAACCTCACACTTACTGTCCTGCGGGGCCACGACTGTTGGGCGCTTGCGCTTCTGCTTCGTGTCGATTGTCATACGATGGGCAGATATGGGTTGTAATTTGTGCCCCTGAGGAGTGGATGTAGCCACTGGATCCGTCGATGCTGTCATGAATTAGCACCCACCCCGGAAGGTATCTTTTGGTACTCACATATTGGCCCGATAGGCGTTTCGGGCTCATCATCCCCCGTCAAATCAATTAAGATTCGTAGATTTCTTGGCTGACGGTGTACTCCCTGGAAAGGAGATGCTAGTGTTTTCTGGCAAGCTGTGTCGAGGTCGCTATCGCTCAATCCAGGGCTCTTCACTAGAGAACCCGGCCCCTGAGGCACTATTGAGGTTTTCTGTCGTAGGTGAGTGCTTGCAGGCACCTCCAAAAGATTGGCACTCGGGAGGAGGCAGGCCTCGGTCGCCATTGCCTGTGTAGACGCGGTGTTGCCAAGGGCAGTCTCTAGTCTGGAGGTAGCTCCCAAGACTCTCGTAATCCCAAAAAGCTCGCATGCCCGTCCTTGGGAAAGCGATTCATCTTCTCTCGGAATGATGTCAGCCTTGATGTTCTTCATCGTCGCCCCGATGATAGTTTCAGGCTCGCTTGCAAGGCGCTCGACGTCCCCCAAGTCCTCGATCAAGGTTGCGGGCAGAGCTCGTGCGTCGATTGCTTCTGGTGTTCTGTAGAGCGCTCCGTGCGGCTCTCTGTTTTGACGTTGGGTCTAGATTTCAGAGTGTCAACAATGTCATGTCACAGCGTCAGTTTTCAAACATACCTTGATATCCATCTCTGCTTCAGCGTGGGATCCATGCTTGATTGCCGCTTTCACTTCTTCCAACTCTGTCTGCTTCACCGATTTCGATTGGGCCGGAAGGTCCGCAGATTCTGTCACGGCCGAATTGGCCAAGTGAAAAGTGGCCACGGCATCACCAATATCTCCAAGGGTACCATCAATATCCCAGGCTTCTTCCAAGGGTGACTGAAAGATCTCCATATCAAAGTTTGCCGTTCCAAGGGCCCGATTGAACTCCTCGTCTTGAAGCAATTGCCAGTAATGGAAGTCGCCAATATCGTCCAAACCGAAAGAACTGATAGCATGGGGTTCAAATAGTGCGGCCATCTTCAGAGTGAGATGTGAATTATTGAAAGAACAAAAATGAGTGAAGGATGGATGATCTGTGGTCAACATCAGGGAGTGTGGCCGTCTTATATGCAGTTTCTTGGAACGCGCCTTGCTTCCAAATCACCTCATGACTTGGGCCCAGGGGTTACATCAGGGCTATGCTCTTCCTGGCATATTCGGCCAACCAAATTGTGCGTGACAGGTGGCTGGGGAAAGATTCGTAATCTGTTGGTCTGCGCCGCTGATCAAATGAAGAATGGCGCCAGCATCCGGAGCAGTGGGACTCAAGGCGCAACACCTGCCTCAACCAACTCCACCAAGGGGCGTCGTATTAGAATCTGATCTTTGGGAGTCTCCTGCAGTGTATGGATGGCAATACCCGATAAACCACCTGAGACCAACCATTATCATGGGAAACGGCCTGCTCCAGTGACTGATGGCCTGCATCGCCTACGGAACGTACCTGATCCATCTCTGAAGAATGAACTGGCAAGGGTGACCGCATACCAGCATACAATCCATCACTTGTGCCAGGGCGCTCTCGTGCATATACGAGCTGAGGGCATTCGGCCCCTCTAGACTGAGACGGCAGCACCGAGGAGCTTCATGCGATCGTATTGTTTTCGTACGTACTCAGACCAGGACTACGCCCCCTCGGATCCAACTCACGATCGAGTTTCGCTCCTGTCGGGGGAGTTTTGACAAACCGTAGTCTCTGGCGATATCAGCACTACACAACGAACGAAATGCAGTAATCTTGAAGGCTATCTTGCCTTGAGGGGATTTATGATCTCGACGGCCTTTGCAACAAAAACGCCATCTCGATCTCCTTCCCTGACACCATTGCCAAATTCGGGAAACATCGGAGTCGTGTCCACTTTCCTAATCTATTTCCACAGAAATCCATGGCCTGATATGCCGTTCTCGGCCAGTTTCTAAGCCGGCAAAGGTTCCCAATCCGTCGGCGAGAACAAGATGAGAAGGAACAGTTGGTTGTAGGAAAGTCTGATGAAGCTATGTAGGTCAGGACGCCAGACTTTTAGCGAAGATCGAGAATAAGGGTCCGAGACGCTTCCAAGAGGATGTTGTTAATTGAGGTATGCTTGTCCTAGAGATTTACACGGTCAGACCAGGCACTGAAAAGCAGGACACCAACGTTTGAGTACAACGCATAACACCTGCGGCGGAGTGTTGACATTGCCCATGGCCGTCCAGTGAGGGTGGTAAAGAACCGGTGCGCTTGTCTGTTGAGACAGCTATGTAACTGCGACAAAACGAGAAGAAGAATCGTGGAAGATTGAGTCCGCTCCTTCACTAACAATAAGCGAGAAAACGGCGCCCCTGAATTTCTTCGCTTAATCGAATATGAAAGACCGGACGGCCACCAACACGTTGAATCTCCTGCGCGGCCTCCAAAAGTTTCTTCGTTTCTATGCTGACTGGGTCGTTTGCTTACGGTGACTCGATCAGGAAGGTAAGTGTTCCGCCAACACAAGGGCACTGATGACTCAGAAGTTGGGTCCCGCATATTGATGCGGTCACTGACCGGAAGGGTCAATTCCAAGAGCTAAGATGCGTCAGTTCGTGCCTAGGCATTCCTGGGGCGCATATTCTCTGTTCGCCTGCATTCTCGGTGTGGCCGAAATGCCCCTCTCCTCTTAATCCACAGATAGATCTAGTACTATCCATGCAAATATCCAACCACGGTCCACCCCGGGCTGCCAAAGGGGAATGGTGACGCGTCAATCTATTTTCAGATACGCCTTTAGTCTAGAGGAGACGAAATTAGCAGATGCTGTTGGCAAGGCAGACTTTTGTATCGGGTTCTCCTGAGGGCTAGTAGACCCTGCAGAAAGGAGGAGCTGCTCAGTGGCACCGAGCATCCGCATGAACCTGGTGGAGTATCAGCTGGAGGAAGACGAAAGGCACCGAACGCAGGGTATGTGAAATTGGATTGACTCATATCTCTCCTGATGGCTAGGTTGACTTGAGTCTCAGGAGACTGTGGACTCGTGGCCTTGGATATAAATATAACGGCTTCTGGATCCCCATTCACGTTCTTCATCAGCTTCACCAGCTTCACCCCCATTCACTTTCTTCACCTGCTTCACCAACTTCGCCAACTTCCCCAACATCGCCAACTTCACTAATGTCACCAACTTCACCTGCGTCACCAACTTCACCCCATATCCAACCTACCACCATGTCGCTCAGTACAGAGCTTCTCAGTTAGTAATATCCACCTATTTTATTTTGAGATAAAGCTAATATCCTATAGCTACAATCCTTCACGTGTTATTCACATCGTACAAGCTGTGCGGCGGCTGCCAGAAACCGATCCTGGATCTTAATTTTGTGTACTTGGTCCGGGACAATAATCTATATGTGGTGCCACAAAATGTAGCACCCCCCTCGGAACTTTGGCTTCCAATCGATATGAGCAGCGATGTCAATATTTATGACGGTGATGACGATATCCATAGGACCCCATTTTGTTGCCTCTCAGAAGGTGAACAGGCGAAGGTATTAGTCGGAGTGGTAAGAGTTCTAGCAAAGAATGCTCGATTTTCGAAAGGTTATATATGGCTACTGCCTCATGGGGTTCATGAAGACATCACGAGCAATCAAGTTGATCCATTCTACGGCATTTTAGTATCTCTTGAGTGTGTGAGGCACAGTGTTGAGTGTCAGGAAAATGCCAATGCTTATTCGCAGGATGAGTAAGTATACCAGCAGTCTCTAATTAGTCAGCTACCTCATTACTAATTCTGCATCAGGGAAGTTACGTTATCTCCAGAGTTAAAGGAATTTCTCTCACAAATGCTGGATGGTAGGTCATGGGTCGCCTGCCTAGCTGCTTCTGAAGATGTTTGGTTTCAGATGGTGTAGCTGCTACAGGAAAGGCGGTTGGTTTCTAGGGTTAGGATCGAATAATAGGTTTTGTTTCCTTTATGTTTGTCATATAATGGCTTAAGTAATGACTGCTGTCGGCCCCTCAGCAAAGTTTGCGCAGACATCCATATCACAGTTAAAGCTAGTGACTCGATTATCAGATATATTTCATATTGTTCTCATGATACTCTTAAACCTGTTGAGAGTCGAACCTGGCCTTGGAGAAACTTTATACGCCTCTGTGGATCAGCCTGTCCGGACCAAGGTTTTCGGACAGGCAGGATAGAGAGTATCGACACTCACTTCGTTTTTTACTCCACTCCCTGACCCCCAAGACGTGTCGTCTCGTATTTACTTTCATTTATTCTCTGTCTAGACGACTAAGGGGATTTGGTCATGAATGAAGCTCGAGCAACCACAGAAGGCGGATAAGCGCAGGCGTATCCGGAATCGGCGACTGCCATCTCATAAATATCCCAGTCCCTGCGCCTGCATTCAGATGCGTTTATCACGACCTCAAAGTGGTTGTCTTGAAGTACTTGGGTTTGCCTTTGATCTGCCGAACCCTCGTCGGGGGTCCTGCGTTGTTATTATGCCCAGACCAGCGACGCCAAGCCTTTCCATCGGAGTGAACTTTAGCATCTGCAGTGTATTGACCATATAACTACAGGAGTTACACATAAATGTGACACAAAGGGATATTTGACTGTAAAGGCCGCTAAGGTACGTTGCTTGCGGGCGATTCAGGGGTCGGGTTGGAATTCTGCCACCCTACCGAGCCAGCCGACGTCGAAAATACTGTGGTGGATCAGAGCGGTGTAATATCGGTAGACTCGTCTCCTGATACGCTGTTTCAACTTCCATTAATCTGTTGGCAAGAGGCAGTAATTGTGAATTCAATATCATTGCCTAGCGCGTACGACCTTCCCAATCCGAGGCAGTTGCATGCTGTGATACACTGCTCCATGCAAGTTCTGCGGGCTTAACCTGACTACTCCCCTGCTGTGGTGACGGCCAACCATTGTTCGACTATAACTGAGTGCTCCCCTCCTTCCCTTTGCCCGGATCACTTCATCATTTTCACTTGAACTAAAATTTCAGCGACTGAGGTGTTCCTCGTCTTGTTTGGGAGATTTATATTTCTGAAACGGGTCAAAATTCACCTTCATTGATAGACTTAATCTGATTGCAATACAACAACCCGAGCGAAGGAAAGTAACAGAATTTACCTCGAAAGTGCTTGCCGTGAACGTAATTCTGCCTTATCTCCGCCGAGTTATCGACCGCGGACTCATGCTAAAACTTGGCTTGATATCATTTGTTGGGGAATCTTTTGGTTTCTCTAGTGTATATGCCTGCCTGATCTGGCATTTTCGGCACCCACCATGTCGGCGTAATTATGAGCTTGACGATGACACACAGGACTGGGTATTCTTCACTCGCCAACCTGCATCGCTGTCTATCACGAGTCGTTTAATATTGCTTAAATCCGGTTTCGTGTATTGTTGGTTTCTCCGGGGGTGATATAACAAATAAGTAACAGGTACGGTTCAAACAGTAGTTTTTCAGATACTCCTTTTAAGAAGAGGCACGTAGCTAGACTATATAACGAGTGGTGTAGAGGTCAAAGCCTCAAAGAGTTCAGAGAGAGTCATGATGATGAATACACGGGATGATGCCGACATGTATTCTGTTAGAACTTTTAAAAAAGCCTGTAGAGAAAGTGATAAGGGATTATGGAGTCTACTATAAGCTATCATAATAAGAAGGGGTTACCCAAAAAGCAGATGGTTCGTACGTCGAGTGTTGGATTTGTAATCTTCTCCACTCTGTAGTTTCTAGAGCCTTCGCTTAAGCTGTCACATGATATAAACATGTCAGACATTACGCAAGCTATTACGTAGCATATACGTAATATATGACGCAGGTAGAATGCTCTAGAAGCCTATTACAGTGTATATATAGAGCCTTAAGCTCTCTAGGTAGTCACTCCTTAAACAATTCAAGAATCGTCTTTTACCACGTGTTCCTAGCACTTCTTCCTCATTCGGCTGATGTCGCAACTCCACATCAAGAAAGTTATTTAAATCAAAGCTGACGCCTCCGGAAGGTAAGTGCTAGCATTGATATAATGTAATTAGTTGAGAGCCGCAAGCTGGCGGGCAGATGGGCATGTAAAGCAAGTCAAGCCGAGTCTGAATGTTTGGAACAAGACCTTGTGCCCGCATATGCCCGCACGTTCACATTCCCGGCAATATGTATACGATTTGCTATACGATTTAGTAAAGCAGGGTGTCTGTCTAACAAGCTTCCGAAATAGTAGCGCGCCTCGGGGTACGGCTTGTCTCCTGCAACAAGTCAGGCAAATAAACAGTATCATACGTAATCTTGAAATCAAGGTTCTTGCATCGAAGCAAGGGTCAGCGTAGTGAATGGCCCCTAAAATGCTAGTGAGGGTAGCTGATGATCTCGCTTTAAGGTCGCCTCGCTTGATAAGTGGTGTCCATCAACATGTTCCCTCATGAAATTACTTTAGCAAGCCTCTGGGCGATCATAACCGGTTTAGCTAGATTACCCCCAAGAGGGCATGGCGTTGATAGCAAACTTAAGGCACTTGCCATTGCTGCATTATCCTAACGAAAAGTATATGGATAGAAACATCCTTTAATACCAAATTATCTTGCTATTCCTCTATGAATTGTAAAGTTTTCGTCCTTGCTCAGACCATATCATGATCTGATTCCGCTTGACAAGTTTCAAAATAATTGTCGGCCAGGTGTGTGCAATTCTTTACATATTCAAATGGCGTGGCTGATTGCGGAAGTGGCGAGAGTTGCGAACTTTAAGAATCATGCATCGAAGATTATACCGCCTCAGCAATACAATTCAGTCTTAAAAAATACCACCAAGGGAGCTTTAAAAAAAAATCGAAGATTGCGGTCGATAGTCTCCCATTTGAGAAGGTTAATGAAACGACAGACCAAGAACCAGTTCAAGCACTATGTCTCGAAATTTTAAAAGGAAAATATTCCATTAATAATTTTACAAAGCATCAGGGAATTATTAAATCATCGGAAAGTAAGATTATAAATGATAAGAATGAGGAGGAAGTTATAACCGAGCGTGATGGCAGTATAGAGGATGAGGAAGATCATGGTGATAATCTTGAAGAGGAGGATCTGGAGCATGGCCTTAATAAGGAGTATTACAATATGTATGAATATGAGGATGGGCATGAGGATGATGAAGATGATAGTGATTATTATGACGCGTACTGTGGATATGGGGACGAGGACGATGAAAACGATAGTGATTATCAGGATGTACATGATGAATATGCGTTGGAGAACGACGACGACGATGAGGAGGAGAAGGGGTATTATGATGCATAATATATGTGTATGCGTCTATATATAGAAAGTGTGGAGATAATGGAAGGTTGGACTTCTCCCAAGTGCTCAAAAGTTGTGGAATGCGAGAAGCCTACCGAGCAGAGAAAAGTGATAAAGTCCATCTCCATGTGCCGAAAAGCCTTGGGAAGAATTCGAGCAAGTAAGAATGGAAGTAAGCAACCTTCGTGCTGCAACAGAACATATCCTCCGGTTTCATTCCTCTCTTTTTCTTTTGTGGTCCCGACCTTCCTCGCCCTCGGTCTCCGGTTGATGGTCACCACGCGCCTGACTTCTGGCATGTCCCTGTTCGACCCTTTCTCCTATTCGCTCATACTCGGGTTGGTGGAGCGATTCCCGTTCTGCAATGCGAATTAGTTGACGTTGAGTCACAGAAGAACTTTTACGTACCTCTTGCCGAAGTCAAATCTGCGCATGTCGGCCAGTAATTGCGTTCTAGTGTCGCGTATTTACTCTGTGATTCCCAAAGGTCCCTTTCCAATTGCCCCTTTTCTCGTTGAAGATCCCCTATAACTTCTGGAGAGCAGCAGAAATGTTAGGCACGGCAATTAGCAGATGACAGGGGAACGTACGGATAGCCCCCCGAGTTGTCAACTGGTAAAAGCGGGCCAACTCGACAGTCATGCCTATTTGGACAATGTACTGCTCCTGGTTTTCCAAGTGATCCCCAAAATTCGGTGCTGCCCATTCTTGTAACTTTTCATCGAAGTCTGGAGGAGTCAGTGCACACTCAGAAGGCAGTTTGTGCAGGCTTACATCGCAGCTGAGTGACTCGACTGTCCTCACCGAGATACGGAGCCCGAACTGACGCCTGAGGTCATTGTCAGACTAGAGATCTCAGAAATAATGTCAGATAAAGGACATACTAGCTCAGGGGCAAGGGCCATAGCTGATGGGGTTGAAACCCTGGCAGAGTCATGGAGTCTAGGGGGAGAATATTAGCCTCAATAACGTCGCAGAGGAGTGACCTTATAGGATATTTGGAGACTCACATTTGGGGAACTTGAACGCCATCATTTTCTTTGTCTTCCATCGTAATTTTCGTAACCTGAGAGGCCGATTCATCAATGTTGTCCAGGGTGGGAATAGCACCCTGACTGCCATATTCGAAGACATCTTTCTCGGAAAATATCTCGCAGTGGCTATCTGCCGTATCGTCTCGGCGTGGTTGACTCATATCGAGAATCGAATGTATTGGATGAAAGTAAGTAAAACGGTGGATGAGAATAGCTAGGTAGCTACTCACTTCCTTTTAGACTTCAAGCCACCTGGCGACAAGGATTGAGTCGGACTTACTCGTTCGATGCCGGAGATAGTCCCCCTATTGAACTTGGTCATCTCCACAATTCCGAGTTGAGTACCCCTGCGTAGACATCCATGGACTATCAGTGCGGAAGGAGCAAAAAATCTTCTACTCTAATATCCACAGGCTCTGTCACAGCCACTCGGTGTTCATAGAATCTGTTGGGCTGGCAAAGGCTGGATCGAGTACAGCGTCTAAGGTTAGTCTGGGTACTCCTTTCCGACCACTGGCAATTTCGGTGACACCGAAGGACACACATCATAACGTACACCTCCGTCTTTCGATTCATGCAACTCCACTAGATAACGCATCAAGGTATTTCAATCCTGTAAGTTTGACTGACCTACCAGCATATCTCCTCGCCATATGCCAACTTGCACAACTTATCGGCTCATGTTGTTCAGGCCTTGGCCACGGGACAGGGACAGTTTGAGAAGTAATGACATGGACAAGTCTGCCTCTTGTCTACCCGCTGGACCCTGTTTCGTAAAGGCTCCATGATGTCTTAGGCGAGAGACAAAGGGACCTCCGGTACGACCTCTTTATACGAACTCAGTTGACCCCAAGCTTGAGCCATACACGAGTAATCCGTGTGTAATGAATGCAATGATGTCGTATCGTAGCTTTGCGAGCTGGCACCAGCCGCCCTCAGGGGTTACGGGTCAAAGACGGTCCAAGGCGGGGTACTCAGAAGCGGCCTTTGATGTCTAGTTTGTGGAAGACAAATTTTTATAGCTTCTGAGGGGGCTAGCCACGATTTTTTTAAGGGGGACTCATCTTGATATGGCAATCGCTGACACCAGTCGGTTGGTTGATGAGGATGGGGGGAGCATTAGTGGGGGCTGTTTTAGAAGTTTCGCTTGCTTGGTCCAATGAATCAGCCGTAGATTTGAGTAACAGAGAGACATCATAGGGAGATATAACGTCAAAGAGAAGGCATTTACAAAATAAGACAACCAATTAAACATAATTCAATTCTCATTCTTACCAATCACCAAACGATGCAGCGCTATTTGGCCTCTGTGTCTATTGTTTTGCTTCAGTCATCAGGGGCTCGCTTAACCACCCACCCTCCAAACTTCGCCAGCAAGTCCTCCATCAAGATCAAGTCCTCCACCAGCCCTAAAAACTGGGCAATTGCCACCACACCATAAAGCTAAAAAGATGGCCGGGAATCTCAAGTCCCCATCTAAGAATAAACCGGCTCGCAATCTTTAGTTTCCTGGATTCCTTCAGCAGTCGACAACAGAAGAGCACCTCCTTCCAAGAAAGACTCTCCCGGTGAGTCCGGATACACCCATCATGATGCACTTCGTCCAAGCAATCTAAGTCACGTCAGTGAAGATAACGGTGACATCGCTGAACCATCAGCATCGGGCAATATTCGGTCCTCAGAACCAGAGCCAGCCAGTAGCGCGGATGCTAAGTCCTCCAAAGGAAAGGAAAACACGGCACAACTCCACCATCCTATTATTCGCAGTACCACCCTTCTCGTAGCACATTGAAAGATAGCAGCCGTCATCAAAGTTCTCGTCAATCAGCTGGAGGAGAAACCCGATGCAAGGTTGAAGCGGTCGTTCGCCGAATTCCATCGCGAGTCAGCTGAAAGTATCTCTGAACTCCTTGAGAGTGCTCGTTGTGATTGTAGGGGTTACAAGCGGATGGTGCAGGGGTTCAAGTCGAAGTAGAGGGCCAGGCGCTCATTTAATCGTTTTTGATTGTCATGTTCAATCCTCCTCGTGTATTTACGTGGTACTTGAAATGCAGGTAAGTTTGAAATTGTCACCTTGAGTTGCACCTTAGAAGTGTGACGCGGCTGATACGTACGTAATCTGTCTTCGTTGTGACCTCGTAACAGTGCCCGGTCGCTGGCTGCATGGGATGCGAGGGATGCCAGAAGAGAGTTCTAGAACTGTGACTTATTGTTGTTGCCAGGGAAGCATTTGATAACGACAGTACCCAGCTTAACAAATCAATGGTGATGACAACCCTTCAAGTCCTTCTAATTCTGTATCTTGACAACTGAATAGCATCAAACGTTGGTAATCACATAAATGGCTTAATGGTTGGCAAGAACCTGGTAGCTATCGAAACAGTGCAAATTTTAAGAACACCATCAATTACCTAGTTTGAAAACCAACGAAAGTGACCTCACAACTCTGTGCCTAGAAGCTTCGCATCAACCACGTCATAATCGTCGTCATCCGTTCCCTGGTTTTGTTTCACCATCCCCCTCCAGAGACTCTTGTTCAGTCGTCGGCTTGAAACACATTGTCTCTTGTGGAAGCCATTTCATTTCAGTCGCAACATCCTCCGCTATCATCCACATACGATGATGGTTCCTGAAGAGTTCAAAGACGACGTTCTGATCTCCGGACCGGGACAGAGTTTTGAACAACATAACCTGATGTTCACGTACTGTCTCGCCGACTGCCAGACAGTCTGACATGGAGCAGCGAACTTTGTCCATGCCGATCATCATGACTTCCATATCACCCTCGAAAAACTCACTGAAGCGCTTCAGCCAGTAACTTCTATTCTCTAATTACCGATCGTACAGTATAAAAATGCTTGCCATAGACCGTGTAAACTACTTACATTCCCAGCTTATTTAACCTGGCACTTTTCTAGGATATCGGGATACTCTATACTCTTACTAAGACTTAGCCCTATTCGGAGTCGAGAAACCCGACGCTACTTCTTTTATACTTTAAAAGTTAGATCTAGTTCACTAAGCTAGTTAAGCCGATTCCGTATTTTTGGCGTTACTATACGGATTTCTTCCTATTCTTTTTCCTAATCCCGGCCTATCCCCTTTTCGCTTACTACCACTCACTCCTAAAGTTATCCGACGGGCTGCTGCCAGAATAACACTCATCCCGGAGCGGAATAACCATAACTCCGGGGGAACACCAAAAGCCCAGCGCATTGTTGATATGTAAACAAGCCCCTTATTTGTACTTAAAATCAACGTTTTTATCATCACCACAATGTTAGAGGATACAGTTGCTGATCCTACAGACCCAGGGACCCGTAGGCCGGATGTTGCGCCCTTAAAAAGTCACGGGGATGAATTTTACCCTATGAAACTACCATATTTCCCTCCTGAGATCCGCCTACCCGATGATGTCAATGCAGATGATCCTCTCTCGCTATTTACTATGTATTTCACACCAGAAATCATGGATTGGATAGTAGAGAAGACGAATAATCATATTCGGGATGCGGAGGATCACTCAAATCCATATGCACGACCCCTCCTTTGGTACCCCACCACACCTGGAGAGCTCTACGCATACTTTGCCATACGTATTTATATGACGTATAATGTACAGCACGAGATCTCTGATTACTGGGCAAATAAGGAGTATATAGCCCACCACGATATCATACGTCATATGTCAAGAGATCGGTTTCAGGAGCTTCATATACGTGTAAGGTTAGCTGGGAGTGAAGCTTCAGGACCATATGAACGAGTAAGTATTGGTGCCCGGGCATTGAATTTACTAACTTTTAATAGGTAAACAAGCTTTCAAACCATGTCCAGGACACTAGTCTGTCTGTATATATCCCTGGACGGGATATTGCAGTAGATGAGTGTATAATCCGGTACGAGGGGCAAGCTAGAGAGGCTACCACGGTGCCAAACAAACCAACGCCTACCGGCTTCAAAGTATGGGCAATTGCTTGTACCGGATTCATTCTTGCTTGGAATTGGCATATCCCAGGGGCTGGAAATGGCCCTGTGGATACCCCTACACCGGTTGCATTAGGTGGTACCAAGAAAGCCGGTAATGGAGGTAACAAGACCCAGGCTGTGGTTTTGAAGCTTTTACAGCGACTCCCAGAGCCTTTGACAGGTTACGGATACCACGTCTTCTTAGACAACCTTTTTGTGTCAGCCAAATTCGTCAAGTACGCAAGAACCCTTGGTTTTGGAGTTACTGGCACGTGTCGTACAAACTCCGGTGTTGTCAAAGAACTGTTGGATTTGAAGAAGTTGGACAAGAACGATGTTATCCCGTGGGGAAAGCTTTATGCCTACCCTACAACTGACGGCAAAACACTTCAAATTGGCTGGAAGGATCAAGCTTTTGTCCTATTCATGACATCAGTCTTGTCCGCGGATGAGACTGTCGAGCGGAGGCGAAAGCGGCCAAAAGAAACAAGTTCAAAGGCAAAGACATCCCGAGTGCCCTTTACAGATGGAGCTATTAAAACACTACCAATTCCGGTGGTAGCTGATAGCTATAATCACAATATGGGAGCTGTAGATCAAGGGGATCACCTGATTGCCCAAAAGCCGGGTTTACGGGAAGTACGCAGGGGAGGCCACCAAGCAATTGAGCACTGGATTTTTCGGCTTATCCTAGTGAACTGTTATTTACTTGCTGAGCGGTCTGAGGTGGAGTTACCACGTAAATTGAGCTTTCGGAGCCAACAAGAATTCAGGAGGACACTTGTTGAAGGCTTATTTGCAAAGGCAGAGGCTACTTTTCACCGTAGTCCAAAAAGGAGAGTCTCTATAGTGAGCCAGGAGGCTGATTCTAAGCCTCCGCACTCCCATCAACGTGTGAAGATGGCTAAAAGGGGTTGGTGTGTGGCGTGTAAAGGAGGGAGGTTTGGAGATCGGCCGCAGAAAAGAGTTGCATTGGAAGAAATTGCAACAAATCAGGGTCGTCCTTCAAGCCTGAATCAGAGCTGGTTTGGGTGTAAACAGTGCGCTATTCATCTTTGTAAAGTAAGGTCCTGTTTTGAAGAATTTCACAGCTCTTGATTGAAATCTGCATCGATTCTTCAAAATACGGCTCTCTCATTGGCTAGAATTAGCCGACGCACGGACCAGTGTTATTCTGGCAGCAGCCCGTCGGATAAGCCGGAATTACTTTCTAAAACCACAACTAAACAAGTAGAAATTTAGGCACCAATCAAGTAAAGCCTTCCACATCACCAGCGAAGCAGTAACAACCAAAGTAAACTTTAAACAAACACAAAAACTAGCGGTAAAAGTAATATACCCACAATATCACTAAGCCTAGGTTACAAAAAACCTGCACTGTTATACTAGGTATAATCACTTTATCCTTAAATATATAGAATTTAGGTTTACAAAATATGTTACAACCACTCGTATTTTTAACAGTTTCAATAAAGAAAAGATAAAACATAAATTAGTTGTTAATAAAAAGGCCCGCTTCTCGGCTAATTAATCATGATTATATGTTACCCTTAATATATGTAAAAAGAAATAAAAAACATATAACAAAAATCACCTTGAGTAAGGAACACTAACAATATAGCCCTTTCATTAAAAACCCTTTAATGTCCTTATGTCAATTAAATTAACTTTTGTTTGAAAAAGTGATTTACCAAAAATTCAAATAAGTTTTATGCGACTTTCAATCGACCTGTCTAGGAAGTCACCCTAGTTGCTAAGCGAACCCCTTTCTCCTTTGATCACATCGCCATTTATCTTGGTAGAGTACCTACGCTAGCATGCCTAAAGTGAACCCCCCACTCCAGCTGCAGCTGGCAGGATATCACTACATCCACGATCCCCTCGCTTATGCAGGTTCCATGCATGTGAGATCACCTATCCGTCCTTCGTTTGAAGATGAGTCTCCGTTTATTTCCATCCCGCCAATGTTTCTATTCTTGCCCGAACATCCGGAAGCCATCTTGTGGCAAAAGTTGGTAGCCAGAAGTCGCGCATTCCCCTATAGAGAATTATGTCTGCACGCCGAAAGGCATTCCAACCTTCTGTATTATTCCCAATCTCAAGATACGCAAGACAAATAGAAAGATGAATACCGGCATACGTGAACCCCTCGCCATTAAAGCTCTTATACTTCTGTACGTGAATCAATGCAACTTCCCATTTTCTAAGCGCTTCGGAGAACTGCAACTTGTAATAGCAGATTCGCGCTGAGGCGACGAGTACTCGTACGTGTAGCAATTCGTCGCTGACGTCTAGGTTGGATAAGTCGCTGAAAATTGACTCAACCCTTTGTATGGTCCTTTCTGCATTCTCGTACAAACGCTGCCCGAGGTCAGCGTCAATGGCGGAGACTAATAAGCGCCTATACGACTTCCCTCGACCCCCTTTATTTTCTTCGATTTCAATTTCAGGTGCCACCTTTGCAAAAGCCTCTTCCGCCAAACCCAGGTCACAGTACACGTCGGCAAGGCTAGTGATGACTTGAAATCGATTCGAGTCTTGAGGGCGAAGCGTCTTGAAACATCCTTCGAGAGTAGTCCGGACTTCCGCGAAATTTCCTTGGGATCGGAATACCTTGGCTACAACAACCGCCTTGCGCGGAAGCTCCCGACATTCCATCAGCGAGGGATTCTCAGTAGTTGTCCAGTCATTAATTTCGTCCATCGCAGTGCTGTATTGATCACGCTGAACCAAATTCTCCAAGTGGGAGACGTGCAGACGCCCACATAGGGCATTCAGTTTCTTGTCCATTAGGTTGGGTCGTAGATGTTGATAGAAGTTTTGTATAACGGGACCAGAAGGATCCAAACCTCTTGTACGACGACAAAATTCTTTTATAATCAGTTCAGAGCGATCGAAATCTGCCTCGAGACGTGACAATATACTTTGCTTATGTGCCAAGGCCGCCTGTAGGTATTCCAGTGGGTCGTTTCCTAGAAAAGTAGCTGCCATTGCTACTACTTTTAGCTGGCTTTGTCTATCCCCGATTGTGGACGCTGCCAACAACACTTCTACAGTTTCAGTCTTCATGCAGGCTGGCAGACCTCTCTGTATGAAATGTTGCAGAACAAGATTCAAAAGAGGCAATAACAACTTCACAACAGTCACAAATCTGAAAGACCATACACTTAGCAGTAGCACTACGAAGTTTAGGGATTGCGTCTTACCGAGGCTCCCAAAATCGATCACGGGGGAAGACAAAGCAAATCCAATTCAAAATCTTGAAGCTCCACTCCCCTCTGGCATGCTCAGTTACGGATCGGCATATGTTCGTTTTCGAGGAATTTGCAACTGAACAAGACCACGGGCCATTCATCGACGTGCTCAGCTTGCTAAGTGGATCAAGTTTACGAATAGTCTGGATAAGACGACTCTCGTCTGAGAGGAGATTAACCAATCGCTGGTCAAGGCCAGCTTCCAGCGCCGTAACTTGACCTTGAAGGCCACATTCAGTCCATCGCGGTTGAGGAGACCGTGCACGCTCGAACAGCACGTGTGGGATTTCGGAATCGCCTAGGGGGTAGAATAACAACGCCAAATAGTCCGTATCAGATAGGCAGTCTGGTTGATTGGAATCCAGTACGTCTAGAATGTCCATTTGCCTTGTCGAAGAACTAGAATTCTCTGTATCGTTTGGTATAACTAGAGCTGATGTTCGAATTAGGCCGTTGTATTACGGGATAAGCTCTTGATCTTACCTTGGCTGTTTCTTGTAATAAAAGCATCGTCGATGGAATTATGACGCTCGCAGGAGGACACGGACGGTGTGCTGTCGTTGGATATGCTATGGGTGGACGGTCTCGGTGGGGAGGAGAGGGATTGGAACCCGACGTTGGGGTTTGTATTTGTGGATAAAACTTTACTTTTACGAACGTTAAGACTAGAATCTGCTGTGACGTCGTCGTTCTTGCGTTTCTTAGAATCCGCCCCTAGCTGAGAGTTCGAATCGATATCTACTAGAGCTTTAGTAAATATAAGAGCCACAATAGAGATCACGCACCATCATGACTAAGACCCAGCTCAACAGCTTTGTTCTGAAATGCATGGCAAAAGAGCAAATCCTGGCTCTGCTTTATGTACCGGGCGAGTGTCGCCCTGCCACCGAAATCTAAATCCCTCACTCTGCTCTTTCCAATAGAGCACTTCACCAGGAGAGCATGCGCAGGGCTCACTAGTCTTGAGACTAGCCATAAAAACTCGGCATAAACTTCTTGTTTCCATCCGTCGCGGGACTTCGGTTGCAGGTTAGTAAGTCCCTGCTTTAATGCTCCTATGGATGGATTTGCGGGTTGTTGACCTGAAGCTTGTGTTTGAGCCTCATCGGCAAGCTGGCTCAAGTCGTTGAAGTTCAGGCCACTGTCTTGCACTCTTTTGGCGTTAGTCTTGAGAATTTCATAGCAATTTCCAAGCTTCGGGCCCGCTTTCGTATGACCCAGCCGACTCGAAAGCTCATGCTGTAGCGAGTTAAGTGCGTAGTTGCACTCGATTATGAGTGTCTTCATTTCAATGTCGCTGATGTCGTCATAGCCTTCTGTCCACTTGAAATGGGCCTTCGACGGCAGGCAACATATGACACCGCAATGGCACATGACTTAATTTCCAGGAGCGAGTGGAGAACTGGTTGTTGGAGAGAGTAAAATTATTGGCTGTGGAGGGGAAACGGCGGTTATGGAGGAGGAAACCATTTCCGGGTGGTCATAGTGCTGTTGCCGAGCAGATTACATAATAATATTATTGGACCACCAACTCCTCGTCACTCCCCCTCCAGCAATCGTGGTCACATCATAATGATCACTGCACGCCGACCGCATTATTTCCGCCACCGCATTACCTCGCGATCTATATCTCGCGCACAGTATTTCGGTTTCGCGATCTTGACACAGCCCAAGCAAATCTCGAACAAGCCAATAGCTATGGAGCCAAAATTTTCTCCGGGAGCAGACGAAAGCAAGTTGATGGACGAAACGAACGCTTTAATCGACGCCAAGTGGACACTGGACGAGGAACAGATGGGTGTTGAGAAGACGTATTATTTTAAAACTTACACCAAGGCTCTGGTAAGATATTCTTCAAACATCATAGCTATTTTGTCTTATAGTCGCAGGACTTTGTGCAAGTCGTGGGGATAAGAAGTAAATCAAAAAACCATCACTCGGTGATGAAAATTGTTAGTTATCCCCTTTACCATCTGCAATGCCCAAAACCATACTAAGTCTTTCCCTTCAGGAGACTGGATCCGTTTCCATACTTTGGACGACCCACCATCCTCGCGGCCTCTCTTCTAAAGACACATTCATGGCGCGATTCTGCGACGAACAGGCAGGGCTTATAGGGGATGTGGATAAGAGTCAAGCGCAAAAGTGCGGCCCTCCTCCGTCTGCACAAATATAAGGTGGAGAATAGGATGAAGTGTATATCTTACAGGGAATGTTGCCTGATGGAGAGGCAGTCATGATATGGTCGACTGTAGGAAGTTTCATTGATCGTTATTGGACTACGCTGAGCAATGTGATAAGTCAAGCCATTATAGTATTGTATGTCACTCGTTCAAAAGAATAAATTGAGCTACCATCTAATTGCTACCATTTTCTCGCCTTTCCCCGTATTATACTTGACTGTCGTCCCTTAGATATTCCCTAATATCGCCTGCAGCCTTCCGCTTCGGCCTTGATCCGACTATAACCTTGAGTGAATCTGTAGAAGCTGGTCGCCGTTTTGGAGGGGCAGACCGTAGACATCTGTCATTATTTCCTCGTTTTGTGGAAACTTCCAAGAAAACGCGATGTTGGCTGCAATGCACCCCCGAATCCTCGGAACGCCTCACGAGGTCAGAGAGTGCTTTCTCCCCCCCGGCCCCCCAACATCTCTTCTTCTTCCTCTAGGACGCTGGTATCGGGCGAGGATCTCGGGGAGCTCCTCCTCGTCCAGGTCAGTGTCCCAGTTGTTCAGTTGATCTTGCAGAAGCCACCACGGCGCCGAGCCAAACAGCTGGGCCGGTCCGACGTATAACCACTCGAAGTCCACCACTCCAGTCCGATAGACGACAGCAAGTCCTTTTGTGCCCATTCGCCCAGCCATGACATCAAGTAGTCTTTCGGCGCGCATCAAGGCATTCCCGCCTTCGATTCCGCTGTCACAAAAAGTAACGATCTCGCGAACAAAACAATAGCTACACCCCCACGGCCTACTCATTGCCCGATGCAATACCATGCTGTCCCGGAGCAGGCTTGGGCTGCGTCGGCTCTTTCATCGCCCAACCCGTCTCAACTCTCCACTCCCTTGCCAGCTCGCGACGTCCCACCCGTTTGTGTCCGTACATCCGCGCGGTGCAAAGCCGTCTCGTATAGATGCAGCCAGAAGTTTGACTTGCTGGACCAGGAGTTGGGGCACGCAGGGTCCTTGCAGTACCATGCCCACCGACGACGGGCATGGCTCAGGTCGGCGTTGTCCGCGTCCGTGTCGCTGATCGTCTAGTAGTCGAAGGGAGTAGATAAATCAATATAGACGTCGTCGAGTGGCTCCGCCGTGAGCATCGCTTGGTAGTTTGGGTCAGACGTGTTAAGTACGGTGCTCGATGGAGCCGGTATTGTGGATTCTGAAGTTCTGCAAATGGTTAGAAATGAGTGTTAGGAAGAGTTGCGTGAATAAGGTGAAGCATTAGACGTTCGCGCTGACCTGGTGTCCGCTCGCTAACAGTAAAGGCCCACGCACGGTGCAGTTTAGCCTCGCGTCAGCCACAGTCCTGAACAGCCACAAGCATCAAGCTTCAGTTCCCCTTTTTCGCGCCATCAGCACGACTACATTCGACCAAACGCTCCAGCCTTCTTGCATCTCAACCACCCTACCACTGCGAGATGCGCAAACTTCAGTCTTCTCATTTTGACGCCTTGTTACTTGTGACGTTGTCGATCTCGTACATCTAATGGCTCCACAGACTGTGGACTATTTCCCGCCAACAGCAGCGCAGAAAGAAAGCGAACTCCAGGCGTTCATTGACTCCATCGACCCGAGTAACGTCTGCAGTTTAGCATCCCGACATAACTGCTTCAAGCCTTGCCGGATATTCCAAGAAACCGCTAATGGTAGCTATAACGTCTGTTTTTTCGTTGAGTTTAATGAAAGTGTGAAATGGATTGTGAGAATTCCCTCGGAGTCTTCCGTCCACAACGTCTGGGACAAAGTCCAGAGCGAAGTCGCTACCATACGGCAAGCTACCTCCGATTTTTAACCTTGTATATTCGTCGATTCTAACTGGGAGCTAGCTACCTCGAAGCCAATACCACGATTCCCGTGCCCCATATTCATGCCTTCGGCCGAGGTGGTTGTGTCGACGAGAATAACCCTACCGGACATGCCTTCATCATTCAGGACTATATCCCGGGCCGGTCGCTAGATATATCAGCTTTCAGAAAAGAGCCTAGAGAGCGGAGGAAATACTTCTACGGGCAGCTTATCGACATCTTAGCTCAATTACGCCAACAGGAATTCGACCATGCTGGCTCTTTAATGCCGGGCCCGGATGGCGGGGATACTCCTGTCGTAGGCCCGTTGCTCTCTATTCAACTAAATGATTTACAGCTCGAGACACGCAACTTCTCTACTCAGCCGGCCAAGTTCGCTTCCGCTATCGACTTCGCCTTCCATCAGTACCACCTCCTAGATCAAAAGTACAGGCTACCAGCCTACAAGATGTCTCAAGAGGTTGCACAACTCGAAGTGTTTGGGCTTGAAGATCTGAAGGGGAGACTTTTTGGTTATATCAATCATCGCTGGAATCATGGTCCCTTCGTTTTGACACATACAGACCTGCGCTGGTCAAATTTCATTGTAGACGAGGACTATCGGATTCGAGGCGTTATTGATTGGGAATGGTCGGGCACAGTGCCTCGACAATTCTTCCTACCCCCTACCTGGTTGGCAGGGCTTCCTCCTGACTGGGTATCGGAAGTGCAATATAGGATCGAGTACCGCGTGTTCTTCGACGCTCTCAAAGCCGCTACGTCCCAACCTTGCCTTCAACTTGCCAACGAGTGGGGTCGAACCCTCCCGACACGGGTCGACCTGCCCTTAGCAGTCACGCTCCGACATCACAGCTGTTTCGTCAATATGTACTACAGAGGAATCTTTCCCCGGTTTCACAATGGCTCTCGAGATGACGTAGTCAAACAGTTCTTCGAGTGCGATGGCAAGGATGGCCTGTTCACACTTGACATACAACGAAAACTGGAGAATTCGGAACGGTACACTCAATACTTGGGAGAAAATGGTTTCATATCGTGTCAATCGTCCAGATTGACCCTAAAGTCTCTCAGAGAACGGCAGGAACCCGACAAGACGTCAAATGCGGTGAATGATATGTCGATAAAAGACCTATTTTAGAAGAAGGTCCTACACACCATTCACATAATCCTCTAAGCCCCTTTTCTTCTCTTCCAGATCCTTGATACCCTCCTCCAGATCCTTGATATCCTTCTCCAATGTTTCAAGCTCACCCTCCAACTCCCCAAACTCCTCCAATCCCTCGAGCTCCCCTTCCGCATTTCCTATTGCTTTATCAAGCTCATCAATCATTTCCTTGGCCCTTTCAACTGACTGATCAATTTCAACGGTATCGCCTCTGCCTCTCTTCTCCGTCGATCGTGAAGCGCTTTGCGACATCATCTCCAGCAGATCATCCGGTACGCTATCGACAATAGTATTTTGCTCCTCCAGCTCCTCCTTCTTCTCCTCGATCCACGTCTTTTTGTTCTCGATCACCGTTCTTTTCTCCCTAACGAGCGTTTTCTTTTCCTCGATCTCCGTCTTCTTCTCCTCGATCCTCTTGATCCTCTCCTCAATCCTCTCCTCCAACTCTGCGATCTCCTTCAGTCTCTCGTCGACGATAGACATTACAATGAATGTTTAGGGTATAATCAAAGCCGCACTAAATAACGTCAGCGAACCGAGGACGAACTAGAGCATATCGGATCGTACTTCGCAAAGGAGGCAAATAAATATCACTCAGAAGTGCGATGCTGAGGCAAGTTCACCACAGGAGCATATTTATCAGTTGTAAGGCGGCAACGGTCGCTGCCTTGAGTGACGTGTTTAAATGTATTGTGCACGCAACCAACTGCTATCCATTGGCGGGCGATGTCCAGAGGTGACGCCCTGCACGATAATGCAGGTAGGGTATGCTTCTATGCACGGTCAAATTTTGTGTTCTGTGTCCATCGTTCAGCATGTGAAAGTTCAACGAGGAATACAGTAGCCGCAAGTTGTGCTGTTATTCAAATAGTAACAAAAAGGCTTATAGTACGCACAAACCGATATGGGAAGATGTGACAGGAACGTGCATTTAGGATGACCTTATTTTATTAGGTGATGCACACACCACACAGAAAGCATTTCTTCCCTAGCATCCCTAACCCCCACCCAAGCAACCAATGTATTTTCCATAACTTTCGATACTCTCTATCACTTATTCATTCCTATCTTATACTAACCTAAACAATCTCATCCACGGACGCAAAGCCAGGTTATAACTGCCACAAGCGTAGCTATTAGAACAGCAACAACTGTAAATATTGGGGTTGCAAAACCCAGCATTCCAACACTTGTGAGGGTTGCGAAAACTCCTGCTGCAGGAGTAAAGCCTCCATATATCCAGGACTGAAAGGCGGCTGCTAGAGATCCTATCATACCGGCAAAGATTAGATACATGCTTAGCAACTGGGGATTAAAAGACGATAGGAATCTTGCAAAATGTCCATGTAGAACTAACCTGACAAGATGCCTCCTGGACCAAAACCCATAGTCATTAGAACTGTAATCACGAGCGTGAAAGTGATCGACCAGGCCATGAGAATTGCTATTATATCTCTTTGGTGTCAACAAGTATCTTGCCTATGATTTTAGATGAAGAAGACATACAGGGTTGTGAAAGCCAGCTTGTGAAATCCTGCCAATACACTGGTATCCATCCCCAGATCAGGGATCGCTCAGCAAGAAAAGAACTTGCTGCATCTTTGAAGCCAGTTTGGTGAGTGAAGTTTAACGAGGCTATGAGTAAATGATACATCACTGTTGACCGGATAGTTGGATAAGGATGATTTCGAGTCTGATATTGACGTTTTCAGATCAGGCTTCAATCCGAGTGTCGTCTGAATACAAAGCAGGCCAACGGACCCAGCAGAGGATATTGGGGCACGTTTGGTAAGAAGAATAGAAAGAGAAGGAGATGTTACGAATTGGAGAGAGGATTTGGTTAAGCGGCGATTTGGGAGAGAAATGTGACAGAGCTTGGGCGGGGAACCGAAAGTTGACACTCGCCTTATGCACGTGATGTAAGATGCGTGGCATGCTCTTACTGGACAGTGCGCACTCAACATCGCGCCTGAAGCGCTGCGCCTAAGCCGTCCGCGACAGATGTCATCTCTCTAGTCCCAAACTTCACAATAATACTGCCAACTAAATTCGCAATAATACATTATTTGGCGATTAATTTACAGACTAGAATGCAATTTTGAAATGATGTCTATTCGGATTCGCTGTTCCTTCTCGAGCATCTGATGTTTGCAATTTGAGAGTTTCATGCGGTATCGCCTTAGTGTGCTCCCTCCTTTCCTCCCTGATTCTCGTCATCTGTATTCCCATATTATCAACGTTTTCTCAAGGTTTGTTGACGACAAAAGACGAAACGGGATACCTAGCAACCTATCCAGGACTCCATAGGCAAGCAGGCTACGCCTCGAATTACCGGTAGCAACGAGCGGTTGTGGAGTGCGCGTCTGGGTCGGAAAATGCCATCAGAGGCACCACAGGCCAGCCGGTTATCTCAATTTCCAGATTCTTTTGCCACATATAATCGACCTTATCATGAATGACCGGGTAACCAAGAATCTTCCACAGTTTCGTCCGTAAAGTCATCCAGTCAGACCCAAAGTCTTGAAAGTCAAGCCCAGGCTCACTTGGTTGCATCTCTTCATCGGCACGCACACTATCTCCTTCTGAATCTTCGTTCGAATCATCTTCTTGCAGATACGAAGAGTAGACGTCCGCTGGGCAGGGCATTCCTTGAAGCTTTGGGAATATTCTGCGCCACTCCGCTGCAATACCCCGGATTTTGTCCCATTGCATCAAGCGCCGTGGACTCTCAAAGAATATTTCTGCGAAGTGCATGATCTCTAACCGTTGGAAAGGATGAGCTGCTGTCAACAGCGTGTGAGAGAGAGATAATCGAGCCCGAGGCAACGCAAGAACGGTCAGTTGCGAGCAGTGACGTGCGAGGTCTTGCATAATTGCACCATCCAACCGGAACCTCATGTCCAGTTCAAAGTGCTCCAGATGAGGCAAGGCACGTAACAGACCTATACAAAGGCTTTCTACCAACTCCGGTTCCCCCCGGGAGCCTAGGTTCCTCACTCTAAATTTCTGCAGGAGCGGGCAGCCACGGGCGAGATCAAGGAGCGCTTCTGCATCATGAAGCTCGGGGAAAGCGATATCGATGACCCGTAGATGTCGGCATTTCGCAATCTCTTGGATGGCGATCTGGCTGATAGTGCGGATCTCGGGCGCGAATTTGTGCAGGCAAAGGATCTGAAGCTTCTCGAATCTTGGGATTTGCTCCAGCCAATCTTGGCCCCCAACCCCTAGGGACAACATCTTTAGCTTTGGCCATGGATCTCCCTCTTCCTTCCCTCCCAACGTCGTTGATGCTGGTCCTAAGAGGGTACAACGGCGGACGATTAGCGCCAGTGCCTGAAGATTTTCTTGTCTTCGCAGGGACGATAGGAGCTCCGTAGTGTCGGATTGGGTCAGGCTGTTAGCTCCGTTAGGTGCTTCAAGGTGGAAAAACTCCAGATCACACCTTTGAAGCAATCGACAAAGCTGGTCAATATCTTGGAAACTGCTTGATCGGTAGATTGTGAGAGCTTTAAGGTTTACGAACCTATCCTGTTGAGATCAGACATGGTAGGAACTGCGCAGCGGATACGACTCACAGCAGAGGTGATCAGTTCTTGGGAATGATTAGAGCTTGCCATCAAAAGCCCACAATAGTAGTCATCAATAGCCAAAAACCCAATTGTTCGAGGGAGAAGGAGGTCAGAAATAGGCGACCAATCTTGACCCTCGATCTCGAAAGGGATCGTGAGACTTGTAATACCCTCTCCTTGCGGCCGTAGAAGTAGCTCAGCAGATTGACGATGGCGCATCGCGCGACACTTCTCGGTGCATACAAGCCTGGTATCCGGATGTACTGCTTCGTCAATTGCTGGAATCTCTGGAGAAATGAGAAGATGTTTCGCAAAGCCAACATTTCGTCTAAAGCGCTCTCGTGATGCCACAAAGAGACAATTAAGTGATCCAACGTCGGGCGTGCGGAACTGCATGTCGTGTAGGGAGCCTTTGTAGAGCTTCTTCAAAGCTGCCACACTCCAAGTGCCATTCACACATGCACAATTCAGAAGATCTGGCACCATGTGAACATTGTTGATGACCATACCAACAATTTCCGGGAGTATAAGTGGATTAGAAACGTTTCGACCATAAACGGTAGCCATCACGAATCAGAGACCAAAGAGATAAAAGAACAGTAGTGCTCCGCTCCCCCGAGAAAAGGCAGATCGGGCCTTAAGTACGAGCTGGAAGAAACCAACAACGCTACCAGTATGCACGTGCGGGCTCCACTTGCACAGCCCCTTATCTACGGAGGTAGGCTTCGGCCTCAATTTAAAGGACTTTTGTGAACCCCCCCAGTTTGACCAAGTGCATTACGTTGAAGTCTGCGTATTGTTGTCCCTTTACTGGTGCGAAGCATTCAATTGAGAGAGGTGTGAGTGACCAGTAGGATCAAGCGAGGTTGTGACTGATGATATCCAACGAGCAGGGTAAGCTGGCCGAGGCCGAGCACATGTACCAGCGAGCGCTGCAAGGCTACGAGAAAGTTGTCGGGCCAGATCATCCAAGGTCTCAGAATGTACGAGACAAAGCACTAGCAATAGTCGAAGATTCCGAGACCTTCGACTCTGTATGGTAAAAGAAACCCCTATCGATGTCAAAATGCACCAAGAAGAATGAAAACAGTAGTGGATAATGATAGTAATATGTCGATCTCTATATGAAATGGAACGCAGTCTATTTCGTCGAACGCCCAAACCTTGGTTCCCAAAGGCTGATGCCATGCACTGTCTGTACATGGCCGTTGAAATTCTGCAAGTCTGTGAGAACGAGCCCTGAGACTTACAAGTTAGGTGATAGCGTTCAACATGATCCATCACCTTTGCAGGGCAGCAAAAAGAACCATCCGTGCTTCGCAGCTGGTCAACGAGAACGCGGTAGCGTGGGGCGACCTTACGATAGCAGCAGAGAGCCTGCACCAGTTCACTGGTCTCAATCCGGCGGTCAACAGCGTCCTGAGGGGAGACAATCCTAATGTTCTGCTGGCATACGCAGACCACAATCATGGAGCGAATATCTCAACCCACAGCAGAGCACGAGATGTTGAGACAATGCGGACACCTTTGCGCCTACTGATATCAAAACAAGAAAAGAAGGTAGCCAAACGATGCTACACGATCCAGCTCTCGGTCTTGCCCTCAAATTCAAAGTAACCAAGAACAAACGGCAATCTAAACAATCAGTCTCTCAGCCGGACCTCGTGAAACTGTCCCGTGAAACCTCTCTGCGTGAATCAGCAAGTCTTTTTTGGTCTTGAGCCGAACACCACAGTCCATGCAATTAACAAACTGCCCATCTTTCAATTTGCTTACATGCTTCCTCAGAAAGTGTCGACTCAGGGAACCTGGGTTCGCGTACTCGGCGACCCTCTCGCCTATTGTCAGGTGCGGAGTTCCAATACAGACAAAACATACTTTGGGCCTCTTGTCGGTTCTGATAGAAGATATTGCCTTGCGGAGTGCGACATCTGGCTCGGCGGCTTGCACGGGGGGGCTGACAACCGTGCCGGGAGGACCACGCCGAACATGGCGAGACGGTGCCCCCTCTTCTACGCCGCAGTACAACGTAACCGCATTGATAGCCGTGATTCTCCGTTGCAGTTCCTGTTCGGGTGACTTCCCAGGCAAGGTGAGGATCGCGTCTATCAAGCCAAGCTGCTCTGGCGACATGTCTGCCCGGACCAAGGCGTCTCGCGTGTCCTCATCGACCACCATACCTGACAGCTGCCGTTCGCTGTCCTTCACCGGCTGCTCTGACTTGTACCGTTCCTTAACATCCTTGAGGAGTTCTCTCCGCTTCCGCTGCTTCTCGTTATACAATCGCTTGATGGCCTTCTGGAGCCTGTCATCTTTCCGGCTCCCGACAGGAGCGTTGGACAGGTTGTTGACTCGTTCACGCAACTTCAAGATATATGGAAGGTCGTTCACAGACGCAGTTTGTTCCGGTGTCAGCTTGCGTGGGCGGCGGGGGTCGATCGAGCGGCTCATAGAGCATGCAAACCGCATCAGATCCTTTTGAGTGTCCAGCCTTCGATACACGCCCTGAAGGTCAACGTTGATGTCATTGAGGTAGTGTTTCAAGAAGGTGCCGATGCTTGCATGCTGTAGAATTTTGTTCTGGAGGGAATCGCTAACATCCGCTGATTGGAAGAACCTGAAGTCAGTATGATGCCTGAGCAATAGAGGATCGGGTACTTACGACTTTCATTCAGCCCTTTGGCTGAACCATCTCGGAGGTTGTAAGGCTTCAACAGCTGACCAAAGCCGGTGATCTCGCCCCCTACCTTCATCCGGTACCGTACCGACCCAGATGAGAGTTGCAGCTCGCGAGCAATACGAACGCCTTGTGCTTCACGAACCGCCTCACAGAAGATGAACTCGTCGTTCATCTCGTCCCGTAGCGGCAGTGGCTGCTCATTAAGTCCCTTGAGGACTTTGAGGCTGTATAACCTTTCCGGACAATCAATACTCGGAGACTTGAATGCACGAGCCTTGAATAGCATACCGAGCAGGAAGACGTGCGGGCTGAGCACAAGGGTTGGATCGTAGATAATCTCGGGAATTTTGAATTCGTTCCTGGCAGGGTCAGCAAAGTATATCAGTGTAGCTAGAGGCGAAGGAAGGGAACGTACACATCTTTGGAGCCGAGAAATCCTTTCGTGAATTCGGGCGTCAATTCAATAAAAAGACGAGGACGAGCACCTCCGTCGGGATCTCGGATCAAGGCCAACTTCAGGTGTCGATACCGGAGCTCAACTAAAGCCTCCGGCCGATTCCCTGTGATACCTGCAAGCTGACAGAATAGGACGAGTTGGATTCGGAGCCATCCGATGTCAAAAGTCATCTCGGTCGTAGCTAGAAGGACTCGCGCGTATTCAGCTAGATCTTCCGCATACATGGTCGCACTTGGCCGCTTTGTAAAATCGAGCTTCTTTTCCATTGCCACGATCTTGACGACCTAAGGATCTTGTTAGCATAAGCTACAACCTTAGGAAGACTGTGTGGGAAAGCTCACATCTTGACCATTCACTTGGATCATAGGATCAATCTTCCTCCCGGTTTCAATCCTGTATACTATCAGGTAGCACTTCCAAAATGTCTCCAGCGAGCTTGCGTATTTGATTCCTGGCCGCCTCCGGCCACCTTTCCCTCGTCGTTGATCACACGCCCAGCTCAGGAAGCCGTGGATAAATTGGGGCGAGATTTCGTCGTAGTATTTCGCCGGGTCCCAGGTCTGGAAAGTGCAGTATCTGAATGCGAAACAAAGGTCAGTTAAATCCCTCTAATGCAGGTGAGATAGATATTGCTCATACTGTTCATGGTGCTCCTTCACCCGATCAAGCTGAGCCTGTGTCTTGGGGCTGTATCGCCTTTGTCGGAGACGCTGTACGTCGATGTTTGCAGCGTTGGCGCGGTAATGCTCTGGAGGGTGTCGTACTTCATCGTCAAACAGATCTTCTTCGTCATCACTATCCTCCTCAGCTACGAGGCTGTCCAGGTCGGTATCAGCTCCAGAGTCTGCTTCGTTATCGAACAAGCTGTCGGAGTCGGAGTCGGAGGTGCTCTCATCGTCGAGTATCGGCACATCTTCACTATATCTCGCTCGAGGCATAGGCACATGTGCGAAGAGAAGAGGCTGTGTGAAGAAGAGACGAAGAAGAGAGGAAGAGACGAAGAAGATACAAAGAGACAAAGAAGCAGGGACTGAAACGGGGGATATCGAGAGAGGGAGAGAATGTTGGTTAGGGAGTAGGCGATATGAACGAAGGAGGGTATGAAAGCAGGTGCCAGCCCTTTATACTTAGGTCAGAGTTGATCACAATGGACTGTTTCTGGCACCCGCACGATTCGGGGGGCTGCCAGGTGGGGACTTGGAAGGTGAGAAGTGATGAATGAGTGAGACGAGAAGAAGAGGTGATGACTCTCTGAGTGCACGGTCCACGGTACCTGGATCGAGGTGCGTGGTGAAGAGAGATGGGGTGTGGAAATAGCCGAGATTTGGTTAGCAGACCCCCAAAAACAGCGACCAAAACCCCCGAAAATAGCAGCCTGGTAACCGTTTCATTGTTAAATAGAGCAAAGATTTATGTTTTTATTAATGATTTTTTTGCTAATAATAAAAATTTAAATTCCTAAATTAATTTTGTAATAGCAATTGGAATTAAATCAAAAGGGAATACTAAATTTATCCTTAATAGTAATATTATTTATATTAGCTTTATTAAATGCAAAAGAATTATTTGCGTAGTGCTTGCTTTAGAATTGTATGCTATGGTAGCCGGCGTTAATATATTAATTGCTATGGCAATTATCATTAATATAATGATTAATAAGCTTGATTTTTCAAGGCTTTTTATTATTATTTGTATAGATTTTTTTTTGCTATATGAATATATTATTAAATTTGATATTACAAAGGAAAAGCGTTTAATGATTGATATAATGGCAATTTGCTAATCATATGAATGCAGGGAATTTATAGAGATGCAATGAATTAATGATGTTTGTAACCCTGCTGATGCTATGACAAAAGCTATTTTAAATAAGGCTCTTTAGAATTTTATTAATATTAATATGTTTATTGTTAAGATGAAAGGATGGGTTTAAAAATTTATTGAAGTTGATTTAGATTAGTAATGGAGGAGTTTATATAATTTTTTTTTTTTTTTTTGCATATACTTTTTTTAAGATGCATTTTTTATTTTATTTACTTATTTTATTTTATTTATTTGCATATTATAATTATTTAGCTTGCGAAAATGGAAAACAGCTTAAATTCGCATTTATTTACCTTTTAATTTAAAGCACCAATAGGCGGCCTTATAATAATATTCCAATAAGAACCTAATTGCCGATTTTATTACAAAAGGCTATTCCCATATAAAAATTTAAGGAAAATATTATTACAAAAAACTTATCACAAAGCTAATCCAAAATAAGGCTTATATATTATTTATATTATATGGGCTATTTGCAAATAGCTTTAAATCCTTTTTTTTTCTTTTTTTTTATTGCTAGCATATTGCAATAAAAACGCTTGTTGCTAAATCCCATTTTAGCAGGAGCTTTGCGCTTGCTTTAAGCTTTTATGGCTTAGGCATAATTGCTAAATATCATTTTGTCAACGTGGCCCAAAGCTATTGCCATTTTTCCAATTTAAATGCCCAGGTTTTATATTTGGACCGATTATTAATTAGAAATGAATATTATATTAAGTTATATATTAGCTAAGTATTAGCAAATTAACCTAATCCAACCCAAAAGGCTTAAGTTTTTTTTAATAAGGCAAATGCCAGCTGGTTTTTTGTTTTTGGTGCTTTTGCCAAAACAATTAATAATATAGCAGCAATTGATTTTATAATAGCAAAGAAATTTGCTAAAATAAATGGTTTAGCATTAGCCGCATAAACTAAAATATTAAATTTAATATTAATAAATTAAAAAAATTATATTTATATTAAATATAAAATATATTTAAATCTCTTTTAAAATTTATGATTAATTTATAAACCAGGATTATGGGTAATTTTTAGGGATTTATTTATAAGGCGGCATTTCTTTTTTTGCTTAATGCAATAATTGCACTTTTTTGATTTAATATTATTAAAAACATAGGAGTGCTTTGAATCATGCGCTTAAGCATGGACGCATTAAATATAATATTTATGGTGAGCAATTGCAAGAGCATTAAATGGCATTGGAATTGGCATTATATTATTATTAGCATTAGGATATAGTATTAAAATGGCCCCAAAACAAATTTGAATATTGATTTGGGGGATGATTAATTTATTGTTAATGGATTAAAATTATTGATTAAAAGGTTTTTAAGATTATATTAGCTTTAATACAAAATTAATGAATTTGATATATTAATAATAATTTGTTATTGCTAAAAAAAAAAGCGAATTTTTGGGGAACTTTTAGGGTATATATGGAATAGGGGGACAATAGGAAGGTCCATGGACCTTGCTTAGGTTGTTGATGGATCTTGCTTAATTTATATATTATCAATTTCCGGCCTTAAATTAATAATTCCTTTGACATAATTAGTATAGAGCTGTTATGAGTGGATTTTGGACTTCTTTTGGGCCTGTATTATGAGTTGTTGCGTTATTCTGTTTTTTGGTATTTTTTGATTTTTTTTTTAATGATTTTGATATTATATCTTTTATGTCATTGCTATTTGTGGCTTTTTATTTTATTTTGTATATTGCGTATTATTATGCTTTTTAGCGTATTGTTTTTATAAAACTTTTTTTTTGGCTTATTAAAGTTTATATTACTTTTGCTTTTTTTTTATTATATTAAAATTCCGATCTATTTTTCCAAAAGAAGTATTGCCGGTATTAGTTCATAAGGATTATATAATCTCTTCATGCTATATAAGAAGCGCCATTTAAATAATACCATGGTAATTTTTAAGGGTTATGCCTTAGTTATTAAAAATAATGAATTTAACAATTCCAAAGGGTAATTAAAGCTGTAATAAATATATTATAAGGGTTATTTAAAGGAGTATATAATAAGGGATTTTTCCCACTTTTTTAGAAATACATAGATTTTACTACCCACTTCATTAAAGATTATATTAACCCCTTTGCTTTAATATATCTTTGCATAATCCACCGGTACTGCATCAACATAATTAATAACACCTAAGTATTGCCATCAATATTATTAAAAGTAGCCCCATAATTGAAATAGCATTAACAAAAAGCCATAGCATAAAGTGCTTAATCATATGCTCTTAAATATTATAAATTTGATTCCGCCAATGGCATTAATATGCTTTGATTTTTAATGCAAGCTTATGCTATGGCATTTGTTAATAAGTATTAATCCTATTTTTTTAATATTGCTTAATATGATAAATGCTAAGAAAAAACGGCTTAAACAAATCGCAAGGAATAAATCCCTTAATAAAGATTTTCGAAACTCCTTTTATAAGTGTATTAATATTGCGTGAAATAAAAGGCTATTAATAAATAAAAATACTATCTTCAAAATCATTTTTAATAAAAGAAACTATTTCAATATTCGCCTTTTTTAGCTATTATTGCATGCGCTAATTAATAATCCCTTGCCGCAAAGCTATTAAAAACCTTGGCCAATTAATAAGCACATAAAATTCCCTTAAAAACAAATTTCCAAAAAGCTCCTTTTGCGCTAAAAGCTTATTAATCATATTATTTAGCTTATAACTTCTTTTAATTAAAGCTTTTTAAAGCCTAAGGCTTTTAGCCGGCATTCTTATTGCAGAATTTGAAATTAATAATAATAGCAAGCCTCCCAAGCTTAGCTTAGCGATTCTTAATTTCTTTATTTTAATAGATGCTAGCATTAAAGCCTTTTTAATTGCTGATTTTAGCGTCTTTTCCCTTTAAACAAAAGATTTTATGAGAATTTGAGTTGGCGTAAAAGTTGTTTTAGCTGGAATATTAATTCCCATATGTTTTAAGATTTCCTTAAATTGCTTATTAAACCAAACCGCCCCTTTAACTTTGTTTTATACCTTAAGCTTTTTATATAAAAATTGCTTTTTTGCTTTTTCCTTAAGCTTTAAAATAGCATTATAAGATTTAGCATAAAATTTCCCTTTTTAAGACCTAATTTTAATTGGCTCAACAATAACAATATTTTTAAGATTAAACTTAATTTTACCTTATGCTAAAAAACTTTAAATCAAGGCAATGATTTTAGCAATATGGCTTTTTTTGTTTAAAAAATTAAACTTATAATTAAAATCCCAAATAGCTTTAATCATCCCTATGCTACTTATATTTAAAGCATAAAATGCTTCCTTAGCAAATGCAGCTTTTTAAGCTTAATTAAGCTTCTCTTAAATTGCCTTAGCTTTACGCTTAGGGTTTAGGCTATAAACAATGTTTAAGGTTCGTTAAATAATATATTCCCGGCGTGTTTTTTCATTATTTAAAAAGAAATTTATAAGGTAAGCCATTTGCCTTTTTTTTCATAAGCTAATGCAAATGTAATTATTTTTGTTCAATTTATGAATAATGCCTAGGCCAATGAATTTTTTATAATCGTAGCATTAATTCATAAAATCATGGCAAGGTTAAGGCCGCATTTTAAGCTTTTGCTTGTTTTTGCATTATTTATATTCCCTAATATAATTATCTTAATCATTTTAGCAATTCTTATTATACGAGCTTTGGCCGTATGCCATTAAAATAATATTTTAATAAAACTTGTAATATTTAAGGCTATTAATTTCCGCCATAAATTCCAGGTTAAAAACCTTCTCAATAAGAACTTAAAATATTTGAAGCTTATTAAGTCCTTTAATAATAATATCCAATTCATTTTTAATGGCATATTGCATTATATTGGCAAGTTTTTATAAGATTAAAATCATATCTTAAGCAGCATTATCAGGTATTAATAGTGGCTTCTTTTAGCATTCTTTATTTTAAAAAGCTATTTTAATCTTTTTTGCAAAAGTATTATTTTAATAAATAATAAAATCAAAGCAAAATGGCTATAACATTGGAGTTATAGCATAAGTGCTATTTATAAAAACGTTTTAATAAGCTTAAACTCAACGGGTTTTAGCATTCGCCATGCCTTGCTCCTTTATTAAGGCATTAATATCCCTTTTATTACAAATCTTAATCTTAATTTCTTTAAACACTTTGCTAAATGGCTAATAATTGTTTTAATTGAAATCCTTTTTAGGCTTTGCTACTAAAGCTAATCCCTTAGTCTTAAGATCCTTTGAAAGTGCATAAAAAAACTTAAAAAAAATCATTTTATTTATAAAATCTCCTTTCTTTTTATAGGCTATCCCAATATCTTAAAAAAGCTTGAAGAATTGCTAAAACTAAGCTTAACTAGGCCTGCCAACTTTATCTTAAAGCTCCTAAAAATCCATTATAATTTAATTCAAATGAGCTATAGTATAAAATCGGTATTAAGAATTCTAAAATTGATACTCTTTTTTAATAGCATTTTAAAAAATGCTATATAATATTTGCAAATAATTTATAAAATGCTTAAAGTTTTATGCTATAAAAAGGTGCAAATAGTTAATAATTTATTGCTTTTAATTTTTGGCTTTTATAATACCATAAGTAGCAAAGATTTAGCTTATAATTTTGAAAAATACAATAGCCTTAAAGCCATTAAAATACGGCGCTTTAATAGTTTTAGGTATTAGCATAAGCTGATTTAGCATAATTTAAAGCCTGCTAAAGCTTATAATATTAATAATCCAGCCATTATTAGCATTCTTAATTTTTATAAAATTTTCCTTCTTATTAAATGATATTATTTTAGCTTTCCTTTTTCCCAAGTTTTTAAAATAATATAAATGAATTTTAAAGCTGCAAGTGCTTATAAAAACAAAAACAAAGCCTATTCAAAAGCCTAAAGGCGCTTGGTTTTGGTATTCGTATGCTTTTCCAAAGCCTAATCCAGCAGGTGGAGCCTGAGAGCTACTTTCTCCATTATTGTTTTTATTATTATTAATAAACATCATTAATTTATATAACTTTAATTATGCAAATATTGCGAATATTGGCGATTGGAATATAAAAAATTGATTAAGGATATTATGCATAAATAATTGAAAAGTAATAATAATCAAAATTCTAAAAAAAATCAAATAAATAAATTTGCATAAGCTTTTTAATAATTTAATAAACCCCATAGCTCTTAATTTGCTTAATTAAAGCTTTTTTGCTTAATATATCAATAAGCTAAAACAATAATTCTAATAACGCCACAATCTCCTTGAAAATTAAAATTATTAAAGCAATGTTATAAAACAAATAATATTATTTAAAAAACTCCCTAATTTCTTATAAAAACAAAACTAAAATGGCCTATAAATTTGGCATTTTTAAAAATAATAATGCAAGCATAAAAATAAAATAAATAATATCGCATTATAAGCACTTACCCTTAAAAAACTTTTTGCAAAGGCTAACACTTCCCAGCTCCCAAATGCTTAATTGCTTTAGCGCATAAAAACGCCTAATTAGCTAAGAATTTTATTAAAAAAAATAGGTTCTTTAAAAAGGTAATAATTTTCCAATAAAGCGCTAAAATAAAATACACATATTCAAAAAAAAGCATTCAAATTTCCAATACCTAAGCATGCCCCAAAAATTAAAATCATTCTTTTAATAAAATAGCCTAAGTCTTCGTTTTTTTAAAAAATATACTTGCCACATTTGCTTTGTATTAAAAGCTATAAGATTATTAATTAAATAGCTCCCATAAGTTATACAATTATCATTTTTTTTTATTTAACTTTATTAGCATAAAAATTTAATTATTTATTATATCTAATTTTTTTCTTATCAAAAACTTATCCTTGCGTCAATTATTATAAAATATATAAAAGGGCAAATCCCAAGTAATCATACAATAAAAGGAAAATGCATTTAAGGCATAAGAAATAATTTTAATATAAAAGAATAAAATAATAAAACCTTAAGATATTATATACTTAAAAAGTATAAATTGTTAAAAAGGGGTTAGGAAAAAAAATGAATTAAACTAAATAATCATAATATTATTGTGGAAGAAGATTCTTTTTTATTAATAAGAAATAACAAATGCACTTCTTAAATATTGCCTTAGAGAAATTTATAGAATGCTAGCTAAAGCAGCATCCAATAACGTGACTTCACACAAAAATGAGGTGGCCCCGCCACATTACGACTCAGTAATAATCGAGTAAAAGAGACAGTTAAATAAGGATTTTTCTTTTATTATTATTAGGGTTTTTTTTTATTAAGAATGAGTTTATATCTTAATATAGAATAAAACGGACTTTGTCAAAAAACAATATAAATTATTAGCTTATAAATACTAAAGAGTTGTTAAAACATTGTCAAGGCTTTTTAAAGAATATTATTTCTTAGGTATAAAGAAAGTAGTTAAAGACGTAGTATTGTTATATAATATATATATCTGGAATAAGGTATTACACTATACTTTATATAAACTCATAAAGTCGCCGGCTACACTATTACGCCTATGTAAATTAATTGTTTTGGACTTTGTAGTTGAACTACTATTCTTAAAGGATTTAATCATAAAAATCGAATACGATTTGATTTGTGTAGTTATAAATAGGTTTACTAAATATATGTATATAGTACTAGTACTAAGAACTTAGAGTGTATTATAAATAGCGTAAGTATTCTTCCAAACAATCTTTATAAATTATAAAATATTAGACAAGGTAATCTTAGACAAAAACAAGTTCTTTACTTTAAAGTTTTAGAAAACTCTAATTATATTCTTAAAAATAAAACAGAAAATGTTAACAGCCTTTTATCTTTAAACAAGTGTATAGACAGAACGAATTAATTAAATAATAAAGACTTATTTTTGATATTATATAAACTATAAACAAGACAACTAGGTTTAATTATTTTTATTTGTCTAGTTTATATATAATAGTGTGGATTAAAAAACCATTAAGGTATTGCCATTTTACACGAATTATAAGTATAACCCAACGGTATATAACACACTAATTGTGGGTTAAAGGATTGTGCAAAAAGCTATATTATAAAGAAACGAGTTAAAACAACTATATAAGGAATTATTAGCCGATATTCTATTTATAACACAAAGATCAGCGATTTATTATAACAAAAAGCATAGTATAGGACTAACGTTTAAAGAGAGAGATAAAGTCTATTTATTTTGAAAGAATATTGTAATAAAATAACTAAGTTATAAGTTAAATTATAAAAAGCTAAGGTTATTTAGAATTATAAAAGTCAAAAGACTAGTTAATTATTAACTAATGTTCTTTAAGACAATAAACATCTATCCAGTATTCTATATATCCCTCTTTAAACCAGTACCACTAAGAGTACCACTTACTCTTGTTACCAAAATACAACCAATTAACCCAAACACTAAATACAAAGTAAAGACTATTCTTAATTATTAAAACTTTTACAATAAAGCCAGATATTTGATCAAATGGAAGGAGTACCTACAATTAAAAAACACTTAAAAACCTAAATCTAACCTTTATTACTCTGGGCTGTTTTAAAGTTTTTTTTGATAAAACCTAGGTTTATTTAAAAAGAATCCTTAAAATTTAACAACGTCTTACTAACATACAAAAGGACGGAGGGGCTATTACTAGGCTAAGAAATAAGGGGAATACGTTGTTTTCGTTTTTTTACTTTTCGGTGGTTATTTTCTTCTGTTACGTCTAGTTTGTTAAGAGTTTTTAGGCTTTTACGAAACATCTCCTTGCTTCTCTCCTTCAGTTTGGCCTGATATAACTCGAGCTCGTGGATATAAGCAAAGCCGGCTATAGCCGCTTTAAAAGCCATGTTTTTTTTAAACTTTAGTCTGTCTTTTTTTATTTAGAAACTTTAAAAGTCATCGACAAAAGTTTAAAAGGTATTATATTTTACACTATAACGGACATATTTTTTATAACATTAGGACTTTTTATTTAAGACCACGTACTTTTAATAATATCAAACACAGTTAAAACACAATATTATAGAAGAACTATAAGAATTTATTGTTTTAACAAACGTTATATATTATTTGTATTTTGTCACTTTAAAAAGTATAATAGAAAAAAAAGACAGTTGTAGGTAGTCGTCGATATTTCCTTTAATATACTTAAGCGTAAAGGCCACACTAGACAAAAAAGGGGATAATATTACAGACCCTTTTATATTAATGAATAATTAATATTAAGATACTAATAGTACTACCGAATAGATAGTACTATAAGAGTATCAGTACTAATAAAAGATTAGTACAATCTATGGGTTAATATTAATCAAAGAATAATACAAAGCAATAGTTAGTACTATTGTATATATCATAGTCACGATTTTAGTTATAATAATTATTTAGATTATAGTGGGTTTTAGGTCACGTAATAACTAGAACCTTTAGAGCCATAAAAGCCAAGGCGCTTAAGACCTTAAGACCAAAGGATCTAGAAAAAACAAAGGTTTTATATAAGACTGGTATGTTTATTATTAAATAAGAACTTTGTATTTAACTTTAAATAATATTCTTAACTATACTAATAACTATTTTACCTCATATGTGATACACCTACTTCTCGATCATCAAAGATCAACCGCAACCTTCTGTATTTACACCAAGTAAATATCGGACTGTTACAATATAATACAAAGTAAGTGTACAATTGATGATTCTTTACATTTAAAGTTAAATAAGGGCATTCCCAGCGCTTGGCATGATTTCTTATATTATTATATAATATAAAAAAAGTATACAATTAATAATTCTTTATATCTAAAGCCAAATATATCTCTTAATACAACGCCACGTAGTGTATTCAGGTAATACAGTAGCTCTCGGTTTCATGTCCGCAACGCGGGCATTATAGTTTCGGCTTTACCACCAGATTTTGCTGTAAAGGAGCTTATTTCTTGGCGCACGTGAAATTACATAAGATTTTGATTAAAATCATTTAATTAAAAGGGAATAAAGATAGAATAATATAAGGCTTAATATTAGCTTAGTTTTAAGTGATATAATCAAAAGAAAGAGCTCAAAATTAAGGTTTCAAAGGGACTTGAAATTTGTTCTAATCTTGTGATTCCAAAAAAGAACTTCCAAATGAGGGCATTCCCAGCTCTTGGCATACCCTCCGGTAAATTGGTGTCTCTCTGCATAGTTATATAGTACAAAAGAAGTGTACAATTGATAATATCTTACATTTGAAGTCAAATTCCCAGCTCTTGGCATGACTCCCTGCACAGTTGTATAGTACAAACTAAGTGTACAGCTGATAATTTCTCATATTTAAAGCCGAATGAAGGCATTCCCAGCTCTTGGGATGCCCTCCGGGTACAGCCAATATATTTCCTTGTACAGCTGTACAATACAAATTCAATGTACAACTAATGATTCCTTACATCTAAGCCAAATATATCCCTCAATGCAGCACCACGCAGTGTGCTCAGGTAGTACAGTAGCTCTCGGTTTCATGTCCGCAACGCGGGCATCATAGTGGATTACAGCTCCAGGCACGGCAGGTTTCCCAAATCACGTGATGGAGCTAAGCGAATGGATCTGAGTTCCGATTGGCTTTATATTGAAGTGTTGACCGTAGATAGGCGATATCCCCGATCCATCAAGATCTTGAAACTGGGCGCGAATGCCAATCTTTCCGCCTCCTTTTGTTGAAAGCGAAACTGTCCCAACACATCAAAATCTTTGTCCCAAAGAACTCCACCACAGCTCCCATTAAAGAAAACCTCGCTTCCATTCCCGAAGTAACTAAACAAGGCAATCTCACAGTACTTAGCCTGTCCTTGTGGTGCGTCGTCAGTTGCTTCGAATTTCAGAGCCCACTGGGTTCGCACATGAGTGCGAGGGCGAGGACAATTTTCTACTTGAAGCTGAGACATGAAATGACGTGCTGAAGAACGATGCAGATTCCCCGATCGGGGCCAGAGACCGAATGTGAGGGTTTGTCCAACCTTCGATGCTTTCCAACTCTCACGATCCTCAAGGAATATTGGCGCAGACACTTTTCGCATTGAATAACCTGCCATGGTCTTTTCTACCGCAAAACTCCTCGCTGAAATGCAGTCCATATCAAACCCCCGACCACGAAGCATCCGATTTGATGCCTGTCGGAAGATAATGCCAATCTCGAAGATCTCCACTGATAATACATGCTTTAGAATTTCCTGCCCAAATAATACCGATCAAGAACGCTTTTTGCCCTGCTTGGCTGTCATCTTTCTGAAGGCTTCCATACCACCAGCACCAATAGGTCTGGAAGAAGGATCCAAGCCCTTGCTTGCATCGAAAGTACTCTTTGGTGCGATGGTGTAACTGGTGTTGCCGCTTTCCATTCTGGCTCTGGTGCTCTTGATGGGTTGTGCAAGAACACGTTCTCGCTCGAGCTCCTTTTGAGACATGGCGATACGCTGTGAAGGAGGCATTTGAGATGATTGAGTACCAGATGGGCGATGTGCGAGTGCAGCGGCTCTGCAAATAGGTCAGTACAATGCAACATGACACAATAGTAATACATACTGGTGATCGAACTCCTTGGTAACGACCTTGCGCTTCTTGTAATCGTCACTCCGCTTAAGAATTGGTCGGGACCATTCTCCCAGCAATCTTTCTGCGGTTCTCTTGATTCCAATCTCCGGCTTCTTGCTCTTTGTGTAGTATAGAACAACCTTGCCAATACCACTACTGAGCAATGCTTCCTTCTCAATTGGCAACTTTGTGAGAGCCGCGAAGAGATCTCTCTGGATGTTGTAAGCGGGTAGGCTGCCATCGTTCAAAGGTTCGAGGAAGAATTTGACGGATTGGAGAAAGTTGGTGTCTGGGTCGACGATCGAGTGCTGAACTGTATTTCGGTTGAGAAGAGCTACCACTTCAGGCAACATCTTGAGCTTTTGAAGTGCAGGCTGGCCTTGTTCACGAGCAGAGTTATCTGCTTCGCAAGCTTGCTCCATTCTGATCTTTAGAGCCGCAATTTCGTCATCGAATGCCTCCTCAAGATCCTGTGATAATTAGTGTCCGATCCCACCCCACTCATATGGTCAAACATACCACTTCATCCTTCTTGCGTCTTCTCTTGTTGGGATTCTTGAGCGCAGCATCCATAGCCTTATCCAGTGCTCTCCGCCGCCTCTCATCCGGAGTGAAGTTCTCCTCATTCTCAGGCGTCGGTGGCCTTCTCTCCCTTGGCTTCTCACCCTTTTCCCTCTCCGACCTCACACTCTTTGGCTTCTTGGTTCTCTTCCCATCCAGAACCTGTCCATCTGGATCCTCATCGTCATCACGACGAGCTCGCTTCTTCTTGTCGCGCTTCGCCTCCTTTGGTTTCTTGCCATCGCCTTCCTTGTCGGCACGCTTCCTCTTCCCGGCCTTGAGGGTTCGCGCAACATCCTCATCGATTCCTACCAAGGGTCTATCCTCAAGAGCAACGGTCGTGGGATCGAATTCTGCGAATTCGGCTTCGTCGACCTCACTGAGTTCGGATTCATTGTCGGAAACGTCGTTCTCCTCATTGTCCATATCAAGATCAGGGTTTGCCGCTGGGGGCGGAGGTGTATCGCGTTCTTCGTCAGACATCTTGGCCGTGCTGTTGTAATGCTCCAAAGAACTAAGATGCGCTGATAAGCTCTAGAACTGGGAGTTGGAAAGTTGTTACCGTCTGGATATTCGTAGGGAGTCGGCTTGTCAAACTTGAGCTCGATGCCTCTAGCATTTAAGGTTTGACCTAGCTCAGCCGCGCAATGCGGCCGCCTTCCCCGCATGTTTTTATGCAAGTAAACAGAGACGAGTGAATGTCCTGATCTCAACATCGAATTTCCATCCTCACCAATATTTACGATTGCAAACACAAACTACAAAAACCATGTTTGGTAATATTCAGGCAAAGCGATCACACGAAAGTCCTATGGACTGGGAATGGCAAACCTCTGGACCTACAGATCCAAAGTCGCCATTTCCTCAGGGACCTAGAGGTAAATTCCTGGTTGCGCATCTAAGAACCCAACACTGACTTTTTACATAGGTGGATTCGAGTCTCCAAAACCAACAAGCTCCTTCATGGGAGTATCATCTACACCCGCACCACCATTTCGCAACCCTTCATTCACAACACCTCGGAAACCTTTCGACCAAGACCTCTTCTCAGAAGTTTCCGGCGCTGAGTCCTCGCCCGCAGACAACGCAGATGCAGAAGACACCCCCGAGCTACCAAAATCAAACCAAGCAATGACTTTCTCCAGCGGGACTGTGAGACAGCCCATATTCGGCAGATACGGCGCAGGATTCCTAGGAAGCAGTCCAGGACGGGCAGATCAGCGACGGGGTAAATTCGCAAATGCGATCGTTCACAAGGTCCGGAAAAGAAAGCGCATGGAACGGGATTATGCTCTGATGAGAGGTCAGCGGGATGGATCAGACTCCGAATCCGAAGACAGCGAGACACGACCAAGAAGTAGGAGCGGCAAGCATTCAAAGCCTGAGGCTTCCCAGCCAGGCTGGTTTGCTTCCATCTTCAACTACATCGAATCGCATCCCAACCTCCCGAACGTTCTTTCATACTACGCACAACTAGGCGTCAATGGTTTCATTGCTGCCTTGACCATCTTTGGAATCTACTCATTCTGGATGACTGTACGAGCAGATGTTGACAAAGCCTCCGAGAAAGAACGAGCTCTTGTACTAGCAGAGATAGCGAAATGTGCTCAGGAGTTCGTTGTCAACAAATGCGGTGCGGATATCCGATTGCCAGCTCTTCATGTCCCGTGCGACAACTGGGAGCACTGCATGAATCGGGATCCGAACAGTATTGGTCGAGCCCAAGTCAGCGCTCATACATTCGCCCAGATCTTCAACAGCTTCATCGAGCCCATAAGCTACAAAGCTATGGTAAGTTACTTTGTCACATTCCTAGCCCCAGACCTCGTCTACATCTCCACATCTCACTTTAGTTCAAGGAATCAAAGCTGACACAACACCAAACAGATCTTCGTCGTACTAATAGTCACCGTCTGCATCCTCATCAACAACCTCGCCTTCAGCACCTTCCGCTCTAAGATAAACCATCACATGCCCACCACACCACCCTTCTACCCTCAACAACACCAACCACCCACCCCCTTCCAATGGGGCCACCCACCTCAGACGCCCCAGCATAACAACATGGGCTACGACATCTACGGCGGCCAGACGTACCAGCAAATCATGCCAAGTCAAACGCCTGGGCAGAGAAGTCCTAGTAAGGGTAATCGGAGCCCGAGCAAGGGCAATAGGAGTCCAAGTAAGGGAGATCGAGATCGGTATTTGATGGAGTGAGAGAATGAATGTTCTTGAGTTTTAGGTGTTTACGGCCCTTCGTTATTTTTCGTCTCTGTCTGGATTTGCATGCTTTGGCGTTTTGGGTTGGAGGGCTGGCACGGCTCATTGGGAGGATTGGAGAAGCATGGAATTGGGGACACTGTACCAACACATAGGGTACATACACACACACATACATACATACAGATCGGCCTTTCCAGCCGTGGAACTAGCTAGGTGGTTGGTACACGAGGGCCTTTGAATACATGATGACATACACAAACCTCCCCTTCACACCTGCTCTCCCACCTCCTCCTTCTATCATCATATCCCAGCTCTCTCCCACTTGTTCCAAAAATTCCTTTCCCCTTTCCCCTTCCCCTCCCTTCCAATCCACTACGTACCTGCCACATACCCTATTAAAAGCCAGGTTTATATTGCATCAAGCGAACCGTATATGTAAGCTGTGACTACCTAGCTGCACTTCCAGTCCCTTTTTTCCATTCTTCAAGCAAGACCGCTAGGGTAGTGTAATGGGAGATGTACTACTTACCTAGTTTTCTCACTGGATTACACTCCCTTCCCTTTCTTTCCTTTCCTTTCCTGTCCATAAATAGAATTACAAGTAAGTAAGTGAGTGAGAATGAGTAAGTGAAAAAGGGTGAACAAAACGCTTCATGTAGTAGGTATAAGTGTTTCTCATTGTTCAACTTCAACTTCAACTTCAACTTCAACTTCAACTCAAATATAGATGCAACGAACACTGCAAGAAAAGAAACACAAACACAAAAAGTCCACTTGCCACCTCACCTCTCATCAATTCCTCCATTCAAATCCAAACCCCAGAAATCTAAAAGCCCACACTCAAATTTTGAAGCATTTTACAAAAGAACCATACAAGTCCATTCCATGATACCAAAGACTTTCTAAAAGCTCCATATTTCATTTCATTTCATCTTTATTCTGCTTGCTTGCTTGCATGCTTGTCTGCTTGCTTTGTTTGTTTAATCTGTCTCATCGCTCGCGCCATATATCACAACAACACAATCCACAATTCCACACACACATACACACGAAAAAGACACGCTTTCTTTCTTTCTCGCTTTCTTTCCTATCCATTCCATTCCATTCCATTCCATCGCATGCATCGCTTATCCCAACCCAAACCTCCAACCCTCTAACAAGCCAACCAAACCACAATCCTCCCAAACCCAGCCACTCAGCCAGCCTGTCAATCAGCTAGTTCAGCTGTGCTGAGTACCAACCGCCCTGAACAAATACCAGGTATAGACAGGCTAGATGAATACATACAAGGCCCTTACCAACTGACGTGCGCGATAAGACTCAGGCTCTGCGAGCACTTGAATTGATAGAATGTGTTGATTAATTAAGTAAAATCTAAGTAAAGAGTGTGAAAGGGGGAAGTGCTCCCCTAAGGCGGTATACAGCGGCAGAAACCTATTTAGACAGTGTGCAATGCCAAGAGAGTAGTTTAGGCGAGCTGCAGCCGTGCCTGTACGACACACCCCCCAGTCAAACAGCAATGGGAGTTGCTCCTATTGTGGTTGGCTGTTAGGCGAGCTGTCAGAAATGATAGAAATCAGGCAAACAATTGCGCTGTACAGATAAAGAGTCGCTCCCTTTCATTTGTAAACCTTAAGCTTTCAACAAAAGAACGATTTTCGATCTGCTTTCGATCTACACCAATCACAACCAACCAAACAAACAAACAACCAAATCAACTGCTCCCCTCGCAAAGATGGGTGCTGAACTTCGTCGATCTGCTCGCAAGAGCGCTACCTCTTCCCCCGTAAGTTCGATCTAAGGAATGTGAAACTTATTTAAACAATTGATTAATTGCTTATAGGCCAAGAGACCCTCGGCCAAGGCCTTGGGTAAGCGCGCTGTTCGGGCTGCTCCCACTGGTCGGGTTCGGAAGGAGAAGGTTGCTGGTGAGGAGAGATCGGTCCCCTGCCGGGGTTGTATGGAGGGAGCAATCCAAAACAAAGGCACAGGCCTTTGTTACGACGTTGTGGGTGGCTCGCGCTGTTTCAACTGCGCTAGCAACAACCATGCTTGCCGCCCCCCCTTCCCTGGTGTTTTGGCTGCGTTCTTGGAGTATCGGGATGCTCTCAGCAGTGAGAGCTCCTCTTTTGAAGTAAGTTTATTCAATTTAAGACAATTGAATATACTAACTTATATAGGAGTTGACCGAGCTCAGAAGCGCCTATTTGGCAGTGAAGAAGATGGGTGGTGCTGTCCCTGCTGCTCCCGCAGCTCGCGCTGCTCGGGTTGCTTCTGGTGTTGGTGTTGGTGGCCCCTCTCGCTACCACGGCCCTGGCCAGGTCATTGACGGTAAGTTGCTTTTTCCATTGAAATATTCTAAATCTATTTTCTGAAACGCAACTAATCAGTTGCTCTCATATATAGATGAAGAGACTCAGGATGGAGAGGAGCATGACGAGGGTATGGAGGAGGAGGAGGAGGAGGAGCAATCCGATCCGCTTGCTGGCCTTCGGGCTAAGATGGGAGAGGTTGCTGCCGGCTTGTTTGTCCCTGAGCGTAGCTTGGGAGCAACTGGTGGCCCTGCTGGTCTTTTTGGTGCCCTTTTGGGTGGTGGAATCCGGGTGCGCCCTCTTTCAGAGGAGGAAGCTGCTGTTGCAGAGCAACAGATTGTTGAGATCACTGAGGTGATCGCCAATTCTCTTGGTGATCTTGTTCGGGTTGTTCTGGGCCTTCCAGTCAACTAAGTTGCTCTCTTTGAGGCTTGGGAACCTCCTTCGTCACCCCAAAGTATCCCCCTGTTACCATAGCTTGCGTTGCGTTTGTTTTTCTGAAATGAAATGATCTTGAGAGCAACTGTGAATACTGCAGTGATACAAATAATTCAAAATCAGAAGCTCTTTAAAAGAAACAATAAAGAACATAAGAAATATTACAAATGAGAGAATAAAGAGTGTAAAAAGAAAGCTGTTTAAAAACGAGCTTCTTCAGAGAGTTGCTCCAGTTGAGCCCGTACATCCATCAAGTTAATGAGAGCAACAAAATCTTCGAATTTCTGTCGGCTTAGGTTCTTAGTGAGTCCATCCGCAGGCATAAAGCCTGTGGGTAAATACTCCACTAAAAAACTACCCTTTTGATATTCTTGACGTAACCACATATTCTGAATATCAACGTGGCGGAGCTTGGTTGAGATGCGCTCGTTTTCCCCGACAATCAGTCGAATTGTTTGAATATTATCGCAGAAGATTGTCCAAGCTGCTCCCATGTCTAGGCGTAATTCTAAAAAGAATCGTTGAAGTGCCATAACCTCCTTCGCTGTACGTTCAACCCCAAGAAGCTCTGCTTGAGTAGTTGAAGTAGTGACTGTATCTTGACGAGCTGCTCTCCATAGAATCAAACCACCAAAGAGCATAATGATATACCCTTGAGAGGAGCGTCTAGTTTCGAGATCATCGCCAAAGGAAGTATCTGAGGCTATGATTAAGTGGGAAGCGCGCACTTGGCAAGTGTAAACTATCGCCAAAAATCGGGTTCCGAAAAGATATCGAATTGTCCAGTTAATAGCGATGAGATGCTCCTTTGAGGGATTAGTCAAGAAGTGAGAGAGCTTTGAAGCTGCAAAAGCAACGTCCGCGCGCAACATGATCGCAGTGTAAAGCACTGAACCAACTTTCTCTTGATATTCCTTGACTTCTTCAGGGGTTGCTTTCCCAGGATTCTTGATAAATTCCGTATGAGGTAATGGGGTGCTCGGGCAGCTCCCATCAACGAATCCAAAACGCAGAGCAACCTTCTGAATGTAATTGTCGTGTACTAGGGAGACTGTCTTAGCCTGTCGATCCCTAATAATTCGAATCCCTAGAAACCATGCCGTTTCTTGTCCTCCAGTGAGCTCATACGCCGAGTTTAATCCATCTATTATCAGTTGCGCTTCTGGAATTGCTGAAGCGTGATATAGCACTTGGATATCGTCGACATAAAACACCACAAACACTGTACGTTGCTCATTCATAAACATACAAGGCTCCTCTTTACAAGGAAGCAACTTGAGAGTTTGAAGAGTTGTTGTAAAGTTGCCGTACCATAGTGCTGGGGAGTCTCTGAGTCCATAGAGAGCGCGGTCGACTTCCACTAACATTCCGTCTTGTTTAAAGCCATCGGGAAGATAACAGCGTACGCGAGCAGCTGAATCATCTCTCTTTGCATTAATGAATGCATTAACAACGTCGAACTGCTTCATTTCCAAATCGAATTGAGCTACCATAGCCATGGCGGTTCTGAATGAGCGAGCAGCTAAAGTTGCGGCGTATGTTGACAAAATAGAGGTTTCAGACTGTAAGTCCCCTCTAACCACCACTCGAGAGCGACATCTGGTTAAATAACCGTCGGAATCTACCTTATAAGTAAAAACCCACTTCAAAGGAATCGGTTGCTCAGAGGCGTAGCTGTGCTTTACTACCCTCCAGCAGTTGCGCGACTCCAGATTAGTGATCTCCGTAATGGCTCCGGCTCTGAAGTGCTCCCCAAGAGGGTGGTGTTGAAGGTCTCTCCAATTTAATGGTGCCTTTGGAAGTTGCGATTGATGAATTTTGGGAAGAGCAACTGGTTGTCGAATTTCGACATTATTAAGAACAGACGCTGCAATTACAGCGTGGACTGCTCTCAAATCCTTTCCGTCACTGCGCACCTCTTCTTGACTAGGCCAAAAGGTAGCCAAAAAGTCATCGAGGTGCTCGCGGTTGCTTGTCGGGTTTAACGCGCCCTTTAATAACTCTTTCGTCGTGATAAAGTACACACTACGATTGGGTTGCGTTGATTGTCTTGTAACTCTAGTCTTTCGACCTTCATTACTTGATTTTAGAGGCACCCTCTTCCTCTTCAGGGGTTCGGGTAGCTCCTGATCTTGATCTTCCGCCGGGAGCAACAGGAGCTGTTCTGTCCGCGGCTCAGCATCATAGAGATCATTGTGTTCAGAAGGCTCCTCAGCCTCAGTTGCTTGAGGTGGAGCTTCTATAAGCTTAGGTTTAACACTTTCAAGTGTTTCCTGTTGCTTTTTAAGACCTCGCTCTAGGTCGTGTGGCTCCCAAGCTCGTAAAACAACTTGTGGAATCGATTTGCGCTCCGCACCCACATCGAGTCTCTTGGGATTTGTTATACCACGTAAGACACTTCTCTCAGTTGCGCTTGGTGCTGCTAACTGTCTTGATGTGTCGACACTCTGTGAGACCTGATCAGGGTGCTCGTGAGTTAGAAGTCTAGTGCTCCTTCGTATTTTCACCCCCGAGTTCTCACTAACGGGCACTAAGTCAGTTGAGGGCTTAACTGAAGGTTCAGTATCTAAGTCCATTAATTCAGGGGGAGATTGCTCCACCCCCGAGGTTATAAACTCAGATTCAACTGGAGGCGTTGTTGCCACCCCCGAGTTGATAGGCTCCTCGACTTCCATAGCTTCCAAAGCTTCACTCAGTTGCTCTTGTTCAGAAGAAACACCAGCGTTTAATTGCAGCGTATCGTCGGCGTTTAGGCGGTTTATCAACATGTACTCAGCGTCCTGAGCCCCCATCTCGTCTTCTTGAAGCAACTCGGCTATCTCTTGAAGTCTTGCGCGCGGCTGGCCGGCCGCTCTCTCGACATTGAAAGAGGTAAAGAATAGGGTTTCGTTGAAAGTGACGTTCCTTGTGACTATTACACGCTGTAATTGAGGCACCCAGATCTTGTATATATTGGACGAGACGTAACCAATTAAGTATCCGATGTGCGCTCTTGGGTCGACTTTAAAAGCTCTCCTCTTGCGGAGCGCTTCTCGATCTTTTGACAATGGGTATGCGCGCGACCCGTACGCATAAATCCCGCTCCAGTCAGGCCGTAAATCAGTGGTGAGTCTAATGAGTAACTTCGGGTCGTACCACTTAAAGTACTGTCTGAACCAGAGGTGGAGCACCTCGTTTGGACTTTTAAATGCCTTTCGTGCTGAAGGACTTATATTATAAAGGTATATTGCCGCGAGAACGATTTCAGGCCATAATGCCTTAGGGAAGTTGGCGGCAAGGCGCATCTTGATTGCTTTTTCAATGATTTCCTTGCCTGCTCGCTCTGCTCCCCCATTTGGCTCGTGGGTGTATGATGGCGTGAGTTCTAGGTCGATACCGCTCTCGTGGGTCCATTTCTCGAATTGAGTTGCTCCATTCAGTCCAATGACTGAGGTTTCGTTATCTTGGCGAATTTTACAGATAGAGAGGCCAAATTGCCGTCTCGTCCACTGTTCAAAAGGTTGGAGAGCAGCTAGTACTGCGTTCAATCCTTTGCTTTTGAGTATAAAGCCATAGAAAACTCCTGTGAATTCGTCTTTGATCAAGAGGAGCCAGTTGCTTCCGTCAAACCCGGGAGGATAATCGAATAAATCCCAGGTAATTCGATAGAAAGGTCGGGTAGCTCTCCTCTCAGATGATCGCCGACTAACATTCTGATGTGCTGTTGACAAAGCACATTGCTCGCATTCTACCCTTGTGAGGCCTAGAATTTCAACATTGCGAGCATTCTTCACTAATGCTTGTAGTGCTTCTTTCCCTAGGTGCCCTGCGCGAAGGTGCCACAGGTGCGCTGTGTCTTGTCGAGGTCTCAGGTAGCGCCTGCTTGACTGAAAACCTTGTCGAATGCTCCTTGTTATCGTTGGAAACATTAAAAGTCCGAAATCAGGGCGTTTCAATGCACTGAGAGCAGTTGACGGGGCAAGAGAGTAGTTGTCAAGCTTGTATTCAAAGAAGGCTAAGTTTGCGTGGCGTTCTAAGTTCTTGACAACCACGTTGCTCTCTACCGATCCATAGCGCAAAGTACAGTCTAAACCACTGTACCAGATTCCTTCCTTTAGTAAACGAGCCTCTGAGATGATATTGACATTAAAACCCTCAACAACAGCAACGTCAGTGAGCTCTAAGTCTACTGTATTTGGCCCGTTCTCTCCGTTGAGAGCACCTGACATTAGGCGAGTACCCCGTCCCTTCACTGGCAGGCTTGAAGTACCAGCCTCAACAGCGTCGTCGACAGTTGCTTTCACAAAGGAGCCAGGGACCAAGAGATCAACTGAGTTCACTAAATGAACTGCGGCTCCGTTATCAACCAAGGTGCTCCCGGAGAGTGGGTGACGATCAAAGTCCCATGTAGCGTACACTCCAGTTGCTTCCATTGCAGAGTCGAGCAGTTGAGGGCTGATTATCGCAGAGACTATCTTTTTAGGATATGCTGGCGCCGAAGGTTTTGACGATTGGGTTGCTCCAGTGTTGTTAACTGAAGGGGAGCGATTGGAAGGGCGGTTGTCAGAAGAGCCTGTGATTTGTTGAATAGGGAGCATCTTCCAGCCACGTTTATTTGCTTCGCTTTGAAGTTCAGTGAAGGTAGTGGCTAGCTTTGAGCGTGTCTCCTTAATCTCTTCGGTTGAAGGTAGGTTGCGCAACTTGTCTCCAGTGGAACCATCGAAGGAATAGCGCAGTCGGAAGCATTCCAGTGGCTCATGTCGATGAGAACCCATTGCGCAGGCGCAGTCTTTGAAAGAGCTACCCGATTTGGAGGGGCGAGAGCGAGAGGAAGAGGAGGACCTGTTGTTGTTGTTGGAAGCATCTGGTCTGCCATTGAGAGTAGCAACTGAATATAACCCAGTGGGCTTTTCAGAGGACGATTCGAGTTGCGATCGTTCAGCCAGAGCTGCAAACACTGTACTGTACTGGACCAGAGTGATTGGGTGAGGTCTCCCTAGGGTGATGTTCTTCCAAAGCTCGGCGGACTCGTGTTGCGCCCACTGGGGAGCTAATCGAACCTTCACTGTTTCTAAGAAGGTGTGAGTTGCTAAATCCCCTGTCACAAAATCCAGATTGTAAAGGAGCGCTTCTTGATAAGCACGTCTCCATTCCTGAATCCAAACGGTAGGCTTGAGTCGTTGATGGGTTGCTCTGTGAAGCACTGCGGTGTAGTTCTCCTTGATTCGAGTCAAAACACTCAATGCTGAAGGAGCGTAGTCTCGTCGGAGGGTTCGCACCAGTTGTTGAATAGTCCAGTTGCGCCCGTAGGTGTTTTTGCTTTCCAGGGAGACAGCGCTGTAAACGTCACTATCAACGTGCTCTTGAACCCACTTCATAGCGGCCTTGTAGCTCCTCGCTTTTTCGTTCCAAGAGGGCATAAGCATTGAGTACTCTGTCGAGAGCAGCTTGAACCTAGCCGCGACCTCTTCTAGGGTCGCTACCTTGTAATTCGCCTTGTCAGGCTTCGCTCCCTTAGCCTCAGGGTCTCTGATATCTCTTTCCCAAGCAACCTGAGCCTTGATTATTGCTTCGGCCTCTCGTGTGTCGTTAATCTTATATTCGACAGTGAGGAGTGTTGGAGCAGTTGGTTCTGTGTCCAGTGGGCTCACTGAGTCGGGAGCATCTGGATCAAGCTCTGTCCAGACCTTATTTAAACGACAAAAGTCCTCATAGGCTTGAAACCATGTAAGCCAGGTGCGCTTGTCGTAGGTGAGCAACAGCTCTTTAGCTGTGGATTTGTCGTTCATCGTGGAGAGGCTGCTCTCGAGAGCTTGAAGCGTGAGGGAAAATTCGAGGAATTCGAGGAATTAAAGGAAGGAGGAAGAGTGAGGAGGGAGCAACTGAAGGATTTAAATCCAACTCTTCTCTAGGCTCTTCTGCAGGTTGTTGGGGTCGAAGAAGCGGTGTGTTGAAATAGCGGTGAAAACTCTGCAACAGGTAGCTCGCAGAACCTCAAGAACTCCGAGGAACTCAGGGAGCTTTAATCTAATCGGCTGCGCGCAGTATAGAAGAATACTAACTTAATAGCTTCGTCACGGGGCTCATAACTGACGTGCGCGATAAGACTCAGGCTCTGCGAGCACTTGAATTGATAGAATGTGTTGATTAATTAAGTAAAATCTAAGTAAAGAGTGTGAAAGGGGGAAGTGCTCCCCTAAGGCGGTATACAGCGGCAGAAACCTATTTAGACAGTGTGCAATGCCAAGAGAGCAGTTTAGGCGAGCTGCAGCCGTGCCTGTACGACACCAACCAACCAATCAATCATCAAACGAGCGAGAGACAGAGAGAACGTATGAACCATGACATTAGTGAACGAGTGATAGCGTGAGTGGGTGGGTGAACGGAATATAGACGTAGAGGAGGATGGATGTTGAAGGCAATGAATGGCTGTATACGGTCTCCTCAAATCCAAGTCCGAATCACCGCTTCTTAACCTCACAAGCCCACCCTTCAATACCATCTCCTCGACTCCCAACCTCCAGCCCAGGAATCCTAACGCCCTTCATCCCAACCGTATCCTCCAACCACTCCGCGCCCGCCATGCCCCCCGCATTGGCTCTCTTCTCTGGGGTAAGCTCCAGCATCGGGGTGAGGAAATCGGCGACTTTGCGGGCCTCCTCATCTTTGAAGTGGTATTTCTCCTTGAGGACGTCCGGGAGTGCCCAGTGGCGTAGGCGGTGGATGTTGCGGAGCTCGCCTTTGCGGTTGAAGATTTCTTGGGACCATTTGCCGGACATGCAGAGGGATTTGGGGAAGGGGCCGAGGAGCTCGATGATTTGGGCGATATGGTCGTCATCTTTGCCGTATTTGGTACCGGATTGTGGATCGAAGAGGTAGTCGCCTGTGATTAACTCAAAAACCTGGCGTTTGTGTCAGTTTTGACAGATATGGTGAGAAGGAGGGGGAAATACCATAGCAGCCATACTCCAAACATCAGTACTCGCACCCCATTTCGAGCCCAAGATAACTTCCGGTGATCTATATTGTCTTGTCTGGATATCGTTTGTGAAGTGATGTCCTGTCCAACACGCATTACCCAAATCTGCAATCTTCACTGATATCTTTTCAAAACCAGTAGGCTCTTCTTTCTTCTTTTCATGTGATGATGATTTATCAAGGGAGATGCCAGATACTTCGCGGGTGAGGATATCGCTATGGTTTGTTAGTTGGATGGAGTCTCAAATGCTTCGAGGCTAAACATACGCAGTCTTCTCTCTTTGCTTATGCTTCTCCTCGTCCTCCCTTTCACTCTTCGGGGATTGGTTTTTGGAACCTCCTATAGCACCACTCATTACGACTGGTTCTTCATAGGGGATTATGCTCGCGTCGGTGACGGGAGATGGATTACCTTCGTGCATCATCTGGTTCAGACTCGTATGAGAATTGGCAGAGCTTCCGGGAAATCTCATCAAATCTGCATGGTTGAAAGTGGCGTTCAGAGGACTTGGTAAAGGCTGGCTGCCAGTGATGAGTGTCCGACGTCTTCTTCGCCCATTGGGGTTCTCTTCCTTATTCTCCTTCTTGGGCTCATCCTTGACGTATGTCTTGACGATTTGTTCCACATCTCCAATCTCGATCAACACATTCTCCGGCTTCAAATCAGTATGTATAATGCCGCATTCTCTGTGTAGATAGTCAAGGCCGAGAAGAACTTGCTTGGCAATTTGCTTGACCAACGGCATTGGGATTCCACGGTGATTCCAGCGCTTGATCAAGCCCAGTAGATTCTCACCAAGAACCTCGAAGACCATGCAGACGTGTGTGCCATTGGGTCCCTTGTGTTCGAATGAGTCCAGCAAACTGACGACGTGCTTCCGTCCTGGGTGATCAGGTTTGGCGGCCACTATCTTGTTGAGCAGCTTGATTTCGTCTATGGCCGTTTCGGTGTAATGCGCGGCAGACCGTACCACCTTCAACGCCACATGCTTTCCAGTAACATTGTCTCTCGATAGCCAGACGGTCGAGAAGTGCCCCCACCCTAACTTGCGAACCACGGTGTATTTGCCATCCTTGAATTGCTCGCCCACCTGGACAGGGTGATAGCCGCCCTTGCAGTAATCCTCGGAGTCTTCTTCATCAGCGGTTGTCTCAGCGGCTTCTTCCCGCGACGACGCGGAGGAGGGTGAGCGGTTGTTATTCATGGCTGTTGACTTGGAGTTGGAGTTCGAGTGCGTTGCGCTGGTAGATCTATTGCCATTATTGTTTGTGGTCAGCAAGTTTTTGAGCAGCGACGACATTGTGGAGATGGTTGTGGAGAATGTTGATCTGGGTCATCTTGATTTGATAGCAACGATGCTGGAGAAATGCTTGCGCAGAGCACAGCAGAGCGCACAGCGCAGTGTGATTGTGGCTGATAGATTTTGGTTGTAAAGTAGTGCAGTGTCGTAGTGGAGGTGGAAGTCAAAGGGAATGGAAGGTGAGCAGAAGAGGGACTTACCCTGCAGACGCTTGATTCGATGCCATGGCCTCAGCATCCTGTTGTTGAGCTTGGGCGTCAGTTGTGATGATGGGCTTCAGCTCCTTCTTGCGCTTCTTATTGATCTGAGAATTTCCATTGGCAGCAGAGTTTGCGACGGATTTCGCCTTCTTGATGGCGGCCTCTTTTATCGACGACCCGTTCATGATTGAGGTTTCGGTTTTTGGCGAGGCGGGGTCCTTCCTTGGGGTTGGGCTCGGTGGTCTGGGTGGTCTGGGAGTCTGGGAGGAGTCTGGGTTGTCGGCTGGAGGGGAGGGAGGGGAGGGGAGGGGAGCGAGGGGATTGGGATTGTTCCTTCTGGAGATGTGATGTTGTGATATGGTGGTTGGGGGCCGCGGCTGCTGCAGGGGCGAAGAAAGATCAGGTCCGGTCCGGTCTGGTCTGGTCTGGTCTGGGCAGATATTGTCGGGATTCAAAGTGTAGAATTATATGTCGCGAAAGAAAGAGGTGATAGAGAGGCTGGGCTGGGGCTGTCCGATCTGCTCCCGTCGCGCTGGGCTGGGCTGCGCTGCGCTGCGCTTCCTGGCTTCTCTGTATCTCGACAACAAACCGAACCTAGGTACCTATACCTATGACGCGGGCACGAGATATTCGGTCCCCTGTCGCAAATCTTCTGGTTTGCCGTAGGAACAAAAAATGCTGCTGGAAAGTCAACTGCAGACAGTCCTGTTTCAACTCTTTCGCGCACTGCAATGCACTGCACTCGAAAAGCCGGTTGTTGACCTAATGGACTCGACCAGGGCAGGCTTGGCTATGCCGTAATCACCAAAGGCGACTTTGACGCCGTGAGGGGGAACTGTACTGCAAAGAGAGAGCAAGGAGCTGGCTGGCTGAGGTCGATCGATGGCGATACTGCGGCGCAACATAGGTATGTAGAGTAGATTGATGCAAAGCGCAAAGTTCGTAGATACAGTAATCGCCACCAGATGTCGCGATTTTGATTCGGTGTTTCTGGAAAAAGAAATGTACAAGAAGGTGAAGGTGAAGGTGAAGTTGAAGTCGAAAGCGCGAAACGGAAGACGAGAGCCAGACGAGAAGGCTGGTAGTCGGGACGGGCTGTTTTTATTGTATAGTATCGCAGATATCGTCTAGACCTGGGAGAGACGACAAGATGGGTCAAACGAGAAACGTGCTCTGTGATTGCTTGTGTTGAAATGTTGGCGCTGGGCCGGCGACTAAAAACGTCAAGAACAGGGGGAAATGGAATGAACGTCTGCAGATCCGGCGCGCGGGATGGGAGTTGAATCTAAATCTATCTAGTAGCAGACCTTAGAAAGGGGTAAATTATTTGTAGTGTTGATGTGATATCTAGACTTTTGTAGAAAGAAGTCTGGAGGTATGCTGGGGACAGGATGAGGGAGGGGTTGGTTCATGGAGGGGTATTGATTGTCGGAGTGAAACATTGATGTGCTAGCAAAGCCATGGAAATACACGATTCATATTTATTTATCATCTAGGTAGCATCTGTTTGATGGAATGCATCCTCACATAAATCATCATGACATCCCAAAACTATAATCTCTAAACTCAAGATAAAGTTCAACCTAGAAGACCGATGATGTATTACTTCCCTAGCCTCGTCCTTAAATCAAGCTGACAGGACCAGACCCGCTGACTCAGCCTTGACTGTACAAACGACAACTCGCCATCTGCTTCTTCAACCACCCGTTCTTTCATTCCCAACATCAATTCAAGCATCCCATGATTCTGCAAGTACAATGACGTTCACCATGGCTCGTATCAAATCATGCCTCGCTGCCTCGCTGCCTCGCTGCCCAGTTGGCACTGCATTGCATGTTCACGTAAGGCTGTTCCCCTGGCTCTCGCCTGCGATGCTGCACGAGTGTGCTGTGCCTGGCTGTACGCCCTGAATTCGGTTGGCTGGGAATTGCCTCGTTTATATGACGAGTTGGATGTCTTGAATTCTTCTGAATGTGTTGATGCAGAAGGCCCAGGAACGGGAGAAGTAGCTGTTTTTTCTTAATTGAGATTGTTCAATCGAGGTTGCTGATGTTTCTGAAAAGTTGGCGGGACTTTTATCTCTAGTCTAGAGGGTGACTGGGTTTGAGAAGTTTCTGTTTTGATTCGATACTACATTTTCTTTTTTTCTGATGCTGTGTCGGAGGTGAGGATGGTGTCGTTTGTTGCATTATCTCTTGCGCTCCAGACTATGGATCATGGCATAGCTTCCCAGAATCTCAAGCCATCACTCAAAGTTAATTGTGTCTAAACCTCCAAAGTCTAGAGCAACCATGTTAGGATGCGAGTCTGAGACGACCAGGAAACGCTCTAGATCTTCACAAACAGTTTCGTTAGGGAGCATTCAACCGCAAATGTGTATTTTGTTATGGTCTATCATGGTAGAAACTAAGCATCGCTGGCATTGATGTTCAGTGTCCACTAAACTTGTCTTCGAGTGATACGTGGGGAGAGTGAGATGCGTCGTACGGATGTTCCCCAACCGTGCCTTCCCGATGCGGGATTGTAATGACATGGGATATCTCCTTTCTCCAGAGATGTGGGGTTGTTAAACTGAAAGTCCTCATCCCATCAACAACACCAAGAAGAACTTCAGCATCAGCATCAACATTTACATCATCTTTCAACCACACAACATCAACATCCAATATGTCCCAGTTGGTACAGGACCATAGCTGTACCAAAGATGACCAAAACAAGTCCAAGGATCCACTGGCCCCTGCTTTTAAGATCAAGGAGAGGCAGAATGGCTTCGTCCAGTCTCAGGCTCAGGTAATTCAGGAACTTAGCCAGAGCAGGGAGAACCCAAGACGCATGACATATGCACTTGAACAGGAAGATATTCAACTCGGGGTTTCTCCGAACGACTTTCAAAGTCTGCAAGGCTATGAACGCCCTCCGGATACCCAAACGTCGATGCTTGTTGCAGCACATGCTCCACCACTGCCTATGTGCAAGAACGAATCGCTGCTTGAGTATGCCAAGTCGCTTAGAGATGAAAAGTCCCAATATCGATCTCAGTTCACCCCTAGACAACGCAGAAATGTGGTCCACGGAGGGTCTCAGCATGATCCAATTATTATCAATAGTCCACCCTTGCCAAGGCCCATGACTTCTACAAACAACTCTCTTCCGACAGTCGAACAATACAGGCCGAGTGCCACCCAGCAATTTCAGAATCACTCTTCCGTCATGTCCAAGGAGCCCCCGCCCGTATTGAATGGGCCTGTGTCTCCTCTCAAAGGCGTTGAATCTCGCGTTACTGAAGGGTTCCAAGCCTCCATGTCGCAAAGCAACACAAGCCAGCCCCAGCGCACCCCAGCAGCGGAAGATCTGCCAATCTTCTTTGACAGCGCATCACACCCTGACTTCGGATACCTAGCACCGGAGTATTATATTCCTTTTCGGGATCCGAGCTTGGTAAATCAAAAATATGCTTACCAATCTTTTAATGAGTATGTTATCAATCTGATCACTCAACTCACTCCAGTATCCTTTTCCATCCGAACTCTCTGTAAGGTAGACACTAATACTGCTGTAGCCTTTACCACCGCGAAATGGCGTCGTACTTCAGTAATTCCTGGTACGCCTTACGCAAACGCCACCTTTCCTACCTACTTAAAGACCCTACTCGACGTATGGAAGCAGCCATAGATGGCTTCAATCAAGTACAATGGGACGGGGTGAAAAGATCCATCATTGAGAAGGTCTTACTTTTGAAGTTTTGGTGCTGCCAATCACCATTTCTCCCAAAAATCGATATTTTGCAGAAGTTACTTGATACCGGCGATAGACTCTTGATTTACGCCGTCAAAGACGATTGTTCACTGGGTATTGGTTGGACAATAGCAGACGCGATGACCGACGGCTCCTTAAGTTGGAAAAACTGGGGTGAAAACATCTTAGGAGAAGCATTGATGGCGACGAGGCGAAAATCGAGGGAATGGCTTGGCGCTAATATAGTAGCAGGATATTCGGGTGATCCGCGAGAGGAAGCCTTCGCATACGCTCTAAAAGAAGGGTGTCTAGTATGGACGCGCAATGCGACATTGGAGGTTGTAGACAAGAAATGTAAGAACAGCGCTCACAGAAAGCTTATCAATGAGCAAGCCAAGATTGCCAACGATGCTTTGGCAATGAGTCAAGACACGGCGCTGGTCACGGCTCTGTGTCGACTACTGAGGAGGCGTGATAGTGTTTACAAGCGGATGGAATGGTCCTGATACAGGGGTCATTGAGGGTTTGATTAGACGATGGCTTCTACCGTTTTCCAAAGGTAGATTGAAGAATGCCAGTATCCTTGGAGGATTCATTGGGACCACCAATGGACATGGCAGGTCAATATCAAGTAGAATGTGCACGACTTTTGGAAACGCCGTTTCATGGACCACCTGTTGCTTATTTCTATCAGTCGCGAGAACCACAAGAACATCATCTAGGTGAGTCTTCAAGAATTCAAGTTTCAATCACGAGTGGCGGGTAAGTCGCAACACTGTTTCTTTCGTTAACTTTCATTTCTCTGCTCTGTTTTCACGCATTGCATTTCCCTCCTTTGAAAAATACTTTGCTCATTGCTGCATATGAAGCATGTACCATAACCGCCATAAGATTAACTGATTCCCCCCACTGTTCAATATTTGTATGATCCCGGGAGGAAGAGGAACTTTGGAAATCCACCGCTCATGACCTTCAGCCCTCAGCTTCTAGCTTCTGAGGGGGCAATGCCCGAAGAGGTACAAATGGAAAAGAGAGACGCCCGCAGAAACACAACAAACGGCCGTTGAACCCCGAAGAACGAAGATGCCACTATGAACTCCCAAGCCTCGATAGCGACATCGCCACCCCGATGATACCCAGATGCCCTGTTTCCGAAAGAACGCAGGCAGGAGAAGGAGTGGAGGAGAGGGGAAAAACCGAAAGCCTTCACTGTGCTCGTGGCGACACGACAGTGGACCAGGTCGTGTCACCCTCGGCGGACTTCTCCTTCTTGAATTCATCGATAAACTTTTCGAAGCGGTCAGACTTCATGTATTGGTCGATGATGCGTTTGCGTCGATTTTCCTCCGTGTTGTTCACTTCAAAGTCATGCCACTCGTCGAAAGTGATCTCGCCGTTGTCATGTTTCTTTTGCATTTCGCAGTACTCTTCATCCGATTCCCCTTGCCTCATGGAGTACTGGACCACGACTCTAATGTACTCGGCAAGAAGCTCGACCTGCTTAGCGCTGATTGGCTCCTTGTCACGTCTGGTAACCAAGACTGTGGGCTCCATGCCTCGATCCCAAGAACGATGTGCCCAACCCCAGCCAGTGTTCGACTCCTCTGGATTGGCATTTATCATGAGGACCGAGGCCATGGTATTGTCGAATGGGTGACGCTTGGTTGTACCGGCATTGTCGGCATCAACGACCTTTCTCTGATATCCGCACTTGAAGACCATCAAAGTCATGCCCATGTGCTTCGAGATGCTAGAGGATTGCTGAGGTCGCATGCGAATCTCATGACACCGCGAAACCATGACATCGCGGAACTGCTTCTTGCCCAGAATCTCCATATCGCCGACGCAGCTGATCTTAACGCCCTTGACCCAATCCTTCTCGTCGCGAACAAAGTACCTATTTTCCTTCTCCGACTCGTAAAGCAAGGCTTTGGAACCCATGAATTTCAAGGCGGATCGGAAATCAGCAAGAGTGATGTCCTCAAATACCTTGCTCTCGGTCTCATCATCATCGTCCTTCTTGTCGTATAGCCTTGAGCGCATAACGACGACATTGCCAGTCCACTTGTGTGCTAAAACAGGGTTACCTCCGTCGGTCCATTGATAGCCCTCCAACAGGTGACCGAGACATTCGTTGGGACCGGGACGGAGGTAGTGATTATCGCTGACATACACCTCGATGTTGCGGCCATCTTGGGCAGACACCATAGGGTAGGTTTGCGTCTCGATGTACTCGCCGAGCTCAAGGGAGACATCCCAGATGTTACCAATCTCCTCGAAGATGATGGTGTTCTTGACCCAGATGAGCTTGGGCGTCTTGGACTCCATTGGAAACAGAATACTGAGCGTGTGCGTACTGAGATACTCGTCGGCTGGGCGAGGATTCGTTTTGAGGAGTGTGGTGATTTTGGAGCACAGAAGCTCGTGAAGAGGCGAGTCCAACTTCTCACATTTTCGAGAGCAGTATGCGGCCAACTTGCACTTGGTGCATTTGTTAAGGGCCTCCTTGTCGCAGATAGTACACTTGTTGAGCGTCATCTTTGCGATGTGCGATCGAGGGGTGTGAGCCTATGAGGTTGCGGTTTTGTGAGTTGAAGTGTGAGGCGATCTGTTGGTTGTAAGCTGAAGCCTTCGGGTGCAAATTGAACGCCGGAGTAGAATGTGCTTCACCTACCTAAATGGTTTGTTTGGAGGAATGTAGCAGAGAGAGATTCAAGTTGATTTCTCGTGGGGCTTTGCGCAGCAAAGGAGGTTGTTGAGGTTGGAAGAACTTCCAGGGGGTGGAGGTCCGAGAGGGGTATTTGTAGATTTCGTGCCCAGTACAGATTAGGCAGAAGCAAGACTGTCTCTTTGTGAAGACAGGAACGAAAGTTAGTCCCTGCTTGTTTGCTTTGAAAGTGAGTGGTGGAAATCTCGAAGGTGTGGCGTCAGTGGCGTGGAGCAAACACTTTCTGAATCCGCAACCATGAATGCCTGGCCAATACATCAGTTCTCGACTTTGCTCTGCAGATATAGGCATCATATCATACAAGCTAATGTGCTCACAACAAAGTCGTACTGAGTTTCCGGGGTATAGAAAAAATTGGGTAATGTGGTCAGGCCGCGGCGCTGTTGTTTAGGAAGGGCTCGCTTAGCGGGAATGAAAACAATGCACGGAAATGGCACGCATCCGGGGAGCGAGTGTCCAGATAAGTTTCAAAGGACAAGTAGAAATCGAGAGAACAGAGGCTTAAGAGCTTGTTGGTTGTCGATTTAGAAGGACGCAACTCTGCTCCTAGACAAAGCTCGTTCGCCCTCCCGCGTCTTCAATGCCTCCAAGTGCTTCCTGCCCCCACCTGACTTCATGATTTCCGCTGTTGAGATGCAGATTAATTGAAGTCTTAGAGAGTAGATGAGGTTTTAAAACGTCAGATAAAAAAAAAGCAGAAACAACATACCAACCTGACTACCTCCAACAAAATACTTCATTGTAATCTGGAGTTTATGGCGCCAGATTCCTAGCAACAGATGCGTCGGCAGAAAGTAGGCAAAAACTGGAAATAAAAGGAGAGAAAAACATACCATAACAGGTATTTGCTGGTGATCGCCTCCCTGACTACTAATCTAGGCCGGCGAAGGTTGGGGATGCCACTCGGTAAAACTTAGACGCACTGGGGGCCCTGTCGATTCGCCGTCCTTAAATAGTGATGCCTACCTAGGCAAACAAGGGCTCCTGGCTGGGTCGTGACTGGAAATTCTTCTCATTCACGACCTTCTAATTCTCCATCCATAGCTGTCTTGCAAGCGGGTGGGGGTCTATCAACTTTCACATTTCCGTAGAGTGGATATTGGGAACGGGGAACTGTCCTCTCTGTTGCAGCTGCAAGGTTGGAGCAAAATTTCTATTCATTGTATGTAGTAGCTGCCGCAAACCCAATCCATGGCTCTTTATTTGTGAAGCTTGGGTCTCAGAATGATGCTCCGAGGCCAATGCTCTTTCGGATAAGCTTTCCATACAGGACTGATGAACCATTGGTGTACCCGATCGTCAGGCTTTACTCCTCGAGCTGTCTCGTCAGCGTTCTTTTCACGCAGTAGCTTGACATTCTTGATCGCCACCAGAGAGTCAACTTCGTGGAACCAGCTATATATGGACAGCGGCCCAATCTCTGCCTGGCGCTTCAGAATCTCGGTGAACAAACGCATGGAGGAGTATTCGTCGCTCAAGGAAGGGGCGTCCCTGCCGGAAGAGGCCAATGTCTCATTCTTGCCATTGTATTCTTTGGGGAGTGTATCCAGATGAAGAGCTTCCAGCGATGACAAGTTGGACGCGCCCTTCATAATCGTTCCAGCGTGACAACAGTCGATGACTTGGGCAACGTCGCAGGCTGCTCTATCGAGCTCACGTACAATTTGCGTCCAATTGACCTCTGTTTGAGTATAATGCGAACTGTATGATAATCAGCAATAGCCACAAGGAGTAAGAAGATCAGCTATTACATACGTCCAAATTGCCGATAGTCCTTCTGAATGCGGATCCATACCATGGCCATTGTACAAAATGATGAGTAAGTCGCCTTCCACCAAGCCCTCAGAGTCTTCAATGTAGGAAGCAATTTTGCCACGCAAATGCTGTTGATTGTGATTTTTCCGAATCGTGTGAATTTCCTCGACCTCATAGCCGAACTTGTCCTTGAAGACATCGCTCAAAGCCTCTAGCTCTTTCGTCCACTTGTTGTCCCAAAACTGGATGGGAAGTACGACAACTCTATTGTACTTCCCTTCTCGTGCAACAAACGCTGCGTACTCATCCGTACTTGTGTTCGGTGCTGTTTCATATCCTTTTGCTCTCGAAGGGTCATGGGAGTAAGAACTACCCGTATGTGAGCCTTTGGTATGTGCACTCTGGATGCCTGGAAACAGCTTGATCGGCTTCCCCTTCGAAGCATATCCGCTGTACTCGATTTTCGAATCGAGTGATTTGCCGAGGTATGCCACCAAATCAAAGACTGAAAGGGATGTGTTTTGAGCACATGTTCCAAGTATCGAAGCCAGGACACGACTGAAAGATGTCGTAGGTGGATTTGACTTTTGGGGTGCTGTGAAGATCTCCATTCTTCCTGGTTTTGGGCCATTTGAGCTGGGTCCGACGAATCTAATCATAGAGTCGCCTTCTCCATCCAGGTTTCTCGTAGGCTTGACACCATAGTCACAATCATGACCGAGAATGACATCCGCCTCGCATGTCTCCAAGATCGCTTGGGCCTTGAACCAGTCTACCGACTCTGCCTTTGAAAAGCGCTCCGAACTGAAAATAAATTAGCGAATGACAGTGAGCAAGAGTCGAATACCTACCGATGCCAGAATGGCTTCCCCTCTCGTACAATCCCACGCCCAGAGTAATACACGAACAGATTTGTTGGAGTAGCCTTAGCCTCCTCAACGAGATCCCGAAGCTCAGCATTGAGCGTCTCTTGCGCATTGCCCTGCGGGAGAAGCAAATGTCTTGGAGTGTAGCCATATGTGTTGCAGAGGATATCGAGGACGGCTTCAGCTCCAACTTCAGTTGATGCTGGCGGGTCCTCCCAGGTCACCAGCAAAAATATGCGTTGGGTTTCAAGAATCTCATGAATAGTCTTTCCAGATATATGACTCATGGTCACAATGAATTTGAGTGACTGGCAAACAGATTTCGATCCGTAGGATCTTTGAAGCAATAAGAACGGCTTCGAAAAGCTGTACGAGAGATTGGGTTATTATGAATGAGGACGGCTACAACTAGGTCTTGGGGCTGTGTGGGTGGGCTTTTCGAAACATATCGTCACCTGCCAATTCAGAGCGTGTCACCGCTATCACCAATCCATGATACTTCTCACTCTAAAGCAGATCTACTCGGTCTTGATGATATTAGTGGCTTTTTACCACGCCAGATGTGGAATATCATCAACGCAGCATGTGTACGTACGTGCATGAAGAATCAATCGTCGATGAGTGACTCAACGCCTGCGAATGCCAGCAAGCTTCAGCATGCAACCATCAACCGCTATTGTATTAAAGGAACAAAATATATTCGTCCGCGTTTGCATTCCCAATGAAGGGCGAGGTTCCGGACGACAGCTGTACTTCCGCGGAAGGGAGGGCAGTGAAATGAGGAAAATGACCAATAGAACGTGAGGTCACAGGAACTGAGACCTAGTGATACACATCACAGAGTGGTCGAAGACTAGAGTGTGGCATATTAGCAAACGCTGTAGAACGTTAGGCAACTTAGGCTTTGTGCTGAGGCTGACGGCACCTCTGCACGATGTGAACCATTGGAGCGCCTACGCCCGACAGGACTGATGGAATCCGGGCTCGAGGATAGACCGGATGCAACCCTACAAATGAACGATTCCGAACGTTGCAGCCTGGAGCCTACCTACGCCCGACAGGTGTGAAGAAATATGGGGTCAGGGTGTTTCAACTCTGCTCTATGTCTCGCATGCGAGGACTGTGAGGCTCTCTTCTCAAGCTTGGGCGGAGTGAAGGAATATGTGCATCGAATAATAACCTGAGCTATATGCGTGTCAATTTGGTTCTCTTTCACTCATCTCTTGGACGGAGGTTCTCTTCCCTTTACTTTTACTTTTTGAGCAAAGAACGACCTTCCCTACCACGGAAAATTCTGGCCTTTTCGAGATCTCAGTATGGCAACCACACCTGCAACGGTTGTGGTGGTGGGTTCTCTCAACATGGACACTGTCTACGCTTCGACGACGCATACAGCTAGGGGACAACACCAGCATCATAGTGAGTGTTACAAACTCCCAGGTGGCCATGGTGGAAATCAAGCTGTTGCAGTCTATCGAGCCAGCCACTGCAAGCCTCAGGAGTCCGGACATCATGCCCCCGAATTGCCTCGTGCAAGGTCAAGCAGTGTGGAATTGACTTTCAAGGATCGTATCAATTTCGACGTCAACGTGTGCATTACGGCCAAGATTGGGAGTGTTGGTGATCATGGTAGTCTCATTGTGGACGAATTGAGGAAGAACAAAATCGAGACTTCAAGAGTCACCCTTGCGCCAGGGCAGGAGACTGGTGCTGCTTATATCAGCTTTGACAGTGCAGGAGTACCAAGAGTCGACACATTTGGAAATGCAAACGGGTATCTGATGGAAGAAGATATTCACCCGTGGCCAACCACGACTGCTCTGGTCCTTGTTCAGCTCGAAATCCCCGTGAAGACCGTGAAAAAAGTTCTAGATCAAGCCAAAACTCAAAGAATTCCGGTCATCTTCAACCCCGCCCCTCATCTACCAAACGAAAACATTCGTGATGACGAAGCTCTCTTCAATGTTGATCACTTGATCGTGAACTCAGGGATTGCCGATGAAATCTTGGGTCGCTCCAACCACAGCCCCATGCATGGACGGACGATGGAAGAGGTACACAGTGACTACCTCGCTATTTGCGGCCAATTCCATAGACTTGGAGCGGATTGCGTCGTTATCACTCTTGGAGCCTTCGGAGCTGTCGCGTCATGCCTCGAGCACATGGATAATGAGGTGGGAAGGCGAAGGCAGAAGACATGGGCCTTCGGCGCAAAAGAACCACATGGCGCTGGCGGCAATATTGTCGACGAGACTGGGGCGAGCGACGCGTTTATAGGTGCCTACGCCGTCGAGATTCTTCGCCAATCGTGGTTATCGACCGGCGGGCCGAACCCAGATGCTTGTCTTGATACTCTTGATATCGGGGCAGCTGTTGAAGTCGGAATCAAAGCTGGTGCGCTCGCATTGGCGAAGTTGGGATCCATGGGAGCTATGCCTTGGCGAGACCAGATTTATGCACCCGAAAACGAAACCTTTGTCACAGCCGCAGCTTCCGCATTCCGTTTTGATTGACGTTGCGGAAAGAAAGAGGGAGGAAAACGCCTTCGGATTGATCAGGAATGGTTTCCTTTGCAGAATGTTGACATGGACTGTTACGACTGGGTATTTGTTTGGCATTATGAATGTTTGTTGATGATGGAAGGGAGGTAGCCTAGGCATCATTTCAATACAAGAGCCTATCTCATGGACATTATACGTGCAAGATTGTCAGCTTCGTAATCATTCATGAGACCTCTGTATCACGAGTGAAGTATGAAAACCGTCCGAGCTTGACCATCACTTGAACAGTTTAACGCTCTTCTGACTCCAAACAATACTATTTGCTCATCGCTGGCACTTCTTGAATGCTGTCTGTTATATATCCCGAAAGCAAGGAGCTGTTATTGGAAAAATAGAGGACTTAATACTGCTATCTGAGGAAGAGTACACCAACTTCCCATACAGTGCCAGTCATCATGACGGAACTTGCTTCTGCCATTTCGGACTCAAAGGCTACAGACTTCATTGAACCTAATCCTGGTTTATTTCAATTTCCCTTTGTTGAACCTTGGTTGATATTGGCATTTTGGTTTTAAGTTTCCCACCTACTGCCCCAACCAACCATGAGTTCAATATCAAACTGAAACAGGACCACCAGCAAGGAATGCCCCAAGGAGAGTGGTGTATCTAAGTAAATCAGTGTTGATACATTCGTCGCTGCGGACAGGAAGGACAGCTAGGCTTACGTTACGAGTGCCAATATCAAGTCGTACTTGGTAACATTTGTCATTGAGATCACGATGAAGGATGTCCAGAAGGTAAAAATTGCGTAGATGATCCCCCGACCGGCGTGGCTTGTTGTATTATTAAGCAATATTGTAGGAAATATCAGCCAGAGTGGGATGAAAAGCGCGAGGAAAATCTTCACAATCCGGCTAAGGAATTGAGGGGGAAAGATGAAGACATTGGGGTCTTGGGTATTCGCCTAGAGATGACAGTTAGGCATATCTTTCGCGCAGATTTACTCCAACTCTTCGGACCGACTGGATATCCGCCATACAGTAACTTACGTTTGGATCGAGAAACTTTGTGTAAAAATATGTAAGCGAACATACAGTGGTGAAAATGAGGCACGAAGAGTTCAAGCACTCACATAATTCGCGACCTTAGGGAACATTCTGACGATCGTATCGAGCAGATCATCTAGACCAGCCCTGTCCATATCATTCGTCGTGAGAGCCACGTAGTCTTTGTCGGTAGTGCATCTCATGTAACAGTTGCTCTCTGATCGGACCAGAGGCTTGTTCCCTGTGAACCAATTTTGCACGCTTTGCTTTTGGGTTTCTTTTGCCTCTGGCAACTTGAGCATGGCATAGTAGTCCTGTACAGACGCATCGTAAGCTCTCAGCATAGCTTTTGCCTGCCTGAGCAGATCGCGTCGATCGGTGTTCTTGTCTTGCCGTCTGCTGGTAAGTCCAATCTCAACTCGCTCTGAATCATCGCAGCGCTCCAGTTTCTCCTGGAGCTCTACAAGCTCATCTTGTTGCTCTAGTAAGCTTCTCAAGTGAAGGTTGTCGAATCTCTTCAGCAGAGTAAAGTTCTGGTCCAGGGTGAGGAAAGCAGCAAGTCGGGGGTAGCCTTCTTTGTAGTCCTCTAGAACTGAGAAACAAAACAGTAAGTCATAATGGATCCGACTTCAGCTTGTCTACAGAAATGTAAGGCAATCTTTACCTTTGCGTCTGGCGAAAGTCGCCCAAGGCACTGCCATTTCGGAATGTGTCAGGGAAGGTAACACAAGCTGCATGCATCATGTGTTGTTTTTGACAGACGGGAGCAAGATATATGTGTTTGCCGACAGGGCGTTATTACTCAGCCGCGTTCTTTTGGGTACCAATGCACATACCGTTGGGTTCTTGTTATCTTGGCATTACCTTAATAAGTCGTCATACTCAATGCTTGAAAAGCCTGTACCCAAGGCTCTCGCGCTCAGCCTTACTCCACATCAATATTCCACGATTCTGTTCATCATGGCTCCTGATAATGACAACAAGAATCACGACGGGAATCCCGTCGATAAGCCCATCGATGATCCCGTTGTCTCTTACAAGGCTAAGGTCAGTTCCGGTGCACCGAAGTTACGAAGGGAGCCTGACTTTGATTCGGTCAGAATGATGAAATCCCCAAGAGAGAGCATAAGGGATACGTGGCCGAGTATGAGAGGAAGAAAGAGGTAAAGTGCCAATTTAATTTGTTTACCCAGTTCAAACGCAAGAATATTGGTACTAAGTTGCTCTTATAGTTCCCGTTCGAGGAGGGGGATACGGTTTGGATTGTAAAACCAGAATATCCGACTCCACTTGGGGAGTTTTGCATCGTGAAAGCTCATCAAGACAACATGTATGAGCTAGTCAGAAGCGTCGATAATCATCCACACTTTGAGCTGGTCAATGGCAAGGATCTCAGCCGCAAGCCGTAAAGACATTGCCAAGAGAAGTAGAGAATGGAGGTTGGGAAGTTGTGGGCGAATGAGATCTCATCAGCTTGTTAGCAGATTACAGCACACATGAATATGACTTGATGAGTGGTACCTCACCTCAATGCCTCAGCCGAGAATTTTTGTGTACTGATACTACATTATGCTTGACAATGGTCTGACATTGTGACGCCGAATAGTTTAAAATCCTTGAGTGTTGCGAGTAAGTTTCGCGCTTCGATGAATTATATTTCAAAACTCTTGAAGTGAATAAGGTAACAACAATAAGACGTTTCTTTTTCAACTTGATGGACACAGAATTGTATCGTACCAAGTGCAGCTGCCTCGTATGATTCTGAGCCAGACATTCCTCTAAGTCAGTAATATTTTCCTCTGCTTCACATATAATTGGATGGCTGATGTCACTTAGGAGATCCTCCGCGTTATTGACTTGGTCGAAATCATCTGTTTTGCGCTCCGTTATTCCACATCTGGTCAAGGCAGGGTCCTTCGGCTGCAAACTTCCAGCTGTCGAATTTGTTAGCTCGGCAAGATGTGAGGACTGAGAGTAGAATGAAAATGAAGCAAAAAACTCACCCTTGCGAATTTATCATGAGGCATTTCAAATACAATGTTCAAGCTTACCACTAACTTGAGGAACCATTTGAAGATCTAAGAGAAGGGGCTCAATGGCGTAACGAGGACTTGTGGATCTGTAGCGAGATTTCTCGAAAGAAACATTTGATAAGTCTTTGTTGTTTATTTGGCTTGGGCAGGCAATGAAGCTCGCTTAAGCTTGTTGTTTACAAGTAAAGATACCTACTTACCCTGGCCCAAGAATCCATATGGGACAATTTACTACAGCGTCATCCCTCTTCAACTCCATAACATTGGAAATCCCATATGAGCTTCCGCGGACATCTGAGAGTTGAGACAGACCAAACCATTGCAATTTGTCCTGGCGTCTTGGGAGAGAAGAATTCAAGAAATCACGGACAATGAATGATAAGCAGATGGAAAGCACGGTGGACAGCTAAATTCCATAAGTTTGTCGCATGCAATTTTCAAGTCTACAATACCAGACATTAAAACTAGGAATATTCAAGCTGCAGACGAGGAAGTTTTGGATAATGAATCCTGATGGAAAAGCCTAAGCGGCGTCCCTTTTTGAAAAAGCGGCGTCTATCACGTGAGCGGATCAAGAAAACTCGAACAAAATACAAAATCGAGAGAATTCTTGTACTTTGATTTCTTGTCGTGCTACAGGTAGAGCGATAATCGAATCTCTAGGATTTAGAGCAGTTGAATAGACCTGGTATCTATAAGTATCTGTCGCCTTTGTGGTAGATTGAGATCCTGAAGAGGCAGACAACCGAGTTCATGTCATGAGAAACACCTTTTTTCTCCATTCATCAAAGAATGTTTCCATTACCAACTTATCTCTGAACCTTTCTGCTTGCTATCTGAAGCAGTCATAGATAGCCAATTATTAGGACTAAATTTTCCCAGCACCTCAAATCAGCCATCACCACCATCCACAAAAATGACAGAAGAAGAAACTCAAACGCACCTGTCATTCATGAGAGAAGCTCTAGCTACGGTATGTCCTTACACCATATCCATTTCCAAAAAGGCTGACATAACTAGGCCGAACTCGCACTGCAAGCTTCAGAAACACCCGTCGGTTGCGTATTTGTGCACAACGGAGTCATCATCGGGCGAGGCATGAATGCCACTAACCGAACATACAACGGTACTCGCCATGCGGAATTCATCGGCATCAATGAAATATTGACAATGCCTCATACTTCTGAGGATGGAAAGAAAACGTACGGGGCAGGGATCCTGAAGGAGTGTGATCTATATGTCACAGTTGAGCCGTGTATCATGTGCGCTAGTCTGCTGAGGCAATTTGGAATTAGGAGAGTCTTTTATGGGGCGAGTAATGAGAAGTTTGGGGGGACGGGGGGAGTGTTGAATATCCAGAGGGAGAATGGGAGGGAGGTTTTGGAGAGAGAGGATGATGGTATGGAGGGGTTGAGTGAGGATGAGAGGAGGAGGGAGTGGAGAAAGGAGGGCGATTATGAGGTGTATGGTGGGTGGCTGAGGGAGGAGGCTATTGTCATGCTGCGGAGGTTTTATGTTCAGGAGAACGATAGGGCACCTGAACCGAGGGCGAAGAAGGACAGGGTGCTGAAGCTGGAGGTTGAGCCTGTTGGGACTGGAAAGATGTGTGGATGAAAGGAAGGAGTGAATCCATTTTACGACTTCTAAGCGCGAAACTGCAACATACGCAATTTGAACTCACAACGGGTCGCTCAGATCCAACCAGTCTTTCCAAGGAAAAAAAAAACTGCAGACAGAATACCAGATTTAACACCTATGATGAAAGCCCCATTCCAATCCCTATGTACAAACAAGACCTCCTATACACCCTTTACTTCTTGCCCTCAGCCTCCAATTCCCTCTCAGCTTGTTGATAATATTTTGCCGTATCCACACCATGTTGGTTGTGGTTCACAAAGTTGAACCATGGCAGAACATGCAGCCAAACACCCGAATATCTCGAGTTTCTGCTCGCCATACCTTGGATGTATGGGGTTGTGCTGCTGACGCCGTATAGAGGCTCTCCCTTCTTCACCTTTGTGACCATCTCCTTCATGTCCATCGCTACCTCTCTCGAATTCTCTGTGAAGCCGTAGAATCGCACTGTCATCAGATCCCATTAGCAATGCACCCTAAGACGTCCGAATCGAGAAGCTGGGAGGACGAACATATTGATCGTTGGTAGAACATCAAGAACCCAGCACTCAATCCAATTGCCCCCGATAGACGCATGATAGGTGCGAATCCTCCCTTTCCAACCAATGAAGGTGCAATTCTCTCCCATAGAAGCATCAATCCAGGCCCCGCAGTAGCCGTCGCCGCTCCAGCAACATAATCCGATTTGCGTGCATATCTAACCACTCGTTTGAAATGCCTGCCATCCGTCAATATCGTATTAAACCTAGAATCTAGAAGGGGTGTCTGGGAAGCTTACGGGTCACTGTCAATGAGCTGAGGGGAATATTCTTAGCTTTGATCCTAGCAGAGGGAATCGAGGGGGAACGTACCGGATAGTCACTATCAACCTTCTTGGCGGGCACAAAAGGCCGCTGCTCGACGTTCGACATCTTGAGGGCAGAGTGGAAGTCTCAATTGGTATTCTGCTTCTGATTGAGGTTCATTTTCGGCTGTCGTTGCTGAGCTTCGTTGAAGGACGCTAGGAACAAGGTTTTGCCGAGCTCCGAAGTGGTTCGGCGCGTCCCTTTGGATTTCTATGATTTGGACGCGACTCTTGGAAGATTGGAAGAACCAGCAACCAACATCACAAATTCCGAGGATTATTGAACAAGCCATAACGCGAGATTTGAGCAATCAAACTGTTTAGCTCCGGCAAAATTTCAATCCACTATGTCGGCCGCCAATGCTCACCCTCTTCCCACTGAGGGGCCATCCGCTGGAGGGGATGAATTCGACGATTTGTTCAACTACGATGCCGATATGAACGATCCTTTTAGCAACAACTATGTTGTACCTGGAGCTAAAGAGAGACAAAAGGAAATTGACGCGGCTGCAAAAGCAAAAGGAGGAGCAGGATTGGGAATTGACGAGGAAGTTGAGGTCACAAGAAAACCAAGAGCTCCACGAGTAAAGCTGGATGAGAACAGGTGAACACTCTACACATCAGCTGTAGTATCTTGCTAACAAAATCCCAGGCTACTTTCATCGAATGGCATTCCAAAGTTACGTAACAGGGCGAAGCATCATCTTAAGTTAAAGGGCAAGGGCCATGAGGTATGGTTTGCAAACCTCAAGGTAGAACATAACTGATATCCAACTAGTATTCCGATGCCTCAAAGCTCCTTTCATTTTACCAGATATGGCTCGATGACCTCTTCCCCAAAGCGCGATTCCTCGATGCGTTAGCCATGGTAGAGAAGATGGGTCACAAGAAACGAATTCAGATGATGAGGATGGAATGGATCAACGAGGGAAAACCACAGACTGTAAACGAAGATTCCTTCGATGAACCACCAGCGGCAAGAGAGAATGACAGGCGAGAGAAGACTGCCCCTAGGATTGCGCCTATCTTCGAGAATGCTAGTGGGGAGAGGTTAAAAACACCAGCACCAAATGATAATTCGGGTGCTGATGTTGATATGGAGGAAGAGGATTTGTATGGCGCTACACCAAGAGCACCAAGACAAAAGCCAGCAGAAGAGGCCGTTTCACAAACCGACTCACTCTTTGGTGGAACTGGGGCTAGCATATTTGGACCAGCGAAGACGGATGTGGACGAGTTTGGACCAGATGATGACGAACTTGATGCATTATTGGCAGAGGAAGAGATGATGCAAGCTGTGGCTGGCAGCAAATCCGCCCTTGCTGTCAGTAAAGCAGCTGCTCGAGACGAGATTGATGATGATGAGATGGAGGCTATGAATGATATGGATATGTGGTAGAAGGGTGTGGAGGAGTTTGGCATGTATTTGAGTCCTGATTTGCATCTGGGCGGCGTTGGTGGTAATGAATACCCGAGTTTGTATAGGCATTTCTGGACATGAGGAGTTCATAATTGCTGTATATTTAGAGAGTTTGTTGAAATGTTGTGCAATTTCCAAATACGGATGGCGGGGTAAAACCGTAGCCTTGCCTTCGCCTATTTCATGACACCGTGATGATCAACACATCTAGCCCAAACCTCTCGTGGAAATGCAACAATAACAAGTTACTTGCAAGTTGTGCCACGAGGTCAACGACGATGGCCAACAGTCTGGTCAGTGCTCTTGAGAGAGTCCATCTTTCAAGCACCACCACAGACGATACAGCAGACGACTGGATAGACTCCATTCTCGAAGAGCAACGCCCACGCAAACGCATCAAGCAATCCTCCGAAGACCTCAAACGCGAGCTGGAAGAGAAATATCTCACGCCATCTACCTCGTTCTCTGCAGATTGGCTCAATAAACTCCAGCAGTAAGCCTCGCCCCCTCCGCAAAATTGCCAGAACTGACAGCTGTCCCAGGAGATGGGAAGCTCCAACAGACTTCACGACCCTTTTCAAGATCGCGCCCACCCAAACCCGAACCATAACTCGATTCACACGCGAAGGCCTCTCCGGCAGAGTGACAGGATACAAAGAGGTTACCGTGCCTGCGAATAGCGCTACAGCAAAGAATAGCACATCATTCCTGCGCAAGCCCGCCAATAGAGCAGATTTTGTGCGCGGTGCGGCAGGATTCTTCCCGTTTGCACCTGGCGGATTAGAGGGCGTGGAAGCAGCAGCTGCGTTAGAAGAACAAGCATTGAAGAGTGGCAATGATGGCTTGGTTAGTGGCGGCGCAAAGGCAAAGCTGGAGAGGGTGATCAATCTTGGGGATGGCGGGTTATTAGAGATTGCGCCAGGACTTACCAGGGGATTGGATTTTGGGAAAAAGAGAAAGAGCGAAGGGGACGAAAAAGAGGCAGAAGAAGTCTTGGGTGTCCTGGACGAGGAGCCAGATGCTGAATTGGATCAACAGAAGGAAAATGGTGTCAGTGCTGGAGAATCAGGCGATGCGTCTGAGGAAGATGGAGAAGACGATATTGATTCTCTATTGCCTGTAGAGTTTCCGGCTCTGGAACCTCATGGTGTACTTGCTGCCTCGAGTTCGAAAAGAGGTGGCAGAGAATGGGCTCACATGGTTGACATCAAGCGGGATATTACAAATTTCAGGGAATTAGTGCCGGATATGGCAAGAGAATGGCCTTTCGAGCTCGACACCTTTCAGAAGGAGGCTGTTTACCATCTCGAAAACGGAGACTCGGTTTTTGTCGCAGCCCATACTTCTGCGGGCAAAACGGTGGTGGCCGAATATGCCATTGCTCTTGCAGCAAAGCATATGACAAAGGCGATTTACACTTCGCCAATCAAGGCCCTGAGTAACCAGAAGTTCCGGGACTTTAGACAGATCTTCGATGAAGTGGGAATCTTGACTGGAGACGTTCAAATCGCTCCCGAAGCGAGCTGTCTTATTATGACCACAGAGATCCTGAGAAGTATGCTCTACCGCGGAGCCGATCTTATAAGAGACGTTGAGTTTGTTATCTTCGACGAGGTACATTATGTCAATGATCTTGAGAGAGGTGTGGTCTGGGAGGAGGTCATCATCATGTTACCAGAGCATGTTACGTTGATACTATTATCCGCCACAGTGCCCAACACGTATGAGTTTGCATCTTGGGTTGGACGGACGAAGCGAAAGGATATCTATGTCATTTCCACACCCAAGCGACCAGTTCCTCTTGAGCATTACATATGGGCGGAGAAAGGTATTCATAAGATTGTGGATGCTGAGAAGCGGTTCCTCGAAAAGGGCTGGAAAGACGCAAATGATGTATTGTCTGGCAGAGATAAATTCAAGGCACTTCCTCCGCCTGAGGTCAACGCTCGTGGAGGGAGCAATGTACGTGGCGGTCGAGGTCAAAACCAACGTGGTGGGAATCAGAGAGGTGGTCAGCGTGGAGGTGCGCCGCAAAGAGGGCGAGGAGGACCTCCTCGGGCAAGTCATGCGCCGGGCCACATGGGTAGAGGGGGTAGACCCGGTGGCCGAACATCGGCTGCTCAAGACAAGACTCTCTGGGTTCACCTGGTCCAGTTCCTCAAAAAAGAGTCTCTTCTTCCAGCATGCATATTCGTCTTCTCGAAGAAACGATGTGAGGAGAACGCAGATGCTCTCAGTAACCAAGATTTCTGCACCGCAACCGAGAAGAGTGCTATTCATATGATCATCGAAAAGTCGATCGCAAGACTGAAACCAGAAGACCGCCTCTTGCCGCAGATTGTTCGCTTGAGAGACATGCTCGGCCGAGGTATTGCAGTCCATCATGGTGGTATGCTTCCGATTGTTAAGGAAGTTGTCGAAATGTTATTTGCGCAGACTCTGGTCAAGGTTCTATTTGCAACAGAAACCTTTGCGATGGGTTTGAATCTTCCAACTCGAACAGTAGTTTTCTCGGGATATCGAAAGCATGATGGTCATTCCTTCAGAAATTTGTTGCCTGGAGAGTACACTCAAATGGCTGGCAGAGCTGGTCGAAGAGGTTTGGATCCGGTGGGATCGGTGATCATCGTCGCTCCCGGTGGAGGCGAGGCTCCACCAGTGACAGAACTGCGTCAAATGATTCTTGGGGATCCTTCCAAACTTCGCTCCCAGTTCAGACTGACATATAACATGATACTCAACTTACTCCGTGTCGAAGCCTTGAAGATTGAGGAGATGATCAAGCGAAGTTTCAGTGAGCATGCTACCCAGCAGCTTCTCCCTGAGCACGAAAAGGCAGTCAAGGTGTCGGAGGCAGACCTTGCAAAAATCAAGCGTGAGCCTTGTAGCATCTGCGACGCAGATCTAGAGGCCTGTCATCAAGCCGCCCAGAACGTCAAGCAACTCACTTTGGATCTGCATCTCGGTCTCCTCGCCACACCCGTAGGACGACGAATGTTTTCTGCCAAGAGACTGATTTTATATAGTAGGGATGGCATCCGAACCCCCGGAATTCTCCTTCGCGAGGGCGCTACAGGTGGTCCTGCTCCAACCGTTCATGTATTGGAGATCAAGACTCGAAGAGATCAGCGGGACTCTACTGATCTGCTTCCGTACTTACCAAAGTTCAGGAAAATGTTCACCAAACTTCCTGCGACGAAGAAGGAGATCAATGTCAAGACTTACCAGATCCCGGTTGCAGATATTGAGTGTGTGACGGATGCTGTAGTCAAAGGTGTCATCCCAGATATCTTTGGGGCGAAAGACGTACATCAAGAAGCAAGAGAAAAGCTTGCCAAACTTTGCCAGTCGTGGGAATCGGATGAGTGGAATGAGCTGGACTGGAACAAGTTGAAGGACATGCAGCTGCGAGACATTCTCTTGAAGCGAGTCGAGGAATCAACAATTGCTCAAAAGGCAGCTTGTCTGAAATGTCCTCAATTCGTGAAACATGTAAGTCTCCACAGACCATTTTTCAGACGACAACAGCTAACCTGTGGAAGTTTGCAATGTGTCACGACCAGTGGCTGATTCAAGAAAATATCTCCCAACTCCGCCAGCTAATGTCCGATCAAAACCTCCAACTACTTCCCGACTACGAGCAACGCATCCAAGTTCTCAAAGATCTTGACTTCATCGACGACACTTCTCGCGTCCAGCTCAAAGGCAAAGTAGCCTGCGAGATCCATTCTGCCGACGAATTAGTCCTAACAGAACTCATTCTCGACAACGTCCTCGCACCTTACGAGCCAGCCGAAATCGTCGCCCTTCTGTCTGCCTTCGTCTTCCAAGAGAAGACCGACACAGTTCCAAATTTAACTGGCAATCTCGAGCGCGGCATGAAGACCATTATCGAGATATCCGAAAAAGTAAATGAGCGCCAAACTTACCACCAAGTCATCCTCTCTGCGGACGATTCCAACGATTTCGTATCACGGCCCCGATTCGGATTGATGGAAGTGGTGTATGAGTGGGCTCGCGGCATGAGTTTCAAGAACATCACTGATTTGACGGATGTACTTGAGGGTACTATTGTGAGAGTTATTACACGGTTGGATGAGACGTGTAGAGAGGTCAAGAATGCGGCGCGGATTATTGGTGATCCGGAGCTGTTTACAAAGATGCAGGCTTGTCAGGAGATGATCAAGAGGGATATCACTGCTGTGGCGAGTCTGTATATGTGATTGATAGATATGGCCGAGAGGATGAGTTATGATGTATGAGGTATAAATAGAATGGGATGCATGAGGCATAGATGGCGTCGAAAATTAAAGGATTAGATGAACCCAACTACACTGCGATGCTTCTTTGACTTCCCTGTACCTTTTCACGTTTCCGGCCCTTTGCGACCTTATTCCTGTGAGCCTCGCTCAACTTTTAACCACAAGGTACACAATCTCACCGTAAGCTAGTCCCACAAGCCCTTGCACAAAATCGCGTTCACTGAATGCGCATGATTCCCACTAATCACCTTCCAACCTCAACTTCACCTTCAACTATCAACATATCCCTCTCCTTCCTTTTGGCCCGCTAAGTCCATTCAGCTAGATCTTACGTCTTAACCTTAAACGATTCCGAGGAAAATCCGTAGCTACTCCTTATAACCAGATAAGAACTTCAGAGGCATAATTGCCCACGTTTCTACGTCACGGTGATGCCTCTTCAAAACCATCACGGGCTTATGGTTTCTAACAGACTGGTCGCTTCTCGGTAGGATTTTCATCCGCCTCATCGCGACTCAGTCTGTGAGTTTTGCTGTTTTGTGATAATGAAATCCTCTTTTTTTTGATGCGAAATGTTTTGGGTTTGTTTTGATCGCCGGTAAGCGAGCTCCCCGTCCTCAAACTCTCGCTCATTTCCCCTTCACGTCTTTTCCTCCCTTCTTTATAAACTTGGAAACTTCATAAAGCACCCTCCTCCTACTCATCAACCCCTCCATCTCTCTCAGGCAACCTCCCAACCTCGCAACTTCCCACTATATCCACGTCACCGTGCGAACTGTCGTAATGCTTCCAAGCTTCCCCCATACCGTAGAACATCTGGAAGCAGACGGAACAGAGAAAGGAGGTTTGCGTGAGTTTCGGCATGGTTGATCTGGGGTGGTTTGGGAATATCGTTTTTTATGTTTTTGTTTACTCTTGAGGTCACTAGGATCCCGGCCTTGGATTTTTGATTTCCCTTTTGAGCTTAGTGTTTTAGCCTCGTGTCTGTGAAAAGCATATGGATAAAGACCACAGCAGGAGCGGAAAGCACACGGGACTTATAGAGGGGGACGAAAAGAAAAGAGCATCATGATTCGAAGCGTTTACTAACTTCCTGTTTATTTTAAAAAGACGTTCTTGAGTGGAGGGAAGGGATTTTTTTGCCAGATGAGAGAAATGTGAATCGGGCCTGTGGAAAATCACGATATGTTGTTGAGCATCATTCACTGATTCACGTCCATCTAAATATATGTTAAATGGTCCTTTACAGTCACTCTTCCTTCTATGACAGACGTCGGACTGAAGAAGTTGTTTCTTTCAGCTTCATCAAGCCTCTCCATACCCCTGCGTCTTTACTCGCCACCTTTTCTTTCAGGTCATCCTAGTAGTCGGACATCAGAACTGGAGAACAGTGAAGATCCAACAGCTCCTTCTTCCACCACATTTTGAACACACACTTCAAAGTTTGGGTAGTCACCTAAGCAGCCCACCATATCCAAATCCATTGTACAACTCGCTTATTATACAAATATCTAGTTTCAATTCTCGCGCTCGCTCGCTAGTCAATGAATAAGCGCTGATGCCATATGAACTCCTTCCATGCCATCCACCCATTACCATGATCCCACCCTTCACTTTGAGATCGCCGCAATCCATTTTTCTTGGTCCTTTCTAAATTATTGTTAGCTACAATCCCCAGAAGAAATGCATGGGGATTAAAATGGAGGTGGAGAGGTACATGCTGGGTAGGAAGTGAGTATGCGTACTTATCAAAATGCAATAACTGCCCAAGAACAGTCTTAACCAAGTCCGTTTGCCTCTTCTTATCCTTCTGCTCCAAAAACTGCAGCAAGATCGTCTTCAAATACACATAATCCATCTTCCCCGCCTGAGCAGACCCATTGACTGGCGTATTTGAGCGTCCACTCTCAATAGAACTCCTCGAACTCGTCTCGTTCATCTTCATCTGCTTAGCTTGCAGAGCTCTGAACTCCTTCTGCAACTTCTCGTATCTCTGATTAGCCTCATCGAGAATGCGGCGGAGATCAGCACGTTGCTTCTCCGCGTCTCGAGCTTGCTTCTCGCTTCCATCTAGGGCATCGCGAAGTTCGGTCATGGCAGAGCGGATCTCTCCTGCATCTTTAGTGGCGTTCTCGGAGACGGCTTCGAGTTCGTCGCGTTTACGCTTCCATTCCTTTTCGGCGTGCTCCAACTCCCCTTTTTCGTCGTTGGCTCGCTTCAGATCACGTTCGAAATCTCGGATACGTCCTTTCAGTTCGTCCACTTCTCGTGCTCTCCGTCTGCCATTTGTGCTGGCTTCGTCTTCTGCGCGATCTCGCTCTTCAATTGCAGCTTCCATGCGTTCTCGCATGTCTCGGACTTTTGCATCTGCTCTGTCGTCGACATCAGCGAGCAGACGTCGCATCGTCTCGCCCTCACGAGTACGTTCGCTCAAGAGCCGTTGAACCTCGGCTAGTTCCTCCTCTAGTGATTCGGTCTGCTCCTTTGCTTCTTTGAGCTGCATAGCCATTTCACCGGCTTGGTCGCGCATGCTTCCCAGTAGTCCTTGTGCATTGTTGTACTGAGATCCACGAAGTTCAACTTCCTCTCTGAGACCCTTAGACTCGGTAGTGAGTTTCGAGACTTGCTCTTCCAAATCCCGGACTTTAGTTCTCAGCTTTCCGGCTTCTTCTTGAACCTTGGCGAGCTCGGCTGATGACTTCTCTCCAGAAGCTGTAAGCTGGATCTTCTCTGCTTCCGCTCTTCTCATATCACGCTGAGCAACACGATTCTGATCTTCGGCTCGTAGTCGAGCGTTGGTCTCTTGGGTAACCTTCTCATTCAGCGTTCGTATCTCATTCTGGCTGTCTGTAGCTTGCTTTTTGAAGCTATTGATGTCTGATTTGAGATCTCTTTCCCTGGCTTCCAGACGTCTCAAATCGGATGTCTTGGTAGCTAACTCGTCCTTGGTAGCCTTCAGTGTTACATTTTCGGTGCGAAGAGATTTGAGCTCTGGCTGGGCTTTCTGCAGTACATCGCGTAGATCTGTCAGGTCCCTGTATCTCGAGGTGGCCAATTGCTGGGCTGCTCCAAGATCAGTCTGAAGAGTAGCAGACTTCGATTTCAAATCCTCATACTCTGCTGTCAAAGACTTGAGGTCTCCTTCCGCTTTCTCGAAATCCTTGGATTGAGTCTTGTAAGTCTCGATTTCCTGCTCCAAGCTGGCAATCTTCTCTTCAAGGTCTTTCTTCTCTTTGCGGAGCGTCTTGATCAATTCTTTAGCCTCCACATGCTCTTGACCGATGTTGAGAAAATTATCCTGCATGTTTTCGAGCTCCTCGCGCAATTCTTCCTCGGTCTTACGCTTGCTTTGCAGCTTTGCGATTTGTGAATCACGATCTGCAACTTCTGCTTTCAACCTCTCCACCTCAGCTTGTAGATCGGTGGCTATTGGGGTTGATGGTACAGAATCCGAGGCCTTTTCGGGTGACTCTTCCTTAGAGGCGGAAGCAGCAGCAATACCGCCCTTCTTCTTTTTCTTGTTCTTTTTCTTGGCCGCTCCAGTGGCCGCTGCAGGAGCTGTAGCTTCGGGAGTTGATGTGGATGCAGGTTTGGCTGAGTCTTCTGCTCCATGGTTTGCAGCATCCTCGACTTGTTTGTTCAGGCTTTGGATTTCTTCAGACAGCTCTTCTATCCTCTTACCATCAACAGCTTTGGCGGCCTCCAGTTCCTTGATTTGCGCATCTACTTTCTCACTGATGTTCTCGGCTTCCTTTCGGGCATCGGTCTGGGTTTTCAAATCCTTTGCGGAGGCTTCCTTCTGACTGACAAGGTCGTTCTCTAGAGACGTAATTTTGTCATCTGATGCTTTCTTCTGATTTGCCAAGTCGGTCTCAAGAGCTGCTAGCTGGGTCTCCGTGGTCTTTAATTTGGCTTTCAAGACTCGAATCTCTTCCATCTGGGACTCCAGCTTCTCTTTGAGACTTTGTCCTTCCGTGACAGCTTCTTTTGATGCATTGAGCTCTCTCGTCGCCTTTTCGAGATCAGTCACTAACCCGGAACTTGACTGCTGGGCCGTAGCGAGATCATTCTCTAGAGTCGAAACCTTGGATTTGAGCTCTTCAACTTCTGCAGTCTTCTCCTTGACCTCCGTCTGCAGCTTTGGAACCTCATCATCATATGAAAAGAACTCCTCGCTAACATCTTTGTTGTCCATTGTCTCGATTTTTTGCTTCGGAGAGAAAATTCTCATGACAGAAGAAGCAGGCGACTTGACTGATGCAGTCGGCGTGTCAATGCTTGCAGTGTCTACTTCCTCGGTCGGAGCATCACCGCTTGCGCCAGTGGCAGCTTTGAGAGTCGCGAGTTCATCCTTGACCGCAAATGCCTCCTTTTCGGATTGCTCGAACTTCTTCTTGTATTCGTCCCGATCGGCAGACACCCGTTTGAACTCGTCCATGACCATATCCCCCTTCAAATTGAGTTGATTCAGATATTCGACCAGCGCATCTGGGTCAGAAATTGTCGCAAGAGGTGTATGTTCCTTCAAAGTCTTCTCGAATGGTTCTATCGAAACTGCTCGAGCATGCGCTATACGGTAGGACCGCAGCAAATCTATGCAGACAGTCAGTGAGACATATTCACCACTTGGCATTCACTGCTTGCCTGCGTATCTTGATTCCATTTTTTCAAGCTTTCGTAACTTGGTCCGCACATCTGCAGGTAGCTCAATTGGCGCTGGAGCTGCCGGCGCATCTGCAGAAGATTCCCCTGCCTTCTCTCCCCCTTCCCCAGAAACACTCGTAGGGGGTGTCATGGTGTCCGCCGATGGAGCTGCCTTCTCATCCCCATTCGCAGGTGTGCCCACTCTCGAAGGTCCCTCGGACTCGTCCTCTATCACAAAGGCGTTCTCGAACTCGGAAGGGTCTGGGCCTCTCGCAGTTGAGCCTTCATTGTCTTTTGGCCGCGGTCGTCTTGGCTTCGCGGCGGGAGAATCGGTCCTTGAACTGGACCGTCGGGTTGTCGAAGCGGATCTTGCTACGGGAGGAGCTGCTTTGGCACGAGCTTGTTCTTCAGCAATGCGGGAATCTATGGCCCCCTTGAGTCGCTATGAAGAGGTCAGATTTTGAATCCCAAGGCTGTCAGAGTTCGGGGGAGATCTTACTTGGAACATGTTTCATCCACTGTATTAATTCTGTAATTGTAGAGGTAAAATACAAGTTAACAGGAGCATGGCGTAATTGTGACAAGTGAGAATGGCAGGGCAGAATGGGATAATTGAAGTATTAAAAAGTCCAAATCGACATATCTGGCACTCAAAGCATTAACATTCAATAGCGTCGCGACTTTGGGGCGCGGCCCAAGGCTGGGCTTGGCATTTCTCAGGTCCGTGTCACCAGCTCAAAGCCACCTTCGTTTGTCACTCTCTGTTGACAAGCTTCCTCTTCTTCTTTCTTTAACAGTCGCACCATGACAACAAAATAGCTTGAAAATGGTATCCTTGTGGCCATGGAAGGTAAGGATACTTTACCTGCAGTATTTCCAGTTATGCTCACACGTCTAGGGCGAAGCAAACTCCCCTGCCAGCTTTGAGAAGTCTCTCATCAGCCTTGCGAGCAAAATCACCAAATCTCAAGGACAGCTGGACTCACTGAGACAACACCAGCGACGCTTCAAAGCATTATGGACACTCTACACCAGTTTCGCATACCTGTTATGCTTCGTGATTCTGTTTCTGGTAGTGGGGTGGAAGAACTGGGGCGTGGTGGAATATACAGCCCTCTCTGGGGCTCCTATGATGTAGGCATCTTGGTCCCAACCTGGCATGAAGGGGGATCTAGGACTAACTGTTACAGCATTTATCTCGTTCGTAATGGTATTACCGCCTACTATACATATCGCATCGATGCCGTCACGCAGCGTCTAGAGGACCAGCAAGCTGAAAGGACAAAGACGATTGAGAAGCTAAAGGCAGCTACGAAATACAACTCTACACAAGAATTGCTTGAAAAATATGGTGGAGCCACACCAAAACCAAAGAAACCAGCTGCACCAAAAGCCCCGAAGGTCCAGAAACAGCTAAATAGGACATCCATGGGAATACCAGCTACGGCAAACATCTACCGACCAGATCAAGTTCCAAGTCAGCCATCAACTCCGCAGCCACTTCCCCAAAGAAGCGCTCCACAACATTTATTTCCTTCTCCATATTCCACACCAAAGCCGCAAACGCCTCAGGCGCAACCAGTCCCGGTCGGACCAACTCCACAGGCCGAGTTCGCACCGAATGCCTACTCTGCTCCCCCACAGTATGCGCAATCCGCAGAGGCGATTGCTGGTGGAAATTGGTATGACCGAGTGTTGGATCTGTTGCTAGGAGAGGACGAGACATCGCCGAAAAATCGTGTGGCGTTGATATGTCAGAAATGTCGGCTAGTCAATGGTCAAGCTCCACCTGGAACGAAGACCCTGTCAGATCTCGGGAGATGGCGGTGTTTTGGATGTGGAGCCATGAATGGCGAAGAAGACGAAGCCGTGAAAGTCGTACAGGAAATGAAGGAAAGAATCGAGACGCAGGAGCCGGCGAGTCCGACATCTGGGGATGAGATCAAGGCCGAGGATTCGGGATCTGGCGAGATTATTGACGCTGAGGACGACGAGGGTGGAGAAAATGACGGCTCGGCGGAGGAGACGGTTGAGGTAAAACCCAGGAGAGGTCGATCCAGCAAGAAGAAAGCTTAATGCCCTAGTAAACGAAATCTCCTTTGTAGTACAACACTGGTGGTCCTTGCATAGCTTGGAAAGCTTGGAAATTGCAAGATATTGACCTAACCTTGCCGGTCACGAGAACCTTGATATGCAGGTCTGTATGTTGGGCGAGGGACTCGTTTTGGTACATTGCCGCTTCCTTCCTTCTGCTCTTCCTTTGCTCCTATATTCGTATCGTCCTTTTGCATGCCCTTTGCCTTGCGAATATCGTTCTTCGTGCGAGCACTGTTTGTTACCATATCATCGACCTTCTTGACCCCGCTCAGCTTCCTGCCATCTCCACCTCGAGTGACTCTCTCCTCTCGTTCCTTGCGTAACATACTCCAGTCGCTTCCCTCGCCCTCCTCATCAGTACTCTGTCCACGCTGATAGTTCTCCACATCCACTCCTAGCAAAGTCGGCTTGAAGCCATCCAAACTTCGCAGCTTCTCCATCTCCATGATATCCTCGTAGCCTCCAGAGATCCGGGTACGTCCTGTGATATCGCGCTCCTCTTTTGCTTTCCACTCCCGAGCGATCGCTAAGCGGTTGCGTGGTTCCATCATCTTGTGTGTATCAGGCAATGCGTGGCGATATTTGATGTTGCCCTTCTCTGAACCATTGTTACCGCCTTGTAAAGTAAGGTTCTCCTTCTCCTTACCCTTCTCTGTACTGCAATGTCCACCTTGCACAGCTGTACCCTCTTTCTCTGTCTCCATCTTCTTACCGTTGTTCTTGCCCTTAGTGCTAGTAGCCATGCTCTCACTCTCTCCCATCTCATCACTTCCCACCTCCTCACCCTCTTCAACCAGCCACACCTTAAACATGTCCGTCTTAAGCGCCTCAGCAAGCTCTTTCTTCACGCGTCTACTCTCCGAAGCAGTGAGATATGGTTTCGGCTGCTGTTCGAGGAATTCGCTGCCAGTTAAGACGTAAGAATCAGAAAGTCTCTTCGAGGTATTGCTTTTGTTTCGGCTTTGGCGTTCGGTTCGGGTGCGACTTCGATATTGACCTTGATGTTGGGATTGATTTTGAGGGCGAGTTTGATGGTGAATCCGATGTTGAGAAGGCACAAGCATCTGCGATTGACCCATTTCCAGCATTTTCTTGGTCTTCTTCACTCTTGTTCTGTCTTTCTCGTATGTCTGCTCTTGGTTTTCCTCCTCGGTGCTGATCTCCCGGATTTGACCTCCGTATTTGAGGATTGGTACGATGAAGCGTTCCATGTTGTTGTCGTTCTCGAACGTATCCGACGACTCGTCGTTGTTGGGTTCTGATGTGGGAGGGCGCTGTTGTGGGGTTGGAATGGTGAGGGTTGGTGGTAGATTCTGGAGCTTGCTGGTGGAGAGAGATTGCGTGGTGTCTCGACCTTTGACCCGCAATTGGATGGGTACTCTTGAGTGAATGGAGAGTAGACTGGAAAGATTCTCGAGATCTGATGGGAAGAGTGTTCCGATGTAGTCTTGGAAGTAGGAAATAGGAAGGGGCTCGTTGAGTAGTCTTGCTAGACGTTGCAATATCCAAACTTGAATCTGGAGATTGTGTGTGTGTGTTTGTGTATGTCAGGCTTGTTCTCGATCAACAGCGCTGCAATCTCAATGCTGTTGCGAGGGCTGATCAAGGAAAAGATTGGAAAGCAGAGACAGGCCGTGATCGTTGTAATTTCGCTCACCAAGTATGACTTGGGGCGCGTCATTACTCACTGCATGGATTTCATAACTACCCACTCACAGCTTGTTTCGACTCTGAATGGGATGCATAGGATACACCGGATGCGTTAATGACATGATTAGCAGCCTTGCTGACCTGGTAACGTTGTCATTACGAGTTCTTTTACTGGATTCGAAGGGGGATTAGCGTCATTGATTAACCGAGCTGGCATGAGTTGTTTGTTTACCAATTTTGCAGGTCAGGCGGATGCACTTTCTTTCAAATATTATTTGGGTTTTTTTTATAATGATTACAAACAAATCAATTCATAGATGAGTATTCTAAGAGCTCAAACAGACAATCATGACGAAATTTTAACTTCATTAGACACTTCAGATATTGGTCATCACAGGCCAGAGTCTCCCAAGACAAATGTCATCGACGTCTCGGTAGGGGTACGATGGAACTTCATCTCCTATTTTCTTGACGCAGCTAAATCTACACCAGTTGTATTTGAAGACTCTTTGAGGCAGCGCTACGGACCACAACTTCACCATTGGCAACCTCAATTTTATCAGATACCGTCCCCTGGGGCTTCACATGCTGTTCTTGGATCTTCTGGCCCGCAATTTTTACTGACCATCCCGCAACAATATCACCCATCAGGATGTTCAATTTCAGAACTCTATCCTCCACTGCGACCTTGATCAAAGCTCTCGCCTGTCCCAGATTCTCATGATCCGGGATTTCAACCTCAACATCCATATCCTCAATCGGGTTGATCAAGATCTGGAATCCATCAGCCCAGTGGTAAACGACGTTCTTTCCTCCTCTTCCCAGAATCAAGGCTTTGCCAGGCCTCAGTAGCAACGGCAAGCTTTCAAAGCCATGAATCTCAGTCACATAGCCAGGACCCTCTCTAATCTTCTCATCCAGCAATCCATACCAGTTCCCTTTTGGAAGATAATACTCGACCGTTCCTTCCGCATTAAATACCGGAGCCACCAGAAGAGAATCTCCAAGGAAATACTGGGTATCCAAATGCCAAGTGCTTCGATCTTCCGGAAACTCCAAAAACGGTGCCCGTAGCATAGGAAGCCCGGTCTTGTGAGACTGGATGGCTGAGGAGTAGAGGTAAGGCATCAAAGTATGCTTCAAGTTGACGAATTTCTTCAGAATGGCTGATGCTTCTTCGGTGGAATCGATGAGCCAAGGAACACGATAACTTCCACTGCCGTGGAGTCGTGAATGACTGGAAAGCAAACCGAATGCGATCCAGCGTTTGTAAAGTGATGGATCGGGATTCCCTTCAAATCCTCCAATATCATGTGCCCAGTATCCAAATCCGCAGAGACTAAGACTCAAACCACCACGGAGAGTCTCGGCCATGGCTTCGAACGTGCTGAATGGATCACCTCCCCAATGTACGGGAAACTGTTGAACCCCAGCTGTGGCCGAACGAGCGAACAGTGCGGCGTTGTTCTTCCCGTATGCCTCTTCGAGGACTTCGAAAGTTACTTTGTTGTAGAGGTAGGGGTAGAAATTATGCATTTTGGCTGGGTCAGAACCATCAAAATATACAGCATCGCCTGTGGGAATGCGCTCGCCGAAGTCGGTCTGGCTGCGTTAGCTGAGACCTGTAGAAGAGGACAGGAGATGCAGGCTGACCTTAAAGGAATCGACGCCGAGTTCAATCAAGCCTTGTAGTTTTTCTTGGTACCATTTGCAAGCAGCTGGATTGGTAAAATCGATGAAAGCCATTCCGGCTTGCTACGAACCAGTCAGTCTTTGATTTTGAAGGGAAGTAAGGCCCAGATACAGACCCAAAAATCGTATTGCCAGACGCTCCCATCACTGCGCTTGATATAATATCCTCCCTCAACACCTTCATCGAAGATCTCACTCTCCTGAGCAATATACGGGTTGATCCAACAGCAAACCTATTCAATCAGCCACATTTCGAACCCAAATCAACTCACTTACATGCATCCCTCTTTCCTTGATCCTCTTGATTTGACCTTTTGCATCAGGAAACATATCCTTGTCGAACTTGAAATCACACCATTCAAACCCCTTCATCCAGAAACAATCAAAATGAAAGACACCAGTCGGGATATCTCTCTCTGCCATCCCATCTAGAAAGCTGTTCACGGTAGCTTCATCATAGTTAGTGGTGAAGCTGGTGCTAAGCCAAAGACCGAACGTCCAGGCTGGGGGCAAAGCAGGTCTGCCGGTGATGGTTGTGTATTTCTGGATGATATCTTTAGGGCCTGAGCCGTGGATGAGATAGATCTCGAGTTTTTCTCCGGGAATTGCAATGTTAATTCTTGTTGTGCCTGAAGGTATCAGCGGGTTGGAATGTAGTTTCATGAGGACGGCTTACGCTCTGTTTGAATCTCGAATGAAATAGACGAGGGGCTGTTGACGAAAACTCCATACCCGGCAGATGTGAGAAAGAAAGGGATATTCTTGTAAGTGAGTTCTGAGCCAGTTCCTCCGTCATCGTTCCACATATCGACAGTCTGCTCCTGTTAGCGGGATAATCACTAGAGTTTCTGTATTGCCTGCTTACCTGCCCATTCTTCTGAAAAGAGCCAAATCTCTCGCCCAGACCGAACACCTTGGCACCAACAGCCAGTTTCAGTTGATACGTAACCCATCTTTTTCCCTTATTAGGCTCTGTATAATTGGCTTTCGGATGCAGAGCAGTCGTGTTCTCTTTCACATAGCCTACAGATCGCCATCCGAGCTGAGTCAAAACTTCCCCATTGGCTTCGAAGTCAATATTAAAGGCTTTCGGGTCTCTGTTGACGGTCGACTTCAAGTTTCCAGATTGGATAGATAGCGTGGATGCTGTTTTGGAGGTGATCACGGTGCTCTTGGGCTGCCCATGCGGAAAGAGCTCGAAGTGCGGTCCGTTGGTGATGCTCTTTTGTGCTTTCCAGTGAGTTGAGGACAGGAGAAGGACATTGTCCATAGGCGAACTTAGGTTGTGAGTCAGTGTGGGGTTGTTGAGGGAGTCTCCTCGATGGTTGATCGGTTTTGAACACTATTTTTGTTAATTTTGCATTCGCTGTTCTTGAGATTGAAATGGTCTTACTGTTACGAAATGTAAATTGTCTTCCCTGGCTTCAGATTTGATGACTTCCACCGCCCAGTCGATGAGAGTGTCTTGAGCAGGATGCCAACATCCGTGAGAGAATTTCACCATTGTCAATCAGTTCTGCGAGCCTATAGTATCATGATGTGGTGTAATGTGCATTTTCGTGGATTTCTCTTGTATTAAAGTCTTCGGCTATGGCTTACAGTTGCTCCCATTTCGGCATCCCGGTGTTCTAATTTTTCGGACAGAATCAGCGCCACGACATTCTAATTGTAATTTCCCGCTCCATTTACCCAGAGCTTCGCATCATGCATGCCAAGATCTGTTCCAAGAGTGAGCTTTGACTCTAAAGAAAGAAGAAGTTTCTGTTTTGATATTGAATTCTGAAGCGACTCCGAAGGCTACGGAAACCAGGCAAGTATTGTGACAAGCCAAGACTGGACTCAACCGGCTATTTATCCGGTTCCTCGTGGATCTACCACTGATGTAGAAAATGAATGAGCGGTGTGGCCAGTGATGGTTGACTTACGCCGAAGCTGACTCGCTCAAAGGTGGGATGTTGAAGGGAGTTGGCACGCCAAGATGGCTGGAATGACCCGAAACTTGGGAATTTTGAGGACGATCATTTTTCCAGATTTGAATCGATGTTCAGAGTTCAATTTCATGAAACTAGCCTATTATCGACTTGATGTCGATGCTCTCCAAAGCGTCGCTAGGATCTCGGAGTTTCGATAGATGTCAACTCCAGGTTGACAAACATTGCAAGCGAGCCCCTATCTACCCCTGTCCAAAGAAACATATGCGCTATCAGAGCCCCTCTCCACTCCCCATCCTTCATAAACATTGCAGGTTCTGACTGCATATTTTGCATTTAACCGGCCGATCGAACCAAGAAGGAATCGCATGATGCCGTGTCCCTGGTCGAGCAGCTAGTAACCGGCTTGCCGCTCACGGCACGGCTTATGAAACTTCCCCTCAACTCCGCTATTGCTACCTGCACTGATGATGGTGGATTCGAAAACGTAAGCCACTGAGGCTCCAAGTTCTTATCTCCTTTACTGACATTTTTCTAGTGGGTATACATTAAGAAGACTAGTTGCACCGCAAAGGGCAAACTATCACCTGCTAAACCACTTTCAAATTTCCAGCAAGGCTCGGGATGCTTGACCTACATCACGCTGGAAGTGCAGGATGACTGATGACAGAGGGACTGGCATAGCAATGGGATAAATGGGGGATCTGTTGTGTTTGGGTTTTCATTTTGCATTTCTGTACGAACGGCTGGGGTTGTAAAGACTGTCCCTACAATCAAACCAAATTTTGACAGCCGCCGAAAGCTCCATGCTGCTTGCATGTAAAACCTTGAACCGCTTTTTAGTTTCCAGCCCCTCACATGGCCTTTTGCTATTGTAACTGTTCAATACACTTCTTGAAACAGTGGACTTTAACCCGAGTAATCATCGTCCTGGTTTTCTTCGGGATCTTCTGTCTTCAGCCCTCGGCTTTTGTCCTCTGCCAACCATTCATCCCTAGGGGTCATTCAAGTTAGCAGTTGCCACATCATCGATATCTCGAGGAGGAAATAAACATTTCCAAACAAATAGGGACTTCTGAATATCGATAGTCTCCAGCATTACCTACAGTTCATCGTCTTCCACCCACGAACCGTCGTCCTTCAGTCGTCTCTGATCGAATCTTCCAGTGAAAGAAATTGTGGGAGCACCAGTGAGCAGTCCAGCGTTGATGCAAGTCTGGAAATATTTGACCAAGACCTTCGCTGTCTTACTCGTTGGTGAGTAGTTTCCAGATATATGAATGCCGTCGAGTTTGTGTGTGCTGCCGTCAGAGCTACTGAACTTCAGGTCTCCATCCCCAAGCGCATCTGTTCCTCGGATATGGATGTTGTCCACATTCATGCTCCTGGCATAAATCCTTTTTGTCGAGAAACACCAGTTCTTTTTCCATGCTTTCTGCTCCCATATATCTACGGAGGCTTCCCAATTTTTGTGCTCTTCATCGGTGCACTGACTTAGTGACGTGAGCTGCGCCTCAAATTGTATTGAGTCAAGAACACCCGGCTCCTCCTCATCGATAGAGATAATGAGATCTTTCAGATTTGCACCCCATCTGATGAACTTATTGATTGTGTAAAAGGTGTATCTGTACTTGTCAATCGGGTGTTCCTGAGATTTGAGTTTGCTGATTCCTCTTCTGGCGTAATAATCGCTGTCATGGTCCGAATCCTCAATGATAACTTTCTTGAAAAGACTTGAGCGCTTGACGATAACACTTTTTCCTTCGGGGTCGTCAAAGATTCGGTGTTTGAAAGTCAAAAAGTCGTCAAGCGGAAGCCAATCGGACTTGGATACGTTTCTGAGTAAGCAGTGATCCGCCCACCCATTCTTGGCCTGGGAGACAAGTCGAGTAAGCCGGAATGTGTTGTACTGATACAACATCCTAGTTCCGATACGGTGGTACTCTTTATTCGTTGCTAGAATTGCTGGCCTCAAGTACTTGGACCAGTCGTAATTGATGATACCTCCTTCAACGATTTCACCAGTTGGGGAACTGGAAGATAGGTCGTACCAAACCTCGTTCTGCAAGTATGGGTTGGTAATGGGCACATCGGCCACCAGCATGAACTGTAAAAGATATTGCCATAGTTCATGCGGCAAGTGTTCAATCGGAAACTGAGGCGGGTGGTCACTTCGATGCAACGAGTTCACGTCACAAATCGTGCCCTGGAGTCCCATAGGCCAAATCAAGAATCCATCTTCAATTCAGTAAGCACTTGTCCAACAATATGACAGAGTTGAGTATTTTGTAAATAACTTACATCGGTACCGTTTACGAAGATCATCATCCTTGTTGTCACAACGGAGTATATCGCAAAATTGACATTCACCTTCTATACCCCATTCTTTGATTTGACACCACCCAGTCTCTTTGATTTCTTTGCCCATAGGACAGAAAATATCTTTCAGATCTTCATATATGTCGTGTTGACAGTGCATTTTGAGAATGGGGGGTAAGCAGGCTTGGCTGGTGTAGGACGGAAATATTGAATCTTGGCGGAAATTGCAATTTTGTGTGAACCAAACTTGGAAACAAGAAATAACGTCAAGGTTGATTCTGGATCTTACCGTCATCTATTTTGTTATTTATTTAGCTCCCGTAGTTAGTAACGATGAGTACCCTCAACATCCCAATCTCCCTTGATAGCGTTCCAAAAACTAAAATTTGCCCACAACACTTCCTCTTCGAAGGACATTCCCATCTCTGAATGCTCTTGAAATAAACTTCGAATGAATTTCAGTGCCTGAATTGGGTGGCGAGGTATTCTACTATTAGGCAGGACCGGATTTGACCTAGTATCGTAGTTGAGCGGCTAGCGCAACCACAGGCATAGAAATGATATCATCAGTCAGGAGCACACATGAAGAACATATTCCATATCTATTCAGCGCTGTCTCATAGCGCAAAGTCAGAGAGCCTTCCTAACAAAGGAAGACCAATCAATATGTCGAAGTCGTGTGGTTGTGGCGAGAACAGCGACCAAAGATATGCCCCTTAGCATGTCAGGTCATGTTGCCCGCCACGTGACCCTTTCGCACATTAGAAAAAAATGCTTGAAAAGAGAAATCGCTGAAGGAGCCAACAGCTTCTGATTGTCTATTATTGAAAATTGTTTGACAGCACTGCTTGTCAAGCTACAAGTCAAAGCTGATACACGAAATATATGCTGCAAGCCAGTGCAAGTCTACCAACTTTTCATCTACCGCGTTTTCACAAACCAATCGAAATCCCGTAAACGCAGTGCTCTCTATATAGCAAACTTATGCCTTGGACTCATCAACATGGTGAACATGCTCGACGGTAGCCTCTACCCTCTCAGTCATCAATTCTTTGACGCCCTTCAAGCACGCAACAGCGATAATCGCGAGAACGACAAATGGAATGATAGAAGCCCAAGCAAGACGATACGCGGCAGCGTAGGCATTTTGACTTGCCTTCATTGAAGCACCAAGAATCTCGGGAGTAAGTCCGACGATGGCTGCAAAAGCTGTGGGGTCACCGGTAGCCATGGCCTTGAAGAGGTCGCCAAGGGACGAAGTTGGAAGACCAGCACCGAGAGCAGCTTTGGTGACCTTTTGTGTCAAAGTCGCGTTCAGCTTGTTGTTAATGATGACATTGACGACTGCTGAGCCGAATGCACCTCCAATCGCCCGTGCTGAGAAAGCAAGACCGGTTGCGTTGGCGAGGAATTGATGTGGTGCGGTAAACTGGATGAGGGCGACAAGTAGGGTCAATGGACCGGCTTGGCCGATACCAGCTGGAACATGTCAGTTGGAATCAAAAGCACGATGGAATTGCAGAGGTACATACACATGACGTTGTAACCGATTTGAGCATTTCCCATAGCGGGGGTGATCGTTGAGTAACAGATACACCTGGTATCATTAGTCTACATCAAGAAACAATGATCAAGGGACTTACACGACGAGGAAGAGAACGAAGGTGACGAGAAGAGGCACTTTCATGTCCTTGTATTTTGTAGCATACCATCTAGCCAGGTCAGCAGCAGTCCAGCATCACTACTTGGTGTCAAGTCTTACATGATTGGGATACATGCGAAGATGTTGACCAAATTGAAGCTGAGTTGGCGGATTGAAATTTTCCAAGCTGATGTCTCGAAACCTAGATTAAGGACGACCTGTGTAGTAACAGAGTTGACTGCACTGTAGAATATCCATCTAGAGTAACTTGTAAGCGAGCGTTACACCAAACAGGTGCGGTACATACCCCTCGACGGCGAATGCAAACACGGAGAGTGCAAAGTTAGGACTGCCTTTGAAGAACACATGTGCGACTAGACCATCATTCCGTCCCTTCCATTCGTAGAGACAGAATAGAAGGGTCAATCCAGCACCGACGCCCAAGGGAGCTGCGACGTGAGGATTACTCCATGTGTAGGTTCCTCCAGCCCAGTCCAGTGCCAACAACATCAAGGCTGCGCCGCTCATGAAAAGACCAGACCCGATTGGATCCATAGCCCAGAAAACTTCGCGATATGACTTCTTCGGTCGATCGGCTGGCCTTTCGGGGTGATAGAATACGAGAAGTCCGAGTGACGTTGTCAGGTGGAAGGCAGCCTGTAACCAGTACATGTTTCTCCAGCCCTTGATGTTTTCATTTGTAAGACCACCTCCACCAAGAACACCGATCCTATGTTTCATCAGTACTACAACCAGACAGTAAGAACGAAACACTTACAGTCCACCAAGTGATCCTGCAACAAAAGCAAATCCGTTTGCCAATGGTCGAAACTTCATGGGAAGAACTTCGGCTGGGATGGCCTGAACAACAGAGATTGTGCTGAGTGTGACACCGATCAATATGCCGCCTCCAATCAGTGTTGACATGGAGTCTGCCTTGGCAGACATGACTGCTCCGGCAAAAGCAATCAATGGCGGAATGGAAGCGAGGTATCGACGGTCAACGACATCAGAGAGACGACCGACGATTGGAGACAATGCGGATTGCATGAGAAGAGGCCCCTTGGACTGTCAGCCGTACTCATTCAACTGCTCATTCCGAGACTCACCTGAATAATCCATCCAACGAGGGCAGGATCACCCAGATCTCGTATAATGAAGGATATGACATTTCCTGGGCCGACGACCACATAAACTTGTGTCATGACACTGAAACACATCCAATCAGCAATGTCCTAGGGCTCACAGGCGACCAGAAGGGACAATTGAAAACTTACGCAAAGCAAGTCATGAAGACAACAAGCCAACTTCTCCATCCCAAATTGATGTGTTCATCATCCCCATCGATAGGTGCTCCAGTTGAGACATGTTTCTCGGACTCGTTAGGCGTGGAGGGAACGGACTCTTCTCCGACGGTCCTCTCAGAGGAGTGAACGTCTTCAGTCTTCTCCATGACGATGAGTAGCAAGTACTTTCTCTGAACGACGAAGCAATTGATACAAGAAAATGAAACGGCTTTTATTTTCAGAAGGAAGAGAGGAATGAGAAGACACAATGAGAGAAAACCAAGTACCAACAAACGGCCAAGCAGGATATATATTTCTCGGGGGATTTCCACTTGGTAAGCCCTGACAATACGCCAAGTGCCTGATGTCTGCAGCATGCATGCATATGCGCAAGGTTTATCATCCAATATTTGATGCATGTTTCTTTCGTTTTAAATCGTTTGCTGGGGAGAGTTTTCATTTCAGAAAGGGTTTACAGGGTCAGAGGGCGTTCGGCTGTTCTGTTTGGCTGATAGTACCCGGGGGCGGTCGCGCGGGGGCTGCGACACTACTGCGCCTTCAGGGGCTTTTGGGCCTGTCAAATAATGGATACTTCCGGAGCAGGCTTCTTCCACGAGGTTAGCTGGCATTAGAACACGCCACAGAAGAACTGACTCGCATGATGCGGTGGGTGGATGGCCTGTGGAAGACAGCTTGGCAGTCCCGAGAACGACTTTTCGCTTTTGCACAAGAGTTTGTACATTGTCTCGTGCCATTTACCCGAGAACAGCCGGTACCTTGATCAGGGGAGCACGGCATCTATGCAGCAGTCCATTTCCAGACTCCCAGGCAGAAAGCGTATTAGGCGTGACGGGGTAGACGAAATTACAATCGAGACTTGAAGCGAAGTGCCGAGATACAGATGTTGGTATTGGTCTACTCTAAACTCCCCTTTCTAACGCAAAATTGGATGTCGACGTAGATTTACACAGTGGTACAACAGATCGGCGTTCAGATGGAAATAACCTTATAGCCTCTTGGATCCTACATCTCTTCCATTACACCCCAGATCCTGATGAATTTTTCTGCGCTGATCCAATATATGACTCCTCAACTGTGAACTCCCTCTCGTACTCGATGCCCTGAATTTTCGAGTTGATATGCTCCTCACTGTCCCCCATTCCCTTCGCTGTAGCCTTCGCGAGATACCCCGTCTTGCCTTCCCGGTAGCCCCCTGTTGGACTTTTGTGATCCTCCCCGCTGAGTGGCAACATCTGGTGCCCGTGTGCATAGGAGTTGAATCCGGTTCGAGTGTTCTTGCTACTGTTCATTCGTTCTCGTACAGCTTTTGTAAAGAGAGGTTTCATAGCTGACGGCCCGTATTAGTCAAGAAGTGGGGGATTTCAGGATTTGTTCTCGTACCGGGCACAGAAGCACAAACGATTGCAACGTTGATTTCGATCATGGACCAAACGTTGATGGGCACACCGTCGAAGAAAGGATCTTTGGATGTAGCGAATACCTTGATAGTGTAGAGTCGAATGATACTTTACTGGATTAGGAGAACTCAATGCATGCGGAAGTGACTTAACATACCTTGAGATGCAAGAAAATCCGCCTACGCCAAAGATGATGAAGAGCACAACCTTATCTCTTGTGCTTCGTTTGATGTTGCTGAGTGTCCTGATTGGAAGCACAAGTATCCATATATCAACGAGAATGTTGACTACTGCCACAACTGCAAGTAATTTGTCAGATTATGGTACTTAGAAAGGGTGTAGCGCTCCGCTCGTACTGTAGAAGTAAACAACTGTGTTGATGCACTTTTTCTCCACGGTTGCGGTAAGATCCCAGTTTCCAGCTATCGGCAGACACTGTAGTATCGTTGTGATCTGCGTTGTAACATAAAATGCAATGAGAAATATGATGGTGGCCCATGATCCTTTGCGCAGTGCACTGTCAACCGTTGCTGTAGGACGTTAGCTGACGGTACCAAAATAATCTTGTCCGCAGGAACACAAACCCAGTCGCAGATAGAAACAGACGATTGATATTTTGACCAGTGTAATGATTGTGTTGTAAGTCAATTGCACAGAGTAGATCGTCTAGCGAGGTACTGTAAGCATGGGGGCATGGGAAATGTTAGGAAGCATACCTTCAGCACATTCGGCATCTGTTCGAAAGTGATATCCTCGCTGTGAAGGCCCATTCCAAAGTGCAATCCATACAAGATCTCGAACAGGTAGCCACCAGTGAGCAGCTGAGCACATCAGTAGACTCCTTTGCTGCAGTTAGAGCTACACATACCATTCCAACAAACATAGTTATGTCATCTACGCCAAACTTCCTCACGACAACCCATCTTCCGATAAGCCGAAGGATAACTGCAACAGCTGGTCTAGTCAGTATCAGCTGTGGAGAAGAACCAGAAAACCTACTTCCGAGGACGGTGAAAACAATGGAGATGGCCATCATGGTCTTTTGCGCCCCCCGATCTGGCGAAGACTTGGGATCGTCCATCACTAGAGAATTTGGAGGCAAAATTATGGCATCAAGTATCCAAGACCAACTTCTCAAACAATCAAGACGATCTGTTGATGGGACGAACCCGAGCAGCTATATCACCCTCCGTCACCCGTGTTAAGGAGGGTATTCGCTGTCCAGATATCAGGCAGAATGGCCCATCCCGCTTCCAAGAAGATTACCTCCGCCATCCCTGGCAGCTGCGCCGAAGCTGCATCAGTACTTAGACATGCAAGCATATGACACGCACATGGCGACGAACCAGTACGATGCGAAGTGGTGAGGATCTCGGCTAATGTGGCGTAAATTTCTTGCAAGTTACGCCAGGAGAGTCCCAAACAAGAAGCTTCCGTGCCTGGTGAAAATTTGAGTTTGATTGAGTATCAGCCAGCCCCTCCCAGGATGTCTCTCCGTATCGAAGTAACGAGTACGTGCTCGGTTAGCCGTTTAGCCAAACGAATGGCATCTTCGGGGAGGTCGAGGAGGTCTCAAGTCGTCGCGAGGATCGCCCGCTTAACATGTCTTGGATAGCTTTGGGGCAGGACGGGACGGCAAGGGCTCCCCGAGAGACATGTGTGGGGTTGGGAATGGGAGTATCCTAGTTCAGTAGAGCCAATTGAAGTTGGCAATTCTTCAACAATCATAAAGTACGCTGATCGATGCCAAAACAGTTGAAAACGACAAGCGATTGTTCGATGGAGTGTCCCTGTGAGTGCGCGACTTTCGACACCAACATCCGATCTCGCTCTCGTATCAGATCTCGATCGATCTGCTAGGGTTTGGGCATTCAGATCCACCACTAGATCTGGGCATGGCAAGTTGACGTTTCTGGATCCCAAGCGAGTCCATCAGTCCACCAATCATAATAATGAAGTTTGTGAGATAGAGGGGGCGCATGGGTGCCCATGCAGCTGGGCCAATTCAGACAACCAGCTTCTCGGCTTGGGTTCCGCAACCGCAGGGGATACCAGGCTAATAGGCTTCTTTGGGGGAACTGCAGCCGTGCACTGGTCGAGGCGACAAGTTGATGCTCATGCTCTTCTATACTTCGAGGAACGAACAGCGAAAGGGCAGCAGGTTTCAAGGACAACATCAAACAACAATTTCGTGATTACTCTCTGAGACCTCCCAGTGAGTCTTCTGGCGTATCAACGGTCCTCAGAGAGACAAAAAGCCCAGGGTACGAGCCCAGAAATTGGCGCCGAGCTGCACGTACAGGGTTAATGAGGGAATTGTCATTGTTGGCAGCCACTCCTGGCAGCAAGGGTCCCATTACCAAACTGGAAGACGGCTGGAAAGACGCCTCATTTGTTCGACTTTTCTTCTCAGCTTCAAAATGACTTCGATAGACTTGATGTGCTGCGTCGCTTGGACTTCTGGTAACGCCGGCATTCTTCCCTGGGACTTCTCAATCTCTCAGCCTGAATACGAAACGAGCAGATTGATAAATGAAATAGCGTCCTCTTGGTGGTATTATTGAAGCCATAGCGCAAACTCAACGTCTTTGTCTTTGGGGAGAAGACGACTGGGGCTTTGCAAGCTTGCCTCGTTGCGATTGTATCGTCCAAATCGCGATTTAAACTTTGGAATATGGCAAGGAGCAGGCATAGAAACTTCCCCAGGGTCATTTCGAACCGAACCCCAGCTACGGCGAGCTCTACCTGAGACCTGAAGGATTCTGCAGCGAAGATAACATTTCTTTCGCCGCGCTACACGTTAGTACTTGCGGGGTACTATCTTCATCAGGGCTGAAAAGGGGTCGTCCATTTGCTAGAGCACAAGAAGGTCAATTGCCGTATCAAAAATGCTGTCACTGAAACTAGTGTTCTATTTACTGAGTAAAGAGCATGGGTGAAGGAATGCGAACCCAGTTCATGCGCTGGAGAGATGTGTGTCTCCTCAGCCTGGAAACAGCTCTGGAGTGCCCTAGCTCCAGTACCTTGGTGGACCTTGGTTCGATGTTTCATTGCATTTTTGACAGGCTCGACAGGTGCAGTGACAATGTTCGTTCCAGATGGAAAGCTTCAACACACCCCCCGCAAATCACCATCATGCTTTAAGCTCCAATAAACTGTAAAACCCCGCAGGTTCAAATTCGCAACAGGAGAACAGAGGGACATCCACAATCCGAGCGACTTGCCGTTGTCCCCTTTATTCAGTGATCCACCAGTGGGGGCGGAGGAAAAGGGCCAAACAGTTCGTTCGTCCGTGAACCTTTCAGTGGAGATTCAAGTCAATCAATCTTCTCGGAAGCAGGCCGAGTCAACCCCTAATCAGACGACAGATTCGAACACAACTCGGGCCGGTAACATGCTCACATGTTAGATTTCATGGTCTTGACAGCAGGTGATGATTAGGAACCAAGATACGAGACGAGGACATGAAAGGCAAACTCCTAAAAGGAGTAGTAGTAAATGATTGGGCATAGCTATACACACAACACCAGGAAAGTCTTATAGCTTGCTTGAAGCTTCCGCAAACTTCTTCAAGTCCTTTGTCTCCTCTCGGATTGCCAATTCGCTCATGATTTCCTCGCTTCCGCCACCTTCCTAAATCAGCGATTCGTCTCAGACAAAGGGAAACAGCTGGGATAAGTACTCACCGACAGCCATGACCCTCACATCCCTCGAGATGGCCTCGATCCTGCAGGATGGTCAATATTTTCCGAAGTTTTCCATAGCTGCTTCCGTACCTGCCACCTTTTCCACCCCTGGCATATCCCAGGCCACCCATAATTTGTTGCGCCTCCCTGGCGCATTTCTCCAAGCTTTTTGTACTGACAACCTTCAGCATCGCTAGAAGAAGCGAGGGCAATTAGCTTTTATTTGCTCAGGGGCTCTTGTGAAAACAACTGGGGAATGCTTATTGAAAGCTTCATTTTGTCTCAAAGCATAATCAAAGGGGTTCTTGAAAGCGAAGAGCACCTACCAGTCATTCCCCCAATCCGCACGTCATCTTTTCCGCTTTTCCGATTCAACTCTACCAACCATGTCAATTGCTCCAGAAACGCTTGCGCTGGTTCGATCATTCTGCCCATTTTCGCAAACTTGGCTCTGATGATCGGGTTTTCGATCAACTTCATCCCAAAAGTCTCCCTGGTACACGCGTGTCTCCAGGCATCTTCAGCACATACTCGACTGAGCCTGATTGCTTGCGTGGCAATCGACTTTCGTTCTGCATTAAAGTTGAACATGATGACTTCGAATCCTCGATTCTCTTGGTGTATCAGGTTCTCCACCGGAACTTCAACATCTTCAAAGGTGATGAACGTGCTCCCTGATGCTTCAACGCCAGAGTTGAACATCTTTCGCGTTGATACTCCAGGGGCCTTCAGAGGAATAATGAGAACAGAAACTCCAGCAGCCCCGGGTCCCCCAGTGCGCACCGCTGCAGTCACGTAATCGGCCCAGATCGCATTCGTGATCCACTTCTTCGATCCATTGACGATATATTTGTTGCCTTCACGGACAGCGGTCGTCTTGATCCCGGCAACATCAGATCCAGCTTTTCGCATCAGCTATGTCTCAAGTAAAGGGGAATGATCCTACCGTCTGGTTCCGTGATTCCGAGGCAGAATCGAATGGTTCCGTTGGCCACTCCCGGCAAGAACTTCTCTTTCTGAGCTTTGGTCCCAAAGTTCACGATTGGTGGAACACCAATACCATTACCTCCTCCGAGACCCCAGAGTACACCGGTGTATGCCTGCCCAAGTAAGTGAGGTTCATTTTGGGGGCTGGGGTTGTACCATCCGCGACAACTCATCATTCACAATCAGCGAGTGCCAGGAGTCCCATTCATGCAGTGGAACATCTCCAGGAATTTTGATGTTGGGAAGGCCTGTTACCAACCCGACATATCCCAACTCGACGTGTCGCTTCCAGGCCTGCAGATTGTCAACACAAAGAACCTCACTGCCGTGCCATCTGAAGGGATCACGTACCGACTCAGGAATCTCTCCAGCTGATTCCCATTCGAACGCATTTGGGAGGATCTCCTCGTCAACATACTTCCGCACAGCAGCTCGAAGCTTCCGATGCGAATCATTGTAATGCGGTGAAACGTTCCTAGAGTACCACAAAGGTTCTGCATATGGAAATGGACACCCGAACGCGGGGTATATCTTGCTTCCTAAAGAGCTCGACATTTTGACGCTGTTGTGATTTGAGGCAATTGGACGTGGCCAAGGAGTGTGTAAATTGGAATGTTCTAATGTTTTACGTCGACACAAAGCTCTCGGTCTTAATTGCAGGACAGCTGTGAGATGTTGTGTGAGCTCGAAAGTCGTGGACCTCGGCATCCAAGAAATCTTCACTGTTTGTAACCGGAAGGTCGGAGAGCTGCAGACCCACAAAATGAGAGAGTCTGAGGTGATATCATGAGGGAGAACTTTACGGCATTCGTATATCCCTTTTGTTCACATTCGGTGAGCAGGTCGCAACATGAGTTCGAATTATGAAGACGTAATTAGTGGACAGAGGCGTAGAGTTCCAAGGTTTGGAAGTCGCCAAGACCGTCAGCAAATAGCAGCAGCTTACGTAACCCAAGCTCTTTTCATCGTCGCTTCCTCCCGTTGCCAGTCAACAAAACTCAACAGCAAAAACTTTGAAGCCCCGAAAAACGCTGAGCCTGGCGTAGTACCACCACAATAACTGCAATTATGTGCACAATAATCCAAGACTACTGACCATCACGGAATTCGCCGATGACTCGAAACATGAAGATCATCCGGTTTCTAGTAGCTAGCACACGGGCTGTCGGATATTTTTCACTTGCTGCTGGGCCTTTCACGTGCCCCGTCGGCTCTCTTGTTTTTTCTAGTAGAGTTTCTTGCAAAAGCTCAAGAAAACCTCTAGGAATTAACAGACTTTAGTCTCTGGGGGGAGGGGGTTTCGGCACAGAAACCTTCCATTTTCTTCTCATGTACAGGGCCCTAGCTGTATGCACTTCCTTCAACCATGTCCATTTCACGAAGTGCTGCGGTAATCCTTCCGACAATCTCTTCAGGGGTTTCTGATCCCACGCTGATACGTATTATATGCCGCGGCAGTCCGTACTTTTCACATTGGTCCTGAGTCCAGTAGCACGCCAGCTGGACGTAAGGAACCGCGAGAGTACAGTTGGTGCCAAAACTCGATCCCTTGCAGACATTCAAGCTGTCGTAAAAACGTCTTGCAGTGCCAGGCTGTGAAATACGATGCTGGGGATATTTCCATACCCGCCATTGCGGCGCTTGACCTTCTCATACCAAGGCGAAGTTGCTCCCAGGGATGGGTGGTTGACTTGCTCGACAGAGGGGTGGTGACGTAGAAGATCGACAATAGGTAGAGCGTTGGCGTTGGATCTATGAACACGGCTAGCCATGTTGGCTGAATTTTGTTCGACCACTGCGATGTCGAGTGGAAAACAGAATACGCTGTCGTACAGGACGGCCTGGCCATGAATCTTGTCGTAGTCACGAGAATTAGTATTTACCACGACACTGAGTCATACAAAAAGCTCGGTCAGCATTGTTTAAAAGTCACAAGAGAGGGTCTTCCAACCTGCTGCTACCTGACACAATGGATGCACCACTGAACATCTTGGTCAAGCTGCTCAACACAATATCAACATAAGGTAAGGCATCAAGATTGATGAAGTTGCCCACAGTCTCATCGCATCTTTATGAAACATTCAGATAACATCGTCTCTTTCACAAAGTACTCGTATATCTCTGTGCCCAGCGTGTCACGATCAGCAGTGAGGACGTCGAATCCAACTCCGTGTCGCAGCAGCGGATACAACACCGGAGGCAAGAGAGACTGAATGTACCTGACGAATCCTTCATTGCCACAAACAATCCAGAAACGAAGAATGTACATCGAGACTGGGCATTTTTGAACCAAATTCCATATATTTTTCTGACTACAAATCAGCGCAGATCCTCAAGCATACCAGGGATGCTTTGTGTTGACCTATCATAAGTGCCGAATTTCGCAGCTCGTCTACGATGGTCTCCTTTGTCTGTTCATCGCATTTGGACCATGCTGTGCTGAAGTCAAAAACAGTACTCGGAACGTCTTCCAGAACTTCATTTTGATTGGTGCAAAGAGTAACAGGAATCGCGAAATCATTCGGCCGTATATGGTATCCACGACTGAACATGTTATCAAATCCGCTGCCAGCAATTCGCGCTTGGGGGGTCGGCTTCACTGAATAGCTCCAGTGTTGCCAATTGCTCGTTGACCAACTGTGTAAGAAGACTTTTTAGAGTCCCGGCTCGGGCAAGGGTCTGGTATTGAGTCGGTGCCATGACATTTGGCAGTTCGTTTTTATCGCTTGAAGGTCTGGATATCGAGAGACTTGATGATAGGTATGAGTGAAAATGATGCCCATGGTCGAGTAATGAACAGCCTTAGAATATGGCGAGACGACCAGAGTGCCACGAGCGCATAGTGTTGATAATGATTCCCAGATGTACCAGCTACGAGGGCAAAGCCACTGTAAAGTGGCACAAGATCAGCTGCTTCGATGCATTCGGCTTCCACTGCTCACTCCCGAGTCCCATCTAAGACTACTGATGACATGTACCATGATCTCGCAACACTTAACCAGTCGGCATACTTCATACGAATCAACGAGGATGTCAAATTTGCGGGTTACGTTCGATAGACGATGCAGGTCCAATCGTCGATCTCTGGCCATCGGCCCATCCTCCTCGCCTTCACTTGCCTCCAGTGATGTCCTCATTTGAAAATCGCGTGAATAAAAACATGCGTAAGAGAATTATCTGTAAAGAAAAAGTCTCAACACAAAGCGAGGCAGTGCGACTTTCCATTTGCAACTCGCGGCAGCGAGTATTAAGTAGGACATCGGATGATGGGTACTGCCGATCAGTATTTTGTACTTCAACCGCTTGCACAAAGGACCAATCAATTCCGAGCTCTCTTACACAGCATATTGTTCCCATGATACACGTATCGCACACCCAAGACCTAAGTCCCCAAACCATGCAGTGTAATGCCCAGGGAGTACTAATGCAGATCTGCAAGCGGGTTTCGGAAGTCGAATAAGTATTGTACTTGGGAATACTTCTGTGCGACATCGTGCTCGTCGATGTAGAAGATCGTCTGTGACATGCTACTTTCGCTTCATCTCGGGAATCTCATTTGATGCGAGACTTTCCGGGCGACACTTGTCCGTTCAACGCCACCTCAAGATTGGCTTAATGATATACACTCGATCGATCCCGAAGTGACACTGAGTCGGGGATCAATCTGGATCGAGATATGTAGTCTAGTCAGCAACGAACATGAAAATACATGCATATACTCGCATAGCTAGTTGTGACTCGAAATACTACGATTGACATAAATATCCCTGATTCCACCCACCTTATTTCTTTCCCCTCCCCTCAACCATCAACGAACTTCATAACATCCCTCTCGGCATTTCAAATCAATTTTCAACCAATACTCGATAAGAACGGCAGCCATGCGCGTTAATTCCGCCATCCTTACTTCCCTCGGGCTTCTTGGCCCATCTTTCGCTGCACCCTTAAGCGCCAATGTCGAGATATCAATCATCAGCGATCCGGCCGTCTCGGTTCCCGAGCTCACAAACATTGGCATGAAGAGCAACGTCAACAATGCTTGGGAGTATTGCCGTCTCGAGTTTTTGCCGCCAGGCTTTCCTTGTAGTAAAGCTTTTGGGGAGGGATGGGTATGTCGTATTTATCAACTCAACTCTGCTCACCCCTCATCTCTCTCTTCTCCTCTCCTGTTACATGCGAGGATGCGGAAAAATAGTGCTAACGTGCATGGTATTTATAGGACTACTCAAATGCCGTACGGGTTTATTGGCTGATGTGTATGAAGCATGATGCAGGCTGACGCGGAAATTTAGAAGCACCAGTGTTGTAGGGAAATCGCCGAGGACGAGGACGTGGAGTCCGTTTCCCTTCATGCCAATTCTCCTCGCCCTCTCCATCTGAACCCAGCTTCCGGACTCAAGACCTCGAACGCACAAAATGCCTGGGAGTTTTGTCGTCCCGATTTTCTCCCGCCAGGCTTTCCTTGTAAAGAAGCCTTTGGTGAGGAATGGGTAAGTGACATCTCCTGACTCTGCTCTTCTCTTAGACGATAGAAGGGTGATGCTGACGTATTTTATATTAACAGAAATACATCCAAGAGGTAGGAATGAGAAGATGGATGCACATAAAGCAGGCAACAGGCTGACTAGGCTTTCCAGAAGCACCAGTGTTGCAAGGAAGTCGCCGTTGAGGAGGGCTCCGTCTCCCCCCTTACCCGCCCTCTCCATCTCAACCCAGCTTCCAAAATCAAGGCCTACGACGAGCAAAATGCTATCGGGTTCTGCCGTCTAGAAAGCTTTCCTCCAAGCTTCCCTTGCGAAGCAGCATTCGGTCAGGGATGGGTAAGTTCTCTTTCTTCGCTAAGCCGTGAACGATGACGGACCAGGTGTGTTGTTGCTGTTGCTGTGTGCTGACGCAAAATGCTTTTTAGAAATACTCTGAGTTGGTTAATATGCTCCCAACTCCGTCGGTGAGAGAATAGGCAGCTGACAAGAAGACACAGACGCATACCTGCTGCTTGAAATCTGGCGAGAACAAGGAGTCTGTCTCCCGCGAGGACGACGAGAACACAAAATCCTTCTCTACGCCCCCAAAATCCTCAATGATGGAGTCCGAACCCACGGCCGGCAATACCCAGGACAGTATTGAGACCTGCCTAAAATTCATCGTGCCACCGAGCTACCCCTGTAAGAGTTTCGGTGAAGATTTTGTAAGTCCTGCCTCCTCTTCTTCACAACTTACTCATCTTTGTGTCTTGCCCGTCACCGTGAATAGCGCTGACTTGTATACCTGAAAAGTACTACAATGACAAGGTAAGGACTAACTTTGGTTCGAGGAATTGTTGCTTATGAGACGTAGGTACACAGCTGCTGTAAGAAAGTCGGTGAAGAGTCGTCTTCTGCAGCCAAAGGTGGCATGCCGACTGGGTTCGGATCTCGTGTTCATGACAGCGTGGTGGATAAGGGATCTATGCCGACTGGATTTGAGAAGGATTCGCGCGCCAAAATGCAGGTGAACTTCCACAGCGAGATGTTGTGAGCAGTAAGGGAGTAAGGGAGTAAGGGAGTGGCCAGCCAGACCAATGTGAGAGCTGCGCTGGTCGGGATGTTGAAGAAGAAAGCTTTGGTCGCTCCTTAATTTTGAGAGCAGATTCTGTTGGCAATTCTGGTGCGTTGCTTTATGCCGGATGCGTGTTTGGGTTGCTCGTGGCTAAGGAATATGACATTCGAACTCAGTTCCATCACCGCGTCTCCGTTTCTGTGATGTTTCGTGCTCGGCTCAATTGATGGACGGTTTCTGAAAGCTTGAGACAGACATTTTCCCTGCCACCTCACCTCTATCCTTTTACACTTCAGCTTCAGCCCATCGATCTGTGGTCATTGTCACTAGTTAGTAGATGATGCTCAAACACAACATAATCGACTACTTGTGGAAATGCAGATCAGATTCAGATTAACGAGATATGATTATAATCGCATATGCAGCATGGCATCGAAAATAATGGATTTGGTTGCTCATCATGAAGGGCGGTGGGAAAACACAAGGGAATTTGTCACGAACTCACCGTTGGCCCTTTTCTTCACATAAAGACGATAGGATGCCATACAGGATTTCTTCAAGGATGTCTTGAGTATTGAAAGGTAGAAGAGTAAAAGAGACAAGTGGAGGTGAGAGAGAGAGGTGAGGGAGAGGTATATATGTACATATATATGAGGTGAGGTGAGGTAAGGTGAGGTGAGGTGAGGTGAGGTGAGGTGGCTGACCAACAGTGCCAAGCCCCACCTGCACTCCCCCGCATCCGAGACCCACTTCCCCGGTGTCAAACCGGTGGACTACGAGCTCCCGTGAGCTCCACTCCGTTCCATTATTGGAACATGAGATGGATTCAGTGAGAATAAAGTATATCCTCATCCTTCCGGAAATTACTCCCAAACGCCCCATCCCATCCCATCCCATCCCATCCCATCCCATTTCAATTCAACCTCAAACCCAACTGCCGATGTTCCATCCAAAAACAGGCAAAGCTAATCCGCCCACAAGTGACCAATCACATACTCCTGCTCCCCCTCCCCACGCCATATCCCCCCAAACAAGACAAGTCCCAACCTTCAGTTCAGCCACCCAATCAACATGCTAGTCAACCGGCCCCTGAACCAAGATTTAGACTTCCCCGCGCGCAGCTGAGGAGCTCTGGACCTTGCGTGGACGGAAGCCAAGGGAGTGCATTTCCGAGGTTGCCTTATCTTTTGCTTCCTCTGTTCTTTCTGACCTTCAACTTTCATCTTCATCCTCTTCACTCCTGTTTTTCTTGAGAGAGTAGCCATCGTCTTCCGCGATTTTCGACTGAAAAGCTCAATTGATCCTCATCTCTCATTGTCATTCATTACCAGAAAGAATCCGTCAGCCACAATCATGAAGACCTCCACCCTCCTCACGACGGTCCTCGGACTCGGACTCGCAACAGCGCAGAATCTCGCTGGACAACCGGCTTGTGCTGTACGTACTCACCAATTCTATCTGCATCTTTCTGCGTGTATCGTGTCGCGTTCCTGCTGCCTTGCTTGTCTTGATTCCCCCCATTTTGATTCTGCCGACGCGTTTGTTGGCTTGTATTTGCGTTGCGTGTAATCAGCTCAGCGCACCCGTTTCGCAAACACATGTCAAGTTGATATTGTGGAAGTCTTATCTGCTATCTTTAGTCAATTTGAAGCAATGGAGAGAGAAGGTAGTCCTCATCCATCCCCATCCATCCCCTGCCTCCTCCCTCTATCAATCTCCGTAACTCAACCCTCTCCCCAACTCAACAGCCTCACTAACCCTCCCCCCTCAACAGTCACCCTGCCTCCTCTCCGCCATAGCCGCTGCCGGCTGCGCTCTCTCCGACCAAGGCTGCCAATGCGGCACCGGCAAAGCCAGCATCCAAACCCTCGTAACACCCTGTTTCATCTCCGCCTGCCAACCGGGCGACCTCGCCATCGCAGCCTCAGCTGGAAACGCACTGTGCGTGGCGTATTCGCAGACCGCCGATGTGTTGACTATTCAGACGAGTACGGGCCCGTTGACTACAACGGGTGCGAGTGGTGTGTTGAGTACGACGGGTAGTGGATTGGGTACGACGACTACTGCTACGACGAGTTTGGCGCAGACGACTGGGACGACGGAGACGGGAAGCACGGGCACGACTGGGGGAAGTGGAATTGCAACGACGAGCCCGGCGACGACGAGCCCGCCTAGTTCGAGCGTTTCTGGATCTGGGAGTAGTGCGGCGGCTGGGACAACGAGTTCTTCGACTGCTGGAGCTGCGCAGGGCGTTGTTGCCGGTGCAGGTGGAGTTGTGGGGTTGTTGTTGGGCTTGGTGGCTGCTTTGTAAGTGGATACTTGGAGGGCTGGAGAGGTTGCTGAAGGATGGGCGGGGAAAGGGGAGGGAAAGGTACATATTTGGAGGGTAATGAATTTGGGTGGAATGGGATGATGAAAGGGTGTAAATTTGTTCATAATTCGGAAACGGGGAGGAGGGCTTGATCTTGCTCAGTGGCATACCACTTTATTGAAACTTCTTGCTCGTTGCTCAATGCTCATTATGTATATTCGTGTCACGGTTCATTCCCCCATCCATTCCCCAATCACCATGGTAGTTGTAAAGGGGTAGGAAGATTCTTTCCCATCGTGATTTCTGCTGTTCCAATATCTCCTGTAGCACAACCCCATTAGCACTTTTCTTCTCCTATACAGACCAAACCAGAAATAGCACTTACTCGGGCCCCTGGGTGCCCAATACTCCCCCGACCTCTCCATCGACAACTCCCCCGCCCAATGAACCAGACTCTTCGCCGCCTCATCCGGCGTCACCGCACCCCCTTCATCCCAAAACTTATCAAAGCCCACGCCCGCCGTCATCTCCGTCCTCATGAACCCCGGATGCACAATACTAACAATAACACCATCATCCTTCAGATCCAGACTCAGCAGTTTACCAACCATGTTCAGTGCGGCTTTCGAGGCGTGGTGTGCGTAGTTGCCGCCGCCTTCTTTTTCGTGACGAAGCCCGATGGAACCGGATTCGGAGGAGACGAGGATGATTTTGGAGGAGGGGGGGAGGAAGTGCGCTTTGTGGAGAGCGTGGATTATGAAGGGTGGGGAGATGGATGATGTTGCTGAGGAGGGAGTGGGTTAGTGAGTGTTGTAGAGAATGGAGAGAGGAGGGAAAGGGAAAAGAGGAGAGGAGAGAGGGGGGAGGACGAACTGTATGTTTTGACTTCGACGTCCCAGTCTGGACCTTTCTTGAAATCTTCTGTTGCGAAATATCCTGCGGTAATGATCTGCGAATAGCATTAGCACACATGCCTCTTCCCCCAATCCTTTCTCCCGCTGTATACCCCCTCCATGCTCTCCACACCTCGAGTAATAATCGGTCATTCCAACTCACCAACTCACCACAACATCAAAACCCCTTACCCCCCCTTCCCCCTCCACCATACCTCCACCACCTCCAATGGCACCCAGTTGATTCACCAACCTCTTGCCAACCCCACTATCTGCCACATCTATATTCCTCACCCAGACAATCTTCTCATTGAGACCCGTAGGAGCGACATCTTTGCGCGTGGTGCCGAAGACGGTGGTGTCAGGTTGGGATGCGTAGGCGTTTGCGAGACTGGCGCCGAGCCCGCGCGTTGCGCCGATGATGAGGATGTTGGGCATTGTATTTGGGGTTTGGAGGGTGTGGTTTGGGAGGTTGTGTTGATCTTTGTGAGGGGAGAAGGTGGTGGTGAAGAAGAATGAAGGGGTTTGAAATCGATGACGTCCAGAGCTGATTGCCTGAGCTCATGGATTCAGGGGTCGGGCTTTGGTGATTGGATGGCGTGCTATCAGTGGATTGCAGGTGCCACAGGGCTAGTATTAGCATGTGAGATGCCTGGAGAAGGGTGCGGGGTAATTTCTCCAGGGTGGTGGGGTCGTTGAAGCCCCTAATATCTAAACCTGCAGCAACGATGAATTGAATCAATCTCTTTAATCGAGAAATGAAGAAGGTCAACTAGGATGTTCAATGGTATTGATACACCTACCTAGTAAACAGGACCGTTGCACTGGAATCAAACCCAAGTCTGAGGACCATTTCAGCACTAGCACAACTACTTGAGAGATGGGCTCATCAACGCTCCAAACTCGACATAGATTCCAAGAGCAAGGGGGATGTTCCTCAAAACACAAGAAAAGCAAACACACAGATCAAAAAGTATAACTGACAAAATAAAGAAAGGACACCGATCTTTCGTACTTTCCACACTTCGAGACATCCTTCATTCCCTGATACTGACGCGGGTGGACATTGCTCATGACTTGAAGCTTCCTTCTCATTTTCTGACCTCTTGTGCCTTTGAACGACTCCTCTCCGCACATCGCACAACAGTCTAGAGATACTTCGATGAGATATACCAAATTCATATGGAAAACTCGTAACACAGGGAAGAGCAAGTTGCTCCAGGTATGCCTTTTCATATCCATTATATCGTACTATAGTCTACTCATTTTCATATCATCTTTACCCTCGAATTATAACCTCTCTGATAGGGTTTGTGTTCAAGAGCACTTGACATCTCGTCGTTACTCTGCCAGAACGTTAATCGTATCACGATTGACCTGCAGCTTAAGACTCTTGCAGATTCCTCATGGATAACCAAGCTTGAGAGTTGCTAGGGCTCTCATCAATTTGCGTCACTTGCCCGGGCGTCCCAGCCGAAGTGCAGTGTATGGAGGTATTAGCATATGGATGAGTAGGTGGTGGAGCGGGTACTGACCATTAGAAATAGCTGAGCGTCACTTAGGAGTTACCTAGGGCTCACTGGAGAATCACTAGACCATGCCTCCGAGGAGGCGGTTACTGACGCAAGATCATGCAGTCCCAAGTGCCTATTACCCTCAACCACACATGTCCGCGACTTACGGGTGGAGAGGGCCCTAGTAGAAATGAAACGAGTAAGAAGGGCCCATCCAGGAGAGATTCGGGTTTAGCAAGGCCACCTCCAGGGGGAAGTAGCTTTGTCCCAGTCCCAGACTTCTGCGCGCTCCATAGAGTTTCTCCCGATAGAGCGTCGGCTCATCGACTATTAGAATAGACTTGGGATGTACAAGATGCTAGAGTAAATGCGCTTTGGCTACGTGGCTCGAAAGTTCGATAGCACAGAAGCATCGTTATGTCCAGGAATCCAGCTCTCACGCGCATCTGATCCCAAATACCGCGCTTGGACAAGACTTCCGCATCTTGTATTACTTGATCAGACTGCGCTGCCAATTCTTGATTCAACTATTCTGTGATTCCTTCGAGTCGCATTGATTCACGCTGCGCAGTGCTTCGTGTCTATGTCGTATCACTAGACAACGGAGCGAATGACTTCTGCTTTCATAGTCTACGACATATATTACGCGCCTGTCCTACTAGCATATTGATCGTTTCACTGGCCAGCATAGCTGCTCGTTACGACGATGGGGTTCAACATACTCGTTAGCTTTAGCGCGAGCATGCTAATTCGAGAGAGAAGACGGCACAGTCACTGAAGATCAGAGAGCGTACCTGTATCATATCTATTAAGAATGGAGAAGTAGATGGCGTCTGGCACAGTCTCTCCGAGAAAGCTGGTCTGGATGAAACATGCGCATTGTTTTGACCAGGGTCATTTAAGCGAGGATTGGTGCACTCACCAAGTCTAAACTGTGCAGAGATTTAGATATACATCGAAATGAATTTGAAGACCCTCAAGTCTGTCCGACTTGGGAAAATGGCATACCGTGTCCGAGTTTTTTGTTCTGGCATAATCAGGAAAACAAAGAGGGCAAGCTTAAGCTGAATATTCTTTCCGGTTCACCAGGCTTTTTTCAGCTTAGGAATGTCTGATGAAGCCCCAGTAAACGACACTGCAGCTCATTCAATTGAGAAATGATCCCAGAGTTCAGTTCTACAGCAGAAAAAATATATTCGCAATTCTCAAGTGCCACAAACACATCTGCCAGAGCTTATTACTTGTAAGATCTGACAACTTTTCTTGACCGGAAAGCTGCCAAGTACACCCCAGGTCAACGCGCGCACCCAGATTTCCACGAGCTGCTGCTCTAACGCGGCGGTGGCACCGTAGCTTCTAAATAATATTCTCTTCCCTTCCTGCCGGACGATAACTGAGCCCGCCCATTCGAGATCGCTCTACACCAAAGTGTTGGGATCATGGATTTGACTGCTCGGCTCTCCTTCAATGTTAAACAGGCCTTGGACTAGGCCTGATGTGGTACTCGCAGCTCTTCTGAGATTGTGGGGAAACAAATTTGCTCAGGGCAATGTTCGTGGATAAGGCTAACGGACCGGTGCCAATCGCGGGTCCTTAGACCCCAATAACGGAGACGCTGACTCCACCGGAAAGACCTCACTTTTCCATCAGATGACCGCAACAGTAGAATCTGTTTAAATTTCATGGCAAAGACTACGAACTTTTCTCATTATCAAACTGTAAATACACTACTTCGGCTCACAGTTCGACTGTGACTGAGACCCCAAGCCCTCACCTACAGGTAGATCTCCGTTCTGATTATAGCCTTGCGCTACTGGTAGTTCCTCCATGTGGAACTGATTCTGCGAGACAACATATTCACTTGCCATCTCGGTATAGCACCTCCGCTTACAAGTTGCTGCTGCAAGTCTTGGCGAGCACCTAAAACTAACAACTTCTGCAGTGGTTACAGCGAAATTTGCAGGCGGATTCAGTTGTGAAAAGAAAGTCCTTGAGAGAAAAACAAGAAACAAAGGGGTATGTTCTGTGTACGTACTTGTTGATGTTACACAGGGAGCCAATAGCAAAAAACGATATGTCTTACTTTATGAGAAGGTCTTAAAGAAGAGTGCCGAGCTCCGCCCATCAGTTTACCCAATGGGCAGTTTCGCAAAGCCAGGTCCGTTTCACTGGCTTCCGCTCCCGATTGAAAAATCGAGCTGAGTTGACTGGCCCTGAGATGGTACGCCTGGCCAAGCTCTTAGAGAGGAGTGGGGATCTGATGGGTGGCTGGGATCTCGAGTAAGTCAAACCATGCTTCTTGTAAGTCGGCAGTAACTACTTTTTTGTCTTTTTTGTCTTTCATCATACTATCTATCCGTGGTTGAAATTCAGTCTTGATCCGAGCGCGATTTCGCAACCTCAACAAACAGTATCCTCATGAGACAAGCCTTCCGATTCTGAAGCGACTCTACACAAGTGTAAGAACAATATACAAATATTAAAATGTCTCAAGGTGAAGGTCTCACAGTACAACGAACAACTTAGTGAAGTCAGCGCGACGAAAATATTCAGCAAGTCAAAGAATCTTTCAGTTGTAGCCGGACATACTTTTGCTGATGTCTACGAGTGGAAGGAGAGGCAGATTTATTTCGAATGGGCCAAGTTCCATTAACCAGATACATGTTTCCCTAGACAAGGGCATCGACAGATTGATCGTATAAGCCTGTTGACGACTCATCTATTTGATGCATTAGATCTCTTAACAGGGCCAGAGGTAGGTCGGGTTGTGAGACATTGAGCAGGATCCAAGGATATTATCCTTGAGGCGAAGTTTCGATCGTTTGAAAACCCCGTTTCATGCTTTTCCATGGCTCCAAAAATGAAGAAAGTGATAGCCAGCGGCCGCAAGTTAACTGTAGCAGGGATGGTGGTAGGCGTTTACTCAGCTAAACAGCGGGCGGTGAAGCGAGACGCTAGCCTGAAAGTGGAAGTTTGTTGTTCGCCTCGGTCACGAGCAAGCAGCGACCCCTGCAAAGAGCTCAACACGCCTCTAAACAGCAGATCGCTCACCATCCATCGCCAGAAGTGAACATCCACAGTCGAATTCACCGGTGACTTGAAAGCTAACCGGCCTTGGAACATTCCGGTCACCATATCAGAGCGCGTTCTTCGTCTCGCTTTGAAAACTTTCTTCAGCGTCAACCCGAATCAACCAGGCTGGCCAATCCTCTGCGCGATCTCCCAATCGCGATCTCCTTGAGTATCCGAGTCGAGGACCAGTTGCGAACAAAGGCGCACAGCCTTTCCTCGTTCTTCAGGACCCATCGAAATCATACAAGACGTCCATTGTCTGACCGCAAAACCTTCGTACCATGGCGAGACTACCTGGCTCCAATGTTTGCTCCTCATCCTCCAGATTCCAAGCTTGACCAATCTGGAATAGTGCAATGGTCGGAAGGAGCTTTTTCCTGGCAACCCAGCTGTCGAGGATGTCAGACTGACATCTCAAGGTAGAAGTCTCCACGCGAAGGTGAGTTCAACATGCTGTCTACAATGTCAAATATCTAATGAAAGTCAGATCGAACTTGATAAGAAAGCTCGTGGTCGTTGTGACAATCCCAATGCTGAGGGCATGTCCTACCTCCGTCCTCAATTTCGAACAAGAAGTAGCAGAAGTCCAAATTCTGCCGCGTCTACAGTAGGTGCTAGCGACTCTAGAACCAATTCCTCAAACAACCCCCTCTCCTCGAACCCGACCTCTTCTGACAATGACACTCCTCAGAGCTCTTCTCGAATCTCGCCCCGAAGGCCACTTCCCCGAAAAATCCAAACCATCAACTCCTGATAGAAGCCAAAAGCGCGATGATGAAACTTCTACCTACACTATCGTCAAATGCCGCCAAGTTCCAGCGAGGCTCTTCGCACAAAAGCTGTATTCAGCATTGTCAGCATGGGGCGAGCAACCATCAGTTAAAATCCAGAGAAAAACACAAGGATCTAGCGTTGCTTTCATTCGTTTCTCGAAGCCTCATCAGCTAGAACAGCCATGAAGGGGATGAGTGGTACAAGACTCAAAGGAAGAATCCTTTCGCTGGTCCTCGTTTCGAAGATTGAAGGTGCGCATGGCACTAAAGTCGAAGTCTGGGATACCAGAGATCAGCGCGATTGGGTCATGATGGAGATAAAGCGGTTGAATGATATGTTAGTATTTCCTTCTATCCATGAAATTGAAATTAACTAAAGCTTTCAGATTTAAAAATAGGTGTAACACGTTTTCAGAATGTTATATTGTGTTCACCAACACGATCAACGCCCAGTACCCTCATGAGACCACGCTTGAGCACTTGAAACGGGGTTTCAACCTGTTTAAAGCCGGCAAAGAAAGAGCATATCACTGTCTCAAGTCTAAGTTGTCAGAATATGACATACAGAGCATCGAGGTGAACCTAACGATTTCTCTTTGGACGAATCTCCTCTAACGCTGATCTCGGACTTGATGCCATTAAAGACAAAAATAGGTCTCAACAACTTAAAAGCACTGATCCTCGACTTCATAATCTACTCTGAGAGACTGTCAGATTTGAGGCTTTTAAAGACTGCATGGGAAGAGCACATCGGACTGCCTTATAGGACGTATGATGACAAGGTGAAGAGATGGATTCGTGTCCGGAACTTCGGCACTCATATCTTCGAGGGAGCCATGACTTCTCTGGTCCCTTTTGTCGAGATTCTGAGATTTTTGAGAGATGATTTGGACGACGTTCATGCTGACCAGGCAAGATCAGACATCAATTGGGATAATTGCTTCCAGAGAAGCATCGAAGAGCGTCAAACCCCTGGTGACGAAGTTCGGGTGGAACCGAGTTGGTACGATCTTGGACGTTAAAGGCACTGTAGTTTCTTTTTTGAGGAAGATTTTGAGGAAATTCTGCGACTCAACTTGGCACTGATGCGAAGCGATCATGTAAATGAAGGGCAGAAGGGATCTGGTCATTGCCAATTTTGATAGAACTGTGTCAAGCCGCATCTGCCACCTTGGCGACCTATAGAAAACCAACAATCACCATTCCAAAGCCACAAATCGCGCTGCCTTTCATTCATAAATTGTGTTCCCTTGTGATGCCTAGAAGTGAATAGCTACAAAAACATTGCTCAGGCTTGGTAGGGCATGGGTCACGTGTTGACAGGGGTTCAAGGTGCGCTCACTACCGACCGACCCAGAACGAACTGGCCTCCCTCCCTTCCTTTTCTTCCCTCCCCTTCCCCTTCCTTTCTCCGTCCTCCTCCCATTCTCGTTTCTGATCGAAATCTCCTTCCCCATCTTTTGCATACCGCTGCCACAAATGTCTCCTGTACCTTCTCATATCGTACACGCTAACGACTCTCAGGGACTCGAGATGATGGGCTTTGCCACAGACAGGACTGAGTGGAGAATGTCATTTTGGCCAAGTTCACACTCACCTTTTGCTTTTAGGAAACGGTCTATAGATGAAGAGAGGAGTGCTTCAGCCGTCTGCTTTGGATTATACATTTGCAGATCGAGCCGCAAGGCCGAGAGACCACCATCCGTCTGGGCTGTCATAGATGGCGAAGGCTCTGTTGAGTCGCACGAGATGGAGGTATCCTCGGCCAGCTCCTAGAGTTAGCTTCAGCGAGAAGCCAACTGCCTACTCGTCTACACTGGGCTTCACAGTGGAGACGGGGGGTGTAGGAGCCAGGTCTTCATTTGCGCTGGGCTTTACAGTTGCAGATGGGCCGTCGGTCAGTGCACTGCCACCTTCCCTGAACAGAAATCTCTTGGATTGCTGCTTCTCGTGGAAGCACTGACCAGCTCTGAAGATCGTAGTTGTGAGATGTCACGTAAGTTTATTTCCCTACCTTCCTCTGCCTCTTCCCAGATAGGACATGCGAATTGGCGAGCCGCCTACTTTACAAGCTTGATAGCCAACGAAACATAGCAGCCCCCATCACCCCGCTACCGCATGGCTTTCTCATTGCGTAAGATATGGCATTTGCTAACTTTCTCTAGAAAGACATCTGGGATTTGCGTGAAGATTATCTTGTGCCATCTGCAAGGGCAGCATTTAGCTGGAAGCCATATAATGGGATGTAGTGGGGAGACAATCTAGTTGGGAAAAGGATTTGTTTAGATTAGAAAAGAAGAAGGCCGCTTGAGTAAGGTTCGTATCTTGCTTGCTGACATGGTGAGTGCAGAATGTGGTCAAGGAAGGGCGTCACATCATCTGCTGAGTGCGTTCACTTCTGGCAGACGGGTGTAGGGCCAGGTATTCTCATCTGCGCGTTGGTCGATCCCTGTCGGGTTAACAGTGGCTGGAAGTGATACGCCTGGCCAGCTCTTTATGATTCGATTCGAAGAGCGCTAGCGGTGAGTAGCTCTGTAGCTCTTGAATGCGGGGAAGTCGGTAGGTTCACATATAATATTACACTCGAGGGACAATTATGGCTAACAAATCCCGTCGAAGCAGCGGCAGGACCTTTCAAGGACGAGCAGGTGGGGTTGGCTGGGTTAGCTGACCATAGTTTCCGGAACACATCGAAACGACCATGCGAGTAAGTTTCCATTCTCAAAACGGGTTTAATAGCCGAGATAAGATGAGGCTGATGATATGGGGTTAGTCTTGAAACGACGACGCAGACGAAGCAAACTTTGTGCCGGGGTGGGACAGTCAGCTAGGCTAGACTTCAAAGCTCCAGTGGACCTACCACGGGCCAGTAAACCTTTGATCGACTGTCGTGGGATCGATTTTGAACCCTCGTAGTCTTCTGAGGTACTGCTGGCCAGCTCTGAAGGACGAGAGCATGGCTTTCCAGGGTTGAATCTATGTGAGTACATGGTTTCATTTTCAGGTCGGCAGCGGGTCTCCCCTTTCTCTCACTTCATTTGCTTTCCACCACCTCATTTAGAACGATGATAACCAGGTATGTAATCCACCTCTAACAAAACCGGGGGAAAAGTCTTCCTTTCAGGCCTTTTGCTTCCTTGGTAGGACAGTTATTTGCATCATGCTCTGTGTAACAGCAGGTCTCTTCCAAAACATGCCCAGGTATGCTCTTCTTTCTGTCCCAGCTTACCATTATTGCTGACACAAGGGCAGTGCTTAGCGCCAACGTCCAGATCAAGCCTATGCAAGTCTCTTGATACCGAAGTATACCAGCCGCACGAACCTGCCAATTGCACGCGCGACCTTCAAACCCTCTCCACACAAGATTTATCCTATACCAGGTCTGGAATACATACAGGTATAATCTCTCACATTAAACGCACATACGCCCTGCCTGGAGACGGAAATTCGAACTTAGATAACACAAGACGGAGCAGATTTGTGAAGAGACACAATGACGATAAACTGAAGAGCGTACGAGCATGCAAAATGGTGGTTTGGCTGGAGGAAGTTTTGAAGGTTGGGGCTATTAGGCGGGGAGAACTGGGAGTTCTATGCAGGTTTCACGACTTCTAGATTTGATTTGGGATGGGAGGATAACTTGAGCAGGCATACATTTACGGCAGAAGGTTCAAAATTGATGATGTCAAAGAAAGTGGGAATGAGAGAGGCAAGCTCATAGAGTGAGGAAACGATCAAAGTGTGCGGATGGGGGAGACGGGCGGCTATGGATTCATGGAAGATGCTCAAAGAAATTGTATTTTACGAATGGTATAAAAGTCTCTACACGACAGAAATGACCAAGATTTGCTTTTACATTACAAAACTATTGTGTTCAAAGCCCCCAAACTCATCGGCAGCGGCTCTAGAAAGACCCAATATATGGCTTACCCAGGCCTGGTATCACAGCTTCATGTTTCTCAACAACCGGAATATCAACACCAGACCGTCGACCACAGCAGATTCTCTCGGTATCAAGTGTCTCCCTAGCATCTTCGATTCCACTCCTAGTTCCCACAATCTTCAACACATAGTCTCCCTGCCCAACATACTCATCTGGATATATTCTGATTGCGCAACCGCTACTCTTTCCCGCAAACATAGCCATGTGCCAAATATCTGTCCATTGAGCTCTCATAGATAGCTTCAAGAAAAGTTGTTCGTAATGTGTCGTGCTGTTGGAGAACATGGAAAGACTCATGAATCTAAATACTGGCTGCTCCTTGCCCACCCACCTGTTGTCTCCAATCAGTCGACTTGGCCCAATGTTGTGCACACCCTCTTTGCTTTGAATTCTAGCTGACAGCTCGTCGACTCTTGTTCTGCTGACTCGTGCTGCTGTAGAGACTGCTGGCGGGCCTTTTTCTAGGGTGATGGTCACCCACTGGTCGATCGCAATACTTGGCGGTTGGAGGCAAGCTGGCTCCATAATCCAGCACACCTCTTCCAGTCCAGGACAGCCTGGATACCGCTCTGTAACTTTCTTCGTAAGAAAAGGGGAGTGTAGTCCATGGAGGGTCTTGATAATCTGTCCTTTCATGGTCAACGCGCTGGGCTGGAGGAAGTCCCGATATGTTTGGGGTCCTTGGTACGAGGCGGTAGGAAGCATTTCGTGGTGAACTGCAACGCGAGGGATCTTACTGACCTTGGTAAGAGGCAAGTATCGGAGAAAATCAATTATTTTGTCGATAGAGCTGTATCTGCCAAAGTATAGGACGTCGACTCGAGGATTGAAGTACAACTGCGGCGGGTTGTCGAGCGCCTTCGCAGACTTGAATGGACGACCATCAAACTCTGTCATTTCGTAGAATTTCAATGCTTCTGTGCGGCTCTCTTTATTGGTATGTAGGATCGCAGTAGGTTTTCGTGACAGTGGGTTGATCAAAGATGTGGTTCGGAGCCCTTTTTCGTGCCCGATCTCGATGAGGCGTGGTTGGTGTGCAGCGAGTCGCCAGATGATGATTCTGATTTCTGCAGGCAGTTTTGAAAAGATAGGGAGATTCGTAGCGCTGTGATTGGCTGTCAGCTGCTTATACGTGATCTATTTTAGAGCACAGCTTACCACAGAGGCAGGGGACTAGACTGTGCGTCATCTCCTTCTGCCATGGCTAGGTAGAGACGGTAAGTAATGAGTGGTGGAATAGCCGAAGTAAGCGTGAACAAAGAGGGTGATCTTGAGTTGCACTCAGTGTTCGTGGCAAACGTAGAAAAGTGCTCAAAGATTGCTTTCTGGACGCAGGAAGGAAGTCGCGGTCGTGTTGTTGTTGTCAAGTCAATCGCGCTCGCTTAACTTTGCGCGCTAAGCCTTTATTGTCCAAGTCGCCTTTTCTGCTGCTTGAAGCCAATACTTCTATCCCGCGACTCCAACCAGTTTTCGCAATCCACATGCACACTCTCATATTAGCTCTTTGTACTTGTTACTTTCGCACAGTCTTAAAATTGACACTAGAACGCGAAGCCATCGTGTGCTGACGAAGGAAACGCCATCCTTCTCTCATCTTCTGCTAGGTATTTCTCCAAACATAAATTGCAATACTGCTCTCGCCTTTGAACTCCTCTAACAATTTTACCTCCCAGATCCAAGACTCGTCCCTTCTCCCACAGACCCAAACTCCACCTCAAACACTTCAGCATGGCTCCTCTCAAATGCAACCTGTGCAAGCTGTGCAGCCAAGCACCGGCTCCGGGGACCCTGCACAAGAAGTGTACCCGCTGCATGACTTCGGTTTACTGCTCCACCGACTGTCAGAAGAATGACTGGGGAACTCACAAGCTCGTGTGCGACCAATTCAAAACTTTCGAGACCGAGCACCCTAGACCATCAGCGGTGCACAAGCTTGCAATCTTGCTTCCAGTCAGTGAGGATAAGGCCAGACTTATCTGGCTGAAGACTTGCGTGGAGAATGAGTACACCATATACGAGACGCCAGAGTTCGAGCAATATCTTGGAAGCGACAATCCGTTGACTGAATCTGTGGCTGCCAGTGCTCATCTCGCTCGCCATACTCCTAGACTGCAAAGATACAAGCTAACTCGTGTTTTCATTCGGGAAGCCGGTGGCATAGATGGTTCATCCAGCAACCAAGCTGTTGTGAACATGATGAAGGGCAAGCATCAACACGACTGGAAAGGCCCATGGTAATCCTCAGCATGCCAGGAACCCTGATCGAGCCCTTGGACTTCCAGGATGTCACTCCTTCCAGCCTTCGAGCCGTCGTGGACTTCTTCAAGTGCTATGGATCTGGAATCGATTCTCTGGGGCTCTCTCTCTTCTGTAACGGTAGGTATGCAAGAGTTCTTCCCTCAGAAGCCACCAAGCACAATTCAAGGTGTGGAGATTGGTGGTAAAGGAGATGTCGTGCTTCATGGAAAAGGTTAAATTCACGGAAGTTCATGTTCCTTTGGATCATCCAATCTTCAAAATCAAATCTACAGATATCTCAGTCAACATGAAAATTCCACTCTTGGTCGGAGAGGTTGGAGGATTCAACCGCGAGGATAGGGAGAAGGGGGCCAAGCTAGGTTTCAACGCATTCCAGAACTGTACTGCATTGTTCTTGAATATGGAGGCAAATACTCGTGGTCAGAGTTGGGGTTGGGCAGACGTACTTGAATGGGGTGAGTTTATTGGGAATGTCCTCATCGTGAGACAAGACAAAGCTGTGCTTACAGCACCCCAAGTCGAGGTACTTGCTAAATTTTGTCGTTTTGAGCTATGCCCTACTATGGAGATGCTCGCGGAGAGTCTTTACACATCATCCGGCGAAAAGATAGACAAACAAGCTATTCAGAAGGCCAAGGAAGATTTCATCTGAACTCGGATGAGCAAGGACGCTTTTGAGAAGTACTTCAACGCCCTCAAAGAGCAGAAAATTGAGGCTTGTGATGGTGCCTGGGAGTACGAGGTGTCTCCATACCAATTCTGAAGCACTATGGGAAATTACAGCTTATGGGATGAGGTATGCTGATGGAAGACTTTGGTGGAGAAACCAAGGGGATGTGTAAGAAGAACATACGGCCTGGAGCTGGGCAAGTGAAACAGCAATTAGCTGTCGTTAAGCCAGACCATTTTCTCAAGGCTAAAGCAGAAAACCAAAAGTTATTTTGAGAGACGAGTGCACGCTGCGATTTTGGCGCCCTTGACCTTGTGAGCCCAATTTTGAAATATATGATGGATCGCTCCTACCTTGGCTGAGGTTAATTTACAGGGCTGACACGTATCGAGAAAAGATATCATTGGGAAATCATTGTCTTCCTATGTCATTCACCAAAAATCATTTTTCGATGTCGCTGCTTCTCTTTCAAAGTGAACACTTTTTCCAAGCGGCTGAAACATCTTTCGACATTGCAGCCTCGTTTTCTCAAACTCGAAAGTCGTTTTCCCTCCAATAAACCATCGCTCTAAACTATCTCAACATCAAGATCTTAAAGTTTTCATTTCTACGTACATGAGTCGATGATTTATTTTCCCCCCATTTTCAGGCTTCTACAGCTTGTGCTGACTTTCCCCAAGGACCGAACACTAGGTCTCATCTCTACGGCGCATTCTCCAGCAACCACGGCTCTTCAACTTTGTACCAATTCCTCCCATCACGTCCTCAGAATGGGTGGGCTAGCATGCGCTCTCTGCGACAGTAAGATCGCAAACAATTGCTCGACTTGCGACAACGCCGCATTCTGCGCCAAGGGTTGCAAAGCAGAAGGTAACCGCATCCACAAGATTCTCTGCGCAACCAGAAGTCCCTGGGGATGGTCCATCCCAAGACCCCACGAGGATTCTTTCCTGGCCATTTACTTTCCCGTCAACGGTATCGTTCCTGAGTTCTTCTGGTCAAAGAGCAGTCTTGGCAGGCTCAAGGCTCAGACGAACGCAACGACTGGTCTGGAGGACGTTTCCGACCTTCTGAGCATGGGGGGTGACGAACCAATTTCGGGAGATATCGAGATCACACACAACCTCGCAACCGGCAACAAACTTCTGCAGCCTTTCAATTTCAGCGTCAGAGATCCGCGAGGCAGAGATGGATCGACAGTCAACCTCTCCATTCTTGAGATGACACGTGGCGACCAGCGTGGGCTTTGGGCTGGACCAGCGGTCCTCTGGCGCTGGCAGGATCACATAACGATAGCGGATCTCACCTACTTCGCGACTTTCCTCAAGAACTATCGGGACAAAGCTGGATCCTTGAAGCATGCTCTTCGGGTGAACAATCTTGAGGACGTGGAGACAAGCAGACCAGAACTCTTTCAGGCAGTGAAGGAGACTGCCAAAGCTAGGAAGGAGGCACGAAATGCTGCTAAGGAAGACAGTGAGGCTGAGCATGAGGGGTTGAGGATCGTAAGAAGCAAGATTCCGAAGATTGTTTTGCGCTTGGTGAGATAGCAAGGAGATCTCGTTGGACAATTCTTTCGATCGAGGCAAAGCTTGTAATCGCAACACAGGCCTAAACATACACAAGCACTGAATATCAGATCCCTCGCAACATGCCTATCTGCAAAGCTTGAGAGCATATCAATCGGCGACGGCTGAGGAGTTGATCAAAGGAGTGGACCAGACCTGTTTCTTGAGACTCTAACCATCATCTTACACTATTTGATTTGAAGTCTTACCATAATCCTCCAATAAGCACGTACTGCTAAAGCTCTGCGGTGCATTCGTCCAGTTGAAAAGGGAAGTACTGGAATGCTAGGTATCCCTCAGGCTCCGAGGTGATGAAGTCCGACGTACCTGGTTGTAACGTGGTGCTAAAGACAGAAACGACGGAAACTTCACCTGAAGCTTCTCTTAAAGTGAATAGCTACATACACCCCGGCTTGACGGAGACTTCTTCCTCTCCAACATATAAACACACCACAACATCACTTAAAGCGTTTCAGTCAAACCTTCTTTGAAGTACCAACTTCTCTCCCTTCAAACAGACTCTCATCAACTAACCAAGAACGACATCATGGCTGCTTCCTGCTGCTGTGTTTGCGGCAAGGCAAGCACCACTCATTGCACTGTCTGCAACTCTGCAGACTACTGCTCTTCTAGCTGCGACAACAACGACCACCATGCGCACATGTTTGCAGAGCCTTCGTCAACTTCACCTCTTGCAACCCAAGACATTCGTCGACATGTGTTCTGGCACTTTACTTCCCAATCCTCCCATTTCAAAGCAGGGGCACAGCTCCAGAATTTATTTGGCTCGATGGAATGAACAAGGTCACCAGAGATGAAATGAACGAATCCATCGAACTTGTCAACTGTCTCGCCGATCAATCGAACAGAAACCCTCAAGCTAAAGGCTTCAAAATATTCGCCAACTACGTGGAGAAATTCGAGTCCGGACACACTGTCATCCTCCACATGCGAAGCGCTTTCCGGTTTGATGGATCCCGCATCTATCTCAGCTTAATCGAAACCGCCAATGGACAGATCAACGAACCTTGGGTAGGACCACTGGTGGTTTATTGCAGACATGGCCTTAGCACAGGCTCAGAAAAGTCGATCGGGACCTCACCCTTTCTGACTTCCGGCTTTTCCTGGACTTCTGCAAGACCTATGGCTCTGGGCCTGGCCATATGCTGAAGGAGAATATGTTCTTTGAATTGGAAGCCACCAATTCCGACTTGTTCCGTTGGGTTTTGAGCAACAATTCAGGTGGTATGGCATGCAAGGGCGTTGAGATCTCTTGCGATGGAGATGCCCGGGTTCTTTGACTTCGAAAGTTCAGGGGCATCGATATTGCGGCGGACCATCCGGTCTGGGATACCCTTAATATACCCTGCCATCCTACGAAAGTCTCGAAAATGATTGGCATCCCTCTTAAGATTCGTAAGGTGTGGCCCGATGTTCGTTTGGTTGGAAACGATACTGCAGTACTGGAAAATACCGAGGCAGCATACCTTGACATGGAGACTCAGTGTTCGCATCCCCGCTGGGGTATGCCAGCCCCAGGCTATGGCTTGCCTAGTAATGTAGGGGCGTTCGGACGTGTCTTGGTTGTACGTGAGGATATGAAGGGCATCTCACCAAATCAGGTTGAGGCTATTGTGAGCTTTTCCGCCAAGAAGCCGTCTCGAACATCAGCATAGAGAAAGTTGGTCGGCTGGCAAAATTAAGTGCCCGAGAGTCTGCGGTTGAGAAAGGCAAAGTCATGTTAGAGATGGTGACTCGGGCCAAGTTTGAGGAATTCTTCGAGAGAATCAAGGCAAGAAAGATCAACGGCGGAGATGCTTCTTGGGCAGAAGAGACAGTACCAGAAGCCTCAAACGCCGATCCAGAAGGGAATTGATGGTCCTCCTAGGTAATAGGCAAGCTATCTGTTAGCCGAGTCTAGGTATCTTCGATGGCCCAAGCACCTGGCCATGCGGGGATAATTGATCGCATGGAGGACGGCTCTATTAACTGGGGCTGAGGATGGTTTTACCACTGCAAATATTAGGCAAATGCGAGACTTTCAAGACACCGTGCTTCTCTTCCCTAGCTCATGTGCATCTGCTTTTCTTTTTGCCCTTCATTGATTTGTCAAGTGATCCTAATGCGAAGTTCTCAACTCCATCAAAGTATCGGCTAACAAACCGTTCTGAGCTATAAGTAAACATTGCCCCTGAGTAGGGTCGGTTAATGAGGGGTAATATCCCTTCTGCCAACTCAGCCGCCCCACTGCCCTGTCCTCCATCCACTCTATCTCCTAGCTGAGATACCTCTCTTCCCATAACCTATTCGGATAGACATCGGTCGTAAAACACAATTCCAAAAGAATCCCCTAACAGCAAAAAGGTTCCCCACTCGTCAGTGGCTAATCATTCGCGATAAATGCCTTCTCTTGGAACTTTCACTTCGGTAAACTCGCGGACTCGATTTCTGGTGTTTCCAAAGCGAGCTGCAACAACAACATGAAGATCTCGAAGTCTCGCAACCTCTCTACGAAGACCTGATTGATCTCCGGAGGTCATGAGAAGTGGCTCGAATGTGTGCAGGACTCATAATATGCGCTTTAGTCTCGCCTTGAGAAATACCTCGAAAGGACATTTGCGATTGGATTTGCTTAATTGGATAAAAGGGATCATCTTCGAGCCTTCGATCAACAACAACATCCATCTCAAACTCCGCACCACCACCAACTTCACCTCTTGAATATCTATCCAACATCAACCGCCAGCACGAATGGAAATCTCACCTCACTGTTCATTTCCGCACATCCTTCTCTATCCACCATCAACATCGCTATCACCAGACATGCCTCTCACAAACTGCACTTGGTGTAACAGCACCTCAGTCACCTCAAGTGAACGTCAATGTCGATCCTGCAACCAAGCAATCTACTGCTCTCAAAGCTGTCAGTCCGCCTACACAACCCACCACACTCTCCTCTGCCGCCAATCCACCGCCCTACTAACCACCCAACCCCGTCCATCAAAGTACCACAAACCCATCCTTCTCCTGCCCGAGCTCGGCGAGAACCCGCAGCTCATCTGGCTTAAGTTCGAGCAACATCCGGGCGGTGAAGATTCTGGGGAAAGCCCCAACTTCGAGAATCGGCCGAGAGGTGACAAGGCTATCCACTGTGAGTATTCGATCACGGGCTTTTTCAGAAAGTCGGAGCCTCGAGTCGTTTCCAGCTTTATCATGGGCTGCTCTCGTACTATCGCGATGATTTCTTCAATGATGGATCGTTGCAGAATAAGTACACTGTTACGCTCGCGAGGAGCTGGGACATATCTGCAGAGGTCCGATGGTTAGATTATTGCCAGAAAGCCAACTTTAGCTCAGGATCCTCCGTTCTACGAAGATCACGATTTCTCGGACATGAGAGCTGTAGTTGGGTTTTGAAGAGGTACTCGTGGGTTGACAAGGAGGTCGAGAAGCCGGCTAGTAAGCTGTTTAGTGTGGACATCAGATCTGCAGAGAACAATGATGATTTAGAGAAAGTTGTTCACACAAAAGCTCCTATCCAAAAGGACGACCGGGTGTTCAAGGATCCAAAGACCTTCATCTCCGTCAATATCATGATGGGCATCCCGATAATTACCCACTCAGGCGGTAACGGGGTTTCGAGCATCTCATCAAGGCGCAAATGGCCGATGGCATTGAGCATGCGAAGAACGTGGACTTCAAATTCCTAACTCTAGACGCCAATCCTCGCAGCGAGACCTGGGGATTGATGGATATGATGAAATGGGGCGACAATTGCGGTCATGTCATGGTTGCAAGAGCTAATCAAAAGGACCTCACGCCCCGCCAAGTTGACGCGCTGGTGTGCTACTGCCGATATGTCCTTCATCTGGCCATGGAGAAGGTGGATGAGAATACCTTTGACCTTGGTGATGATGAGAAGTTCAAGGCGTGAGGTGATTTGACGAAGAGTATGATGAATCGTGCGCAGTTCAAGAAGTTCTTTGATGTTTTCAAGAATACGAAGGCAGTCGGAGAATTGGACTGGGTTGCTGAGAAGTCACCCTATGCTGTCTAAAGGTTGGAAGGTTGCATTGGGCGGGAGGTAATTTCACCAATGGTTGGGAGATGGTGCGTAGACCAGGCGACCTAGTCCAACCTCGAGTGATGCATGAAAGCGATCATCACCGGTGAACATCTCTCTTTGAAGATGTGATGTGCGAGCCGATTTCCAATTTTGTGATGTGGCGTTTTCGAAAACCAGAACAGCCTTCCTATGTTCTTATGCTTTGCTGAAAGTCTCCTGATGCGAAAATGAAGTATCTCATTGCAGTACCCACTGGTTTGACATTGTACGATCCTGCTTGCTGAGATTGAAGAGAATGCGTCGACGTTGAATGGCATTGCCTCAGAAACAGATATTGCCCGGCAATATACCCTCCTCATAGATAGCCTTCCTATATAGCTGGTCTGTGACTCTGGGATCTTCTCCTCTAGCTGTTCCTTCGTTTGATATCCTGGTCATAAATCTTATCACATCGCATCCTATCACCATCTTCATATATATTAAGCCATCAAATCACGTCTCCAATCCCAGAAAACCAAGCCTCCGACTCTCTCTCCCTATCTCCTCTCACCATACCCTCCCCCGCCACCAACCCTCTCCACCTCCCTGACCTCATCGCCCATCCTCCTCACGCACAAGCCCTCACAGAAAGCACCCCACTCACCCCTCGTGCCCTCCCTAACCGCACCTTGCATATCAACACCATATCTATTCCTATACTCTCTCTTGACCGCTTCCATGTGCGGTCGATCCCAATGGTAGCGCACGAGGCGGGAAATGAGCAGCTCGGTGCGGATGCTGTCGGATTTGGAGAGGGAGAGTGCGTGGTGGACCAAAAGAGCGTCACGGACTGGCTTGTTGATTACGCCGTTGAGGATGTGCGCCAGGAGCTCGCCCTGGGGAAAAGGTGTTAGTGGGTTTGGATTGGATGTGAAAGGTGAGGGCGGAGATGGAGGAGAGAGCTTTTGCGGGGCTCTCATTTTAGAGATTGAGAAAGCCCCCAAATTGTAGAACCAGAGATCAGAATCAAGATCAGGTGTATTTGTATGTTTGCCCATAATCCACATTCAAGACTTGTTGATGAACAAATCTAGGCAGGGTGTGGGGGGTATCTCATTCGGGACACCTCGTAGGCTCGTCTTAAAGCTTCCACCAATGATGGAGATCAAGAAATCGCTTCGACAAGCTCAGAGGTTCTCATTCTGGACACTTCTAGAACCACATTCAAAATCCCCCGAACTTGCAGATACAGAATCTGACGTTCAGGGGGGAAGGAAAAACACCATGAGAAAACAGAAGAACAGGAATCAAGAAACACAGAAAGAAAGAGAGAGAAAAAAAACTCACCACAAGATTTCCACTCTTCTTCAACATCTCCCTGGCAAAATTTGCCCTATAAGTGCCCTCATAAAGCCTCAACACCTCCCTAAGATGTGCATCACTCCTCACGACCACAATACCAATCATCGCACTCTCACCCCCCTTCTCACTCTTGACCGCCCTATACAAATCCCTCACATCATCCTCAACAAGGCCACGATCAATGCCGTATCCGGGCCGCTCTTCCATCTTCCGCTCGTCGAGCACGAGGAGCACCGCTTTCTTGAATTTGTCTTCTTTGAGTTCCGTCTTCATGCATTTGATGAGCGAGTCGCTGTATTTCTTGTCGCTGAATCCGTCTTTGATGGAGCGGATTTCGCGGTTCGTTCGGCCCATGAGACTTTCAATTAAGAGTTCTCGACGCGATTTCTCACCCTGGTACCAGAAATTCGCCCAGTAGGCTTCACTCTCCCATTTTCCGAGGGCACAGGCATAGCATGCTTTCATGAGACTTGGATCCTCTTCCTTCAGACGCAACTTGATATGTTTCGCGATATTGACACCTTTCTTCTCGGAGCCCGTTTTCACGATCTTCTTATACTCAACGCGCAGATCTAGGATTTGCTCGTGTGTCAAGCCTGGCAGGATTTCGATCAGGGGTGCAGTATCCGGGGCGCGTTTCTCGCCTTTGAGCGCTTTGGCCAGGATGGTGGCTTCTTCTTCGGGGTCGTGGAAGCGGGCTGTGCGGCGGGATTTCTTACCTGTGCGACGGTCGTCGTCTGAGGAGTCTGGGGAAAGTGGTTCGATGAGGTTAATGTCTGAATGCGGGTGCGAGGCGATCATGAGGGGTGAGGGCATGGGTGAGATGGATTGGTAGGTGCCGTGGTAGGCTTCGAGGAGGGGACTTCCTGGCGCGTTGGCGAGACTCAACGTCGCTCCTCCATGATGGCCTGATGATACTGAGAGGGAATGCATACGTGGTCCCAGAGATGCCGGGTTGGGAGATTGGTCTCGTCGTCTGGATCCGGGCTCTACTGTCACGATCTTGCTCTGTGATGTTCGTGCTGGATCGGTGTTGTAATGCTGCTCGCTCCCGTGTCTGGATCTCGAACCACCGGGGATCGAGACGCTGGAATGAGGACCATGTCTGTAATCCTGTCGAGGTGGACTTGCTGGCCGTCCATACCCACCAGCAGGATTATACGAAGTCTCCGTTCTCTTCGAATACGTGATCGTTTCCTCCGGTTTCGCATATTCCCATTTAGCTGGTTCGGCATACTGTCTGCCCGGTCCTTGGGGTTCAGGATACGGCATCTGGGCTGGATATCCTCCAGGTGGTTGATATCCCGATGGAGAAGGCGGTCGAGCGTATTGACCTCCTGGAGGAGGTTTATATCCCGACGGCGAAGGAGGCTGGACGTATTGCGGCGCACCATGAGAAATGCCCGCCGCAGCAGCAATACTATGATGACCAATCTGCGCATTAAAACTTGCACCCCTCTCCCTCCCACTATCCCTCTCCTCATACCGTCTAGCATCGTATTCTCCTCCGGGTGGGATATATTTCCTCGCATCGACCTCGTACTTCGATGGGGGAGGCCCTCCACCCCCGCCATATCCCTTATTAGCATAATAATCCTTCTCCCTGCCCCTCCCACCCTCATAACTCTTCGTCGTCCTCTCGTCCTCCACAGTTGCCTGATACGCACCCGGCATAGCATATCCCCTGCCCGCACCCGCACCAGGCGGCGACGAGTCTCGGTCTCGATATTGGGACAATGAACCGTAGGAGCTTCGTGGGTCCCGAGGATCGCCTCTTGGCTCGGCCGTCACGACTGCTGGACGGTCTTCGTAGCCGCCTGGGACGCCATATCTACTTGGATCTTCGTATCCTCGCGGGGGTTCGTCGTAGCTTCGTGGAGGAGAAGGTGCTCTTGCTGTCTCGGCTCGAGATGCGTACTCGTCGACTCTGGAGCGGGATCTCTCGCGCTCGTCTCGACGGCCAGGGGATTTCGAGCGACCCCTCCTTCGGTCGTCGCGTGGATCGAGAGACATTGTTGTTGAGTGTTGTGTTTCTCAATCCGGTGGAGGACAATTGCTCAGTCCTAGCTCGTATATCCAGACGCTGCAATTGAAGTTGCTAACAATAAGAGGTAAAGAGGAAGAAGAATAGAAGAGAGGAGAAGAGGAGAAGAAAAACCGCGATCGCTCGATCAGCTTTCCTAATTTCAGCTTTGTTGGCTGACAGACGGAAATGCTCTAGTGAGGGGTGAGAAATGGAAGGGCGGCTGCCCAAACACACAAACTCAGCGGGGCATGACAGCGCCTTTATCGTGCAGCGCAGTAGCTTGCATCCAGCGCATAAAAACCATAGCTGAGAGCGCCACCAAAAAACATTGGGGGCTATTTTGTTAAGCGGCAGCGTATGAAAGAGCAGCATCGTAAGACAACGCATCGTCTAAGAAGAAGGGAAATGCACGTCGGGATGCTGTGCGAGTGCTATTATGGTGGTACATCGTTTTCTGCTTCTGAGCATCAAGAAGGTCGAGGGTCGTTGGTGAGAGAGAAGAGATCAGATCTTGCCGGGGTCCAAAGACAATTGCAGGGGTTTTCAGCCCTGTACCTTGGCGCCAACAAACTCAGGACGACGGCATCACCGAGTACAAGACGAAACAGAGTCAACGACACTTAGCTTAGGATGCTGTGATGATCGGAAACTAATGCCTCGCTTGATGGCCGCTCGGGAAGAGGCAAGTCAATCGGGAAGTAAACACAGCTGGTATCAGCTGACCTGCATCACAGTTCTATGAGATTAGAGCACAGCTGGCTCTGAGTATCATAGGTCATTTAATAGGCTACCTTGTAAGCTGCCCTCCATTTCTCAGCAAGTCTCAACGGCCACCATCCTCTACTTCCTAAACGACTTGGACGAACTGGCCAACACCTGGCACTCCGTCTACCAAAACATAAACCACATATGGTCCGGGTGGAGCCACATTGTGGTTGAGTGGACCATTGACATACAGTGTTTGAGCTGGTCCTCCACGTCCAGACTTGGTGATATCGAGGTTCAACATGCGATGGCCCATGTGAACGGAATGAGTCACGAATCCTCCGTGGTAAAGAACGACCTTGACATTATCCGAGTAGTGTGGTGGGATGAAAGTGATAATCATCTGGCTTCCATCTGCACGTACAGTCTTGTTCTCGATGACAATGTTCGTTGGTCTTTGATTGGCCTTGTCTCCTTGGAGATATGGAGGAACATAGTTCTCTACGCGCCACTCAGTAGCATAAGGATTGGCGGCATTCGGTTGAAGAAGTGGCATCTCCACAGGATTCGAGCCAGCGACCATGATTGTGCCGTCTAGAAGCAAGAGCGCCACTGAGTGATAAAGTCGAGGGATGCTGGAACGAGCAAGGGTGGTAAATCGCAGACCGAGGGGCTTTGCTGGATCGTATAGCAGGGCTTCCATGGCAGGTGTGTCCATCAAGCTGAATCCTTGGGCTCCTCGGCTTCCACCGTTCATCCAAACGACTGTTCCATCAGGAAGAAGAGTGCCTTCAACCATACCACGTCCTTCGGGCATGGCGTCCATTTCCCATTTGGCGTCGGCATTGAGAGGTTGGATGCGACCGCAACTGGGATCCGTTGGGCTGGTAATGTCCTGATAAGCACCCCCACCGCAAATGATGACATCCGGAGCCCAATTGTTCTTGCTGGAAAGAGGAAGAAGAACACTGCCGCCGGTATTGGGATACGTACGGTAGTCGCCTGGAAGATCTGGTAATTCCTTGACTACAGTGTTGGATCCAACATTGAAGACCTGGGAAGCTTTCGATACGAAGACGAACAATGTGCCATCGCTGAGAAGATGAACGAATGGGTACATGTAGTATGGCTGATTCTTCTTCAGGATTCCCATTTCAATGTTGGCTCCTCGAGTAACCGCATTAGCATTCAGGATCTCATACGTCGGGTTATTGTTGGCGAGGACAGTTGGATCGAGACCATTCAAGCTTCCGGAAGCAACGAAGATTGTTCCGTCGGGCATAGTTTGTGCAGTGGCATACCAACGAGCGCTTGCAAGCTTGTTGCCGGGCTCACTCCAGCTCTTTCCATTGAGATTCCCATCCGTAGACGATCTGTCGAGATAGCGAATGGCGTTGAAACCGTTACCGATATTGGGATCCAACCAGGTCAATGGACCGTTGCCACCGACAGAAATTACACGTCCGTCTGGAAGAAAAGTTCCTCCGGAGCAGAATGCGTTGGTGGCATATTCGAGTGGTACTGCCGTGTTGGTGTTGGGATCGTACTCGGAGGACATAGCATAGTATCCATTAGCGGTCCGCAATTGGGTGTAATTCTCTAATTTGTCGAGGAAGAAGACACGGCCATTGGGCATGAGACCAGCGTGCATGGCAGGAACGCCGGCTTGGCCTACCACGCGGAATGTTCCCCCGTTTGGAGCAGCTGGTGCAGGGCTAGGACCTGGAGCAACAACAGCAGGGGCATTCAAGCAGTTGCCAGATTGACATCCAGCGCCACAATGAGCACTTGTCTTTCCACTGGTACTTGTCAGACATGCCACTTCTGAGGAACATATTCACGTACCAGAATCCGTACATGGAACAGCAGTTTCCATTGGGCCAATTTCCACAGACAGTATCGCCATTGGAACCTCCACATGATCCATCGCTTGTGACTCGTGCAGTTGCTGTTGCTTCAGGTGCCATCGAAGTTTTGACTGGACCGATCACAGGCTCTCCAGATGTGGCAGCTGGCGCGGTTGGCTTTCCGTCCTTACAACCGCTCTGGCAGCCGTTCGCGACGAGGCAGTGCCCATCGGTAGTTCCACAGAATCTATATCAAAAAAAAGTTAGTCTTCCGTCTCGAAATAATATCAGTTGACATGCCCGTAAAGAGAGCAGCAGCCACCATATGGTCCTCTCAGATCACATGTAGCGCCGCCAAACTTGGATCCGCACTGTCCGTCACCTTGAGGGCAGCTCCTGAGGGGTTGGCTTTGATGTTGATAATTTCGCTTCGGCTGTGTGCTTCGTGGGTGATATCAATCATAGTCTGGGGCTAGACGATGACTTGTGGGTAGATGTGCTTGAGATTTGTGGTGATGGCTTTGATGTGGATGTTTTTTTTGGAGATAGAGGGGAATTTGGATACCGGCTTCGGCATTGAGGATTTGCCGGTAATAGGTATACTTATGAAGGGTTTGTACAGCCCTTTGGGCATTTGTTTGAAACGAGGCAGTGATCAGGAGTTGAGCCACAGAAACTTAGGAAACAGATGGTGGTAAATGGCAGGTACATGGCAAGTAAAACCAGAAGGGAAATGACAAAGTGTATGGACACCCACCCGTACTGAGAGCAGCAACCACCATATGGACCCTTGGGATCACAGGCTGCGCCACCGAATTTCTATCGGTGTCAGCACATATGTCTCCAGCAGGGTTAGAAGACTCACAGCACCACATTGGCCATCACCTCGAGGAGCAACGCCGGTGCTTGTTGGAGATGGTGCTGGAGAGCATCCAGATATACAACCAGTACCGCAATGGCTAGCAATGTCAGCATGTCCAGAGAGCACGACTGCCAGACTCACTCTGCACTATTTCCACACCAGCCATATTGCTATTCCGTCAGCGATGCTCTGCTCATACTAGAACTCCACCTACCGAGCAACATCCACCAGTATAAACCTTGCTGTTTGGGTCACAGATCGTATTCCCATGTTTAGGACCGCAGCTACCATCGGTGGAATATGGACCATCTCTAGTCTGAACCTTGGCAAGCTCTGGGTTCAATGTTGGATGTTGGATGAAATCGTTGCGTTCTTGAGGATAGCATCTATCCATGTCAGAAAAGGCGCTCTTAGGTGGTCGGAAAACCTACTGCCCAGTTAGGTCACAACCTTGGCCCCGCAAACAACCATGGTATATTCGAGGATCGGTGAGGTTGCAACTCAATGGAACATGCTTGAAGATGATGTTGGAGGAGACGAAGGTCGCAAGGCCGAGAAGAAGAGTAATAACCCTCATGATTCCTGAAGCTGTTTAAAGTCAATTGGGGTTCGAAGCCTGCGTATGTGCCTTGGGGGTGCTCTTTGTGCTTTGACTTGGGGATGTTTGCGATGGTGCGTCGCTTGGTGGTACAACTGCAAATGCTTGGTTGTGGGAAGCTGCATGAAGCCGGTCTTAAATTGAGAGAATGTGGAACTGGACAACTTACGGTGAGGGTATTAGGTGTGTACAAACGGATTGAGAGGTTGAAATCGGATGTAAGGAGAAGAGAAATAATGTAACGAGTGTGGAGTAGGTTGAGTGAAAGAGAGATGCAAGACCGAAGCCTTGCGAGGAACGAATGTATTAAAGGTGAGGAATACGAAAATGGGGATGGAGGAGAAGATGAGAGCTGCGCCGGATGAGGCTGATAAATCTCGACATTACCTAGAAACCTACAAACGGAAGGAACGGAAGCGAGAACAAGACTGGGAAAGCGGTAACGAGGGGAAGACTCGACTGTCTCAATTAATATCAAAACTTTCAAATTCCAATATCGAATTTGACTTTGTCCAGGTCCAAACGTGCCTTTTAATTTCCATCCACGGCGGGAGGCTCTGGGGACGCTCCATGCAAAACCGGACATTTTCAGCTTGAGGTTGAAGGATATTACCCGGAGCTAGAGGAAGGGCCTTGACATTTGGGATCGAGAAAGTCTACAACTTCTCGAAACGAAAAACAATGGAGAAAACTCACCGGAACTTCATCGTTCAAGTTTGCGGGTTGATTCTACGACTGCAAAGATTTCGTGGTGATGTATTTTGTTGAGGTTGGCGATCTCGCGAAGCTGCAGAAAAGGGGTCACACCAGATCTAATTTTGACATCAAGATCCAGAGCTTTTCTTTTTCAGCTCACATGGGAACTAGAATAGCGCTGTGTTTTTTCAGATGATCTCCACCTCCTGGGAACACGAGGTATGGTCTTGGACTTTGTCTGGAGGCTGTGGTCTGGACAAGCTTCCTCAAGCTTTTGGCTGGCTGCTCGGTTGGATGTGATGGCCGCCCCTTCTCTTGGAATTGACCCAGACCGATGCTGCTGGGAGTCTGGGGATGGAGCTTTGAAGTTCTTGTCATCGGCCGAGTCATTTTTGCTGCCGAGGTAGCTGCTCCCACTGCGGCATAATAATGCGCCCTCCTCGTCCCCCTCCTCTTTATTCTTGACTTTATGGAAATAATGGTCCAACAGGCAGTGTCGGCTGAAGCTCTTCCTTTCAACCTCTTCACCAACTTAAATCCTTCTTCGAGATCCCCAGTACCTTCGCCATACCCGCCGCAACCGGTTCACTCTCAACCTCTCCTTTCCTAAACTCTCTCCCCTGTGCTCCATTCACACTGCCAATATCTTCCATCTCGCCGTGCGCCTCCCCTTCCCCATCAAAAACCCCTAGATCCAACCGCCACCTTTTAACCTCCTCCGACACAGCTTCCTCCCACCTCTTCACCAACGGATGCGCCGCCGCCACGTCCGGGAAAACCACCTCTCCTTCCCCTTCTCTAGGGATCTCAAAGCTCCAAATCCCATCCTTCCCCCAGTACTCCCTCCCAAAAACACTCTCCGTGCCCAACTCCCTCTTCGCACTATCCACCATGCCCTCCATCCTTCTCCTCTCCCCATCCATTCCCTCTCCCCTCACCCCCGCGAGAATCCCCTCCAACATCCCCAAAATCTTCCCAATCTTCAAACCCAGCACAGCGCCTAGCCCGTACCCTTCATCGAAGCCCGCTTGCACGCTTTCGGCTTTCCCTTTTGTAACGCCGTCTCTGTAACCTTCTGTTTCGTGTTTTTCGCGCAGGCGGGGGATGTCAGAGGGTTCGAGGTTGCCCCTGGTGGGGTGTAGAGGGGAGGAGGGTGCGGAGCCAAAGACGTCGTCGAGAGAGTCATTTGTGTAGAGGATGGGTGTTTCGTCTGCCATTGTAACTGCTAGAAGAGGAATCCCAATGGAGAGGGAGTTGTCGTGTTGTATCATGCTCGTAGATTGTGATGTTGAAGGAAGGCTGACTCGTGCTGTGATTGAGAAAAAAATGGTCCCCCTCATTCTGCCCCGCGTCTGCCAAGCATCAGCCTCATCTCCAAAAAATCTCCTGACTTTCTCGTGACCAAGACCGGGCGAGTGCATCCTGTAATTTTCCAAAGAGCAAACGCCTGTATAGCAATCAATAAGAGAAATATCTGGCATAAACAAGGCTTTCTAGCCTACATGGATAGGCCTTAAACAGGTCCTGAACGCCACGCTGGAGTAGTGGTTAACTCGTCTGCTTCCCAGGCTCGCTTTGTCCAACACAGGGTTGACCAATAAGCAGGATACCAGGGTTCGAACCCCTGGCGTAGCACATGACAAGACTCCTAGGCTATCCTATGATCTACTTTTTGAAGTTATTTCATTGACCCGTTGAGTCTTGAGGAATTTTTGAAGGTTTGTTTGCTTCCAAGCGAGCACTGAAGTTAAGCGAGGCGGTTGTTTCCCCCTTCTTCTCGCTACCCCTGGGCTTTAGACGGCTGAGCTGCAATGGATAGCCTAGAGGAGTCATCTCTGGAAATTACTTTCTCTCTAAAGCAAGGACGAACTATCCTGTGCCTTCTTTGCCTTTGTCATGTGCAGGCCATGCTTGTCCCCGTGTTGCGACTGAGCAAACGGACGTCAACGGTTTGCATGGCATGGTTTCAGCGGCGCCGTGGCAGAGGCAGAGGACCCGAGACCCTTTTTTATTACCAAGCTCCAATAATGAATGTAAGATGCAGGGACGCGTTGAGATTCTTAGTCGGAGTTTAATCGTCATGGCAAGCTCAAAACAGTGTTTGCGAAAGACGCAAAAAGGGCCAGGCAAGTACCGGGCTTTGGAAACAAAGAGTTTCAACTCTTTTATCATAGATTCGAAAATGAATGTTTCATTCTCGCACTGTGGCATCAGTGGTAGTGCCATTTCTCTCATTGATTCAGTCGACTTACGGATTTGACACAGTGGAGGAGCAACTGGAATAAAAGCCGCAGCATATCCAAAAGTCTAGCTATGCATAGGTCTGATCAGAACCCTTGGAGATGACAGTTTTACTTGCACTATTGTGTCTCGTAGGTTCCTGTTCTTGCGCGATGGAATACGATTGAGGGGCCATGTGTGGGGTATTTACCTTGCATGGTGTGACTGTATCAAAAATCTATTCAACAGACTCTCAAAGAGAATCTCTAGTCTACTAGTCAGATAATGTTTTTTATTTGAAGACACCTGAAGAAGAGTGGAGTTGATGAGCGCAGGCAGAAGTAACTTACAATCAAAAGCACCCCTCGGCATCCAATATGACGTGTTTTAACCCACCATCACATGTAGAATCCAGTATGGCCCCAAAGCATTTACCTCCTTGCTGCTGCCTCTCTCGCCACTGCTTGCCCGAGGATATCTTCCCACAGCTCATCCACCTCGACCTCTCCAGCATACAACTTCTCCAAGTCGTCACGTAAGCAGCGAAACATGCTGTCCTGAAATACCACGGGTAGTTACGGCGATCCATTTGTCTCAGCCAAATAATCTCCAACCACAAACAGATTTTTTGTGACAAATCAATCTTCGGCTGCAAGATTGTTCTCAAGAATCGCATGTTTTCAACTTGTCCGGCGAAGGTTCTGAAGTCGATTAAGAAATTTTGAAGATTGCGTTCGGCAACGTTCAACTGTGAGAAATGCAAACCCTGTTCTAAATTAGTACATCAGAACTTGATATCGGACAATATTTGCCTTACCTGAGGTGACTTGAAGGTGCCTCGGTCCTCTACCAGCTGGTGAAAACTGATCGACATTTCATACTTGAAATACTTACACACTCGTTTTTGGTACTGAAGTGCAGTCTCATTTTGGAAGAATGCATTCAATCTTTTGATCTCATCATTGTAGAGTGCTTTAAAGTCAGCAAGCTTGTTGGGCTGGACTTCATCCTGATCGTAAGTTTGTTTTGTTGATAACTTGCCGATGTTAGAGGTGGCCAGCCAATATGGTCCAGAGGCGTACATACACTTTCAAGATCGATGCCACCAAGGCATTATTTCCCTGTCCCCACCTAGCCTGATCAGCATGATCCCAAATGTCTACCTTCATACTACTTGTATCATCCAGGTCCAAAGAGATCGTATGGGCAAGCTCCAATGGCCGCTGGCAGATCAATTCTCCATCCACAATATTCTTCGCCCTCATAGCGCTCGCAGCATTCGCAAACTTGACGTAGCCAGTTTTCCGACCTTGTGAACCGGTGTTCGAATCCCCGTTTGGGACAAGGTCGACGCGTACGAGACTATGGCAGTGGGAAAAAATGTCGAAGATACGCTTGGGTAGCAGTCGAGTCTCGTGGCACACGACGAAAGCGCCATTCATTTGTTGCTGGTTGTCTTCCATCTTGATGTTGTGTACTGAACTTTCCTGAAAACCTAAGGTGTTAAGTTCAATAAATCTGAAGAGAGAGGACGATCGGCAAATTTAAGCCGGTTCCTTTTGGGGTGAATTGTTTCCGCGGTCGGCGCTCCGACAGCAACGCGTTCCAACGGTCGGTGAATCTTCAAGGCCGAAATGAGTCTCAGTCTCATTTCCTTAAGGCCATTTTGATATTGAGTTGGCTGTGCGCAAGGATATCTGGCGGATCTGGTGAATGCAAGTTTGTGGATTCGTCGCGATGCTCCGAAGTTTCTCAACCCGCCCCACTGGCGGAATATTCATCGCCAAAACAGGCTAGACACCTTCAGTTGTAACATTAGGCAAGACATATATCTCGAGCTGCCGCTTCATTCAATCGACGTGTTGAGTTGCCTTAGTGATTCGCCGAACTTTTTTGAATTCACTTTTCAGGCATCTCATCGCGCTCGACAACAAGCTACCGGAATAGGCAAAGCGTCTCGCTTAAACTTTACAACGAGATTCTGCCTCGCGTTATCGAATCGAACATCCTTTTCCACCCTCAGCTTAGTCGCCGCAATCACTATAACCTCAGCAATTCGTTCGCAGCTGCTTCAAAGCCCAGTCCCAATCCGTCCAACTCCACATTTCAACGCGCACGGAGACGGCGAAGGCGACGGTGAGGTTCTACAAGAGCGTTGCTTGAAATACCGATTGTTGTGCTCAAAGCACCCATCTTAGAATGATCTTGAACATGCTAAGGCTATTTCATCGGTCACCCAAAGACCCCCGTCCATCCCGGATTAACCGTGCCCATCGGATCATAGAAACACGCATACCGCCTCCGGCACTTCGATGTTGGAGGATCGTGTAGGTGTAAAGAAGCTTGCATTGGAATGATTGTTTGAAGTGAGGATTATATACAGGTACGCTAAGCCAGGAGCGCCTTCCGTAACATGCCCACTATCAAAGGATCGCTGTCCGCAGTAAAGGAAGAAAGAAGCTCAGCGTGTTATAGTCCCCAAGTAAAGCCGTCCCCAGCCTGGGATACGCTACACTTTGGCCAGCGGTGCAGCTTCTTGAAGGTATTTGAGGTCGTAGAAGGAAGATCGCTTTAAATAGGCTGTTGCATAGGGCGGACTTTTCGTGGGTTTTTTCCCCCACCCTACTTATGGGCCCCCATAAGTAAGGGATTTTAAGATGTAAAACCCTATAAAGAATTTTAATTTAAGTCCCCTACTTATAAGGATTTGTGATTTTTTTTATATAATTTATAGGTTTTTTTTTAATATAGTTTAATTAAAATCAAAAATAAGCTTTCAAATTATATATATAATAATTATATTTTAATAAAGAATATTACGTTAAAAAATAAAACAAGATAATATTATTTATTAATCTTTTTATTAATTTTAAAAATAAGGCTTTATTATATAAAGATCTTTTTATTAATTTTTAATTTTAATTAATATATTTATTTTAAGCTTTTATAAGTATTAAAATGCCTTATATTTTATAAGTGTTTAATATAAAAGAAACTCTTAAATTAATAATAGTATAATATAATCGTGAATAATTTATACTTATATTAGCCCACTTTAAATATTAATATTTATATTATTATCTCTTTTTCCCTTTATATTTAGATTTACCTTTAGACCTTATATAATTAAAGTAAATTTTTTTAAAGTCTTATTAATTAATTTTTTTTAATTTATTTATTTAAATATAATTCCGCTTATTATTATATTTACCGTTAATAATAGTAAACATAACTATTTTATTAACATAAGTAATATTACTTATTATCTTACGGATTTTATAAATAAAAGTTATATCTTTTTATTAAATAATAACTTTTTTAACATAAATGGCAAATAAATTAGTTATTAAATAATTAATAAAAAGATTAATAAAAGATAAGGAATATTATTAACAGCTTTAGTTGTCTCTAAGTTTTCTTGAATTTTAGGAGCCTTAGGCATCTATAGTCACGCGGAAATCTCTACACTAGTTTGATTTTTCCCAGTGGTAAAAAAATCTGTTAATTTTGCCCTCTTATGATTGGTCATAAATACGTGGACCGAGCTTTGACTACAGCGTGACTATCTCGTGATTTATTGACAGCTTTAGCTGTCTCTACGTTTTCTTGAATTTTAGGAGCCTCAGGCATTTACTTAAGTCATGCGGAAATCTCTACACTAGCTTGATTTTCCCAGTAGTGAAAAAATCTGTTAATTTTTACCCTTTTCTGATTAGTAATTAATATATGGACCGAGCTTTAACTGCTTTGTGATTAAAACATGACTTATAAAAGAGGTTATAATAATAAAAGGTGGTGTTAATTATACGATATGCAACAAAACCTTAAGAGTGCGGGAGTGCGGGAGTGCGGGAAGTTTAAAAAGCCCCACTTTTAATAGGGAATTTATTTAAAAATCATATATCATTATGAGTTTTTAACTAAAATATAAAATAAGACCTGTTTTAGAATCAGCTTGATTAGCTTATTAAAATAGCCTTTTTAAATTTATAATAATTATTATAATTATAAAAATATTAATTATTAAAGAATTATTTTTTAAAAAAATATTTAAAAGTCGTGCATCACTATGAGTTTTTAAGTAAAATATAAAATAAGACCTGTTTTAAAATTAGCTTAATTAGCTTATTAAAATGGCTTTTTCAGATTTATGGTTATTAATAAAGTTATAAAGATATTAATTATTAAAAAAACATTTTAGGGTTTTTATTATTTAAAAGTTGTGCATCACTATGAGTTTTTAAATAAAATATAAAATAAGACCTGTTTTAAAATTGGTTTAATTAGCTTATTAAAATGGCTTTTTCAGATTTATGATTATTAATAAAGTTATAAAAATATTAATTATTAAAAAAATATTTTAAGGTTTTTATTATTTAAAAATCGTGTATTATTATAAGTTTTTTTTAAGTAAAATATAAAATAAGACCTGTTTTAAAACCAGCTTAATTAGGTTATTAAAATGGCTTTTTCAGATTTATGATTATTAATAAAGTTATAAAAATATCAATTATTAAAAGAATATTTTAGATTTTTTATTATTTAAAAATCGTGTATTATTATAAGTTTTTTTAAGTAAAATATAAAATAAGACCTGTTTTAACATTAGTACTTATAATAATACTTATAATATTACTACCTTTCATATTATTACTTTTAATATTACTACTTTTAATAATATTATATTAAAATTAAGTAATATTAAAGCTGTCACCTATTAATCTCTGATTGGTCCCGTAGTAAATTTATGGTTATAAGTGTAATAAAGGGTAGTGTTGATTGTACGACGTGTAACAAAACCTTAGAAGTGCGGGAATGCGGAAGTGCGGGAGTACGGGAAGGAAGTTTAAAAAGCCCCACTTTTAAAGGGGAATTTATTTAAAAGTCGTGCATTACTACGAGTTTTTAATTAAAATACAAAATAAGACCTGTTTTAAAATCAGCTTAACTAGCTTATTAATATGGCTTTTTAGATTTATAATAATTATTATACTTATAAGGATATTAATTATTAAAAAGATATTTCTAAAGAAATTTTATTTAAAAGTCGTGCATTATTACGAGTTTTTAATTAAAATACAAAATAAGACCTATTTTAAAATCAACTTAATTAGCTTATTAATATGGCTTTTTTAGATTTATATTAATTATTATACTTATAAGGATATTAATTATTAAAAAGATATTTTTAAAGAAGTTTTATTTAAAAGTCGTATATTACTATAAGTTTTTAAGTAAAATATAAAATAAGACCTATTTTAAAATCAGCTTAATTAGCTTATTAATATGGCTTTTTAGATTTATAATAATTATTATACTTATAAGAATATTAATTATTAAAATAATATCATACAATTAATTAATCAAAAAGTTAAAATTAAACTAATTTTCATTTTATTTTAACACATAAGCTAATAAACGGCTATTTATAAGAAATATTATTAATAAAACTTATTAAAATAAAAAGAACATATTTAAAAATGAAAATATTATTATTATAATTTAAATATTAAGCTTAATATATAATTAAAAGTAAATATTAAAAATTTACTTTAATGATTTCTTTTATATAAAATTAATTTAAAGATTAATTAATATATGTATAATATTATTTATTACATTATTAAGTAGACTATAAAATAAACTAACTAGTAAACTATCAAATATAATATTAAATAAAGTACTTATTAAATTATTTATGAAATTCAATAATTTAATAATTAAATAGTTTAATAGTTTAATAGTTTAATAGTTTAATAGTTTAATAGTTTAATAGTTTAATAGTTTAATAGTTTAATAGTTTAATAGTTTAATAGTTTAATAGTTTTAAAAATAAGCTTTTCTTTAAGTCAATATAATTATAATTAATATAAAGGCCTCGCAGAGTCCCCGGAGGGCCCCCGGAGGGCTTGCGGAGCATTAGAAACTAAAAAATACTTATTATTATATTTATAATATTACTTATAATATTATATTAGAGTTAAGTAACATTAAAGCTGTCACCTATTAATCTCCGATTGGTCCCCTAGTATACTTTTAAATTTTATTATTAAAAAGGCCTCGGCGGCTTTTTAAAGACATATAATCGTATTAAATTAAAAGTAATAATTATTTTTAAAACTTATAGTGATTTTTTAAATAATACGTTAAAATGAAAGTTTTAGAATTAATAATTTAATTAATTTTTAATAATAATGGATTTCTTTAAAAAATAATAATTAAAAAGATTAATATATATTTATTAATCATTTTATTAATTACTTATTTTTTAGTTTATATTTATGCGGCTTTTTTATAATAATAATGGTTTTATCACTTTTTTCACATTAAGCCGTTTTACTTTAGTTATAAGCTTTTGTTTTAACGGTTTAAATATAGCTGCTTTTAATGTTTACTTAATAAAGGTAAAGCGACTATGCCTTTTTTTTAATAATTATATAATAACGCTTTTAATAAACGCTTTTAAAAAGTACCGTAAAATCAATTGGGCGTTACTTTTAGTAGAAATATATTAGCTTTGTTTATTATAAAAAAGAATTAATAATAATTTATTAATTAATTTATTAATTAGATTTACGGGTTTTATTAAAAGTACGAGAATTAAAAGGTTATATAAAACTAAGTGAAGAATTAATAAGAAGCGTTTTTTTATGTACTTAATGATTTAAAAATTATGAACAAGTATTAAGTATAAAAAAACTATTAAATGTAAAAAAAACAGTTAAATACATAAGATTCTTACAAAAGTTTAATATTATTAACGGATTTTCAAGGCTTTTTATTTAATTATTTAAATAAGTAATAAAATCTTAAAATAAATTAATAAAAATTATTAATTAATAAAATAAGAAATATACTGTTCTCATTAAGTATAAACTTTTTAGTTTTTATATTAATTCTATTTCCTTACTCATAACCATCTTGATTTTATAATTAATTTTAAAGCTTTTATTCACTATTAGACTTATTAATTGTACGCGTAAAAATCGTATTATTTTCAGTAAGCTTAACACAAGGCTTATTTTAATTAATAACAACTGGAAATAAATTTTTAAGTATTAATTTAAAGGTTATTAATTATAAGGCCGTAATACTTATGTTATTAAGATCTATATTAGTTAATATAATATTTAAATTATATAATTAAAAAAATTTTTTTTATAAGATTATTATATAACTTTCTTAGCTTTACGTTCATTTTCCAAGTCTACGATGATATTTGAAAAAGGCCTAAATACGATTAATAAAAGAATTAATAAAATTAAAAGGTTTATATATATATTATAAAGTATAATTAATAAAAAGAAAAAAAAGAGTAAGGGATTTTTTTTGGTTTATAATATATATAGGACGGTTGCCTAGCGTTAGCGAGCTCTTAGTAATAACTCTGCACAGCTATTACCTAATTTACGCGACAACTACTGTCGGTGCAGTACCGGTGGATTACGCAAAGATATATTAAAGTAAAGTAGTCAATATAGTTTTCAGTAAAGTGGGTAATAAAATCTGTGTATTCTTAAGAAAGTAAGAAAGATCCCTTATTATATATTCTTTTGAATAACCCCTATAACAAGTCCGTTATAGTTCCGATTACTCCTTAGAACTGTTAGATCTATTATTCTTAATAGCCAAGGTATAACTCTTAAAGATTATTATGGTATTATTTAAGTGGCGTTTTTTATATAATATAATAAGATTATATAACCCTTATAGACTAATACCGATAATACTTCTTTTAGAAAGACAGATCGGAATTTTAATATAATAAAAAAAAGTAGGGGTAATATAGACTTTAATAAGCCAAAAAGAAACGTTTTATAAAGACAGTGCACTAAAGAACATAATAATATATAATATATAAAAGAAAAAGAGTTAAAATAACAATAATATAAAAGATATAACCTTAAAATCATCGGAAAAAAAAACCAAGAGATATTAAGAAACAGAATAATACAATAATTCATAGTAAAGGCCCGAAAAAGGTCTGAAATCCATTTGTAACGGCTCTATACTAATTACATTAAAGGAGTTGTTGATTTGGGGCCGGAAATTGACAATATATAAGTTAAGTAAAGTCTATTAATAACTTAAGCGAGGCTTATCGATTTTTTTATTATCCTTTTATTTTATATATACCTTAAAAGGCTCCCCAGAAATTTACTTTTTCTTCTTAATAATAATGAATTACCGTTAATATATTAAAATCCATTGATTTTGTACTAAAGCTAAGGTAATCTTAAATACCTCTCAATTAATAACTTTAATCTATTAATAATAAGTCAATTATCCTTTAAATCAGTACTTGGACTTGTTTTAGAGTTGTTTCGGTGTTATATTTTGATATTAATAATAACATAGTGCTAATTCCGGTACCATTTAGTACTTTCGTGGTTGCTTACTGCGAATGTTATATTTAATACATCTGCGCTTAGGCACGTGGTTTAGAGTACTTTTGTGTTTTTGATAATCCTAAGTTGAAAAAATACAATTATTATATTAAATAAAAATAAAAAATGCCGCTTTATAAATAAATCCCTAAGGACTATTTGTAAACCCGGTTTATAGGTCAGCCATAAATCCGAAAGAGATCTGAATATGTTCTGTATTTAATATAAATATAGTTCCCTTAGTTCGTTAACACTGAGTTTAATACTTTAGTTCGTATAGTTAATACTAAACCATTCGTCTTAACAGACCTCTCTGCCGCCGCAGAGTCGATTACCGCTATATTATTAGTTACTTCGGTAGAGGTATTAAAAACAAAAGACTAACTGGTGTTTGCCTTGTTAAAAAAGACTCGGGCCTTTTAAGTCAGATTTAGTTAACTTATTGATACTTAACTAGTATATAACCTTTCTTGGTATAATATCTGATTCTAGTTAATAACCGGTTTATATATAAGACTTGATCGTTTAAGTTAAAGAAATAACGGTAACTTTAAGCCATATTAATAAGATAATATTTAACGTTTATACTTAGGCCGTAAAGGCTTGAAATAAACGTAAGGTTCTTATTAAAGCAAGACCTAATAATAAGTGTCTTTGTTATAGTATATTGATAAAAAAAAGAGTTTAGAGTTGTTTATAAATAGCTTATACGGTATAAATAATAAATAGGCCTTGTTTTAGATTGGCTTTGTAGTAAGTTCTTTATAGTAATGTTTTCTTTAAACCCTTGTATAAAAATAACCTTTTGTGGTAAAACCGGTAGTTAAGTCCTTGTTAGAGTATTATTATAAGGCTACCCGTTAGTGCTTTAAATTAGAAGGTAAATAAATACAAATTCAAGTTGTCTTTTGTTTTTATAAACTGAATAATTATAGTATGTAAACAAGTGAAATAAAATAAATAAATAAAAAACCTTACCGTTTGCTTCTATAAATTGTAGTAATATGTATTAATTTAAAAATTCGCAGTAATATTTAAAAACCTGGCATATCAGATCAAGTACTTAAAAAAACCTAAGCCTTAATATTTTATAAATGTTGGTGCAGTACTAGTGGATTACGCAAAGATATATTAAAGCAAAGGGGTTAATATAATCTTTAATAAAGTGGGTAGTAAAATCTGTCTATTTTTAAGAAAGTGGGAGAGATCCCCTATTATATACTCCTCCAAATGACCCTTATAACATGTCCATTACAGCTTCGATTACCCCCTAGAATTGTTAGATCTATTATTTTTAATAGCCAAAGTATAACCTCTAAAGATTATTATAGTATTATTTAAGTGGCGCTTTTTATATAGCATAGAGAGATTACATAACTCCTGTAGACCAACACCGGCAATACTTCTTTTGAAAAGACAAATCAGAATTCTAATATAATAAAAAAAAAGCAGGGGTAATATAGACTTTAATAAGCCAAAAAAGCGTTTTGTAAAGATAGTATACTGAAGAGTATAATAGTACATAATATATAAAGTAAAAAAGAGCCAAAAATAACAATGACATAAGAAATATAATATTAAAATTATCAAAAAGAAAAACCAAGAGATATTGAAAAATAGAATAATACAATAACTTGTAGTATAGGCCCAAAAGAGGTCCGAAATTTATTTGTAATGGCTTTATATTAATTATATCAGGGGAGTTGTTAATTTAGGGCCGAAAATTAATAATATATAAGTTAAGCAAGGTCTATTAATAATTTAAGCAAGGTTCATGGACCTTTTTATTATCCCCCTATTTCATATATACTTTAAGGGTTTCTTAGAAATTTGCTTTTCTTTTTTTAATAATAACGAATTACCGTTAATGTACCAAATCCATTGATCTTGTATTAAAGCTAACATAATTTTAAAAACCTTTTAATTAATAATTTTAATTTATTAATAGTAAGTTAATTATTCCTTAAATTAGTATTTGGATTTGTTTTGGGGCCGTTTTAGTGCTATATCCTAATACTAATAATGACGTAATGCTAATTTCAGTGCTATCTGGCGCCTTTGCGGTTATTTATTATAAATGTTGCGTTTGGTGCGTTTGTATTTAAGCGCGTGGTTTGAAGTACTCTTGTGTCTTTAATAATATCAAATTAAAGAAGTGCAGTTATTGTACTAAGCAGAAGGAAGAATACTGCCCCATAAGTAAATCCCTAGGAATTACTTGTGATTCCGGTTTATAAGTTAATTATGAATTTTAAAGGGGATTTGAATATATTTCATATTTAATATGAATATAATTCCTTTGGTTTATTGATATTAAGTTTGATACTTTAGTTTATGCGGTTAATGCCAAATTATTTGTTTTAGTAAACCTCTTTGCCGCCGTAGAGTCGATTGCCGTTGTGTTATTGGTTGCTTTGGTAGAGGCACCAAAAATAAAAGACCAGTTGGCGTTTGCTTTGTTGAAAGAGACTCGGGCCTTTTGGGTTAGATTGGGTTAATTTATTAACATTTAGCTAATATATAATCTGGTGTAATATTCGTTTTTAATTAATAATTAGTTTAAATATAGGACCTAGGCGTTTAGATTGGGAAAATAATGGTGGCTTTGGGCCATGTTGACGAGATGATATTTAATAGTTATATTTGGGTTGTAAAGGCTTGAAATAAGCGCAAGGCTTTTGTTAAAGTGGGACCTAATAATAAATGCCTTTGTTGTAGTGTATTAATGGTGGAAAAGAAAGGAGAAAAAGAAGGTTTAAAACTATTTACGAACGGCCTATATGGCATGAGTAATATATAGGCCCTATTTTGAATTGGCTTTATAATAAGTTCTTTATAATAATGCTTTCTTTAAACCTTTATACGGGAGTAGCCTTTTATGGTAAAACCGGCAATTAGGTTCTTATTAGAGTGTTGTTGTAAAGCCGCCCGTTAGTGCTTTGAATCAGAGGGTAAATAAATGCAAATTCAAGCTGTTTTTCGTCTTTACAAATTAAATAATTATAATATATAAACAAGTGAAATGAAATAAATAAATAAAATAAAAAACATATCTTAAAGAAAATACACATAAAAAAAAGGTAATAATTATACAAACTCCTCCGTTATTGATCCGAATTAGCTTTGGTAGGTTTTTGAACCTATTCTTTTATTTTAATAATAAACGTGTTGGTATTAATAAAATCTTAAAGAGCCTTATTTAAAGTGGCTTTTGTTATGGCATTAATAGGGTTACAAGCACCATTGATCCATTGTATCTCCGTAAGTTCCCTGCGCTTATATAACTGGCGAATTGTTATTATGTTAATTATTAAACGCTTTTTTTTTTGTAATATTGAGTTTAATAATATATTTATATAGCAAAAGAGAGTTTATACAAACGATGGTAAGAAACCTTAAAAAATTAAGCTTATCAGTTACTATATCAATGGTAATCGCTATAGCGATTAATATATCAACGCCGGCTACTATAGTATATAACTCTAAAACAAACATTGCACAAGTAACTCTTTTGTATTTAGTGAAATTAGTATAAATAATATTGCTACTAAAAATAAATTTAATATCCCCTTTTAATTTGGTTCTAACTGTTATTACAAAACCAATTTAAGAACTCAGATCTTTATTATTAGCAAAAGAACCATTAACGAAGACGTAGATTTTTATTAAATATAAGTTTATAGGGATATACTGTAAACCTCTCTTTAGATTGTTTATTTGTTATTAGAGACGTAGATTTAAGGCCTTAGCGTCATTTATCATAGGATTTTGATGTTAAATTACCACTAAGAAATCGAATATGGCTTTTGGCTAACAAATTATAGCAATATAGGCTCTACGAGCGCGTTGCTTCATATAAGCCTTTTTATAATTACTTTTTCTAATATTAATCAGTTTTATTTTAGCCCCTTGTTCCTTTTAAGACATATAAAGATCGTTTCCCTTTATGATAATAATATAATCATTGAATATAAAGGGTTTGGAAGCGTTTAAGACCTAAATTGGCTTTGTCAAAAAGTTTACATTTGCAATTTCCGTTTGCTTTTTAGCCAAGAAGTCGTTATTTCCTAAAATTAAAGTGTTGTCCGTCTGTATTTTAACTATTTCAAATTCTTGACTATTTTTAGTATTAATTAATAAGCAAAGATTGTACGTAAAAGTCTTTATTTGTAACTTTTTGGTATAGTATTTGTGGTAAGTGTTAAACTAATAATTTCTTGATTTCGAAATATCATATAATAGGAACATTATTATAAACACTATGCTAAAAGGGAATTCATTTGTAATTTCTTGGGGAAACTATGTAAAGATGTTTTGTAAAAGTCTTATTTATATTTGTACATAGGTTTAGGTAATATCCCAAAGTATTAAATGTGATTTGGATTCGTTTTGGACCTTTTTTAACTACTTAATCGTAGATATTAAGAAAATGAATAGTTATTGGCTTATGCGCTGGATTGTTAGAGATTGAGTTAATATTTCCTTTTTGCTTTTGTTATTAAAGCATTAAACGACGAGTCTTGATTTTTCATATAGTGTTAAAGTCTTTTTCCTTTTAACTTTATTTATTATTTTAGATTTAAAGATGCATTGGCTTTTTATTCTAAGGTTATCCTTTTGAATAAGTGTAAAAACCCCTCTTTTGATAAGTGCCTTGTATTTCATTTGATGAGATTACTAGAATAGTGCTTTAAAAATAATGATTTTGCCTTTGTTTCAAAGTTTAATAGAAAGCTTTTGATCTCTTGTCTCTTTTTTAGTCAGAAATACTTTAGTATTATAGTTGTTATTGATTATTGATAATTTATAAATAGGTTATATAAATAAGAATTTAACGGTGATTTGGGATGGTTTTAGAATTAATTCGGGTATATTATTAATTGGTAATCCAGGATCAGTAGTGATTTTAGTCAATTTAGGTATATTATCAATTAATAATTCAGGATTAAGAGTTATTTTTATAAAATCCTTTGGCAAATTTTTTTTTGATATTCGACGCTTAGCGTATTTGTTTTAAATAGGCGTATAAAGGTCAATCGGAATATGCGAATTTGATTATTGTTTATGGCAATTTTATAGAACTTGTTATTTATTCTTAAGAACTTATATAATCCTTTTTATCTTTTTTTTTCTTTTATATTAGGACTTAATCCTTTAGGTGTAGGTTATGTATTAGAGTAGTATTGGGGCCGTTTTAAGTTGCCAGCGTATTATTGACTTTACGGGTTATATGGATCCGTCTTATTTTTTTATTGCCTTTTTGATAGTAATGGCGCGTTATTTAATAAATGGACTTAAAGGGTTTAGCTCCGTTATTTTAGAATAAGCTTTAAAAACGAGTAATGTAGGAATTAGCTTATTAAGTTTAGTTGTATCATTTATTGTTTTAATTGCTATTTACAATTGATCTTCGTTACTTAGCTCAGGGTGCTCTTTTGTAACGATTTCGTAGGTACGTTAAAGTGGATAATAATATTTTTCCATTTTATTAATTAAGTAATGTGTTTTTACAAGGACAAGCTTTGGAGTATTCTTAACAAAGCGTAAGGAACTGCGGAATTCCTCAAAGTTAAAATTAGTCTTATAATTATATATTACGAAGTCAAGGGGTCCAATGTATGTGTCCATCCATATTGATTTGAAAGTATTAAATGTGGCCTAAGCCGTAGCTAATCCGGGTTTTTTTTTAAAGTAGTTTTATTGTTCTAAAGCCGGTGGCTTTATTAATTATGTGGAAGGTATATTTCTCTTTAAATTGTATTATATTAATGTAGATTGTGTAATTAAAATTTACGTTATTTTATAGTTTAAAACAAAATCTGTGTAGAACATTTGCGTGTTTTTGATAATATTCACATATTTCTTTAATTTTAAGTATAATATTAAAGTCAAGAATATAGCTAGCCTAATTTAATAAGTGTTATAGGCGTTGTACTGAGAGGTACCTAAATTGTTTGTATAATCTCCGAATCTTTATTTTAGTCAAATGATACGCATTGATTGTATTAGTTGATAAATCCAGTAATTGTTAGTACTAGTCTAAGAAAAGCCATAAATAACCTTATTTCCGCATAATTAAGTGTCTTTTTTTGCCTTAAACTAATATATTTCGTAAGTTGTTGTATTAGGCATTAAGCTTATTTAGTTATTGTAGGTATATTAAGAATAGGATGTTTACATTTACAATTATAAATTTCATTGGTTTAGTAAGAGTATTAATTGTTGTTATTCTTATAAACGGGCAGAAATCGACTTTGAATGTGATTTAACTTTGCCTTGTTTAGTTTATATTAAACTTAATATCTTAAATCCGTTGTAAAGCTTACAATTGGTTAATGCTTTTAGTGTTTTTGTTTAAGGCTTTAGTGTTAATAAAAAGCCTTTGAAAGAATTGGTTTGTTTATTGTGTTATGTAGGCCTTATTGTGTAGAGGTTTTTTGATTTTATTTTTCAAAATGTAGGCCGCTTTTTGTTTTTTAAATTATAATAACACCTTTTGTATATTATATTTGGTTTTATTTGTTATAAATACAATCGTGAAGTTTGCTGTATTATTGCCATTATTGTTTTTTTTTTAAAGATTATTATTATTTAATAAAGTATTTGATTTGTTATTATAAGAGTTATCCTTATGTTCTCTAAATTAGGTCCAATTTATATTCGAATTAGGTTCATATTTTTTAATATGTGCTAAATAGGCCTTAAATGAGCTTTCCGTAGCTTTCATTTTTTTCGTTTTCTAATCAGCAAAATATTTTGTTCTTATAATATTTTGTTCTTTTTTAAAGTGTTGATTATTGTGGCAATTTTTTTTTTGTATATAATACACCTAAAATAGCTTGGCCTAAGCCAGAATTTGTCCTTACGTTTATTATCTTATGAGAACTTTATTCTTTTATTTAAGTAATATATATTTTTGTCAATAACGTAAAATTAGTGGCAATTTGGATTCGATTTAGAAGTCCTTTCGACCCGTGATCCTAGCTTATGTGTTGTTTTAATGCCAATAGTAAAGTAAAGGCCATCTATTAAGATAGGGAACATTGGTAGTGCCTTAAATAAGGCCATTTTAAAAAGTGGGTTGTTTAATATTCTTTACAATAGCTTATCCCAAAGTATTTTGTCATTCTTTATGTTATTATTCTTGAGACTTAATTAAAAGCTCTGTAATTTCTTAGTAAAGCTTTTTAATTGATTTAGTATTGGTTTACTTTTTTAGTATAATTTAGTTTAAAATAACAAAAAGATTAAGCTAAACCATTGGTTAAAAAACCTATTTATATGTTCCTTTATCTCAAAATTGCCTCAGGTAGCCGTAATAAGATCCTTAAATGAATAACCCTTGTTTTGAAAATATTGGTAATAATACGTATTAGTTTCGTTTTGTAATATGAATAGAAAAGCTTGGTTTTAAATAGAATTGTTAATAGAAACTTGTTGACATAAATTAATAAAAATGTGTAATTTTTTGTTAAGGTAGTTTTTGGCGTTATTATACTAAAGCTTTTTTGAGTACATTTTGCTGAGATTTACTAAGGACTTGGCTTAGTTTAAGAATAGTAGGTTTATTATGAATCATAAAAGTTGTATTAGTTTAGAATAAGGTTTAATAGGTCTTAATGCCATTATAAAAGGGGATAATGTTCTATCTTTTAAGTAAACATTTAGCGATAATATTAAATTAGGCAATATATTATTGTTTAGTTTTTATTTTGATTTATTTTCAAGGGGCCTTTTATTAAGGGTAAATAAGAATTCCCTTTTTAGATCAACAAATAGCGTTATATTATACAAATCTTTTTTTATAGTATTGATTTTAATAAGGGCAAAGGTATTAAACAAGTTGTTTTAATGTTTTGATATAACGCACAATATCTTTTCCCTTGACACTAAAGGTATTTGAACTTTTTTAATTTTTAAAATAAAGGAAAAAGGGGTTTGCGTAAGTACAAGGACCTTTGATTGATCTTGAATAGGCCGTGTAATAAGTATAAGTGTGTCCTGGACGTGATTTAGGATAAATTTAGGATATATTTAGTTTTATATTTTCAATTGTTTTTTAAGCCATTTTTTTTTAGCTTTTATTATATTCTTTAATATATCCGTAACTTTTATTTTTTTGGTTTTTTATATATAACAATTATAAAATCTAAGATTATCCCTTAATTAAGTCCTCTTTTGCTTGTGTATTTTCTTAAAGTCGGCAATTGTTCATTTATCAAAGAATTCTTAAAAGTCCTAAAATAAGTACTCTCCTTTTGTCTTCTTATTATAGTAGTACTTACGGAACTTTCGTAAATACCTCGTGTAATTGATTAATATTCTTTTAATTTTTAATAATATATTATCCACTGGTTTTTGAGTTAATAAAATGACATTTTCTTGTTCTTTTATCGGCTCTATTGTATACTCCCTTAACTAAGATATTGTATTAGGGTAAGTTCAGAGTCAGTTTGAGTATAATTCCTTGAATAGTTTATTAGTCCGGTTTTAAAGTACTAATCTAATAATTGTTATTAAATAATTGTCGTATTATATTTATTATAAGTTATATAACTATTGGATTTTTAATTGATTGAAGTGCCTTTATTAATATTCTCAAAAGGGGGAAGTTATTTGTCTTTTAATCTAATCAATAATTAGGCCTTAATTAAAAGTACAAATGATTAAGTGCTTCGAGTCGATTTTATAGTTTGAGATCTTGCTATTTATAATATAAATTGACCACTAATTAGTGTTAGTATAATACCGGTAAATCACGCAAAAATATATTAAAACAAAGGGGTCAATATAGTCTTTAGTAAAGTGGGTAGTAAAATCTATTTATTTTTAAAAAAGTGGAAAAGATCCTTTATTATATACTCCTCTAAATAACCCTTATAATATGTCTGTTATAGCTTTGATTACCCCCTAAAACTATCAGATTTATTACTCTTAATAGCCAAGGCATAACCCTTAAAGACTACTATAATATCATTCAAGTGGCGCTCCTTGTATAGTATAGAGAGATTACATAACCCCTGTGGACTAACAATAAAACATTAAAAAATAATATCAAAAATATTCTAGCTATTATAAAACATAACCGTATTAATTATATTATTATAAAACAATTAACCATTAACATCAATTAGTAATAATTGTTTAAACAAAGTAAGTGTCGTACAGAATAGGGGTTTGTCGGCTGGTAGCACCAACAGAGCCTCAATGGTGCTGCAGCCAATCAAGACTGCTTATGTAACTAAATCTTTGGAGCTCCCTTTTAAGGGGAGCTCTACTACACTCCTTTATAATTCAAGACTTTCACATTTTCTAAAACTCTTCCCCTATGGTGCTTGATAATTAAAAGCCACAGCCTTATTCCATAAATAATTAAGGTATGACTATTATAGGTTAAAAGAAGCAAGAATAAATATTAAAAAACATTCACCACTATTTGAAAAACTTTTTAAAAGCACATATTCCCCTTTTTTTTAATTTAATAATATTTTTTTAAACTTTTTAAACATTTAATAATAATAAGATGTTTTCTTAGGACGTACTAATCAACAAAAACAACGCTTTATTAAGCAATTATCGCCGGTGGCTGCAGTGGTGAACAAGATTCCAGTACCACGCCTAACTTAAAGGCATTATTGACTTCATTAACCTAAATAAACATGATGCTCCAAACCTCTTTAAATCTTGACCAACAGCTCCTAATATCAACAAATATATATAAATTAAAACAAACCATTAATTTACAAAATAAATGATATTAATAAACAATAACAAGCAAAAAATATATCACAAATGGGAAACTGCCAATAAAGACAAGAAAAAAACTTTTATAAAGCTTTTATAAGCTACCAAACCACAAAAAGCAACCTTTAGCAATATTAAGGAAATTTGGGAAACTTGCACAAGAGAATTCCAAAATAACCTTGCCTAATAGACGTTTTTCAGCATAAGGTATCAACATTTATTTAATTAGGTTAATAATATTATTAATATATTGATCCTAACAAACGCCATTAATAATAACAAATTAAAGAACCTTATTGGACTTTAAGCATTAATTAAATTAATTAAGCGAAAGCTTACTTCCTCGGACGCCTTTGTGCTATTATTTATCATTTCAAATTATTGAGAAGCTTTAATAAATGCCTTTAAAAAAAAAGGGAAGATAAAAGCTCGCATTTAGCATAAAAAATAGCAAAAAAGGTACTATTTGGCTAAAGCACATAACATTCCAAAAATTTAAAGCATTTTAAGCATTCAAGATTTCCTTTCTACAGCTTTAATTTATGCTAAAACATAAGCCGCTTAAGCTTTAGCTGATGTTATTAAAAAAAACATTTAAAAAAAAAACATCATATAATGCTTGAGGAGTATGGTTTAGCTTTTGAAGCCAATTTAGAAAAGCATTTTAAGAATAATTTAAGGGGTGGAAAAATAGCGAATAGGTTATATGCTTTTTTTAAAAAGCATTTAAAAACTCCTAATAGCTTTAAAGCTATTTTTAATGCCAAAAGCTTAAGCATTCATAGCAAATAAGGCTTATTCAACCAATCTTATTCCAAATAATCAAAAGAAAGCAATTATTTTTGTAATTCCAAGAATGGCCATTTCCAGGCACCCATTAAATGCTAAAGATTATGATACGCTTATAACAGCAGTTATGCAAATAAATTAAGGAATTGCCCCAGCAATAATAAGGTTAAAAAAACTCGCAAAAAACTCAAAAAAGCAAAATACGCCAAGCTATAAAGGGAAATTATTAAAAAGAATTAAAAAATCTTCCTCATTAATTAAATTATTAAAAATATTGCCTTAGATAAGAAGGAGAAGGAAAAGCTGTTATTATTGATAGATAAGAGCAAATATTTTGGAAATATTAATGCTGCTATTATTGATTCAAAACTGTTTGATGTTGATAAAACAATGGAAATGTATGCTGCAGATTTTATTAGCAATTTATATGCACTTTTAAATAACATATTTGTAGACAATTGTAATGCTTAGCATTTTATCAATAATGAGAAAAAGCTTATTCCAGGCATTTTTGTAAAATTTAAAAATAATGATTATGTGGAAGCAGGTATATAATGCTTTTTAATTATTAATTAAGGCTAGCGACTTTTTAAAAATGTGCTAGAGAGCAAAGATGATTTAAATATATGAGACCTGATTTTAAGCAATATTGCAATTATGGTTGGTTTTAATATTAATATCATTTTTGAGGCGCTTTTGTTAAATATTGGAATTTGATATTTAGAAAAAGATATCATATTAAAGTATAGGGAAGTTTAAGATAGCATGGTGCTTTAGAAACTAGAGCGGAAGTATAACTTTATTTTCTTTGAATATAAGCCTCTTAATTACTTTTATTGCCCCTATAACCTAATAATAATAAAGCGCCTTTTAATTATAATATATTCAATTTTTCATTATAGCTTAAAATAAGGTTTTTAATTAAATAAGAAGCCATTGCAAGCTTGCTATACAATGCTAGAGATATAGCATTTAAGAATAGGCCATTTTAAAAAAAAAAGCACTTTAAACATTGCTTTATGCAAAAAGAGGGGTAGAATTTAATGGTGTTTTCAGAATTAAGTGCGAAGATTATGCTATAACACACACCAAAAATATTATTTTAAGGAGGGAGTTTAAGAATAAGGCAACTAGACCATTTTTCAAAATCCTTTGGGACCTATTTAATTTCCCCTTAAGCTATGATAGAATGCAATAATTATTAATAATTAAAAACAAGTATAATGGGAAGCTATTTAGCTAAATTTTGGTAAACAAATTGTTAAATTATGTTATACTAATGTTATAAAACTTTAAGCATTGAATAAAATATTAATATAAACTATTCATTTGTATTATTAGGCATGATAATAACACTTTTGTTGTTGCAATTTTTGGAACAATATGCTATTAGGATTAGATAATAAGGGAAAGGATTAAAATGAAAAATTCCTTAGCATATATTAAAAAATTAATTGGTGGTTTAAAGTGCGTAGAATAAAAAATTATTATTAAATTCATTAAGATGCGTGTTTAAGCAAAACTCCCAAAGTGTAACGGTCCGGTATTTACTTGGTGCAAATATAAAAAGCTGCGGTTGATCTTTAATGATTAAAAAGTAGGTGTTATCACGTATGAGGTAAAACAATTATTAGTATGATTAAGAATACTATTTGAAGTTGAGCACAAAGCTCTTATTTAATAGCAAACATGCTAATTTTATATAAAACCTTTATTTCTTTTAAATCCCTTAAATCCCTTAAAATGCTGGATCCCCAAATCCCTAAATCCTTTTCATTAATACAAAATCCTAGGATTCATAAATCCATTACATAACCTAATATCCACTATAATCTAAATTATTATTATAATTAATATTGCGACTATAATATGTGCAATGATATTAATTATTATCCTATATCATTTCTTAATTAGTACTAGCCCGTAGATTATACCAATCCCTTATTGGTACCAATACTCTTATAATACCATCCACTTGGTGGTACCATCAATATCCTGGTGCCAACTACTCATTGGTGCAAAGGGGTTCATAACACTATCCCCCTTTTTGCCTAGCGTGGCCTCCACGCTTATATATGACCTAAGAATTTGTTAATAGCTGCCAATAACCATCTTCCTTATCCATTATGCCTAATATTATAAAAAAATCAAATATCGCCTAAACAAAAAAAAAAAAATATCCAACTTGCGCTTTATATTAAAGGCGCCGCGTGCTATGCAAAGCCTTGTTTTTTTTGCCGCAGTCTTTCCCGTACTTGTTTTTTGGATTTGTTTATCTTAAAAAGATATTTAAAATGCGTTTATTTCAAACATAGCAACTGCAATTCTTTGGGATATGCTATAAAATTCTTTTGGCCCAATCGGCCAATGTGCCAATTTAAGCTAGGCAAAACGATGACCTCCGTTCGTCCTTCAACGCCTTCCCCTAAGCTTGCTGCAAACGTCCCTAATCCTTGGTTTCTTGCCTTCAAACCTAATGCCTATTTTGCGTCCTTCTTTAAAGCGGAGGCCAATATGCCTAATCTTGGTTCTTCTTCTTTTTAAGCAAACCTGGATTTTAAAAATGAAATCCCCAAAGCAGCCCAAGGCAATGAAGATTAAATCTAAGTTCCTAGGTATTTTCCAATTGTGGGTACCTTTTTTATTTAATCAAATATTTAACAATGCTTTAAAAATATTAATAATTCAAAACAATCTCAACTTCGTATTTTGCGTTTAAATTAATTAATTATATTTTAATAACAAAAGCGGGTGATGCTTTTAATAATGCTAATTCAAAAAGAAATATGTAAAATACTGGATAAATGTTCATTGTTCTTAAAAGCGCTAATTAATAATTAATTGATCCTTTAACTTTTGCAATTCTAAACGGTCCTAGCTTTTTATAATCCAACTTATGACTTGGTCGTTTTATCGCAATATTCTTTCAAAGTAAATAAATTTTATTCCCCTCTTTAAGCGTTAATCCTATGCTACGCTTTTTATTATAATAAATTGCTAATCTTTATGCTATAAATAAAATATTGGTTAATAATTCCTTATGCAATTGCTTTAGCTTGTCTTTTTGCAGCATAGCTTTTTGCGCAATCCCTTAACCCGCAATTAATATATTATATGCCATTGGATTATACTCATAATTCGCATAAAACGGCGATATTTTAATAATTTCTTGATTCACGCTATTATATGCAAATTAGGCAAATGGAAATAATTAAACCCAATTATCCTATTTATAATTTATATAGCATTAAAAATAAGTCTTTATTATTTGATTGATTCGTTCTATTTATGCATTTATTTGGGGATAAAAGGCCATTAACATTTTTTATTTTATTCCTAGGATTATAATCAAAATTTTCCAAAACTTTAAAATAAAAAGCTTGTTTTTGTTTAAGATTACTTTATTTAATATTTCGTAATTCGCAAAAATTATTTAAAAAAATACCTGCGCCATTTATAATACGCTTTAAGTTCCCCATACCAATACCATATACGCGTATTTAGTGAATTTATTTGTGATCATACAAATCAAATTGTATTTAATTTTTGTGATTAGGTTTTTTAAAAGTAGTAATTTAATCACAAAGTTTAAAGCAATCGATTTCCATGGGCGTAATGGTGTGGCTGGCGATTTCATAAGCTTATATAAAGCATAATATAATGCCTTGTTTCAAATGCATATATTGCATAATAATACCACGTTTTTAATTACTTTCCTTATGCCTAAAAAATAATATTCCTTAAAAAGCCTTAACAATATCTTGGCAATCCTTTGATGTTTATGAGCCGGCAGCCCATGCTGTTTTTTAACAAAATCCGTTTTATTTCATATTAAGACATAAACTCGTTCTTAATACAAAAAAGCCCCAATAATAATAAAGGAGAAATCCTTACTTAATTATCTTTTTTGCTTAATTATTATTAAATTGTAATTGTAATTCTTTCAGATTTTCTCAAAAAAGCGGCTTGTTGCTGCCAATTATCTATGATTAACTATTAGCAAGTTGCTATTCTGCTTAAATACAATATGTAACTCATGCATTTTATTTGCAAAATATTTTGATTTCCTGCTAAAGGCATTAGCCTTAGCATTTTCCGTTCTTTTAATATAAAAAATTCAAAGTTTTATAATAAAAAGTGTTTCATACCATTAAACCTAGCATTAATTCAATTTTTTAATAATAATAAAATAAATAAAATTCTTATAATCCATTAGAATTTATATTTTATAAGCAGCGCCCTTAAAATAAACCCTTTATTCGCATATTGCGTCCACAATTACTAGCAACTCTTTATTATATATATCATAATTAAGTTTTGCTAATAATAGTTTCCGCAAATAATAAGCAATTAATTGCTATTTCCCATTCTCGCCCAATTGGCTAAATATGGCGCCAATAGCATAATCCAAAGAATCTGTTTTTATGCGTATTCCATTATTAAGTGTAAAAAATATAAAAATAAGCTTTTAAATAAACATTTCCTTAAAAGCTTTAAAAGCCGCATCAGCTTTCTTTGTTCACATATATTCCTTATTTTTATAAATCAACTCCGTAAGTACCCTAGCGATTCCTAAATAACCTTTAATAAATTGTTTATAAAAGTTGGCAAATTTAAGAAAAAATTATAATTCTTTAATATTAATAGATCCGGTTTAATCAATAATTGCTTAAATCTTTTTAAAATCCATAACCAATTTAGTAATAATAACCACATAGCCTAAAAAAACAACCTTTTTTATATAAAAATTGCATTTCTTCAATTTAAAAAGCATAAAAGCAGCTTTCAATCTTTTAAGAATTGCTATTACGTTTTTCATATGCTATTCTTTATTTTTAAAATAAACCAAAATATTATTTAAATAGCAAATGCATATTATGTTCAAATATGGCCACAAAATATTATTAATTAAATATTAAAATATAGCCAATGCATTGATTAAGCCAAATAACATAATTATATATTTATAATAATTAAAACAAATGCAAAATGCTATTTTTTTTTTTTACCTTTAGTTATCCTAATAAAATTGTATGCGCTCCTTAGATTAAGCTAAATAAAGATTTTGGCCCTTGCAAACTTGTTTCGCAATTCTTTAACTAATAATAATGCATAATAATTCTTTTTTATGGCGTTATTTAATTAATGATAATTAATGCACATTTATTGTTTGCCGTCCTTTTTTTTTGCAAAAAAAACATTATTTTCCCATAAGGATTTGGATTCCTAATAAACCCCTTTATTAAGTATTTATTAATATAATTCTTAATTATTATTAAGTCTATTGCCAAATATTCCCTAAATGATTGAAATATTGGCTTAATACCTTCTTTTAACTCAATCCCATAATCGTAATCTTGGTGTTTAAGCAAAGCCTTAATATCTTATTTTTTCTTAAATAATGCCACAAACTTATGATATGCTAATAGTATATTTTTTATTAATAAACCCTCATTTTAATATTCAATTTATTCTTTAAAAATAGCGCAAATTTTTTAAACAATCAATATTCCTGCTTTGTTTTAATAGCAGTTCTTGCAACAATTAAACATCAATTATCTTTTGACCTAATTAATCTTTGAATTATGCTTTTTTATTTAAGAAAATCCAAAAATAATATCATGCATCCCAATTTAAATAATATTAAATTAAATTTTTTTAAAATGGCCAGCAATGCTTATATGCAAAATCTGCGTTTGCATATTTATTGTTTTAATAGCAGCAGCATTCCCATTGGCAAATACCAATTAATACCCTTTTTCCTTTACTTCAATTAATAGCAAATGCTTAAGCATAATAGCAAAAAATATAAAATTCCTTTATGCTCCAAAGTTTATCATGGCCCTAAAAATTACTTTTTTAATTTTTGCTTTCATGATCAAATGGCAATTCCTTATTATTGCTAATTGGCGTATAAAAAAATTCTTCTAATAAAAATCTTTTATCAAAATATTTCTTTAAACCCAATGATTTGATTTTGTAGCTACGATCATAAATAGCTAATTTGTCCCTAAAATCTGAGCTAATGGAGTAAGGCGTTCCTAATACATTTAGGTATTATTGGCTGCATTAAATCAAAAGCGCTATTAGCTGCCTTCCAATATGATTTCCCAAAGTTCTCCTTTTTTTAGCTTATTCTGGCTTTTAAAAATAGGCAATAATTCTTAAAAAATAATTTGCATATAAATTCAAAAACAGCCGCTGCCATATTCAATCTGCTTTTATTTAATATGTTTATAATCTTAATAAACTACCTAATACTTTTTGCCCTATTATAATCCCTTCATAAAAACCAATCCTAGTTCCTTATAAATAACCCTTATAACCTTATTAATCCAGTATCAAAAATTTAAGGCCCAAAAGTATAAATTCTTCTTTTGCTAAATGACTTCTCAAACCTTGCCTTATAATAATCCAAAAAAAGATGGCTAATATGGCCTTGGGTTCAAGACCTAATAAAATTCCTTGTTTCCTTCTTTTTCGCTATTTTATGCTATGCTATTATCATTTTTCACTTAGGCATGAATTCCGTTGTTCTCAAATTTATTAATCATTATATATCAAAAGCTTAAAGCGTTAAGCTGCCTAATGGGGTATAATAGCATAAGAATGCTGGTAATATTATAAGCACCTTGTCTTATTGCATTAATCTATTTTTTTTTAACCATAATTTCCTTTAATAATAAAAGCTGGCCATATAGCCCAAAAACCACATTTAAAGCACAGCCTATCCCATTAGCGTTTGTTTATAACTTCCTTAAAAAGTCCGCCATTGCATGGCTTTCCTTTGGCTTATTTCCAAAAAATAGCATTTAGCTCCATTTCCCTAAGGTAAAAAGGTTTTTGGGGCTTATTATGCTTCTAATGAAAGTACTGCCTCTTCCGCTTAAGGCTTCGCTTATAAGCTTAATTATTAATTTTAATTGCGAGCTTAATTAATTCCTAAAAATCATTAGGTTATTCAAAACAAGCAATCTTATCCTTAACATTATTTTTTAACCCTTTGTAATAGCGGTCCTTTAAAGCGTTCTTCCCTCATTTAATTCATTTAGCATATTGCTAAAATTCTGCCATATAATTTGCGCAAAACCCAATTTGCCAAAGCTTTTATATATTGCGCATTGCTATGCGCGCTATATTAATATTGTTAAAAATCCGGATCATAAATTCTTTCAGGCCTCGAAAAAACAAAAACATCTTTTAGATAGCCTTAAAAGCATTAATCATCACACTTCCCGCTAAATTTTTAATGGCCATATAATCATCAAAAAATGATTTCATTCAATCCCAAGCCGCCTTTTTAAATAAGGTAATAACCCATAAAACCTTTTCCATTTCAAAAGTAAATTGTCCCATATGGAATTCGGTGTATATATTAACCTGGATCATTTAATATTAATACTTATTATAATCGCTATTAAAGGTCTTTGGGATAAGAACCTTAATATCCTTATTAATATTGCCCAAAATAATGACAATAACATTTTTATTAAATAAAAATCCTTTAATAAACATAATGTATGTGAGTTGGTATTTTTAATGAAAAAGTGCTCAAAGTATAATGATCTAATATTTACTTAATGCAAATACAAAAAGCTGCAATTAATCTTTAATAATCAAAAAATAGGTATTATTATGTATGAAATAAAACAATTATTAATATAATTAAAAATACTATTTAAAATTAAGCACAAAGCTCTTATTTAATAGCAAATATGCCAATTTTATATAAAACCTTTATTTTTTTTAAATCCCTTAAATCCCTTAAAATGCTAAATCCCCAAATCCTTAAATCCTTTTTACTAATATAAGATCCCAAAATTCATAAATCCATTACATAACCCAATATCCACTATGATTTAAATTACTATTATAATTAATATCGCAACTACAATGTATGCAATAATACCAATTGTTATCCTATACCATTCCTTAATTAATACCAGCCCATAAACTATACCAATCCCTTGTTGGTACTAATACTTTTATAATACTATCCACTCGATGATACCATCAATATCCTAATGCCAACTACTTATTGGTGCAGAGGGGTCCGTAACACTGAAACTATATTCAAAAATATATAATACGGCAATTTACTTATATAACAAGGCATTACTTGCATGATGAAGAATAAAAAGCCCAAATCAAATGCTTTAGGAATAGTTTTGAGGCTATTTTTAATGATATGATTTATTAATTGTGAAGAGGCTATTAATTAATTTAAAACCAGATTGGAGCGGGGAATATGCGTATAAGGCGCATGCTTATCTAATAAAAAATGATAAAAAAGCCGGAAGAGATAAAAAAGGCTTTAAAATTAATCCTAAAAAATATTTAGATTATTTAATTGATTATATTACTTCTAATATATATAAAATCTAAGTGCCCCAACTATGCCGTATTATTATAATACGCAATATTTGCTTTAATAAAACAAAGTTTTACTTTTTGAAGGAGAAGAAGTTGATTGGCCAAACCGCTTTTGCTCTAAAAGAGCTTATTATTATGATGAAGGAGGACAACGTTTCCCTAAATGTAAGGCTTGATATAAGCAATATTATAAAAAATATTGCAAAAGAACAAATGGCCAAGCTAAATGCCATTATTAAAATGCATGCTAAAAAGCTAATAAAAACAGAAATCATTATACCAAAAATGCTTCCCCCGCTTATAAAAATGCTTCCCCTAGTAACCAAACCACCTGCAATAATACTAATAAACCTTAATCCTTTTAAATTATTAATAAGCTTGGGAATAATAAAAAATAAAATAGGAATAATTTTTTATAAAAGCTGGGAGGTATAAAGCAATAAAATAATTTTTTATAAAAGCTAAAAGGGGAAGAGCAATAATATAGTCCCTTATAAAAATCAAAATTTGGGGGTAAATAAAGTAGTTTTTTATAAAAATAGCATTAAAAATAATAATAAAATTCTAACTTTTTATAAAAAATTTAATTTAAGCGCTTTAAGACTTACTAAAAATCAAATAATTGAAAATTAGCCTGGGAGGAATGCTTTATGTGATGAAAGTATAAATTTAAGTATTAAAAAAGCGCGCTAAATATACCCTTAAATTATAATATTAAATTAAAGGCCACAAGACCTTAAACAACAGGTCCCCAAACTATTAAAAGCTTCGCTTATAGCAATTGGGATGGATAACAATTTTCAAATATTGGCTAAAGCAAGCTAATAATAGCAATAAAAATAAAAATATGATTAAATTTACGCAGCATAAGAAATATGAAGGAAGCATAATAGATTTGCAATTTAAGGCCATTATTCTATAATAATAGCTTTATAACAAAATAACCACTTACGCAAAATGAAATTTGCTAGCATATTTTGTGGAGCTATTTTAATATGAGCAAATGGCAAAAACACAATTATATTGCATGCAATAATAGCAATAGCTGTTTTAAATATTAGAATAAAAGCAGACCTTATAATCGCTTTTAATTTATACAACCTATATTAAGGAAAGCTTTTAAAGGCTTTAAAAAATTGGAATAAGCTAAATAACCACGCTTAAAGCAAATATTTTAAGAAAAATGCCAAGAAAAAGATTACTAATTTAAAAGCTTAATATTGCTAAAGAATAATTCCTAAAAAAAAATGCTATTATATAGCCTATTCTACTAAAATAGGTTTTTATATATAAAATCAACTTAGCAAACAAATTAACTTGCTGCTGCTCTCGCATTATAATACAAGGGGACATGCAAAATAACTCAACAATCTTTTCAATATATGTTGCAATATTTGCAGTATGCTTTTTTAAAATAATAATGGCGCTTGCAATATAGTTCAATTTAGAAATAAAACAATTTAATATAATCAACGCATTTATTAACACTAAACATGATAAGAGGAGCGTTTTAATATTATGTTACTTCTTAAATGGCTGGAAAAGACTTAAAATGATAATAAAAATTGATCAAGCATTATATGGCCTAAAAAATTCCCCTACGCTATAATATGGCGATTTTGCTATAATATTGAGTAAATTGAACCTTAATCCCTTGGCAAAAAAGCTGTATATTTTCATAAATTTTAATAGGATAATTTTTATAGCATTTTACATTAACAATATTCAAATTTTGTATTATGCCTTAAATAATAATAAAAAACAAAAAAATCATTAAAGGATTGCATTTAGCCTACGAACTTATTATATTAGAAGATGTGGAATGGTTTTTGGGGGTGCATATAATTAAAAATCGATCCGCAAAAACAATGTTTTTAATGCATAACATTTATATAAAAAAAGTGGCTTAAAAATTTAATATAATAAATAGGAAATGCTCAAGCATGCCTTTGCCAAATTATGATTTAGTCAAGAACCTTAAAATTGCCATAGTAAAGCAGGTTAAAAAGTATTAAAAAAAGGTTAGGTTAATCCTATATATAATTATTATGCTAAGGCCAAATATTGCATTTGCAGCTTTTTAGTTGTTACACTTTTTAATAAACCCAAACGCCTAATACACAAAAGCAATCAAATAAATCATTAAATACTTATTTGAATCATGCTTTTTGATAATAGTTTATTAATGCAAAAATTGAAAAATATATTTATTAATAGCCTTAAACGCCTTATTCGCAAACAACAAAAAATTAAAATGCTTTTTTTAAGGTTTTATTATAATATTATTTGGAAGTGCAATTATTTAAAAAGCCTTAAAGCAAAATATTATAATCATTTTAATAATAAAAGCGGAATTATTAAGGATAGCAAGGATAGCAAAAAAGGTAATAACGCTCCAGCGCTTTTTTAAAAAATTAATATTTAATATAAAAGCTTTATAAAACATATTCTGTAATAATAAATAAATAATTTGGCTAATAATTAAAAAAAACCAACGCATTTTAACAAAGCTAAGACATATTAACATATAAAACATATGGCTACAATAAAAGCACAAAAGGGGGAGCTTTCAAATAACATATCTCCCCACCAATAATATATTAGCAGATGGCTTAATAAAAAACCTGCCTTGATAAAAGTTTAAGATATTCATGGCTCTCCTAAACTTTCAAAATGCTCAAGCCATTATTAAAAATCTCACTTAAGCTAATGCCAAAGCACATTTATATTTATATTCAATACATTTTATATGTTAATTTAAACCAATATTGCAAAAAAACAACAAGCATAAAAAAAAATTATATAAATTTCGAGGACCTGATCTTAAGCTATTACTTTGGGGTTGCAAAGCTGCTTTAATACACCCGCAATATTATAATAACATAAGAAAAATATTCCCAAACTACAATTTTGGGGTTGTAAAGCCGCTTTATTATTGGGGTAATGTTCTCAAATTGCGATTTATGGGTTGCAAAGCCATTTTTACTTATAGAGATAAAAGCAGAAGATTTATTAATCGCCAAGCGGCGTTAGCCAAAACATTAATTTTTGCTAAAGCAAAAGCGCAAGCAATAGTATGCGCTACAATAGCGGCGACTAAAGGTTTATTAACATTAATAGCAATAGCTATATTATCACCATTATTTACCCCAGCGCCAAAAATAGGGTGAGGGGGGGGCACGGCAGTTTTTTGACAAAAAAAAGCTGTAATATATCAAATATTATCTCAAATTAATAAAAATAGTATTTATAAAGCAATAAACCAAAGGCAGAATTATTCTTTTCCTTATTTTTATCCTCAACCTTTTTAATTTCCTTTTTTTTCAAAACAACTTTAATAGCAGCTTAATGGGCGGTGAAGGCTTATGGCTGATTAGCAAAAGCTTTATATATTGCTTTTACACAACATTTAATATTATATAAAACAATATATGTATGCAGGAGCTTTTTGGCATCAATTTTGCTATTAAGTAAGCAGCAAAAAAAGCAACAACAGCTTAAAGCGCAATAGCGCAACCAGCTTTATTATTTTTATAATAACAAAAATATTGCACTAATAATGCTTTATTATAATAAGAATTACCTGGCGTGCTACGTATGCTATTGCGAATGCAATAAAAGCATAGCACAGCATAAGCTTCCCTAGCCACAACACAATGCCAAAAGATTAATAAAAGCGGGAGGAGCAAGCAAAAAAAAAGAATGACAGCCTAAAGGGCGCCGGCCAGCTATATTATGCATATCAGCATATTGATTTTGGACTTTTAAATATTTAAAACCTATTCTCTTTTTTTTTAATGCCTTAAGAGCAGCAGCAAAGGCGCGTTTTTTGATATGAGCCATTTTTAATGATATGATTGCTAAAAAATGCAAATTTTTAATATAAAAGTTTTAATATAACTTCACTTGCTTAATTCTATTGCCTCAACAATAACGCTTTTATCACAACCAATTATACCAGCATTACTTTTAATTATATAGCGATTTGCATCTATGCCACCATATTATATAAATTATATTTAAGCATTTTTATGACTTTTATAATTGCTTTCAGCCAAAGGGGTATATTATGCAAAATAAGGGTTTATCGGCTAATAACATTAATAAAGCCTCAATAATGCTACAGCCAATCAAGACTATTTATGTAATTAAATCTTTAAAGCTCCCTCTTAAAAGGAGCTTTATTACACTCCTTTATAATTCAAAACTTTCACACTTCCTGAAGCTCCTCCCCTACGGTGCTCGATAGTAAGCAAGTATATATAATAAACGTAACAGCTGTAAATTAAATCCCTTTCGCCGGTAATATAAATGTAAATACATAAAATAAAGATAGGGGTGATTAAAAATAACTTAATCCAATTATATAAAACATACCCTTATTTTAGTAAAGATTGTATAATATACCCCAAATATTTAAAGGCAGTTACTTAATCATATTAATCGGAGGCTAAGGCCAATTTAAGGGCCTATTACCTTAAATTATTAAAAATAAACGCCGCCGCTTTAAACTATGTGCCTATTGCGGAAAGCAAGGCCACTTCGCCATTGAATGCTTTAATAAAAGCCTTCGCGCTATGGTAACATACTAACCTAAACAATCAACCGCATTTTACATAAGCCATATCATTTTAACTTAATATATACCTACATTTATACTTATATCTACACCTACACCCACACTTATACTTATCCTCACATCCATATTTACACTCATACCTATACCCACACATGCACTTACATTTACATTTATATCATCACCTTAACCTTACCTAATCTTAATCTTATTATTATTTCTTAAAATAAATTATTTAATATTAACATTTAGTAATTAGTCAAAAAGCTTTCTTAACTAATTATATTTAAAGATATTAATAAATATTAGGGATTTAAAAAATGAAAAAAAAATTATAAATAATAAAGCTATAAAAGATTTTATTTATAATAACATTATTACACATAACCCAAAAAAATTTATTTTTAAAAAAGCTATTAATCGAAATATTTATAAAATTAACAAAATTATATTAGTTTATGCTTATAATACATTTGCTTATAAAATTCCTATCAAAATATATTATGGCAGCCGCCGCTAAGTTAAAAAATTATAATATCATGCTTAAAATGCCATAGTTTCAAAATATAAACTTATAAATTAATTAGCAAAATCAGATTTTGCTTTTTAAAACATTTAAATCTTCAAACATATTAAATAAAACCATTTCTTAATATTAATAATCAATAACAAAAAATAATTCAAAGAAATGAGAGAACACTTAATTAATTAATATAGATAGCATATTTTATCTAATCTTTTTGAACGTAATTATTAATCACATGAAAATTACATTAAAAGAAAAGCCCAAAGTTATATTACTAGAATCATACATAGAATTTACAAATCATTTTAATAAAAAGAATTTAAATAATTTATTATTATTATAATTAAAAATATATTTAATTATTAAACTTAAAAAAGGAGCAAAATTATTAACTTATAAAGTTTAACTAATATTTCCGAAGGAAAAAGAGCAATTAAAAATATATATTAACAAGTATAAAAGGCAAAAATGAATTAGGAAAAGCAAAAGCTTAGTAGCCTTATTAATTATATTTATTGCAAAAAAAATATGAATAAATTTAAAAAGAAAAATAAATATTTGTTATTAAAAATTAATGCTTTAATTAATAAGTTTAAAAAAGGCAAATATTTTGTAAAGCTTAATATAAAGGAAGCTTATAAAACAATCAAAATTAAAAAAAGAGCCAAATGGAAAATAGCATTTAAATATTTATTCGGCTTATATAAATTTATAATTATACCTAAAAGACTATACAACGCCGGCGCAATATATTAAACTTTTATTAATCAAGTTTTAAATAAAATGATAAATAAAAAGAGTTTTGCTTACTTAAATAATATACTAATTTAAAAAGATATAATTAAGGAAATTTGGGTAAAAGTAAAAGTAATACTTCTTTTGATCTAAAATACAGGAATTATAATTAATTTTTAAAAATGCCAATTTAAGGTTAAAAAAGTTTTGATTTTTGAATTTATTATATAAAATAGCTATGTTTAAATGAAGGCAAATAAAATTAGTATTATTTTAGGTTAACCAAAATTAAAAAATATTTGGGATATTTAAGTATTTTTAAGATTTTTAAGATTTTATAGAAAATTTATTGAAAACTATTTAAAAATATGCCGGAGATTAACAAGTTTAATAAGAAAATTAGAAAAGGGAAGTAAATATTAATAAACTTAAAAAGTAGAAAAGAGTTTTTAATTTTTAAAAAAAGCATTTATTTTAGAATTAGTATTAAAGGTTTATAATTCAAAAAAGCTAAGTATTTTATAAACAAATGCGTTTAATTATGGATTTTGCGATATTTATTTGTAAAAGTATAATAAAAAAGAATATTTAATTAAATATTAAAATAAAAAAATAATTGATAAAAAAATAAAATATATAATATTAAATCAAAAGCTATTAGCTGTTATAAAATCACTGGAGTATTAAAGGTACCATTTCAAAAGCACTAATTATTAGATTATAATTTTCTTAAACTATGCAAATTTAAAATAATTTTTTATAATAACTTAACTTAGCAAAAAACAAGTACATTGGGCAAAAAAAGTATTAAAATATAACTTCAAGATTAAACATACCCTAAAGACAAAAAACCTAGCAAATGCAACATTCCGCCAACCAAATTTACTTGTCGTTATACTCGGGTGGTACCACGTATTCTAGAGCTTATAACTTTCGAATTGACATATTAGGGGGGGTAGTTCCTTAGTAGTAAAATGTATATTCCAGGAAAGGGGAAAGCTCTGTACAAGGGCCCCCCCTTATGTATTCAATAAGCGAGCATATGATTAAAAACGTGACTATTAAACCAACACTGGCAATTTTTCCTTATTGAAAGACGTCTCCCTTAAATCCAAGTACTCGCTTAATAGCCAGAAGTAAACAAATAATAAAGTAACAAGTGATTAAATATATAATAATGCTTAATAGTAACGCTTGAATTTCTTTATTAACCTCTTGAAACACATATCAAAGCCTTGCGCCAAAGCCTTAGTATTGTGGAATCGGTGCCAATATTATAGATGGAGCTGAAATAGGCCTGAAATAGGTCCGTGCCATAGGGGGGACGTCAATGCGGAGATTTGGTGTTAATGTATACTCGATTTTGAGTTTATGCCGAGGAATTGAGATAGCTTTGAAACAAGTGACCTAGTGGAATAATATGATAGTAGCAAAGTGATGTGGCGGAGTGATGTGGCCTTTTGGAAAAGGGGTAATCAAAAAAAGAAGCGGGAGATTTAGTTGAGAGGGGGCTTAATAGCCTTAGAGGTTATACGCAGGAGCCGTATAGTAGTGCTTGAATGGCTTAATGAAGAGGTCGAAGCTTTGGCGTACACGCAGGAGGTCGACTACAGTAAGGAAAGAGGTAGTCGAATAGTGTGGAGTACACAGGAGCCGTATAGTGGTACTTGAATAGCTTAGTAAAGAAGTCGAGGGTTAGCATATGTAAGAAGTCGATTATAGAGAAGAAAAAGGAAGTAATCGAATTTGTCGTAAAGCCGTTGTCACGAGTACTTATGTTTTGAAACAATTGCAGCCTTTATAAATCAATACTCTTTATAACTTTAAACAATAATAACGTTTTTAATCTTAACCTTTAAAAGTGTTATTCTTACCTTTTATTCAAAAATAAACCGTCCTAAGACACATTCTCTTGCTGGCTTTAAAATGTCATTCTTGCCTTTTATTTAAAATGAGCCATTTTAGGACAAACTGTCTTACCGGCTTTAAAATACGTCGAGTTTTACTAATAAATTTATTAATTAAAGTCTTCTATAACGAAGAATATTGATTTATAACGTTAATAACTCCTTAAATAAATAAACAATTAATTAATATTGTTATACTCGGGTAATACCACGTATTTTAGAGCTCATAATTCTTAAATTAATACATTAAAGGGGGTAGTTCCTTAGTAGTAAAATGTGTATTTTAGGAAAAGGGGAAGCTTTATATAAGGGCCCCCCCTTATGTACTTGATAAGCGAGCACATGACTAAAAACGTGACTATTAAACCAACATTAATCAAACAAAGACGTAGATGATAAGCCTTAAAAAGTTAATATTAACTTTAAAATTACCGCCGAAAAAAAGAATAACATTTACAAAAAAGCCTAAAACAATTACAAAATCAAAAACAATCCAATTCAGCAACTTACCAAACCATTTATAACAGAAAATCTTAAAATTTAAGATAACTTTAAAAAAGTATTTAAATATCATAATAGCAGCCATATTATTAAAATTTAAAAACGCTTTATTCAAAACCTAAACCAATAATAGATTTATAAAGAAAATGAAAGTAAATAACCTAAACAAAAATAATATTATAAAAAGGAAAAATTTAAAATTTAAAAACAATATTTTTTTTATTTAAAAAAAAGCTTATATTTTAAAAGAATATAAGAATATAAATCTTTAAATTAAGCTATAATGTATTATTAGCTAAACACTATAATAGAAAATGCATCAGAAATCTACTAGTAAAAGACTATCACTAATTAAAAATGACTAAAAACTTATAAAAAGTATCAATAAAATAAAATAAATTAACACATAGAATATAAATTATTCGTATTCTACTTAATCCCAAAAATGCCATAAGAAAAAATCGAAATCGACTTCATTATAAAACTACTAAAAACCTTAAGAAGTAATAATGCTATAATAGTAATTATTGATTATGTAATAAAAAGATTATATTTGAAGGTATATTTAATAAATAAAATAACAGCCCCAACATTAACAAAAATAATCAAGCGTTTAATAATCAAATTACATAAGGTTTTGAATAAGATTATATTAAATAAAAAAGCGTAATTTATTGCCGACAGAGTGGCCGAAAAGTCAGCTAGCTTTTAAGCCAATCAGTCAGCTGGGTAAAAACCATCAGCCAGTCAGCTCAAATATAGTCAGCTTATAAGCTAGCTTAAAAGCTGTCATAAATTTATAAATTCATAAATTTTACATAAAATAGTATAATTTAAACATAAACCTACTTTTTTATATTCAAATGTTTGTTATATAATTAAATTTTAATAAAGTTAATAAATAAAAAATATTTGAACTTTTATTAGTAAGAATATATTGAATTATATATGTTATTATAACAGAAGCTAATAAAACACTTTATTATGTTTAAATTAGTATTTTACTTTTAATATTAAAAATCACCTGATGTTTACATACAAATATTGTCAAAGCTTAGCTGATCAGCTGCTTATAAGCTCGATTCAGTCAACCAGTCAGCTAAGGGTTTTACTATCAGCCAGTCAGCTGTGATATATCCTTAGCTGATGGCTGACTGATTGGCTTTTCGGCCACTCTGATTGCCGATTTCTAATCGATACTAGTTAAGTAAATAAAAATAAAAATAAAAATAATAATAATAGGACATTTAAGGATTAATAATTAAACGGAAAGAGTGAACTTACCAATTACAGCTTATTTAAAAAATTTTGCAAAAAACAAAACAAATTAGAACAAATAAATAAACTTTGTAAAATTTACATATAATAATACAAAATATACTATAACCAAAATATCCCCATTTTTTGCTAACTATAAATAAAACCTAAATATAATGTTAGGAAACTTTAGGTTAAAAAAGAAATAAAACAAATTAGTAGTAATAATTTATGTTAAAAAGATGAAATCAATTTAGGATAAAACAATTATATATTTAAAAAAAAAAGCGTAAAAAAAACCCAAAATTTTTTAACGTAAAGTATATTAATAAGGAGTTTAATATAAGAAATATGGTTTATATTAAAACAAGAAATAAGAATTTTTGAAGTTACACCAAAATCCAAACCAAAAAAAAATAAAAATTAAAAATCTAAGTTATGCAAAAACGGCCTATATAAGATTATAAGTAAAAAAGGGGAGGTGTTATATAAAATCAAATTATTAGTTATTTATAAAAAAAAGCAAAATAAATGCATAATATTTTTTACGTATTTTTTTTAAAAATTATATTATAAAAGGAAAAGTATTAAAATAGCAGGGTTTCAATATGTCGGATTAAACAAAAAAAACGAATACGAATCAGAATTAGATGATGAATAATTCTTAAATTTTAATATAAAAGCAATGATTATTAATTATTATTAAAAATTAAAGCCTAGCTTTATATAAATATGTAAAGTGTTTAATAAAAAAGGCGGGAAGAAATTTCAATTAATTTTAATTAATAAAATTAGACTATTTATAAAAATTATTTGGAAATTTTACCAAAAAAACCTGGAATTAGAAAGGCCAGGCAATTTATTTTTGAGAAAGGTTGGTTTTAAAAAAAAAAGCAAAAAAAATATTAAGGATTTGAAAGATTAATTAAAATAAAAAACAAATAAAATAGGAATAAAAAATAAAATAGAATAAAAGCTAAGGAATATTTGGTGGGAATAAGTTTAGGATTTGTTTTTGGATTAAGATAAGATGAAACAGGTGGAATTCCTTAAAGAAAACCCAAAAATTAAAGGCTTAAAAGAAATTAAGATTAATAAATAATATTTTACAAAAAAGGGATCAATAAGGAGAAGGGTTAAGTTAGGCTAAATATTAAAGCTTATAAATTGGTAATTAAAGGAAAAGAGATAAGAAAAGTAATAAATAATTAATAATAATTTGAAAAGGGAAGAAAAAATCGAATTAGTATTAAATATAAAAAATAAGCGGAAAAATTATATAGTAAATTATATAAAAAAACAATTAATATAATAGTAAAGTATATGTTATAATATTAAAAAAAAGAAATATTAAACTTTTATTATTAAAAAATCAAAGGAATTTAAAAATAAGTTCAATATATTTAAGTTAAGATTAAAGCCTAAGGCTAAATTAAAATTATTAATAAACTTTTAATTATAAGAAGGGGATAAGTTAAATGGGTTAAATAAAGAAAAGGAAGATAATTAAAATAAGAAGAAGTTCAAAGAGTTAAGGGAAAAGTAAAGCTTAAAATTAAAAATTAATAATAATAAAAATAAGAGTGATAAAGATAACTTTAAGTATAATAAGGAAAAGTAATTAAATAAAGCCATTTAATATAAGAAAGGAATAATGTTAAAAGTTCAGGAATTATATATAAAAAGTATAAGTAAAAGTAAAGGTATAATAAATATAAGAGTAAAACCTTACTTTTATTTATTTATTTTTTAATTTTAGTCTTTAATATATATTTAAACTTTTACTATTTTTGTTTTATATTTAAGTACTTTGATTTTATAACATTTTAAAACTTATTCCTCTTTTGAATTGTCTTTTTATTTTATAACTTAATATCCCACACCTTTTTTAAAAGATTTAATAACGTAACTTTTAAAAGACTCTTTATGTTAAAAATTGTGATTTTTAATAAGGATATTTAAGATCTTATAAAATGGCCACTAATGTAATATATATTAAAATAAGGATAAATTAAAAATAAAATTTTAAGTTTTTAAATTGGCTTATTAAAGTAAAGTGTTATAATAAAAAGTGTTAATAAAACAAATGTTTTTCGTATAAATAGGAAACTACTGATTTTTAAACATAAGTTAAAAACACTAAATTAAAATAGTTTTTATTATAAACGAGTAGTAATTAGTTTAATTATAATACTTCTTCTTAAGAATCGTAAAAGTAAATATAATATCTTTATATATTTGGTAGTTAGGCTAAATATTAAAGCTTATAAATTAGTAATTAAAGGATAAAATTAATAAGAAAATTAAGGAAAAGAAATAAGAAAAGTAATAAATAATTAATAATAATTTGAAAAGGAAAGAAAAAATCGAATTAATATTAAATATAAAAAATAAAAGGAAAAATTATATAATAAATTATATAAAAAAAAATTAATATAATAATAAAGTATATGTTATAATATTAAAAAAAAGAAATATTAAACTTTTATTATTAAAAAATCAAAGGAATTTAAAAATAAATTAAATGTATTTAAATTAAAACTAAAGCTTAAGATTAAATTAAAATTATTAATAAACTTTTGATTATAAGAGGGGAATGAATTAAATAGGTTAAATAAAAAAGGGGAAAATAATTAAAATAAAAAGAAGTTTGAAGAATTAAAGGAAGAGTAAAGTTTAAAATTAAAGAATAATAATAATAAAAATAAAAATGATAAAGATAGTTTTAAATATAATAAAGAAAAGTGATTAAATAAGGCCATTTAATATAAGAAAGGAATAATATTAAAAGTTCAGGAATTATATGTAAAAAGTACAAGTAAAAATAAGGGTATAATAAATATAAAAGTAAAACTTTACCTTTATTTATTTATTTTTTAATTTTAATCTTTAATATATACTTAAACCTTTACTTTTTTTGCCTTATATTTAATTACTTTGACTTTATAATATTTTAAAACTTATTTTTCTTTTGAATCGTCTCTTTATTTTATAGCTTAGTATTTTATACCCTTTTTAAAGGGTTTAATAACGTAACCTTTAAAAAACTCTTTATGTTAAAAATTGTGATTTTAGCAGAAATGCCTAAGATTTTATAAAATGGCTATTAATATAATATATATTAAAATAAGGATAAATTAAAGGACAAACTAAAGGTAAAATTTTGAGTTTTTAGAATAGCTTGTTAAAGTAGAGTATTATAATAAGAAGTGTTAATAGAACAAATGCTTTTTGTATAGATGGGAAATTATTGATTTTTAGGCATAAGCCAAAAACACTAAACTAAAACAGTTTTTATTATAAACGAGTAGTAATTAATTTAACTATAATACCTCCTCTTAAGAATCATAAAAGCAAATATAATATCTCTGTATATTTGGTAGTTAAAATAAATAAACCCCTACCCTGAAGGTGTGGTTCTAGGAGCTTCTCCCCCACAAATAGTCCAATTCCAACTAAACGATTGGACCAAGGCCCTTGCTGAGGCTCGTGCTGATAGAGACAGGGCAAGGGTTTATTTATTCCAAACCACCAAGTAGATTTATATATTTCATGTGCACTAGTTACAGTACAGTAGAAATCCAACTATGCCCTGGCTAGAAAACCCAACTGTACATGGATTAGAGTACGGCAGAAAACCCAACTCTACAACAGTTAGGTTTGGCATTGATTACAGTACTAGGAAGTCATCACTGTGGTCTGTGAGAATGGAGTTTCCGTACGGCTTTTTTAGACTGCCAGAAGATACGTCACTAACCAGTTGGTCCGTGTCGCGAGCCAGTTTCGGGGGCGAACAGAGACGGGCCTCACACGAAGCAAGCGAGGATAAAGAGGACTAGTCCACAAAAGTCTTGAGACTTTATTAGCTTTTCATCATATTAGACCCATGCCAGATAAAGTACAGTACTAACACGTCAACACTTGGCTATATTCGGATGTTTCGAAGAGTCTGCTCTCACTAACGGGCAGCTGAACAAAGGAGAGTTCATGAGAACATGGCCTCTTTAAGATACTGTAGATACCGGGACAGATCCCGGTAAAGATTGACCTTTCCTTTAACAATAAGATCGTTTACCGTGGCCTTCTGATACTCAGTAGCATCCTGTCAGAGCCAAGCATACTGGTTAATTCGCCTATGCCCTAGAGCTTGCGGTAAAACCACGCTACAGAGAGAAGGGAGAGGACTGGATGGCCGGAGGTGCGGTGTGTGTGGAAGTCCGCGGTGGCTTTTTCAACGCTTTGGGTGAAGATCTTCGGCTCCTCGCCGTGCTTCTTCCGGAGTGCTTTAGTGATGTCTTCGCCTGTGGGGGCGAGCTTGATCACACTGATGGCTCGGTTGCTGATTTCGGAGATAGGACTGCCGGTGAAGATTGAGACGTATGCGGCTGTAACGTAGTCTGCCGTGCTATATTACACCAATTAGTTCAAGTGATATTCGTAAGGCTCCCGCCCTGGTGAGTCCGGTGAGAGTTACCTCATAACCGCCTTCTCTTTGGCCGAATTGCCGGTGTAGAGAGCCTATTTCCCTTGACGTTAATACCCATTGTGCTACGTCATTACACATTGTCAGTAAGTACGGCAGCATCGCAGGTGACAGGGAAAAAACTCACATGGAGCCGAGAGTATACTCTGTAAAGTTGGCGATAAGAATGACAGTCAACGGGATACCCGCTTGTCTAGTAGCCTCCTGAACATCCTCTTTTTTCTTTAGGAGAGGGATCAGTATCCCTTCTTCGCTGTAGCGAAGACCAAGGTCCGACGGCACGAACAGCTGGACCTTAGTTCGGGGAATAGCCCGGACGAAGCCTTGCTCCGCGTCGACGCCCCTGTCCCCTACTCGAGAGCTGGCGGTTTCTCAGTTTAGCTTCCATCTGGTAGAAGAAGGTGGATTCATTCTCACTTACATCACGATATCAATGTTGTGTAACGCCGCGACCACTGCATCCTCATCGAAGGGATCTACCTTGATCTTTGGTACGCTCGCGGGGAAATCAGAAGCGTCCGATTCAGGGCGGTAACTTACAGAACGGTAACAGGTGCGCCGGACGCGACAAGTGCAGTAGCGATTCGAGAGCTGAACAGCCCGCGATGGCCGTAGACAGCGATGCGGTTTATTAATCAAAATCAAATCAAATCAAGTAAAATTTTAATTAATCAAATATTAATTGATTTACATGATTAATTTTGCTCACGCTGCCAGAATCGGAGCAGGAGTCAAAACCGAATGAGCGCGCCTGATTGGTCGAGCCAAATTTGGAAGACCAAAGGATCTATGTAGCTATGAAGTTGTAATTGAAGATTTAGAAAATGAGTTAAAAGTTTTAAACAAAGATTTTCGCAGTGTTCTTACCTCTAAAAGTATAATATAGAAACGTAAAGAAGGGGGAGCGAGACCTCCCAGCGATAGCGATAGAAGTTTACTTGCGATATTATAAAGAGGTAGATAATAAGCTTAAGCCGTATATTAATTTACAGGCGAACTCGCTCATGTAGCGAACTTGCTTCCGGCGACTGAGGAACTAGTAACGAAGGAGGACAGTTACACGAGTCCGGCAATTAACACTCCTCTCCAGTCTCGCTATCTTCAGTCCGCGGCTCCACGGTCTCTTGCAGCCTCCTGGCCAAGTCTTCCGTGAGTTTATCCAACTCTCTCTGCAATACCCCTGATCTGTTCAGTCCCTCATACAGCGTCCATGCCGCCAATGTCTTTGCGTCCCTCGCTCCCTCCTTCCATAAGTCATAGTAGTCGCATAAGTACAGCTTGATCAACTCCCCCCTGGTGCGCTTGCCTGTCAATCTGCCTCTGAGACTTTCGATCTCGGTTCTCTCGAGCTCTTTCACCCACAGAAAGATCGAGATGAACTCATCGGAGCCTCCGGGGCTGGGATACATGGCGTGCTGAAGAAAATCCCCCGAATGGTTTTTCTTCTCTCGATTCGGCTCTCGGAGGGCTAGCTCGGTGAGATTGATGAGTTCCGACTTCCTGATCTCCAGTCCCGTCTCCTCCTTGATTTCTCGCGCCGCCGCGCCCTTAAAATTCTGCTCGTCGTCGATCATGCCCGCAGGTATTTCCTTGAAAACCAAGCTGCCGGCCGGCACGCGGGCTTGTTCTGTCATGATGACCAGCCGCTCGTGTCGGCTCCCTTTTGGCTTGATGATCATCAGGATGGCCACGCTACCTCCGCGAAGAAAGGCAATGCCGGGAAGCTCAGTGTCCTCCGCGAGATGTTTCATGTCCCTCACCTGAAATTCAGTGCTGTTCCCACCATGCTCTTCGGTATTGTTCTTATTCTTGATTACTGCCCTGATCTTGAGGAAGAGGATGCGGCCCCTGTCGCTTCTGTCAACAGACTGGATGACGATTTTCTGCAGCTTAAAAGGCTTGTCGTGGAACTGGTGCTCCGGTCTCGATTGCAAATTTAGGTTCCTAGTCATTGTGGTCAACCACAGCCGGAAGGCCGCGCAGTTGAAGAGCTGGTCCTTTGTAATGTCGTCTAGTATCTCGATTCTGACGGGCTCCTCATAGTAGTTGATATCTGTGGGATCCTGCTGGGCTAACTGGAAGAATTCGCGCGGATCAAGGTCAAAGGTACGACGGCGGGAAAGCCGCACCCACCGCCACGGCATGTCGATGTTCCTCAACTTCTGGTAGTACGCTGACATTGAGGGACATGGGGACGATGTAGTATCTGGATATTTAGAGAGGAGCTAGAATTAAGACGAAATGGCGATGAGGATGCAGAATGATGCGCTCAGCACCCCGAGAAATGATCATACGATGGGGATATCATGCACAGGAATGATCATACGTTGGCATATCATGCACAGGTGGTCGGTCATTCAGCCACCATGCAGCCACCTAATACTTCATCTGCATCCCGGTAGCCGTCTGATGGTGTCGAGATCGTAGAACTTGGTTATCATCTATATTTGCAGGTGCTATGGATTATCTCGCAGAACTTGGCAACCAAAGCCAAGGATTTGGGTGGGAGACATCACCCTACCTCTTTTTTTTTGGGTAAATGTATGGATACCTCACCAATGCTTTTTCCATCTTCATGCAGCTCAGCTCTCAGCCGCACGCGGAAGCAGGCCCGAGATGCATTGCATACCTGTTCAGGTGATCATGAGAAATCTCCAGTTCCATGATCTGGGGTGCTGACCATGCAACGTAAATCATTCTGATCAAGTTGCTACCGTGGACGTGGGATCCGGGCCGGCCCGTCCTCATATATGTTCCACCCCTCTAATCCCTGGCTCATGAAAGAGTCCCACAGCAATTATCTACCATTTGCCACAACCTCCACTTCTCCCCATTTTCATTAGAGATGCTCTGCGATGTCTGCTGGTTCATGCTGCGGGGCCAGGAGCAACTGCAGTGGAAGGGCAGTTTCGACCTGACCTTCGACCACCACAAGACCGTAGGAGGTCTCCGCGCCGCGGCGGAGTCCAACTGCAAGATATGCAGGACTCTTCGCGATCAGTTCCCGGACAAGCTGCACACAGGACGGTATCCTGACGAGAAGTCGCTGTCCGTCACCGCACGGCTCTCCCAGCAAGAAATCAAGGGCAACGGAAACGCCGAGGAGCCGAAGGATACCATCTACCGCCTCGACTTCAAGCTTGAGTGCGGCCCGTTCCACGGGGGACGAACGTTCGTACTCAAAAACACCAGTGGGTTACCCAGCGGCTCTTGTACCCGTGCCTGGGATATCCTGTTGTAGTCATTATGGTATAATATATGCTAACAGGTATTGGTGTTACTTTAGGCGGGTTGACTTTGAAGTACCGAACCGAGGTATCTAATAGCACGTCATCCACAGAGGTGTTTGAGCTCGCTACGCAATGGATCGAAACCTGCAAATGTGTGACTGCCACCCCTCCCCCGCAATACCCGAAGAGGCTGATAACCTGGCTCAAGGAGGATGGAAAGGCCGACACTGGCAGGGTCAGATTGGTGGAGAGGGCGGACTGGGAAGACGGCAGCCCGCGAGAGAACAAGGTCCAGTATGTCACTCTCAGCCATTGCTGGGGGAAAACAAAGCCAGAATTGCTAGGAGAAGACGACATGCTTTCTCTGTCCCGAGTCGAGAAATTCAAAAGAGGCATCGGGGTTGACAAGTTGAGACGGACATTCAGAGATGCCATCCGATATGCCTCAGGGCTAGACGATGTTGGCTACATTTGGATCGACTCTCTGTGCATTCTCCAGGAGGGTCCGGGGCATCGGGAAGACTGGCTGGAGCAGTCGGCTGAGATGCATCAAGTCTACGGGTGGTCCTACCTCAACATATCTGCCACGGCGGCGACCGGCGACGATAAGGGGCTGTTCTTCGATAGGGAGCACAAACTTCTCTGGGAAGACGAGGTCAACCTGGACACTGCTGATATCCCCGGGTCCCCCCGGCCGGCATCTGCGGGACACGCGGGCGGCATTATTCCGGCACCCGGCAACGCGACGTCCAACCTGAGTCGGTGCGTACTGCTCGACGCCTGCTTCTGGGACGAGCTTGTGGGGGACGCACCCGTCAACAAACGGGGCTGGGTCCTTCAGGAGCGCATCATGTCCGTGCGGGTTCTCCACTTCTGCCAGGACCAGATCGCGTGGGAGTGTTGCGAATTCGAAGCAGCCGAGGCGTACCCATTCGGCATGCCCATATATCGTCTCCAGTTCGACGAGATCATCGACCGATGCCGAATGAGAGAACTCAACGAGGCGGAGGGCAGAATGCTCCGGCAAGCCCGCCTGTACCATGGCATCGACCCGGACTTCCACATTCCGCGGATCTACATGTTTGAGCTCTGGAAGAACATCATCGAGACGTACGCTCGGACCACCCTCAGCAAGTCGGAGGATAAGCTGGTCGCCCTGTCAGGAATCGCCCGTCGGATGGCTGGTAAGCTCGGAAAGGGCGGCAAGCCGGCTCGGTACCTTGCCGGATTATGGCGACCCTATCTGGCCAGCCAGCTGCTGTGGAAAGTCGAGGCGGAATTTGACGACCACCATCGACTATTCCGGCATAGATCCACCCGGCCAAAATATCTGTACCGGGCCCCATCGTTCTCCTGGGCATCCGTAGATACGGAGCACGGCAAAGGCATCGTCTACGGGGAGGTGACCGATCAAAACATCTACGTTAAAATTAAAGGAGACGACGTTAAATCACAATTATCAGATGAGATGCAGAAGTACGGCATGGCGGTAGAAGGCGGTGGGATCCAACTCGAAGGCAAACTGAGGCAGATCGTGCTCTTCCTCTTCTCCGACAGCGGGAACGGACCAGCGCCCAATGAAGCCTTCGCCAGAGACAGAGACGTGTGCACCGACCAAGTGGGATGGCGGCTTCTTCAGGGGAGGAGGTGCTGCGGCGTAGCTACCAAGGCCGAGCTCGAAGTAGAAGACCACGCCAACACTTATATGGATTGCTTCAGCGCGGACAGGTCTTTTGTTCTAAATTCCCGTAGGACCTACTGCCTCCCCGTCGCCAAGGGGGAGAGGATCAATAGCGAAGACCACCTGATCTGCCTCCTCCTCATCGAAGCCGACGGCCACGAACGAGGGACGTTTCGCCGGATCGGTCTGACCAAGCTCTCGCGTTGGGCAGATAAAGTCACGTACCATCACATATTCCACGTTTGCGCCGAAGACAAGGACCTGCCGAGTCAAAAGTACGACAAGACTGGAAACCATCTTATTCGTATTATTTAGGATGAAGCACAGGAAAGGGAGAGGTGTTTGTTTCCGTGACTCTTGTTCTTGCTAAAGCAACGGTAGCTAAAGCAACGGTAGCAGCTAAAGCAGCCCTAGCTCAGGCGAAGGCGACTCAAGAGGTAGCTAAGACAGATACGGGGTTGTGGTGACTCGGCCAGGAAAACGGTTAATTACAGGACCACAACGCTTTCGCGACTAAATCCGAGTTTTCAATTCGATTCTATATGGTCTATATATAATATATTTGAAGTTTCAAACGATTTGGTGCTACGATTGTTAAATTAGATAATATTTACGATTCGTATTTTCTGGGGTGATCGCGGATTGTAGCGTTTCCCGAAAGACAATTCTCCTCTCGATTGCCGATTCCCTTGACTCCGAACGTAGGATCAACGCCTTACTCGCACGAATCGCCGCCTCTACCTCCTAAAGGCCAGTTATTAAACGTGGTAGTAGGAGCCAATTTCCACTTCACAAGTGTGCTTGGTAGCCCCAGCAACCCTTGTCTGCAGCGATTGGTATTTGACCTGTTGGTATCTTAACCAGTAACGTGAGTGGCAAATGACCTGGAATTGACCTGGAATTGACCTGGAAACTGACCTGTAAAATGAAAATTGCTCCTCTTGAAAAGGCTAGTGGAATTCAAGAAAGGTTTGTTACAAGAGGTCCTAGTGGACTTCATGTCCGATTGACTTTGTATCCCCTGAAACTCATCCCTTCAGTCCTCCATCCACAAAGAAACAGATATCTGATGTCCACCGCACCTCTCTCCGTCTGCCATCTCATTCACTCAAATATCTTACATCTCTATGTAAGGGGCAAGCAGCGAAGTAGGTAAACTCAAGAAAACGCAGTTTCGCAGCAGCTAGAAACCTGGAGTCAACGATTCTGCTCCTGGCTTACGGCGGAAAATCCCGCATCTAACGAGCCCATCATTGACAATCTTTCGATTACCGAACCTGCGTTCGACAGTTCCAACGAATTTGAAGCCTTATAGGCTTTTCGATGGATGCACATCGCATGTGCGCTGACGAAATCCTTTCTCCAGTCTCTTTCCAGATGGAATATCTCCTACGAAGCACGAGAATGAAATCATTGATCCACCTGTCGGAGGTGATATACTTGCTATTACTCATGATAATCAAATGGTTATAACGGATTCAGCAGTTGGGACTAAATGTAGGGATAAGTATATGATGATGTGAGGGTTGGAACCCATGATGGGCTAGGGCGTTGCCCTAGCGACCACTAGTTTGTTTATTGCGTCTTACTTTATTTATAAAGGAAGGGCCACACCTGTATTATTAGCTCTTCACGTAGTTCTTTACAGTTTAACCCGAGCCCAAGTTCTCGACATTTTCACTAGACTTGACCTCTCACAGATGACTATATATCGATCTATTAATCCAACTAAAAGAGCGCAAGATCGATGTATCCTATCATACTGTAAAGGAAAAAAACCATTAAATCTATTTACAAAAAAAATATCAGGTCCAAGCAAGGAGCAAGGCTTTTTTCCACAAGGAGAGACATTCGGTGCCAGGGGGAGAAAATCGATTGGGATATTACCTAGACGGGTAGGATGTTTCCATGAAAAAAGAGGTTATCGGCTGCGGAGGAACTTCTCCAGTAGTACCCATATTTCAATTGTACCGCAACTTCCGGGAGGAGAGATGATTCGAGAAGAGAATCCTGCTTCGAGGAGGTATGGAGCGCAGCATCTCCCAGCACGTACCTCGCTTAGCGGTCTGACATCCTCTTCCCCTCCTTTCCGACCCTTCCCACGTGGGGTCGTGGTGTGTTATGCTCTTACTTGCTCAGCGCTTCAATTTTGCAGTGACTGAAGTTTTTCGAGGCAAAGTTGACTATATTAGAACCATACCATATTTTTGTCATGTTGTGCTTTCCAAGTGGGTAAATGAAGGAAGTTTGTAGGATTTGTTCCTTGAATCAATAGATCAAAAAGTTACATTATTTCATAAGCCCAGCAAATGTTGCTGAGATTTCATACAAGGGTAACGACGGTCTCATTTAAGAATTGTCCCCTCCCAAAAAAAAAAAGGAATTACAATCTCAATGGGAAATGCGCGAATCCATTCCTCTCATCCGCCTTGCGAACTGGAAACCAATCCCTTTTTCGTCGCTTGATTCTGCGCCAAATGCCTTTTCAGCATATGATCTTGCTTCCTTCAAGATCTGCTCTGAATCCCCTCTTCTGGTTAGCAGCGATTCCAATAGAAGACCATCATACGCAAGCATAATCAAATGGTTGGGAATGGACGATGCCTCGTTAGTGACATCGATACACGTCCTAGCCCATGTGGGTATTTTCTCCAGGATTTTTTTGGCATCAGGACTTTCAAGCAACTCTTCGTTTTGAACAATCAACCCAAAATCGCGCACGCCCGCCAGGAGCCGAGCAACTTCGCCGACGCGCACAGCGCATTGAGCTGCATCGGCTGCTGCCGAAAAGGACAGCTCACTGACATCGAGATCGAGTCCAGCTTCCGCCTTCATTCTTGCTATTCTTTTGCCGATCATTCTCTCATAACCATTCAGTCTTTCAGTATCGCCAATGAATGATAGGCGAAATCTGTTCTCGGTTGGGGCGAACTCCCAGTCCTGCCAACCGACAATTTGTGCCAAGTTCCCTGCATACGCGTCTTGAATCTCAGGGTTGGAATACAACTTTGCAGATTCCGTTGCTAGATCATTGCCCGCCTCCTTAGCAAGTGCAGCAGAAACTTTGAAGAGAAGCTCGGTGCGAAGACCCACGCCGTTGCTTTTCTTATCTTTATCGTTGGCATTGGATGCCAATCCTCTCATGGAAGTCCTATCGATATCGTTCAGAAGTCGTTCCAATGATGCTCCATCCTCTGCTTTTTGAACAGGATTTGGAGGAGCGTGTATGATGTTCATGAGCCGCATGCCAACAAGCCCACAGTAGTCGTATGGTATTGCAGCCAGAAGTCTACAAATGGCCTTTTGGATGCCATTCTTGCAGACGGGCAGCGCGTTCCTAGCATTACTCGCAAACTTCTCCATTTTGTCTGCCAGCTCCAAGCCCTGTTCGATGATGTCACTACTGGGTGTGATTATACCAGCCTCCGGCAGCTCATTGAATGCGTCTCGGAAGGCTTGATAGTCCCTCTGGAGATTGATAAGATCCTCAATTGGGAGGTGATGGTATTTGCGTTTCTTCGGTCGGCCAAATGCTGCTATTTCCGCTTGTGTGTACCCAAGACTTTCGAGCCGGTAGTGCTCAATTACAGACCAGGCTGCAAGACTGCCAACCCTGAGGTCGTCAAGTAGGGCTGCACATTGTTTCTGGATGACCAAACGCTCCGGTGATCCATCTGGACTGGATCTTTTCACCAATTTCAGAAAGTCCTCCTTGACATCTTTCAGCCCTACCACTTTGGGGAGATCTCCAGGAGATGGTGTTGTGGATCCGGACATTGCGTCAAACAAGTCACCTATCCAATCTTCGTGCATGGTCTCGAGAATAGCAAGTCCCTTCTTGCCAAACAAGGTTTCATATGACGTTGAGACATTTTTTGTATCACCCAAGTGTGGGACGCAAAGGAAACGGTCCTTGCTCATTGCTCCAAGTTGTACAATCCGTCGAAGCTCCATGTTGAGGTCGTAGAAATCCTCGCCTTTATGGCCAATGAACAGTACTAGGCCGGCATTTGCGAGTGATTGGTGTACGTATTGTGAGAGAGCAGGAGGGAATGGATGAGCGAGGTTCCGTGCCGTCATTGATGTGGGAGGACTGGGTTCGGGGTCGTTCTTGGCGACTGCCTGAACAGTACCATGATACGCGCAGACATCAACTCTCACCGCCGTCTCTGTTCCAGCACTGGCTCCTCCGATACTTCCAGAGATGACTTGTTGCACATTGCGCCTTGTAATCAATCTGTAACCAACCCCCGCCTGCTCTAGACCTCTTGTCAACCCATCATCGAAGTTTGACGTCAGAACCACCGCTTGCTTCCCGGTGCTTGTGAACTTCCCCAAGGCTGTAGCCAAAGCCCGGTTTGAACGATTTGGTTTTTGCAGACGGAATATATCTTCATACAGCTGTCTGAGGGGGCCTTCTAGTGATGGGACTCGATGACGAAGTCCGGAAACAAAGAGCTCAAGAGTAAAATACTCCTCGTCGATTTCGTGGTACTCGATCTTGATATCTTCTTCAGATGACTCGTTGGCAAGGCTTTCCACGGCAGCAAGAAGGCCGCCCTTGACATCCCAGGCAAGAGGTGCCACGCCAAATGATAGTCCAGCGCCACATATAATAACAAGATTATCTTTGCTGTTAGCTAGTTTCGCCAAATCCTCTAGGGGCATTCGCCGGTAATCCAAATCCGACATTCTGGAAGGTTTGCTACGAGCTTTCGTGTTAGATGTATCGGTATTTGGGAAAGAAATAGATAGTGTGCTCCTGAACAGAGACTCCAAGGTAATTCGAGCTTAGGTGAATGAAGACGTCGTAGATTTGAGACGATTCTGGCGGTTAAGGAACGCGCTGACCAGGCGAGATAGAAAGGCCGCTTCGGCCATGGGCTTCACTCTGAAGCTCAACAACATATGGTTGTGGGATGATCATCACATAACCTGATACCAAGCCGTGCTGCATGCTGCACGAGTTGGAAGACGCATTATGACCTGAGCTTTTTATGGTTGTGGGATGATCATCACCTGAGACCAAGCCGTGCTGCAAGCTGCACGAGTTGGAAGACGTATTGTCCTCTCGTCCGGTGAGACGCCAGGCATCCACAGCTAAGTAGTCAGGCAGTTACTTCCCCCCCCCCCCTACACAAGTGTCTGATTATACTTTATCACCGGAGGACTTCTTATACTTGGAGGGAGTGTATCATACTTTGGTAGCAAGGGTAACAGTTCAGCCAAGCCTTCTGGCAACTTCGATGCGCAGGGACCGCTGACCAGGGGGTACTACCAATGAATTGATAATGCAAGTCTGCCGCTTTTACCTCTTATTTTTTACTAAAATCAAAGAAATCAATATGCAGCCTACACAGAGAGTACCTGTCCCTAAGCAATTTAAAGAATCAGAATTATCCTGCGATGAAAGATTACGTATTTAAGTCCTTTTTTTTGATGCCCACCTTATACGTTCACAAATTTGCCTTCAAACTGGACATATTTATAATCAAATTTGCTATGCAATCCGCCATCAACTTACGCCTCAAAAGCAACGAACGGGACGGAGAGTTAAGCTCAATACCCCTCAAAGAAAGAAGCTAATCCAATGGGTAACAGCTTCTCGAAATAATAAAGAGATCCCGTGGCACCAGATACCCAGTATCCTCGGATTTGATTGTGGAGAGTATGCTATACGTACCGCATTCAAAAAGAAAGGTTTTGAACGATTTGTCGAGAGTAAAAAGCCGAAGCTTTTTGAAGAGAACGCAAAGCTACGACTTACGTGGGCCCAAGAACATATTAATTGGACCGAGAAGCAATGGGATAGTATCCTTTGAAGTGACAAAACGTGGACACAACCTGGAAAGCATACCTGGACGTGGGCTATACAGAGAATTGGGCTAAAAGAGCGATATTATAAAAATTGCATTGCTGCCCGGGTTCAAAGAAAGATTGGGTGGATGTTTTGGGGCTTAATATTAGGAAGATACGAAAGGCATCAAGGGTTATTTTGGGAGAAGAATTGGGAGACTATTAACGAGGGTTCATATTCTGGGATTATTATACCTGTAGTCGATGAAATCCTACAGCAATATCCAGACCTTCAATTCCAACAAGACAACGCTAAGGGACACGCCTCTGCTTTTACAAAGTCCGTATTTGAAGCCGCTGGTATATTCTATATCGATTGGCCTCCAGCTTTTCCTGATTTAAGTCCAATCGAGACGGTTTGGAATGATATAAAAGATTATATTTAAGAGCATTACCCAGGGGTTCACAGCTCTTACAAACGATTAAAGGAAGCAGTTCAAAAGGCTTGGGAATCGATTACACATAAGAGGATTAGGGAGCTAATTCACAATCCGAAAAGTGATATGAAAGCTAAATGCCAAGCTATGATAGATGCCCAAGGCTGGCATACAAAATTCTAAGAAATTCTAATAAAGCGGCATTGCCAAGTATCTCCCTTGCATTTTGAACTGTTACCCTTGTGACGAAGTATTCTGCTTGATGGTGAAGCGTGGACAGCGGGGTACCACCCGGTCTCAGGTAGCCTTGCCTGAGCCTGGGGTATCAGCGCTAGGCAGCAATGGTTGACTAAGCAGTGGGCTTATCTGCAACAATGGCTGACAGGATTCTCGGCGGATTCAGGTGGCTCCTTCAACTTCCCGCGTGAAATAAATATCAACGCTCTTGTAAATCTTCTCAGACCAGAACTGTAAGTCGAATTTGACGTAACAGTAGACCACACGTGACTTGCCATTCTTAGAACCTCTCCTGTATGGACCTCGTGGTTGCGCTGGTATCACATGCATGGAAGTCCATGCGGCGAATTGTCCAAAATTAGATCACTCCTCGTTTTACCCCGCACTCATCTCGTTTCCTTCCTTCCCTTCTTCCATAAAAACTCTCTACTTACAAAGAGTCATTTAGCACATTCTGACGAGAATCTAAAAAAGATAACACTTCCGGAGATGGCGGGCGCACTCTAGGCGCTAAGCCTTTCGGATCCCGAATATCTCCTGTTTAGTCCGAACAATAAAAGTACTTAGGTCCGAGAAAAGTTTAATGGTATTCCCCGCTACCTGTTTCGAATATTCACGCCAAAATCGCGCAATACAACTAACGAGTCATGGACAAAGTTAATAGACACCACAAATAAAGCTCAGAATAACAGAGTAGACATTTTTACAAAAAAAAATAAAGAACAAATAACAAACATACTAAACAAGCATCTTCAATAATAAAAAGGTCACAATAATAACTTAGTTTCATAAACTAACTCACTGTTGTTTACATTTATATACATATTTCATTTTCATACCAATTTCAATAATAAATTAATTTTTAATAATATTCATTTCTATATCATTAACACAAATCAGTTTCCTAAAACGGTTTTCCTTTATAATAAAAACCTCATTAAAGCCTATTTCTTATTCAATAACGACTTAACAAAATTCTAAGGCCTTTAATTAAAAAAGGACTAATACTTTAAAAGATATTTATTACAAAATACATTAAAAATCAAAAACAAGTGCCAAATAATGTCTACTCAAGCAATGATTAATCAAGGTTTATATAACCTACGGCACGAATTTAAGGAATTTTTATACTAAAGCATTTCTTTTAAACCCCCTTAAACAAAGCCTATAATAAAACTCTGTGACGGATGGTACGGATCGGAGGGCATTCAAGGGAGCTTTCCTAATTGGGTATTATTAAGCGCCTAAGCAAAATTAACTCAACGACGCTTCTTATACATAACCCTTTTCTTTTCTTATTTTCTTTTTTTTTTAGTTGTAAATTTTAAAAGAATTTTGATTATTTTTATTATTTTTTACGTAATATGTGAGGCCTTTGCTAAATATTGGTATTGGTTTTTATAAGGCAAGCATTATATTATTTATAACTTTTTTTAATTTGTTTAGGAAGATAATAAATATTTTTCCTTTTTCTTATTTTTTTGTAAATTTTTATTATGAAGAAAGTTTTTTATAAAAAAGGTTTATATTAAGTATAGCTTGATAAATGACATTTAAATAATTAATAAATCTAAAAAAGTTGACAATATTGGCTTTCCTTTTTTATGCCTTTTTGATTTGATTGAGCTGAAGAAATAATATCCCCTTTCATATAGACGTATTCCCAACGCATTGTGTAAAATTTAAACCTTTTGTGGTAAAGCATTTTTTAATAGAAAACGCCGATATGTTTTTTGCTTTTGCTTTATTTATTTTCTTTATAAAATCTTCCTTCTAATCTTTTTTCTTTTTTAGCATAATATAGCCTATTTTTTAGGGTAGCCAAATTATTATAAATATATAAGTAATGAAAGAAATGAAAAAAAAGTTGGATAAAGAAAGAAAGCGTTTTAAGCAAATGAGTAAAAACTTACTTATAATGTAAAAATAGCTTTAACGCCTTAATAAAAATTGTGCTTTTTTTAAGTTTTTTTTTGGAGATAGCCCTTTTTTATTTATTCCTTTTTTTTTATTAAAGAAAATACTAGTGTCTTTATTAAGAATAAAGGTAAGTAGATTGTTGTTGCCTTTAATTTAGGTAATAATAGTAATGGAGATAATAGCAAGTTAAGTTATTATTATAATAATGTTTTACGTTATCCCCTTTTTAAAAATACCTTTTAGGTCTTGTTTTTTTTTGGAATTTTTTTTATGTTTTATGCTATTTGTATTAAGAAGATTTCAAACTTTTTAAATAAATTCTTTAATAGTATTAAATATTTCTTAAAGTTATGGGAGGTTTAAATGTATAATGCTTTATATTGTTATGTTATTTATTTTATTGATAAGAAATATAAAAAGGATTGGCTATTGAATTAAATCAAAGGAATGGTATAAATATTTTTAAAATCAACTTTTTTAGAACTCGAATTTAATGAAAACGGTATGCTTATAAATGTTTTGGATTTGGTAGAACAATTTGTTTTGTTTTTATTTAATTTTTATAATAAATAAATAGCTTGTTTTAAGTATTTTACTTTTTACATAAATTATTGGAGCTTTTTTGGAGTTTTTATTATAATTTCAGAACTTTTGCTTGTATTGCTGGTATTAATAATAAATTTGTTTTAAAAATGGATTTGTAAGATAAGCTTCCCCTTTGGTTATGTAAGTAATTGTTTTAATAATATAAGATCTTTTGGTTATTGGAAGAGTATGTGGAAGTAATTTAAGTTAAAGATTAAGGCCAATTAATTAAGCGGACTTTTTATTTGATTTCCAAATCTTTAGCCTTTATTAAGTTGAACTTTTGATGAATTATAAATACGATTTTTTAGTCTTTTGCTCCTTTTTATAATTATATTGATTATAAGGCAAGAAAATATCGCAGATAAGAAAGCTTTTAATCCCGATAGTAGTATTAAAGATTTTTAATCCCTTTTGCGCGTGTTAATACTTTTTGCGTTTAATTATTGGTAAATGCATTTTGTAATTATATTACGCAGTTATTTTAGTAACTTTTTATTTTTTATAAAATTAATAAGATTAACGTTGGCCATTTTTTTGATAATTAATTTAAGGATAATAATAAAAATGTGTATAAGAATGTTATTAAAAATTAGATGTTACTTTTTTTAATAAAAGGTTAAGCTTAAAAAAAGACTTTTTCTTAGGTATATTAAAAAATATGTGATATTTTGATTTGATAAAGCTTTTTGGAAAACAATCTTTTATTATTTAAATAATTTTTATCAAAAATGGATTATTATATAAGCTACCCACATTTCTTAATTTTGGAGCAAATGGTTATTATTTTATTAACCGCACTTTTTTGAATTTTTTTTTTAAAACTTTCAATTCACCTTTTACTAAATGCTATTACTATTAAAGGCTTTAATAATACTAATAATAGAAAAATTAACTATTATATTATTTTAAATCTAATGATGAATAAGCGCTTACAAGCCTTTACCCTTTTTTTTATTATTTGATTAAAATATTATAGTGTAATTTTTGAAAAAGCATGGCTATTAGAACATTAAGTTTTTTTTAATACTACCAAAAGACGCATTATTTGGCCAAAAGCCTTTTCTTTAATTACCACTTATAATACTTTAATTAAAATTCAAGATTTTTACTATTATTACATTCAACAGCGCCATCAAAGGGACGCTAAACGACAAAATCAGAAGCTTAATTAATATTGGAGTGAACGCGATGCTTAATTTGATAAAGCTAAAAATAATTAATTACTTTTTTTTTATTAATTTTTGTTTAATTACAAAAGCAATCTTTTTGGCATTCTTTTTCTTATTTATTATAAATCAATGATTGTAGTGGAAAAAATGAAGCAAAAAGTTATAGCTTTCTTTTTATTAATTACGTTGTTTTTATTAATGTTGATTTTACCCCTGCTATGATTTTATTAAAGAAGCAAATACGATTTAATCTTAATGCCTTTTAGATTTTACATAATAAAACAATTTTTAAAGCAGCCTTTAAAGCAGCCTTTTTTTTAATATGACATAATAAAATAATAAAGACTTTAAGGGAAAAACCTTCCCCCTTGTTTTTACCGATTAAACCATTATTAAAACATGTTATTCTTTTTTTTTTAATAATAAGTCCAAACATTGATTTCATTAGCTATTATTACCGCTTACCTTAGTTTTAAGCTTAATTAACTATATTGACGCCTATTGCTATTAAATCTATTTTTACTATCATTTCCGCTTTTACCATATTTTCATATTTTTATATATATTAAGATATGAAAAGGCCATTAAATTAAATGCAAAATAACAATAAAAGTAATGCAAACACTAATAAGAATATTACTTTAAAATAAGCTATGTCGCAGGTAATAAGCATAGCTTTTGTTTTACGTAATCTTATAAATAAAAACTATATTACTTTCTTTGTTTTAATAAGAACCTCTCTTTTATACTTATTAAAGTTAATATTATCACGTGGTAAGATTTCCCAGCTTACTTTTTTTTTATACCAAACGCAATTGCGTAATTTTATAGCTTCACTTTACAAGATGCAAAAGCAGCTTTTTGAACCATTTATAAATACCCTTTTTTTTATTAATAGGCTTTTACTAACAACATTCATTAAAGAAATGGACTTATTTATGCAAATTAACTATTGAGATTTATTTAATTAGTACTGCGGCATTTAATTTATTATTAAGACAGAAGTTTAAGGATAAGATATTTATAACAATGCTTTAAAAGATTAAGTTTTTAATTAAGCAAAAATGCGAAAAAGATGATATTGCTGCTACTATTAATGATTTAATTATTAAGCTTATTGCTTGTTGCTAATCCCTAGCGCAGTTTGCTGTTTTTTTAGCCAAATTGAATATTAAACTTACAATTTCATTTAAATATGTTAAATGGACTTATATATTTAGTAAAGCAGCAAGTAATGTATTTCCTTTACATTATTTATATGATCATTTTATTAAATTAGAAGGCGAGGGGAAGAAAGCTTTTAAGTATTTTTTATTATATAAAATATTTATAATAAAGCTTAAAGCTATTAAAGATTATATTATTAATAATTTAGAAAAAGGGTTTATTAAATTATTTTAAACATTATTTACTGCCTTTATTCTTTTTGTTAAGAAGCCGAATGGATTTTTATGATTGTGTATTAACTTCCGAGTGCTGAATTCCCTTATTTGCAAGGATTGATATTCTTTTCCTTTGATTAATAAGATATTAGCTAGAATAACTAATGCTCGCATTTTTATTAAATTAGACATTTGTTAAGCATTTTATTGAATACGAATAGACCTAGCATTAAAGGAGTACATAATTTTTTGCATGAGATATGGAGCATATAAGTGCAAGGTTTTTTTATTTGAATTTACCAATGGCCTTGTTATATATTAGCATTACATAAATAATATTTTTTTTGATTATTTTAATAATTTTTATATAGCATATTTTGATAATATTCTCATTTATTTTAAAAACCCTTTCGAACATTAATTACATGTTAAAAAAATTCTTTAAAAACTTTTTAACGCAGGCTTTTAGGTAAATTTAAAAAAAAGTGAGTTTACCGTTATTTATATAAAGTATTTAGGATTTATTATCTTAATTTTTGAATTAAAGATTGATCTTAAGAAAATTGCTGTTATTAGCAATTGGACTTATTTTAGCATTATTAAAGGTATGCAATTTTTTTTTAGGTTTTGTAATTTTTATAAACGTTTTATTAAAGATTATAATATTATAGCAAAACCTTTTGTTTATTTGATAAAAAACAATTTTTTTTTTGCTTTATTTATAAATGCAAAAATGCTTTTGATTTTTTGAAATATACTTTTACATTAGCTTTACTTTTTTGGCATTATTAACAGCATTTGCCTTATTTTTTAGAGATAAATGTAAATGATAGAGTTATTACAGGGGTCCTTTTTTAATAACATAATAAGGATTAGTTTTTTGTTGCTTTTTTTTAAAGATTATGCTTTTTGTAAAGCTTAATTATGTTGTTTATAATAAGAAGATACTTGTTATTATACGCTTTTTTACTTATTAGAGAGTAAAGCTTGCGGGAATCTTTTATTAAATTTGTGTTGTTATAGATCATAAAGCTTTAAAATATTTTATGATCTTTAAGCAATTTAATGCTTAATAAGTATGATAAGCTAAATTATTAGCTAATTATTATTTTATAATAATTTATTGGCTAGGTATTCATAACTTGTTAGCAAACGCGCTTTTTTATAAATTAAACGAGCTTAATGAATAGAATTTTACTAAAAGAGCATAGCGCCTATAATAGCTTTTATGAAAAAATTAAATAAATCCTATACTTATTACTAAGAATTTTCGCTTTTTTAACTAGCACGATAGCCTTATTTTTAATATTAAGATAGCGGATTTCTTCTTAGCATTTTTAGTGGTACATTAAGCATTAAAAGCCAATTGCTTAGCCCCCTTTTTTTAAGCATTGCGAAAGCAAGCCTTGTTAAATTAACTAAATAAGCTTAACATGGAAGGCGATTTATTACTTTTTGATGACTGCTTTATGATTCTTAATATTACTTATTTTTGCATTTTCCTTATTTAAGAAGTGCATGATTACATTAATATAGCTTATTTTAATACTAAAAAGACCTTGCAATTTTTATTTTCTTAATATTAGTGGTATAGTATTATGTTAATAGTTTATTAATATTACTATAATTATTATATTTGTTAACGTATTTAAGTCCCCTAAGATAAAAAACCTAGACTTTTTCAACCTTTTTTCATTTTGTTTTAATTTTAGGAATATATTATTATGAATTATTATAATTTTAATAAAAATAAGCATGGATTTAATAATATTTTTGTTTTTATTAATCATTTTAACAAATAAGTTATAAGCATTTTTTGCCAAAAGATCTTAAATGCTTGCGATTTTGCAAAATTGTATATATATTATATATATAAATATTTTGGCCTCTTAATTAGTATTACTTTTAACAAAAGATCTTAATTCATTTTTTGCTTTTGGATCGCCTTTTTTTAAATTCTTGGCATTAAAAAACAGCTTTTCATAATTAACAATTTTCAAACAAATAATCAAATCAAAATATATAATTAATATTTTTAACGCCGACTTTGCTTTTTTGTTTTTTATTACTAAAACAATTAGTTTGAGTTTTTATTTATTATGAATTATGCCTAAATGTTTTTCCCACATAATTTCTTAGGAGGCTTTTTGCTATTTAAGATAATTTATGAATATACATTACGCGTTAATTAAGATTAGAAGATTAATTTACTAAACTTAGCATTCCCTGCTAATAAATTGAATATATAACAAGCTATGGAATATACTACGCGCTATTATATAACATGAAATGCAGTTAGGTTTAGCTTTTTAAAATCCTAAGCAAAGATAGCCTGATCTTATAATTGCTTTTACTATGCAATTGATTTTGATATAAACAATTTTGTTTAGCTTGATATGCATTATTTCTTAATTACTTGCTTTTTAAAGAAATTAGACTTTTTTATTAATAGTTTATTCCAAGTATTAAAGAAGGTTAAAAGCTTATATTGCCTAAAATTGTTAACAAATATAAAAGTACATAATGTCTTTTTTGCGGTAAAGCTTAGAAAAGACCTTAACGATTTTTTGATAAATTAATAAATTGCGCCATTTTTGCTAATTAATATTATTAATAACAACAAATAAGAAATCGAGAACTTATTTACTTGCCAAAAACAGCGTGATAGCTTTTTTTATAAAGTCTTTTGATTAAATCAAAATATTGATTTTACCTAATATAGCGCCTCAGACATTAAGTATGCTTTTGCAAAAATTTAGAAATTTCATTTTAATAATCCTACGCAAGTAGGTCCTTTTGCAAAGCTATTTTAATAGCTTAAAGCGTTTTATGATAAAGTAAATGATTACGACCACCTTGATAAAGATAAGGAGATGAATGAACGCTTAAGAATAAGCTTTTTTCAAAGGGGGGTAGTGTAATAAATGGTACAGATTGAAGGGCATTTAGGGGAGCTTTCTTAATTAGGTATTACTAAGCGCCTAAGCGAGATTAACTTAACGACGCTTTTTATATATAACCCCTTTTCTTTCCTATCTTCTTTTTTTTTAGTTGTAGATTTTAAGAAAATCTTGATTATCTTTACTATTTTCTACGTAATATGTGAGGCCTTTGCCAGACGTTGGCACTGGTCTTTATAAGGCAAGCGTCACAAGCTCCACAATGTTTTATACCAAATCAAACGCTTAAAAAATAACGACAAAAAACTTCAAATAATCCTTAATATTACATAAGTCTTTAAATTGCACTAAACACTACCTATAACAGCTAATCTTAAAACATTAGTCCCTACATCAAAAAATATTACCATTATACAGGCATTCAAAGCTAATTTCTTAACAAGTTCACTAACTCTTTATAAAATTAAATACAAACTAATACATCTAAACCAAAATAAACAAAACTCTTCGCCACTAAAGACTAAAGTCAGAACCTATAGTAACTTACCGGAAATAGAAAAATTCGGCAAGATTATACAAGACGTTTACAAAGACTTTTATATAAAAAAACTCAAAAGTAAGCTTTCTATAATTAATTAAATTTTATTACCTGATATTATCTCAAAGGACAAATATTAATAAAGTATAAATTATATTAATAAAACTAAGACATAATTTCGCCTTACCATAAGCTTTACAATAAACCAAAGCCTTATTCATCAAGATTCAACGCTCTTAAATTATGTCAATAAAACTGTGAAAAGTCAACTTAATATAAAAACGGCCATAAATATATAACTACGGAAAATAGTTAGAAGACGAGCGTTTCATGACTCTATTATTAGCCCTTAATAAGTACACATTTAACAAAGAAACCCAAACAGCTCAAAATAAGCGGTCATCTTCCTATTCGGTATATTCTTGTTTGTAAAAAACCATGAGTACTTTTGAACGAACTTCTTGTTGTCGGCGCGCGAATAGGAATGACCAAAATCTGCTGAGACTTAACATGATCGAGAATCGTACCACGACGCTTCCCACCGAAGAAGTAGACAAGTGAATCGAGCACTGAGAAAGCATCAGCACAATTATATAGACTATTGAGCTAAGTGGCTTTCGCTTATTACGCCGAGTGGGTTGGAGAAAAGTCCAGCGTCCTCGGTCTCGGACCAGCTTTATATTCTCAGTACGCACCACTCTTGCCTCTGGGCCTAGAGTAATTATTCTGGAAGAATTTTTATAGCTGGCTGGTGTTATTGCCGCCGCTGGTTCTTAGATCCTAAGTAACCGAGCATTCTAGGATAGTCAATTACGAAGTGCTCTTTATCTAATCGAAAATTACGGCTAAGCCATGCGAAAGCGGTCTCAATCCGGCGGTTGACAGCGTCCTGTTGGGTGGCATCCCTGGTGACATAATAATATACTCGCACTACTCAGACCACGATCATGGAGCGATTACCTCACCCCATAGCAGAGCATAAGATATTAAGATAAAGCGAACACCTTTGCGCTTGTTAAAATCAAAACAAGAAAAGAAGGTAGCTAAATAATGTTGCACGATTCACCTCTCGGTCTTGCCTTTAAAATCATAATAATCAAGAATAAATAGTAATCTAAACAATTAATCACTTAACCGGACTTTGTGAAACTGTCCCGTGAAACCTCTTTGCATAAATTAGTAAGTCTTTTCTGATCTTAAGCCAAATACTATAATTTATATAATTAATAAACTGCCCATCTTATAATTTACTTGTATGCTTTTTTACAAAATGTCAACTCAAAGAACCTGAGGTTGTATATTCGGTAATTCTTTTGTGTATTATTAAATGCAGATTTTTAATATAACAAAAATATATTTTAAAACTTTTATTAATTTTAATAAAAGTTATTACCTGGCGGAATATAACATTTGACACAGCGGCTAGCACGGGGGGCCCAGTAATTATGCCAGAAGGCCCACATTAAACATAGCAAAAGGGTGCCCCCTCTTCTACGCCACAATACAACATGACCGCGTTAATAGCCATAATTCTTTATTATAATTCTTATTTAAGTAACTTCCCAAAAAGAATGAAAATTGCATTTATTAAGCCAAGCTGCTCTAGCAACATATCTGCACAAACCAAAACATCTCATATATCCTTATCAACCACTATGCCTAATAACTATTATTCACTATTCTTAACCAACTGCTTTAACTTATATTATTCCTTGATATCCTTAAGGAGTTCTTTCTATTTCTATTACTTCTTATTATAAAATCGCTTAATGGCCTTTTAAAGCTTATTATCTTTCCGGCTCTTAACAGGAGCGTATGACAAGTCATTAACTTGTTTATTGTTACGACCCGTACATAGAGGCTGTTATGGAAGCTACTTCGGAAGTCACATGATAGGCTGCTTTAGAGAAGGAGTTCGGTATGACTTATAGCCTTAAGCGAGGGTTAGCCGCTGGATGAGTCAACCTCTCTTAAAGGAAATATATAAGGCCTTAGTTAGTCGAGAAGGAGATCTTTTTTCTTTATCTTTTCTTTTAAATATTAAATATAGTCTTAGGACTAAATATAAAAGAAGCTTTTATTCTAGTGTTTCCCCTAAGTAACTCTTGCTTTAGTATTACCTTGAAGCCAGCTGTAATATAAAAAAAGATCTACTTCATTTTATTATAAAGCGTTATATCTCACCTTAAAAGAAGCACTGTCGTTTTATACAACTATAGTATTACCTTTACTATACCTATGCAAGTAAGTACCTCTTACTTTACTTTTAAAAGTAGTTGTACTAGGGAAAGCTAAAACCTCTATTAACCTCGTCTTTTCAAATCAACACTTCAACTATTCGTTGGTACAATTGTTATATAACAAATAAACAATAAACCCCTTATATATACTTCCTCAACAAAATACACACAAGACCTCAATTTTAGTACGATTTGGTTTTACCCTAACACTATATATACCCTAACCTAAAGACGTACTTTTTCTAAAAGAAGATTTACTTTGACTTATAATTAAGCTTAAAAAAGAACCGCTTTTAGTTTTTGAAATCAATACCTTTTATAACACTTTTCTAGAACCTACTATAATAATAGACGCCAACTTTATTAATACCTAAAAGGCATATATACAAAAGATAATTTAGTCAACTATTGCCTCTGTACTCGCTTTTAATAAAGCTTCTTAAAATAAACGCGTTAGATCGGCTAAAATCAATATAATACAACGTTCTATAACTCGAATTTTTACCGTAAACTTTCAACTTTTTCCCAATTATTACTTTTTTTAACTTAATTTTAGCATTTTTACTATAAAAGCCAACAAAGTCAAATACCCTCGCCTCCTCTTCTCAGATTATAATAACAACATTAAGTATAATATATAAAAGATAAATATAAAACTCTTTATTAAAAAGTATTCAAAAAACTTTAAGATTAATAGTTCTTAAGTCAAGGCTTATTTTAAATATATAAACGGAAAAACAAAGACGATTATTTTCTAATACATAAACCCTGATTTTACAAGAGTATTTAATAACGTTGTCAATGTTTTTAAAGCTCTGGACTAATGATTTTTTGATTATAATCGAATACAAGTTATAAAAGCAAAGTATAACTATTTAACTATAAGATCTATGATATATAACAAATTCTATATTAAATTTACTAACTACGCTATTATTAGTAAAATTATACATTTTCGTTAATTCGAGGATATTTGTGAAAAAATCTCACTTGTTTTAAAGCTTTATATTTTCACTAAGTAATATAAGCTTGAGAATGATTATACCTGCTTTAATGAGTTTTTAATAGTTATAAATAAAAACCTTTATAACGTTTAAACTAAAATACGCTTTTTTTATTAGACTATTACTTTTCTCTAACCCTTTAAAAACACCGACACTTACAAAAGTCATATAAAAGACATTTTTAAGAAAAATAACTAACGCCAAAACATTTAACTAAAAAAAGCTTTTATTCTTTTTTTTAATTACCCTAACTTTTGTACAATTTACTAATGTTATACTTACCGGTACCTTTTACTTTTATTATAATAAGATCAACTATTAGACTAACAATTGTCTTAAGTTAAAAAAGACAAAGGAAATAAACTATAAAATTGTAAAGATTAAAAGTAAAAACATAGATTCTAACAACTTATTAGAAAACTCTTAAGCCGTGGGATAGTCTTTTATTATGGTAAAAGCCTTGATTTATGGAAAGATTTGAATACTGATTTTTGTGTTTTTATTAGAAGACGACAATTCTTAGTTAATATTAAATTAAGAAAAAATAGATCATATATTAAATTAATTGTATATATCGACGGTAAAGCGAATATTTTTGGTGCTATTAAAACCTCAGTAGTTTATTAACTCTAGAAATTCTTTAAAATCTCTTTTTTTACTTTACTTAAACCTATTGTTTTTACAGACTATAATAGAAAAGAAGGTACAACTATTAAATACACTGTATTCTGTATTCTTACTATTAATCAACGACGAGCTAACTTCTTATTTTTAGTTATAGATTTGGGAAATTCTAAAGTACTAATTAACTGGAAATTCTTAAAGTATTATGACTTTAAACAAAACTATTCTAAAAGAAAGAATAAGCTTTTATAACCAAAGGATATACCAGACAAACTTTGTTTTGAAAAACGCCTATTACTTTCTTTAATATATATCAAACCTTTCTTTGATCTTTTATATCAAAAAGACACCATATAATAAGACCAATTACTAACTTAAGACAAGTACCGCCGCGCAAAAGCCGAAGTCGTTAACTTTGACATAAAATCAAAATAGCTTATAAAGTAACTTATAAAGCAGCTTATAAAGCAGTTTCCCTGATTTAAGGACTTTTGAATTTTTACGTTTATATGTGAACTTGAATAAAGACTTCTTAATATAAAAACATTACTTTTGAATTATCAAATGTTAAATATACCCTTTTTTAAAAATAATAACAAAACTCTTGTTTTATTATAAAAAACTAAGCCATTGTCAAAGTTAAACAAAATAAACATTTATAATATTATAACAACAACTATATACCGTTTATATTTTCAGTAATAAAAAAACAAACCAAAAACAAAAACTTTTATATTCTTTTTTTATAAAATTAAGACAAAAATCACATGTTACTAAGAACAAGTTAACATAAAACTCTTTGCCATAGATAATAGTCTAATACCCGAGCAAATACAAAAAGCCAAGTACTAGTCTAATAAAGACCTTATTTATTAAAAGCTTCCTTCGTAATATAAGGAATTTAAAGGACTTTTCTTTAATAAAGCCTTAAACAAATTCTTTAACTATTGTTTAAATGTGGATTACAAAATTAAGTTTACGACTAAGAATACTCTCTTTTTTGAGCCTTTTTGTCGATTTATAAATAAACAATTGTTTAAAACAAAATAATATATTATAAAAAACCTTTACAAAGGATTTATTATCCCCTTAAACACTCCTTTTATAATTCCCATTCTTTTTACTAAAAAGTCAAATGGCGGATTACGGTTTTATATAAACTACCGGAAACTCAATGAGTTGACTAAAAAGGACCTTTATTTAATCCTATTAATTAATAAAATAATAACATATATTTTTAAGGCTAAGATCTTTATTAAGATCGATATTTAACAGGCCTTTTATAAGATCTACATAACTATTGATTTAGAGGACTTTATAACTTTTTATATAAAGTATAAATTTTATAAATATAAGGTATTTCCTTTTGGCTTTATTAATGGCTTTGCCACTTTTTAATGCTTTATTAATAATATTTTTATAAAGTATTTAGACGACTTTTATTTAATATATTTAAACAACATCTTGATTTATTCTAATTCTTTAGAAAAATATAAAATATATATTAAGAAGATTATATAAATCCTATTAAACCACAGATTATAAACCGATATTAAAAAGTCCGAGTTTAGAATACTAAAGACAAAGTTCTTAGGCTTTATTATTAAAGTAGATAGAATTGAAGTTAATTTAGAAAAAATCGCTATAATTAACAATTAAGAATACACTTTTAATATATAAGGCATACTAGGGGATTAATCAGAGATTAATGGGTGACAGCTTTAATATTATTTAATTTTAATATAATATTATTAAAAGCGGTAATATTAAAAGTAATAATATTATAACTAATATTATAACTAATATTATAACTAATATTATAACTAATATTATAACTAATATTATAACTAATATTATAACTAATATTATAACTAATATTATAACTAATATTATAACTAATATTATAACTAATATTATAACTAATATTATAACTAATATTATAATTAATATTATAACTAATATTATAACTACTATTATAACTAATATTATTAGTATAATAATAAGTATTTTTTGGATTTTAATGCTCCGCAGGCCCTCCGGGGGCCCTCCGGGGGCTCTGCGAGGCCTGTGTATTAATAATAATTATATTAAAAAAGCCTTTTGTATTAAACTATAAATTATTAAACTATTAAATTATTAAATTATTTAATTATTAAATTTTATAAATAGTTTAATAAGTAATTTATATAATAGTATATTTGATAATTTAATAGTTAGTTTATTTTATAGTTTACTTACTAATATAATAAATAATATTATATATATATTAATTAATCTTTAAATTAATTTTATATCAAAGAAATCATTAAGGTAAATTTTTAATATTTACTTTTAATTATATATTAAGCTTAATATTGAAATTATAATAATAATATTTTCATTTTTAAATATGTTCTTTTTATTTTAATAAGTTTTATTAATAATATTTCTTATAAATAGCCGTTTATTAGCTTATATGTTAAAATAAAATGAAAATTAGTCTAATTTTAACTTTTTGATTGATTAATTAATTATATGATATTATTTTAATAATTAATATCCTTATAATTATAATAATTATTATAAATCTAAAAAAGCCATATTAATAAGCTAATTAAGCTGATTTTAAAACAGGTCTTATTTTGTATTTGAATTAAACACTTATAGTAATATACGACTTTTAAATAAAACTTCTTTAGAAATATCTTTTTAATAATTAATATCATTATATTTATAATAATTATTATAAATTTAAAAAGGCCATTTTAATAAGCTAATTAAGCTGATTCTAAAACAGGTCTTATTTTATATTTTAGTTAAAGACTCATAATATTACACAATATTTAAATAATTCCCCTTTAAAAGTGGGGCTTCCCGCACTCCCGCATTCCCGCATTCTTAAAGTTTTGTTACATATCGTACAATCAACATCACTTAACACTACCTTTTATTATACTTATAACTTAAATCACGTTTTAATCACAACGGAGTCAAAGCTTGGTCCACGTATTTATGACCAATTAGAAGATAGTAAAATTAACAGATTTTTTCATTATTGGGAAAATCAAGCTGGTGTAAAGATTTATATGTATTAAAGTAAATGCCTGAGGCTCTTAAGATTCAAGAAAACGTAGAGACAGCTAAAGCTGTCAATAAAGCTATTTGGGTTTTTATAACTTTTACCGGCGATTTATTTAAGATTACAGCTATATCTGTCGCCTTTTCACGCGTCTCATTAGAAAAGACGTTTTTTTTAATTTAATAATAAATGTAAAGTAACTTAAGAGGTCTTACGATTGGCTTTTAAATTAGCCCTTATTCTTTGTTATTATGACGCCTTTAAGTAAACGCGCTTAAAGACTGATTCTTTGGATGAAGTAGTGGCTGGAGTGCTTTCTTAGTTATAAAATGATAGACTCTTTTACTTTATCGGTTTTTTTAAGACAATAATTAATACCGAATTGAATTATTTAATTTATAATAAAGAATTATTAGTTATATTTAAATTATTTAAATAGTACAAATTAAAGTTGTTAAGAGTATAAAAGGTTATATATATATACACCAATTATAGGGCGTTAAAACATTTTATGTTAATAAAGGACTTTATAATATGATAAGCTAAGTAAGCCGAATTCTTTGTTAACTTCTATTTTACGATTATGTATTATATAAGTATTATAAATACTTTAGCCGATACTTTGTCCCAAAAAGACCAAGACCTTTCTTTAATAAAAACTAAAAAACGCGCTTTGTAAAGTCAACAACTAATTCCAAACGACAAGATTAGTTAATAAGTCCTTAACGACATATAATGTACTGAGTTATTACTTATTAAAGAACTAAAGCCGGAATTCTTGGTAAAAGAACCTTTTGACTTTATTTTAGTAATAATATATAATATTAAGGGTTACGATATTATTAATTAAGTCATTTCTATAAATAAAACCTCTTTAAACCTCAAGCCTTTCTAAAAGAAAGCCAAAAAGTATAGCCTAGACTACAAGTTTTAATAAAGAAAGCTCTTTTTTTAAAGACGCCTTAAAGTACCAATGGAACCCCCGAGTTATATATTTCCCTAATCTAATAGATATATATATAGCCTTAAGTAATATATACCGGTATTAATAAAGTCAAACTATTATTTAGCCGTAAATACTATTAGACTAGAATCAGTAATAATATCGTATAATATATTACTAATTATAGTTATTTAAAAATAAAGGCTTATAAGGACAAGACCTTTGGCTTATTATACCTTTTCTTAATCTTAACTAAACTATATTAACATTTAATAATAAACTTTACAGAATTACTTTAAGATAAGAATGGCTTTAACTCTGCTTTTATAATTATAAATCGACTTATAAAAAAGCCCTTCTCTGTCTTTTGCTATAAAACCATTATTGTTAAAGGTATGGCTAACTTTTTCTTAATCTATTAGAGTCAATACTTTAGAATACCTGATTTTATTATCTTGGATAAAAAAACTCAATTTGTCTCGACCTTTTAGAATAAGTACTACTGTATTTTAAGTATAAAAGTAAGGTTTATTATAATTTATAACCCGAATATAGATGGCTAAACGGAGGTTATAAATTAATATATTAAATAATGACTTCAGTTATTTTATATGTATTACTAAAACAACTAGAACTCCCTTTTGCTAATTATAAATATTATATAATTCACTTTACTATACGAGTCCTTGGGGAATATAACCCTATTTTAAGTCTTAAACGGTTATAAACCGAGAACCTCGTATAATGTATATAATTTAGAACCTCTAAAGTTAATAACGGAAAACTTGAATAAAGACAATACTATTAAAGTTGCCTCTAAAATAAAACAAACCTTAAAATTTATACAATCCTTTATTTAAGTACAATAAGACAAAATAAAACAACTAATAAACCATATGTACCGTAAAGTTAATTAAGATATAAAAAACATAGTATTAGTTTTTATAGTTAATTGGAAAATAAACAGGCTTTTATAGAAGTTATTGAATAAGCGGTATAAACCCGTTGAAGTATTAATAAAAATTAAAAAGAGTTGGAAAGTCAAACTCTTTAAAGATTAGAAAATTTACCCCGTTTTTTATTTTTACTTTTTATAAAAATACGTTAATAACTTTTTTTTAAATCAAATACAACTTATATTAATGTTAATTTAACTTTTCCCGGAATAGGATAAATAAGAAATTAAAGTTATATTAGGCTTTAAACTAGTAAGCAATATTCTCAAATATTAAATTAAATAGATAAAAACTAATAAAAACCTTAAATAATACCTTTATTCTAACACTATAATAATACCTCTGGTATTACGAGCTTTTTATCTTAAATACCTGAATACTAAAGGACCTCCAAAAGCTCTACTTTAATAGCTAAAGGTATACAACGTTAAAATCAATGACTATAATAAATTGAGGACAATAGACCTATGACATTAACTACGAGGACGTAATTCTTCGAAAAGGGGGGGTAATATTACGACTCATATATAAAGGCTGTTATAGAAGCTGTTTTGGAGGTTATATAATAGGCTGCTTTAGAGAAAGAATTCGGTATGACCTATAGCCTTAAGCGAGGGTTAGCCGCCGGATGAATTAACCTTTCTTAAGGGAGATATATAAGGCCTTAGTTAATCGAGAGGGAAATCTTCTTTCCTTATCTTTTCTTCTAAATACTAAGCGTAGTCTTAGGACTAAATATAAAAAAAGCTTCTACTCTAGTGTTTCCCCTAGAGTTTTAAAGGTTGAGATTAAAAACGTTATTATTGTTTAAAATTATAAGGAGTATTGATTTATTAAAGGTTATAATTGCTTTAAAACATAAGTACTTGTGATAACGGCTTTATAACGAATTCGATTACTTTTTTCTTCTTCTTTGTAATCGACTTCTTATATATATTAACCCTTGACTTCTTTACTAAACTATTCAAATATTACTATATAGCTCCTGTATATTCCACATTATTTGACTACCTCTTTCCTTATTATAATCGACCTCTTATATATATGCCAAAGTTTCGACCTCTTTATTAAGCCATTCAAGCACTACTATATAGCTCTTATATATAACTTCTAAGGTTATTAAGCCCTTTTTTAACTAAATCTCCCACTTTTTTTTTAATTATTCCTTTTTTAAAAGGCTATATTACTTTGTTATATTACTTTATTATTATTATATTATTTTATTATGTCATTTGTTTTAAAGTTATCTTAATTCCTTAGTATAAACTCAAAATTAAATATATATTAATATTAAATCTTTATATTAATGTCCCCCTTATGGTACAAACTTATTTTAAGCCTATTTTAGCTTTATTTATAATATTAGCACTGATTTTATAATACTAAGGCTTTAGTACAAGGCTTTAATATATGTTTTAAAAAGTTAATAAAGAAATTCAAGCGTTATTATTAAGTATTATTATATATTTAATCACTCGTTACTTTATTATTTGTTTACTTCTAACTATTAAATGAATACTTAGATTTAAGGGAGACGTCTTTTAATAAAGAAAAATTACCAGTATTAGTTTAATAGTCACGTTTTTAATTATATATTCGTTTATTAAATATATAAGGGGGGGTCTTTATATAGAGCTTTCCCCTTTCTTAGAATATACATTTTACTATTAAAGAATTACCCCCTTTAATATATCAATTGAAAAGTTATAAACTCTAAAATACGTGGTACTACCCGAGTATAACGACAATTAATAATTTGGTTAACGGAATGTTACATTTACTAGGTTTTTTTATTTTTAAGGTATGTTTAATCTTAAAGTTATATTTTAATAATCTTTTTACTTAATATACTTGTTTTTTATTAAATTAAGTTATTATAAAAAAGTATTTTAAATTTATATAGTTTAAGAAAATTATAATCTAATAATTAGTGCTTTTGAAATAATACCTTTAATACTCCAGTGATTTTATAACAACTAATAGCTTTTGATTTAATATTATATATAATTTTTTTTATTAATTATTTTTTTATTTTAATATTTAATTAAATATTCTTTTTTATTATATTTTTATAAATAAATATCACAAAATCCATAATTAAACGCATTTGTTTATAAAATACTTAGCTTTTTTAAATTATAAACCTTTAATATTAATTTTAAGATAAATGCTTTTTTTTAAAAAAATTAAAAACTCTTTTTTATTTTTTAAGTTTATTAATATTTATTTCCTTTTTTTAATTTTCTTATTAAACTTATTAATCCCTGGTATATTTTTAAATAGTTTTTAATAAATTTTCTATAAAATCTTAAAAATCTTAAAAATACTTAAATATCTTAAATATTTTTTAATTTTAATTAACCTAAAATAATACTAATTTTATTTATCTTTATTTAAATATAGTTATTTTTTATAATAATCTTAAAAATCAAAACTTTTTTAACCTTAAATTGGTATTTTTAAAAATTAATTATAATTCTTATATTTTGGATCAAAAGAAATATTACTTTTACCTTTACTCAAATTTCCTTAATTATATCTTTTTAAATTAGTATATTATTTAAATAAACAAAAATCTTTTTATTTAAAACTTAATTAATAAAAGTTTAATATATTACGCCGGCGTTATATAGTCTTTTAGGTATAATTATAAATTTATATAAGCTAAATAAATATTTAAATGTTATCTTCTATTTGTCTCTTTTTTTAATTTTAATTGTTTTATAAGCTTCCTTTATATTAAGCTTTATAAAATATTTACCTTTTTTAAACTTATTAATTAAAGTATTAATTCTTAATAACAAATATTTATTTTTCTTTTTAAATTTATTCAATTTTTAATAATTAATGCATATTTTAAATTTATTCATATTCTTTTTTATAATAAATATAATTAATAAGGCTATTAAGCTTTTGCTTTTCTTAATTCATTTTTGCCTTTTATACTTGTTAATATATATTTTTAATTATTCTTTTTCTTTTGGAAATATTAGTTAAACTTTATAAGTTAGTAATTTTACACCTTTTTTAAGTTTGATAATTAAATCTATTTTTAATTATAATAGTAAAAATCTATTTAATTTTTTTTTATTAAAATAATTTATAAATTCTATGTATGATTCTAGTAATATGACTTTGGGTTTTTCTTTTAATATAATTTTCATATGATTAATAATTACGTTTAAAAAGATTAAATAAAATATATTATTTATATTAATTAATTAAGTGTTTTATTTTTATTTTTTTGAATTATTTTTTGTTATTAATTATTAATATTAAGAAATGGTTTTATTTAATATGTTTAAAGATTTAAATGTTTTAAAAAGCAAAATCTGATTTTGTTAATTAATTTATGAGTTTATATTTTGAAACTATGGCATTTTAAGCATAATATTATAATTTTGTAACTTAGCGTCGGTTATTATAATATATTTTATAAGGAATTTAAAAATTTTAATAGGAATTTTATAAGCAAATGTATTATAAGTATAAACTAATATAATTTTGTTAATTTTACAAATATTTTAATTAATAGCTTTTTTAAAAATAAATTTTTTGGGTTATATGTAATAATGTTATTATAAACAAAATCTTTTATAGCTTTATTATTTACAAAAAAAAATTCATTTTTTAAATCCCTAATATTTATTAATATCTTTAAATATAACTAGTTAAAAAAGCTTTTTAATTAATTATTAAATGTTAATATTAAATAAATTCTTTTAAGAAATAATAATAAGATTAAGATTAGGCAAAGTTAAGGTAATAATATAAATACAAATATAAGTACATGTGTAGGTATAAGTATAAATGTAAATATGAATATAAGTATAAGTATAAGTATAAGTGTAAATATAAGTATAAATATAGGTATATATTAAGTTAAAATAATATGGCTTATGTAAAATACGGCTAATTGTTTAGGCTAGTATATTACCACAGCGTAAAGGCTTTTATTAAAGCATTCAATAACAAAGTAGCCTTGCTTTCCATAATAAGCACATAGTTCAAAGCGGCGGCGTTTATTTTTAATAGTTTAAGGTAATAGGCCTGTAACGGTCCGTTATTTATTCGGTGTAAATATAAGAGGCTGTGGTTGATTTTTAATAATCGAGAAGTAAGTGTATTATATACGGGGGAAAATAGTTACTAGTATAAGTGAAAATATTATTTAAAGTTAAATATAAAACTCTTATTTAATAGTAGACGTATTAGTCTTATATAAAACTTTTGTTTTCCTTAGATTATTATAATCTAAGACAATCTTAAGAAGATCTCCACGGATTATTATAATCTAAGGTAATCTTAAGAGGATTTCCTTAGATCACTGTGATTCTTAGTGGTTTTATCACGTGACTTATTATCTTATGCCCTTATAAAATCCCCTCGTCTTAGCTTCTCTATATAACGGGGCTACTGAGCCTCAGGGCTAAGACATACGTAATACTCCTTATTAAGTATGTTTATAATATTATCCCTTTTTTAATTTAATATGCCCTTATGTTTAAGTATATTAAAAGAAATGTCATTAATAACCTATAACCGTCTCTCTTTTTTATTATGTCCTCCCGGCGTAACCTGAAACTCGAACGTATTACCCTAATTATAAAAATCAAAAGGACTAATGAAAAAATGTATTTTTATAAATTTTATATACAAAATCGTTATTGCTGTGTCGCGGCGGGCCCTAAGGCCGTTCGTTGTTCTTAGTACACTTGTTATAATTATATTAAATATAATCTTACTAAAAAACTTCTTACTGTTATTTCTTGGGCTTTTATTAATAAGTAACGATAACGCCTAAAAGAAGAAGAAGAAAAGGCTATAATGAAGATTTTTTGTCTTTAAAAATAATAACGTTTCTTAGATAAGAAAGAGAAAAAAATAATAAAATCAGGTTTAAAGACTTTAAATAAGTTAAATCAAAAAGAGTGTGAAGAAAAGGCAGAGTTTGCTTAGTTAAAGGCTAACGTTATAAGCCTATCAAAGGCCTCTGCTCTCTTAGAGTCTTTTACCGTTAATCTTATAGCTTTTGAAGGGTTACCCGACTCATTCTAAGAAGGCCTGGGTTTTGTTAATAAAAGCTTTAAAATAACTTAAGGCAATAGAGGTTAAACTTAGGTTCTTATGTGTTTTTTAATTATAAGTATTCCTTTTATTTAATTAAGTATTTAGCTTTACTGTAGAAGTTCTAACAGTTAAAAATAGCCTTTATTTTGTATTTAGTGTTTAGGTTAATCAGTTGTATTTTGGTGACAAGGGCGGGTAATGCCCTTAATAGTATTAGTTTAAGGAAAGATATATAGAATATTAGGTAAATATTCATTGTCTTTAAAAACGTTAACTGATAATTAATTAGTCCTTTGACTTTTATAATTCTAAATAGCCCTAGTTTTTTATAGTCTAACTTATGACTTAGTCGTTTAGTTATAATATTCTTTTAAATAAGTAGACTTTATCCTTTTCTTTAAACGTTAGTCTTATATTATACTTTTTATTATAATAAATCGCTGATCTTTATATTATAAATAAAATATCAACTGATAATTCTTTATATAATTACTTTAACTCGTCTCTTTATAACATGGCCTCTTATATAGTCCCTTAACCTGTAATTAATATATTATATACCGTTAAGTTATACTTATAATTTATATAAAACGGTAATATTTTTATAGTTTTTTAATCCGTATTATTATATATAAACTAGGTAAATAAGAATAGTTGAACTTAGTTGTCTTATTTATAATTCACATAATATTAAAAATAAGTCTTTATTATTTAATTAATTCGTTTTATTTATATATCCGTTTAAGGGTAAAAGGCTGTTAATATTTTTTGCTTTATTTTTAAAAATATAACTAAAGTTTTTTAAAACCTTAAAATAAAGAACTTGTCTTTATTTAAGATTACCTCGTTTAATATTCTATAATTTGCGAAAATTATTTAGAAAAATACTTATGCCATAATAAGCGCGTTTTATATTCTTAATATTAGTATTATATATGCGTATTTAATAAACTTATCTGTTATAACATAGATTAAGTCGTATATAACCCTTATAGCTAGATCTTTTAAAGGTAATAATTTAACCATAAAGTCTAAAATAATTAACTTTTATAGGTATAATAGTATCACTAGTGATTTTATGAACCCATATAAAACATAATGAATTACCTTATTTTAAATATATATGTCATATAATAATACCACGTCCTTAATTACTTTTTTTATTCTTAAAAAATAATATTCCCGGGAAAGCTTTAACAATGTCTTAGTAATTCTTTAGTACCCATGGACCAGTAGCTTATATTATTCCTTAACGAAGTCCGTCTTGTTTTATATTAAAACATAGACTCGTCCTTAATATAAAAAGACTTTAATAATAGTAAAAGAGAATCCTTCGTTTAATTGTCTTTTTTATTTAAATATTACTAAGTCTTAATTATAGTTCTTTTAGATTTTCTCTAAAAAGCGGCGTATTGTTATTAATTACTTATAATTAACGACTAACGAATCGTTATCCTTCTGTAATATAATATAAGATTTGTATGTTTTATTTGTAAAATATTTTAGTTTTTTATTTAGAGCATCAGTTTAAGCGTTTTCTGTTCTTTTAATATAAAAAATCCGAAGTTTAATAATAAAAAGCGTTTTATATTAACGGACTTGTCGTTAATTCAGTTCTTTAATAATAATAAAATAAATAAAATTCTTATAATCCGTTAAGATCTATACTTCGTAGGTAATGCCCTTAAAATAAACCCTTTATTTGTGTATTATATTTATAATTATTAGCAATTCTTTATTATAAATGTTATAATTAAGTTCTATTAGTAATAGTTTCCGCGAATAGTAAGCGACTAGTTGTTATTTACCGTCCTCGCTTAATTAATTGAGTACGGCACTGATAGTATAGTCCGAAGAATCTGTCTTTATACATATTCCTTTGTCAAGTGTGAAAGATGTGAGGATAAGTTCTTTAATAAATATCTCTTTAAGAGCCTTAAAAGCCGTGTCAGCTTTTTCCGTTTATATATATTCCTTATTTTTATAAGTTAATTTTATAAGTACCCTAACGATTCTCAAGTAGCCTTAGATAAATCATTTATAAAAGTTAATGAATTTAAAAAAAAGTTTATAATTCCTTAACATTAATAAGTTTAGTCTAGTTAATAATTACTCTAATCTTTTTTAAATCTATAGTTAATCTTATAATAATGACTATATACTTTAAGAAAGTGACTTCTTTTATATAGAAATTATACTTCTCTAATTTAAAGAATATAAAAGCGGCTTTTAACTTTTTAAAAATCGCCGTTATATCTTTCATATATTACCCTTTATCTTTAAAGTAAACTAATATATCGTTTAAATAATAAATATACGTTATATTTAAGTATAATTATAAAACATTATTAATTAAACGTTAAAATATAACTAGTACGTTAATTAAGCTAAATGGTATGACTATGTACTCGTAATAATTAAAACGAGTGTAAAATGCTGTTTTTTTTTCTTTTCCTTTAGTCATTTTAACAAGGTTATATATGCCTCTTAAGTCGAGTTAAGTGAAGATTTTAGCCCTTATGAGTCTGTCTTACAGTTCTTTAGTTAATAATAATATATAATAATCTTTTTTAATAATATCATTTAACTGATAATAGTTAATATATATCCGTTATTCGTTGTCCTACTTTTTTATAAAAAGGACGTTATTTCCTTATAGGGATTTAGACTCTTTAATAAACCTTTTCATTAAATATTTATTAATGTATTTTTTAATTGTCATTAAGTCTATTATTAAATATTCCTTAAGTAACTGAAATATTAACTTAATACTTTCTTTTAATTCGATCCAATAATTATAGTTCTGATATTTGGGCAAGGCCTTAATGCCTCGTTTTTCTTTGAATAATATTATAAACTTATAATATACTAATGATATATCTTTTATTAATAGACCCTTATCTTAATATCTGATTTATTCTTTAAAAGTGGCGTAAACTTTTTAAACAATTAACGTTCTTGTTTTATCTTAATAATAACTTTTATAATAACTAAACATTAATTGCCTTTTAACTTAATTAATATTTAGATTGTGTTTCTTTATTTAAAAAAACCTAAAGATAATGTCATACATTCTAATTCAAATGACGTCAAATTGGATTTTCTCGGAGTAACTAGTAATACCTATATGTAAAGTCTAAGTCTATATATTTACTGTCTTATTAACGGTAACATTTCTGTTAACGAATATTAACTAGTACCCTTTTTCTTTAATTTCAGTTAATAATAAATACTCGAGTATAATAATAAAAGATATAAAATTCCTTTATACCTTAGAGTCCACTATAGCCCTGAAAGTTATTCTTTTGATTTTTACTTTTACAATTAAATAACGATTCTTTATTATTGTTAATTAGCGTATAAGAAAATCCTCTTAATAAAAGTCTTTTATTAAGATGTTTTTCTAAACTTAGTGGTTTAGTTTTATAGTTACGATTATAAATAACTGATTTATCCTTAAGATTTAGGCTAATAAAGTAAGACGTTCTTAATATATTTAAGTGTCGTTGGTTATATTAAATTAAAGGCGCCGTTAATTGTTTTTTTAATATGATTTCTTAAAGTTCTCTTTCTTTTAGTTCGTTTTAGTTTTTAAAAACAAGTAAAGGTTTTTAAAGGATAATTTATATATAAGTTTAAGGATAGCCGTTATTGTATTCGACTTACTTTTATTTAATATGTTTATAGTCCTAATAAACTACTTAATACTTTTTACTTTATTATGGTTTTCCCGTAAAGACTAATCCTGGTTCTTTATAAGTGGTCTTTGTGACTTCGTTAGTCCAGTGTCAAGAGTTTAAGGCTTAAAAGTATAAGTTTTCTTCTCGTTAAATAACTTCTTAAACCTCGTCTTATATTAGACTAAAAAAAGGTAAGTAAAATAACCTTAGATTTGAGACTTAATAAAGCTCCTCGTCTCCCTTTTCTTTACTATCTTATGTTGTGTTATTGTTGTCTTTTACTTGAATATAAATTCTGTTGTCTTTAAGTTCGTTAGTGGTTATATATTAAAAACTCGAGGCGTTGAGTTGCTTAGTGGGGTATAATAGTATAAGGGTGCCAGTAATATCGTAAGCGCCTTGTTTAATTATATTGACTTATTTTTTTCTTAACTATAACTTTTTTTAATAATAAGAATTAATTATGTGGCCTAGAAAACCACATTTAAAGTATAGCTTATCCTGTTGGCGTTTGCCTATGACTTCCTTAAAAAGCCCGTTATTACGTGGCTTTCCCTTAGTTTATTTCTTAAAAGTAACGTCCAACTCTATTTCTTTAAGGTAAAAAGGTTTTTAGGGTTTATTATGCTTTTAATAGAAGTATTACCCCTTTCACTCAAGGCTTTACTTATAAGCTCGATTATTGATTTTAATCGTAAGTTTAATTAACTCTTAAAGGTTATTTAGTCGTTTTGAACGAGTGATTTTGTCTTTAACGTTATCTTTTAGCCCTTTATAATAACGATCTTTTAAAACGTCCTTTCTTTATTTAGTTCGTTTAATATATTATTAAAATTCCGCCGTATAATTCGCGTAAGACTTAGTTTATTAAAGTTTTTATATATTACGCACCGTTGTGTATATTATATTAATATCGTTAAAGATCTTAATTATAAATTCCTTTAGTTCTCGGAGAAATAAAAACATCTTTTAAATAGCCTTAAAAGCGTTAGTTGTTATATTTCCCATTAAATTCTTAGTAGTTATATAATTGTTAAAGAATAGTTCTATTTAGTCTTAAGCCGCCCTTTTAAATAAAGTAATAACCTATAGGACTTTCTTTATTTTAGAAATGAATCGCCCGGTGTGGAATTTAGTATATATATTGACTTAAATTATTTAATATTAATACTTATTATAATCGTTATTAAAAGTCTCTAGGATAAGGACTTTAATGTCTTTATTAACGTTACTTAAAATAATGACAATAACGTCTTTGTTAAATGTTAACCCTTTAATAAACATAATATATATGAGTTAGTACTTTTAACAAAAAAGTACTTAAAGTATAATAGTCCGTTATTTATTTAGTGTAAATACAAAAGGTTATGGTTAATCTTTAATAATCGAGAAGTAAGTGTATTATATACTGGGGAAGACAGTTATTAATATAAGTGAGAATATTATTTAAAGTTAAGTATAAAGCTCTTATTTAATAGTAAACGTGTTAGTCTTATATAAAACCTTTGTTCTCTTTAAATTATTATAATTTAAGGCGATCTTAAGAAGATTTTCACGGATTATTATAATTTAAAGTGATTTTAAAAAGATTTCCCCGGATTACCGTAATCTTTAATAATCTTATTACGTGACCTATTGTTTTATACCCTTATAAAATCCCCTTGTCTTAGCTTCTCTATGCAACGGGGCTGCCGAGCCTCAGGGCTAAGACGCACGTGATACTCCTTACTGAGTATGTCTGTAATAAGGCCCTTAAATTGGCCCTGGCCTCCGGTTAATATGATTAAGTAACTGCCTTTAAATATTTAGGGTATATTATACGATCTTTGCTAAAATAAGGGTATGTTTTATATAATTAAGCTAAGTTATTTTTAATTACCCCTATTTTTATCTTATATATTTATATTTATATTATCGGCGGAAAGGATTTAATTTAAAGCTATTGCGTTTATTATATATACTTATTTGCTTTGTTTAGACAATTATTACTAGTTGATATTAATGGTTAGTTGTTTTATAATAACATAATTAATATGGTTGTGTTTTATAATAATTAGAATATTTTTGATATTATTTTTTAATGTTCTATAAAATATTAAGGCTTAGGTTTTCTTAAAGTACTTAATCTAATATGCCAGGTTTTTAAATATTACTACGAATTTTTAGATTAATACATATTATTACAATTTATAAAAGCAAACGGTAAGGTTTATGATAAGGTTAAGGGTTTTAAATTGCTTTGTTAAGGTAACCTAGAATATTACCTAATTAATAAAGAGCTTTTATTAATATCCTTTTATAATTAGGATACTTTATGATTTGGCGATAAATATTAATCAAATTGAGGTAATTAAAATTTTAATTTTATTAAAATAATAGGTTTAGGGCATTAAGCAGAATTTGGTGTTAACTTTTATTAAGAACAACTTTAGTTTTTTTACGTTTTCGTTAAACAAGTTTAGGTTGGCGATTTTTGGTTCTTTTATATTAGATTTTACGATAGGTTAGATTATATTATAGATATAATTATGGCTATTCTTTTTTTTAGGATTTGTTACATACAAATTATTATTATTATTGTTATATCTCGCTCCTCCGGTTATAACAAACTGATTTTTATTAGTATAGCTTGTTACCTTAACACTTTACTAGCTTCTTATTTAAGTAATAATAACCTAGGTTTTTTTTTGGCTTTTACTATTATAGGTACATATGTTAATATAATGATAATTTTGAATATATTGCTTTATATAATTGTTTGGGTTTTATTTACTAAAGTTATTATAATTAAATTTTTGTTTATAATAATTATTTGTTAAGTGGCCAGGTTTACAAGTATGGTTAGAAATGGCAAAATTTGGGTTTATGGTAATAAGCTTTTAAATATATTAAAAAATTAGGCTTGTTTTAGTGATAGATTTGGGTTTGTGGATTTTACTTTAAGCTATAAGATTAACATATTTACTTTTTAATATTGGGTTAGGTTTGAATTGTTTAGTAGTGATAGAAGTTAGGTTTATTAAAATAGTAATAGTTTTAGTAGAAAAAACTTGATTTTTTTAATATTTGTTCAGATGCTAAGCTTGGAAAATTGTTTATAAAATAATGACAAAAATTATTATAAAATTAAGACAACGCTTTTTAGTGTTTTTGGTTTTGATTATAGGATAATTGGCGGGGTTTTGTTAGTATTTGTAAACTTAATGGTTTTGGTTTTTTGGGGAACTCCACGTCTTAAAGCTGATTATAAGCCTGATGATAAAATAATATACTTGTTACAGATTATTCTTTTTTCCCTTTTCTTTTTTGGGGGCATAAAAAGGGAACCTTTATTAGTGCAAGTGAAAGGTGGATATGAGGGAGATGGTGAAAAGGAAGAATCCTGTGGAAGGAGAGGGAACAATAATAAGTCAACGAATGGACTGTTTAGGCATATGCCAAATAAAACCGATGATCATCACAAAAGTGAGGGCTGATGTGGTGGGATAGGTGGACCAGCGCATTAGGTATGTGAGCCAGAATATGCCCCCCGTAATAATCATCAAGATTGTGGACTTTGGGGATAGTTCTTTGCGACTGTTTAGAGGACTTTGGGGCCAAGGGAGCGAGGGACAAAGGAATTGAGGACAATAGATTACAGGACAATGGATGAGAGGACAAGGGAATGAGGGACAACGAAATTGAGGACGAAGGAATTGAGGGGCCACGGAATTGAGGACAACGGATGAGAGGACAACGGAACAGAGACAAGGAGGGGGCCGCTATGCTTGTCGTACCAGCCCACCAGGGTTCGACATCGGTAGAATGCCAAAGAATAACGTCTCGCCCCCCCTTTGGCCCACCCCCGCCTTTGCCCACCCTTTTACTTTGTATACCAAAAACAGCTTTTTTGAGGTATTAATATCTTTATAACGAATTAATAATTCTTTTTACATTTTATATTTATATTAATTAGTGCTTATTAATTAAGTCTACGAAGGTAAGTCTAATTTGAATCATAAATTATTACGTAATATTAAATTTAAGTTTTTACATATAAAAAACGTCAAAAATCACTTACTAATAACTTTTTAAATAATTAACAGAAATATATGAAACTTATATTACATAAAACTAAGATAAGAACCTTGAAAATTTCAAAGTTTTAAAGTAATGAATTAGTAATTAATTAAGTAATTAATTTCTCTCATACAAATATTTTGTATGGTGCTTTATACTTTACTTAATTATAAAATTATCTCTGAAGATCTACAAATCCTCATAAGAGAAGGTTAGGGTTGTGGACGTAATCATCATGGTAGCCTTAGTGGTCCCAAATCTCACGCCAAAAGCCATGAAGTCGGGACCCCGGCATATGGGTAGGCGACGAAGAAGAAATGGAGCGAGCCAGGAATTTGATCCAATCGAGATTGCAAAATCTGCCCTTCGATACCGAGGATAGCTCCTTCTGGCCATCATGTGCATTGCAGCCACCCGGCTTTTCGTCGTGGAATTTACCAAACCGAGCCTACAGACCAGTAGTAGTAGTCCAATAAGATCGTAAACATGCGTTTTCATATTGCTGGGTAGCACGGCAGAACAATATCTTATCACCCCACCAACGGATCAGCCCATAATCCACACCACCAGATAACGCCATCATCACGATCACTGATTTCACGCTCAAGCTCCTCCCATTCCCCTATTATAAAACACCCTTGAATTCGATATCGACGCAGTTGTTTTGAATATTAATCACAGAAAGACTCTTACAACAGAAGACACACCAACGCGACCAAACTCTCAAGCCCAAGTCGCAAAAATGGCAGACTCAGCCACATCAGCTGCAAGCCCAACAACGGCTACCCCACACCCCACAACTCGTCATCCCCACACCCTTCCCCAAACTCCAACCCATGCCTACCTCATAACGCACACCCAAAAGGCCACCAAAAAAGACACCGAGATCCACGACCTTTCCTCACAAATCTCTGCCGTCTACTCTGCCTCAGCAGGTCCTTCCCTCTCGGACGCCACCTCTCAAGTAGCCTCAAACCCAACCCCACCTGTTTATACCCTTCACAAAGACAACCTACTGGGCACACACTTCACCTTGCGCGATGGCGAAGGAACCGAAGTCGCAGAATGGAAGAACCCTGTTGCGAGCGTGCATTTGGGTCACAGAATTCAAATGCGATTTATGGACCCGAAACACAAGGGAGTAGAAGGGCACCTGGAGGGTTGGTCAGAGGTAAGTCTTCTTCTAGTTGTTTATAAAGATCGGTAGTAATGTATGGGATGAATAGTCATTTACAAACGAAACGACGAAGTATATGTGGGAAATGGATCCGGTGAAAGAAGAGCAGCAAATCTTACTGAAGGTAAAAAAATTTGGTTTGGGGGGGAGGGACGGGGGGGGAATGGCCCTTCTATTCTCTTCTTTTCTTTCCTTTCCAAACCTCTGAGACAAACCCTATTCTGACGCGGTATAGGTTACTGGGCCTCCTACATCAAAAGCACCATATGGGGAGAAACTCCTAGTCGCCATCTTCGCAGCCGAAAAAGCACATGTACCCTCAGGATTACTTGTGCTTAATCAAGGGGAAATCGATCCGTTGCTTTGCTTATTGACGCTTTGTGCACTTTTAGACGTAAGCATCTGGTGTTTCCTAATCCCATATGTTCAAATCAGTATTTACTTGAGGCAAATTAATCTAGTAATACAAGCAGTAAGCTAACCAAGAGTATAGGCACCTAAGAGCCAGGGACGTATAGATCGCGTAGCGGAGTTTATGATCTCTGCAGCTATTGGCTTGTAATGACGAAATGGAAGACGGTTTTGTTAGAATACGGTGAACTGTTTGACCTCTTTGGTACTCTCTTGCCATGAGTCACGGGACTCTATCACATGATGATTGACTCATCTGTTTCCTTTGTTGCCTACTTCTGCCTATTGCATGTAGTGCATATAAGCACCTGTAGTTACAGTCTTAGTACAGTAACTCTTCTACTACCAATCTATGAGAATGATTGGTGATCTGACCCGTGACCTGCTTTGATAACACCCCAAAGCCTCCCTTGACAAATGCAACAACAAGGCAACCCCTCGAAAATGAGAGGCTTGTGCAGGGGCAGATATTGAAAGATTGCGAGGACCGAGGATCTCAACAACGCGTAGCAAGAGAACAAGCCGCCATATCAAGAGGTGATTTTGGTGAGGAAGATAACAAAGGAATTAGAGGGTTATGTTTGGAAGTGTGATTTCGGGCGGGGATGCCTGAGACCCTGTAAAATGACCGCTAAACTAAGCATATGTCAAAATAAGCATAAGGTAAGCGACAAACCAGGGCTAGAATTATCAAGGCCGACTTCGCTGCAAGCGGCCTGTTCCCGTTTAATCCAGAGAGGGTGCTCAGAAGTATGCCCGCCCCCCCCCCCCCCAAGCTGAACTAGCCACTCCAAGAGCCGATGAGGTGAAGGTGGGATCTTGTTGGCAAGACGTAGAACCGCAGACGCCTGTGACGCCAGTGTCAGCAGAGTCTTTTATGTCACTGCAGAACCTGATCATCCAACGGGATGCTCATGCGCTCGATAAAACGAGCAAACAGAACCTAGCGAGGCACTTACAGAAATGTACCAAAGCTTTGCAGAAATCCTCTGCTCTAGGCATCCTCCAAGGTGCAGAAGGTGTTGGTTGCACAGCATAGTAAATCATGCTGTGGCTCCAATCACGCCACCACACCGAGTAGTAATACCCAACCATAGTACGCCGAAGTCCAAATCGTGGACTTGGCTACGCGATATTTTACATAAGAAAGTGTGTTAAGTCATTGAGTTACGATCAGTCCATCGCATTTTCGCTCTATTTCACACCCGCTCTAAGCATTGACAGCGTCTCTCTTCCGTCGTAAGAAGAATATCCTTGACGTTCTCAAACTCGCAATATTGCAACAGAATTTACGAATTTATGATTTTTACATTTGAAAGATGCCTCATGAATCCAATGTTCGATATGTTGATCTCCAAGAGAAAGTCGGTGGTGGTAGAGGAGCTCACACTTCAGGTGTATACAATTTTCCCTCCTTTCTCCTTGTCAAAGCTCCAGTGTCCTTGGGTCCAAAGATAGCTCTAAAGGGAAAAGGTTGAACAAATCTAAAGTTTCAAGCTAACTTCTCAAGTGAGCGTTATTGCACCTTATATACGAGTCGAGAGATTCAATGATGGCCGTAAGAGATATGAAAATAGACGCGGCCGAAGAGAAGACGACCAGTATCGCATAATCGCTACTTTCACATTGCAAGTCAAAATACACGCATTCGATAAAGGGCGAGGAATCTCAAATCTTCTGACTCCGGAGCCGAACTGATTGAAGTTGCAGTTACAAAAGAAAGCATGAGAAGCTGTTTGACTTTGTGTCACTTCGTTACATATACCGTGATGGAGAACGGCACAATGTTCACCCTGGTGGAGATAAAATCACCAGTCTCGACGTTAGCCATGAATCCAAGACGACCGAAGGATACAAGCTCGGCCTCGCGGGTGATCCAACGATGATAGTGTCTCCGACGGCTGAGGTCAGCGTTCAGCGGGATAATACACTCACTTACGAACGCGAGACCAACAGTTGGCGAAGGGGGCTTTCCTTTGAGCCGTGTATGTTCCCAGATCAGAAGCTTGCTTTCCTTTCTCACTCATGTACTGACGCAAAATTAGATGCAAAATGCGATCACAAGTTGGATCCGGCGGTTTGGTATGGTACATCCCCTGTGAGCAGAAACTGGCACCATCACCACTTCGACGTTCATTCTAAACACAAACGACATGGTAGTCATTGCCAATATCAAGAGCCAGACCGCCAGCGCGGAGTCGCATGTCGTTATAGAGACCTCAGAAATAACGATTTCATTCTTGAAGGAGAGCAGGAAATCGGGAAATACGATCGATGTGCGCATTGGTTCTGGCAAACCGAGGCATCCGCCCACCTCTGGCTACCCGAAATATATGACAGTTTCTCAGAAACAATAACCATCACGCGGCTGTTTCCAGTCGCTGAGATTAATGAGCTTGTCGGCAAAGGGAAGGACTCCAAAAATTATGCAGCAATGCACCATTTCTTCCATTTCGATTTTGTGGTCACGACTCGCCTTCGAGAACTCGGGTGGTCTAAATTCAAAGATTATCTGAGACGTCCTACCAAACCGCCTGAGGTCAGGGCAAAGGACGAGTTTGGATACCCGCTTGCCACAGATAGGGTGGCCTTTTGCGTGTGGTGCTGTGCTAGGGAAGTTCATAGCTATCCAGATAATCCTACACGTGCACTGCAAGAGGAGGCTGAAGAGAAGGTGAGCTGTTCAGTGTATTTGATCATTTATCACTGACCACAAAAATCTAGGTAGCCAAACATGGACGAAATGCTCGCCAGCTTGACAGCAACAAAGAGCACTACAGCAAGAAAAAGACCGAGCATAAACGTCAAGACAAGGAGAGGGAAATACTCGATAAGAAAGAAGAGACCTTGAAGGAAATGACGAAGAGATTGGCCGACATGGAACTTCGGGAAAAGATTGACCGGCTGGAGCAGCAAAAGGAAGAATGGACGTTGGAAGAGTTAAAGAGAAGGTTGGCAGACATGGAGGCCCGGGAAAAGTATGACAAGTTGGAGCAGAAGCTCACCAGCAAGCCATGCAACTGCTCGCCACGCCATGTGGCTGACATGGACTACCACCATCATCCAGAACGTCGCCATAGTCCCTTCAGACACGGATGTGGTGCGTGTGGAGATGCTGACAGGTTCGATAATCAGGGCCATCGTCGACCTCGCAGCATGTCTCCTGGGCCAAGTTGGCACGAACCTCTTGGCCGCGGTTCCGAGTTTGGGGAGTATCAGCATGCTCCTCCTGTCGACCCATACGATCCATCCGACGCAGAGCCATCACGGGGCAGGCGGAGAGATCGCCGGCGACCATTCGAGGAGTATAGGGGATCCATGCCAGGTGACTACGAAGATCCGTTCTGGTGCCGTGGAAATCATAGTCCTGCATCGATCGTCGATGAGAATTTGCCAAATCCGGGAAGACATGAATATCTGCCTGCTCAAAGCCATGAAGCACGGAACTACACCCGAAGACCAACCCCTCCTCAAGACCGGCGTCTCCCCCGACGAAGTCTGTCGAGAGGTCGAGCTGACTATCGTAGAGAGCGAGAACGTGATGAGGAGATCATCAGAGATGCCCGCAGTCAAAGCCGATGGAGACGATTCCGTAGTCCCACAGACATGGAACGTAAGGAGTTGGAGGAAATGAGGAAACAACTTGAAGCGCAGGCTAATAAACTCAAAGAAGAGGCAGAAATTCTCAGAAAATTGAAAGAAGAAGCGGCAAAGAGCTCCAAAGGAAAGGAAACTCGATCTCGTGATAGAGACCGCAGTAGCCATCACCATCACAACCAGCATTGGTCAGATGGCGAATCGACTGTCCATCTCACTTCAGGAGAGCAGAGTGATGCGTTTATGGACTCGGAAGTCGAAGACGAAGTCCCAATAACCCATACACAAGCTCCTCCTCAAACAGAAGTTCACCAGCGGGTAGGGAGAACATACTCTGCTCCAGGCTGGCACAGGTCTCGTCATAACCATCATTCGCATGGTAGAGCAAGAATCAGAGTCAGGAGTAGGAGTAGGAGTAAATCACCTCGCCGTGAACGCCGACGAGTGGCGATTCTGGGAGTAGAAGGAAATAGGAATGATGGACTTCACGGACGTGACACTGAGAGAAGACGGTCGTATCATGGAAGAGGAGTGGCTAGAGCGAGTTCTCTCCCTAGATTCGTGGAGTATATAATTGAGCGGCGCTTGCCAAGTGGATCCGGGCAGGAGAGGCGGCATGGGAGACATTGATGTAAATTATGTGCAAGTTCTGTAGGCGACTGAGCGGGGCTGAGTTCAAAGATTTCAAACATATGTACTGCAACTGTAGAACTAAAAAGGGTGTATCTTCAATCGTAATCATTGAATTCTGTATACTCATTACACTTCATGAAACATTCCCAGCTAAAACCCCAACGGGAGAACACCAAATTAAAAGAAAGCAGCAAAGCTAAAAACTATATTCAAGCTTTAATATAATACAGCGGGACTAATAATTAGCGCTGGAATTAGCAGCCGGCGCATTCACAACGCTAGTATCACGATCGAGATCATTCTTTCCCTGCTTAACAAGACGTTCTCTGTCCGCTCCGCTAGCGGGAACATGAGCCCCCCTTATTATCGCTTCCCGAGTATGCCTGAGAGGCGGGATGGCTAGAAGGAGGATCTTTGTGCAATCTGCTTCTGCCGCTGAGATCGGAAGTCTTGGACCCGGTTAGGCCTGAGGATCCTGTCCTCGTGTCATACTGTTGGCCAGTGGAATCGAGTCCACTTGTATCGCTTTGGTATCCACCTGAGCTAGCCAGTCAAACCAGATTGATGGCCAGTCGGAGTATCATGCTTATGGTATTCGTGCTCGCCAATAAGACCAGCACCTCCAAGGGCCGCGGCACCACCTGTATGGTGACCAGATTGGCTTTGACAGGTGGCGTGGGTAGGCGAAGTCTTGTCCGTGTAGCCAAAATCATGCTTAGAGTGTCCGAGAGGGAGTTCACGGTCAGTTTGGTGCGATCCATAGCCTGTTCCAGTGGTACCAGATTCGGTTGGATGATCATCTTGATCTGTTGTCGCTTCAGATACCGAGTGTTGACGGCATGTCGTGCCGTCAGCAAAGCCTCGCTGGTCTGGGAAGCCAGCAGCTCCCGTGACACCACGGTTTCGCTCAACACCATGCAACTTGTCGCCGGTATCCTTGCCAGCAGGCTTCAGTGGAAGTGGAGTTCCGTGGGTTGGATCATCATCATCATGAGTGCCAGAGGTGTGGGCGGCTAGGGCATTTTGAGTTCCCTCGCCTGTCCCAACACCATGATTGCCCAGAGCAGTTGGAAGAGACTTATTGGTGTTGGCGTCGTGATGTTTATCTGCTGCATAGGCTACTCGGAGTATTAGTACTGGTCTGATCCTATGTCTCAAGGGTAGTTGGGGACATTAGGAACATTCATCCTCATCCTCAAACGACACTCCGAGGATTCGGAGTCCGATATATCAAGAAAAGACAGGAATATGGTCACCTCCTGCACCAGCTCCGGTAACTGCTGCACCACCTAGAGCTGCATTTCGTCCAGTGTGAGATTGCGAGGCATTATGTTCACGTTCTTGGTGGTCGAATTCGGCCTCCTCAGCAGAGTATTTCTTGTTCTTGTCGCGATCTGTTTCCGTTCCGTTGGCTTGTGAAATCCATCACGTATGACGCATTGTGAACTTACGGAGGAATGACAAAAAGCCACATTTTTTTGGCCCTTACTGGCCTCGAGCATCGCCGTGAGGACTTTGTTTGCCATATTACTGTGAAAACGACCACCCATTTACGATTGGAGAGTGTGGTATGCCGATGGAAACCTCTCAATGCCCACAATGTGGTTCTCCGGTTGGTGGAAATGATCATCGGGCTATTGGTGGTGTCAGACCCGCGACGGACTTGGAGCAGCGATGGTAACGATAAAGACAAACACTGGAACGGTGTCAAGACTGGAATTATGCTACTTTAGATGTTGTACATTTTTTTAATAAAGGCAATTGGCATTGGGGTTTTTTTTGGAGCCTTGTCAGTCAAAGAAAATTATCATGTTGAATCGGATTCGAATTCCTATACTCAGACATAGCAAATGTGAACAGGAGATCTATATATGAAATGGAACGCAATCTAATTTATCGAACGCACAAATTTGAAGTACGTGTCGTCAACTGTTATGATCCCTTCCATGGAAAATGCTCGCTGGGAACAATTGAAAGTTCTGGTTTGCAAGTTGAGACTTAGATTGACTGTCACAACATCGAGATGTTTACTCCGTACATGACGGTTTGTAAGAATGAAAGAGATACAAAGGATTGTTTTCGATTCTCAGGTTTGGAAAGAAAAGCTATAGCCCTAAGTTCCTTCTCGACCATCAAGGTTCCCCATGCACCGAATCAGACACGATATTGTGATGATAGACGTGAGTCTAATGCGTACGTGACCACCCGATGCTTTGGCGCAGGAAAGTGTAGGCAAGTGCGCTGGAACTGGCCCGCTCGGAACTGTTCTTGCCGGTGCTGTGGCCGCCGGTAACTCGCTCAAAGAACCAAGTTTCGTGGCCGAGGTCGAGCAGCTTAGCAGCCGTCTTCCGGGTGTGGCAAGGGTGGACACGGTCATCATTCCGCGTACTCTGTTAGCAGGATAGGCGGGTAGATGTCGTCGCTTTTTACGGCGTGGTACGCGGAAATGCCTTGCAAGAATTCCCAGTCTTCCGTGAAACGCCTTAGACTATTGAATGTAAGATACAAATCTAAATCCTATTCCTTCATCTGGCTCCAGAAGTTATGCTCATCAGGCTGGAGCCCAAAGGAAGATGTAGGGTCTGCTCTCCCGTCAGTATGTGCTCACATTATCGGGCAAAACATCATCATAAGAAGGACTAGACTAGACGTACCATAAGGATCCTCGTCCCCAGGACTTAGCGTCCCAAACCGACCCGGCGACCAGCCTTCAAGGCTAAGACTCTCAGATGTATACGATGTTTGCGCAGTAAAAGAAGGTCTCGAGGCTCCCATCGTAGGTGCATTACCACTCTGCTCAACCGAAATCCTCAGATTCTGGAAATAGGGGCTTTCTGCCACTGGATCGGAATCTGTTATAGAGGCTGAAGACGACATGGAGGAGAGGGGAGGTCCCGAACCCGAACCCGGAGAGGTCGTAGCTGCAAGGCCGGAGACTAATTGTCGTTGGAGGTCTTTGATCAGAATTGAGTACCGGCGCGCAAAGGGATTTCTGTTGCCGCAGAACTCGAGGATTTGAATCGAGGTGTCGATTGCGGCGAGCTCGCGGGACTGGTCGTATGGTCCTGGCATCCCGTAACCGCCTCCGCTTTGCTTTAGCTTCCAGACAGCTGCAAGAATCATAACGTGGGCTGCGTTGATCAAGGAAACCCTGTTTAGGGTATCAATGCTATAAAGTGAGACGGGGATGGGAATGGTTAGACGTACACTGGCATGAATGACTTCCTTGGTGCAGATGGTGACCCCAACATTGCGGTGGCGTTCTTGATGAGGCGAGATGCAAAGTCAATGCTGAACTCAGACGTCAGTCTTGTTCACGCCAAGGCAAATGCATCATGCTTGGATTTGATAGCGTTACTTGCCACAGAGTCGCTTCAGACGATATCGCCGATACAATAGGACCCCCGAAGTTACCTGACGTCTCCATTTTCAACGCCCTCAATAAGGATGGCCTTGTTACTAACATCCACGCCCCTAGGTGCATGAAATGTAAATTGAACTAACACTGTGTCAGATGAATCCCTAAGACTTCCTCCTTCAAAACTAACTATGGATTCAGTCTGGTCCTTGGGAAATTTTGGAACTTCGTCCGACTGCATGTATTGCTGAAGAGGATTCGGTAAACTGGATTTCCATTTTTCGAGCTCGGTTTTGTATTGGCGGCTTGTGTTGAGACTGGGCTGCTCCGAAAAATACATATCGCGTAAAATGTCTCCGGATATTATTGCTAAAGTTGTGATATTATTTTGAATGGTGTCCGTCAAAGTCAATCTGAAGTTCGGGTCCTAGTGACTGTTATTAAATGACGATAATTGAAAATTCCTGTCTTTTACCTTGAAAATCGGATCTCTAGAAATACTTTCCTTGATGCGTGGTAGTCGTCCTAGGAAAATTGCTACCCAGCTATTGAAGAACAATGGGTTATGAATGATTGCGGTAAAGTTCGCACGCAAGACATACCGGTCAAAGGAGATTATGGCAAACCATAGCCGTCGCCATTCCTGATACTCGTTGTCTGATAATTCTTGCAGAAGATTGTGCCCCACATCTAGCTGAAATCTTTGGGCGCCCCGAATGGCGGCATCTATCGATTGTGAGCTTCAATTACTATAATTGCGGCGAGCAAATGGCGTTACCAAGGTGCATCCATACCGAGTTCCATTTCGTTGGTGACTGGAAGAGGCAAAGGAGAAGCATTGCCCGAATAATCCATATCGTGCTTTGCGGGTTCTCATCAATAGCATCATCGATGTACTTTTGGCCGATCTCGTGGTAGGTTGCTCCATCGTTGTCGTAGACATCATCGAATTGGACACCTACAGCGAAGATTAAGAACATCTGGCAAAACCAAGATATGCTGACCCCCGCTGGCTCTTCGTACATGAGGGCCAATTGTGCCAGTGCTTCCTCTCTGTTACAGACATAGAAAATAGAGTTCTGATAGTCGAAAAACATATCGAGAAGGCGCCCAGAGACCTCCTGCGATGGGAGGGAGTCTCTTAGGATCTTCCGGACATGATCCAGGCTCCGCTCAAGAGCGGGCTCTTTGATGGGGTTGGCATCAGATTGGGAGGTGGGAAGCCCGCTGTCATGTAAGACCTGCTCCCTGACTATGGAGGAGACCTCGCGATGAAACATTGGCAAACTCGCATTGCCTGGTCGCGCATCCAGAAGAGCGTCTTCATGTGAACCTGATCTGCCACCCTTATCTAAATCAAGGCGTCGAACCTGACGTTATCAGCCTTGGTGCGTATTCGGCAGTGGGAGATGTAACACACGATGTCACCGAATATCTCTGCGTAGAGGCGGTCGTAGTCGGCATCTGAAATGGAAGGGCGGCTCGATCTACAGCATGGAGCGATTAGTCAGGTCTGTGCCAAGAGGAGGACACTGAAGTTACGGCAGTGCAAAGGTAGATTCAGGCGATCTATGAGTCTCCGACACTCGTGTGTTCGCGCCGCTGTAGGAACAGTTGATGGCCCGTAGCTTGCAATTCGAGCACCGTGGCTGTTCCCCACCGCACTTTTGGTGCCTGGACCTGCAGAGGTCGCATGTTGGCGTACGCTGTGTGGACTTACTCACCCGATAATTATTGGCTGACGACATGGTATGTGTGGTGGATTGTGAAAGAATGTCGTACGTTTATACATTCATGTAAGATCAGTTTTTGGTGAAGTCAGACCACCGCGCTAGCACTTCAATTAAGGTTATACAGGGGTCGCCAATGGATCATGTACTTATTGCCTGAGGCACAAACTGGACATGGCTCTGGAGTGCTCATCACGTGGTTTTCTTTGTCTTGTTGAGCCTTCTGTATCGGTATAGCAAGCTAGATAGGTGCCAATGCTCAGATATTTGCCTAGCATACTACTGACAAGTGGGCTGGATCTCTCTCCCACGGCCTCGTTATTTGGGGTCTATCAATGCGTCTTCTTGTCAACGAATTCTTCTAGGGTTTAAACTCGCCACATCCATACAGCTAACTTTTCCATCGAGTATGAGCTCACTAACAGCCTTTCCTGTTGCAGGTGCATTAGAGATGCCCCAACACGAATGTCCTGTGGCTAGAACAAGTCCCGCCAGCTCCGTAGGGCCAACTAGCGGATCGCTGCTAGCTCCAACATCTAACGTGGGCAGGTAGCACGCACGTCTTCCAATCACCTTGCCGTTCCGCAACTCGTCCGACACACTCATGGCAGCGTTGATCATGTCATGACAACTATTGGAGGAAATTTCCACAGCATTACCAGGGGCTGGCAAGGGAATATCCAGGTCCCCTTGGGAGCATATGTAAACCTCGTTGTTGGGACGTGCATATATCTCCAACGAGATAGATTTCGCTGCTCCAACCGTCTGTCGGGAGTCGCCGAGGCGGATTTCAGAGAACAAGCAATAAGCGGACACTGGCCTTGGGAGCTTGATACTCACGCTGTGTGCGCGGAGTGGATGGATTCGGACTTTCGGAAACAGTGTAGGGGTCCAAGGTCCTGCGGCGAGCACAACTGTGGTAGCTGGAAGAGTATGTTGTTCCGAGATAATTTTGTCCACATAAGTGACCGAAACCACCTTCTTTTGTGATAAATTGTCCAAGGACGTCAGTGGTGAAGCATTCTCGGACGTGCCATCCGCATTGCAGCAGTTGATACTCTCCACCGTTCCTATAATGATCCTTGCCCCTCTTTGCTCTGCCAGCTCCGCCATGGAGCTTGTGAATTGAAAAGGATGCACCTGTGCAGTGGAGCTGGTATCGGCGAATTCTTCGTAGGCTTGAGCGCTCTCGCTGTCAAACCAGTCTAGGTCATGTGGCAGCACCGACGATTTCTTGAGGTCTCGAGCCCACCATTTCCCCAGCTCGATATTCGGATGGCTGCTCGATCCCAGCTTGGAACCGGCCTTTCGCTGGGACACAACAGCGGTCAGTTGTCCGCATCGAACGCGACGGTAGCCCCAGCGTTCAGCACCATTATGGTCTCGGGCTAGTTGATCGTGAAGGTCGAAACTCAGCCTGGCAAGATTATTTGGGTTGGCCCAGGCAGCCACTAATCCACCAGCTTTGCCTGAAGCTCCATTGGCCAGCTTCTCAGCTTCAATGACCGTGACGGTGTGGACAGAGGGATCAAACTGAGGATGGTGGGTGAGGAAGTATGCGGCGGTGCATCCAATAATTCCACCTCCTGGGGTACATGTCATGTTAGCAAAGCCTGCCCAACATGGGGTGTGTCGGACTTCATACCTATAACAACAATATTCTGTTTTTCCTTGGGTACAGACATGTCATTTCCCTTTGCCCGTGTTCCTCAGATGTTCTGTAGCAATGTCGAGCGTCACCTGCAAGCCGACAGACGATATGTATGTCGCTAGGGCGGCTGGGCCGTGCCGTTATCACGCTTTGTCAGGTTTCCGAGGAAACTGTTCCAAGCCCGAGGACTTTTCAGCGACTCCCCGCCCCGCAGGACTCGCCTTTCCTCCAATCAGGTCTCAATCTCAATCTCATCCCGGACTTCCTGAACACCGACTTTTATGGTTCGCTCGCCAAACAATTGAAGTGGCTTTGCTGCTTCCCAGCGGGTCCAGTCACGTGCAGCGCTTTCAATATCAGCGCTGCAGGCGTAAGCGCGCCATTCCGAACCCGAGTCTGAGTCCGAGTCTGAGTCTGAGTCTGAATCATCCGAATCCTCATGGTCGCATCCGTCTTCCTCAGATCCTACGACAACTTTGTCATGAGCGTCACTTTCATTCCATGTGGATTCTGTAGCTGAGAGCTCAATGAAGAGAGAGTCGAGGAGTTTGGCGTGACCTAAGACACGGCGTAGATCCGGATCCTTGCGGGAGGCCTCCTGTGTCAGTTTGCCGCTCACGCGTTCTGCGAGTGAAGAAATATCTGTCATTGTGCTGTGAGACTTTGCAATGATCGGATGCAGGAATTCTTCGAAAATGAGGTCTTTGATGTGTAGAGTAGAGTTACCCATGTGCGTGCGACCCTACATCTTTATGTGCATCTATTCTCGCTCCCATCATCAAACCCATGAGGGTTCGTCCGCGGGAAGCGCACAGGAAAATGTTCAGCGGCCATCATTCCCGCACTCCGCGTTCCAACTGGCGCGAGGCGAGGCAGGACGGCTTTTCCTGATGCCTCGGGTGGTTTTGGTGGCCCGACTCTCTTTGGCAGGCATCCAAAACCCCTCGGAAATCAGGGGGTTGAAGAGTGGGTCCGCGGGAATTACCCGCACCCTAGCGACGGGACTGTTCCCCTCGTTTTACTGCCTCAGGCAGCCAAAGCCAAACCAAAAGTCAGGTGTTTTTCCTCATCGTCTCGCAGAAACCCAAACCCTCGGAATAACAAATGGGGCATTTCGCTACCCCGCGCCACACCCTCCACAGCCAGCACAAAGCCAAACCAAAAGTCAGGTGTTTGCCTCATCGTCTCGGACAAACCCAAGCCCTCGGAATAACAAATGGGGCATTTCGCTACCCCGCGCCGCACCCTCGGCGTGACTGAGCGAGGGAACCCAAAATGCCAACCAAACCCTAAGTAACTCGTAGACATAATAGGGAGCACGCGTACACTACCACTCCATTCTCTCCACACAGAACAGAACACAACAGCCAACTACCCGCTTCAGCAATCGGCTTCCCCGAAACTTCGCATAACTTGCCGGCATCTACGTATCTACTTCGACTATTTACAACCCTTGACTGTGTTTGCCATTCGAAAGCCATGGACTCTCAGGTATGCTACCTTTTCTTTTCAATCAATTGTGTATATGTTTTCTCAATGCAAGAGTCACTCGTGTGACATAAAACTCTCTGGTTGCCTAGTGCAAGCGACATTAGGTTGACGAAAAATGGCCCGCTTCGTTCCTTAGGAATATTTGGATTTTTGCGTCTCATCAGTTCAAACTACAGCTGCTGACCTTCTCCTGGATTAGCTTTTTGATCAATTCTTGGAAGGTCGCTGGTCGGCAGACCCCTGTGACTTAAATCCTGTCAATACAGGTTCAGACCTATTCCCAAACTATATGTGGCCCAACCGTATGTTTCTCACCCAAGCCCTGTAGAGAACTGAACTAACTCTGCGGGACAGAATACAACCCCGTGGCCTTCGATTTTGAGGACCTGCAGAGCCTCTGCGACCTAGAATCATGCAACGTATCAAACTCTTCAAGTCCACCCGAGTTTGCACTGCCATCGCCAATATCAGATGTCTCTCCTCTGGATGCAGAAGACTGCTTTGATCAAAAATCATTCATCGAATCGTGGCTCAACCCCACCGCTTTCGAAAACAGCACCCCCACCCCAGCAGCTCCATGCAACAGCCCCAGCCTCTCTACTCCCAGTCTGGCTTCATCTCCCAGTAGCTCGAAGTCCAATTCGCCATGGAACGTTAACCGTGATGTGGAACTAAAGAAGTCGAAGTCACCAGTCTCACTGCGAACGGGAAAAAAGTATCAGCTGCCGGAAACTTCTCGGGGCAAATCGTCTTCGCCTATCGGCAAGGGCCAAAAGAACTCGCACAACCTGATCGAGAAGCGGTATCGGAATAACCTGAACAGCAAGATCAATGCTTTGCGCGACTGCATCCCTAGTCTCTGTCCCACAGCGAAGGAAGAGGAAGGCGAAGATGCCATGGATAGTGATTCTGGCGAGATGAGGAAGGCGCAGAAGTGTAATAAGGTAAATAAATCCATTATCATTTCTTCAGTAATGCCGTTGCTGACAAGTAAACCAGGGCACAATCCTCGACAAAGCGATCCATTATATCGCGGAGCTAGAAAAGGAAGTCCAGAGGTTGTCAAAGGAGAATTCGAGACTGGAAATGATTGTTAAAGGCAGGATCCCTAGTTATCTCATGTTGGGACTTAAGAAGGCAATGGCGTATCCATAAGAGGATCCCTTTAGTTTTAATCTGAATCTAATGCCAAAAATGTTATGGCCTCGTGCATCCATTCAAGCAGGCGAAGCACGAAGACGGAAATCTCGCTGTCAACAACAGAAGCGTCAGGTGATTAAGGTGCAGGTAAACACAATCCATTCAAGGTTTTAATTCCTATTCTATTAGTGGCGAATAGAGGCGATCTTTCAGCATGTAGGCTGCGGTAATTTAAGATGGTCCGTCCATTCTCCTACTTCTTTTTATTTCTCCCTCAATTGCTTCCTCGCCTCTTTTACACCGCCTTCCCAAAGCTCCACCGCGTCAGAAGAAGCTATTTTTGGGTAAGTTTCAGGCCGGCGCTTACGGGGCAGAAGTGAGTGGTCGGCGACCTTCCTGGCGTATCGCTGCGACAAGGTTTGTCAGGTAGGAAGGAGAAGAATTCATACATATATATCTTCTCATTTCACCTGGAATAAATCCCGACATATAACCGTTATACTCGATAACGATATCTACAACTTCCCTGGTCATTGTACCAGCCACACTTACGCGATGGCATCAATTGTCCTTGCGGTTTTGTTAGTTGGCCTTCAACAGTTTAACTTTATTCACACGTCTTCCTCTCGAACTTCGCTTCATTATCTGGCGATTTACTCTTCCCCCCCATATCGTGGAGATCCTTACGTCTGACCACTGTACGACGGGTTTCTATTCGCAAGCTGCACTCCCGACTGCGCTACACGTATGTCAGGAATCGAGGCAGGCGGTCGAGGCACTCTACCCCTTCTACTTCAGATCATTCCTACAGCCTGAAAGGGTGCGATTCAATTTTGATCTCGATATCCTTTATTTAGATATCAATCAGGAGGAGGATGGCATGTACCGGTTCTTCGGAATCTTGAACGAGACCGAGGCGGCTTGCCTGAAATATGTCGCGATCGATGAAGTGTACCTTGGGGCCGGACTGGCCGATTATTCGACGATTGCAGGACTGAAGAAGGCAATGAGGGCCATGACAAACCTGAAGGAGATGATTGTGGTTTGCGATATTACGACTGATACGTAAGCGATAAAGTGCAGATGGTATTTTATGCTGAGCGCAGGCTAGGACAAGACGAAGCAGGTTGGCCTGTCAGCGTTGAGGAGCTTCTTGATGTCCAAAAGGAGTATGCAGGGTGGAAACTGTCGCAGACTGTGAAGATGATAGCTGTCTATAGATGGCGGGCAAAGTGAGGCAACTCTCTTTGTACGAGTCTTCACTCAATATTAGCAGATCTCCCCCTTTCTTGCAAACGGCAGTTGATTAGATGTTTGACTTTATGTCTTTGAAGTTGTGATGCATGCAGCCAGCGGAGAGCTGGAACCAATTGCACTGGCCTCAAGGGGTCACAGGACAAGAGCAATGCATTTCCTTAGATGTGAGGGTGAAAAGATAGAAGTTTAGATAAATAACTGGCTCGCATCTATTTACATTTGCCTTGAGCTCAATCCACTCGTATTATCTCAAGTATCCTCCGACATTCCATCTAAAATTGTACTCAACTCTTGAGTAGTTCTTAGTACGACATCTTTTATTAAAGCCACAGGCACTATGTTGGACGGAACTAAGCCTGCACACTGGCTAACATTAACCAGAGCTTCGGTGAGTTCTGGGTGATGGGACTGAATATGATATGTTATATTTTTGACTGTCGAATCGGTAATGGAATTGTTCTGCCTTTTGAGGCGATCAGTCTCAACGAAGAAAAGAGAAGGGTTGTATATACACGATGGTCTCTGCCATTTGAGGAAAGATGAAAACCAACAGAGACGAGCCAGCGAGATCAGCCCACCGCTTACTAGTACGATAGTATCCTAACAGCGTGCTTCTCTTCAAAGGTTCTCCAGAGACATCTTGCTTTGCTTTAAGGTATATGTCAATAGTAATGGTAATATCGCATTTATTTACATTTTGATAAGTATTGCCTTAGATTCGATTTGTGGCTGTTAAGGTCTTATAATCAAGAATAGTTCTTGTTAAATATATGTACGCAAACCGTAATAGGAGGCATCAAATCCGGCTTCCCTTTATTAAACCTTGCATGATATCTATTATAGCTATAAAAGACTATTCAAAATTGTTGTTATTAATAAGAGGTTTAGTTAAAAATAACATTTACCTTTTATATATTAAACGACAATTGTCACAAATATAAGATATAAAGTCCTTATTAATCAAAAGGCAAGCCACAACTGTTACTTAAGTAAGTATTAAGTCCTTGTCATTTACCCGTAGGCCTACAGCCTTTGTTGGGCGCTTGTTTCGCAAAGCTGGCGTTTGTTATAAAGGTAGAATTATATTCTTTTCAAGGCCGTCTTGACCTGCCACTTAAAGAGTGTTGGGTTTTTCGATCATTTCATTATTAGTAATATCTTCCTACTTATTATATCCTAAGTCTGGTGTTAGTGTCGTCGTTGTGGAAGGGGGCTTATTAGTACGGCTAAGAAGCGTATTCGGTATTAACATTAATCCAAATTAAATTAAGATTATATCTATATTAAATTATTCTTTTTATTGTATATATATTTCTTTTTGAGTAAATATCGTTTTAAAGTTTTATAATGAACAAGTGTAATACTATGACAAGTCTATAATATCATCAATAATATAAGACAATATAATCAAATCATTATAAATATCTTCATTACTATTATTCTCGTCTAAGCTTAAAACTGTACTCTTTTCCCCGTTATCAAACTTATTTATCTATTTATCATTCTCAGTACTATTAGTAAATAATTGCAATCAACCCAACCATGCAACGACATCGCACGACTCCTGGTCATTTAGTACATTGCCAATCCTGACTCTTCAATAGGATTTAGATTTGGCGAATAAGGCGGTAAGTAGAGTAACTTTACTCCAGCCTCTTTGCATAGCTGCTTGATCCTGGCTGAATGGTGGAATGAAGAATTGTCTATGATTAGGACAGACTTTGGCTCTGGCCACTTGCCATAATGATGGAGCAGCTGCTCGACGAAATCTTTGAAGACAGTGGTATTGGTTGATCCGCTGAACACTCGCGCGAAGAGTATGTCATCTTGTGTATAAATAGGTAGAATCTGATGCCTTTGGTTACGGCGTAGGCGAGCAATCTGTGTAGGCGTTACTCTTAAAGGAGACCATCTAGTCCATTTGAACCTAATCCGGTTGTTGCACCCAGACTTGTTGATGTATACTAAGTGGTATAAACGGAACTCTGATAAATTATAAAGGTAAAAGTCTCGGAGGTCGGCGTTCTGCTCCTTTGTAATATGACGCGCAGTTTTCTTAAACCAGCCCGCTAATGCTAAGGCCCTGCTGATGGTGCGGAATGGTCACTTGAACCTCAAACTCGTAAAGAAATTTGGCCATCTCATTTTGATATAATTCAGGATTTTCGATGAGATGCTCAAGCAATGCACTTAGTATAGGGGGCGTGATTGTTCTGCGGCGTCCAACCCCGTTGGGGGGTGCTTTGGTGGTTCTAAAGCATTGTAGGTTTGATCGTATCTTTTGTATAGAGCGAGTGCTGCAGCGTACAGTTCTAGCGATTGTAGCGTTAGCGAACTTACTACCGATCATATCTCTTATCTGCGTATGTTGGGATAGTGCAAGATTCGGCGCCATGATGGTCGTTTTGGAGCAACTTTCAGGCTGGTTAATGGGAGAAGGGGAAGTGTTCCGACGGCTGTGAAGGGAAGTGTTGCGGCTCTGCTTATGTGACCAAGGTGTATGGCGTGCGTTAAGGAGCGATCGTCCGAATAAAAAATTTGATTTTTTTTTTCCGGATTTCCCCCTTAAGGGTAACCCACATTTAGCTTATTTTTTAAATCACATTTGGTTTATTTTATTATTTTGAATTTAAGGTTTAAATTTAATTATTAATTAAAATTATTATAGTTTTAATTATAATAAGTTTTTAAATATTATTGAATTGTTTTAATAAAAGATTATACTTTTATTATTATTTAATTTTGAGATTTTTTAATAAGATTAAACATATGTTTATTTTTAGATTTTAATATAAATTTTAAGTTTATTTTATAAAAAAAAACATATATTAATTATATAATAGTGCCTAGGAATAATGGTTTATTTTTATTTTTATTTTATTTATAATTTAATTTAAGAAACAATTTTTATTATATAAGTGTTATTTATTTATTAATATTTAATAATAATGCCTAATGATAAAATTATTTTTATATTCTTTTATTATTAAATATTTTTATTTTTTATTTATTTTAATTTTTTTGTAATATTAAATCTAAATTATTATATTATTATGAATGTTTTTTTATATATTCTATAATATAATATTATATTTTATTTTTATTTTTAGAATAAACTAAAACTAAAATATTATATTCTCAATTATTAATAAATATTTAAAAGCTAATAAACCCCATTTTATTGACAGCTTTAACTGTCTTTAAGTTTTCTTGAATTTTAAGAGCCTTAGGCATCTATTTAGTCACGGGGTAATCCTTATACTAGCTTGATTTTCCTAATGATGAAAAAAATCTGTTAATTTTGCCCTCTTATAATTGGTCATAAATACGTAGACCGAGCTTTGTCTACAACGTAACCTATAGTCTTGTGATACTTAAGGAGTTTGTTTAATAAAGGGTGGTGTTGATTGTACGATACGCAACAAAACCTCGGGAGTACGGGAGTACGGGAGTACGGGAGTGCAGGAGTGCGGGAAGTTTAAAAAGCCCCACTTTTAAAAGGGAATTTATTTAAAAATTATATATTATTATGAGTTTTTAACTAAAATACAAAATAAGACCTGTTTTAAAATCAGCTTAATTAGCTTATTAAAATGGCTTTTTCGGATTTATGATGACTAATATAATGATAAAAATATTAATTATTAAAGAATTAATTTTAAAAGAAATTTATTTAAAAATCGTACATTACTATAAATTTTTAACTAACATACAAAATAAGACCTGTTTTAAAATCAGCCTAACTAGCTTATTAAAATGGCTTTTTCGGATTTATAATAATTATAATAATTATAAAAATATTAATTATTAAAAGAATATTTTGGATTTATTAATATTGAAAAGGCGTACATCATTATGAGTTTTAAAGTAAAATATACAATAAGACCTGTTTTAGAATGAGCTTAATTAGCTTATTAAAAGAATATTATATGATTATAATTAAACTAATTTTTATCTTATCTTAATATATAAGCTAATAAACAGCTATTTATAAGAAATATAATTAATAAAACTTGTTAAAATAAAAAGAACATATTTAAAACTAAAAATATTATTAGTATAATCTAAATATTAAGCCTAATATATAATTAAAAATAAATATTAAAAATTTACCTTAATGATTTCTTTTATATAAAATTAATTTAAAGATTAATTAATATATGTATAATATTATTTATTAAACTATTAAGTAGATTATAAATAAAGTACTTATTATGTTATTTATAAAATTTAATAGTTTAATAGTTTAATAGTTTAATAGTTTAATAGTTTAATAGTTTAATAGTTTAATAGTTTAATAGTTTAATAGTTTTAATAGTTTAATAGTTTAATAGTTTAATAGTTTAATAGTTTAATAGTTTAATAGTTTAATAGTTTAATAGTTTAATAGTTTAATAGTTTAATAGTTTAATAGTTTAATAGTTTAATAGTTTAATAGTTTATATAGTTTAATACAAAAGGCTTTTTTAATATAATTATTATTAATATACAGGCCTCGCAGAGCCCCCGGAGGGCCCCCGGAGGGCCTGCGGAGCATTAAAAACTAAAAAATACTTATTATTATACTTATAATATTAGTTAAAATAGTAGTTATAATATTAGTTATAATATTATTACTTTTAATATTACCGCTTTTAATAATATTATATTTAAGTTAAGTAATATTAAAGCTGTCACCCATTAATCTCTGATTAGTCCCCTAGTATATATAATTTCCTATAAGCTCCTTAAACTTCTTATTAGCCTTAATACTAAATTATTCAATTTAAGGTTTATTAGTTTTAAGTACTTATTTGGTATCTTTAAATTTCTTAACAAAAAGCGCCGCATTAGCCTTAATAACTATGTTTTTTCTTATCTGCCTTATTCTAGCTTTGACAATATTGGCAAGTAACTCTTGAAACTCATTTTCCAAGGGCGTGTCTTTTATATCATCTGTTTCAAGGGTTGCTACGACTTTTAAAACAAACCCAACCAACTCTTTAACTCCTTTAACCTACGGCTCAATATCGTAAACTATTATAACTATTAAAACTAAGCTAAACCCTTTTTTGTCGTTATAACTTTCGTTTAAGGTGTCTTTAAAGTTAAATCTTTAAAAAAGACTGTCCTCGGGATTATCGAACTAAGAAACTAACTATATAACAAGTACCGTAGTTATCTCGAAAAACAGAGCATTATAAGAGCAGATATGTTAAAGATTCTTGATAATGTATTTACTTAATAATAAGCTCTTAATATTTAGGTCACCATTTCCCGTCTCAGTGTTTTTACTATTAATCTTCCGCGCCTCTTAAAAGCGGATTATAAACGTTTCATTTTTAAAACTATCTAAACAATAGCCACCACTAACTCTACTATTACTTAACTAAAGCAAGCGTAAGGCCTTTTTATAATAATCCTCGGCTATCTTTTAGGCGTTTGGCCTTATACAAAGCATTAATTATAAAACAAACAACAACAAGTCATTTTCCCCAAACTTAACTGTTGTCTTAACCCTTTAACAAATACTCTCGCATTATATAACTCCTATACTCTGGTTCTCTTTATATTTAGGAAGTTCATATTAAAACTAGGCAATAACAACGCCCAATAACCAAATATTAACAAGGGCCATATAACGCACTTTTTCCTTTAATTAAATTACACTTGTTTTATAAATCTTGGGTATTAAATAAAAGGCTATATTACAAATAATTATAAGATTGTCTCTTTTACAAGAAATACCAAAGTTTACAAACTTAACAAATATATTATTTAAACAGTAATATAAAATAAGGATATTATTTGGCTTAATATCTCAATGTATAATCTGCGGATCTAATGTATATAGGTAAACAAGGGCGTCTGACGTTTATGTAAAAATTTACTTATATTTATAGTGGGAAAAAAAAACGGCCAGCTTTAAATTAATTGTCAACAAAGCTCTCGGGTATATATTTAAGGTACAGCCATGGTATAGGCCTTAAACAAGAATTTAATAAAAAAACAATATGTTTTTAATAATAAATTAATAAAACTATTTAATATAATTGTAACCTAAAAATAAATTGACTAAACTAACATATTTAATTTAATTTATAATAAAGGCTTCTTTTTCCTATGTAATAACGTTAAATGACGTTTTAAGCGGGTTTTTAAGTGTATATTATTCCCTATTATTAACATTTTAAATGTGATAAACTATTGTAAAACTCTTTTAGCTAAGCTTTTTCCTCATTATTACAGTTATAGCAGGTTATGAAACCAGCGTCTATATATTAATTAGAACTTTAGTCCTAATATAACTCAAAAAATTAACGTAATCAAAGTTAAGAAAATAATTAAGATCCGCCGTTTTAGCGCGGAATATGTCGACTTTGTCTTTATAAGATTTGGACTGAACATTGTATCATAATATAATAAGCCAGAACTATATTAACTAAAACACCTTAACAATAATGGGGCTTATTCCCTTTTAAAAAATTACTCCCGTTAACAATCTAATCAAACTTAAACCACTAACCCTATTTCGTGTATTTATATATAATAATAATCCCGTACATAAACCCCAAATGTTGAATAATAAAACAATAATCGTTATTAAAAATGAAAGCAAAATAGTAAAAACCAATTATTGGGAGGTTAACAAAAAGGAATTTAATATCCCCGCTCCGTTCAATCTTTAGTCCAAAATAAATCTTTAGAATTTAGTCAAAAGTCACCTTAATATAAGCTTCGTAATTAAGAGAATTATACTCTTCCTCATTTATTATTAGTTTTTGATTATTTTTATGAAATATGTCAAAAGGTCCACGATATAGTGCCATCGAAGCGTATAACAAGTTTAAAGCCTAAGAATAATAACATTTTAAAGAAAGATATTTAAAGTGTTTTTGATTTATTTAAATACTTAATATTATCCTGGTATATTCTTCAATACTTAAGGCTAAGTAAATATAAGCCACAACATTATTGTTGTTTATAATAAAGAAGTTAATGGCGCAGGAAAATAAAGGCTTTCGCGAGGAGTGTGTAAGAAAGTAAGTATCCCGTCGATAAAGCTGTACTTTGCAATATACGTGCAGGTAAGAGGGAAGCCCGACAAGGGTAAAGGGATGTACATATCGGCATCTTGCCGTGGACGGTCTTACGAGCCCATCACCATGGGTCTGTGGTCTACAGGCGATTAAGCGAGGCATTTCCAGGCTCCGAATACGCAAAGTACGTGTCTTTACCTTGAAGTAATGAAACAGCAGCTTAATTGATAACTTTTTAATTCATGCAAGTCTTAAAAAAGAAGCTGATTAATACTTTCCCTAACTAACTTTTGAGATTATTCTTTTGCGTAAAAATTCCAACTTTTCATTTAGCTGTGGAAAGCCCTGTGGCGCACAGACCCGTGGTGATGGGCTCGTTACTGCCTGGCACCGCCCTGCCCCAGCCAATTGATTAGCGCCAGCCTCTAGAAAATATTTCAGCTCGGTTCACTATCTTTTTCCTTTCATCTAAGTTACCTCTTTTTTCCTTTGCTGTTATCTATTTTTCGAACATCTCACATCGCCAGTGACGAGTTATTAATTAAATGCTCATTGATTTTTTCTCGATTTTATTTGTATCTTCGCCGCCATAGCTCCGAGAAAGCGAGCTCCGCGCGATGCGAATACCGCCTCGAAAAGTCCACGGACGGCGATCCTATATTATCACTGCGCGAGAACAACAATAGCGCCGAGACTGGGTATCTACGAAGATACAAGTCATGGATACCAAAACCGTTAACACGTATAATCAGTTAATGAACTAATACCTGGTAGCATTACCTGGTAGCATTACCTATGCATGCCCAGTTCCCGGTTCTGAGGACATCGGGGTAGTACTACCTGGTAGCATTACCTGGTGTGGCCTAAGGATGATCTGGGGACGTCGAGGTAGTACTACCTGGTAACATTACCTGTGCATGACCAGTTCCCGGTTCTGGGGACGTCGAGGTAGTACTACCTGGTAGCATTACTTATGCATGACCAGGGTCCCGGTCTAGGGACGTCGGGGTCGTATTACCTAGTAACATTACTTATGCATGATCAGGTCCCGGTTCTGGGGATGTCGGATCGCGCAGGAAGTGTTGCTGGAGCACTTCTTGCGCCGACGAGGGGTAAGCCGCTAATTCTGCCTCGGCGCCTAGCAGCGGTATCTTCGAACCAGGGTGCACAGCCACAAGTGTCTGGAAATAGACTCCGCAAAAAATAACAAACTCCCATTTCGCCTTCTCCTGACTGATTTAAATTCGACTAAACTTTGCCTGTCACTGCCCTTAAAGTTCACTAAGGCCCATTAGTACTATTGTATTTCTGGTCCTGGGGCAAGCGGCAGGTCCACCTTCTAATTTGGGGTCAAACCCCTCGGACTGGGGTAAATATTGCCTGGGAGCAGTTCCCGGTTCCAAACTCTGGGAAACTCGGGGTAGTATTACCTGGTAGCATTACCTGGTAGTTTAGTATAAATATGACCAAACCCCCGGTACTGGGGAACTTTGGGTAGTACGTATTACCCGTAGTGTGACCTAAGTATGAGCCAACATCCAGTTCCTGGTTCCCGGCTCTCCATTGCTCCAACAGCAGCTTTCATACACGCCCACCATGTCGATACATCTCATCTTGAGAAGCAACGCACTGCACCACACTGTGCCAGCGTCAGTCATGGCCAGAACAGTGCCAAACAGCACGAAGCTTCGCCTGAACATGATGCCGACTTCCTTCTTTCACTCATGCGCTCATCATCAACGATGGTAGAGCCCGATTCCCACGCTCAAGAGAGCGATGGGTCCAATGATGAAGCATTAGGTCGGAAGCCTCAGGCCACGTCGAATGCCCGAATGACAATGACTGCTTCTGTGCTCCGACTGTACCTCACGAACACGATCACGCCGGCCCTGCGCCAGAAATGTCTTGTGAGACTGCAGCATCGATCCTCGCCGATCTACGGGGACATACAGACACAAACTCAGTCTTAATTTCGCTTGGATGTAGTGAAACTGAAGAATGTATGGTCAAGACGTCTACGATTTTGGAGATGATGGATTGATATGCATGAGGCATCAAGAATGGCTTGATGCTGTGATGCCATTCGATCGTGAAGTTGGCAATTCAGTTTACGAGCATAACAAAAGAGCTTTATGTACTCGCTCGACCAAGCTGCTACAGTACTGTATTTCGCTATCACATAAGTTCCAACAAGAAGCCAGTTCTGCGGCCACACCTCCTCTCAAATGGCCCGGTTCCGCTGCCACATCGCTTCTAACAAGCAGCCAATTTTGCCACCATAATTTTGCATCTTCATTCCAGATACCACGCCTGCCACGTAGTGCATTCAGTTAACCACCGAAGACATAGTTGGTATTCTGGCCCGCCCGTCGCGAGAGTCAGCCCGGAAGCTAACCCTCATCATACGGTTCATGATACCGGTTCAGTACACCAGCTCTAGATACCGAACCTCCCGTAGCATGAGGCATGCAAGCGGCGGTTATTGAATGCCAGGCCAAGGGGCCACAGTTCACAAGCTATGCCTCAACGCAGGGACCCCAATAACGAATGAATCTATGCTGGGCTTGTTGCAGCATGCACTACTGCACGCAGCGTCCACAACGGCAGCGTATATCTCCCCGGTACCCCTCATCATCAAAAATCCCTGATCAATAACTAATGATGCACACCTTCTTCCCCACTCCCACGTGAAATTCGCCTTTTTCAGCCAATCTCGAATAGAAGCTCTCCGCTTCCCCAACACTCGCACTGCAGGCATGGCCTGACTACCTCAAGCTTCGATTGATGGCACGAGAGTTGTGGCGTCGTCGAACCTAAAGCTCTTTCGCTGACGACGAACAATCAAGTGGACTCGACGAGAAGTAGCCGTCAGACTGGACTGGACCAGAAAATGTTTCTGTCCTTCTGTTCGACGATTTGTCGGTCAATGATATGCATGCTGTACGGTGGTGTATCGTGCCTATCAACTATGCAGAAGGACTCACCCCATCATCTCGATTTCAACCAAGTGGATCTTCTTCACATTCCACAGTCTGGTAGCAGTCGACCTCGAGTACCCCGAATAGAGGAACGATTCGGATTGGATTATTGAGTCGAGTTAAGAAATTCAAGTGGAGTCGAAGTGCTCATTGTATTCGCAAGTCACGGAACGTTTTACTGTGCACATCGTTGAACGCCCTGTGCCAGTTGCTATTCTTCTACCTCTACCCCAACACCCCAACGCTACTCCTGCATACTTTTCTTTTCTTCATTCTTAACCTCCCACTCCGCCCCCTCCTCTCACCATCACCAGAATCATTTCTCCTATTCACGGGAATACCGTCAACAAGCCATTGGAAGACTCCAAGACCACGCACTGGCTTTGCCTTCCTCGTCACTCGCTACGTCGAGCTCCACAAGAAACCCACACAACACAGTAATTCCGAGCCTGCTTGGTGATACTGTCGAGTGAACAGTTATATCGCTAGTGCGAGTGGGAAACCTTAGATTCTCGGGAGCGTTATACGACCGCAGTCAGAAGGAGGAAGGAACGATTGAGTCCTGGTCATACCGACCTTAAATACCTTTCGCCCTCCCATTCCCCACCGACACATCATTCCTTCTCACCAATATGACCATGGTCCTTTCTTGGGAAGAGAGCAATTACTTCTCGTCAAGTCCAATTCGTCGATCTCACTCGCAGCCCGAGTTCATCGTACGTCAAACGTCATACCCGAAATTTCCCTCGAAATCAAAGACCAGAGGTGGATTCAAGACGACAATTTCACCTACCAATTCTGCATCTTCCTCGGCTCCATCATCTCCAAGGACTTTGCATGCCGACTCGACTGTTCCTTCGTACTCTTCGACTCCTAGTCGCAGCTCATCGCTCGACGCCAGCTTGGGGGACCAAGACGACGAAGACCAAATTGTCTCTCCCTCCTACGCCGTAGGATATTACGGTCAAGTGGAAGACCTGGAACCTCCAGCGAGCCTTTGGCCAGGTGACTCCTACACAGTCCCACCAACTTCTAACAGCACTTCGACCAATATGTCGAGGCTGGAGTCTCCGGATCCAGTTGAACATGCAGAGGACGATACAGCGGTACGAATACAGCCGTCGAGAAATGTAGACTACTTATCGCATAATTGGAAGGAGGAGGATATTTGGTCGTCTCGGAAGCATATTGTGTAGAATCGGAAAGCGTACAGCAACAGTGCGAGATTGGAAAATGCATCTTGGAGAACATGGACGAAGTCAAAGAACAAGTTAAAGACAGTATCTCCAGAATCACTCAATTGGTAGGTCTTGATAAGAAACCAACTACGTAGCTGCACCCTTGCTGACATCCGCCAGGCTGAAGGGCTGTGATGCAACTTGGTTATACGGGCCCCTACAGACTGGATCAGACAGGTCATTGAAAATGCCTCCTTCCTCACCAGGCAGCAGTAGCCACATCTCGAAGTGCAGTTCCTTTCTCAACAAAAAGTCAATTCTGAAGAAGCGAAGAATGTCGGAGATAATGCTTCAGAGATCGCTGCTCGGGCAGGCAGCAGTAGCAGTTCAAGCAGAGCAATTTCGTGAAGCCGGACGAAGATGCGACCTCCTTACTATGGGACGGGCGACTTCCGACTTTGTTACATTTTCCACCTCTTCCAGAAGAATGACCAGGGAAAACCCTAGCTTACTTCCTCCAGTCTTACCCTCTGGATTGGCATCTCCCAGCACAGGGGAGGAGAAGCACATTCATTTCAATGAGCAGGTCGAGCAATATATAGCGTTGGAAGTGAAGGGTGGCGAAGACGAGGAGCCTGACTCGTATGCCATTCACGATTCCGACGATAGCGATTCGGCTATCACGATGAGGAGGACCGATCCCAAGTGGAAATTACCGCTCATGTCGAGCAGAAAGGCTACACCACGGGCGAGCTTTAGTGCTGGCAGCAAGTCGGTTGAAATGCTACCATCTACGACGCTAAAGGACGGGGAAGACACCTCAGAACCGCCGGAGACAGCAGTGAAGCACAGCAGCAGCTTCTGGAACAGCGGCAAACTCTCCCCATCACCCTCACAAGAAACACTCAGGAACGGCTCGGGAGACGACGATGCGGATATGGACTGGCAGCCATCCAGTGCCTTTGCCAACCGCACAGACAGCATGGCACTAACTCAAGAACGACTCCAGAACCTGCACACATCTAGATTATCCTCTTGTCTCAACGGCGATCCATCAGGCATGAGACGCACGCCATCAGGCATGTTCATGCCTTACGAAGAAGACGAAGACGATGTGGTCACGGAAGGCCTATTTGGGAAAGTGGTTGATACGGTAAATACAGCGAAGGATATCGCATACGTGATCTGGAACGTTGGCTGGAGGACGTAGTCATTTCCTGGGTACTTGTCGCGTTTGATATTCTCTTCGTAGGGAGACTCCGGCTCCGGCTCAATGTATGGCGTCTCTTCGTATGTAGGCTCTGGCTCATCGTATGGCTTCTCTTCGGACTCGGGCGGTGGCGGCCGCGGCTCATCGCATTTTTTGGCAACTAAATCTTGATCCACCTTCTCAGCCTTATTCCATCTGCGTATTCCATTCGAATTGCTCGGTGAGGAGTCATTCGTCACGGCCTGTTTCTGCTTCGCGTGCCCTGTTCCGTTCCTCTGTCTTCGCTCTTACTGTGGATTGAATCTACACTCATTAGCTGGAGCTGACAGATATCTATCCACGGCTAACCTTACACAGCCATCTTGCTAGCATTTGTACGGGCTTGTGTGAGTCCGGCGATGTCGGGCAAGAGATGCAGACTGGTTTGGATCAGAAAGGTTGGGGACCGCGAGCCTCGGGACGCACATCAGAGAACCTTTTTCCACATCCAATGTGAAGACATTGATGAGGTTTCTCCCCTGTGTGGGTTTGATTGTGGGTCGTCAAAGCACTCCTTTGGACGAAGCTCTTACCACACCCGAATGTCGTACAGCTATATGGCCTCTCGTTGGTGTGCATTCGATAGTGTCTTTGCAAATCGGATTTTCGTGTCCAGCGCTATTACGGAGGGTCAGCTGGCCATCTACACTCTCAAACCGTCACCGAAAGACTAACTGTGCTGCAGGTTTGCTAGTCGCACCTGTATGGTTTTGCATTCGATGCTCAGCCAGTTGCGACTAGTGACAATCCACTTGATACGAGGAGTTACAGACGAAGTCCGTATAATGAAGTCCAACAATTTCGGGAAGTCCACAGCGCATTCGTCGAGCGCGTCGACGATCAAGCACGTACTGTTCAGGTTCGGGTCTTGTAGGATGCTGGCGAAGATCTCACATAAGGCAATCCAGGCATTCGCATCCTCAAAAGAGTGTTTTGCCGGCTTGTTCATACTTCTTCGTTACGTGAGACGAAACATGGCTGTTGATCCACAAGCAGAAACGCCTTAGGTTAGGGCACGTTTGACATCCCAATCTTTCAATAAGTATTCAATCTATTACAAATATGACTCTCGAGTCGATACAAAAGAAGACTGGCTGTGTGAGGCGTTGCGGACATTGGCAGCTGGGACGGTCGAGCGTGATCCCGGGCTTGGGCGATTACTACTCTTTCTTTATTTTCTCTTCGTTCTGCCTCTCGACATCTTCTATCGGGCGACGGCGGAAGTAGTCGGCTTGGTACTCCTCAGAGACGATATTTCGCCGCCGAGCCCGGGCAATACCGATCTCCGCGGTGAGGCGTCGAACAGCAGTCTCTCCAGCTTCTTACTCTCCACACCTCCCAAACCTGCAACTATCGTCTCGGTCTCCAAATCAAATATGATCTATAGATTGTGCATTTCGGAGTGTTTCAAACATCAATGTCCGGCCACCGATAGAAGGACCACAATTTGAAATCCATAACGTCAACTCGCCGTTTTATCGCACATATACCTGTTCCGCACTTTCACAATTTGTAGATCTTACGATAAGCAGTCTATCAGATGCCACTGGTGCCACCGTTTGGAAGAGTTCAACACGGATCTGGTGTCACTCAGAAGCTTCTCAACGGCATAGCCGATGGGAACTTGTTCCGCAGGATAGATTCCCCTCACATACTCCATCATATCGTCCATTCTCTTTTTGCGGGAGACTAGCGTCTGCTCTATTTCCTGCTCCCTTTCCCTCCTTTTCCCCATATTCTTCTCCCAGCATTGTTGACAGAAAGAGGTAAAAGTATAGGATGAGAAACCCTTGCGGTCGCGAGACCATTCGGAGGACTGATGCACAGCCGGTTGGACTTGGCAAACTTCACAGAAAGATTTCTGTGCGTTTTCCCTACACTCGGTGCACAAGGCCTGCCGAAGTCGCAATTGCTATGATATGACGGGCTCATGTGGAAAGACCTAGCAAGAATACTGGGTTTCAACGCGACCACATGCCTCCTGGCCCTATTGTAAATTTTTGTCGCAATCAGGCTGAGGACCATACGTCTAAGCATTGTTGTGGGTCCGGCCAGGGTCGTGACAGGAAATACTGTGAAAGTTTTGGAGGATGAGGCTTTGACGAAACAAGACTTTTCTCGATATACTTTTAGGTGCGCTGACACTGACGCGGCTCTGATGTGTGGCTAAGCCTTTTTGGGTTAGATCTATAATTTCCATAGTGATGGACCTGAATCGGTCCCACCGTGGCCCCCCTCTGGATCGTGGCACACAATGGGAAACCGAACCAGCCCCACAAACAGGGTGGCGAGCCAGGGGGTCAACAGTTCTATGTCACGGGCCAACACGTGTAACCGTGCTAAGATATCATGTGATCTCGTTTAGGTCCTTCAAAAGCGCGAGGAACACTCGAGCTTCCTCTCGATTCCTCGCGCTACGTCTTGTATCTAGAATCAAAGTATACCTTGACTCAAACCCCCACAGATAGTACTTGCAATTCGTTGGTACCAACAAATTGTTTGTACCATAAGCTGACACCAAAAGTGCCCGGTATCAAAGAATTAATTATTACTTAACAAATATCGCGCTGCATAAAATCTTATTTAATCAAAGTGTTTACTTTATGAAATTTTTTATTGCGATTAACTTTTTATTTTATTAATAGGTATTATTATGAAATTGTTGGTGGCCCTTAATTAGATTTGGAGGAGTGAATCGCTCCCAGCATGCGGCTTGCTTGAAAATCAAAATTCCGGCTAATTAATTATACAATTATATTAATAAAATGCGGTAAATTTGAGCTTGCTTATTTCAGCTTTAAAAAATGGCTTTTCCTAATATATTTCATTTATGAACTCTTTTTTAAAATATATTATGCAATTTGCATTATGTGTGGCATTGCAGAATAAGGCAAATTTTTATATGCCTTATATCGCCCTGCTAAGCTTTCTTTTTCTTCCTATCCTTCTCCAAATATGCTCTCCTATTTCCCAGCCTTTAGCAAATAATGCAATAAAATTGGTCTTTATTATAAATCCATTATCAATATCTGCAAATATTATTGCTTTAATTAAAGCAGCAATAATAATTATGCAAGGTTTTAATAAGCTCCAAATCTTACGCCATGCTCCTGCCAAATTAAAGGCCTTATTAAATAAAATAAATGAAAGGCAGCAACCTGCTTTACCTAATTATTAAATTAATGGTTAATAGGTTATAAATTTTTAAGTTATATTAATAAATATAAAAAAATCCCTCAAATGCTTTCATGAACTTGAACCTCAAATTTCCCATAATGCTCTACAAAACCTACCTAACATAATAAATCAAATAATCAAAATAATTAAGAATTTAAATAGCTTTATTTTTAATAATCTACTTAAAGGCAATTCAAATCCAATAAATAATGTTTTTAAAATATTTTGCAAAATATGGCTTAGCAAAAAAAAAAAGCTTGCAGCTTTTTAAAGCTTAATTAAAAAGTGCAAGAAAAATTTGGGCATTATTTTACTATTATTTACCAGGTTAATCTTACCCTTAAGTTTTTGCAATAAGTTTCGCTTTAATACTTCCAAATCATATAATTTTACATATGCTACTTAATATTTAAAAAGTCATGCTTATTAACCAAAACCATTTTACTTGGTCTGCTAAAATCATAAAACAAATAGCCAAACAATTTGCTGCACATCCTGCTCTTATATAAAGCTTTCTCAAGTCTTATAGCGCAAATGCAATTAATAATAATATTTTAATTATATTTACAAATTCACCTGCTTCTTTTATAACTAAATTCTTCCCAAAAATAAGCAATATATACTTAAAAATAAAAACTTTCGCCCACACCAACCGCTACAAAAAATATTGCAATTGCCAATGCCATATCTAATCACGCATCGCTACTTCAAAATAGCTTCAAAGCCTTATTAAAATATTGTTCTATTCTTATATTAAAACGCCAATACTTAATTCCCCAAAATGCAACTTTTCTCATTGCTATTAATTAATAATATTATTAATATAATTTTATTATTATTTCTCAACCTGAATGATTCAAAAAGCTTTGATATTTATAAGCACTTAAAAAAATATCATTGGCTTTGGTGCTTTTTGGTTGATATGAGTTTCTTAAGTATTTGATAATTTTCATCCTACTATAAGTTCAATAATAGCTAATAACTTGGCCAATCTTTAATGCATACTTTCTACACAAAAAATCTCTTTATTTAATATTAATAAAAACGGCAAATTATTATTATATATAAATAAGCTTTTTAAGTGGCTTTCATATATGCATAATTAGGGTTTTTATATATTATATTCAGGCTAAGGTTTATTTTCAAATAACATAAGCTATAAACCATAAAATTAATATTAAAAATATAACATTAACTGACCAGCTTTTAAAAGTAAGCAAAAAATCATCAGCAAACAAATATATTTGCTTACCTCATAAGCATCAAGGCAAACATAAATCTTAAAAACATTTTTGGGAAGTAAGCAATGTTTTCTTTTTACTAAAAAATGCTAAATGATTAACGCAGCTTTTTTAATACTATTACATAAATCGGCTATAAATATAATATAAAACAAATGATTTTCAAATAATAACGCAGCATACAACTTTTCTATGCCTAATATCAATAAAAATTACCTCTTACAACTAAGCCCAATTCACAAAATTATTCTTAAAATCGCGAAATTATTATTTTAGCAATAACTAGAACTTGATTCCTTATATCTAAACAACATCAATTAGCTAAAATAAACGCTACTTATATGGGCTGCAGTATGCGCAGATATAATTAATTTAAAAGTGCTTATTAAGAACCAAGCAAATATTTTTGCAATAGATTATAAAAATAAAACTGCATTGCATATTATAATTATAACAAATAATTACAAATGCATGAAAATTTTGCTATAATATAAAGCAGATATTAATATTTATAATAAGTTTGAATATACGCCTTTTTATAATGCTACTTGGCCTAAATCCTTCAAAAGCGCTGCAATTATACAAATATTATATAATCTTAAAATAAATTTAAAAGCTTATAATTTAATAGGCTAAACATCATTTTATTTTGCTGCTTATTAAAACAAAAGCGCCGCTATCTTATCTTTAATAAATTATAAAGCTAACATTAACTTTCTTAATTGAAATAACAAATTAGCAATTGAATTAATAATTGAATATGATTATATAAATGCCATATGAACCTTTTATTAAAAAGAAGCAGCTTTAAACTAAAATATAGCCCACCCATAAAGCAATATGCTTAGGACGGCTGCAATTTATGGATAGATTTAAATTATGGAAGTTCTATTAATTATAAGTTTGGGAAAGCGGATTATTTATAACCTAAATATATTATATAATTTGTATAAAAATACTTGCGCAATTTAATACGTTAGGCCAAAAAAAGATTTAAATAAACTACTTGCCGCATTTAAGAATTTTTTCATTAATACCAGCATATTAAATCCTAATATAAAATACTTGAATAAAAATTACCCCTCCAAAAATAAGTATATAAACAAATTAAATAAAAATATAAAATTAGATGAAAATATGGAATCTCATAAAAACAAGGACTTTAATGGTAAGAGTTCGATAATAAGTTTTTAAAATGCTTTTAAGAATTAGGAAATTGTGAATTTAATAGCTAGAATTACACTTTTAAAACCAATGCCAAATTATAAAAGCAATAGCAAAAAAACTATAACAGGCCTTTAAATTCCAACTAAAATCAGGCTTAAAATGCTTATTAAAAATGATTTGGTTTTTTTTTAATCAGGAATAGCAAAATATAAATTCGGTTTCAAATCCAACCTTTAAATTTAAGCAAAAAAGAATATGAAAATGCTTATATCTCTTTTTTATAAAAATTTAGCTAGCGTTTTAAATACTTGGGATTAGGGTTTTAAGGTTTTTTTTTGGCAAATTATCTATCATTTCGGCTTCATTAGCAATTTAGTAAAAGCGTGTTTGCAATATGATATGGTCAAATGCTTAGGCCAATACCGCCGGAGGACGCTAAAGCCTTAATGCTGGCACCGTCGAAGTACAACTAGATTAGAAGCACAACGAGATTAGAAGCACAATGAAATCAGAAGTACAATTAAAGTAGAAGTACATGAGTTGAGCTCATGAAGCGAGGGGTGAGGTGGTCTGTTAAGCGATACAGTCAACTGCCCTTTTCTTAATCAATACATAATTCATAGTGCTGTGGCGTCCTGCATCAAGTCTATCAACCCATGAAGTCTCATCGACAAACTCGTTTTCCACGCCTAGAGGAGGACCAAACTAAAGGCGTCACGCTTCAGGGTATGAATTCGCTGCAAACAAATTGTTGGTGGAAGTGGTCGGGCCCTCGTATCTTCCAGAGCGTTGTTTTTGAGGAGTAACTCGGTGTCGAATTGCATACTTGACTTGATCGATCGTAAGATTTAACTGAAGAGCGATTTCAACCGGAGTAAAGTTGGCGTAAAAGTAAAGAGTCTAAACTCGTAATCTATCATCACGAGTATAATCTTTAGTAGGCGTTTTTAGAGTTGGAACTTCGTAAATAATATCCATAATAATTGTAAGGTCCCTTGAGTTCTGATTCGTGGTCGTGCTCGACCCAGACGGTCGACTATGAGGGGGCCAACCTCTCCACACTTCTCCACACTCCCACTTTTGCAGGCAGGCGGGGGTCTCAGTCTTTTGGTCCTCGTACCCCGGCTCGCCACATTTGTGGCAAGCAGGTGTTTGTTTCTCCCAGGATAGATTTTGTAGTAGGGTCAGGAACCATCAGGGAAGTGGTAACCTCCCGGAATCGTAGAATCGTGGACATCAGCAGGGAGAAAGAAGAAAGAAGAAAGAAGCGTGCAACAAAGACGTCCCCCCCTTTATCGTGAATTACGGCAGGAGACATGGGGAAGAGAGAGAACGAGGGAACAGCAGGATCTCAGGAAAGTATTGGGAACGCCAGCTCTCGCATTAAAAGCAGCAAAATTCATGAGAAACACCGGGCTTCTTGGGCAATTCGAAGCCGTTCCACAGACACCGTAATCACAGGCTATGCACTGGGAACCATTTAGGGTACAAGGAACTAAAAATCGGACTGGAATGGGGAAGCGAAGTAGAGGGGATGAGATGCTGGAACCATAACAGCCAGGGCAAGAAGGAATACCGGGGATATAAATATTTGATAGCCACTAGGGTCAGGTGATCACCCACTGACTAATATGCCGCATGAGCGACCATTGGTCGCTGGGATCTGTCTATGAATAAATCAATCATACACTGGAATAGTCCAAACTCGGTGCTAAGCCCTACACAATCAAACTGCTTAAACACGGTCTGAAACGTTAACTTTCAATAAAAACAACTTCTGTAAAAACAAAAGCTGCGCTTTTAACCCCGTGAATATCCTATCCACGGCTCCTAGTTGTGCTTCTTTAAGCATTTCCGTCGCTGTACGGAACTTCAGTTCTGTGACAGCCCTGCAGCCCCTGCTCTCTTCCACTTGAAAACCAAAACCTTATATAATTATACCCTATCTTTAATCTTCCGTTTAAGTGCCGTATTATTTCTTCTTGACATAAAGCGTCTATTAAAACTTACGAAAGAACTATCGACTATAACGACGGTAGTTTTCGTAATAGCATTACCGCCTTAAAACGGCAAAATATTCCCGCTTGAATTGTTTTTTAAGTCTAAGCTTCTTTTTTTTTAATTCTTTAAAGCTTTAGTTATAATAACTGAATTATTGGCTTTAGATCATGATAAATCGCCTTTTCAGAACGTCTAAAAAGAATACCTATTACCTTTGTTAAGCCTGTACACGCTTTTGGACATATAACCTTATAATATATTAAATATATGTCAAAATAACGGCTTTAAGTAAAGAAAAGATATTACAATAATACTTATATTATACTCAATATTATTATTATTTGTTAATTTATATTCTGTTTTATAAAGATAGTTTTATATATTAACACGCTCTAAATAATAAAATTAACTAAGTCTTAAAAGAAATCTCCGGTTTTACTATAATTAAAGAAATATAATAATTTAACTATTGTTATGGCGCAGGTACTATAGTACAAACTCTATTAACAAGGCTTTGGCTAAGGCTTTAATTATATAAACTCATAAGACTCCTAAACCTAAAATACAAATCAAAGACGCCTTTGTTCGGCTATTTATTTGGACATTTTATAACATAAAGATTAGTAAGAATATAAAGAAGAAGTCTATATAAATATTAAGTACTAAGATCAGTTCGAAAAATGTTAAATCTGAATTCAATAAAATAATATGAGATTAGAGCGTAATACTAACTAGTATTAAAGTAACCCAAGCCTTTTAGAGTAAAACCTATCTAACAAGTGGTTTTGACTATACTATTTTAAAGAATAGTAAAGTCTTTATACTGAAATATAATAAACAAAAAATATATAAAAGTACTAGGGGACTAATCAGAGATTAATAGGTGACAGCTTTAATGTTACTTAACTCTAATATAATCTTATTAAAATTAATATTATAATTAATATTATAACTATAATAATAAGTATAATAATAAGTATTTTTTAATTTTTAATGCTCCGCAGGCCCTCCGGGGGCTCTCTAAGGCCTTTATATTAATTATAATTATATTAACTTAAAGAAAAGCTTATTTTTAAAACTATTAAACTATTAAACTATTAAACTATTAAACTATTAAACTATTAAACTTCATAAATAACTTAATAAGTATTTTATTTAATAGTTTGTTTAATAGTTTAATAAGTAATATTATACATATATTTATTAATTTTTAAATCGGTTTTTTGTAAAGGAAATCATTAAAGTAAATCTTTAATATTTAAGTTATAATAATAATATTTTTATTTCTAAATATACTCTTCTTATTTTAATAACCTTTATTAATTATATTTTTTATAAACAGTTATTTATTAACTTATATATTAATATAAGATAAAAATTAGTTTAATTTTTACTTTTTTAATTAACTAATTATATGATATTTTTTTAATAATTAATATTTTTATAATTATATTAGTTATTATAAATCTAAAAAGGCCATTTTAATAAGCTAATTAAGCTGATTTTAAAACAGGACTTATTTTATATTTTAGTTAAAAACTCGTAATAATACACGATTTTTAAATAAATTCCTTATTAAAAGTGGGGCTTTTTAAACTTCCCGCATTCTCGCACTCCCGTATTCCCGTATGTCCAAAGTTTTGTTATATATTATATAATTAATACTACTCTTTATTACACTTTTAAAGCATTATAAAAGTCACGAGATAATTACGTTGTAAACAAAGCTCAATTTATATATTTATGACTAATTAGAAAAAGGTAAAATTAAGAAGTTTTTCACTACTAAGAAAATCAAGCTAGTATAAAGATTTCCACGTGACCACGTAAATGCCTAAGGCTCTTAAAATTCAAGAAAACTTAGAGACAGCTAAAGCTATCAATAAATCTTATGCTTTAATAAATTAATGCTTAATTAGCATATATTTTTAGAAAAGTAGAAGGAATAAAAATAAATAATAAAAATAATACATATAATAATTGTAGTAGTTATTTAAGCAAATCGCCTAAAAGAATAGTTATTACTAAAAGAGAAGATCCCACTTCCCAAAATCAAAGTCTAAGATCTTTTATTAAAGCTTAAAAAATGAAACGATTTTGAAAATCATTTAATAAAAACATGGTTTATTAAAAATACTTATTTAAAAATAGGTAATATGAATAAGCATAAATGTTAAATACTAGAATATTTTGATTTAAACATTATATTAATACTTATATTACTTATATGAATATTTAAATACAAATTTAATAAAAACAAATATATCTTAAGATGCTGCTTATACATTATAGTACGCGGAGACCTTTAAAGCAAATTTATAATTACTTTAATATACGCAAACATTTTAACAGCTAAGTTATTTAAAATAACTATAGCGCTTACAGCTAAATTTAATTTAAAAGTTAAATGCTTTAACATAATTAACGTATTTATTAATGCTTTCTAAAATATAAACGGAAAAATAATATATTATAATTTTTTTTTTAAAAACCTAAAAAAAGTATTATAGATTAATTTTATATTTTATAAAATGCACAATTTCTTTTACTTTTGGTATAAGTATATTAACAAAACCTTAACAAATTTAAGATTATTTTTTTGTTTTAAAAAGCTTTGTATATTTATAAACCCTAAGTACAAAATTTTAGTGTTATTTTATATTAACAATATTCAAATACTTTTTTATTAAAATAATATAAAACTTGGCAAAAGATTTATTAAAAAGCTTTATTAGGCATATAATATGTATACTTTTAAAGATATTAAGCAATTTTTAAAGATCAAAATAGTGCACAATTAAAAGCGTAAAATTATTTCTTTTATTTATAATTAATATATTAAAAAGATTATTCACAAATTTAAGCAAATAAATAAAAAATGTTTCATAACCCTATTATTTTAAATTAAGCTTATGAAATTTAATGATTAAGCATTAAAAAAAGGTATTAAAGCATATTAAAATAGGATTAAATTTATATTATATACAGCGATTAGTGCATAACCAAATGTTACATATATTGCAGCTTTACTTTTATAATTTGCAATAAACCCTGAACTAGAGCATTTCACAATCATACACTAGCTTATTTAATACCTATTTGAAACGCGCTTCTTAGGAATTATATTTAAAGGCAATAAAATACGGGCTATATTTATTGCTTTTGATGCTTTATTTACAGATGATTCTAAAATTAGGCGATTATTACAAGGATATATGATTTTAATATTTAATGATCCAATAATTTAGAAAGCATTTTAATAGTTTATGGTTATAATTTTTATAACAAAAGCGGAGTTGCTGTTTTTTAAACATATAAGAAAGAAAGTTATAATATTTTAATAATTTTTTAGAAACTTGTTTTTGAACATTAGTAAAATTTAAAAGATTTTTTATAATAATTAGCAAATAATTAAGTTTATAATAAATAATGGCAAAAAGATTATTATTAAATTTTATTATATAAATATTTAAAACATATAATTTAAGCAAAGGTTTGTTTAGGGCTTATTTAAAATTACGTATTTATTAATAAATAATATACCTACTAATGTGGCGGGGCCACCTCATTTTTGTGTGGAGTCATGTTACTAGATGCAGCTTCGGCTAGCATTCCGTAAATTTCTTTAAGGCAATACTTAAAAAGTGCATTCATTATTCTTTATTCACAATTAAGAATTTTTCCCACAACAACACTATGATTATTTGGTTTAATCCATTTTTTTCCTTAACCCCTTTTTGATAATTTATACTTTTCAAATATATAATATTTTAAGGTTTTATTGTTTTGTTTTTTTATATCAAAGTTATTTTTTATGCCTTAAGTGCATTCTTCTTTTATTATGTAATTATTTGGGATTTGCCTTTTCATATATTTTATGGTAATTAATGCAGGGACAAGTTTTTAATAAAAAAAAAACTAGGTATAATAAATAATCAAATTTTTATGCTAACAAAGTTAAATATAAAAAAAAAACAATTGTATGACTTATGGGAGCTATTTAATTAATAATCTTATAGCTTTTAATATAAAGCAAATGCGGCGAGTATATTTTTAAAAAAAACGAAAACTCAAGCTATTTTATTAAAAAAATGATTCCAACTTCCGGGGCATGCCTAGGTATTGGAAACTTGAATGCTTTTTCTTAAATATATGTATTTTATCTTAGCTCCTTATCAAAAAACCGCTACCCTTTTAAAAGATATACCTCTTTTAATAAAACCTTTGGCTAATTAGGCGTTCTTATGCGCTAAAGCAACTAAGCATTTAATGGCTGGGAAATGTTAGCCTTTATAAAAAGTTCTTTAAGAATAAGTGCTTATAATACAATACCACTTATTTCATTTTTTATGTTTGCATTATTATTTTTAAAAATGCCAAATTTATGGGCCATTTTAGTTTTATTTTTATAAAAAGTTAGGAAGTTTTTTAGGTAACATTATTTGTTTTATAGCATTGCTTTAATAGTTTCAATTTCCAAGGAAATTATGGCATTATTAAAACTATTATTTCAGCTTATTAATATATTAAGCCAGAAAGCTTCAGTTAAGCGAATTAAAAATTGTAGGGTTTATTAAATCACTAAGGAGCTTATGCAAACTTATCTATTTGATTTTTTCTTGGAATTTTGATTATTAATTACTTTTTAGTTATTTATGCATAATATCCTTAATCAATTTTTTATATTCCAATTGCCAATATTTACAATATTTACATAATCAAAGTTATATAAATTAATAATATTTATTAATAATAACAAAAACAATAATAAAGAAAATAGTTCTTAGGCTCCACCTACTGAATTAAGCTTTGAAAAAGCATACAAATATTAAAACCAAGCGCCTTTAGGCCTTTCCACAGGCTTTGTCCTTATTCTTATAGGCATTTACAGCCCTAAAATTCACTCGCATTACTTTGAAAGCTTAGGAAAAGGGAAAGCCAAAACAATATCATTTAATAAGAAAAAAGATTTTATAAAAACCAAAGGTACTAATAATAGCTAAACCATTAATATTACAAGCTTTGGCAAGCTTTAAATTATACTAAACTAGCTTATGCCAATACCTAAAACTATTAAAACGCCATATTTTAATAGCTTTAAAGCCATTATATTTCTTAAGATTATAAACCAAATCTTTGCTACTTATGGCATTATAAAAGCCAAAAATTAAAAGCAATAAATCATTAATTATTTACACCCTTTTATGGCATAAAACCTTAAGCATTTTATGAATTATTTGCAGATGTTATATAATACTTTTCAAAATGCTATTAAAAAAAAGTACCAATTTTAAGACTTTTAATATCAATTTTATATTATGGCTCATTTGGATTAAATTATGATGGATTTTTGAGAGCTTTAAAACAAGGTTGGCAGGCCAAATCAAGCTTAGTTTCAGCAGTTCTTCAGGCTTTTTTAAAATATTAAAATAACCTATAAAAAGAAAAAAGATTTTATAAATAAAATAATTCTTTTTAAGTTTTTTTACGCATTTTCAAAAGATCTCAAAACTAAAGGGCTAGCTTTGGCAGCAAAGCCTGAAAAGGATTTCAATTAAAACAATTATTAATTATTTAGCAAAATATTTAAGGAAATTAAGATTAAGGTTTATAAAAAAAAAATATTAATGCCTTAATAAAAAAGCAAGGCATGGCAAATGCTAAAACCCGTCAAATTTAGGCTTATTAAAATGTTTTTATAAATAATACTTATGCTATAATTTTAATATTATAGCCATCCCGCTTTAATTTTATTATTTATTAAAACAATATTCCCATAAAAAAAATTGAGATAGCTTTTTAAAATGAAAAATGCTAAAAAAATCCATTATCAATATTTGATAATGCCGCCTAAAACATAATTTTAATCTTATAAAGATTTGCTAATATAATGTAATATGCTATTGAAAATAAATTGGATATTATTATTAAGGAATTTGATAAGCTTTAAATATTTCAAATTCTTATTGAAAAGGTTTTTAACCTAAAGTTTATAGCGGAAATTAATAGCCTTAAATGTTACAAATTTTATTAAAACATTATTTTAATAGCATATGGCCAAAGCTTATATAACAAAAGTTGCCAAAATAATTAAGATAATTATATTAAAAAATATAAATAATATAAAAACAAGCAAAAGCTTAAAATACGGCCTCAACCTTGCTATAATTTTATAAATCAATGCTACAATTATAAAAAGTTCATTAGCTTAAGCATTATCCATAAATCAAACAAAAACAATTACATTTGCATTGGCTTATAAAAAAAGGGCAAATAGCCTACCTTATAAATTTCCCTTTAAATAATAAAAAAACATACTGGGAATATATTATTCAACAAACCTTAAACACTATCTATAGCCTAAATCTTAAGCATAAAGCTAAAGCAATTTAAAAAAAGCTTAATCAAGCTCAAAAAGCTGCATTTGCTAAAAAAGCATTTTATGCTTTAAACACAAGCAGCATAAAAATAATTAAAGCTATTTAAAATTTTAATTATAAGTTTAATTTCCTAAATAAAAAAAGCCATACTATTAAAACCATTGCCTTAATTTAAAGTCTTTTAGCACAAAATGAAATTGAATTTGATATTAAAAATATTGCTATTATTGAGCCAATTAAAACTAGGTCCCAAAAAGGGAAATTTTATACTAAATCTTATGATGCTATTTTAAAGCTTAAAGAAAAAGCAAAAAAGCAATTTTCATATAAAAAGCCTAAAACATAAAACAAAATCAAAAAGGCAATTCAATTTAATAAGCAATTTAAAAAGGCTTTGGAATATATGGGAATTAATACTTTAATTAAAACAATTTTTATGCTAACCCAAATTCTTATAAAATCTTTTATTCAAAGGGAGAAAATGCTAAAACCAGTAATTAAGAAAGCTTTAACATTAATACCTATTAAAATAAAAAAATAAAAAATTGCTAAGCCAAACTTAAAAGGCTTGCTATTATTAATAATTTTAAAGCCCGCAATAAAAATGCTAGCTAAAAGCTTTAGGCTTTAAAAAGCTTTAGGCTTTAAAAAGCTTTAATCAAAAAAGTTATAAATTAAATAACATAATTAACAAGCTTTTAACGCAAAAGGAGCTTTTTAAAAATTTGTTCTTAGGGGAATTCTATGTGCTTATTAATTGGCTAAGGTTTTCAATAGCTCCGCGGCAAAGGACTATTAATTAGCATATGTAATAATAGCTAAAAAAGGCAAATATTAAAATAGTCTCTTTTATTAAAAACGATTCTAAAAATAGCACTTTTATTTATTAATGGCCTCTTATTCCATGCAATATTAATACACTTATAAAGGAAATTCCGGAAATCTTTATTGAAGAATTTATTCCCTGCAATTTGCCTAAGCCGTTTTCTTTTAGCGTTTATCATATTAAGCGATATTGAAAAGATAAGGTTAATATTTATTAATAAGTGTTACGGCATAAGCTTGCATTAAAAATTAAAGCATATTAATGCCATTGGCGGAATCAAATTTATAATATTCAAAAGCATATAATTAAGCACTTTATGCTATGGCTTCTCATTAGCGCTATTCCAGTTGTGGGGCTACTTTTAATAATGTTAATGGTAATACTTAGGTATTATTAATCAAGCTTTTTTCAAGCCATCACATAATACTTCATACCTTAATTATTTTGCAAAGACTCCATTTTTGATAACCAAAGCCCTAATTAATTGGTTCCTTTAGTTTAATTATTTAATAGTATAAGCACTTTAATAAGTGCTTTTCATTCTTCTACGCCAAAGCTAATAATTATTATCCCTAGGAATACCCAAGTTAATGATATCCGCGTTACTTTTAATAATAAAGCCAAAGTCAATTATATGATTTTAAATATTGCTGCTAGGTTAAGTTTTCCTATTACTTGGAATAGTAATATAACGCTAAAGATTATTATTAGAATTAAATCAAAATTCATTAGCTACGCCAACAATGTTGCTGTTTTAATAAGGGATTTGGTGATTTGCATAAGATTTTATATTATGAATATTTTTAGCATAAAAATTATTTTTGGCTTTTTATTCTTTTGCTAAGCTAAGATTTTTTTTAATACTTATTTAATAAGAAAGGCGAAATTGTATTTGCCTAATTATGAAATCATCGATTTTAATAAAAGATCATAATTTAAACCAATTTTTTTACCAATAAAGCAAAAGATTTTTTAGCATTAAAAGGCAAGCATGGAATTAAACAAATCTGGAATAATACTTATAATAATAATTATGCTAAAAATGGCAAGAACAAGTTTTTGGGAAATAAATAATTAGCTATAAAAAGAGCATTACAATTAATGCTTTGAAAAACTTTTTTTAATTTGGCAATTTTATGCTTAAAGGCAAGCATTTTAAAAAGGGGGGCAATTTTGCTTTTAATAAATTAAAAATGATTATTATTAAATACTTTTAAAAGGAATTTTGTATGCTGGAATTAAATATTAAAAATGGATTTTTAATGCTAAATATTGATTTTATAAAAACATTAATAAGAAACAAGCTTATATTAAGCACTTTAGCGATTATTAACCTAAAGCTTATATTTAAATTTAGCATAAAATATAACAAAATATTATTTAAATCTTTATTTTGATTTAAAACGTAAATACATTAAATATAAATAATATATAAGCTAAAATCAAAAAAAGTTTAATTTGTGAATAAAGCTAATGGAATTGGAGATTCCTTTAGCGGAAGAGCCGATTGGTATAAAAGATCAAAAACCAAAAACATAGTTTAAGCGCAGATCGGCGAATTTTAATATTTATTACTTTCAAGATTTACGGCGATCCTTAAAAGTTTAAGGCTTACTTTAAAAAGGCTAAAATCATTAAATATGAGAAATATGCTAAGGCTAAAAGAAAAAGCATTATTTGATAAAATAATGCTGAATTAAAAAGGCTTAATTGCTTTTAAATAGCCTAAATGTGGAATATTTTATGAAGATGTTTTTTTCTTAATAAAACTTAAGATTATTAAGCATAAAGCATGGCAAGCTTCTAATTATGCTTTACCTTAAGCATTAGTTTTTGAAATCATTAAACTAGTTCAAGATAAACTTGATAAAAGTGTATTGGAATTTTTAAAAGGCCTTTATTGAAATGCTTGGTTTTTTATTAAAAAGAAGGAAGCTGGAAAATATCGCTTAATTAATTTAGCAATTATGCTTAATGCAATTATTTAAAAAAAATGCTAATCTCTTTTTATTAATAAATGAGTTTTTTAAAAAGTTTGCTGAATATTATATTACAAGCTTAATGGACCTTTATTTGGGCTATAATAAATAAATGTTATATTAATCGAGTTATAATATGACGGCATTTTGGGTTCCGAATATTGGCTTAATTCGAAATATTTGATTCCCTTAAGGGTGTACAAATTTAATGGCATAATTTATACAGATTATTATAAAGATTTTTAAAGATATTATTTTTGATATTATCATGCCTTTTATGGATAACATAAGGATAAAAGGCCCTTATTCGGATTATAATCAAAAAAAAGCTTTCCCTAAGATATGAAAATTTATATTAAAGCATATTATTAATTTGGATTAAATACTTAAGCGATTAAAACGAGCTGGAGCTATTATAAAAGCCAAATTATAATTTTGCTAAAATGGAATAAATATTATAAGGTATATTATAAATTCAAAAGGAAAAAAGCTTTTAATGTTTTATTTAATAAAGGTTTAATGCTAGAAAAAGCCTAAGAATATTAAAAAAATCAAGGGTTTTTTTGGCTTAATGGTTTATTTTTGCATTTAAATCAAAGATTTTTGACTTATTGTAAAATCATTTTATTTATTAATAAGAAAAGGAATTAAGTTTTTTTAAGACTTTGAATTTTAAAAAAAGGCTATAGCAAAGCTATAAAATATTTTATGCTTTATGCTAATATTGTGTTAAATTAATTATAATAAAAGTGTTGAGGAAATTATGATTTTAGTGAATTTAAGCGATAATAAATGAAAAGGCTTTTTAGCCCAAAAAAACAAAAACAATAGCAAATTGCATTTAGCATAATATAAAAGCAAATATTGAAATAAGTATCGCGCAGGAAAGCAGTAGGTCTAGTGGTGGCAAAAGCGTCTGATTTTGTAAAAGGGAAGCTCTTGCGCAATTGAAGATATATGCTAAATAGGGGCTTGCTTAAATAAGCAACCCCATTTCGCATAATATACCCCCCAATTATGCAATGCATTCCCGATTATATAAGGAAATTAGTGTATAGGAGAGCTTTGGAAGTTCAAAAATAATAAGGAAATGTATCTCCCAAAAGCTAGCTAAAGCGCTAAGGGCAAAGGAGTATATATAATCTTGTTAATATAATCAAAAGGGGAGGGTTTAAAGGAGAGAGTAATTGAGAGCTAATTAAGGACTATTATTTAATTGCTTTGCGTATTCAAATTATTTAGCCAATAGCTTTTAAGGCAAGCAAAAAAGCAATCATTTGCTATAATCAGATTGGCAGGGTTGCCAAATGTCCTTGCTTTTAATAAATTTAAATATTTTTAGCATTATATTAGGAAATATATCCTATGCTTTTTAGCATTTTTATTGCTTTAGCATTTCATATTTTCAGGGTAAAGTAAGTGCCATATAAGCTATTTTCCTAAATTTGCCTTTGAATATAGTTACCCCTTTTTTTTAAGTGTTTCCCAAAGCTTATTAAAAATTAAATTAGCAAGGCATAATTTAAGAAAGGCCTGCTAATTATTGGTAAGAGTAACTAAAGGAAAAGAGCTTTTTTTAATCAAAGCGTATTTTAGCTTTAAGCATTTTAAAAGGGGCCAAAAGTGTCAATTTTTAGCTTTAAGGCATAGGCAGCAATATTGGCTTGTTGTTTTAGTGCAACCAAGTGTGGCATATGCATCAGCAAGCTTTTTGTTTTTATTTTGCTATAAATGCTTTTTCAAAATCATTCTATATTGCTTCAAAATACGTCCCATTAATTCTCCCATTGTCTTAGCTTTAATATATTGGTCCAAATATTATATTCCCCATTTAGGTGCTAGCTTGATAAATATAGCCTAAAGGAAATCCTTAATTGGAAAAGCGCCTTTAATTTTAAAGAGCTTATAATCTTATGCTTTAAAGAGTGCTATAAATTATTTAGTAAGTTATACTAAAAGAATAATACTTCCAGATTTGGCTATTTTTAATAGTTGTTGGTACTTATTCCTAATATGCTCCTTGATAGCATTATTGCTAGGGGCGAATTTGATCTTAAGACTTTGCATGATATTCTGGAAGGAGAGCTTTTTTTTTAAAGTTAAGCGCTGTACCTAAGGTTTAAAAAGCGCCGGCTTTATTATTTGCTTTATTTAATTCCAAATTGCAAGGTATATTGATTTTTGGGCGATTTAATAAGCTTGCCTTTAAGTGAATTCTCTTTATTAAAACTAGTACTGCTTTTTTATGTTTTGAAAGATGGCTTATTAGGCCATTGGGCGTTGCCTTTTAATTAAGATATTTCGCAAATTGCTATCCCATTTTTGTAATGGCGCGAGCCTTATTATATTTTTAATATAAAGCATTTTATTAATTATGAAAGGCAATGGAGGTTTAATGGTAGAGAAATGTGGAGCGTTTTGGTCATAAGAATTAATATAATCCTAGCCACTTAAAAAGGTAGCCTAATTTTTAAGCTTTATGAATTATTATGGAAAGGAGATTCGGTCTTTTAAGCATGCATGCGAAGTTTTTGGGAGCTTTATTATTATAATTGAAGAAGGAGAGAGGAGTTGTATTAAAGTATTAATAAAAAAAGTGTATTAAAAAGTGTATTAAAGAGATTTTAAGTAAGGGAGAATGTTTTACAAATCATAATTTAATATTATCATAATTTTTGCAAAGTAATATAAATAGTTTGAATGCAAATGTGGCTCTTAATTATTGCGCAGGAAAGCAGTAGGTCTAGTGGTGGCAAAAGCGTCTGATTTTGTAAAGGGGAAGCTCCTGCGCAATTGAAGATATATGCTGAATAGGGGCTTGCTTAAGTAAGCAACCCCATTCCGCACGACAATAAGACTAAACGCAATTACAATATTATAAAGCAAAAGTGCAAAAGGATGCTATATTTTTTAAAAAAATTGAAGATTTGGTTTATGGGAATATATTTTATAATAAAAACAAATGCTAATATGCTAGTGGCTTAATTAAATAGCGCTGCTCATAATTACCTAAGCATTATGTTAATATAATAGCTTATTTGGATTTGCTTATTTGATTTTGAAATTCGCCATGTTAAAGGCTTTATATATATTGCGGCTAATGCTTTATTTAAAAGACCTAAGCACCTTAATAATATTAAAAACAGCTTTGACAATTTTGCTAAAAAAAAGCATAAAAGATTGGGTACTTATAGAGCTTAAAGCTTATAAGATTTGCCTTATGAAAGCTGATAATAATAAAAAATTAGAAATTTTTATTAATCTGGAATTGAAAAGTTGGAATAATATTTTTTAAAATATGCATATTAAAGTACAATAACTTTGAAATCAAAGCAAAATTACTTTTTTGAGTTTGTTAAATAATAACTCTTTTTTTTGGAAGAAGATAGGCAATTTCCAATATTGCTAGAGGATTATGGCAAAAACTTTTTAAAAATCTTAATGTATTTTATTACCTTAAAAACATTAAAAGAAATAAATAAAAAGAAATTTAAAGCGTTTAAGCGCAAAGCATTAAATTATAATATTTATAATCAAAAAATTTAGCATTTATTAGCAAAAGGATTATTAATTAAATTTGTTATAAATATTAAAAAGCATAAATCTCAAATCCTTAAAAGCTATTATAATAATTCCGGCCACAAAAGAAAAAAAAGCATTTATTATTAAATTTCAAGCTATTACTTTTAAAAAGGACTTTATTAAGATTCCGCTAAATATATCAAAAGCTATGCAAATTATTAATATCAAAACGCTAGGAAATAAGAGGAGCTACTATTCCTTATAGCATTAAATAAATTAATGGAAAAATAGGGCATTAATATTACTTTTATGCCTTTAATTCATAGCAAGAAATATTTTGTTATTATTTAAAATAATATGAGTAATTAAGTGAAAGCCAAAGCTTTGGCCTTTAAATTAGCAAAAGAAGTTGCGAAATTTATATGGGAAAATATTATTTGCTATTATAAATTCTTTTAAAAACTTATTATTAATAATAAAGGCGAAAATATGCGCAAAATTATTAAATTATTAAATTATTAAATAAGATAAAAATTTGGCAAATTTAAATTTTAGCATATAATCCAAAAGCAAATGGAATAATAAAAAAAGGCCATAGCCTATTTAAAAACGCTTTTTCAAAAATGAATAGCAAATGGGTCAATAATTTATTTATTATAATATTTGCGAATTAAATAATAATAAATAGCTTTATTAATTATATATTATTTTACCTAATTTATGAAAAAAAGCCGATTCTCCTAATTAAAACTTAATACCTTATATAAAAATCTCTTTTTATTAAAGAAGTCAAGGATTATAGCAAGCCTTTGCAGCTTAAGGCATTATAATTTTAAATAAAACAAAAGCATATTAAAGAAGCTATGCATCAAAAAACCAAAAAACAGCAAAAAAATAAAAAAGCCTTTAATATTTGCCATAATATATAAAAATGGCCTTTATAAATTAAAGATTTAATGCTATGCTATAATGCAGCCCAAAAAATTAATAAAACTTTTAATCATATACTAAATTTTAAATAGCTTGATCTTTATAAAATTGCTTAAATTAGCCCCAAAAAATATTATATCCTTAAAGAATTAAGGGATAATGGCCTTGAATTAAAAGGAACATATTTTAAAAGCCGCTTAAAACTTTTTTATTAAAAAAACATTTCATTTATAATGCCAAAAATCAAATCTTTAAGCCTTATAATATTAATAAAAAACATTCTTTAATACTTTTTATAAATCCAGCCAATTTGGAGAATTATCAAAGGCTTATTAAATAACATATTACGCTTAAAATGATAATAATTCAAATGCCTAAATTAACACCAGCATAAAAAGCATAATATAAAAAGGTCTTTGAATTTAATATTGCTTTTGTTTAATATATGCAAAATTGCATTGCTTATTTGAAAAAAGGGGCAATTATTTTTTTGATTTTTTTGTTTTTGTTAAACCAATTTTATTTTTAATTATATAAATATTATTTGCCGCAATCATTTTAATTTCTTGCATGCACATAATAAGCTTAAGAACGCTAAATCATTATATAATATTATGATTTATATATAGCATATCCAAAAAAGCATATAGCATAAAAGCTAATAATAAATAGCGCAAAAAAAGCTTGCTTAATTTTAAAAAGTTAAAAAAAAAGCTAGCCTTATAAAAAAAACTCATTTATGCAAAAAGGGAATAGGAAATAAAACTCAAAAGTCCCACCATTAATAACCTTTTATGCAAATAAATACTTTATTTTAATCTTGTTCATTTTAATCTAAAAAAAAGAGAAGTCCAGCAGGAATTTGAGGCATCTATTATTAAGCAATTTAAGGAGCCTTTAATGAATTAGATATTTGATGTAAGTAAATAGGTTAGGCAACATTTGCCGGCCCAAAGCCCAATATAATAATATTACGTTATAATCAAATTAATTAAGGAAATGTCCAATCATTTGAATAAGCCCCAAATTAATTGCATAAAGACCTAAAACGCTGAAAGCCCTCCAAAACAATATTAATAAGCTTTTAATAAAAGAATTTCCTTAAGCCTAGCTATTGCAATACCAAACAGCACCCCATATAATGCAGCTATCCTGGTAATAAAATTATTATAATTTATTATTAAAAGCTAAATAAAAAAAAAATTTGAATGGCGGAAATAGCAACCCAACCCGGCCTTAATAATTATTAATTAAGACTTAAATAAATAAAATATATCTGCTGCATACTTTATTTCAAAAACAAAAAACTAAAACCCATAAAAGCCTTAAATTTAGGATTGCTTATACGCCTACCCCGCCTGCGCAGTAGTAAAACCGCCAGCAAAAGCTTTGATTATAGCTTTTAAAAATAATGCAAAAGTAATATTAATTAAAAATCTTATTTTAAGCAAACTCCAATTACTAAGCCTATAATCCATTAAGCATATCATATAATATGCTAAAAGCCATTTGCAATAAAATATTAAAAAACAAATTATTTAAAAAACTTTTATATTAAAAAATTAAATATGCTATTAGCCAATGCTTAACCAACGTTTTTAAAAGCCTAAGCACTTAAATCAAACATTTCCTATAACCCTTTTGAATTAAAGGAAAAGCCTATAATTTAAACAATTTTTCCCGCCCTTTTAACCTGATTAAGGCCCTTACTAAATACCAACAGCCTATTTAAAAACCAAACCTAATATTAGGCTTATAATTATAAAATGCAATAAAGAAATCTGGGCTAAGAAAAGCAAATATAATATAATAAAATAAGTATTGCAAAGGCTAAAATAATAATTTAATAATTTTTTTAAAATGCACCTTAATGCTGAAATTTATTAAGACTTTAAATGGCCCTTAGCTAAAAGCATCAATGGATCATAGCCAATAGCCCATATAGCCAAGGACTCATAATATGCCAAGCTTATGCTTAAAAACGGCAAATAAAAACTAAAGAAATATAATCCTTTATTATTCTTCCACATGGCCTTTATTAAATAGGGGAATAATATAGCCAGCCTTAAATTTGAAAAAATACACTTAATAACAAAAAAGTCAAAATAATAATCCCCATTATTTTTGATTAATTTAATAGTTCTTGCAATTCTTAAAGCTTAAAGCCTATCATATCATCCCAAAGGTTTTATAATCAAACAACTTAAATTTTAATTAAGATTAATATACTTAATAACAAGTCTCTTAATAATAATCCCCATTATTATTAATTAATTTGAGGTTTTTATATTTCTTATAATATTAATTTAAGAAAACCCGCTGCCCATTATCGTTTCCCATATTTGTATGTGTTTTTGGGATATGTTAGCAGAGTTTATTGCTTTAGAAAAAAAAGAAAAAATAATATAAAAGGAAATTAAGCTTGAATTTAATAAGAAAGCTATTAATAAAGCTATGTTAAATCAGCATAAGCAAAAAATCAATTTGCGAAAATTTAAAAATATTAGCATTTGTATAAAGGCTTTAGCATTTGTATAAAGGCTTTAGCCTTTTCCTAAGATATTTTAATTATAATGCAAATTATGCAATTAAGCTTTTAATAATTCAAGATTTAAATGATCTTATAATATTATATGTTTTATTTTTAAAGGTAAATTAATATTAAGGATAGCCAGCCCAGATATATTTTAAGCTTAAAAAATGAAAATGAAAATGTTTTTGCTTAATGTTGTGGCTATTCCCAAAATGGTTTCCTAAATAAAAAAAGTGAACGCAAAAAAAATAAAAATAAAAGGAAAATAGCTATTTAGTTTTAATTTAATAACAATAGCAATAATAATTTGTAAAAATAATGCATTAATAATTAAAAACCAATGATAATAATAAGATTATAAAATTGGTATTAAAATTGTTATTAAAAAAAGATTTAAAATAAAGAAAAGAAATGAAATTATGGTAGGGAAATGAATAAAACTTATTTTAGCAACTTCATAGCAAAAGTTTAATTTGCAATATTTTTAAATTATTTTAATTTTAAAATGAGAAACTTATATAAATTGCAAAAAGTGCTTAGCTTATTTTTTTGCAATAATATGAAAAAATGGTGAAGTTATTTAAAAAAGGGAGAAGATAATAAAAATAATAATAATAATGCTAAAACTGCGATTGGTAAATTTGTGGAAATTAAGTCAGCGAATTTTCAAAGTTTTAAGGAAAGGTAATAAAAATGTAGCTTAAGAAAGAGAGGAAAAAACTCCATTTGAAGCTTTTAGAAATAAAGGAATTATGATTATGAGAAGTTTATAAAAATGAGAAAATAGCAAATTCAAAGTGTTGGCGGGAAAGCTAAAATTATGAATATTGCCATTTTAAATTTAAGGAAATTATTAATAGCAAAGGCAATAACAATGCATTGCAAAATATGAAAATTACTAGGAAGCTTTTTTAGAATTGTTTAAAGGTTTATAAAAAATGATAATTTTGATTTAGGTTAAATTAAGGGGGCAAATTTGCTTTTAAAGCCATTTTAATTTTGCCGGCTTTATTATTAATTTTACCGCATTAATAAAAAATAAATAACGCATTATGAAATTAAAAGTATTATTAATAAAAAAGGAAAAAAAAAAGCGAAAATAAAATAAGAATAAAATTGGTGATTTACTTTTAAGATTAAAAAAAAAGAAATTTAAAATTGGAAAAATTGGGGGGAGAGCCTATTTTAAGAATAATGGTAGGAAGCGCTAAGCAAATCAATGTTTGCTTTTAAAAGTGAAAGGATTTTGACCTATTAATTATTACATGATTTTGGCAGCAGCAATGACTTTTACCACTTGCACTCTTTTAATATTTAAAGCTCAAATAAAACTATTATATTCTTTTATACATAAAACTCAAAAACAAGTTAATTGTTTTTAAAAAAGGGAGCGCATGTGGCAAGGCCACCTTATTTTTATGTAAAATCATATTATTAAATGCAACTTTGGCTAGCATTTCATAAATTTTTTTAAGGCAAAACTTAAAAAATGCATTTATTATTTCTTATTCATAATCAAAAATCTTTTTCATAATAATACCATAATTATTTGGTTTAATTTATTCTTTTCCCCAATTCCTTTTTAATAATTTGTACTTTTTAAATATATAATATTTTAAGGTTTTATTGTTTTATTTTTTCATATCAAAGTTATTCCTTATGCCTTGAGTGCATCCCCCTTTTGTTATATGGTTGCTTGGGATTTGCCCCTCCACACTAATAGGCTTATAAAAAAATCGTTTTATCAAAAATTTGAACAATTTAAAGCTTTTTTAAATTTTGAGAATTATAAATTTTAAGTCGAGTTTTAAACATATTTATTAAAAGTATATTAATAATTTATGCGCATTTTTATTTATTAAATTAATTTTTTTTAATTTTAATAAATGGGTATTTCTTATTATTTTAAATAAAAAAGAGCAAAAAATTCTTAAACCTACGCAAAACCTAACAAAGCTTATTTATAAGCGCAATGCTTTTACAATTCTTTTTAATAATTTTGCTAATAAATTTTTTTTTAAAAAAGCTTTTTAACAATAGTATCAGCTTTACTAATAATATTATTATTATTCTCATCCTTTTTTTTATGCTTGAGATTAAAATAACAAAATTTAATTAGTAAGATTTTGATTTCCTTCTCATTCTTTTTTTTTCTTATTTTTATTATTTAATCCATCCTTTTATAATAAGGTTTTAAGGGTTATACAAAACTTGCGGATATTTTATGTAATATTAATAGAATACTTGTAAAAAAATTACAAAAAAGCTTATTAAAAAAGAAAAGCTGTTTTCAGCTTTAAGGAAGGAAATTAATCAAACATTGTATTAGAGGATTTAAAAAAAGCAACATAATAAGTGTGTTTAGAAGTGCAATTATAATAGCGCGAACTAATAAAAAAAAGTATTAGTAAAGTATTTGCTTTTATTATTACAGTTATATATTGTAAAGCAGATATATAAAAAACAAAGCTTAACAAATCATCAATCTATGAGTATATATTAATATTTGCTTATAATTGTGTAATAAAAATAAGCATAAAATATAATAAAGAAATATATATTATGTTTATGTTTAATAAGTAAAATCTTAGATTTTGAATTATATTTTAAAAAAATGCAAAATTTGTAAAAAGATTTTTGAGGACATAAAGGTGTGTTTGGAATAAATAATAAAAATATAATCAAACGCTTTTAATTTAAGCTTTTATTATTAAAACGTTGTAATCTTTTTAACTTTTTTTTAGTGAATGTGTAGGCATTATTTTTATTAATCACTTTATAAGCTTTGCTTTTATTTTTAAGAGTTTAAGGAATGATAATCTAAGAAAAAATAAAGTAAAAGTAGAAAAAGAGAAAATAAGGTAAAAGAACATAAAATATCCACGGAAAATAGAAGCTTGAATAGGAAAAGGGACACAAGTAGAAGGGAAAAGTGCACTAAATTTGCCATTAGATGTAAAATAACATTAAACAAATGGAATAAGCAAAGTATTATTAAAGTTTAAATAAAAAAGATCTTTTAATTTAAAAAAAGATCCAAACGTATAACTTATTATATAAAAAGTAATGTAAAAAAGAATGTCTAAACGAGCTTATTTTTAAAAATATTTATTTATAATTATATTATTAATTAGTTTAATACTTAAAGTTAAAAAGCATAGTATTATAAATCACGTATAAGAGTAAAAAGAAAATAGAATGCTTACTTGGTTAATATAAAGCTTGTAATATTTATTACTTATTTTTTTTGGCAGATTTAGGAGGCATTTTAATAATATAAATCATTTAAATAATATATATAAAGATCAAAGAAAAAAAAGAAAAAAGGCAGAAGATAAAGGCATAGGCGTAAATATGTGTAATATTGATATTAAAGGAAGGTTATTATTTATTAAAACAAACACTTTTTTATGGTTGTTAGCTTGATGGGCGTGATTATTTAATTATTGGCCGACGCGCTTGAGCCATCCAATAACACATTAATTAATATGCAATATACAACAAAACATAAAATAAATTTTGATTTAGCTAATGAATAAGCATAATTTATTTTTATTTCCCGCAAACTCAATTTGAAGTAATCACTTAAATTCTTAGATTACCTAATTATAGCATTAATTATATAAATCCAATCTCACTTTAATGCCGGAAGCACCCGCGCAAAGCCTCACTATCTTAAACTTAAATCAGGTATTTAGAATTAAGTAAAACAATAATAATGCACGATTTCTCATTTTTTTATATTAAGCTTATAATTGCATATCTTTTTATATATTTTAACATATTAATTTAATATGCTTTAATTACGTATTTGTTATTTACTTTTATTTATTATATTTTATGCTTACCACTAAGTGTCATATTTACATTAAACGCAATAATTATTTACATCACGCAATCTCACCATACACATTGACTACACATTTATGTATTTTCTTTCTTTTAAATCTGCACAGCGCTTACACGCAATTATTTATATAATCTATAATAAGTGTATTATAATCCAAAATATATAATTAGTATAAGTGTTTTTTTTAACTATAACCGCATATTACGCATTAAAAATAACAAACTCTTAATCTTATGAATAATATTTTATTATAGGAATATATTACATAACTAACGTTATCATTATATTAACATATTTAAGAAGATTTAATGTATACTTACGTAAACATTTCATATATATATCTTTAGTTTATAATCTCATTTTAAAAAAGGTAATATTCAATTTAATTTATTAAATATACTCACACATTTCTCATTTTTAATAATCATAAAGATCTCTCACACTTTAAAAGACCTGCTCCACTTTCCGTATCATATCTTATTAAAATAAAAGGAAAAAGGTAATAGAAGATTTAAATAATAATAGCGGTAATTATGAGCTTAATAATAAAAGGGAAGAATTTAATCACTTTTTAAAATCTCAAGCTTTTACTTTAGGCAGTAAGGCAAATTGTTGTCGATTTTTCAGAAAAAATAAAAAACCTCGCCAATAAAAATCTAAAAATCATAATAGCCGTTTAATTTAATAAAAAAGCAGTAATTAAGGAAAAGAGAGTGATTAGGGTAATAATAAGAAAGGTTCTAATAATTTATTTGTTAAAGCCCTTTTAATTATTAAAGAGAACAAAAAGTGTTATGTTTATTAAGAAAATAATATAAAAATATTTTAAAGCTAGTGGGTATAAATGCTATAATATAAGGGTTAAAAAGCAAAAGATTATGTACTTTCTTGGAAATTTTAAAACGCTAAAATTTTCTTAAATATATAAAAAATTATTATTAAATTATTAATCTTAACGGTAAATTGACATTTGTTTATAAATATTGTAATAAACAATTATTCCACTCATTTATTAAAAGAACCGGCATTAAGGCCTTAAATTAATATGTTAAAATAAACAAATGTTAGCGAAGGAAAGGGTTTAAATAATCATATCGTTAATAAGTAATCACTTAAAAGGCGTTAAAAGAAACAAAAAAAAAGAATAAAATAAGTCAAATTTAAATTAGTAAAAGAATTAGTAAAATTAATTATTTTTTTATTTAGGAATTAGTCGAGTTTTTTATAACACCTTTAAATAAATAAACAAAATTGTTTAAACGTTAGGTTATTAGGACTATTATTTCTTTTTAAGCCCCTTTTTGCTTTATTAAAAACCTAAAATAAATCAAGCTCGTAATAATGTAAAACCCAAAATTAAAATTACCTTTTATAATTATAATTCAGTAAGAGCTAAATAATATAACAAACAAAGTCAAAAAGCATTTGTTTAATGATTTACTAAATAATACTTAAGTTATAATTATATTTAATGAATGGTTTAATTAAAAGCGCTTGTTATTTATTATAATTATAATATAATATATTATTAAAAACTTTTATTTTATATTAAAGTTAATTAAGTTTATTTATATTATAAAGTGTAAATTTAGCAAGAAATTAACTAAGCTCGTTAATGTGAAGATTTAAAAGCTAAGGATTATATAACGGGTATATGTTATTATTTTAGATAATATATTTAAAAATGGCTATATGATTAAAAAGTTAAATAAGCATTTAAAAACGGCTTTAAATGACTAATTGTTTTTGAATGGAAGAATTATACATGTTCTTTACCTAGTACATGTCTTACAGTTTAGCTTAAAAAATGTTTTTAAGAAACGATTATGCCCTTTTAATAAAGTGATTACTCATAATTAGAAAAAGGATTAGAAGTTCATTAAGCTAAATAAATTATAACAAATGGAAGCATATAGTATTTAGTATACATTGGCATTAATATGTTTGATTTTTTTTATTAATCTTTTTATTAATCTTTTTATTAATCTTTTTATCAATCTTTTTATCAATCTTTTTATTGATTTTTTTATTAATCTTTTTATTAATCTTTTTATTAATCTTTTTATTAATTTTTTTATTAATCTTTTTATTAATCTTTTATTAATTTGAAAATTTGTCATTTACGTAACCGTTAGCCAACTTCGTTAAACCAAATTTGAAAAGCTTTGTTTAAATATTATTTATAATCTGTTACGAACCTGTTTCCCGGCTAAACCCCGGGAGGCTTGGCACTCGTTACCTTAAGTAGTCGAATAGCCGAATAAGCTTCTAACTTATTCTTATACCCTTTTATCAGGGTGCGCTGGCTTAGTGGTAAAGCTATTCACCTACTAGAGCTTCGAATGATTCTCGATCGTCACATAAGAATAAGTTAACATAATTATAATATTCTGAGATTAGTTTATTAATAAGGATTTATAGTTAAAATTCTAAATAATCTGAGCTTTAATATGCCAGGTATTAGGAGTACTAGGTTCTTAGGGGCTGTGTAACGTATTAAATCACTAATACCTACTATTAAATGAGGTTATTTCTAAGGAGAGTCTTACCTTAGTATAAATTATAGAATACTCCTTAAGTTACAAAGCCACTTGATATCGAGAACGATATTAACTCTTAAAGTGGGGTAATGTTATGAACCTGTTTCCCGGCTAAACCCCGGGAGGCTTGGCACTCGTTATCTTAAGTAGTCGAATAGCCGAATAAGCTTCTAACTTATTCTTATACCCTTTTATTAGGGTGCGCTGGCCTAATGGTAAAGCTATTCACTTACTAAAGCTTCGAATGATTTTCGATCATCACATAATCTAAAATATAAACTTAATAAGCTTTTTCACTTAATTCTTAATATTAAAACAAGATGGGATTTTACTTATTAAATATTAATTTAATATCGACTTTTTTAAGAATTTGTTTAGTAATATTGTATTAATAATCACAAAGCCAAGGTTTTTAAATTAAAAGACTTTTAATAAAAGTAAATTAAATTCATTATTAACTTAACTTAGCTCTTTTATTAATAAACCTAAGCTATTAATATTAAACATAAGCCCTTAATTTAGTTTGCCTTTATAATATATAATCATATTTACGCCTGATTAAATGAAGCATATTAACGATTGAATATATTAATGAACGTTAATAAAAAACGATATTTTTAGATTTCGGAATTATAATAAAAAGTATTTATTTATTAATAAAAACTTGATAAGTATTATAATCGTGTTTATAAGGATTTAGGCATATACTATGCTTTTAATATAATATTAGCGCCTTTAATTAAGTTATTTAGGTTTAATCTAAAACTAATATTTCTTATTTATAATAAAAAAGACTAGGGTATAAAGTATTGTAATTAATTTAAAAAGCTTTATAAAAAGCGGTACTAATAAAAGGACTCTATTAAAACCAGGCTTAAAATTATTTCTTAAATTAATTGTATTGCTGTTAATATGTTAATTGGGTAAAACAGGCGTGCCTTTTATAAGAAACCAACGGATAAGTTACCTAAGACTAAGATTTTTAAAATTATTTAATATTTTAATTAAATGGGTTAGTTTTTTTATATTAGGTTTTTTTATTATTTTTTATTATTTTTTTATTAACTTTTATTATTTTTTAAATTATTACGATAGTAATATCTTTATTTTTAGGAAAAATAATCAGGCAACTCTTTTTGGTTTAATAAAAATGGCCTGTAATATTCTTTATATTCTAATTAAAAATATTTTAATTAAATAGGTTTTTAATATTTCTCAAAACATATGCCATTATTGTCATGGTTAATTATCCTTTAATATAATTAATCAATTTATTATAATCTTTTATAATTAGCTTTTTATTACTTGTTTAAAAGTTACCCAGGAACCTTTATATAATACTTTTATTAATTTTAATAATTTAAATAATAAGGATTTACTTTAAGAGCTTAATTATTAAAAGCATGAACTTATTACTCTTAATTAAGAAATTAATAAAAATATTCTTGATTTCTGATTTATTCTAAATTAAAACCTAAATTGTAAGGTTTAGTATATATTTTAAGTCTTAATATATAAGAAAAGATAATAACAAAACTAAAATAAACTTTGATATATAATAAAACATAAGTAATATTTGTTTAATAAGATCTTAAGCTAAAAATTCTAAAAGATAAAAACAATAAAAGTTATTAAATGAAATAATTAATACGCGCTAAATGATCTAATTTTTAATAAACCCTAATCATTTAAGGTTTTATATCCGTATTTTAATTATAATCTTTAATTAAATTAATATTATGACGTACAAAAAGCGAACCGCTGTTTGTAAACTGCGTATTTGGCTATATAGCCTCTATACCCAAAGTGCACGTGATTCCTATCCGACATATTAATATTAAAACTAATATATTAAAAGACTAAAGTAAAATAATACTTTTATTATAATTAATGCTTTATTTGAAAATCTTAATATAGCTCTTATAAACACTATTATTTAAGTAATTTAAACCTTTAATTAAAGGCAAAAATATAATTTATTATCTTTTTATATATTATAATTTACTTTTTTAAAATTATGATTTAATTACTTTTAATATATTTAAATTAATAAAAAGATTAGTAAAAATTCTCATATATATATATAAAGAATTCTTCTTTTTGGGTTTATTTAAAATGTTTGAGTTAATTAAAATTAAAAATTTGCTTTTTAAATCAAATATTAAACAAGTATTTTTAAATTTTAAAAAAGGAATTTATTAATAACCTTTTATAATATTAAAGCCTCCTTTAACATGGCCAATTTTATCCTAAACCTAATATATACTTTAATAAAGTCGTTAAAAAAACCTAATTGTTTATAATTTATTTTGCTTTTTTAGACTTCTTTAATTTATATCTAATAAAGTATTCTTTTTTTTAAAAAAAAGAAGTACTAATTAAACTCGTTTAAATCTTACTATTAATTATTGTTTTATCTAAATTTAATAATAAAGATTTTAAAAAACCCAATTATTATAATAAGAAATGATATAAATCTATAATAATCGGGTTTTATAAAAAGTATAAAAAAAGGCGGGGAAAAAAGGGCGAAATCATTTATAATAAACGTAAATAATAGATTGAGAAAAAGGACCCTTAAATAAAGAAAAAGCTAAAGGTAATTCTAAAAAGTGCATTTTATTAGGCTTTAGATTTAATTACTTAAAAATTAAATTAAAATTAAGCTTATTATTATACATTTTTAAACTTTACTAATTTATTTATTTATTTATTTATTAATCATTTCTTATTATTATATTTTTAAAATTTATTAATTTATTTATTAATTATTTCTTAATATTACTTTTTTACTTTTTTATTAACTTTTTTATTAAATACTTTTACTTTTTTTTTGTTTTTAGTCTTTTATAAAAGTTATTTGATTTTATATTATTTTATTTAAGTTATTAATAATTAACTTTGATTTATTTATTTATATAAGTTTTATAAAAAATTTATAAATTTTATAAAAATTAGGTTTATATAATCCCCTATAAGTTATACCCATGAATTATAAAGAATAGGGGAAATATTCTAAATCCCCTACAAAGGATAATAAGTGGGGGACTTTGCACGTCCCTTACCTATGGGGCCCCATGCAGCAGCTTATATGGAACTTTTGAATGCCAGTGTTATTATATGGGGATTTGAGCTGCGAGGCTTGCGAGGTGATGAGCCGACTAGCCGACTGACAAGGGAATCATGGTGCATGTTTCTATGAAAAGCCCCAATGGCTAGGAAGGTGAATGAACTGATTACTGAAGAGGATAGAGACTCACCCTTTCAGACAAACAGTTATTAATGGCTAATCTCTCGAGGCAGTCAGAAACACTTCTAATTCTTCCGGCGCGAGCCCGGAACCTTTTGGCCTCAGTTGAATTCAAGTGAGAAGTGGGTACTGGCCAGCAAATGATTAGTTACAAGTGCGGGTTATCACATTGACATTCGACATAAAGCCTACTTCGAGAGCTAGATTTGGGTATTCTTCTTCATTTTCTAGTGCACCGAGAGGATGGTTAGTTGGCGTGCTGAAGGCCTGGAAAGGTCATCCCGGAGTCCCATGAAAAGGCTTGCGCCGTTGAGCAATAATCCTATCGCGGGCTGTAAGGAAAATCCGATAGAAGGTATCTTTTACGGAGTATGACTTTCCATTCTGAATATCTTCTGCTGATGTTATTTTTACCTGAGCAACCGTTAATGTTGAGCGAGCTCGAAGCCCTTTTCGGCATAACATAGGGTCGCCAAATCCATGGTGAAAAGAAGCCAGGCTAAAAAACTCGATAATGATATAATTATACACATCAAATCACATCACAAGTAGCTTTGAGAAATATCTGCTACTTGATATATTATTAAAAAAACGAACTGACTTTTCTCGTTTTCTTGGGTAGGCACGCCATGCAATAAATAATTCCCGAGTTCAGCGTACCCCCATTCTGCATTCTTAAGGAAACATGCGAACTCTTGAAATATAAATGGCCTCAAAAGATTACTCTGGTCTCTGTTTGTTCAACGGCATTGATTCAGAGCCTACCTGCATAATACTAACACATCAATCTCAATGGGGAACCTTTATGACGGAAGGTGACTATAGCTTTTGTATATACTAGAACCTGACCACGTCAAAAGGAATAAGAAAAGAAAAAAAATCAAAAATGAATGCAAAAGAATTTCAAGATGCCGGGCAAGAAGAGGGCTGAGAAACTTACGGTACGTGTTTGTAAGGATCAATGGGATTCATTAAAGGACACCAGAAGTGCCAGCATGCGCGAAACGATGTTTGCACGGCTGCCGCCGGCCAACGATCGTTCACAGCATGAAGGTTTCCTGGCAATCTTGCAGCGCGATCAATGAAAGACATACAAGTCCCTAACACCTAACAGGGTCAATCAACCAGATGCCAAGGGGCAGCGGAAGATAAGAGCCTGAAAGAGGGGGGGTCGTGGCGGAAATGCGGAAACATGAAAAGTCGAAGACCAGGAAACTACAGAAAGAGAGAATTTAGCATACACAGACAAACGAAACGTTATTACCATTTGGGACATAGTCAAGCGACCCTGGAAAGATGTTAGTCACAGTCTATGGTATTTGCAGCTTGAAGTTTGTGGATTTTGGTGAAGAATTGCTTAATTGGTTGGATATCATGGCAAATACTACAATAAAAGGTGAATCTGACGGCTCATTCACATTGCCAAAATACTGTATATAACACGATACTCAAACCAATATGTGTTCTTGAGCCAGGCATCTGCATATTTCCCTCGGGTAGGGGTGGATAAAAGTTGCAGTATATAGCCTAGCAAGATACATGTCGCTCTTGTAGCTGGCTTGAAAGGTATTGTGATGGGCTTGAGGCATGGCAGCAGTACTTCCGTCAGCCAGCCCTTACTTCTTGATTGCACTCCACTGGGGTTCAAAGTATTGAAGCCCCTTCAGCCTGGACGTTAAAGGGATGACTGGTCTTGCTTACTTTGTCATTTATTTCATTTCATTACTTTACCCTTGCCATCTCTAGGACGCTGTGGTACTGGCAATTCTTGCAATTGTTGCTTCTAGCTTGAGGGATTCCTGCATGCGGGCTGAGAGCCTGTTCTTTATTCCTCACCTTGCATGTAGATATAGCAGAGGGGGGCAACTTCAGAGCCAATGGCTCTCGGATATCAAACAACTGTAATTGGGGCTGGAAGTTAATGCAAGCAACTAGTTGTCAAGGTCCTTTTCTTGAAATATCTCAATACCATTAAATCGGCCTAGCCAATTCACGCTACTCAGCGGATAGTTACTGTATGTTCCCCTCCCTTATTCTCCAACCACTCATCCACACAAACACCAATAATCTTATACTGCCCCAACGGTCGATTCCTACATATCAAAAGATTCCCAGATCCACCCGTCTGCACATACCCATAATCCCTCATCGAATCCGTAATGCCATGCGTGAACTCTTCTCTCACCAACGCCCTTCCGCTTGGCCACCACAGTTTCGGCACCACAGGTTTATGGATCTTTGTGCTCCTGCAGCTACTGGAATATGCTCTGTGAGACTCTGTGTTTCCTCCATATGCCACCAAGCTGAAAGCCTTGCCAATATCCCCAACCTGCACCAATCCCAAACCATCTTTCAGCACTATCCTGTCTTCCTCCAAAGTTGCCGAGGTACCGCCAAGCGAACACCCTTCCACGGCAGTAATGGCTTCGAAAATCAATGAGAAGGGAGCGATGATGATGCATCCACAATTAACAATGACTTCACACGAGATCTTCTCTGTACTCTCGTTCTCCAACCGCGATCCGCAGTCAGTGATGGCACCCATCCTAAAGTTCATCGACCTATTATGAACCCTAAAATCGTGGGGATGTGGATTCTCCCAGCCAGTACCGCTCACGCATCGATCTTCCCATCCTGTCGGCTTAGCGTTGGGATCACTGATATCCCAGTACGGTTGCAGTTTATGCAGCAGCCTCCTCCTATACTTAACAACATCGCCACCAGGGTCCATGATACTTCCCAGCATCGTCGCGCATTGTACTAGGATTCTGCCAGTCTCGTCTGCAGCCACGTCTCGAGGCTGGTCGTTCACTGGGATTGTCTCTTTGCTGAATGTACCAGTTTTGACTTTCTTCCCAGCATTGCATCCTTGATAGATAAATTGGAAACCTCTATCGCTATTGTTGAGGACGATTCGCATGTATTTCTTCGGGGTTCCCAGAATTCCCGTAACTGCGAAAGCCTTGGCCAGGCCCTTGGGCTTCAGTCGTCCAAGATTGACGACAGCAGCAAAACAGTCGGTGGTCATCGGATTGTTGTGATTCGCGACGACTGGGATCCAATCGCACTCCCCTCGTTCTCCACTGCTGATAGCGAGTTTGGTCCATGCCAGTCCTGTCTTCACAGAAAGCTGCTTGAAGAACGCGTACGAGATCTTCTCGATATCATCCCCATTCAAGTCATTCTCCACTTCCTCTGCAGTGAACAGTCCGCTGAACACACCTAGAAGACCTCTGAAGATATCTCTTCGCTGCTCGCATTCTCGTGGGGTGATTGAGATTGCTGAGAAGATGTTGCAGACTCCCTTGTGGTTTTCGTACCACCAGGATGGTCCCCCGTTGATGATGTCTGTCCTTGCCGAGCTGATTCCTCGGACTTGAGTCTGGAGACTGTTGAGTGTCAGACAATCTTCGTCGAGAATTCGCAAGATCGCATTGACTGATGCTGTTCTCAAGACTCTGGATGTCGTGATCCATGCATGCAGCTTGTATGCCTTGTCTTTCGAGTCGGTCGCAAGGTCCATCCAGGTACTGAGCTCTCCGATACAAGAGATCTGGTCCTTGTTTACACCGAACATTGTGATGTTTTTGCCGAGTAGCATTTCCTGGAACGTCCACACGCGAGTAAAGTATGCGTTGTTGAACAATGACTGAACTCTGTTGATACAGGTCGAATAACAGTTCAGCACGCCCATATCGATGCCGGCTGATCTGACGGTCGAGTAGTCCATTGGGAATTTCCAGTTTGTCGTCGCCCATTGTGATAGGATGTTGGTAAGCTTCTCGGTCAAGAAAGCCTCGGAAGCCAACGAAGCCCCTCCCATATTCGCCAGAATGTGATCGATAAACTTCAGATTATCCACAATATCCTGTGGGTTCCACACCTCCTCCATATCCATCAAGATGTAACATTTGCGTGCCGTCTTGTAGATCTGGTACATTTTCGGAATCTCCGAGGACATTTCCCGCTCGTCGTCCTGAGCCAGGCAGATGCAGTCAACCCATAGGTACTGGATGTTGTCTTCAACCATCAATCGTTTGATATCCTCCAGTTTCTGTGGTGCCAGTTTTACTTTCCAATTAACACCTGGTATGTCGCAGTTGTATGGATCTTGCTTTTCGCCCCATGTGTAAGTGATTATGTCGAAGTGGTCAATTCTGCTACCAGGGCTGCGAGGCTCGCGACAGTCAATGACTTCGAATTTGTCGCCTTTACGGCTGAGTAGCCGGAGGGGGAGGGCAAAAGCCATCTCTTGATAATTTAGTTGGGCGCTTGTTTTGGTAAGTACATGCTCCCCACGGAGAAAGAAAAAGACTCACTCCTGTGATGCTTCAAGCCAAATGTTCACGGCTCAAGCTTGGGATAATCTTGACTGATAAAATCAAGGTGTGAAATCATGAGGAAACAAAATCCAAATTGAGGGGTCATTTTGAGCTGAAGAGCACGACGCGACGAGCTGAAAAAAGGTTATCGCGCTTCCCACGGTGAAGCTCCTTCATGGTCCTCCTCACCGAGTTGGACACTCCAATCATTGGTTTAGTGGACCCGCCACAGCGCTACTGGGTCGGGCTGGGCCGTCCCATGTCAGAAATTTGACAGTCGATAGGCCAGCCTCATGTTGTCCCCTGTTTGCAATATTGTGTGGCGTTGCTTGGCGGGCCCAAATTAGGAGTTCGTCGAGAAATCATGGGACCATCTTATCGAGTGCAAAAGTCCCCCTCCTCTTGGAAAATAACTGCGATAGATAAACAAGAGTTACAGCTTGCACGTCGCTTGGTTCTGCGTATGCGAGAGTGTTGAAGATATTCGGAAAATTCTCTGGGTGGGCCGACAAGGACGATCATTGCCTCGATGCAGCCAATGACGCCTCTGAGCCAGTTGTTGCCGATTATGGAAGGTCTTCTAGTAATGATTTACGCATAGTAGTATTTCGAGAGGTAATTCCACACTCTAATCGACTCTATGTACCGAGATAGGAAGACTGGTCTTGGCAACATAGGCAGCTCGTAATATCAGAAGTCTCGGGGAACTAGATACCTTCTTGCTGAAGGAGGAAGCACAGAATCTCTTCTCTGAGCTGACACCTCAGACATGTCCGAAACAGCTGTATTCAGACATACCTTTATGAGCTGTTGAGCGAAGTAGGCTGGTGGCTGCCGACTTCAGTAACTTCGTCATACCTACCTGGGACGCAGCAGAAACAAAAAAGCAGCAAAGCTTGATTCCAATTTCGATCGCTCATGGACGCTACTAGTGTTGTCAGATGGCCAAAATGCTTGGTTCATGTCAGTGTTCCGGCTCAAAATAGTCTTCACCTGGTCTGCGGTGGGTTTTCTGCTCATCGTGAGACCTGAAGCGCATTGAGGGTCCACCGCAGGCGAGGTGATTTGTTGACTTTGAGAGAAGCGGTTTCTTGCATCTCCTCTTCACTTTCAAAAGGTATCAGTGCAAAACATTGTTTATCAACTGAACCTCGCCTTTGAAAAAGAATTAAACAAATGCCGTATTCTAGTGCTCTTCACAGAAAACATGATTATCTCACGTGCCCCTCCTCTTATTATGTGTTTTAGAAATAATTTAACATTTATATACGACTCATTAAGCTTTCAGGTGGTCGTTTTGATTATTGGTTGATTAATAAAGAAAAAAAGAAAAAAGAAATCTGTCAAGCCGGGAAAGGGACTTTTTACTTACAATTTTTGTTTCACTACCATCCATTTGAGAGTGCTGTGATGATAACGTTGCTGAGCGATTGACCATACAATTCTCAAAGTGCATCTCGCCTGAACGCACGACTGTGTGCGAACAAGTCCGATGTCCACTTCCCTTAATGGGGTTGTGGTCTTAAACACACAGCTGATTGATTAGTGGAGAGAAAGATTCGGGACAGAAGGAGCGCATCATAAGAGTAACAAACGCGAGAAGAAGAATCGAAGGCAAGAGGGAAATGTTTGAGAACCAAATAGAGTGGGGGAGGAGTTTTGACCTATGAAGATGTTAGTTCATGAATGTACTGAGTGTGCGCGACCAAAGGGACCTCGACTTGGCAGATTTGTTTTGTTCTCGCTTAATTTGTTATATGAAGGGCCACATTCCACCCGGGCCGAGGGTGTCCCGGGAACCGAGATCCAGCATCTAATCTTTCGTTTGAAGTTCATTCACTAATCTATCGCATATGCTCAGATCAAAGCTGATGTCGACAAAAGACTGTTGATGGGAATGAGCTGATGCCAGGTGTCGCAGCGAGCCTCTCCATTGCTCTAACGCCCCTGTCGTGAAGACTCTCCCATGGAGTTTCCGTGCATTTTAAGCTACGCTTTCGTATCGATTTGCCTTTTTTGGTTTGACTCGACAAACAGAGTTCAATTTTCAAAGACGAGGGAGTGAGACGAGAAAGGGTCTACAGCTGAGTTTTGATCTTTTCAACATCATCAGAGAGGAAAGGAATATAGTTCTCACTTTGAACCCAAATAATTCTTCCAGGTGGACAGGCCTTGTAATGAATGACCTTATCTGCTTACATATCAATCAAAGTTTTGTCTTGGACAATCGTAGGACTCTCTTTCATTTGCTCAGAAGTAATTTTCCTTCAAAAAGATCCATTATCTCAGATGTTGCCATTGGCACGATTGATTTTGACTCATGGCTTCACGTAACAGTTGGTCACGCTCGCTGGACTGTCCATTTGCACCAAAGGGAACATAGAGAGATGTTTCTCATCACCAGGGTTACCTTAATGGCTTTGAAAGTAACAGGAATCCAGACAAATAGGCTTAAGACATGTTCTTTAAGGTTATAATAGAAAGGGCATAAAATGTTGAGACTTCATGAGCTTTGAAGGCCTTGATTGACCGCAATGAGATTATAAATGCAAGGGTACACAAAACTTGTCGAATTGGTCGAGGCTTTTGTATGTGTCTTTTGTTCTGAATACAAGGCTTTTGTGCTATGAGTTTCGTACTTTCTTAGTACTTTTATTTACATTACCAGTCCCTGCAGCTTAATATTTCGAGTACAGTGTCGAATCGAAACCATCATCCATGCCACATATCTTTTTCATTCCTCTACTTCCCCTTCTTCCAATTCCCCATAATATTGTTCTTGGCCCATGGTCTCCGTGTTATCCCACACTCGCTGATCCAATGCCTTATTCTCCAAGCCACTGACTTTTATATCTTCGTCTACGGATGTTTCCTTCCCCCGGGTTGATGCAGACATACCTCCATAATCCATGTAAACCCCGTCCTTTGAATCATCGTTCCTGAGCAGTGTTTCGCCAGAATCAACCCCGTTGAAGTGACCAGTCTCCGTGACTGCATAATAGATAACTTCATCATCATCCTCCGATGCGCGCATCATTTCCTGTCCTCTATCTTCGGCAACAGCCCATTCTCTAGGCACAAAGACAAACGTCTTTTTCTTGTTAAACTGCTCCGACATCTTTAAATTATCATAGATAGAAAGAACGCCTGACTTGAACAGTTCCATGAACTTCATCAACTTATTAGTGTGCTCGAACAAAATGTTGTAGCCTTCGTCCCAGTCGATAACGAAGTTGGGGACCGATTGGAAGTCGTGGACGGCCCATCCTCGGAATTGCCGGATCTTCAACTCAAAAGACATTTCCGACCTTGAGGGCAAGTCGAGATCTTTGTTGAATAGCTTCTAGAGCAATCGCAGCTTTCGGATGTTTTCCGCAAGAGATTTCATCCTATCAAACAACAAGGCTCTGGAATCAATGAGAACTTGTTCATCATCGGGACAAGGCTTGAGCATCTATTAAACCGTTAGCCCAATGCTCGATGCCAAAAACTGAGCATCTTACGTGTTTATTATCTTTGAATACCCTTCTTCGATTGAGCACTTCCGCCGCAGCTTCATTAAACAACTGGAATTGGATGTCCCAGATACAGCGGTTCCGACTGATTTCGGATTCGTGATGGTAAGTGTCATCAATTTCCTCCACGACTTTGTCCAGGGCCTTCGCTAGATATCCAACATTCTTGTTCCAAGTCTACATTAGGGGTCAATATCGTACTGAGAACAAACAAGGTCTGACTTACAACAAAGTTAAATTAACCACGCGCTGCTGGTTTCTCCCCCGCCTCTCCTCTTCAACAAATCGCTTCTTCAACGGCTGATCTTTCTTCGCCTCGGACATCAGATTTTCAACAAATTGTAGTCTGCTAGAGCTGCTAGTCATGCGGTGAATGTATTCGGGAGAAAGTGCTCGAGGGTCCGCGGTCCTGGAGAATTTGACTTGGTATGGAGTCATCGGGGTGGTGAGAAACAAATTCAACACTTTCCCAAGAAGCAGAGTGCCGTTCAAAGTTTTTTGAGCCACTTGAGCACTGTTGCTATCCTCGAAGCTAACAATTCCATACTTCTTGGGATCGCCGGAACGTTTGAGAGGGATGTAGGCATGTCGATGCCCGGGGTAAACCAGAAAATGATCTCGCAACTGTTCGACGGTGACTCCTTCTCTCAAGTGCGCACATCGAGTTGCGGTGTGATGGGGATTGGTTGAAAGGGAAATGGTATGGTTTCTTTGTGGTCCTGACTGGTTGCCTTGGGAACTGGTGTCCAAAGGGCTGTCAGAGCGGAGAGAAATAATGGCCTGATGGGCATTGGGAAGTTCGAAAAAATAGCAGTTGGTCGGGTATTAGCTCCTAGAATAGGTTAGTATTGCTCCCTATTGATTTTGTGACTGGCACGACACTTACACTCTCTGGCTTCGTAGATCGTTCAGCATTGTATTCGGGGCTCGATAGCGTGGATATAGACGAAGGGTTTGCGCGCGACCCTTCATCTGCAAGGCGCGATGTGGAAGAAAGCTCCGAGGTAGCATCCCGTGAACAATCAGCATGCATTCTTCAACAGCCTTCAAATATCGATTACAGCCGAGGGGGATCTTTCGCTCGAAGTCATGTTGAATGTCTTTCCTGCGAAGCCGTCACAACGCTTCGCGGATTGTGTCAAGATTGGAAGAACCAGTCGAGCACTGCCGAGTGGTCGAGCAAAATCCAGTATTAACCAAAAGTAATCAGGAAGAGATATGCTGTTATGACAGAACTTTACGAGATTCAGGGCTACTTTGTCAAATGAGGATGTTAGTGACAGGATTGGATTTAGTCGCGGTGGGATGGAAGTCAAGCGCGCGATACTGCGAAAGCCTGACATGTCCTTGCTTGGTGGAGGGTCACACGTGCGTCTAAAAGGCAAGATGCGTCATTGACTAGATAAAGCACAACTTATATCCTTGGCAGAGTCTTATCCACCCCGTCGGTGGTCGAGTCGAATCTAGTTCTGGCAGTTGACAACGGCCAACCCAAGTAAATATTGCCTGCCACCCATCACCACCATCACCACCTTCTTGCAAAACATCGCTCAAGTATATTTCAGATGAACAGAGTAATACACTAATATCGTGTGTCAATTATCTTCTTGCCACTGTTACATATAATAGATTGCAGGGCTCAGAGTACTGCACCTCCTGAACATTTAAATCCTAGTATTTCCTTGCAATGCTGACACCCCACCACCAAGAATATATATATCTTCCTGAACAACACTCAACGGAAATCTTTTCACCAACAATTATTTTCCGGACACTATTGAGGAGAATCAAGTCTTGCGAAGGCTATCCTGTTTGTTTTGGTCGCCGTACTAGTGTGAATTAAGCGAGCCTCTGTCCACGCGACTGTAGTTTCCCCACCACTGCTTAATCAATTCTATTACCACGTATAATTGCAGAGTTGCCGCTAGGGGTGATTATCAAAGGTGCTATTCGTTTAGATCGCGTGCTTGTCACGTACTCAAAGCCGACTTCTGGAATTCTTACATATGATGACTCGAGGGTGTTGTGAAGAAAAAAGAAATGAGAAATGCTGTCAGTGATGAAGGTACAAATTTCAGGATCGGGTTCTTGAATGCATTCACTGTTAACCATTCTGCCAGTGAGCGATAAAGCGTGGTGAATTTCAACCCGTCCGATTCGGCTCTCGAGGTTGCGAGCGCCAAAGACCGCGCTAGCTACCTCGTTAACTTCCCTCTGATATTCCCTCGATCTCAATAACGGCCATGTTCCACCCCATCACAACATGAGACCCCAAGACTACACGAACTGCTGCACCGAAGCGGAACCTTTCCGCCCTGAATGCAACTTCACAGGTTACTGCTTCATCGAGTGCGCGGTGACAGATGAAGCGCTCCACAGCCTTCTATTCGTAAATTATAAGGCCTTCATTGCAACTCCACGTCCCTCCAAGTCCCACCATGTTAGCATTCGCTTCCTAGTCATGGGTCTTCCCTCCTTTTTTTGGGCGACTTAGAAAACCATCCTCTACCCAGAGCCTGGAGCGGGAGACTTTGTACCCCAACTTAAAGATGTTTTTCAAACCCCCCACCAACAACTTCCAGAGATATAACATGGCGTTCGACTCGTATCGCAAGTTCGATCCAGGAAACAATCTCGGAAAATACTCTCCCTCGCCCACGGTCTCAACACGCGATCATTTCATTGATCACCCAGCTGGTAAACACTCACCAACAGAGATTACTGGTCCTGTTGCTGTCCTATCTTTCAACTGCGTCAATTCTGCTACCGACATCCCAATTCGCAGAGATATCAGCCTCGAGGATGTCAGAGTCGTGGTCGACTATCTCGTGCATAGAGACGAGCCCCTTGAAGGTCAATGGCCTTCATTTTGGAAATGAAACGGTCGGACGAGCCATATTCTAGGTGTCAAGATCCATAGCGATGCTGAACAAGATGGTGACCAGAACCAAGTTGTTAAAGTCCCAAAAGATCATCTAGTCTTTGAGAGAAATTCTACTTCAATCTCTCCGTCGCAATGGGTTTGTCACTCAAGATGTTCATATATCCTCGCTTGAAGACTGGCGGAGGTCCAGGTTATCTCAATCCCGAAGCTAGCGGCATGAATAGAATTGCGGAGGTTCGGGACAGGAGGTGGGGAGAAATTCCAGAGAAGTGGAGGGGCGAGGCTGTGAATGTATCGGCCGTTTGACCGGATGGGAAAGACCTCAAGGCTGGTGAAGTGAAGGCTTTGGCAGCTTTCTGTATATCTGTTCTGGACGCTTTCAATTCGCAAACCCTGCGTGGAGTAGAATACTCGATGGATTGCTTGGCACAGGAGTCCATGGACCAGAACACCTTTGTGTTGTGGCTGTCTACGAGATGTGCTAGGATGAAGAACTGTTGGATCGATGAGGGGATGCTGAGTCCATTGTGGGAATGAAGTTGAAGACATGACAAAAGAGAATATAGAGAAGGAGATTCCATCTTCTGATGCCAATTCTCCTCGATATAGACGTTTGGGAAACAGGCAATGTCAAAGAACTCCGCATTCGAGAACCTGGCAATGAGAGCCCGAGTTTCTTCAAAGATTAGAGCTAATTCTCATGTTCAGAATATTCTTGAGGATATCTATGGATTCATTTTATGTCGTGGTTCTTATTTAACAATAAACAATCGATGTAAATTAAATGGCGCATTTGATCTTTTAATTTTTAATCTTTTTAAAGATAATAAATAAATACTACGACTAATCGGCTTTTTGAAGGCCAAAACAACAATCTCGGCTAATTGTTTATCGTCGGTAAAGGATATAAAAACAAAAAAAAAAAAAAACCTGTCAAGCCTAGCTGGGATAGGGAAGGATAATAACTTACTACATGCTCACGTCACTGCGCCGTACTCTCAAAGGTACTGGGAACTTGAAGACCTCGCCCACGGCAGGGTCGTCCGCGACATTTGTCGGCTGCGATACTCCAGCAGATGTACCAGGAGGTTATCCTCCCGCAAGCCATTTCTGACTTCATGCTTAGAAGTAGCCCCTTCCCGTGCCATGGGGAGTAACACAGCACATAGTTTACCAAGCCCCAGCCGATGAGTTGCCGGTCCCCCCGCATCCCGCGGTTCGTCCATTCCTCACCATGTAAACATAGCAGGATGGTCTGGAATGCTACAGGTTATCGGGCGCAGTGACGTGCGGTGGACAAATGAAAGACACCACGTACCTGGAACTCTACTCGGACATCGAAGAAAAGTGGGCGCCCTGAAAGATGTTAGTTTCTGATTTTGAAAGTACTCAGGCTAAAAAGGCAAAGACTTGACAGGTTTTGGCGAAAAACCTGTAATTTCGCTACATATATACTTCACTCAGGTGTCAAAAATCAATTCTGCCGCGAAGCGAGGTTTTTGAAAGTCAATTCATCTCTGGTTCCAGTACTGTCTGTACTGGGGCAAAAAAATCCCGTATGAAAATACCAGGTGTTCCTCATGAGCTGCTTAAAGGTGAGTTACACAAAGTAATTTCGACTTCACAAGCCCAGGAATACGAAAAACGATCGGTTATGATTGTTAAACAGTAAGCTCAAGGGTTTGAGGACTCTAGTCTCTTGGCCTCTGGCACACCATTACTATGCAGCTGTTTGTAAGATCTTATCATCACGACTTCATTGAGTAGTGACAGCAGAAAATGGACCTGCACGAGCCAGGCCTCACTAGCATCTAAACTACCGCTTCTGTGCAAAAACACGGTACGAGGATCCCGTAGTTCCGTGCCTAGCATCACTCATTCATCTTGCGAGTTTTCAAGATCCTTATCAGCACCACCCAGCTCCCCCTCGCGCAATTCTTCCTCTGCGACAAGCAACCTCGTATATCCTCTGGTCACCACCTTTTCGAAAGCATCCACGTCCTTCAAGACAAGAGGGATGTCTTCAATGAAAACCTTGTGGATGGACTCCCAACGCATCCCCCGTTGCACGCCTGAAGCAAAAGTGTGAACAATGCTCTGCCTGCATTTCCGCACCTTCCATTCCATCGAAGTTTCGTATTTGGCACTCGGGCCAAACCTGATGTCACCTCCGATAGTCTCTATATACTTCCGCTTATCCAGGTTTCGCTGGGCGAGTCGATGTATTGAGGTCAAAAGTTTATCAACAGCGTCTTCCTTTACTTCGTCATAGTCATCGGTTGGCTTGAAGTCCTGCATCGTCATCAGTACTATCCTCTGGCTCCATAACAACGGCAACTCACTTCAAGTTTGAGGAATCTTGGTCGCAGTCTATCAATGACTTTGGTAAGTTTCTTGATCTCTTTGAAATGTCCCTCCCAGACTCTGAAACGACGGCGAGCTGAACTGTCTCTGGGGTGCATTTCTTCAAACTCCCTCAAAGTGTTGTTAAGAGTTTCGCAAAAGCCGCCCAGATCTAGGTCCTTGTCTAATCTATTTCATCGTCAGCTGAACTGCAATCGACTTATCGCCCTCTTTTTGTGGCGTACTTAGCGCTCAATGCTTTGTAGCCCGGGTCTGCGCCTGCTCGCGCCCAATCATCTGCGATGAGACGCGCCTTCAGTTCCCGGTCATTATCCACAGCTTCCTGGTTCGCTCTATTAAAAAGGGGGCAGCTTGGCTCGCGACTGCGTTCATTATGGCGAATTGAATCGGCAGATAGTGGTAGTGAGAGTGTCAACTTCAAGACGGTCTTGTGAACCTTCTGGCCCTTCACTGCTTTCATAGCAGCCTCTGCGCCTGCTGAATCTTTGAAGTGTACGTGGGCACAACCCTTTGACTGACCGTTTTTTCTGATGGTAATGTGGGTTGACACATATCCGAAGAGTTTGCAGAATTTGCTATGAATATCGCCTTTGGATGCCTGATAGGGCAATTCAGAGCAACACACCGCTGTCAGACTTAATTTGGACACATGTGGGAAATTCGATTCGTTTGTGGTTGACTTGAGGCTGGCGGCAGAGATGGGAGAAGCGTCGCTATCGGAATGGGTAGAGGTTATTGTTGATGTACGACGAGTCGTCTCGTTAAGGTCTTTGAGGGTGCCACGGTAGATGTTTGTTGAAGAGGAGGGCGAGCAAGCGTCACTGTTGGCAATCTACCAAGATCGTAAGTACCCAAACGTTGCAATACATAACGGGCTTACGATTTTATCTGAGAAATCAGGAAGAAGCTTTTGGCCCGGGAGCAGTGCTGCGCGGGAAGTTGGTGGAGGAATATTTGCCTCGATCTGCTGATAGTGTTAACCTAAAATCTTGCTATCCGGCAGAACTACAACTGACCTGGTCTTCTATTGAAGATATTTGGGAGATTGAGCTCTCCATCTTGGTGGGACAGCTGCCAATGTAGCTGATACGGGATGAGAGGCTATGCCATGCTAGCTGGCACAAATGCCGAGCTCGATCTTTGGGTTCCCTCCGGAAAGTCGAGATTGAGCAACAGTGTAGCCGAGTGCAGGGAGCTACAGGATAGTTTGATGGCCTTGGAGGAGAGTAGATAGTGCTTGGGCTTTCTTCGCACAATCTCTGCGCAGTTGTTGGGGAGTTGAAAGACCCTCGTGGCGTGCGCTTCACAGATTACTTCGCTCGACGTTCCGACATGCGCGAACATTGGAAGCGCATACACGCGAGACATTGAATATGGTGAGTCATCCGAGGTAACAGATAGTTGCTGCAGCTTCGTCGCGCGCAAAGTGAATTCGAGATATTGACATTCAATCGCTTTTGGCACGCTGTGGTGGTCAGCGTTGGGCAGCGACCGACTACCCAGAACATCACCACACTGAAGAGGCGCCCCCTACGTAGATGTAGTAGTTAAATTTTTTGGAGCAACTTCCCCAGTAAATGTACAGTTTTGGTGGGTTGTGATAGCAGCTGTTGCAAGGTAAAGAAACAAGTTGTTCCAGGTGTTGTGTTTTCCTCTGACAACGACCATTCCGATTCACTTTATTCATTTCATTCAATGCTAGAGTGCGGTATCCCTCGGACTTGTCGAAGGAATGTAAACATACTGCATGCTCTGTACCTCTCTATGCAAATCTTTTGCCTCTTGAAATGGACCATTTTTGTTAAGTGATCCCCTTTGTTGTCAAAAAGTTTACCTTCGCTTATTTTCGCTTCCCCTTTGCCCCATATGTGTTGAGTTCATCTTAGTGTTCATGACTTGCCATATTCCCCACAGCTACTGAGATGAGCTGTATATCGGGACCCTTAGTCGATCTAAGGCTTTTCGTTATCAGTTAATGAATGGTTATCGGAAGTACTCTGCTAACAAATAATCGTAGTAGGTGGTGGCGGTGATGTTTTCAGCGCGATTCAGAGCCATCAGAGCAGGAAATATAGAGCTCAATATTACATTAATCCGGAATGTACAGATCCAGCACGTCCTTCCCAACTAATAGTCATAATGCCTCCTAATAATCGGCCTCGCCGGGTCCCACGGCCCATGAATCTCATTCTTATACTTCTGCAGCCCAATCAGCCACCACGAACACCCACCCATCGCCAACCCTGCCGCAAAGACTCCAATAAATACTCCCATCAAGCCACTCTTCCAGGGGAAATCCCAGACTCCTTCTCCATCGCCGCCACGGCCGAGTATCAAGCCAACTCCACCGCCTGCACCAATTACCAGAAGCGTTGTGAGGGCCATGTGCCCTCGCCAAGATCGCTGCTTTGCGTACCGCCGGAAAACCGGGAAGAGCCCGAAGACTTCGATGGAGAAGAGTGTGAGGGAGAATACTTCTCCGGTGCCTTCTAGGCGTGATGCCAGCACCGTCGAAGCCATCAGCGCGGCATTGGTGCTTAGACTCGCAGGAATATTCTTTACACCAGACCCGATGGAAGTTTCTGCCGGCGTGCTGTAATCGAAGAAGAATATGTTGATTGTAAAGAGAAGGAAGGACATCGCCCAGATGGAATCCTCAGATGTGGACACGGTGAGGGATTTGAGGATGGGAGAGAGACCGAGGAGCGTAAAGTAGATGAGGAGGGCGGATTTGGCTGTTGAGAGACGGAGGGAGGTTCGTGGTGAGAGAGGGGGTGAGGATCCTGGAGAGGGGTAGTTGGGGATGAATCGCGGGGTAGGGATTTGTGGTGCTGAAGCCACGGATTGGATCGAAGAAGCTGATGCGGAATGAGAATGACGGGCTAGATTCGAAGTGCTATGAAGATTCGATGTAGACATAGATGCTGGATTGAGGTTTGATAGGGAGCTAGATGCAGATGCGTCTTGTCTGAAGATGGGCGGAGATGGCTGTTGCGACGCTTCCTGTCCTACCCACCAATCCCATAACAACCACCCCAGAAATGTGCCGATCGATCCCCATCCTACTACTGATCCTGGAGAGACTCGTTCGGTGTATATCCCGACGAAGCAAACGATGAATATTATGACGGAGCAGACATGCTGGACAATGACCGTCGAATCAGCCACCAGCGGCCAAAAATCGTATGGTTGGAGTCGCGGATTCCTCTGCAGATGCTCGAGGAAGGTATCTTGATCCGTATAATTATCTGGGTCTGCTCCTCATCAGCATAATCCTCAATGACAGAGGCGCGCAACTCACAAGACTGCTTCACCCACAGTAGCTTCTTCCAAGTGCCCTTCTTCCTCCGACTCGCGCTCCTAGGTCTCTCGCCATGCTGTGTTCTTCTCGCGGATCGCAGATCTCCCGTACTTCCATTGGTCATGCGCAGGTCCTTCAGCTTGTTCACAGCGGCGGATTGCTTGCGCGGTGGTGAGCCCTGATAGATGGCATCTTCGGGGGCCAGCAGAGAGCGGTCGGTCGCTGCAATTGATTGCGGATTGTAGGCTGGGAGAGTCGTGCTTCGCGTTAGAGGTGGGAAGGGCTGTGTTGTTGTCGCTGTCGCAGATGGTGGAGGGGCCGCGTTGGGCACCATAACTTCTTCATGTGAGGTCGGGTGTCGATGGTCATTGTCAGCCTCGGGAGACTTTGTCGATGATGTGCCTCGCTTGGCTGGCTCAGGGCCGCTCAGCCTCGCAGAACTCAGGAAGGGGACCCCTTTTCTTTTGGCGTCACATCTGGTGAACCTTCGACTGCAAACATCTATCAGAATGACATTTGAACGATTCTATTACTTTCTAATTGCATGTTCAATGCCAATTTTCGAAGTCAGATTTCCAAAGCCATCTGCGTACCTTGATTGTGCACCTTCCAATGCAATCCTCACCTTCGTACTCTTCATACTCTGACCCCAATTCCTTGAATCTGTTGTGGCTGTACTCTCTAAGAATCAATGGAACGCGTCAAGGCCACACGTCCCCCAAACTCCCTTGTAAACTGCATTAGAACCTCTTCCTCACTTCGTCAATTGCCGGTGTAGAAAACTCCAAGTCTTCAAATTTGACCTTTATGCTTCCTCGGATTTGAAACTTTAAACCGTCATAAAACCTCTAACTCAGAAGCGATCGTGAGCCATTTTCAGACCGTCGAAAGAAATGTGGTTCTGGGATATTTCCACCATCGGGTTTTTAGCAAATCCAAATAGACAGACCCCGAAGTCATTACATTGCCGCCATACAGGACCGTTGGTCTAAACAAGATTCAGCTTCATCGGTTGTACCTCGACCAAAACTGTCGTTTTCATAAAAGACCAACAATGCTGGTAACCCCGCCTATGGTTTTCCCTAGGGCCCTAGCAAGCTCGATGCGGTCTCTCCGACGACAACCTTGACAGATCTTCTGACAAAGAAACATCTGCTCCCAAAGTGCAGCTAAAAAGTCCGCCTCAAATCCTTGTGACGATCTGGCTCGCGAGTTTCAAGGGTTCGCCTTGTCCTCGTTCCCACCGACAAAACTTGTCCTTCCTGTAGATCCTCGAGACGTCTCGAACTCAGAAGTAGAACAGAAATAGCTAAAGTGGATGTGTTTTGCAAAGGATGATACTTTTGAAAAGGGAAGGTCAAATTTCAAAATTGAAGCCCTCGAAGAGAGTGCGTAAGCTTCTTCGTGGCTTCCACATGGCCTGACTTCGTATATTACTGGATCTGGCCGGTTCATGGGTCTTTCCCGTTGGACCATGTCCATCTCGTGTTGACATCGAGCCAATTCAGACCCCGTATCCGGCAGAGCTTGTGTCCTGACTTTGAGTTCCACATAGAAACGAATGAAATGTCTCGTTTCCAAACTCAAAGATCGCGAACAGAGAACAAAGATCAAGATACCTCCGTAGACGGTTTCAAGTTTCAACTTCAGGTTGAGACGATTGCAGATTGGCGGCCGTGTTTCTCGTTGGTCAAGACCTCGGATGTCGATTGTTTGACTTGGCAGCTATGAGCGCCCAGAGATTTGAATGGACGCACAAGCTCTTTAGTAGATGGATCTGTGCTGTGAACATGACTGATCATGTGCGAGGGGTCTGTAATAACACAGCATGATACTCGCAAGAAAGTGCTGGAGTAACTGCTCCAAACCACAAAACTGCATTATTATAGCACGGGAGCATAGAGCTCGCAAACTTGACATACCAATTCCCAATTCCTCTGCCCCTTCGGAGAATCAAATCCCACCGGAAAATCTCGAACGCAAAGGTCCTAGTGGTTCATTCCTACCCGTTCATATACGTGTGCGGCGTGAATCAGCCATGATATGTAGGTAATCAAGCCACAGATTCAGAAGCTGCTTGGTCCAATCAACGACGATGAGCCGTAAGCAACATGGACCACCGCCTAAAACAGTTGTTGCTGAAGTTGTATTTTGGCAGCTAACCCCTACTTATTTGAGACTGGCTGACTGGCCAGCATACCCTTGATGGGCAACGTCTTCAGGAGAATTACGAAGTAAAGAGTTGCAGGGAGTCAAGATCTCCAGATTCGTGAGAGCCGGAGATGAAGACTTGGCAGTTCCGAGAACATCTTCACTCCAGAAAAACGCCTCCATCGAGTCTTCCTTCTTTACTTTTTTCTTCTTCCGTGCATGACCACGATGGAGGCTTGCTGGCGTGATCTCAGATGCCTCTAAGCTTTCGTCATGTTGCTTTTCCCAGCCTCCTTGACAGAACGCTCGAGGCCGTTGCACACATGAGCCGTACCGGCGAGCGGCTAAACATGGGGTTAATCGTTGTCAGCCAGTGAGCCAACGGCGATCAAATCCACTTGGGGCATCCCCTGGACCTGAATCGTGGGAGCTGCCCGCAGCCCAAAGAGCCCGCGCCATCTAGACTCCGCCACCAATTCTGTCCTCTGTGCACAGTGGAATGTCACTAGCGAAATAACAACACTCTCGATGCCATACCCGTTACCGTCCGTACGGCGCGGAGAAGCAGAAGCCCTGTCCTGTATCATCGTATTCCAGTGACAGTCAGTGCAAGAGACCAATGCAGGGAGCCGATGCTCAATTGCTTAAAAGCACAGTTACACCCGGTAAAGTGTGTGTGGTCTTGGTCTTTAAAGGTTGATGCCCCCTCTTTCTCTTACCTCGAACATCTGTTCCTTTAGAATCCGGCCACCAAAACTTTCTCCGTTTGCGTCGACCCTCCATATCTCCTTCCTCACAAAGCATCCGTGAAAAATAAGAAGGCAAGAACGTTGTCGAGTGATTGAAAGCAAGGGACCGCTGGACTTTCGTTCCTCGACCTAGACTCTCGAATACCTCAACCTACCAGCTTCGGGTAATTCCCACGTCCATCAATATCAGCCTCAACGCCTCAAAATGAAGCCAACCTCACCACTCTCGCTCCTCCTCTTCCTCCAACTTGCATCTGCGACTCCGCTCCCAGAGACCCTCTTCCCCTCCGATTGTCAACACACATCCTGCGCCGGCTTTCGTTCGGCCCTCCTCTCCTCCAAACCAAACACTCCTCCCACTCGCCTGACGAACCCTTACTTTCCTTTCCACCAACTCTCCTCCCCCGACACTCTCGATGGTGACAGCTTCGATAACAGCCCCGTCTCCCCCTCGAAAGATACCCTTCCCAGCGTCGCGCTGACCTCAGACCGGCCTCTCTCCTCCAGCTTTCTCCTCTCCCTCACCAACCCCGCCTCCAGCCCCTCTATTCAAAAACCACCACAGAGAACCAGCTCCGAAGAATCCCTCGCTTCGAAACCAACGAGCGCATTACCATATCTGCGAAAGGAGGACGCGAAGCGTTATTGGGCGTCTCTGCGACCTGCGAGTGGGAGGAAGGACGAGGCTGTGGAGAGCGATGGACCCCACCATAAGGTACAGCACTGCGGAGCTTCCAAGTTCACTACTGAGAATTATGTTTCCTTCCATGGTGTGCGCCTGGCCAGGAATTACAGCGATCTCATGGTTGTTGGCATCGTGATGTTGTTCTTGGTTGCGGTCGTGGCGTTGGAATTGGTGGAGCGAGTTGAGAATGTGTAGGTTTCCCGCTCGCTTGTGGTATGGGTTGATACTAATTCTTACAGCGGTAGATTATTTAGTCGTCGACGAATGCGAAGAGGAGAGATTTATTTGGAGGACGATGAGACGGTTGCATTCATTGTGAAAACGTCGATTTCACTCCGGGCAGATCCTTTGCCTTATCAGAACTCAATGGCTCAATATAAGGACGAGAAGGAGGGATATCAGTATGATAGCGATGCATCTGAGAAGGTTTGAAGGCATGGGCCACAACGAAACAGCTTTCTTTTGTGAAGATGGATACCAGGAGTTTGAGAGATTAGGACATACCCGGTCGGCGTTTGGAAAATGGACCCAGGGGATAGATGGATGTAGGGACTTGAGCTGTAGAACGACCCTCACGCTCAAACCTAGATATTCCTCGGAAAAAGTACTAGTTCTTCTGCCAGGTCTTATTCTTGTCGCTTTCATTGCATCTCTTTTCGCTTATTAAGTGTCAAGTCAACTGGAGATCATAAGCCACCTAAGTAAGTGTTTTTCTGACTACTTGAGCCAGAACAAAGAAATTCTTACGAATTCGCCTGATCAGTTCGTTTCTTCCGTGTCCAGCGACACTGGTTCGTCGTTACATTGCTAATTCAAGTCATTGTATTTCAAGTTATTCCATTTTAAGTCATTGCATTGCAAGCCAAGTAGACCTTTTTGTTCTCAAATGTAATTCATTGCTTAAGTAATGTGCTATTAGCTATCTAGGAGCCAAAGCAAAGCAAGAAGTCAAAGGTAAGTTCAAAAGACAACAGTGGATGGCGTCTTGTATGTTGAATTCTCAGGTACCAGTGCAGCCTTGGAAGTCGGATCCGTAGTATAAAGAGAACGAGAGAAAAAGTGCGGTTGGGCTTTATACTGCTCATCCTCTCATGCTGCATCCGGCTAGGTAGATTTCCTGCGGGGGCTTACATGCCATAGGAGGATCCAATTGCCAGCATTTCCCCTGATAGCAAGCCTGAAAGCGGGACATCTGTGAGTATTGTCACAGCCTGTAGCCCGTCAGTTCTGTCTGTGATCGGATTGCATGCTACCGTAGGATTAAGTCAACGAAAGCTCACTCTGGGCCCGGATTGGCTTGCTGGCCCCGTCGTTCTCATGCGCAGACGGTTTGGCAACGCACTTTCGGTTGATACTGAGTTGCTTGGATGGAGCTGACTGACAAGCGCCGATAGTACCGGGAATGTCTGATACTTGAGGAAGCACGTTGATGGTATTGGGCTCCGGATAAAGGGTGACTACTGCGAGTGACAGGAGCCATGGCAAGGCCGAGAGGCGAAAGAAGTGCATGGTGTTTTGGGAAATTGATTTATTGGCAGTTGGTCGATGAGTTCGAAAAATTATGGATAGACTTGGGCTTTATTTGTGTTAGCGATTGAGATGGTGAGATTCTAGATGTGGAGCGTGCCCTTTTATCTATTAAGTTGAATTCTGTTACCAGACCTCCTGCGTGGGATCTACACACATGCCGATCGGCGTTACGATCACTGCTTTTACTGGAAAGTCTTCTTAGATGTTACATCACAATAAGTAAAGTATCTCATGATCTCTATCAGTGTATAGTCTGCTTCCGAGGTACTGATATATGCTGCCTTAAGCAGCCTAATATGTTTTTCTGGGGGCTAGCTCTACTCATTTAAGCGAGTATTCAATGTTTACACAGAAACAAGAACCCTGCTAGCACCGCATCGCCAATCACACTGCACACCTTAGGTTCAACAGGTTCCGGAAGAACAGACCAATGTTTGATGAAACAGACTTGAGAGTTATGCATGGACGTACAGTACAAGCGCTAGAGGACTTACTGTACCCTGGTTCGAGATGGATTACTGAACAGGTAGAGGACCTACACATGATAGCTCGGTGAGCTTTGCCATGACTTTAGCTTGAACAGCTGTGTTTTTAAAAACTCTCCAAAAAGGCTCTTCCAAATGGGGATATGGACCTATCTCTCTTGTGAGCCCTTGGGTAGTTCTCCCTTTCATAGTAATTCTCACAAGTACTCCCAGCTCATTGGTTGGGGTAATGCCGTGTTTCATCGTCCAATTATGAGCCTGAGCTCTGCTTTTCTAAATTCTTTGTGAAACCCGAGGACTAATCACTGAATTGGTCTCAACACTCACTGCCCCCCCTCACTACAGGATGGGAATCGCTGACAATATACAGCCTGCAGCGCTTTGGGGATAAGTTGTGGTGGCACTTATACAGTAAGAGTCTGAATCGTTTACATCTACCAGGCAAACTCCAGTTGTCTTATTCATGTGCAGAACCGCTATCAACAAACTTCCCCATCCAAAGAAATCTTCTTTACAAACCAATGATGGCCCTTACCCCCGATCTTTCCCATCGAATGGAACATCCCTCCTTCATCAACCCATTGCGTATTCCCTTCAAGATCAGAACAATAGGTCAGCTGTTCTCGATACTTCTTACATGCTTCCCATGCCGACTCCTTGTCAGCAAGAACTCCAATAACAAACAGCCCACCGCTCTCACTAATTGCCAGATATGCTTCCTTGTCCTCCCCCTCTGAAGTGACGAAAGCCTTGGGTAAGACCTTAACCCACGCCCCATCGACTCGAATCTCACTCATCCCACCCTGCCAGGTCCTCCTCTTCGCTCGGGTCGTGCACCCGAAGCTACTAATAATATCTACAATCTCGCTCTTTTGAATTCCCCATCGCTTCACATATCCTTCTGCACATTCGTTCGCTGTTTTAAGCGTGCTGTATACCCCGACGATAGCCTCTGGGCATCTGCCACCTCCTGAGGCTTGAACGACGTATTTGAAGGTATTTTGAGTGACATCCTCCGACAGTGTCTGGGGAGACGATGTTTCTTGGAGTCTGGGTGGTGATGGCTTAGAAACCGGCTTATTGAACAAGGTAGGTGGAGTTGCAGCGATAGCTGAGTTGGATTTTGTGGCGCGCTTTCTTGGTTTCTTCTCGACACTCTTGGGAGCCACAGTAGCAGCGCTAGGCTCAAGTCTCAACTCTTTTGTACCTCCCTCATCTACTCGATCGACGAATGTTGGCTGGTTTCGTGGAGGAGGGTGTTTGGCATGGATCGTTTGTCTCTCCTCTTCAACTATCGGCGGTCGGTAGTTTGATGGTGGTTGAGATGCAGACGTCTCACTTGGGGCATTGGCCGGTTTGATCCTGGCAGGCTGCAAAGCGGATCTAAAATTGGGCTTCGATTTGGACTTAGGCTTGGGTTGGACATTGGTAGTCTTCGTCTTCGCTCTCGTCAACTCGGTCTCCGGTGTTGGGTTTGAAGAGGAGCCGACATCCAGGTTCTTCATCGAGAGCACAATGTCTGCTGGATCGGCCATGATAGCGGCTGGACGATTGAACGAATCCTTTGCTAGCGAGAAAATATAATGAGGAGGAAGATTGTAGGACGGCGAGGAGCATGATTATGGATTGAAATCAAACAGGTGGGTTGAGGTATGTCCAGCGCATCTATATGCGGGGTAATGAAGCAGGATAATGCAGCATGTGAGGATCGTTACACAGCATTTTCAGAATCAAGTAGCGAGCCACTTACGAATACGACAACCAGAGTCAGACTAGGTTTGATATGGAAATGGGCTCTATCTGGTTTTAGAATTCGCTAACACACTCGAGAGGGGATGGTATTCTTATCCTCGCATCAATGATTACAGACTAACTTCGCCTAATCATCACAACATCAACAAACATGGATGCCACGCAACATGTGAACCGAACTTTTGCAACGATGCGGAAAATTAGACTAGTAGGTGAATCGAAAAAAACTTTGTTGTTTTTCTGCAGATAGGGGTGGAGGGATGATGGGGAGATAGGTGTTTATATACTCTTTATGAGGTTGTGATACAGATGCTGAAGGCTGGTTCTAGTGGATAGAAAAGTATTCAACACGAGTGCAGGGTCAGGAAGGATGTGAATTGACTCGATCATACTTTTGAGAGGTATGGATTCTGTGGATATAGAACCGCCCTTTCAGGTATCGAACGAGGAAACGATATAATCGCAGCACTCTGGCGCTTCTTGAATGGTCTAGGTTCACCGTGTGTGCGAAAGCCTCTGCTGCTATTCCTGTTCTTGTTATCATTTCTCTACTATCTGTTATGTTTGGGATGTTGTTATTCTTGACTGATTACCTGATGGTTTAACATGCCGGTAATTAACTGGCAAGTCACAAACTCCAGAGGGAGAAGGGGGAAGGAGAAGACATGTCTGGAGCGTTGCCATCACCTGTAAGTTGGATTTTGAATTAGATACTAGATACTGGCGAGAAGTGAAGTGAGACAACTTGTGTAATCTCCATCTCAACTCATCGAGCAGGATCCGGATCGGGTGGCCTTGTGTGATTCAGCGAGGTTGGTAGGAAGGTTGTTTATATAAGTAGAGGAGAGTGAGAAGGGGAGAGGAGGCACTGTGTGAACGGGGGAGTGGTGGCAGGGCAGGTCCAAGAGGTAGAGTTGCGAGTTAGCTTGAGAAAAAGGAGGGAATTGTCGAGACGGTGTGGAAGTTAGAGAATGATATGGAGCTTTAAAGTTGGAGGTATAAGTCAGCTGAGAGATGGCTGACTTCACTCTATACTTGAAAGGGGGCATCGAAGTCGTTGGCATGAATATCAGGATGGTGGTTGTAGGCTGAGAAGGACTGGTTTTCGGGATGAATCTTCCATTCACTTCCTAGTCGTAGCTTGACTTCTTTCTCCCTCCTCTAACAAGAAGTTTGTTCCTTTCTATTTATCTATTCAGCCAGCCCATTCACCTACCGCGCACTCCGCAAGAACGCAAAAACGCCACCACTGTACCCCGCCAGTCCTCCCACCTTCACCGTTTCCGCCACACTCCTCCACTCCCTCACCGCGTCTCTCACTTCCTCATTCAGCATGAGGTTCTCAACATGCAGGCGCAGGAAGACAGCCATCCAGGCCTGCACGACGTCGAAGTCGCGGTTCGCTTTTAAGCGGCTGGTGAGGGCTTGGATGAAAAAGAGTTGTTCGTTGTTGGAGGGGGAGGAGGAGAGGGAGCGGATCTCGAGGTCTGCGGTGGAGGGGGAGAGCGTTTTGAGGTGTGTTATGAAGGGTGTGTCTATGAGTTGTTAGTGAGGGTTGAGAGTATAAAGGGAAGAGAGGGAGAGGTGGAGGGAGGAGAACTTACAATCGCCCGACTCACTACCAGCACGCAGCGTAATGTTAAATGCGCCCTCAGTAGCCTGTCTCCCCATCTTCATAATCCTCGAGCGTTCCGCCGCCGTCGTAGGCGCACTCTCCTCATCAACCCTCGACACAGGCATAGCGTTATCGAGAGCTGGCAGGAAGAAGGGAGCTTTCTCGGGGAGTTTGGGCGCTTCTTTCGGTTTGTTGCGTTCTTTGATTTGGTCGAGGTGGAGGAGGGTCATCCAGTTACTTTTTGGCACCAGACTGAGTGACATGATGTCTTCGCTTAGCTGTTCTAAGGAAGGGGTGGGTGCGGAGTCGTCGGTTTCGGAGGACTCGTCTTCGAAAGCGCCGGAGAGGAGACCTTGCCCATTTTCTCCGGAGACGGTTGGTCCGTCTATAGATGCGATTTGGCTTTCTGAGATGTGGCGCGTGGGAACGTGCTTGAAGAGTGTGACGTTGTTCCAAATGTTGACGCCGACTTGGCCTTCACATGTTGTGGCTAGGAACTCGCCGGTTGCGGAGAATGAGAGCGCTGTGCATTGTGTTTCCATGCGGATGGCGTCGATGAGGTGGCCGGTTGGGAGATCCCAGACTCGGACGATGCAATCTTTGGAGGCGGCGATTATCCAGCGGCCGTCGTTGGAGAAGCAGAAATCGTTGATAGAGCCTTGGCAACCGCGGAGTTCTCTGATGGTCTTTTTGGTGGCTAGGTCGACGACTCTGATGGAGAGGTCGTCGCAAGATAGTGCGATGAGGTCGTTTGGTGCATGGTATTTGATGCCGGTGAGGCCAACTTGAGGATACCAGTCGATTTCATAGACGACTTTTCCAGTTCCGAACTCCCAGAACTTGACTTTGCCGTCCAAAGAGCAACTGATGACATTCTTGTTCAGAGAATCCACAACCAGTCCAGTGACAGCCTTCCTGTGTTTACCGAGCCCGAGCTGGAAGGTGCCGGCTTTTGCTGGGGGTGCAGATCCTTCTGCTTCCATTTGCAGTTGAAGCTTGAGCTTCTTTGCTTGGACTTTTGTCAGTTTGCATGGATATCGTTGTCGATGTTGTCCAGATTGCAGATTGAATGTATCGATACCACCAGTCTCTGATCCAACAACAGCAAATGTCCCACAAGGACTCATGGCGACACTGCTGACGTATCCACCATCACCGGTTTCCAATGCCCACCGACCTGCCTTCTTCCGTCCCCAAAACCAAGTACGAGCAGCATTATCTTGTCGATGGCCAGTTACCACGCTTTCCCATCCAGTCATTCCGCTTGCCGTAGCATCTGTAGGTTTCTTGTCTCTGTTGACTCCTTTTTGCCAGATAGCACCGCTTCCAGCATTTGCCCCAAACCCTCCATCTCGATTCAATGACATTGCTACACATACAATCTCAGGTGCTTTTAGATCCTCCAGAGAAGTCGACTGGTTCGCCAAAGTGCTTGCTAAGAGGCCCAACTTCTTCGCCTTCTTGCGAATATTGCCCTGGCTGAGTTCCGTACTCTGTGCATCTTTTCGTAAACTCCATCCCCACAGGCTTCGATCTTTTCCAGCACTCATTAGCCACTTCCCCCCGCTATCCGCACCATCGAAGTCGGTTGGGAGGAAGAGAAGTTTCGTGACGGGTGCCGCATGACCACTTCTGGAATGAAGGATCCGTGGAATGGGCGAGAATGGTGATTCATCGAATATCCAAGTTTTCAGAGAATTGTCTAGTCCACTTGTGACAACCACTTGCTGTCCCCAGAGGAACTCAACCTTGCTCACACCGCCTCCAACAGTTGCCCCAGCATCTGATGGGGGATTATGAGCTCCTCGAAGAATCCCCATCACTCTCCCGCCATTATTGAGATCCCAGAACGTTACATCTCCAGTGTCTGGACCAGCCGTTGCCATCACTCCCGCCTTTCGACCATCTTCACCAGCTCCCATATCGTCTGTCCGGAATGAGATGGATGTGACTGGTGAGTTCCCTCCATCAAGTTGTATCACAGTCTTATCGGCCCGTATATCATGGATGATCAGAGGTCCCTCTGAATATGCGATGGCGAGAAGAGACAGCGCCGGAGTAGGTTGAAGCACCGTGGCTGAACCGCAGTTGGCAGCTGGAGGCATTATCGTGAAGATTAATTTCCCGGAACTAACATTCCAAATTTCAACCCCTCCATCCTTTCTCCCAGCAAATATTTTGTTCAAGTATGTTGGCATATTCGTGATTCCTCCAGTCAGCTCATTCCCACCCTTTGCTGCCGCTGTTGGGTATAAAGTTGTGTAATGCTCGTATGTAGCCGATTTCCATACTTCGATCCTCGTCGTACAGCATCCTATGATCCATGTGCCGAATGTCAAAATCTGCTTGATGGGTTCCTCGAGGTCTGTTGGGACGTCCAATTCGGCCACCTTCTTTCCCCGCTTGAAGACCCAGAATCCGGGCGTCGACTCTGCGCCTCCAAATGCTGCAAACACTACATCTTTACTTGCCAGCGTTGCAGTAATATCCTCGGGGGTCTGCGGTCGAGTAAGAAAGATGAGGCCCAGGCCGCGTTTGAGGTCGTAGGTTTGGAGACATCTTCCCACGGAAGTTGTGATCTGGAAAGTCTTCTGGCCTAGAGCGACGGATGTGAAAGGCACCGGAGTTGAAGATACTAATCCAATTGTCTAGATAATGGTTAGCAGATCATCCCGACATGTCTAAATCTAGAGAACATACTCGGAAGGGAGAGAAGAGCTTAGATTCTCGTTTTGTGGTTCGAGGCGCATCAGCTCCATTGAGCCTCTGCCTTTTCGTAACCGGGCCATCTTGACCGCGCTCAATCAAACTTGACGGCATTTCCTCAATGAATCCTTTGGCTGTGGAATGGGTGGAGTCGTGAAGGTAGTCACAGTCTTCACAAATGCATGGTGGTGGTGGTGGTGGTGGTGGTGTTGATCTGCTATGAAGCTGTCTGTCGCAACTTTTTTCATCGGCCAAACAATTATTTTTTGCCGATGACCGATGGCCAGCCACCCCTGCAATGTTTCTTTTGCTGCTGCTGCTGCTGCCTCGCCTAAATGTGCAATGTCATGTCAGGAACTTTAGGCGGGCGTGGGGGATTGATTGCCCAAGAGAATGAGACGTGCAGCCTCACTCTTCATCTCTTCCCTTCTCTTCCTTCCTTCATTTCTTCCGTCCTGCATTATCCCGCCTTCAAACTGCCAATATCCTCAATTTCCGCTGGCCTCTCCACCATGGCTGCACCTGTGCCAGCCCACCCAGACAGCCATGCCCTCTTTAACGGCGGTCGCTGCTTCTAGGCCACGCCTCTGGTCCCTCCTCAAAAAAACGTCATATCCGATAAGGAAAATGAGAGGACAGGGGACAAAAATGAATTGCCAACTCAACATGAATTTCGCCTGTGTCGCGCGACCATCCTCGACTAATTCAATCTACCTCACACCCATGCTGCGACTTCTTTTCGACAATTGGAAGTCCTAGGAGACCCTGAGTCGCTTGCCGCATTTGATCATGGACCCTCCTGTGGGCGGTGACATGATGTCCACGACTAAGCATCCTAGTCCAAGTCCAAGTCCAAGTCCAAGTTCAACACCCAGACCGGCAGCAGTGGAGACGACGACTTCTTTGCAAAGTTCTGGCCCGAACCTGGAACAGTCAATTCCTCCTTCTACCTCAACGACCAATGCCACGGTCCCCAAATTGAAACCTCGTACGGCTTCCCATACCCTCTCTGCTGCAGGAGGACTCAATCCACCAACACGGAAAGGCCGATATGCGGAGCCAGGAACAACAGACACCCATTCAGACCGCGCCAGTATTTCTATGCCCCCTCCTCAACGCAGACCTTCTCTAGCACGATCGCGAACCTCCTCTACATACAGTCAGCGAGTCAACGTGGCGGAACTGAAGGCGGTGGCGGGGACAAGCAGGAGGACAAGCAGGGACGATTTTGCTGTCGAAGATCTTGATACCCCAAAGCTGTCTCCAGGAATCATGGCAGACGAAACACCAAAGCTTTCCCAGATGCCAGACCCGGCGCTGAGGCAGAGACCCTCAATAGCAGAGATTGACTCGAAGAGAATGTCGGTGTCTTCCATATATTCTCTAAGTTCAGCCAGGGCAGGAGGAGCACCAAGCTCAATTGCTTCTGCAAATGGTTCGGAACCGAGCACAGGAACAACATCAACAGCGACAGTTGGAGCAAGAACACCTTCTGGTGCACTATCGCCCAATACCAAAGGTCTACAGGCCGAACCTGGGACATCAGCGGTCTCGGTCACTACGTCATCCTCAAGTCAATTCTCAATCCAAGGACACACCGGCCACCAACTTACTCCTCGAGAGACTCCTCAAGCGGCGACCGAGATTGCCAAACGAAATGCCGTTCAGAGAGGAGAAGGAGCTCCTAGGAGCCAGGCCCCAGGAAGATCCAGGAGCCGAGCAAAGAGACGATTTAGTGGAAGCACAGGTGCAAGCAGTCATAGTCCAAGTAGCGAAAGGGGAATGCACTCCAAAAAGGACAACAGCGAGGAGAAGGCTGCATCGATTGGAATCATTGGTGTGTGCGCGCTTGATGTGAAGGCTCGAAGCAAGCCCAGTCGGAATATTCTAAACCGCCTGATCTCAAAAGGCGAGTTTGAAGTGGTTGTCTTCGGTGACAAGGTTATTCTGGACGAAGATGTGGAGAATTGGCCAGTCTGCGACTTCTTGATATCGTTCTATTCGGATGGCTTCCCTCTGGACAAAGCAATTGCTTATGTCAAAGCTCGAAAGCCATTTTGCGTGAACGATGTACCTATGCAGAAGATTCTGTGGGATCGCCGAATTTGTTTGATGATTCTGGACAAGATCAATGTTCCCACCCCAAAGCGAGTGGAGGTCAATCGCGACGGTGGACCCTGTATTCTTACCGCAGATATGGCTCAGCATTTGAAGGAAACGACGGGCGTTGTTCTTGAAGGTCCAGAAGATGGGACAGGTGGGCAATGTAAAGCACCACGAAAGGTCGAGCTTCTCGATGATGGTGACACCTTGAGTGTGGACGGAACACTACTAGCAAAGCCATTTGTCGAAAAACCCATAAGTGGAGAGGACCACAACATATGCATCTACTTCCCCAAAAGTCAAGGTGGCGGAGCTCGAAAGCTATTCCGCAAAATCGGCAACAAGAGCTCTGAATGGGTTGAGGATATGAATACTCCACGAGCCATTTTGGAACCAGGAAGCAGCTATCTCTACGAAAAATTCATGAAGGTTGACAACTCAGAAGACGTCAAGGCATACACTGTTGGACCAAACTACTGCCACGCCGAGACTCGCAAATCCCCAGTTGTGGATGGGTTGGTTCGGCGCAATACCCACGGCAAAGAAATCCGATACATCACCAGCTTGTCGAAAGATGAGACTGCGATGGCAAGCCGGATCGCCACTAGCTTTGGCCAACGAGTCTGTGGATTTGATTTACTCCGCGCAGAAGGTAAAAGTTTCGTTATCGACGTAAACGGATGGAGTTTTGTCAAGGACAACGAGGAATACTACGACCAGTGCGCGAGAATATTGAAAGACATGTTCATTAAGGAAAAGCAAAAGCAGATGGGCGTTGCACCAGGTATCGCTTCGGGTGTCGCTTCACCACAGCCAGACGGGACCGTCAGTCCAGTGAGTCGAAAGGAAATCCTGCCTAAGGAGGGCCATCGATCCGCACTGCAGCAAATCCTCGCAAGATCCCCTAGCATATCTAAGCTTCATGCGCATGCACATCATCACAAGAAGTCGACGCCTCATGGCGGTTCACCCGACGTTTCTGCAGCGCCAACCCCAAGGACTTCACCTCCTGGAGCGGATAGAGGCGTTCCGTTACCAACTCTTCCATCTCAAACTGTACTACCACCTCCTGCTGTTACTCTTCCGTCCAGCGCGCCATCTACTGCTCCATCAACTGTCCCAACCACGCCTACACCTGCTACCAGCGTCATGAATGGCGACATGCCTCCCCCACCACCTCCTGCACCAAAGCATACTTGGAAGCTCAAGGGGGTGGTATCCGTGATTCGCCACGCAGACCGAACGCCAAAGCAGAAGTACAAGTTTACTTTTCATACCAGACCATTCATAGATCTGTTGAAGGGCCATCAGGAAGAGGTCCTCCTCACCGGAGAGGCTGCTCTTGATAGCGTGGCTGTTGCAGTTGAAGAGGCACTGCAAGAGGGCGTTGAAGATCGCGAAAAGCTTCGGACTTTGAAGAATGTACTCGCCAAGAAAGGTGGATGGGCCGGCACCAAGGTTCAGATCAAACCTATGTTCAGAAAGCGAAAACCCGAAGAGCTACTGGTCACTACTCTAGGGTCTCTCGACGAGTCAGGAATGAACGATGTCGCAGAAGCTCTCAAGAATGTCAAGGAGCCCGAGACGAATGGTGGCGACGACAGTCACGAAGACGGCGAAGAGCCTGTGGGAAGATCGCCAAAGAGACACGATTCCCTATCAGGGGTCACCCTCTCCAGAATTACAGCTGCCGAGAACAGCCTCATCTTGGACAAGCTTCAACTCATTGTGAAATGGGGCGGAGAGCCTACCCATTCAGCAAGATATCAATCTCAGGAATTGGGAGAAAATATGCGCAATGATCTCCAGTTGATGAACAAAGAGGTCCTTGACGAGGTTCATGTTTTTAGTAGCTCCGAGCGGCGGGTTACTACAAGTGCACAGATCTGGGCTTCTGCTTTTACCGATCAGAAGGAATTGCCACCTGACTTTATCACTGTCCGCAAGGATCTACTCGATGATTCCAATGCCGCAAAGGATGAAATGGACAAAGTTAAGAAGAGGTTGAAGGGGCTTCTTCGTCGAGGTAATGAAGCTCCACCACAATTTGCTTGGCCTACCAACATGCCAGAGCCATCGATTGTACAGAGATACGTGGTCCAGTTGATGAAGTTTCACCGTCGAGTCATGCGTGCCAATTACAGCAAGCTGTACGGGGGTGCTTCATCATCCCTCAATGCCATTGCAAATCCTGGCGACAAGGAAAAGGCAGAATCTGCAGCGAATGGAAATGCTCTTTCCCAAGCAACAGCAACTAGCAACATCCAGTCCCGTTGGTGCTGTGGTGAAGATGCAGAGTTGTTCAAGGAGAGATGGGAGAAGCTCTTCAGCGAGTTCTGTGATGCAGAAAAGGTTGATCCTAGCAAAATTTCCGAGCTCTACGATACCATGAAGTTCGATGCTCTTCACAATCGTCAATTCCTGGAATGGGTTTTCACACCAAGCAAGACCATCCTTGCGGAAGAACAGGAGGCTATTGCAGCAGAATCTAAGGGTATCGAGAAGCAAAAGGCACAGCCTAGAGAGCCGGAAGAATCTGCTATTGAAAGCCAGACCGTCTCTATGGAAAAGGCTGAGACAAACAAGAGTCTTCACAGACGCATGTTTAGACGTCGATCAGTCATGGTTGGAAGCAAGAGCTCTGAGGAAAGCCCCGAGCAGTATTTCCGTTTGTTTACTGGCAGTAGTCAAACAAAGGCAAAGACCGACGTCAGACTCGAGAAGCTGCGGGAGTTGTACAAGATGGCCAAGGTTCTATTTGATTATATCTGCCCTCAAGAATACGGAATGACCGATGCCGAGAAGCTGGAAATTGGGCTGCTGACATCCCTTCCTTTGCTCAAGGAGATTGTTCAAGACCTCGAGGAAATGCAAGCTTCCGATGACGCCAAATCGTTCTATTACTTTACAAAGGAATCACACATCTATACCCTTCTCAACTGCATTCTCGAAGGCGGCATCCAGACGAAGATCAAGCGAAGTGCGATTCCGGAACTCGACTACCTCTCTCATATATCTTTCGAGCTGTACGAGTCCGAGAACAAAACGCCGCCTGGTGTTGAGGACGTTGCAAAGTATGCGTACTCGATTCGCATCACCATCAGTCCTGGTTGCCATACTTTCGATCCGTTGGATGTGCAACTGGACAGCAAGCATTGCATCAGCTGCGCACCACGACGAAGCTTGACCTCACATATGGAATGGAAGGAAGTCATCGACTCATTACGGGCGAAGTTCCACCAGTACGTTCCTCCTACTCTCCCCTGCTTTGAAATGGTTGTGGACATCAGCTAACTAAGTACCCAACAGAGTTAAACTCCCCAAAAGCTTTCTAGCAGTCAACCTCAGCGAATCGCACACCTTCCACAAGAAAGAAGAGCAAGACGATCCACCAGCTTCTATCAGCACCATAATCGACAAGACCGACTCTCATCCCACGATACAAAGTCCTGCAGAACTTCAAGAACATGCGGCTCCGAGTGAGGATTTCTACAGGAGGCCGAGTAGTCTGGATACTCTCCCTACGAAGCAGGTACTGGAACAGATGCAGACAGATGCGAATGAGGCGCCTCAGTCTACCCAACTATCCTCATAAGCTCTACTTGTCTTTGGCATTCCACTGCCCATAAGTGGAGAGGCACAATCAAAAATCCCTACACCGTCTCGTCCCTCCCTCCCGCGGACTCAGACCCCACGGCCGCTTCCTCGGGATTATGATATTTCCTCACCGCTGACTGACAGGGATCATCGCATTCATCTCAATTCGAAACCTGACAGGTCACTTTCTCAGCCTTCTTATTCCCGTCCGTCCGACAGCTTGCTTTCCTTGCCTTTTCTTTTCAAGAGCCTCTCTTCCGACCAATGGATGTTGGGAATAGATTGCGCGGGCTTGGTGTTTTCAACGATGGGTAGAGGTGGGCGCTTAGAGTTTGATAGGTTGGGGCGACTGGCTGCTTTGGGCTGCTTGCTGCTTGTCGGGTCTCAAGGGTTTGATGGTTTGAGGGTTTGATGGATCCGTTCGTAGAGGAGTCGGCGGGAGCATTGCATGAAAGTAATTATGGGTCAAATGATGTTTGCGTATACAGAAGTGCATTGCAACTTGTTACGGCCCAAATCTATAGATCGGGGATGTCTTTCTCGGGATAGATAAACGGAGCAAGCTAGGCAAGCAGAAATCATAATTATATTCACATCAAAAACTTTCTGGGAATTGAGACGGCGCTTGAGGGTCTCGGTCCGTGATCGTGATATGCTTCCCGAAATGGTGGGCGGTACAGTAAGTCGGTGAAGGAACGGCGGAGCGTGAGATGTGAGATGTGAGGTTTGAGGAGTCTTTTTCGGGATCGCGCTGGCTATTGACTTAATCCACACCTCACCTCGAATACTTTGTGTTAGATGGGCATAGTTTTGGATGGATGTTGGTAGGATTCGAGTGTTGGATTTAAGCTTGTTTTTGGAGGTGTGCGGGGGGTGTGAGGGAGGCAGGAGATGATGAAATGTGCGAGGTGAGAGGATCTGGAGGCGTTTGTTGGTAAAGGGGCCTGAGTAGAGTTGCAGCGGGGAAGAGGAGGAATGTGGAATGTTGGTAGAGAGCTTGTTGGAAGAGAGGTGGGAGGTTGGTTTAAAGGTAGTGGGAGGGGGATCTGGATGCGTTTTGTTGGTGAGGAGTTTAGAATGGAGATGTGATATGTTGGTCTGTTGGTCTGCAAGTATGCCAATGTGATGTGATGTGATAGATTGATACATGTACGTACATGCACGTATCACCTAATTGGGAGCATACAGTAAGTGGCCATCTTCTTGGATGGATGTTGGACAAATCCGATTTTCTAAGAAATGTCCATGCATGCATACATGCAAATGCAGTCATTTTCTCCCCGCAAGTCCCGTGAGGGAATCTGACCCGGAGTTTTGGTTCTGTTGGTTTTTTCTTTGAGCAGGCGACATGTTCTGTCCGGACCTGTCAGAATTGAGATGAAAAGATGGGGGTCATGGGGGTCATGTCATGTCCTGCCATGTCTAATAATAAAAAACGAGTGAGGTACACTAGGGGGTACAAGAATTCGTGGACTACCCGTGCGAAGAATACCACAAATACCTAAACAACCATAATAGTAAGAATTAATTTTTGTAGAGGAAAATAATCGTATATACGCAACAAGTATATGTCTCACCACTTTTTTGTTTAAGAACATAGTGGTTATGGCTATGAAGCCCAAGATATTTCCAGCCTGGCCACGAATTCCTGCACCCCCATAGCAAGGCATAAAAACAGGACCAGGCGATCATAGACCTCAACCTATGATTGTGCGGCTTCTTTTTTACTTTAGTTATACTCGTACCAACCATGTCATATCGTCAGTATGGATATGCCTTACTCGAGGGTATTCAATATACCGCATCCATTCACCGGACGAATGGGCGTCAGCAAGGGAAGTCTATATTCAAGCTTTGATATATGCATACCTACGGACGGGTACCTTGGTTCAACTGATGCTGATGTTACGTTCGTGAGAACCGGTGAGTGAGTGAGGACTCATACACACGGTGAGGGAGGGTGCGGGTACACACGTTGAGGGAGGGTACACAGAAAATGAGCTCAGAGCTGGTGAGTTCGAAAGAAGAAGTAGCCCCACATATTAAGTCTTGTCTTAGAATAACTAGCATGGGATTATTGATCGTGTAATCTGGTAACAGTGAGCGGAATTTGGAAATATGTCCGAGATATTGGATGGTAGAGTCCCATCGTGATGTACTTCCAAGCCAAGTCATTCAAGAAGGTAGTCATTGTTCTTGAAGCTGACATCGCATCGTATATGAGGCCTCAACACATCCCACATCAGAGGAAAGCGAAAGCGACATCGAAAAAAAGGTATAAAACCCCCACTATACGTTTCACATATCCATAAGCATCATCGTGCATAACCCCTCCCTGCACGCGCACTGATTGTGCGTGATCTTGGCATGAGCGTGTGCCCTGATCCTGGCTCGCCATGTGGTGACCGGAAATATGACAGGAACTTGATATGTGCGCAGACTCCATACGGAATATATGCTGTGTGGGTCGGGGATGGGGATTTCGATACTGTATTGATTGGCCACAGCTAAATCGACACACGAAAATAGCTAAATTAACATACGCTAAAGTCGTATTGATTTGGCGAGTATTATTTATTAATCTTGCCATGCTATATTAATTTATATTGCATGGTAAGGGCCCCTTATGTATTTCATAAATTTCATAATTAGTAATTAGCCCTTAAAATTAAAAATTAAAGCTATTCAGACAATACTTCATGATTAAATAATATTCCTTGATTTGTATTTATTATGGCCTTTTTTATTATTTGACCTTATGGCCCTGCACCTTTTGCAGCAATTTATAGCAATATTACTATTGCTTTTATTGCATTGCAAGCACATGCAAAAGCTAATAATTATGCTTTTCGGCAATAAGATTTATGACTATTTTATATATTATTTATTTGCGATTACATAGGCAAATATGATGCAAAAGGAAAGCAAAAGGATGTACATGCTTTTAAGAGATGTCAGAATACTGGTTTAAAAAAATGTGATTGTTTAATGAGAGTTGCTCTTGTATAAGACAAGGTCTTAAGGCAATGGGAGGTAAGGGTTTTAAAAGCAATATACAATTATGCGGCCTTTGCAGATTTTATAGCCCATTTAGCATATAAAATTGCTTTTATTTCCATAAATATTTATGCTTTAATTGATACCTTAACTAAGGCTAATTTCTTAAATGCTCAGATTTTATTAATTTTATGAGAAGAAGACTTGAGTATTATATTAACCTTTAAAAATATCTTGAATCTTATGGCAAAAAAGCATATAAAACAGTTGAATGGAAAAACCCTTATTCAATAGCTTATAGAGGTATTTTACCTTAATAATAATTGTTTGCTATATGCTAACAAATTATATAGGAATTATAAGCTAACGATTTCCACCCTTAATACTACCTTTAAAGCGGTTCCTTACAACGACTCTTTTTTATTCACTTTACCTCCTTCGAGCTTTGGAAGCAGTATTTTGATATTTTATTCTTTGATTATATATACAAAACAAACCAATTCAATATGCCGTTGCTAAATATATGCGGAATAATAGGAAATAATATGGTAGTCCAGCTTAGGTTGGCATTTTTATTAGGGGAGACTTAAAGGGATTACAATTAGGCAATCATTTAGTTTTGGTTTTTGATGCTTAAGAACATTATTGCAAAGCCAGTTTTTATTATAATTAATAAGAAGCTGGCTTTAATAAAGTATTTAGATGTATAATTCCCTAATTTCTGATATATTTTTTATTAATGGTATATTAATATAAATATATTAGCAAAAACTAAGAAATATTTCCCAAATCCAATTAAAGCAAAAAATGGAAAGTAGGCACGCCATTCAAAGTTTTAAGCATTTTTCAATTGCTGGAATACACTTTTTGCTAATATAATAAAGCAGGCATATAATAAATTGCTTAAGGAGATAAAGGTCCGATTCTTGTTATAAGCAATGAATTATTGCAAAAGCACTTGGCTTTTATAAAAGGAAAAGTTTATAGCCTTTTAAATTAATTAATTAAACCATTTTAAGGTTATTATTACAAATCCTATTAAAGGTTGCTATGCTATTTTAAAGCTATATTTATAGCGTGGGCATGCAAACCTTAAAAATGTGTTTTTTAAAATGCAATTTTTTTGGACCGCTCAATATATCGGCATTTGTATAACTATTACATAATAGCAATTATGGCTTAGATACAATATAAATACCCCTCTTTTTGCTGCTATCCTTTAATCTATTTATAGCCAGGCACTCCTAATAATCATTCAAGAAAATAGCAAGCTTTTTTATAAAGAGCCCCCTTCAAATAGCTATATATATATTACATAATAAGCTTTTGATTTACTTTGCTTTTATATAATTTATAAAAAAAAGCAAAAAGGCGGCATAATTCTTTTAAGCAATATTCATCTTCATTAATATTATAATAGGCTTTAATCAAATGCTCCTTTAAGGCCTTTAACTACCCCTCGGCCTTTCCCACTTTTGAATTTAATAAAAGTGAAAAGGAAAGAAAAGCTTAAGAATGCTTTAAATAAAAATTCGCGCATATCTCCTTTTAATACTTATCAAGATTCTTCATTTTTTAAACTCCCTTTTAGTTTTGCCTTTGCATCATTTGATCAGACTTTTATAATACAAACTAGCTTATCTATGATTGCTTTTGCGATGCAAAAACTTAAGCTTAGGCACCAGGATTTATATGAATTTGATACTCGCCAAAAAAGGGCCTACATGCAAAGCATTTTATTAATCTATTAAATAAATAATACTAAAAATGCTACTATAGTTACTATTGCAATAATGCAAAAGAAGCTAATTAATAAAATTAAAGTGCATACTTAAGATGCCGAGTTTGAAGTGGATAATTTTAATAAATTGGCATAAGTATCAATTATGCGCTGTACATAATTATTCATACAAATTTTAATAATGATAAATGTACCCTTCATTTTCGGCTCGCTTGGTTAGCGTATGTCGATTTAGCTATTTCTGTGTGTCGATTTAGCTGTGGCCTATTGATTTTATTGGGGAGTGAGGTATGGGGTTTCGCTTATGCGGAGGAAGGGTTGGGAACGAACATGATCTTTTAAAACGGTGAAGAGTGCATGGTGGCCGACGGGGAAATTGAAAGAGGAAAAGAAGAGGAGGAGGAATTTCAAGTGAAAGGGTTGCTGTACGGAATATGTTCTTGACTCCAGCCCGGGCGGTAAGCGTTGCGTTGCGAGAGATCTGCTGACTGCCTCGTCGCATCAACTCCCCTCCTCAAACAAATCTCCGCAATTAGAAGCCAGGAAGCGGAACAAGAGCGGACGAACGGGGAGGAGATATGTACGTAAATTCGTACGTATATCGATCAGCACTTCGGCACAACCGACCGAAAGTGGAGAGAGTCCAGTTCTTTACGAAGGCATCTGATATGTTCAGGGTTACCGATACATTTAATATCTCAGTAGAGCGCCGCAGAAGTGAGGGTTTGGAAAGGGTCCCGATGAGGCTAGGTGCAGGTAGATGACTGTATGCATGTCGGGGAATAATTCTGATACCGGAAGAGGACCGAGGAGGGGTGTTCGTGAGTGACAGGTGAGACAGATGCCATGGTTGAGGTTGGGATCTAAAATCGCTGCTTCGGGGGACTTGCATGTCATTAAGTGAAGGGGAATGAATGAGGGGAGCATGTGGTAGGGTTGAAGCGAGCGGGACGAAGGCCGCCTTCTGTGTGGATTGTCAACAATCAACAAGCATTCGAAAGGGAAGTTCCAGGCATGAATGAAAACACGCCATAAATCTACAGCCTTAGAAAGTCGACTGATGGTCTTCTTAAATCATCTATTAGGCTTCCTTCCTGCCTACTTTTGAGCAATATCAGCAAGCTGCGCTGTTGGGTGGACGGAGAATAATTAAATGACAGTATTTCTAGCTTCACCTATGAGCTTCTAGAACTCCTATATTCCACCACTTTTAGCGTCATTCAATGCTCGCTTAAAGGAGATACCCTCTAGCAAGCAGCACAACTCCTTCTACAAAGCCAGGACTATTTAAGTTCAAGAGAGAGGCTATGTGTTTCGAACCAGCTGTACTCAAATATGTATTTTGTTTTTCTGCTAATATTGAGTATTAAGTTTGATGCACCCCTTTAACATTTTGGCGCTAAAAGTGGCAACCGACAGCAGCCCATCGGATAATGCACTTATATGTCTCAGCCCCATTTTAGAAGGTCTCACACAGTCTTCCATCGATTCTTCTTTCAGCTCTGTTGCGCGCTTCGTCGGCACTAGTTTCAGGGGTTCATCGATGGCTTGATATCCGCGAGCCGCTGAACGGCTTTCCCCCTTTCATTTGTGATTCTCCGTTTGTATTATATTCTCTTTATGAGGTGATACTTGTTTTTGGCCCTTGCAACACTTGTATTTTCTTCTGATTGCATATGTGCTTTGCACGATCGGCCTTGTGAGGGGGGCACAGAAATGAGGGAGTTGGACGCAAGCGCATCGAGACGAGTCTGCCAGGTGCCGATTCGGAACACGGCAGCGTGCTTAGGACTAGCAGGGGCTGGGTGGATTTTCAAAGCAAGCGTCAAGTGATGTGAAGTAAACGGTTGATTGGGTGAGTTCCTGGTGAGGCTCGATGGTTGATCTGTATCATCTATAGTATTTGTATAGAGTTCTGCTCTCGCAAAGAGGTCAGCAAGTGTGCCTTCCTTCTGTTAATGACCTCAACTCTTTCCGGTGTTTTTATCACCAGCTTCAACTGGGTTTCTTGGATCTTAAACTCTTGGGGCGACAGGGGCACCAGGAGATCATTCGTCCCACCTGCATGCGTTCAAGAACCAAGAACTGCAAGATCTCCAGTCTGCACTCCACCAATTCAGGGTACAACTCCTTGATTACCATTGTTAGGCTACTACTGTCCTCTACCCCTAATATTTGTTAAAAGGTGGACTTCTCTGGGTCAGAAGGACGATTGCCTACTGCTATTGGCTATGCACCCTGGGTTGTGATCTCGCACGAGCCAAAGATAGGTCTGTTATAAAGGCAAGGGTGCTTGTAGAAGGTTCGAGAGAGACTCAAAGCCCTGCTTAAGGCTCGGAATCAATCAAATTATTGGATAGACACCCTGGATGGCTATCTGCACTGGCTCCAGTTCTCTCCACCTTTTAACAAATATTAGGGGTAGGGGATAGTAATTACCGGGCAACCTTAAACTTGGGTTTCTGGAATGCCATTCGGATCCCTGGAACGTTGTGTGGATCCCTGCATCTTCTAGACGTTAATCGTGTTGCTGTCAGGCGATGGATCTTCTTTTGTGGAGCGTCTGTAATGCTCAAACAAGGCGCCATTCGTTGTTTTGGCTGTTTGGAATTGATATCGGATGCCATTTATTCTTAGAATGGGATGCATCTGTGGCACTTGTCCAAATGACTGGAGGGGAGGAATCAAGTCACTGCTAGAAGTCCATGATTGCTGATATAGAATATACCTCCGTATGGAAATACTAGTTTCATGTTGGGCAGCTTCACGATGCGCCGGCTTCAGTTTCCAATACATTACTTGCTCGCTGTACCGGTACTTTCGCATCCCGCCTGGTGATGGCGTTCTGTCGTTCAGTTCCGAAGCCCCGATGCGCGCTTCGGTGGGTTTGACAGCGGATATCATCCCCCTTGCATTACAGCCATTACCAGTAACCCAGACCTTGCGCCTCCACTCCCACCCCGGCGACCGCCACGAGGCGCCTGTCATCTCTCACCGTTATGTACGGCAATTCTGTACGACGTATATCTGCGAACCATGATGCTCAGAGAGCACAGAATGAGTGACAGTGACTCGATATCTGCTGGTCAGAGGAAGTATACTTGGTGGTTATGATAAATAAACCTATCCAGTGTAGGGTGGTTCTAGTACTTTCTCCTCCACAAACTGGCGGATCCTGATGAGATGATTGGATATATGCCCTTGTTGAGGGCTCATGCTGATAGAGACAAGGTGGGGTTTTATTTACGCTCACCACGAGTAGGCCAGAATCAACATACAGTAAGGTGGTAATCAGCACAGAGTTCTGCTGTTGTATTCGCTCTACCGGTATCAAAGTCGTACGACTTCTCATATTTGACAAGCCTGGTCCTAGTTGATTGTGGTCGGGGAGCTTCTTCCGCAAACTTAAACCGAGAAAGATGACAGCGAGCTCTGATCGCACAGAGTCTCGAGTCTGAGTTTACAGAAGGAGGAAAGATAGATAACTATGGTAGGAAGAAAGGAAAAGTAAAAGTCAAATTGGATAAATGTACGTACACTCCGAATGCCCAGACGCTGCCCGAGAGACATCGAGGAAGTTTCCACGCTTGAGCTTCTTGAGTCTCAAAGTAAGAAGAGGCTAATCAGGTAAGAAATGCGATCAAACATATCCAGACCAGCCACCAAAGCCAATTCCAGCCATGAAGTCATCGTTGTCCAGGGCTTCCACACCCGCAGCAACGCCCAAGCTCGGCCGCAAATCCAGCAGTCCAGCCCCAGGCCAGCCGCCACCAAGGCACACGGCGTCAAAGGTTATTTGATAGTGGCGTCGGAAAATCCCCTAGCTACTTAAGTCATAGCATGACCCCGTCCATGTGGCAGCCAATGTCAATGCGCAGCGCCGTCTCCAAGACCGTCCCAGTGCCGAAAGTATATTCAGTGATACGAATTGCTCGTCTAAGGCAAACAACTAAAGACTTGCAAAGGTCCAGCACGTCCTCCCGGGCTCCGCGCGACTTAGTCCTCTTTTACACAACCAATAATAGGCACAACACCTGGCATATAATCTCTTATTTTATTTAATGTTTGGAGGCTCGCAACGGGGCTCGCTGATTTTTGCCTGGACTTGTCGTGGGCCTGTCTTGATCAAGTGAAGTGATGGTGGTGGTTCCACTTCACTCGCTACCAACCAAGACGTTCGGCTTGGGCACTAACATCAACTCCTTGCACACACCACACCAACCCATCCCAGGGAACAGGTACGGAGTACCTCCGCTCTCCCCTTTTCTCCACCTACCACAATGTACCCCTTCCACGCTTTCCGGTGCCTGCGACTGTATGATACGGACAGGACTTGCCTCCCCCTAGATTGCTGGTCCTTCATGTCTTGTCTTGTCTTGTCTTGTCAGTCATCTTGCCTCTCTCTCTCCACTTCTCCCCTTCGCTTCCGCTCCCCCTTCCCTTTCCCTTCACTCCTTGTCTTGTTCATTATTCCCATGACTGGAGTTGCACCGACGGCGGAACCTGTCCCTGAGACATCCATGTGTGCCTTTTCACGGTACATATCCACTGATATATCCACATCCACGAGGCACACCAGTCCATCCATGCCCATTGCCATGCTAGCCACGGGAGGCGCGTTGTAGCACCAGCAAGAACAAGCTCCATCCCTCCTCTCAACCGTCCTGCTTCTATCCTCCGTCCGACAGTCCCCTGCAATAGCCCTTTGCAGGACACTTTGTCCCTCTTCTGGCGCCAGCTTAACTTTCCGCTTTTAAGTTAGGTCATCCGTCCTTCTGGTTGAGTCACTTCAGCTGCTCATTCGTCGATCATCTCAGCTCTGCTATCTTACTTTATGGGACCCGTAGACCTGATGATATGCTCATGCAGCGTCCCCTTCGAACGTATATACATCCGGTGCTCCTCCGGTTGCTTGCCGTACTGGCCCAGTACATACTTCCTTAACCATTCTATTCCATACACTCCAACGGTACATACGTACAAACATCCTCATCCATCGTACATAACCTGCTCCCAACGAACATACGTACGCGGCCCGGCCTCATCAAAAAGTACCCAAAGGAAGCCCAAAGAGGGAGAGGGCAGGAAAAAGCAAAGGGGGCGGTTCCTCGAACCTGTTGGTCGTTTTTGATTGCACAGAAGGCGGGTTTGCTTGCTTGCTTCCGTGGTTACCTGCGTCCTTCGATTGCTTCGTCCGGCTTCTCTGCATTGCTTGCCCTACTTTGCCTTGCCTTGCTATGTTTCTATCCTGTACTTCTTTTGCCCTGCATCTACAAGCTACATACTTGGTCCTCGAATTCGGCATATAATCCTGTCACAGGGCAAGCCAGAGACTACCTTGCTTCCGGATTGGCTCGAGGAGGAAAACGGATTTCTTTTGGTTGAGAATTTGCCATTTCATATCGATTGAAGCGGAGCATTTAAGAACTTGCTGACCCCCACCGACTTTGGAATTGGAAAGGAGGAAGCAACAAACATTCTTATTCACCGCCATCTTGCAACTTTCACTCCAGTAATTTCCTCTGTTCAGCTTTCCGACGAACGAGAAATTCGACGTCAGAAGAAAGCGAACTTATTCTCGGTCCGCAGCGCGTCTTCGTCCTTTCACCTCGAACTTCGACTTCAAGTGGAACTTCACCACATCATCACCCCCACTTACTTTGCTCGATCTCTGCACCTCAAGCAGCACGCACAAGGTATACATCCCTCCTTGCACTCAATCTATTTCTGAAATGCCATGCTAAACCCCCACAGATCCTACACATCAACCTCGCCCCCATTCGATCTCAACTCCCGACGCCCATTCTTCGAATTTTCATAGGCCCAGGCACCATGGCTGTCCCCAACTACTGCCACCACTCTTTCAACCTTCTTAAATCCGAGTCGACGCTCATCCAATGGGTCTGCTCTATGTGCCATTCTGGTCCACATTGGTACATCTTCGAGTGCAAGTACTGCAAGCTGAAGACATGTCGGCCTTGTACCAACAAGGCCTAACTTGTTTTCGGCTGTGTCTTGCTTGCTTGTCTGGACTTTTTTGCGACAGCTCATTCCTCTCGCTTTTGCTTTTTGCTTGTACTGTAAAATACTCTGGCTTGTCTGGTCATGGCTTTCGGTATGTTCTATCTTCTCATATTCTTGCATGGTGGTTTCTCAAACAACTTATCTCGCCCCTTCATTGCATATCCTGTCCTTCCAGTCCTGCAATCACGCTTTCATCTACTCCAAACCGCATCCTTGCTGTATCCCCATTACCGGGTCAGCATAGGCTCAGGGTGTCATCGCCAATGTGCGTTGGCACAAGCTATCTCTGTTCATCAGACGAACCACAGCCAGCCAAACGGAAAAGGCGGAGTGGAACAGCTTCCGATGTGATGTGACGGATGTTGCGTCTGGAGTGCCAAGGAATGCGATATTGATTCGCCCCCTGTTCACTTCTCAAGATCTCCCCACCACTCCACTGTCAACATGGAAATATTGAGGAAATCCACTGACGCCGATATGCAGGTCTCGGCATACCATTTCACCAGCGGCGCCTATCGCAAAAATCAACCGTCCAGCAAACAAGCAACCACAAACGACCGGGCCCAACCCCTCTTCAAAAAGAAAAGCTTAGAAGCTACCTCAAAAATGACTCAACGGCCAATTGTACAACTCCTATCATGTCCAATACGCCTTCATCTTTCTCCATCCTGTTCTACTGTATTTGATTTCCTCGCCTGTCAGAAATGGGGTCCGAAACCTTCTCGCTTACCTCCACTCCATATTATGGAACTCAGGGTCAAAATGTCTCAGCCTCTCACAACCAATTGAACACATCATGCAGGGCAATGCATTCCATGCGCTGTGATGCGGTGTGGTGCGGGTACGTGCGGCTTTTGCTTCTTTGGGCTGCATGCATACAGATGACAGCACGGGAGGAACGGGGGCTAAGGCGATCTGACTTGTCATTCTAATTCAGGACTGGACCAGTTGGTTGTCTGATGACTCTCCCCAATATCGCTTTTACGGAGTTACGAGTTTCCTTTCTTTCTTTGTTTGTCTACACCGACACGATACAAAACGATACATTATGGCACGATGCGATTTGATATTTCCGACTTTCTTCCAATCTGGCCGATACGAGCAATCTCTCAACATCACCCGATCTCAAAGACCATCCTTCTTTGCCATTTCCCATGAACGCATGGTTAGGCAATCAACAGTGGTCTGCAAAGAAAAAGGGCTGGGCAATGGACGGGTACCTTGGGAGCCGGACACTGGAACAATTCATTTCGGCGTGGGCGATGTTTGCTGTTACAACTTACGAGGGACCGCGTGTCATTGCTTGCTTGTTTCCGGAAAAGTGTTGGGCTACAGGAAAACACGACGCATTTTGAATCAGCGCCTTTTTTCCGTTCAGCATCATCGTCCAGCAAAGCTCATCTCAGCTCAGCACAGCACAACGCATCAGGCTCCGTTACATTTTCTTCAGCGTACATGCTCTTTTGATGGTCTCCTTGCGGTTTTCTGTACTTCCAAACAAGCAGGGCGAATTAGGCATGGTCAGCGGGCATTCTTCTCATTCCATGATTTTTCATTCCTGTCTGTGCTATTCTCTGATTCCTGGTTTGTTCAGTGTGATTTGGTTTCAGATCATTTGTTCGACTGGGAAAGAAAGGCTGTCTGTACGAAAAGTACAACGCAGCATATTGCGAACAGTGAACTAAGAATGGTGTACGCAAGTACAACTGGGTTGGGTTGGGGTTTCTTTCTACTTGGCTCTGGCGTTCTGTGTACTGAACCTGAATTTGATTTACTTGATTTGATCTGTGTCAAACTGGTCTAGCTAGCTGGTCGAGAACTGAAGTGTTACTCTTAGGAGTGTGCGGAAGTCATGAACATGAACTTTGTACTCTGCTATCCTTATTCAGCAAACGGCCTACAGTGACATCCCCCATGGCATGAAGTCTGAACCTTTCGCCTTTTTTTCTAGCCTCACCCCCAAGATGTAACTAAAGATTAGGAAAAGAGCTACCGGTTATGGTCATGCTGTGTGTGAATAGGAGCCTTGAAAATACAATAGCAAAGTCGAGCCACTCCGTCTCCGTCTTCCATGATTGTTCAACAAAATCACAGACATCCATTCTATTGGAAGCAAAACACACTTTGGGAAACTAGTCTCCTATTCCCATGTTCTTGTTCCCCAGCACAATCCAGCCTAGCCTCATCTCAACATCAACAGTGCTCAATAACCCCGACATGACGATGGGACAACCTTTCCCAACACATCCACCTGTCGTGTGACTGTGTAACTGTGTAACCGTCACGACTCATGTAACGTTGTCTCCCAACCTAAATGATCCCACCAATACCTCGCGCAGTTCATGTCATGTCAGGGCCCGAGCCGTCGATATGGGGCTGTCGTGGCATTTCTATGTATCATTTCTGTGTCGCGGGCCCTGCATATTCACGGAGGTACAGTATGTACACTAAATATTGATCTGCGACGAGAAAATGCTGGGTTGGGCTCGGCGATTCTGCAGTTGCAGCTGTAGTGCTGGCGAGATATGCAATATGTCGTGGAACATTGATCGATCCTGCTGGCTTCCACGTTGTACAGTACGACATAAGGCTGCGTAGGGCTGTCATATTCTTTCTTGATCGATGTGTTGTACCATGCAAGGAGAGATATCTGAACGCTGATCATGCAGGTATGGCTTCGCAGATAATGCCTCTGCCATATTTTGACGCTGCACTAGTGACGGCAAGAAGTGGGAGAAGGGAAGGACACGGATCGGGCCTTTCCTTCCCTTCCATTATTCCACGGCCCTTCTATGCTGTAGCTCGCCGTCCTTAGTATCGGCATTCATCTTCTTCCCTCCTCGTGTTTTCTGCGAGCAAATTGAAAGTCAGTTTTTGTTGAGAAGACTACTGTATCATCCATCCATCTTGTGTAGCGTGACAACTGTCTTTGTTTGATTGATAGATAAGTAGCTAGTTTTGTAGATGTGGAAGTCTTGCAGCCTTGTGACCCAGATGAGGTGATCACTGGCTGTGCAGGTCATCTTGGTCGGCGAATGGGAGCGGAAGCTTACAGGATCGGATGTTACTGAGGGGGGGGAATCATGACTCTTTTGGGCGGGGCTCGCTTGGGCAGGAAGCGAGGGAGAACAAACATTGAGTGAGGGGCTTGGTCAGGTGAACGAGTTGAGATATCTGCTTCAAGCTCGCAAAAGAAAAGTTATAATTTCGAATTTATCTGAGGGTAGCATTACTGGCTCTGTTTCTATAACGGACTAGGTGCTTATTCCGATTATTAGATACTGTGTTTGCCGAACCAAGACTGGAAATTGTATCCGCTTTCGGGCTTTTTTGCAAGGGCAAGAAAAATTCCGATGACGGCGATGTAGAATGCAAGACGAAATTTCAGGGGAATCATAGAGATGAATGGGAACTTTGCAGCTGGTGCTGGGTCGAAGGTTGCGAGGCGGGGTACAAGGCCATCTAGTGGGTATGTCAGTGTTGTCTTTGGGTCTCTGTTTACTTTCAAGCTTTCGCCTCTGATCCTTCTCAAGACCGCTCGGGAAAAGAACATGGATTGAAAAAAAGAACCGGCACATCAGCAAGCGAATGAAAACTCACTCCATACGCTCTTCTTATTCCCCCTCTCCACCACCACGTCATCACCAACACTCACCGTCCCAGGCGCTGCTGGGAAGCCATACCTCCCAAAAACCGGTTCCCACTTCTTCCCCGTATCTACCCTCCTATCCCCCATTATTTTCTTCAACAACTTCCCGCTTTCCCCCTCACCCATCTTCCCATGCTCAAGATCGACATTAACACTTACACACCTGGCGCAATTACTGGTCAGAACGACCTTGCCGCCTCCAGCAGGGAAACTCAAACTGGTCCAGAAATCCTCGTCCCAAGCCTCTGTCCCGTCAAGAATGATATTGGGGCGGAATTTTTCGTGTATGGCTTTTTCATCGCCTGGTAAGCGAGGATGGAGGTCGGAGAGTGAAGCCTCGGATGTCACGAGCAGAGCGGCGTTGTTAGAGAACTGCACATTGGGAGCTTGGCCTGGGATTGTTGCTTTCATTTCCTGTAGCCAGGAGGAAGCTATGGCGTCGGTTTTTGGTTTGTGCACCCCGAGACTGTCGCCAATGAAGGCGAGGACGACGGGGTATCCGAAACAAGCAGTAAACCAGTCGTTAATGACGGTATCCATTATCCATGCCGGGTAGGATCCGGATGTGTGGAGTTTTATCCCGGTTTTGACTTTGTCGTCGAGGCTGGGGGTGAAAGGGATGGTGATCGTTGTTGCTTGAGCCGGTGTAGGATGCGTGATGGCTGGGGCGGGGGTCCGGTATCGAACGGTAAAGTTGGACGACGAGGATGAGGAAAGCTCGCAATGGAACAATGCCATTTCTGGATGGTCTCCGACGAACATATTACCCCAGCTTCCATCCTCCTGGGGTCTGAGGAGGAGGTACCGGCGGTCGTGGAGAAGGCCCTGGGGGGTAAGAGTTGCGCTGGGGAGAGAGATCCCACGGACGGATTTGATAGGGTAGACTATGAGCTGAAGACACAAATTAGACTTTACTGTGTTTTGACTTCATTTAGATCCTGATGAAGGATAGAGATATGGTTCTAAGCCATGATTGGGGCAGATCCTACCTCGGTGATCTTCATCTTGAATCGTGGCCGTGGTGTGCTGTGGTATCTTCTCTCCTTGATGGTAGATTAAGACAATCGCTTCACTCTATACATAAAGAATGCTATGTAATTGTTGTTGTCGTCGTTGTATGAACAGAGTGGGTTGCGAAGTCTCTACCGTGAAGTGGCTTACTTTTACGTCCATCCTTGAAGAGTCATCATACGGAAAGAGTTACTTCATGCAGCACAGACACTAAGTGCGGGGTCATGGTTACCCCTCCACCTTTGACTTCCCACAAGGCGCGACCGTCAAGCCACATAAACTCGAGTTTCACATACCAGTACAGTAAGAAACAGACTCGAAATAATGCTGCCCCCGAACCGGGAATCCGGAATATTAGCTCCTTGTTGATTTTCAGGAACAGCAAAACTTAGATACGGCAAACCATATGCGACTTTTGAGAGATTCTTGGAATTCCCCCTACACTACCAGACTTTCTTTATGTAAATTGATAACGCAATATAATAAGCCCTAGCCCTAATTAGTGATAGTAACCTTTGGGAGCATATAAGAGGCTATTAAGGTAAAAGAAAAAGAGGCGTTTAAGGGATAGTGATAAGGACATTTCTAGCATTCCTAGCCTTTTATTAAGATCGACGTTAACCGTTAAACCTCTTTAATTCCTTATTAATACAACCTAATCATGCTTTTACAAAAGCCTTTAATAATATCAATTTCTAATATTAATTCTTATCACAATAAGCCATGCGAGACTTTACAATAGAGCCATGGCAAGGGCGGGATAAATGGGCATTACTCCGCACAAGAAGATCAGTAAAACATCCTCTTTCACAACTTTAACAATTGCAAATCGATTTTAAGCCTCAATTCCTTTTTGTTTTGCGATTCTCACATGTTAGTAAAGGAGGATTCTTTTTTTTGCGATTCTCACATGTTAGTGAAGGAGGATTCCGACGAATTCGACGTGTTGCACTCAAAACCCATATGGATTGCGCTACTTAGATTAAAACTCTATAATGAGAGGAAGGAAGAGGCTGAATCTTGCTCTAAAAGACGAAGTTTGTAACCGGAAAAAACTCCCGCGATGCGAGATGTGGTGCGTGATCCCAAAAGTATCGCATCCCGTGAAGGTCTGGATCCTACACTACCTTTACGGAGAGGAGAATAAACTGGTATATTTCCGAATGCGAAGATCATGGTCTCATTTAAGGTTTGACGCATTTGACCAGGGGCGGGAAGTCCTGGGAAAACATATCTTGTTCTTAAGGTAGGGCTAGGTTTGGAAATGTCTTACACGGTAGTTGCTAGTGTGCTAGCGATCTCAAGGGGAAATGGAGATGTTCTATTGAGGATTCGAATCCTGGTCTGCAGTGAGATCGCCATGTCCAAGGTTGCTTGGTACCTTGCTTGGGCTGGGGGTCAACATTCGACGGAACATCATGAGTTCATGACCCCCACACGGAAGAAGATGCTGATATCGGGACTACTCCGTTTAGAGACTCCGAAAGAATCTTACCAAACTCACAGTTCAGGGGTGCTGATATTATCCCCAGGGTTGTAACAAAAAGGATCAATCAGATGACAACGAAGTAACTGCACGGTTGAATAAAGGTTGAAAATATACTAACAGTGGCATCGCGTGTTCGTAGCAATCTTCGATGTAGCACAGTTATATGTTCATATAGCGGTTGGTTTTTTGGCGCTCCTAGCCAATCAACTACAGACCTCATGTTTTTGGTTAGAAGACAGCTAGAACCTAAATGACAATAAGCTCGAGGATGACAGCAGCTCTCTTTCATGATATTATATTCATCTAGTCAAATCTTGTGACAAAGTGCTTCTGTACCCGGGATTTCATAAGTGACGTCTCTTCGGTCTGTTAGGTTAATTAATGGCAAGCTCTAGACTTTATACAAGCTTTTACAAGCTGATTTTTTCTCGGTTCGGCTCTCAACTCATTTTCCAACGATAGATTTGCCTCAAGTCATCTAGAGGTCTCTCATGTATCCAACATGTCATTCGCGATAAAAGCTTATTATTGAGACATGCTCGTCACTTTCAATTAAATAGAAGTCCCTCGAGGCTTCGTCTAAGGATGCCATCGATCCGGAAAGTCGAAGACGGCAGCTTCGCGTTATATTGCGCTCTCTGAAGTACAAGAAACAACTAACTGCTGCTATGCTTTCAAAGCAGCAACCACATAGAATCACAGTCTGCAGCGTAGGCGTAGCTAATGACAACAAATGCTCGCGGATTTTTGTCATCAGCGAAACCACCACTAAAACATAAGCACTGTCGATGTACTCTAATGGCATGCATTTTTCAACCTCCAATAGAGAGCAACTTAGGAGAAATGACATATCTTTTGAGACTACTTTGGACTTGATTTGAAAATACTTTGGAGTCAGCCAGTAAAGGGATCAGAATTCTCAAGTGGAAGAGGCACGTAAGCACTCCGGTCTGTTGCATCGAGAGCCAGAGCAGTAAACCACTTGGTCTGATTTATAGAATACTTTACTGGGACCCTGGAACACTAAATGTTGAAAATGCACAAGAAACAAAGAAAATAAAAGCAATTTCTTTCCATCTCGGCAGTACGGTATAGACATGGGGAGCTGACGCGAATCTTCGACTCAAAAGCTCACCCATTTGGTAAGATAATAGTTGTCATTAAAGGACTAGCCTACACATCACGCCATACCCATGACTATTGCTTTGATGCTAAAGGTCAATGTCAAGCCTTCCTAATGTTTCGAGTTCTAATGAAATTTGCAAGAAGTCGTCTGGGGTTCTCTTGACTTGTTGACAGTTTTCATTTATATTCGCAAGGCAGCAGTCAGGCTTCACGAGACCTGAGAGGGTTTTTGTTGTCGATCGTCTGGTCATCGTCAAGTTTTTCGTCTGCAAGTAACCTCTTTTAGATTTCGGTTGTAAAAATCGCTGCTTTTTTCGAGGCAATTTATAGCTATTGCTTTTTAGAATGGAAATCTCAAACACAAAGCAATACTGTAGCTGTGGACGAGGGGAATACTCGTAATCTGTTTCCAGGCATTTGTATGACCATGCCCAAGGTTCTCGCTGATGTGTGACCCTGTTTAAGAAATCAAGACGACGCATTTATAGTGTCCATCAGCAGCTTCAAGTGGGCTTGCCAGAGTCACTGGTCTTGATGATTTGTAAGCTTCCTGCCTTTCTCATCACTACGATCAACATATTGAACATCGCTTTTTGGATAGACTCTCCTGCGTCTAGCCGAGAATTTATTGAGCATTTTTGGTCATATGATCATGCCAGTTTGGTGAATACTTTTGAGTTATACGTCGCTCGCTGAATTGTGCTTTGGATATATAAGTTCCCAGGTATCGTTTCTAGATTGTTCATCGCTTTGGCTTCGGCGGTTATTACTTACATCTATGCCTCTCCATCGTGGCTTGAGCCACTGCACAGCTTTTCGTCATACTCACTACACACTAGACTCAGATATATCCTTGCGTGAGCCCGTAATCGAATCGAAGTTAGCCGTGAATCTAATCCCCTCATGCAGCCTACCCAGCAGCTGTTGCCACCTATCTTGTCGTTCCCAATGCACCACAGGACAGTTATTATTCACGGCCCAGAATCAACACTCACGCATATCAACCCCGCTCTTCCATGTCTCCATAGTTTTACAAGCGCAATACTGAGTCTCCAAGTTGCATTTGTTATACAGTAGCCGAAGAAGCGATGATAGCACGCAGCGTACTCGGGAGGTTTGGATGCTTTGTGGAGATTATGGGTCCAGGCTGTTTGAAGCTGATGTTAAATAGATGTAAAGTATCTAATCTCATATGTAGCCAGAAATGTATGGGGTCTATTCGCTCCCGTACATGCTTCAAAATCTGTTGGAGAACATTGCAAGTGAAATGCGGGCTGTTGTTGGAAGTGGGGTTTCGGGAGAAAACCTGAATCTCGCGTACATATATCAGCAGTCCTTTTCCAACCCCAACATGTAAAAAGCGAGGTCCGATACGATAAATTCTTTGACGTTGTTACAGTCAAACATTTGCAACTATCTTACTGTGCCTTTCTGGCACTCTGTAAAGAAGGGAAGTTGACTTGGATCTGTTGCTCTGCATATGTTGAAGTGGCCCTTGCATATTTCTTGAGGTTATTTGAGCGGAATCGACAGTGTCTTGCGACTTGAGAACAGTAAGAAAATCCTGTTTGCCCCCGTTCGCGGAACCAAAGAGGGTGCAAAAGGTGTCAGGGTTTGAAGCATGCACCAGAGCTGTACCGCTCAGTAAGATTACACCCAAGTTTGTGAGATACGTGTACTCACCTCCCCCCATCCTTCGAGGTCTATACTTGAGAGATCTTTTCTTGCGATGTAATCTTTTCTTAGAAGGTTTTAGCAAGGCATTTTATAGACGATTCACATGCAATTCTTAATTCCCTAGAGGAGAACGATAGATTCTAGTGAGGAGACCCATGAGTCAATAATTCATATACGAACATCTTCAGATTGGTCTATGAAACATACAAAGCAATGGTCAATTACTAATCTGAACCTCTTTTCCCTATCTGTATTTGGTTGTCGCTAAGGGTATGTGTTTTGAGAGGGCAAAAATTGTACCAGGTTAACTGAGGAAAGCGAATGGCAAGAAGGGGAATATGAGATACCGGGTTTGGGGTGGTTTGGAAAAGGGAGACGTCCAAATGATAATTTGGGCAGCCAATACTGCTGGATTCAATTTTCAATCCTTGATTTCCCACGCCCTTTGCCATTTCACATCCTCGCTTACAGTACCCACTCTAGTCAACAAACCCCTCCCACCCTTTCTCCTTCCATTCTCCACACACGCCCCAACCCAAGAAACCTCTCACCTTCCACACCCCTTTGTCACACAAACCGTAAGTTCATGCACATACCTGATCATCCCTCCCTCAATCCTCAACAAATTACTACTCGGCGTCCCCTAACCACCACATCAGCATTCTCATCCCCTCAAAACCCAATACTACAACAAGAGAATCTTTCGTCAATCCCAAAACCCCACTCCCAAGGTTTGAAATAAACTTACATCTGGCTTCGTCTTATCAATAAAAGGAAAATCATTAAAGACGTCCACCGCCCCAACCGTCTCATCAATCACATACCTTCTATTCGTAATCTTAAACGGCTGAGGGAACTGCGGCATCTTACACGTATTCGCCTTACTATTCTTCGTGTCTGTATACGCACCACCCTCCAGTCTCGCACACGGCGTTCCATACGGTACTTTCACGGTTCCATCTCCCCAACTATCCAGATACGCATCTGCAGCATGTTGGATAACGGCACGAGTATCGCGTTTGTTTTCTGGGATGACATCCCATTTCTCTTGACTGTTCCAGTATAGATGGCCGGTGGAGTTGAAGACCCAGTCGCCTTCGTCGGTTATGACGCTTTGGATGGATGTTATGCTGGATCCTGGGGACGAGAGTGCCATGCGGGTGTGGATTACGTACGGGTGTTTGTTGGACGCTGCGGTGAGCTCGGTAAATGTTAGGCAGGAGTCGACGTCATGGAGATGCCGGGAGATGTCGATCTTGAGAGCTTGCGTGAGGAGGCTGCTGCTGAGGGTATGGGTGACGTCGTTTTCGATGTAAGTTGTGTTGGGGGTAAGGGGGAGGAGAGAAGGCGTGCCAGCGGCTTGGGCGGATACTGTGGGGGAAGGCTATTAGATGAATATTCCTTTGACGTCTTTCTATTCTGGAGGAAAAGATGGTGAGGCAGTATAATCTTACCATATGCTGCTGTGGCTTCTTGCAGGAGTTCGCGAGTGCATGCGCTTGAAACTTGGGAGGCAAGTCCCACGACCGCGAGGACAAGTGACGAAATCATAGCTTCACTTCTGTCCTACGATTACCCTCTGTATCAGATTGCTTTGACTGAGAATTGCACACGTTTCATTTTGGCGCTTGCTTGCCGTTTACTCTTCTCTTATATCAATTAAGCGAGGCGGGAGAGGAGACATTGGAATGCCATTTGCCATATCTGTTGCCCCGCTTTTGATATCGGAGGTAATCTATGCAGCATTGAGATTCATTGCAAATGAGCCAGTACTCCAGGGGTATCTCGGTACTTCGTTTGCCTTTGTCTTGTAGTTGAGAAGTGGTGAGGCACAGCTGTTGAAAGTGCCGGTCATTATTTACCCGTAATATGTTTCCATGCATTGCCGTGGTCTGAGCCGGACAGGCTGGATTTCTACAATATCAATGGCTGGAATCAGGATCTGGTGAAATTGTATGAGCAGATGGGATAGACTGATTATTTGCATATATCTTTAAACAGCCTCTGTTCCTGCATGTTCTGGTCTACCGAACGGTACCTGCCCTTGACAAATAACCACAAGGTTTGCAAAGAGCGACGCAGAGTCAAGCTCGCTTCGCGAGTGAAGATAAACACAAAGACGTCATTGAGTCTTGATCTTCAACTGTGATTCAAGAAACTTTTCACTGGACGAGGGTTCTCGGCCGATTCAGATAGAGGCCTTGCACTTCAACCTCATCAATGAATCCCTGACTCTTCGGACACCTGGAGCATTGCTGATTTAGAGTTTGTGTCTGACTGGCCCCACTGTTTCCATAAAATGTACCTATAACTTCCAGTACAGGAAGACAAGCACTTTTATAACCCCCAGCCGAAGAAATCCTCTTCGTCGAAGACCTCTGGATTGTAGATTCCCAACCTAATCAAACCCCAACAAGCTGCGAATACAAGGACCAGTTTCGTGAGAAGAATCACATCGGTCAAAGTGTCAATGCTGGAGAATTCGCAATTCTCTTATATTATTTTCCCCCTGCAGTCTACTCATAGGCTCTCGTCTTTTCGGAGTAGGCAAGTGGCTTTTTTCCTTTGGTACGGGGGGTGAATGTCAAACTTAGAAAATTTTGATGTTTGGCAAAGCCAGTCGAAAAGTCATGACTGACACGAAAATCTTTCACTTTGACTCCTTGCTTGTCTCGTTCATCCCAACAACAATCCGATGATATTACCTACTTGGCCACCTTCCAGGTCCGTGAGTAAGTACAAAAGCAAGAAGGAATTTGCAAGTTGGTCGGCTGGCAATCTTGATCTAGGCTTTGATTTGGAGAGAGAGAGAAGGGAGTGACAATGTACGTAGAGGGTGTAGAGACTGGGCTGGAGATTGAGAGAAAGTCCAAGCCATTCGGGATAGCAAAGGACGTTTGAAGAGGGTTTGCGGTACAACGAACAAGACAAGTGTGGGTAAGAACCTAACAAGTGGAAAAGATTCCAAAGACGCTGAAAATTCACAATGACAACAATGCGGAAATCAACAGCAAAGAGTGTTCATCGTTATTCACAGAGATTCTAAAGGAATTATATGAGACCAGAAGGCCACGAGTACGAACAGCTACTTTGATTCGAATTATGTCATCCACCAACTTGAATTCATTTACTAGCTCAAACAAAAGCTTCCATTCGCTCACTGTCCATTCGTTTCTTAGTTGATGCAAATTCTAAGTCGCTTAATCTTCAACGCTTATATATGTTTTTTCAATCAATTTACAGTGGCTTTTGCCTCCTTCTCACTTGAAAATCTCAGACCCAATAATTATAAGCTCTCACCGATCACCTGGGTATATGATCTCGCCCCAACCGAGGCATTAAATTGCTCATCGTCGAACAACTCCAAGGTCTTGGAACATACGCGGGAGTGGAACTTCTCTTGTCGCGAGGTATGAAAAGAGCATTATTTATAGACTGTTGAAATTCCAGACTAGAGACATATCGTATTCTTCTTGTTCAGAACGGATTGTTCTTCACAGCGGGGTACTTCGGGTTTGGAAATCCAACCTGTTGAAGTTTAGAAGTGACAACAGTGAGTTACGCGACAATAGTAACCGCAAAAGCCAAAAGAAATCAGTTAAATATCGTTTACATGCAGAACGATTGCCTTTGACTTATATCTGCTGCCGTTATTGTGAAACTTTCAAGATCACTTCCATGCTCTTGAACGCTGCATCACAAGGAAATCAACGACAAGGAATGTAACAGGGCACTGCTGCCCAACTTCTGGTTCTTCTCTTCGTCAGGGCAGGGTAACAGTTTTTTTTTTAATTAATATCTGAACTCTCACTTACCAATGCTTGTCACTGACATTGTCTCTCAAGGCCTGTGTTCAAAAGTGGCCATGCACGTGAGGTGTCGCAAGCCTTTCTCACCAAGGTCCATGTTACTAAGCGAGCTAAACAAACCTGCTCCTGAACCCGAATATTTGAGGTGTCGCAATGACTTGATCCTTCGTCAATCCCATCTGGTCGATCTCAAGACTGGACCATGGCATCTCATCAGCCCTTATGAGAATCACTGGTAGATTTGACCAAGGATGCAACGGAGACCGCGGAGTGGAAGTGGGATATTTTGGAGATGTGCTTATATCGAGGCTGGTCATTATTTGACAGCCGATTGTAAATGACAATAAAACAGCTCCTGATAGTTTAAATGCGAGAAAAAGGCGTACAGAATGTATAGTCCCACTTAAAGTCTTGAGTTCCTGCTAACACAGAGCGTGAGAGCAAGGTACTTTTCGGTCTCACTATTTCGATGTTTCACTTCTATTGTTGCTCTGTCGCTCTGTCGCTCTGTCGCTCAAACTGCTTGTTCGTCTTTCAATGTTTCTTAACTTCCAATGCCTGTATAAAAACTCAAGTTGGATATACGTAAATCATAATCATGCATAGATAACGTCCACAACTGATTGTAGAAGGGCGATGCTGTCCGCTTGAGTGTCCCAATTCACTTACTTCAATTATCTTGCACTTGATTTAAGTGGAAAACCACTAGCTAGTATATGTTACGGATCAGGCTCCTCTCATCGGTCAGATATAGCAAAATTGCCGGGTGTTGCTCGAGAGTTGATGCCGCTGGAAGGTTTCTGAAATCTCTTCACTACTTGAGAAAATCGTATATAAAATGGATTTGTTAGCGTTTTCACTTCCCTGCGACATGGGGCTTTGTTCGTAGTGAGGCGACTCTGAGAACATGAGAACCGGGGTGCTGGGGTTGGTTTGGATGGCATCGGAGGTAGCTTTGACAACAGTTAATATTGGACTTTAAAGATACATGTTCCTTCAGCCCGGTTAAGGAAGGGATCATATTTCTAAAGCTCTTCTCGATGTAGCGTAGCTTTTGAATAAATCGTTGGACGAGTTTGGGCAACCTTCAGTGTTGACTGCTGTCTCAGAAGCAGAAAAATCCCGGTGACAATCTTGCATGCTGAATGATTTTTTGCCGTGTTGTTATAGTCTTTACTTTATGCAGGTGAAGCGTGTTTATATATCATTTAATTGTCGGTTCCACAAAGCATAATAAGTTATGATTACCTTAAACGCAAGGTGGAAGTGTGCAGCCACGCACCAAGTCGGACACACAAATTCTGTATAAAAGAGCACCGCCACTGGAGTCTCGCCACGATCTTCAAACTAGATAGACATTGACAAATGCAAATCTTTCGGGGATTTGTCAAGGCTGCGCCAACTGTGTATGCATTTTCGTTTACTATATTCATATTCCAAAAATGAGAGAATCTTCAATTAAAGTTGTTCATTTGAACAGAAACCTTGACACATCTAGCCAAAGCCACAAGTCCAAGGATCTGATTCCTGGAAATTCTGCCGTCCGAATTCTGGAAACGACGACAGATATTTATTTGACAGCTACAGATTCCACTCACATTCGGCTGTAACAGTTATCAGTACCAAGGCTTTAGATTGCCCGTAGCATTTAGACGTGATCTTGAATTTTTATCGGGAAACTACTTTGACAGCTTGAGTGGAGGTCCTTGTAGCAGCTAAGAGCTAAGAAACGATGAGGTCTTCTTAATTTCGCGCATAGAATAGCCGTGGAAGCTTAGAGATGGAGTTGTGCTATGAATACATACCAAAGGGATTGTTATGAGTCAACTCTGCTAAGTAAGAGGGCCAGTTACCAAAAAAGTATGAGTGAATTGCAGAATCATTTCGCAGATGAATGAAGCGAATGCCAACATGGGGCCCCACCTTGTGGATTTCAAACGATGCTCTTGTCGTTGATTCATCATGTGCGAGCTAGCTATATTTTGACCCAGCTTAATCTTAATGAATAATCAAGCTCAAACCAAATATCCCCATTCAGCATTCGATGGCATTTAGTGAGTTTCAGGCTCAGCAAGTGAGGCAAATCGATGCCAACTTCTTGCTTCTGAGAGGGGCTTTTGATATGAAGGAAACGCTGACAGTCTAGATGCTATTAGCTTTACTTTCCTACGAATGGCATGTATTGAGACCTGATGTTATACATAAATTCGTTGACAATAAGAAACGGTAACCTGACAATGACAATCAAAGGCCACGATCGAATGTCAAAATTCTCACCCCAACGCATTATAATGGAAAGGCCAATGGAAAAATTTAGATTCTTACCACGTGAGAGGCAGAAAGATAACAATTCCTAATATATGTACTTCTAGTTGGGCAAAAGTCACCATCTGCACTCCCATCGATTGCTGACGACAAGAGCCTCAGATCGTTGGTTGCAATTTGCAACACGACAGAGAGGATATATTTATACCTCTTTTCAAGCAGGAATTAGAATTTATTGCCCAGAAGATGGAGCTGGCCACAAGATAGGCATAGCCACATCGAATTAATCTATGTCTCGTGAACTGAAGTTCTTGTTCACTTCAAACCTTAAAAGTCTTCTTCGCCCCATTAACCTTCTCACGGCAACAGAGCCTAGTTCATAGGGATCCAAGACTCAAACCCATCTTAATTACAGGTACATATATACCGCCTCGTTATGGTAGAAAAGACAGACAGATTTCCAAACTTTGCTCTGAGAACCAGTTACTGGACACTTAGAGCTGTAACCGCGTCCCAACAGCGCCTCAGTAGAACCTTCTATTCAGCTCCCATGACGAAGAGCAAGACCGAGATGACCAGGCCATAGTACAGCAGCTAGTGTACTAAGCCGCATATGCATACACCCTGTGTTCTACTTCAGAATGGGATATGTTCGTCGTCAAATAAATGTTCGCTGTCATTTCCATCCGCTCCGAGCACAGCATGCAAGTGAATATATAGGAGATACAGTATTCGAAAGCAACCGAGAACAAAAAATCTGAAAAGCCTGATCAAACCATACCATACCTTCACAGAAAGCAAGTCAAACAGAATCAAGAGTTTGGCCATACGTCCCAAGGAAAACCGAGGCAAGCATTTGTTGTTGTATTGGTCTCATTTATCCACTCTATGGCTAGTCTTCACCGCAAGGATAGACAAGCTTTTATACCTGTTCAAGATTAGATTCTAAGATACTGACACATGCCAATCATGAGCTTCTCACAGAGTGTTTTCTCTGTATTCCAGGATATATTCACCGACGAAACCCCAACCAGCATGAGCGCGCACATACCTCTGCACCGACTCCCAAACATATCCATGCCATTCACCTCATATGAATCACCATAATCTGGAAATGGAAACAATTCAGCCAAACATCACGCTCTATTAGAGAAATAGTCATAGACTGGGGAAGTATATAAGAATCAAGAATCTGCCTAATCTTCCTCTATCGCCAAAGACACAAGCGCAGTGCTAGAAGTTTCACATGAGAGACAACCAACCTGTGTAAGAACTTGGAGATACTATTCACGTCATCAGGCATCAGGACATGAATGTCAGAACGCCCTGCCTGGCCTCTGCTTAGCTCTCGGCCTTGCGCAAGTCAAGGCAATCTGATTCTCTCACTAAACCCTTCAAGTCTGTTTGTAAAAGGAGATTACTGAGCGCGAGAGCAAGCTCACAGTATCGCGAACTTAGCTGGGCTGGGGCACGATATATGCCTGGAGCGATGAGGCTTTGGAGATGCATGTTGTGGATGAAGAAGTTTGTGTAAAGCTACGTTACATGCAGTGTAGCGTAAAGTTCTAGGGATGTGCAAGGAGGAGATGATGTACAGTACCTGTTTACTGACTCCCGCTGAAATGTTATGGGGATGAAGGATAGTCGTTATCAATTCTTATCATTCTCACATCGATCCATTCTCAGATTTCTCCTCGTACAATGAATGCCATCAATCAAGCGACCAAATACTCTGCTTTCTTTCGAAAGGATCCTTCCCATCAACAAAGGGCAGCATGTCTAAAAACAGACTTCCAATATCACGTAGTGGGACCGAGGAAGATTTCCAAGTCTGGTTCTTTACCCTCCATGTTCTGTACCTATCTGGGGAGTGGATGAAGATGTGAGGTCGTGCTATGGTGGTAGATATATATGCAGTAGAAGAGGGAGGTGGATAGATGTTAGACCGGGGGAGCGAAGAGCTTGGAGTACTGCTAAGGCGTTGAACTGAGATGTCTGAAAACGGAGGGGGGAGGAAAGGAAGGTGGGAGAAAAGAAAAACAAAGAGGCGAAACGAAACCAAACATGTAAAAATCAATCAATTGATATTTTCAGCGCAAATACAAGTGTCTGCAGAGCAAGCACCAAACCATCTAATCACTATCCAAAACTACAACCTCCGCCTCTGCCTCCCCAACACTTTCCACACTCAAAACATCGCCCACATTGACATCGCTAATAAAAGCCCCATCACCCTCACTCAGGACCACCTCCTCGCGCCCATCAATCCTAACCTTCGATGCGCCACCCTTCGTCATGGGCAAGTGCACATACACATGTCTACCCGTCGTCTTCCCCACGACCCCCTCGCCGCCGCCAACAGTCCACTTGAACCGCTTATCAACAGGTATGATTCCCGCTGCCATGACAAGATCCGCATGTATGGGGATCGTGTCTGGGAGGACAGCCTCGGCGGCTTTCTCTTGTACGGGTGTAGCGTTTTTGCCGCCTTTGAGGGGCGAGAGGATAGGCAGGAAGGAGGCCCGTTTGGCGGACTCGGAAAAGGTTTTTGTGTGATAGCGGGGGGTGAGACCGCGGGCCCAAGGGAGGGCCCAGATTTGGAGGAAGTGTACTTGTTCGGCTGATTCGTTTTGTTCGGAATGTGCGATACCTGGGGAGAAAGTTAATTTCTGGTTTGAATTGAGGGGTTTGGGGGTTGGGAAAAAGGAAGAAAAAGACATACCACTTCCACCGGTTGTAAACTGCACATCGCCTCTCTTCATCCTGTAGAAATCATCACCCTGCGATCCCTCCGCGCCCTTCTTAATCATGCTATCCCTGTGCGTCAACTCGCCGCTAAGGATATAACTGAAGATCTCGGCATCTCTGTGAGGATGTGTAGGAAAGCCGCTGCCGCCGTCGACGCGGTCTTCGTTCAGCACGCGCAGGCTGCCGAAGTTCTGGTATCGTGGGTCGTAGTAGTTGGCGAAGGAGAAGGTGTGGTAGGTGTTGAGCCAGCCGTGGTTTGCGTGTCCTCTGTCGGCAGACCGACGAGGTACGATTTTGGCGTGGGAGAGGGCTTTGGACATTGTGGTTTTAATGGTGTGGATCGAGGTCATAGACGAGTCTGCCGTTGTAGACGTCGCGATTGACTGACTTGGTATTGTTGCTGAAGAAGCTTGCTTGATTGTGTCTGTGTTGTTGTTGTTCCTGAAGACTGTAAAGCTGTGCAAGATATCTCTGAGTTGCTGACTGTAGAAGATGCTGATTGAAAGAACGAAAATGGAACTGGCAATGAAGAGGAGCTTCATTTATAGGTAAGTCTCGAAGAACCAGAACATTGGAGATGATTGGAGAATAAGGACATTTGTACAATTACATGAGGATTGGAGATTCATTACCTACCTACTTCGCCTAGTAGTGTTGATACTGGTGGGTTTGTACTGGATTGGAGAGGCTGACCTGATGCTTTGAGGCCAGGAACGAGCTTTTGCGCCCGCAAATCGATGATGCCATCTGACAAATGCCCTTATTCAGCAGTCCAGGCCCAGCGGGAGATCTAGCTGCATTAGGCTGGCCCCGCCGGTTTCTCGGTTGGTTAATCATCGGCTTCTGATTGGCAGAATCGATTTCCAGATGAGGAAACTTAGCGGTCTGAACATTTGGAGAAGGACGAATCTCGTTTGATACACACGATCATGACATCGCTGTTAGCTAAGAAGCTTGAACTTGCCATAGGCTGAATGGGTGAGGCCTAACAGATACGAGAATTTCCGAGTGGAGGTCACTTTAGAGTTGTTGTTCTCGCTTGAGGCGAGGATGATTCAGCAGTCTGAATGGATGAAGATTTAGGAGAAGTTGGGAAACAAGACTGAATTCCCTTTCTCGCATCGTGGATACACAGAAGTGCATATGTTTTGTTATTTTGGAATTGCCTCTTATTTGTGCTTGAAGATCTCCTTTGTTTCTCTCCGCATATCTTTGGGTTTTGAACTTCTGCCTGTTTTCGTGCGTGCCTGGTTCAATTATCTGCTGGAGTCATGATCCTACTGGTCACTGCCAAGCTTGCACATTATCTCAAACTAAGATCACTGCTGCCTACTCACAAATCAATCGTAGTTGTGAAAAGCTTCGATTCTACCTAGTCTCGGTCCATCGTATCTCCATCTTACCGTACCCCACTTCCACACCTCAGCCTCAAAAGAGAGCTTCATCTTCTCGAGTTTTCTACTCCAAAAATAACAAATTCCTCAGAACCGTTTTCACGAGTAACACGTATCCTTCATAACGAACCCACTTCAAGAACCCACGTCAACATCGTATCCAAACTCACCTTTGCACTGCCTTGCTGCACCTCACCCAGTCCATCACTCTCAAAATGGCCCATCCCACCACCTCAGCCTGGAAAATCATCCCGGAATTCTCCTCCCTCTCCATCACCTCCACTGTCAAATTCTACACCGAAGAACTTGGTTTCGAAATCGGCGGAATCCATCAAGCCTCCACCGACCCCGAACCGACCTTCTGCTCACTTGGCAATGGTCCCAAAACCGCAGCCAACATCTACTTCCGGCTCTGCGAAGCAGACGAATTTCGTGCGAGTACTGCGTGGGTTGCCCTTGGTACGGAGGAGTTGGATGCATTCTACCAGAAGTTGGAGGAGGAGGGGAGAGTGACTATTGTAGAGAAGATGGATGATAAGGAGTGGGGATATAGGCAGTTTACTGTGAGGGATGGGGATGGAAATCGGGTTACTTTCTTTAAGTTTCTGGAGGGGGGGAATCCGGGGACGGAGTGATTGACTTACTGCATTCCACCTGTGCAGTATCTCATATCTTCTTTGATTTATTCTCAGCGTCTGCGGTCATGCAAGGGCAACAGAGTAGAACAGTCCCGTTCTGAGGGGGTGAATCACGTGGTTATTGCCTCAGGCTTCATACTTGAAACCTGCCGCAAACCCCTACACGTGGCTGAAAACAGCCCATGGGTGGCAACCGTGGCAGTTTTGGGTTACGCGCCGTCAGACTCGGTATCGGTTCATTCCACTCCAAAAATACAAATCTTACGAGGTCCGACAAAATCACAGATATTTACAATCCAGCACCACCAAAAAAAATATACTTCTTCTCCATACTCTCTCTCCTCTGTCACCCCCTCCTTCCCCGGATCCACCATGTTGGCATCTCCAGACGACCCCGCAATCCCCATGCGGCCACGTCCAGCGCGAGCAGCAGGGGAACTCCTGACTCTCCCCGACGAACTCCTCATCAATATCATGTCCCTCCTCCCCCTCCAACGCGACCTCGCCTCCGTATGCCTCGTCTCACGACACATGAACTCAGTCGCCGACCCCGTTCTTTACAAGTCCATCCTCTTCGACCAACCCAAGCACCACCTGCTCTTCTCAGAATCACTAGTCTCGCGTCCGCGACGAGGCTCCCTGATCCAGAATGTTCGAGTTGACTTCCCCAGCGCCGAGATGGCGGATATTCTGTGTTTAACCGACACGCCGCATCCGATTGATCGGTTCTCGCATACGATTTCGACGATGAGTAATTTGGAGGATTTGGTCATCTCGGTGCCGGAGAGTTTGAGTCATGGCATTGGGAATTTGTTCAATGGGCCGTTTGATTTGGCTTGTTTAAAGACTTGTAAGTTGAGCCTGGTTTTTCTCTTTCACGTGCTCACTTCTCATATCATGTAATCTCATCTCATCTTATATCACTCATCTTTCACCCTTCAAAATTGGCCAACATGTACTCACGCATCACAGGCTCACTCTTTTACCAACGCGAAGATGGCGGGTACTGGGACCTCCAAGAAAACATCCACATCTTCGGTCATCCCACGCTCGAGCACCTCACCATCGTCCGCGCCAAACTCGACGAGCGGGGTTTCGAATCCCTCGAAAAGCCCTGGTACACCGGCCTCAAAACCCTCCAACTCCTCGACTGCGACATCCACGATGACGCTCTCGCCGACCTACTCGTCCTCCCTGAAGCCCTGGAGGAAATCACCATCACGCAACTGCCCGACCCGGAACCCGCGCTGGAGGAAAGCCCGGAGTATATGGAAGATTACATTCTTTCGTGTCGCTCGGCTGGTCATTCGTTGCAGAAAATCACGATCGATTCCATCAGCTTGGCGGGCAAGAATCCTCTCAAGCTACGTGATTTCGAATGTCTCACCGAGCTGAAATTACGAGACCATCAACTCTTCGGCATGAAAACTCCTCGCTTGCAGAGTGTAGCTCTCCCACCGAATCTAGAATGCATGAAGTTTATTGGTGGGGTTGGGAAAGACGAGGAGGTTTGTGAGTTGTTGTGCTATACGATTGAGAATAAGGAGATCTTTGCGAGGAAGTGGGTTGATATGGTGGTTCCTGGGGGTGAGGAGAATGTGCCGGAGAGAATTCGCGAGGTTTGTAAGCCGTTTGACGGGTTTTTGAAGTTTAAGTGAGGGAGTGGTGTTGGGGGTTTGGGAACTGGGTGAAAAGCGTTGGATAGCATCCTGGATTACGAATTACGAAATCGGTCGTGGTTGGATACCTGACTGGGAGTGTGCATCTGGATATGAGCACTCTTGTTTAAACTGGACTGGATTTGGTTGGGCTGGACTGGAGGGGAGCTTGGGATGCGGATGGATTTTCAGATTCTGGCTGATTGGTTGGTTGGTTGGTTTGGCGGAAGAAAGACTAGAAGTCGAATGACCTAGAACATAGACCGTTCGCGTTCGTTCAGCACTCAGATTGCGTTGAGTAGAGTAGACTAGGTAGACTGGATAGATCGATACACACAGACGACGCACAGACAGACAGACAAACAGACGATAGACAGACAGAGATTGCTTCACAATACCCCACAAGCAAGCAAGTAAAAATACAAAAGAATGCAGTCCTTTTCAACCCAACCAAGCCATCTTATTTCACCAGTACTTTCTTACTACTTCATTTACCTTTTTTGACAAAACACCCATCTCTTCGCCGAACACAAAACCATACACCCTTCATTCCTTCCTTTCCGCTCGAAGAGTCAAAAGCTTAAAAGCACAATGACTACACGGCCCTTTCAAAATAATATCTTCAACCTCTACCCCCTCAGGAACCAGCCTTTCTTGTGGAAAAGGAAGCACTCGCGCTCCAGCCTAGCATTGTGTTACATATAGAATAGAGAACTACCTAGGTATTACTTCCACGAAAGCAGAGCCGAGTCTAAGGAGCGCTACCTTGGTCAAGGGGGTGACATGTTGCATTTCCGCGTCTATTTGACGGGGTGTTTCTTTGAAGAAAAAGAGAAGAAAAAAATCCTCATGTGTGAGGAGCGAAGATTGTAGAAATCTTTTTTCTTTTTCTTTTTCTGTGGAAGATGTTGTGGTTGTGGCTGCGGTAGCTGTTTCTGGGTGAGAAGCCGGGCCTGTGTCTTGGTCTGGCACGGGATGGAAAAGGAGGGATTGGTGAAGATGAATATCGTTGTTTCGACCTCAAAGGAATGGAAGACTATTCTTGAGTTTCTATATCGGCATGAATGTGAGTATGTATAGTTTACTTCCCTTTCGTTAACTTGATTCGTATCCTAAACACTGACTAGGTTGATTCTCGGCTCTTAAACGGATAACTCCGTTGCGCATGCTCACGCGGAAATAGCCTCTCAATGCTCCATGTTTGAAAGCATCAGAGCATCTTGCACGTCCGCGACAATACACTTTCCAAATGAAGAAATTTAAGGCCCCTTTCAATGACCCAAATAGGCGACTGCATCCAGCCCCACGTAGGTTCAGGCACAGACTCATGGAATATCTACCCTTCCGAATTCCATGTGAAGCAATGAAAATTTCCCAATTAACTGTCCATAATCACACATCTCAGCTTTCTAATCGAACCTAGACGTTATGAAGAAAGGAGATGTGGATTTGTCGCTTGACCAATCATGGGGAGCGAAGTAAACAAAACCGCCCGAGGCCCAAAGAAGCAGCCGAACTGCTCTCGGCAGAATCTGCGAAGAACAACATGTAACATCTCAAAAAGAAGGGCCAAGCGACATACGATGCCTCCACTTGCTTCGGATCATTCTCGAACCCCTTGAATAGATGCCTCGGTAAAGCTCCAGGCTCCTGCGTACTCGGCAGCCTCATCGAGAGCAAGTAATCAACGCTGACCAGTCAGCAACTGTTAGTCATGCACTTAGAAATCACGTCTGCTAGAGAAGTGGCGCGAAGTCTGCCATGCATGCGCTTTTTCTGATTATCGTTTTCTTACGTCCGGGACTTTCTCTTGTTTGACTGTAGTCCCTTCCTGAGGTGGATTGACAGTGGAGTCAATCCACAACAAGGCCCTCGGACGGACCAATAAATCGAGTTGCCCTAGGATTTTATGGTCTCCACTGTCAGTCAACAGATATAAAGGAGTATGAGGCCTTTGTTGCTGTTTCGTAGAAACCCGGAGGATGAGAGGATGACTCTATTGACTTTCGTCGTCATGCTCAGTGCCTCATGTGTGAACTCCCGAACTCCCGAACTGACGGGCTCGGTCCGAACGGCAAGTTAAGATGGGGGTTCGTTTGTTTAACATTTTATGTCTGAATGGTGTTTATGAAACAGGGATGGAGTACCGTACTGCTCCAACTGTACCCGTTGCATGAGGAGGGAGAGCTTGAAGACTTTCCGTGTGAAGACGAAGATTCTCCACGCAGGGGCTGGAATGCTGGATATGCAGATGCAGAAGCGGATATATCTGGTAGATTGATGCAATTGTAGCGAAGAGACCGAGGGGATCAATTAGGGTACAGAGAAGACTGGTGCAAAACACCCAATGATTTTAGCAACATAATGGGAATTATGTAGAAAGTGAAATTGGCTAGTGCCAACGGGGACAGTGAAGATGTGGGCATCCTTACCCGCTCAGGCAATGATGGCGATGATACAGATATGCTTATTTGGATGAGCACAGTGATGAGTAACCTCATGACGGGGAGAGCATGATAGGGGGAATTAAGGATGCAGCACTGTAGCGTAACCACGTGGAATGGACACCACGAGGCGGTGAAACGAAGGCCAGCGGAGACAGCAGAGAGCACAACGCATACTGAACATAAGGATTGCTTGCATGCATTGAATGGGGTACCGAGATGTGACTTTCCAGTCATTGTGCATGAGAGTTCTTGGTGGGATACTGCCTGAAAAAGGTGAAGAATCGTGACAGAAGAAAGGAATTGATGATAGACTGAGCGAAAATCGGAGGATGGCCAAGGGGAGAACTCACCTGCTACAGCCGCTGTGTGATGAGTGAAATAAAGTAAATAGATAGGCCATGGAGTTTCTGCAGAGTAATGATTCAGCAATGGCTGCGAGTCTCGCCTGGCGAGCCAAGCGAGGGGTAAGCGAGGGTAGCTTCAACTTTACCTCGACGACAGTGAACTTCTTGCTGCAGGGCCAGCAACTTTAAATGATAAGTAGTGGTATGTAGAAAGAAGAGCCTATATGGGAGATGAGCTTCCTTTCTATAATCTATGCTGGTAGATAGATAGCAGGGGGAGGCAGAAGCGGGGCAGGGTCGGGAACCCTCTGGAACTTGAATGACTTGAGTAGTACGGTCGAAACAACGACAGTAACAAAAGGTTTCATATTGAAGCATATCCCCAGTACATTCTTCGATATGAGATGATAATCGCATTGAGAATCCGAACCTATGAATTTATTCGAATTATCTCATCACTCCATCGGACATAAAACCACGCATGAGGAGATTCTTTCGGCGATTGGACTAGTCTCTAGCAATTGCATAAGTATACAGCACTAAAAAGCACTAAACAGCCTACCAAATTTCAAAGAATCCATAGTTTGCAATCTCTGGATTCTTGTCGTGGTGATCGCACTCACTGTGAGGTTGCAATAAAGAGCAAGGAGTGTTGACGTAACGGCAATTGAGTAAATAGTGCGGCTTTAGCGAGCCACTACGAATGCAATAACCTCGGAATTTCTGCAGAAGAGGCAAACTGACATCATTGCATCCTTAAAATCGCAAAGAAGGCAATCAGTTAATCAAAATGGCACAATCGAGTAGCAGTATGTCTCTTATACACTGTACAAAGGTAGGTGTTGAGGAGAGTGTGTGCTCGGGTATGTACATATATATCTCTCTGATCGGAGGAACCTCCGAGAGTCAGTTATGGCGCGACAGCTCCAGTTTGTCAGAGACCAAGTCTCGTGACCAGCACGCGATAACATGACGCATGGTAAAACTGTGACATCAACAGAGCTCAGAAAGTACGGTGAACAAATCCAACAAGCAACGCAGTAACTATTCAAAATTGCCGATGAACTGCATAGGAAACTAATATTAGCCATGGACTGTTGCCGGCAGTGGATAATCTAAAGAACAGACCGATTCCTGTAGAACATGCAGAGAGTGCATGTGGCGTTCAATAGGAGGGAAGGAAATAACAGACGAAGCCAGCAGCTGCCGGACCAGAGTTGAGCGACATGCAATTCAACGAGCGGAAGCGGGAAGAACTTGTCCCAGACCACCCATCAAATCAATGCTTTGCTAAGCATGAAAATACCGTCGCTCTCACGGATATTGAGCTTATATCCGCGACCGAAACCGGCGGACATTGGGCGACTCCGCGTTGTCAAAAGCAAGGGATGAACAGCACTCCGTGACCAATGTTTTCAACCAGCTCCGGCAAGAATTTGTTTGATGAGACTGAGAGAAGCTGACGAAGCTATTGCTGGCCAGGTTCTGGAGAGTCACGTACTTGCGTATTCCCAAATAGAAGCATACGGCATTCTCCTCGAATAACATCATGGGCGCTGTGATCCAACCAACCGGGCTTTGCGAGGAATACTCCCGCGGAGATATTCTTAATTTCGAAAAGCTTGTAGACCATGGAGGTTGCAGTGCTAGATGCCAGTCAAGAACTCGGTGAATGCAGGTGCTGCAGCTGGATGTGAGCTGTTCTTTGCAGTTGAATCAGCAGCCACTCAAACCTTCACTTTTTCTTGAAACGTGGGGGATGAGCTGACAGTGCCAAGATAGTCTTATTTTGTTAAGCCTTGCCCCTATTTTGTGCACAAATTTTATGTTTTCCAATCAACATGGTTCTGATCCGAGCCGAGAGCCACAATACCCAGAGCGGCGGGTTTTTCACACTTGTCAGTGGATGAGCCATCATGAGCCCTGTGTGGAAAATTAAAAGTGTTTGGCAGACCAGAACCCTTGGCTCGGGCTTCAGAAGCCGCCGACCGCCGGGGTTCTTGGATTTATCAAAAAGTCAGGAGATTTCTTCCACATCTGAATACCGAATTCGGCATTCAGTGCTGGATCTGTCCAGCTGATATGACTGAAATGGAAATCGATTAGAGATCTGCGGCATTTATTGACGAATCGCTGCGGATGCTCCCGGGTCTGTTTTCTACATTTCTTCAACGGATGAAGAGTCTTGTGCTCAAAGCAACGGAGCCGAATCTGACACTTTTGTTCGAGCGATACGCAGTTTACAAATCGCCGGCGCCCAAATGTTGCGTGTTCGCTAATCATTGTCAGTTGGCAATGCTGCAGTACAGTTGCATCCGATACCCAACAAAGCGAACAAAGTCTCTTGGGGTCTTAGACCAAGATATCAGGATTAAGGGGGCCTACCGTATTTTCGTATTATGACGGAGTGTGAGGACAGTACAGCGGGACGGGATCTTTTGTCATCCGCGCCCACGAGGCCTTGAGCGTCCCTGTGCAGAAGCTTTGGGCACATCTTATCACCGAAGATCTCAAGATTGGCGTTCCAGAACGACCATGGAAGGTTGCCAGAAGCCGTCCCAGAAAGCCGTTTCATATGGTCAAAAATGATTTTTTGTGGCTTCATGTTGGAGGCACCAAAGAGCCTCAAGCTCCATCTCATCGTGCATGAGCTTGAGGCGCCACCTACTTCATCGGTCCACACACAAAGTTTGTTTTGGCTTTTAGGACGAAGGATGAGTAACAGATGTGGAAGACCTTTCGAAGTGGGTCACAGAAATCCAGACCCCAAAAGAACTTTCTGAAATTAGTCTTCAGAGTTTCTTTTTGTTCTTTTTGATTAAACCTACTTTTTAATGATGTTATGGATCTTGCCATAATTACCACATAGAGCACGGTTTCGGTATTCGGAAGTTGAGCAAGCCTGTCCTTGTATTCTGCCTTTCTGTGTCTCATTTGTTGACTTCGTGAAATCCCACCAGGATGGTCACGATACCCGCAACGCGCTGCCAGAGCCGAAGAGGTCCTCGCTCAATACCCACCCACCCGGCACCAATTTCGGGTGTCGCATTTTGACTCCCCTCCGTCGTACATTTTTAACTTGCACCATCTACGGGAGCCTGTACTAAGATAGATAGATGTGCCATGTGCCGAATCTGATAGTGAAAGGTGTGTCCCTCGGTAAGTCAGCCTTGTTGTTGGATTTTCTTGATTACCGATCGGCCGGGAAGAACTTGCAGATAATTGGATCTTAAACAGGGGAAGTGCACCATGAAGACTCAGATGATGTGATGCAAGATTAGAGGAATGAGATACAGTAGCCTTTATTGCTTTGACCGTCATTGATGAGTGAAGAAAAACCAGCATCCTATTTCCATGTACCGCGCTTGATTTGATGCTCTTTACGACAATTTACCGTGCTTACGTGTCCGACCATTTCGAGATTGGCTGGTTCGTTGCGACTGCTTTGTGGGCGTCGAGTAAAATTATTTGATATGAGACCATGCCTGGCCATATAGGGCTCCAAGCTTTACATGTGCGATAGTGCTTAGTACAGATGATCTAGGCGCCATGTCGTACACTATGTCCACAAAACTTGACGTTTCTGAGCCTCGGCATCCTCACAAAGAGCAAGTAAACTGGCCAATGCTAGAAGTCCATTTGATAGGAAGTTCTCGCCGTCGATGTTCTTGCATGGTCGAGTCGCTATTGTTCCTCTGGCTGAGATACATGAATAGAACTTTGCCTGTCTGGACTCAACGAAATTCGAGCTGCTTATTAGTGAGCTCCATATCGAAGTGCCACATACATCACTCAGCTCGAAAAACAACAGTCTATTCGCGCTACAAGTTGCCTTGTCGTAATTAAAGTGCTTAAGTTCGACTTAGTGTATGGCGGTAGTTACCGGCGAAGAGAAGATATCGGAGGACATCTGTCAGCGGGAGACCTCAAACTCATAATCAAAGAACCACATGGTGGGTAATCACGTTATGCCAGACTTATACTTTTAACCTGGGGTTCCTGGTGGTGAGTAATTCCTTTCTTGTTCCCAAAACCTTCACTGAGAAACTTTCCACGAAAGTCACATACAGCGTCATCGTGAGTGGTTTACCATCAAGGTTAGCCCGCAAAGCCCCCCTGATGAGTTGGTGCGAACAACCCTGTCCTGGAGTCCACGTCGTCGTTAGGGCTTCGCTCTCTCGGGTTACCCTTCGTACTGTACCGTGCGTGAGGCTTCCCATCCTGGTCCCATGCATAATCTCGGGGTCGAGCCAATACCGGTGGTGGATCTCCATAACTTGTGTCCGAGAAGCCTGTCTAGTCCGCCGTAGAATCGGCGTAAGAACTGTCGCGATCCGACAAGCTAAGCCCAGACATGTCCCCCCAGCCCAAGAAAAAGCTCATAGCTCCAGAGCCTACTCGAATAATACAAAGGCAACCCCAGCTCCGCTCTCTTTGTTTCCTATGATGTTATCGACTTTCCAGTCTCAAGTCCTCTTTATATCCGTGGCGTTCTTCCCCCACGGTGTTCACACTCTTGCATTTCATAAGCATCTAACCCGTCACATCACTTCTGCCCTGCACCCTGCCTGACGTGCAGTCATCAACAACAAAAGCTGTCTTGGGATTTCTTCCGCTTTCGGATTCGATACCTGTAATCTGGTCTTCAGGATCCTGTAAAGTCAGCACTTAACACACCGTTCCCACCTGTCTCGAAGAAGACTGCTCGGACATCCAGCTACAAAACAGGCCACCCTTGGATGACCCTCTGAATCAGCAGAATCACATAATCAACACTGAATAGCCAATATCGAGCTGGATAGCCTCTTCAACATTCAAATACTTCACCCTCCCCACCCCACCACACTTCTTTTCAATTCCTTTTCAATATGTCTAATCACGGTTTACCTTCCCCGCCATTGGACGACAACAAATCACACCTATCAAGAAAGATGTCGAAACATTCAAAGTCACTGAACAGAAGTTCGAAGAGGTCGAGCTCATCACACGAACATAGTTCAGTCGTGTTAGACGGAAGACATAAAAGAGTTTGGAAAGCATGTGAAAGATGTCGTATGAAGAAGACCAAGGTATGGCATCTGTTACTGTTTGACTTGAGTTTCTTGCTGACTTCCCCAGTGCGATGGAGAGTCACCTTGCAAGAGGTGTAAAGACGACGGACTAGTATGTACAGCTGGAAGCAGGAAAAAGACAGAATTCAAGCAATTGCCTCGAGGGTGAGTGTTAGTTGAGTAGTGAAAAATATCCAAGCTAATCAGTTCTCCCAGGTACGCGGAAGTTTTGGAGAACACCCAATACGCCCTGATCGCAACTGTCCAAAAGCTGTACACGATGGTCCGCAATGGCGAGCAGTGGGATCTTGGGGAGCCTGAACTGAATGATAGAGGGCAACCAGTAATTCACGACATCGCTTCGAGGCTGGGATGCATCCGAGCTTCACCAGACCTTCCATATGCCTTTCCAGAGGGGGAACATGACTTTGCAGAGTTACAAGCACAATTACAGTCTGCGAGATCAGAGATGGCATCGGAGGACAATGGGAGTCGCAAACACTCGGATGATTCGTCATCATACTCTCCTGGATTTCAAAGAACGGAACGAGCTAGCAGTAGTGAAAGCGACCACTCGAATCTGTCCAAGGATTACAACCAAACAATGTGGGCGCAAAAGCAAGCAGCTGCGACGATTGCGCCTCGAAAGCCTGCGCCAATGAGCATTGCGCAAAGACCGCCATATGAGGAAGAGCCCATATATCAACCTCGCCAGTCTCTGGACACCGCCTGCTCGATGCCCTCGCCCATATACACCGACTACCAAACAGAATCACCAATGTTTCGCAACGCTTCGCCTTTTTCTCCTTGGGCAGGTACAGATGATTTTCTTGCACCTGCGCATGCACTCGATCTCACGGCGCATTACATGAGGCAACAAATCCAGATCCCGAGATCCTCGCCTCTAGCGAGACAAGGTGGATTTGACTTAGATACGATGAAAGCAATGCAGATCAACGACGGGCTGAACTTTGCGGATGGAACTATCAGACCAAATATGCTTGATTGCAATATTGGATACGATATAGATCAGATGGACAACATTATTTTCACAGGGGACTACGAGGTGCAGATGGGAATGGCCTAGTTCCATTGTTTGTTTTGACCCCTTTCTTTTTGGAAAATGGTTGAGCCGGCGCATTTGATTTTTGTTACGAGTTTTCTATTGTCTAATGATCCCCATTCTTTTCCAATACCATCCTCGATGGGGTGTATCTATAGATGTATCACAGGTCCTTCAATCACATGTTGGCCAGTGGGGTTAGGCGTTCAGGCTAAGGAAAGGGATATTCAGGGGGCAGGAACTTCCCAATTGATGGAAGTCAATTCAAACTTTACCACTCAAACCCTCACTCTTTCTTCAAACTATCTGCCGTACGATCCCCAATCAACCCCATCCCCCCAAAACCCTGTTTTCTATCTGAAGGTTTCCTCATTGTCTCAAAGTTGAAGAAAGTTAAGTCGGATGGAGGTATCCCCAGCCAGCCAATCTCCTCGTTTTACGGACTTTATGCACACAGTACATTACAGACAGACGCAACCCCACCAATGCCAATATGGCGTGGCCTGCAGAGCAAGTAATCGACACGCAGTCCCCGATCGGCGGTTGCTTACCTACATGCCGTTGTGGCTTTTCAGCAAGACTAGTGATTGCACAACCAGCATACAAACCACCACACTTTCATCACAGCTGCCAGTCAACGGGGCTCTCATCGGATAAAAAGGTCAACATTTGATCGGCAAGGGGTCGATTCGGCACAGCGTTGCCGACTCAACCTTGTCAAATTGAACAATTCTGACAGGGTGTCGGACAGGCAGAATCGAATACCGTGTGCTCTACCATGGGATAATGCCGTTTATCCAAAACTTTCGAGTCCATCCCACGCCGCTTTCTCTACACCGTACAACCGAGAAGTTTCTCAAAACTCTGCTTGAATGCCATCGTCCACCTCTCATTTATGAAACTTCTTGCAGATTGCAGGATATAGCTCTACCTCGAACGTACCGATATCCGCATTCGGCCGAGAGCAGCATCCGAATAAGTGTGAAGGGACGCTGGCCAGGATCTCCTCCTTAATTTCGCGGACTTAAGTTTCCTCTCGGCCATGGGAGAGGCCAGTCTGCTGCCTGAATTAGGCATGTCAAAGAAAAATCTCCATGAACTGATAGAGTATCCTCTGCGTCGCGACAAGGATGTTTGATTCGCTGATGGTGGAGCGGAGAGGATGTACGAAGTAAGGAGGGGTAGAAGTAAGAAGTTCGCTCGGACGGCCATATCAAACCGAGCCCGAATCCACAGAGAGCCCGACACGGCGGAAGGTTTGACGCGTCTTCGAGCTACCCATGCATGCCAAGCTGAACGTCGTCTCTCAATGGCACTCTTGGATTCGCGCACTCGGTTGTTGGCCTGTTTGGCGTTTTGGGAGGCGCCTTGTCACGGATTCAATTGGGAAAGTTACTGAAGAGACACTTGTCATGAAAATGAAATCAACGTGGCTGAGTCGTACGGTGAATAGGATTGGATCCTTATTTGTGAAATTACGGATTCTTATCAATGGAGGCAGAGATCTTGACAGCGAATTTAGGATCATGCGCTGGTGTCAGCATACCGGACTGGCATGATGTTTGGCTGTGAGTGCGAGTCCACGGCGTAGCTTGGCTGGCGCCGCAAGGCTGCGGCGTCCTTATCCTTTTCAACCAAATGGATGAGAAGTTGAAATGGTTTCAAAGCTGATGACTGTGTTTTTGGCGCCGCAGCTGATTCTAGACCTGTGACACGGCGGGGTATCCATCCACTTTGGGCGAGTGAGCTTCACGACCCAGCGCATATCAAATTGCTGCGGCCGTGAGCTGGTACTTCCCAATAGAGATTCTTATTTCTCGAAATAAGTTTCTGCTCTCATTGCCTTCTTGGCGTGGCCGCCGTTTGTTCCCTGCAAACGGCGGGATGTCCACTATCCCAGCGCGGCATGTGTTGGAGATCTACTCTCCGTGGTTTAGTAAGCTCAGTACAGGACATTGCGGATAACGTGCTCGGAACTCCGTATCATTTCCTCTTTTGAAGATAATCGTCTTCAAGACCTTCATCAAGGCAGTGCTACTTGGTGGAATCAGCATGTTGCAGGTCAATTGTACGCCGTAATCGGAATATGTGCGCTGGAGACTCTCCCTATGGAAGGGTTATTGAAGTTTCTGGTCTGCATGAACTTCTTCATGGGATATGGATATGGGATTATGATGACTGATCGTTATCTACTTTCTCAGTATGTACCCGAGGCTATTGGGACTTGCTTCAGATGTTCATGAATGGTATCCCTGACCAAGAGGTTTGTTTGTTGATATTCTCCGTATCGCGAAACGCTGGTAGGCTTCTTGACTTTCCCAAAGTGTCTTTTCGTTGTCGCCAACATTAAATTCTTAGACCAAAATGCTAGGTCTGCTTCAAAAAGATAAAATAAGACTGTAAGAGACTACTATGTCTGGTTTTAATCAAGTTCAATAATAGTGAAAACTATGTTGATGTATCGTGTAGACGAGCGTGGTAAGGAAGATGCAGGGCTTTTTAAGCTTAAATTCGGGACAGTTGCCTCCCCCGCATCCGGCAGGTGTTTTGCGGGCAAACAAACCCACGATCATGGGACTGACCTCTTTCTTACCACCATCACGATCTCGGAATCACTTCCGATATCTCTATATCAGATCCCCCGCCATCACAGTTCCCGGGAAGTCTGGATCTTCGGTGCTGGAGTGGGGGCCACCGGAACACAGGAAGAGGTAGCTTGGCTTTTCCCTCCGAGCTTTCCGGCTCAGACTGAAATATATAAGGACGTCGCAGGACATGCACTTCTGTGGGCTTCCTACGAATTTGGAATGGATACCAGGAAGTACGCGTCTTGACAAATTGGTACATCGTATTCAGAAAACACTCGGCAGCTCAGCCTCGAACTCGACGTATACGCCATGCCGACCAATACGAAGGGAACGGGTACGGCGAAAAAGTTCCTGCCGTTGGCACCAAGATGAAGTTATTTGGCTGATGGATGTCAAATGTGTGTGAGAGGCTGGGGGCCACACCAGAATCGGTCGGTTCGGACACTTTTTCGCATCCGGTTAAGATTGGCTGGATACGGCGCTGCGAGATGCATCCTTGGTGTGGGCACTACGGTCGACTTCTTGACATCGAAAGACAAATTGAGAGTTTAAGGCTTGGAGGAATTTTGCATGTGTAATGAGGGTCAGATGATGGATTCAAATCTTGAGTGCCTGTTGACAAGCCTTGGGTGGTTGTAGTGTTGGGAACATGGACACTGGGCGGTCTCGTTGTTGGGAACATGGACACTGGGCGGTCTCGTTCAATAGGGCATTCGGACTCGAGAAGACGCCGACTCGCTTGGATCTGTACGCCGAGAGGAATTTGTGGGAAGCCCGAGATGCGAAGACCTTGGGAACTTGGAAGAAGGGAAGTTGGACCTGCCAAGCTCAAGAACGCCTGATAATGCATTGCACCAAGAAATGCCAGAGGAAAGTTTGTGGGGGTTGACGTCAAGTGACCTTGATGTCTGCTTGTCCAAAGTATGGGACGTTATTCGGTTAGTTCGATGCACCCTGCATCAGAGTATGGCTCCGCCTCGCTTGTTGTTGTTACCTTGATCTTGCTTGTTCATACCGCGAGAGTGTGTTGTATGACATTCGCGGGGGCAGTTTGCATCAGCTATAAGAGCTGAGCAGTTTACCAACTGAGACGCATGGCTCTCAGATTAGTTCTTGCCATGCAACAGCTCCTTGGAGGTTCGATGAGGTACGCTCAGCGATTAAGCTGTGACGTCGCGACTTGGTATCTTGAAAATATTTTTGAAGGGCGAAAGTTTAAATGGCATGACCATCGGCCATGGATTGAACTGTTTTGATGTCCAGCACATCACCCCTTCCGTTGAATTCATTCTTTGTTTTTCTCGTACTAGCTGCCAGGAAAGCGCCATAACTCTCGTGAAACATACGAGTTGCTTGCTTGGGTCAGTAGCCGATCATCTGTTTTCATGTTCATGGTTGCTCTAGCAAAGCTTCAATCCTTGTATCCTCGTATTAAGGACGGATTTCGAAGTAAAGTTAAAAGCCGGCATTTTCTTCCTTTAGAGTGCTTTTTGGTTCGCCGCCACGCTGTACATCAAGATTCTAAGATGATATCGTGACCGCTGTTGAAGCATGGTAGACTTTGCCGAGAAAGGAAAAAACATCTCATGTTGTGTTGGCCTTATGTTAGGCTCTCCATTTTGGACTAGTAGCATACAAGCGTATATAACGGAGACACTAGGCGCAAAGAGTTTGTTTTTCGGGATGTTAAGAGCTCGCCCATTTTCTAGGTTATGGTCTGTTCCCCAATGTTGCATTTGCTGGGTCATAAATGCATAATTTGAATCTCCAAATATTCCACTCCTGTCCAACTACCTCTCCCCACTATACTTAACAACAAAGGAAGTCATTACTACTAGCGCTATTTCCACATTTTTCGAATTTCCTTTGTTGGTAACACCGCAAGGTCAATCTCGCCTCTTGCCTTCGAATTCGGCCTCAGCATGATGGGAACGGATCGCGTCTTCGCGTCTCGCAACTTCAAGATCGAACGCTCCTAGATGATATTTGCTAGTCATCACAACCACACAATGCTAATGATATCCAAAACATACATTTTATCTCATGACCCTCTGTTCTCCATGCTCCAAGGAGTTCGTCTAAGCGCCTTGGATGTCTTGTTGATGAAGACGATAAAGGAGCAGAGGATGGAGGCTCGCTTTCCGACTGTCTTCAGTGTACCATATACTCATACCACGAGAGAATGACATCGGCGACTTCGACTCGTCCGCAACGCATACAGAGGAGTCTATGGAGAAATCGGCATTGTTTACTTCCATGAGAATTTAAGCGAGTTATGAATGCGAGCGATCTGAGGGGTTTAACAGCTCCCCGAAGCCCTTGAGAAACAGCATAGATTTAAACCGGTTAACTGGTTCGAGATTCACTTTGAGAAACATCATATTACGCATCGGACACCTAATTTTCTCAGATCTCGGCTGAGCAGGAGGGGGGGAGACAAGTGGTGGGCTATTGGATCTCGAGTAACATTGAAGCAGTGGATAGTAACATCGGGTGAGATGTGTTGCAAGACAGATGGAAGTAGAACGGCCTGAACAGAACACAAAGGAAAACTATCTTACAATGATGAAGATGATGATAATTGTTGGTACGTTTCAGGAGGCAGGCACAATCTCGTGATGCACTCACAAATCTCTCATTCAAACACAGCTACCTGCGAGATCTGTTCCATCATAGCTCTTGGCTTTCTGAGATGACAATCTTCATAGTTCATACATCTAATCTATCATTCTCTACTCCACCTCTCCGCAATCCTTTCCTGAATTTGCAAAGTCGACTCAGCGCTGCTGAGAGCTCGAGGGGTAAGAGGAGTCTCTATTCTGTATACCCTATTCGGAAGGCTACGATCTCTTTGTTTATCAACTTGAAGAAATCGTTAGAGCCATATCAAACTATATATTCTTGTTCTACGTAGGAGGGAAATGGTGCAGGAGCACAAATTCGCTCTTTCCGCTCTTGAAATCCGCTCATGTACTAAGTTTCCAAAAAATTTAATTCTTCTAGGCAAGTACCCGCCAACATTGCCAAAGGAACAACAATAGTTCACTGCTTTACCTCACGCCATGGTCTGAAGCAGGGAAGGAGCGAGCCCAGAAGATAAGTTGTTGAAACCTCACACCTCATCTACCTCAAACATCAACATCGATAACATTACCTTGCGTTCCATTAAGCATCTAACAATTGAACTTACCCCATCAATCACCTGTCTCGTCAAATATACTCTTTTCGCAATCCAAGAGACCGTCGTCTTCCCTCCCAGCCCATCACGTCCAGCCACCAGCCAACTTCAAAAACAAGACAACACTTCCCCCCCACCACCTTCAACTACAAGAACGACCTGGTCAATGGAGCAGCAAGACACCGATTCCTACGCCCCACTCAAACCATCAAAAAGTCTCGATGGAGCAAGTTCATCATCAAAATCCACTCGTCAAACTCCCCCAAGCTCACGCAGCGCCCCTCCCAAAGTTCCGACTCAGTTCCCTGCCGACGCACCAGCAATCCAACGACCCGCAAGCCGTCTAACCCTCGCCTGGCGACGCGTTCAAAATGGACTCCGCTTCAATGTCCGCAGAAGACATCCCCCGCCTCCGCCCTCCCCCCCTCCGTCCTCCCCACCACCACATTCCCACACCGCCTGCTCCAACTGCAATCTTCAAATCAGCTACGACATATGGGGGAACTGTGGCCCCGACGTCAACCAGCCGCTGACACGGATCCGATCAGGGCCCTGCAACCACTGTGTTCAGGATAACGAAGTCGTGCGTCTCGTGTGCGAGTCTCTGAGATGTGATGGCTGTTTGAGAGGGTTGACGCCGGAGCAGATGATGAGGAGACGGGATGCGGTGCTGGAGGGGAGGGGGTGGAAGAGGAGGGATGATTATACGTGGTGGAGGGAGAGAGAGGGTGGGGGGAGGCCGGGGGAGGTCTTTGCGCAGTGGAGGGATGTGAGGTATGGGTATTGTTGGATGGTTCATGAGAGTGAGTCGGTGAGGGCGAGGGCGATGCAGATTGCTGAGTTGGGGAGATATGGGAGTGGGGCGTTGAGATGAATGGGGTGGAAGGGAAGGAGATAGTTGATTTGAAGAGAGTCTGGCAGAGATGAGGCGTTTTGGATGGGTAGAGGAAAATCAATAGCGTCGTAGCGAATATCAGACAGCAGATAAGCAGAATGAACGAGCCCAGTATGAAAGCAACCGCAGTGTCGTAAATCACAGCTCCTAAGTCTAGTGAAAAAAAACCCCCAACCAACCTAAAAAGTCCCTCCCAAGTGCTCCCACCCAGCTTAACAGCTCAAAACACCACACTCCTCTCATCATCATCCGACTCCCTCTCCACATCAACAACTTCATACTCCTCATTGCTACTCACCACATCCCAATCCTCACTCTCACTAGCACTCTCTGGCTCCTCTCTCTGAACTCCATCTCGTTCAATCAGACTTCCATCTTCATCTACACGCGCATTCTCATCTCCAACTTCGTCCGCTTCACTAACCGCTGCGAGAATAACGGAGTCATCAAGCTGCGACTCCCCGACATCCGGAACGCTGTGTTCTTCTGGTTTCTCAGTCATAGGATGGAGAATTGGTGAGTTGCAAAGTGTGTTGTGCGTGACTCTTTTGGTATCAGCCGCGTTCTCATCTGCCTCCTCGTCCTGTGACTGCTCTACGATGGTGGTGAGGATTGCTGAGATAGTTAGCATGTGAGAATGTGCGAATAAGTAGAGGAAAAGCAGGAGGGAATACGGGCGAGGACATACAAGGTTCATGGGAAGTTGGTATATCACCATTGATGTACATGCATTCCAAACCCTTGTCTTTGCAGACTGTGCATCCAGGCCGAGTCTCGTCGCATGAGATATCTGCTAAACGGCAGCTACCACACGCGCGGGGTGGTGGTGGGGGTTCAGTATCTGAGGACGATGATGACGCGAGGGCTGGGATGGGAAGAGTTTCGGGCTCTGGCTCCGGGTTTTGTGCTGGTGCTGAGGCTGCTGTAATGATATGTCAGTTCATGTATTAGAGTGTACAACAACGCAAAGGAAAGTGTGGAACAGGAGCATACCATTATTCTCACTCTCCCCCTTCCCCTCGATATACAAACACTCCATCCTCCTCTCTCCACACGATCCACATCCCGGCTTCACCTCATCACAAGTTAAGCCTGCAAATCGACAACTCCCACACGACGTAGCGATTTTCTCGTCCCATCCAGACTTGAGGTGATATGCACACACCGTTTCGTCGAAACAGGCGAGACAGGGGATTGCTGAGGCTAATGCTGGGGGTGGGTCTTGATCTTGAGATTGATTGTGATTGTGGTCTTGATGTTTGATGTCAGAGCGAGCAGGGCGGACGGAGAGCGGTTTGTAAGCCTTGATAGATGTTGGCGGGTGGGAAGAGGGTTTGGGGTGTGTTGAGCAGTGGATTAGTTTGTCGAGGCAGCCGAGACAAGGGGTTGTGAAGCCGGGGAGGGGAGTGGTTGTGTTTTCTGATGGGAGGACGGGTGGAAGTTGGATTAGAGTGGGGTGTTTCAGTGGTCGTGTACTGTTAGGTTCCACTTCTGGTTGGGCTTGTGCTTGGGGAGGTGCTTGTTGCGAGTAATGTCCTAAGCGAATGTCCTCAAGTCTCGTCGTTAACGAAGCTAGAAATCGCGGAAGTTCGGACTTCGATTCTTCGATTTGCGAAGTTGAAGACGCAGTGGTGGTGTTGGAAATGGACGGAGATGCAGATACGAATACGTTTTTCGACTTCGTTTCCAGAGATGCCTTCGCATCGCATGGTGCACACAGGCCAGAGACTTGGATGCGGACGTTAGGTTGGAAGCAACCGAAACATGTACGCGGAACCTCGTCAACTAGTTACACTGTTAGTAACCAGAATAAGAATACCCAAACCAATATGCACAGTGAAGGAAAATGGGCCGGTTAACTCACAGCGGATGGGTTTAGTTCTCCTCGGGTTCGTCAGGTATCGATAACTGCATTTCAGATGGGTGTTCTTGCACTGGGTACAACCCGGTAGAGCGTGATCACAGAGGAAACTGTTTGTTTGGCAGCTGATGCAGGGTTGGAATGCCCATTTTGTTGGCGTTGGGGGTTTCCATGATGGATCGGGATACGGCTCACCGCACCAGTCGCTGTTGTCTACTTCTCCTATCTGACTTGAATGGGGAGTGGATTCCTTGGGGAGTTCGAGCTTCGGAAGTATCTCGTTGAGATGTGCATTGGCTCTGGAGGTGACGATACGGTTGCTTCTATGGAGGAAACGCGATGCTTGGGAGCCTGATGAGTTTGTTAGCGAGCTCAGCGATCAACAGTCGAAACCCCTACCCTCAGTAGACTCCACGGCTTTTCCATAGCTGAGGTCCTCTCTTCTTCCAGGTCCTTTTTCCAAAGCCACAGATCGCAGTAGAGCCTCTTTACACTCATCACAATATATCTCAGAAGCAAGCGGATCCAAGTTCATCTCAAAACAACCAGCACAAGTCTTCATAACCTTCCCATCTATCATATCGTCAGCATTCAAGTTTCGCAGAGTCGAGCAAAACCCTACTCTGAAAAGGACCGTTTAGTTTCCTCAAGCCATTTTCATTCGCCTCATCTCTGCAGCGCAAACACTTCATCTCCCCCACAGTCCAGAATTTCTCGCTGCATGCTAGACACTGCACATGGACTGGAATTGTCAAAGGCGCACCGTAGGGATGACCAGTTGCGATGTAAGATAGCAGAGCCTGTGACCTACCCGGGAAGTCGGAGGCCTCATTTTCGCTGCCCTCGGAAGCTGGACTGGCATCTCGATCAACTGACAAGGAAGGAGAGTCTTCATCGAAGTCGCACTCCATATCCATCAATGCGCAACGGTTACATTTAGCGTTTCCCTCTCTGTGCACCGCGTTACAATCCATGCCTAACGTGCGACAGTTGTGGCATGAGGCACGTGACACAATAACGTGGTGAGATTGCTCCGATGCGATGGAGACCGGTGCTGCTGTCGGTGCAGATGGACAGCTGGATGACCCCACACCGTTGCTGAGCCAAAGACAGACGCCGTCGGTGGGATGTGTTGAGATGGGGAGAGCGCAATATTTGCAAGTCGGGTTTGGGATATTTGATTCTTGACTGTGGTTGTGAGTGATGGTTTGAACGAGGCTGGCTGGATTGCTGCCTAAAGACGACATTTGGCCGATGCAGCAAGAACCATCCCCAGAAAGGGAATCTCTCGAGTCCATCCCGTTAAATCTCCACCAGATTAAGATTCAGTTTGGATAATTATTTGTTGCGAAATCAGATCGTCGAAGAAGGGTCCTCGTGTATAACCCGGAGCCTTTCTTTTCTCGTAGAACACAGAGATAAGGTTGTGGAAGTCAGTCGGACGTGGTGCTGGTGCTACTGCGGGGTCATGGGAGCTGTGAAGCTGACTGTGATGCGGCAGGCAGCTGCTGCCGGTGGCCTGCAGTGTAACTTCGATATCCCGGTCTTCTCTCGTCAGCCGCAACTTGGGAGGGAGATTATCGAGTCGTTGTGACTTGTGGTTGATAAGTGGTGGGTTCGACAGGTCGGTGTAGAATAGGGCTGGGCTGATCGGGACTCGGAGGCTTGGGAGTGAAAGAGAGAGAGTGGAAGAAGGGAGTGGAAGAGAGGGAGTGGAAGAGAGGGAGTGGAAGAGAGGGAGTGGAAGAGAGGGAGTGGAAGAGAGGGAGTGGAAGAGAGGGAGCTGAGTTTAAGGCTGTCGGTAGCTTGAAACTACAGAAGTCTGCCACAAGGCTGAAGAAGTACTCGGCGTGAACTTCTGGTTGGAATTCACGTAAGAGAAGGGGGGAAGCTGCTTATTGGAACAAGAGCCTATCATGGCAGTAGGAAGACAAATACCTACGGTCCCGAATCTGTTACGAGGATGGACTGGACACCTCAATTTGGACATTTCCAAGCAGACCTCGTATCGATTCCTAACCCAAGCCCGTAATAGTACATATGAACATCCCTCACATCCATTTTTTGGGTTTCTCAATCAAGGACCACACTGACCATACTTATCCATAAAGTCCGAAGGATGTTCTCCCGGCCCAACCATAATCCTCCTAAACGTAGGATCCCAAAGCTTAAGACCATGAGGTCGACTATCACGATCTCGTCAGAAAGTCTCTTTCCAAATCAACACTTGAAAGTTTCTTACAACAATCCAGGTAAGCCGGCTCACTGAAGCTGCCTCAACCGACGTATTGACCATACTGGTCAAAGAACGGTGATAGGTCTTCTCCCCTCTCGCATAGGATGCGAACATGGTTTGGGTCTTGGAATTTCAAGCCGTTGGGTCGACTGGCGAGGAGGTTAGATGTGCAAATTGCCATATATTGTGGTATTCAATGTACAAATGAGAACAAACCCAGGCAGGGGTGATATCATAGAAGGTAGTAAGTAAAAAGAAGTACATGATGGAACGAACTACTGTCCATATTCATCCAGAAACGACGCAGGATTCTGACCCCGAACAATCTTGATCCACATATGATGCGGATCTCGGAATTCGAGACCGTCTGGGCGACTGTTGGGCAGGGTTAGACTTGCTCGAAGGGAGAGACTATTCCGTCGACTGTAGGGAGGAAACGAGAAGACGTGCAGAAGCAGATAGAGCAGGAAGAATATCCAAGCAAAATATTCAAAACACACAACGCATGCGCAAAATGAGTAAGACAAAACCAAAATATATCAACTCACTCTTGCTCCACCTTCAGCCTCCCCGCCGTCTTCTTCTTCCCCTCCCAAATCCTCTTCTTCTCAAAGAAGCAATACGCGGCAGGATAGACCGGACTCTCCGCACCACCCATCATCTTCTTCGCGCCCAGAAAAGTATCCAGGGTCTTCGGCGTACATGCAATCGCGCGCGCAAAACTCGCTTTGGTGAACGGTTTCAGGGTCCCATCCTTCTTCTTCTCGAGCGGGTTTCCGTTCTCGGGTTTGGTGTTCGACTTGAATAGCAGGTCGTTGATTTTGTGGCGGACCGTGGAGCAGGTATCGTGCATGGGGGGTGAGTCGGGGAGGGGGACTTCGAGGAAGCTGGTTGCGGTGTCGTGGTCGAAGGACTCGTCATTGTTGCTTGCGGGTTTGATTGGAGAGGGTTTCTTGGATGGGGCTTTCTTCTTGGATGCTGGTGTGGGTTTGGGAGAGGACTCCTCTTCAGCAATGGGAGAGGTGTCCGATGGTGCGATTTCTTCTTCGGAGCGTTTTCCGACGGGTGTTGGACCTGCTCTCTTGCTCTTCGACGCGGTCTTTGTTTTCGGAGGGATATTAACTGATGTAGAGGGCTTGTCTGCGAGGGCTTTCTTCGTGACAGGTTTAGCAGTTGTAGTCTTTGCCTTCGTAGCTGTCTTCGTTGCAGTTAAGGTCTTGGATGCGGGCGTCGTGGTGGAGCTGGTGGATCGCGGTTTATCGCCTGGTCTGATGGCTGGATAAGGAGCGGCACGAGCTCCAGATGTGCGTCGTTCAGCTTTAGGCATGTTGGGCGAATGCTGTCGAGCTTGTTTGGAGGGATTGGAGGTATTGTTGTGCGATTGAATGATGGGGAAAGGAGGAGAATGGGGAGAGGTGTGGGATTTATGCACAGGACTGGTTGGGCTTGGATTCGAACGCGTCGAGACATGGAATGTTTACGCGATTGTCAACACAGACGTCACCACCCCTGATGTCATGCGATCGAGGATCTCCAAGCGCAATTCGACCTGGTCTCTTGGAGTCCGCCTTTCTCATTTCCTCCCTCCAACAGTGGGTGTAGCTACTCCGTGCGCACCCCTCAAAATTTAGCGAAAACACACCAAAAGTCACCCTCTTTAAAGCTTAATAATACAATAAATTTATAATACGTCGTTAAGCTTCAGCTGCTAGTTATGTTTGTTTTCTCAATTAAAGTAGATTTCTCATTAAAAGCCAGTTTCCAAATACCTTAGATATGTTTCTATTAAAGAATTCATAATCTCACTAATAAAATCTTAGTGGTGGTTTTATGTCACATGCCACAAAGAAGCTATAATAATTTTAAAGAGTACAAATTAAGTAAAAAAGCTACTAGATATTAGTCTATTAGTTTAAAGCAATGGTAACATAGTACTGTTAAGTTATATTGCCATAAAGATGTAGATTTTAGTGAGGAATTCAGAGGGTTTAGCCCGTGCACATTGAATACGCACGGAGTAACTGCACCCACTGTTGCCTCGTCTCTGTCTGATCTTATTTTTTGAGATTGTTGTTTGATGGCCGGCTTTCGAGGATTTCATACGGTGCGTTTCTATCCACTGGAAAGCCTCATCACACCCTGATGGAAAGCTTGGCCAGGAAGTATTGCCTTCTATGTCGCTATCTATCGTTCGGCTTATTTTGACTCTATTCTTATATCTAATTGGACTCCAAACTCCAAGTCTCACATACTTGAAAGTACGATGATCCAGCCACTCATCAATGAGACTTTTCTCCAACCAAATCCTCTCAGACCAGTCCAAAACACGCTCCCAATATCATCCAGCACTATTCAACTTAGCATTCACCACATCTTCCAAAGCCGCCCATCCCTCTTCAACCGCAGCTATCTCGGGATCACCAAGATAGTGCGGCTCATCAAATGCATGCTTCGCACCCTTCGCGATGAACAATTTCGCAGGAGTTGGTCCTGTCCGCAGTCAATTTTCTTTTCTAAACAACAGCAAATCCTCATCAAAGTCTTAAAGAGCAGCCAATCGACTTACCAATAACCTTCGCCAAATTAACAGAAGCCAGCAACGGAACCGAACGATCCAAATCTCCATGCACCAAAACCGTCGGTCCATAATCACTCCAACTCGGATTTTCCAAATCCCTGTCCACATCCTCCATGAATCCCGCAAATACCTGTTCCTGTGCGAACCACGGCAGCAATCTCTGTCTCGCATGCGTGGGATGGCCTTCTTCCCTAGCAGGCAAGACGAAATCCGGATTGCGACTCAGATCAGGCAGCAGAGATTCTGGATGGAATGCAGCACGAGCGGGTGTACTTCCAACACTGACTGGCTCGTCAAGGAAATGCCCGATATCAGCTCGCAGGATCTTGGGTATTCTGGGATCTAATTTCCGCTTGAACATCTCGTCTGAAGTGGTCGTGACGCCGTAATAGCTGAGGATAGCTATCGGACGATGGTCTTTGAAATGGCCACAGAGGTATGCCAGATATCCGCCTTTACACATTATCAGTAACAGTTCAGGTCCTCTGATCCAGCCTGCGAGACTTACCAGCACTCTGTCCTACAACGATGATATTCTCAAACGTCAGGAACTTTTCTTCTGTGTTCGCGAGAATTCCCGGGAGATCTTCCCGAACAAAGGAATACGCATCCTTAATATCCTCCAACAGGTCCTTACCACGTGCCTGTGGCAATTTGCGATAATCGGTGCTGATCAAGGGCCAGTTGCGCTTGAGGGCTGATTGTATTATACTTGGACCGAGATGGGTGCGGTCGAATGCTACGAAGCCGCCGCCGTGGATGAAGAGGATGACGGGTGAGGTTGCAGTGTAGACTTTGCTGGTGTCCGAGGTCGGGGTGTAGATGTCAACTTTTAAGGAGAGTGGACCGATGGTCTTGAATGTGTGTGTGGTTTTCGTTGCCATGGTGAGGTTTTGATACCTGGGGTTGAGATAGGATATGGAGAAGAGCCTGGAGAGGAGGGGTTTTTATGGAGAGTTATTTGAGATGCATGTGTGGTGTTATTGGAGGATAACAGCGAACATTAGAGAAAAGAGGGGTGTTAGAGTTGCGACTAGCGATGGTTTGCGAAATACGGTTCTGATAACCATGTCCGGGAAAGCAATCGGATGATGGGAGGAGCGATGCCAAGCTCACGTGACACGACTCCTTCCGAAATAGGTACCTACATCCATTAAACAAGCCAACGACGAACAGACACTAATGCTACCTACTCTATCCCAAAAGCCAGTTTCTAAGCTTATCAAGCTCCTCGCCAACCCCAATCTCTATCGAACTAACAACCAATTCTCCCAAATACAGCATCACGTTTGTTACCCCTTTCACCCCTCGTCTGAAGCAGCTTCAAATGCTAGCCCCCAGGCAACGTCAACATACGACGCGCAACAAAAGGCAACTCGTGGCATGAGACGTGCAACAGATCGCCCAGACACTTTGTTTTCTGGCCAATGATGGCAGGGTGTGGCTGTGCTGTGACCCCACCTTTGGCTATTCTTGGCGTTGGGCAGCGAAGGCGGAAACCTAAAAGTCTTTTTGAGTTTGGGGGTTGAAAGCTTGGGAGTGGGAATAGCTTCATGTTTGGGTTTATTCATGAGGTGATGAGGAGGAGATTGGTGCGGTGTTGGCTTTGTGGTCTTTGGGCCTGGGATTGGGTGATGAGGGCTCGCTGGTGTTTTCCATGATTTTTGTCCTGTGGTGAGTTACCAGGTAAGAGTTTCCTGCCCCCACGCTCGGTTTTCTCCTTACATTTCTGGACCTTTCGTCACTCCCAAACGCCAAGCAAAACAACAAATCCATAAACCTCTATTCCTACTCCAGCACATTCTCTTCAACCAATTTTTCCATTTCTTCATTCTCTGTAACCTGACATTGCTCAAGTGACGAACCTTGGCAATTACTTCTCATATGTTTTGTTGCATTTCGAGAAAGGGTCGGGCCAGGAACTGCGCCGGCAGGGCCCGTACCCCGCATGAGATGGCCGGTCAGGGGACCTGTCTGGCGGGGGTTGCGTGGCCAAAGGATTTTGATATTGAGAAGGTGGCTATGTGTTGGACGAATCGTTTTCCATGCATGCACTTGGCCGATATTCATAAGGTGAATAGGAAGCGTCCAGGTTCAGATTTCTTGATGGGAATATTCGTTGCTTTTTGCTGTATTCTTGTCCTGCGATTTCGCTTAACAGCACCCTCCATATTTGAAGAGCCTTCAGCTGCGAGCACTCACTTACCAACAGCGTAGAAATGGATTCATAACCCCCATGGGATCTAAATGGCCATCGATTGCTGTATATTGACGGAGAGACCTGACCTTTCATTACTGCGAACCCTCTTCATTCATTTTTGAAAATAGAAAGCAAGAGAGAAGAAAAGAAAGTCGACGAATATCCGTCCCGATATGAAGAAAATTTCTGGAGAGCAAATTAACAGTGAAATGAAGAATGACAACAACGGAAGTTTTGAGTTCACAGTGCTTCTCTACGCGACCTTCCTGGCTCGGGGACATACCTTTCGTACTCCAAATGGCTGGTTTTACAAGAACAAGCTTTCCTCTTCTCCAAAACACTCCTCAAGAATTTCTTTGACCCCAACAACCACCCAAACCTCATTCTGGAGTTTTCTCAAATGACTAGCCTGTAAGATTTTCCAAGGAAGCGAAAGATACAAAATCATGAAAGCGACTGGCTACAATCAGTAGAAAGCTCCATATGGGTTCAAAACGCTTGCGAGAGGTGTCTAGTGTTCCAAAGCTGACTGCGGAGGAGAATTTTTGAAAAAACAACGACGCTCTTTCCCCCGTGTATATTCACCGAGTTGGTTATATCCTATTTAGAAGATAGTTGAATATGCACTAGATTCCAGCAACCAGCAACCAGCATCCAGAACTCGGGAAAGTGGGGATATTTGGTTTGAAGGAGATGGACTCAGGCGAATGCCAGAGAACGATGAAGAGAGAAATGGGTATATTGCTTACAGTAAATACACGACCTTCTGGTCTATACACAAAATCTGCCACCTATCATACATCATTTACAAGCCAGAGACTGAGCACAGTCCTCCTTCCCCACCATTTTCCCTTACCCTCTTCTAAAATCATACATCTGTTTAGGCCATCTCCAACCTCGTTCCTCGCCAACTGCCTCCTCAAACATAAACACCTTCTGTTCCGGCCAAAGTTTCATATCCTCCGCTTCAAAACCCGCCCTCTTCTCCAGCCCCAGCTCAAGTCCAGTGACTACAACACTGGCCCGCCCACCATTCTCAGCATGGCGTTCCTTCCAACTATACACCAGCCAATTTGCTTCATGTTCAGTCTTCGTATCCGTCTTCGCCAGCACAGTCCACTGTCCTAGTAGTCTCGTTTCCGGATATACCCTCTCGAATTCTTGCTCAGGGCTCTGTCCCTGTAATGGGTCGCTCAGCTTGCGGAACATGTTCTCCAGTTCTTCGGTATGTAGATTGAATCGGATGTGCCATTTACTTCGGAATTGATGTACGAATGGCTGGAGATGTATGTAGAATGGTTTATGCGCAGCTGCAAATTGGGTGAGGGCGGCTGTGTATCTCGCGTGGTTGTGGTAGGGGAGGTATCGGAACAGTCGTTGCTCGGTCCAGGACGCTGTAAGCTTTCCTTTGTTGTGGCCCCATTGTTTGCGCGCTCTATCTATCGGGTTGTGGTCGTCCTGGGGAGTGAGGAGAAGGCTGACGTATAGGCTTGTTGTGTCTGGTGGTGTGTGTGTAGGGTTGCGAAGACGGACGTGGAGTGGGTCTTTTACTTTGCGTTCGGGCTCGAAGTTTTCTTTGGGTAGAGATGCTGACAATGGATCTGGTTCATGCGGCGAGTAGCTATGAAAGGTGAGAGTAAAAGGAGGATCGTCGATATGTCTCGAATCGTTTATTTTTCGGATCTTGAATGGGAGGTTGTATGGCGCCGCTTTGTATTCTGTTTTCGAGATCTTTATCGGCATGTCTTTCCTAGACGCAGATGTGGTCAGCAATGCGCCAACAAACTTTCAACAGCTCAAGCAAGCTGGCAGAAATATGACTGTAGATTGGACCACAGCCGAAAAGAGTACTCACTTCTGCAGCGCATCAATCCTTTGCTTAGGTTGGTCAGCGTTCCAATATGTCGATTCGAAGCCCTGTCTCTTCGCAAGATGGTATGAGATCCTTAAAGGACCAACCCTATCGCTCGCCTCCTGAATAGGTTTGAAAGTAGGATATGTTGCACCCTCCAACGCCTTTGTATCCAAACCAGCTCTGCCAACTGGAACCACCCTCGGATCGACTGTAGATTTCTGTTTATCATCCTCGCGGGGCCGAGAGGCCTCTTGTCTAGCATTCTTCACATCATCAGCTGGCGCATCTTTCTCGAGGTCAGGTTTCTTCAAGAGGTGGGCTGGCTCGGGGCTAGGAAATGTGAGGCTCTTTTGAATTAGTGGCAATAGCCTCTTCAGAGATTTCGGTCCTGTTACAACATCTTTGTCGGCGGATGGAGCATCTTTCTTGAACCCATTTTGTAGAGTAATTCCTCGGTGGATGGGATGATCTTCCTCAGTAATCCTCCCTCTCCCGGGACGTGGGTAGATCTTTTTGAGGAAGTTTGGTCTGGGGCAGAACGTGGCATTTCTTTGTGAGAGTATGACAATGCGGCTCGACAGGTTTACTTTGGGCAGAGCGGGGGATTATTTTTCCGAGGTATCCACACCAGCCTGGCTGCATCATCCCTGCTTCTTGCATCTTGCACTCGCTTTTGTTTATTCGGCTAAATCCTCGTTAAGTTTTGGAAGTGGGATTTCTTGTTGCTATTTTCTTGATCCACCAGCTTGATCTTACTTATTTGAAGATGGTTATCTTCTTAAAGTGTATGGCATTCGAAGTAACTGAAGCTAACACTAATTTGAAGTACTTATTTACCGAGTTGGAGCATAGAACAATAGTATTTGTTTTTGCCAATAAATTAGAGGGTCGAAGTTTTAAGAAATTATCTCGGAACTGAATGTATGCCAGGGTACAGTTTCAAAGAACAGACAAGCAGCGACGTCCTCCTCCAAAATCGCAGCCACTTACCATATCTGTATTTACTAATATATTAAACAAAGAAAAATCCCTTCTTACTTCCTTCTCTCAAACGTACTCCTCTCCCCCAGCCACTTCCCAAAATCCTGCTACCAAGGTTCCAGCCTCTACACTCCTCAACATCAGCTTTGCACTCCTCTTCCTTAGAAGGTAAACATCATCCCAATTTCTCTCGCCACTAACTTATTCCCCTTCCCCAACATCTCAAAACTCCCACGCATATCATACACCAACATCTGCCTGCATCCCTTCTTCGCCTGCACGAACTTCGACTCATCACAGCCAACGAGATCGCCTTCCTTGAAACATCTCCGGCTCTAGAAACGCTTTGGCAGCGAATGACCGGACATACTGCGTGGAACTGCGCTGGAGAGGCTTAGAGCCAATTAGCCCAGTTGCAGATCACCTACTCGCGAATCTCTCACCCGTGGAATCCGGTATGGGGCTATCAATCAAAGAACGCCGTCAACCTCCGAATAGTTCACTGCATCTTCGAGCCCGCCTCAAGAGTCCTCTTCTTAAAATACTCCTCGATACGAAAACTTCGCAGCAAAATGCTCCACCTCCGTCGGTGTCTTGCAGTATCACTGGCCTCACTTCCCCACGATCCACACACGTAATTACACACAAACGACTGGCTCTATTCTTGACTGATTCGTCGATGAGGGGTTTAGCTTGATCTTTTTCTATGATTGAGAGTCGTGGCATGGTGACGCTGAAGACGAAGTGGATGTCTGAGTGGATTCCAAGATGCTGGTGGAATAGTAGGAAGAGCATAAGATGGACATTCTCTATTCGTTCGACCAGATCAGATACCGATTTTCCCCACCGTGAATGAGCATGCTTGCAGGTCGATGTGAGCCTTACTCCCCCACTCACGAATCGACCCGAGTTGCTGAACCGAGTAAACATCAGAAATGATGCTCGCCTTACGTCTTGGAAGGACTTTGCCGGCCTTCTGCCTTGACTTATGTAAAGGCACCGGTGGTAGGGTAAGCTGAGAAATCCAGGCAAGGTTACCAACGAAGTTTTGATGCTCGTACCGCCATACCGGCAGACGGGAGTTAGAGATGCTGGTGTTCAATGGAAGGAATGCTTTCCACCGACAGCTACGATTTCTATTACCTGTCGTTCATAGCGCAGATGGACATGGAACGTCTTTCAATCTCAAGAAGCAATCAATTCTTTTGAATGGCAGCCAAATCCGTAGACTTTTCACCAACTAGATCAGAATCCCCAACGCCATGCAGATATCATACGAGCCACCCAACCTTCACCCCTCACACCATATCAGACATGACGATTCATACAACTCCCCATAACCCATTACTCAAACATCATACCTCCCAGTTCTCCTCTTCTCGCCCCTTTTCAACTTCAACCAAACCGCCAAATCCTGGAACCCCATCGCGGGCCTATTAAGTGGACTTTCCGGTCCCGTATAAACCATCGCATCATACAGGAACGCGCCGAATGTACACCCCAGAAATGGAGCGACCATCGGGATCCAGAAATAGTAGTCACCTGCGCTCCAGACTTCTGTGCCATAGCCGAGGATGTAGGACATTAGGCGGGGGCCGAAGTCTCGCGCGAGGTTTATGGCGTAACCTGTTTCCCATCTGCGAGAGAGTGTTAGTTTCGAGTGAACATTCCAAGCGAAGAAGGTATTGAGAAAGGAAATCTAGACATACCCAAAACAAGCTCCCAATCCAAAGATCAAGAAGAACAATGCTAGCGGAAACATTTGCCCGGCCCCAGTTTTCCCCATCGCACCCGGATTCGAATCATCCTTCAGCGCAAAGATGACTAACATGAGTATCATACTTGCGATAAACTCGCTAAAGAACTGACTAGCTTTTGTCAGGAACGCTTGTGGATACGTGCAGAAGATGCCGGCGGTGGCCGTGCTGCTCGGCGGTACAGTACGAATGCCGTGGCCTTCAACTGAGTCGATTGCGCTGATGTAGTTGGCGTAGACAACACCTGAAGCGCAGAATGCGCCGAGAACTTGGGCCAGGAAGTAAATTGGGAAGCGTTTCCAAGGGAGTTTTCGGAAGAGACAAAAGCAGAATGTTATGGCAGGATTGAGAAACCCCCCAGAATCTCCAGCGACGTAAATTCCGAGCATGACGCCGAGACCCCAGCTATGAGTGTTGTTAGAATGCCGATTAAAGACATGACACAGCGGTGAACTTGAGCTTACCCCCAACTTATACTCTGATATGCCCCGAAACCATTCCCTCCGGGTGCTGTGGTCTGTCCGGTGCTAAGAAGCACTTGCGCTACACTGCCGTTTCCGAAGAGTATCATTACGAAAGTTCCCAGAAATTCGGCAAATGGCTCTCGGAATAATACTCGGATGGAACTCCATCTCAGGTGCTGATGTACATCATGGCCTTGAACTATAGGTGCTTCGGGAGACAGGCCGATCTTTGTACGGATCGTTGAAACGGTTTGATGACGCTCCAGATGCTCTTGTGTCCTATTGCTCTTAGTGCTCAAAGCTGAATTTGCTGTTGGGTGGTTGGTGAGGTGTGTGTTTGGCGGAGGTGGTGAGTGGGTAGGACTTCCGCGTTCTTCGCGGTGTTCGAAATGTCCATATCGAGGCGTATCCGAGGGTCTTCGGGTCGCTGGTGATGGACCGACTGTATCGGCTTGTCTCTCTAGGTGGTTCTCATATGCTTGATCAGAATTTTGGATTGCGCTGTCTGGATCTTTGAGACCTGGTCCGCTACCATATTGTCCTTCATTGCGATGCGAATGGGCCCAGTCCTTTGTCCGTGGACTTCCTGAGGATGAGTATGCTGTTCCGTCTGAGGACATGATAAGATGAATTCTGTATGAAGTTCAAGATCAAGCATTGCAGAATTTCGAGGGAAAAGCGACTAGGAAAGGAAATCTGAAGCTATGATTTCCAATAGCTCTAACTACGAAGTAAGGATTTATATGAAAAGCTGCGGTCGAGGGCGGCGCGTGCTCCAAACCCCGCCCGCCATGCCGTGCAACTATCGTCATCATTCAGATCCGGGGGCCCCTGGTAAAGACATGGCGTTGACGCTTGACTGATTTGGCGCAGGCGTCCAACGCCACTCCCGCGAGGCTCTCCAATGATCGGGCTCAGAAGATGTCGAAGGAGGAGATCGCGCTGGGTCGGCAGGTCGGAGGTCGGGAACGAGGCCGAAACACACGAAGGTTGTGTGGCCGGAGCATGGCTCCCTTTTGCGGTACAGCGAGAGATGACATCGACATCGACAATGACATCGGTCGGCAATGCGACGCGGAGAGATTACTCTCACACTTTTGCGTAAAAAGAGAACCATTTGGTTGTGAACATATACGGATGTTCCAACTCCGGATGCCCAACCATGCGAGAACATTAAATGCAAATCGATGACTTATCCATCTATTCATCCATGTATTCAACCGAGTTCGCACAATCCAAGGTGCATCCCTCGACCTGGACAGATCCTCGGTGCAGCGATGCGAGCGAATGAATGGAAGTCGTTGATGGACGGACTGACTGCCTCTAGACTCTTGGTGGGACGCATCTGGGGTAAAAGTGGAAAAGCGTGGTGACGTTCATCATCCTTGGCCCGCCCCATGGGGAAGGAACGAACTGAACTCCAGGAATCGGCGCCACTGACGACAACTTCGGGGATCGGCATCGGCTGCCGATAAGATAGGCGAGAAGACAGAGTGGGCCGGTCACATGACGCTTCAAACAACTTCTGTTTCGGTGACTGACGGCCATGAGTCCATTGACCGACAATCTTCGGCACATCCCCCCATCAACATCAACATCAACATCAACCCCTTGACTTTGAGCGACAGGTTTTTCTTTCGAGACAGCTGAAGCCTCCCTCTCATTTCGATGATGGCTTCACAAAACAACGGCGAGAATGATGGTCCTCGGATTGTACAATGGTTTATCGATACGCGTCCGCTCTGGCCCGTGAAGAAAGGCAATGCCCGGGATGAAGTCCAAGAGTTGAAAACAGTGGTCTGTATGCTTCCTCGAACCTTTCGATCGTCTCACTAACACATCTACTTAGGCATCAAGGGCACTCTCCCTTCTCACCGAAGCAGAACAAACATCTGTCCTCAAATACTACCATCTCAAAGACGCGAAAATGAGCCTAGTATCACACCTCCTCAAACATCTCATCATAACTAAATGCGGTATCCCTTGGTCCCGGAGCATCATCTCTCGAGACCCGAATGGGAAGCCATGCTTCAAATCCGATGTTGGAGACAATCACGTGATACTGGATTTCAATGTCAGCCATCAAGCAGGCATCGTGAGCTTGATTGCAGCTATTGGGTTCAAAGATGTGGCTGTGGGGACGGATATTGTTTGCGTGAACGAGAGACTGCAGCAAGATTACGCACATATCAATAAACACGGCTTCGACGATTGGGTTGATGTCCACGCCGATGTGCTGGCGGATTCGGAAGTCGCTTTCATGAAAGCAGCACCTGTCGATGACAAAACACGCGGAGTTGAAAGTGTCATCGAGAGACAACTGAGGAAGTTCTACGCGGTTTGGTGTCTGAGAGAAGCATATGTGAAGATGACAGGCGACGCACTTCTGGCGCCGTGGTTGAAAGAACTTGAGATTCTGGATGTCCAGGTGCCGAATGCGAAGAGTGGTGTTGATACGGCTTCATTGGAGGAAGGCGGGGTGGTGAGACAGTTTGCGAATTATTTTCAGGGAAAGGCGGTTAGGGATGTGAAGACTGAACTGACGGCATTCGGTAGGCATTATATGCTTGCCGGGTCGATACGGATTCCGAAAGAGCTCAAGGATTCGGATGTAAAACTTGGGAAGTGGATGCACTTGGACATTCAGAAGGATGTCCTTGATCTTGCGGAGGCTGCATCTTGAATTCACAACTTTGTCATGTTGGTCTGATTGGAGCGGACTCAAGAGATGTTCTTGAGGTTCCAATGGCAGGCTCTTGCAGTGCGCGATTGTGTCTTGTGCTCCTGCTCACTTGGATTGCCTGGTGGACATAAGACGGGGAGGGCTTGAGGATGCTTGAAGCTTATGGAGGCAAGGCTCCTTTCGAGCCTCGTATCACAGTTTCAAACGTCAGTCTTGTCCATTTAATGCTTGCCACTGATTGGTTCGTCCTGTCTAGCCTGACAAACTATTGCACAAGCATCGCCCCCTTTCCTGGGAGTAAACATTTCTGATGGGGAATAGTGGGCTCTCAAGTGCGGTGGGAAGGTATGTGACTATCCACTCTCTTCTTATAGTCAAGGCTTCCCCTCTACCACTCTCCCAAGTAAATCATCTTCACAACCAACCAACACAACCGCCATAGCAGACTACGCTTACAACTCCTCCTTTCGCTCCTGCTCCTGCTCAAGCGGAAGAATCTGCAAGCTATCAGTTGGTATGCGTATGCTGCGTTGGTGGGGGTGCTTACTTTAGAGGCGGAACGAGGGATATGTACACTGCTGAGCCAAAATTAATGTCTTCAGGAATGTCAAGTTGTCGTTTCTGCACTATCAATTTCTTCTTGGACGTCCGGAAGGAGCGAGAAGGATGGATCCATCTTGACCTTTATTCTTTGTTAGCTCCGAAAGCGCAATATCCAACAAAGAGACTTTTGCTAGACATGTTATGAACAAAGAAACAAAGAAACGATGATTCCAGATGCCTAGTTCTAAGACCTTAATTGAAGGAATAATCAAGTGAGGCTTAGATTTTTGATTTGAATCAAGTGTCGCGAATATGCATAAGCGAGAGCAAATCGGACAGGCAGAAAGTAAACACACGACCACGCCAATTAGTCATTAGAATACACCTTCACTGTCTTAGGTGCTCATCTGAGCTCAGTCTGGGACTTTCCGTGCCTTCCTAATTAGGAGTCCCAGATGGTCAGCTTCATGCACTAAGATCCGCCCCTCTGCAGGCGTACACACATTTCTACCTACTCTTGATATTCTCAAGATTCCATGATTGTTGAAGACTCCATGCCGCAGAATTTGGACGTGTTATAATGCTGGGTCACTTGGTAAAGCGTTTAGTTTTTGGTGCCATCGATAGCTACCAGGGTTTCTGGGGGCAGTCTGAACTAGTCCTGCTCAGTCGGTGATCTACTGGTAATTGAAACTGTTTTGTATAACAAAATGAGAAAGCCATCAACCACAATGTTTATGGTTCTAGGTGGTATCAGCCTGAAATCTTCACGGTCATGTACTGTACACTGCGTGATACACTGGCCAACTGGCTCGAAAGATAAAGATTGTACGGGTGATAAAGTGGCGAACACACGCAGAAATAGCACGAACGACCCGGGAGCCTTTGCTAAACTCGTCGTCATTCATCCCAGACTTGAGAGAAGCAGAGTGGGTTCGGTATCAAGATCAAAATTTTAAGCCCGAGAACTGAGAACGGCGCCGTACGGAATCAAAAATGGTTCCTCCTATGTAAACTGCAATTGAGGACGGTTCTAGATGCTTGGGGCACGCTATCTTGTTAGATATAAAGCAGTGCTTTCGCAAGCTGGACATTTGTGTCGCAAGGAGGAAAGGACAGTGCAGCCCTCGAGCATCTCAATATACAGGGAAAAAGGCTCATCATGAGAAATTGACCAAAACAACGAAATAAAAAGGGAGTATCTACGACTCATAGACGAATTTGTTTATCGCTTAGTCCAGCGCGGAAACGAGAATCTGTTACTCGTGCTAGGAGAAAAATGAGATGGTAGGAAAAATAAGCTTGTACTAACCGTTCCGGCGCGGGTCGAAGGCTTTCGCGGAGGGACTTATCAGGAATATGGAAGAACAACTCTTGCGTAGCAGATCTAGAGACGGGAACGGAATGCCGTCAGGAATTCTACTGCGGGTATCGGTTTGTAGATGCAAGGGGGGGGTTAGAATAAATTTGTTTTCGGACTGGACGATAATCACACGCCAACCCCTTTGTTCAGCATTCCTCACGCAACATGCACAAATCTATTTATCATATCCAATTGCCCATGACAGTTTGCACATCTCCACAGAATACATTCACCACGATGGCTTCCCATAATCTTGGCTTACTTGCAGTCCTCCCCCCGGAAATTCGATTACAGATCTGGGAAAACTTACGACCGAGTACCACTTCCCGAAACCGTCGAAGCACGTCACACGGAGGAGATTCACTTGGAGTGCTGCGAGCCTGTCGCCAATTGAGCCAAGAAATACTACCATACCTATACGACAAGGAGATTCTCGATATCCGTGTAGAGTCTCTTCGGTTCAAATGGCTCACAATCGAAAACGGACATGGTGCGACCTGGACCATCCCAAACGTTCGGGACATTCTTCATGATATATTTTCGAATGTACCCTATAGAAAACTGAAGCTAGTTAGGATCTCAATCACCGCACCCGAGACCCGAAAAAATGTTCAACTCATCAATCTATCAAATCATGTTCGCGATTTGGTTCGCCTGCTGGAGCAGACGGATGGGCTACCTAGTCTTGAGATTCATCTCAGAGACTCTTCGGTCGGAAAATGGGCTGAGACAGATGGAACGCCGGAAGATTCCCTACCTTCTGGCGACTTAGCTGGTGATACGGTTCCCTCCGACTACATGACAGTCCTCTTACCATTTTGTCGGTTAAGAAACGTTCCTCAAGTTCGCATCCATGTCCCTGAGTATATGATCTGCGAAGGAAACACCATCGACAACGCAGAAAAAGTTATGAAAAGAACCGGTACCTTCGGCTTCGTTTCGGGGAACTTAGACTTTTGGGATGATAACAATATCCAGCAAACGTTGGATGCCAAATTTAGTGATCTGGAGTATGAACTAGATGGTATAGCTGGAAAAGAAGCCAATATGATGCGATTGGAAAGATTCATGTTTTGGTATGCCGAAGACGGCACATCAAGTTATGTCAAAGAGTGGGAGCGGATGTTCCAAGAGCCATATGCGAAAATGTTCCAAGTCTATGACCTAGAATTTCGGCAAGACTGGCTATTGACATTGAACCCACTCTCAGCCCGTATGCAAGGGGTGCGGCTTCAACTTGAAATCCCTTCATTGAGCAGATCTTGGCTTTTCCCTCTCCGAAGCCGTTGGGATATGTCAAACTGCTATTGGTATTTCCAAAGAACCGAAGAATATCAAACTGGGGAATATTCTATGGGTGTGGAGGAGATGGAGGAAGCTGAACAGGACGAAGGTGCGATAGATAGACTGAGAACATGCTGGAGTCAAGTGGCATGGAAGGAATACCATAAAAACGGAATCGACCCTATGCCTTCGACTAGGAATATGGAATATAGGACCATTGAAGAAGAGATGCATGAAGCTCATCGATACGATACAATCACATTGCGGCTGCCACAACCTTGGGGAATGGAGAGGGTGAAGGGACAAAGTAGATTCATCGATTTCGAGTCAGGCGAAAGAACAAGAAGGGCACTCGAAAGGCTTATTGACGACAAGCTCCAGTACTCTTCAATTCAGGAACGCGGCAAAAATCTGGGCCTGAGATTGCAGAAGTTGTGGGACGAATTCCATTTGTAATGAGCGTTTCAATTTGCTCGACATAGTGGACCTGATTGTTTAATTCGGTAAATTTGTGGAGTTATCAAATTGGAAAATTGATGTCGATAAGCTTTTTGACCCTACTCGTACTGTGAACGCGGATACAATGACGAGAATGTACGTTATTTTCGCAGCTGAAGATGTTTTTCTGGTGGCTATAAACCTATGAGAGTCACATCGCTCTTTTATGTGACGGCTCCATCCTTTCAACTTCGACTGATCGTCCTCAATGACGGTAAAGTCACCACGATCTACCCTTGTCTCGCTACCTACTATTACAGTAAGGAAGGTGTAGTATTACTAGTCTTAATCAATAAGCATCTGGAGATGCATTTAGATAGATGTGCGATTGAATTCCGTTCGCCCGACAGCGAAAGCCACGCAATATTTCTTCGGCGTGCGATGCCTTTGATAACGGCACAGTTGTTCTTCTCGAGCTTTTGAATGTCGTTGTCGTTCAAGCTCAGGCGATACGAGTCGACTTCTTCTTAGCGACAGCACCAAGGGCGGTCTCGGAGGCAATCGTCTTCTTGGACTGATTGACACGACCTCCGGTAAAGAGAAGATTCCTGCTGTTTGGGTTGCCCATTGTGGTACAAATTTTTTGTTGCGGTTTCGAGGGATTGTCTTCAACATTGTTCGAAGTCGAAGTGATGCTGGTATGTAATGGAAGGTGTGTAAGTCGAAGTTGATCTGTATCTAAGGGAAGATGGTTAACTTCGACGTCGCCTGCGATGCTTGAGTAGACATTTTCAAGCCAGCTTCAACCACGCTAGCGACTGGTCACTCTCCGGGAGGCGATACGACAAATCACTCGGGCAACCCGGCCAACAAGTAAAGGATTTGTCGCATTTGTGGCAATCGTTCCACTAAGCGTGGGGTTGACGGGCGTCTACTGAGTCTCCAAAAGTATAACTCGGATCAGGTCTGAGCCCAGACATGATACGACCATTCTAGCTCTTCCTAATTTCTGCTACTAAGTCGTTAGACTTCACAACCATGACATCGTCATAGCATGTCAACTCAAAGGTGGTGAAATATACGATCGCTTACCAATATCTATAAAATTCTTGTTAGCTTAAGGTCGGTTTGTAAGGCTTTGTACATACCAGCCCACCAATCAAAACAAGGCTAACTCAGAGCATTGTCATCTTACACAGAGCTTGGAAACTAGTGGGACTACTAACGATTTCATCTCTAGGTGAATCTACGCCAGGGACAAGTTTGGGTCGGCCAGGAAGTGAATCAAAGAGCAAGACGGCTCCTGGTATCTGATTTTTATATCCAAACGGTAGGTTTGATGCAACAGCTGACCCGCTGTCACTTTCAAGGATCCGCAGTGATGAACATTCAATCTACGTGTCACTCGTTAGACACAAACACCTCAAGTCCAACCCATATTCACGTATATACCTGTCTCGTGTCGTGTCAATAGTTGCGAACAGGAGAGCCTTGCAAACAGAGCATCCACGGAATCAGCGAGATGTTGTCACTTAGATCTGTTAGTCTATGGTAATAGCAGAAACAGGCTCTTTCTCTCTATTCAGTCATCAGATTGCTCGCTCAAAAAATAAATCTTGAAAATGACCACAAGCCCGCTCTCATATCATGCCTTTTTGGCACCCTCCTTAAGGCTGACAATTCTGTTCATGACAATGTTGTCATCAGTAGTGTCGCGATCCAGGCAGAAGTATGCAACCCGCATTCCTTGGAATCGGACAGTCTCGGGTCGAGTCTCCCCAGGGGATATGTCATGCTCCCCTTCCAGGTTTGGCCAAGGTGCTCGTCGCTTAATTTCGGCAAAACCCGTTTCAACCATAGCATTGGGATAGATCTCCTCTGATGTCGGGTTGACAACAGCCAGAAAACCGTCCGGATGCGAGTCGGGATTGTCAGAGTGGAAAAGGGGGTTGAAAACTCGGACCGTGACATTGACGGGGCTATTCTGAGAAGGACAGTCTGCAATCCAGTGGATATAGCTATTTCAAGTCAGCATAAAGAAAATTTATCACTTAATGATCGCCTGATGCGACCTCTACTGCAATGCGGAAATGGAGATAGAACTTACGTCTTAGGCTTTTTGAACGCAGTCCCTTCTTCAGGCTTTTCGTAGTGAGCACGCACTAATTTCACCAGACCAGTTGTCGGGTCTGTCTCGAATCCAGTAGCAGTGATGGGAAACGGTACTTTCAATAGTCCAACAGAACCTCCAGGCGCAAGCCGAAAAAAGTCCTTTGAGGCCGTTTCGCGGAAATCGCTTCGATCGATGTAAACGGTCTTTGTGAAAGGGACAGTATGAACCTAGTGCAAGTGATATTGTTAGCTAAGGTTGAGAGGAGAGCAGGATACATACCCCAAAGGCAGGATCCTTGGAAAATGGCAATTCCACCATCTCAATATAATCCTCAGCCAGGTTCTCGATGACCACTGGAATAGGATCGAGCACGAGCATAAGACGAGGCACAGTGTTTTCTAGATATCGGCGGACAACTTGCTCGAATCTCTTTATGTCAATCGTAGTTTCGGCCTTGGTTACGCCAAGCTCATTGACAAATGTCAAGATCGACCCCGGAGGAACACCGCGACGACGTAATGCAATAAGAGTGTAGAGACGAGGGTCATCCCAATCCCGGACGCAGCCATTCTCGATGAGGCTGATAATCTTGCGCTTGGAAAGAACAGTGCCAGATACATTGAGTCGACCGAATCTTTAAATAGTGTTAGCTGGAGTGAATTCGATTGAATTTGTATGAGAGGGCCAAGGAAATACATGACTTTCTTCGAACGAGGCGACTAGAGAATTGACCAGACTCAAGGGATTAAAGGGAGGATGAAGTGGCAGCCGTTTGGGAAAAATTAATCCGATTCCACCGAGATAAAGACTCACTCTCGCTGCATCGGCTTATAGACCTCGACTTCGTCACAAAGCCATTCATATGAAACCCTCGAAAGTTCAAATTCCGTGGTGCATAGCGAATGTGTAATACCTTCGAAGCTATCGCATAAGCAATGAGTGAAGTCGTATGTAGGATAGATCTTCCATTTATCACCAGTGCGATAGTGCCTCACTGGCTTTTCTTCAGAATCGAGAACTCGATAGGCGGCCAAATCCCACATTTGTGGATTACCGTCTTCCAGGTTCTGCTTCATACGCAAGACAGCTTCCTGCGGCTTGTATTTACCATCTCGCATGGCTCTGAATTCGGTCAAAGATTCGGAAGGAGGTCGATTTCTGTGTGGGCAGGCGTATCTAGGTCTGTTTTTGCCCCCGCCGCGCTGGGCAACAACTTCGGCTTCTGTACCTGGTCTTAGACCGTGGCATCAAACTAGGACCGAAGAATTATGACAAAGTTTGCTCCCCATCAAGAAACTTACTAGTACAATGGCAGACATAAGCGCCGTCCCTCTTGATCAGATCTTCCGCCAACTCGTAAAGTTGGTCAAAATTGTCGCTAGAATGAGTAATCTTGATCGGTTTGAAGCCTAACCAACTCACCATTTCCTCGATGGCAGCGAAATACCTTTCTTCCTCGCCAGCAGGATTTGTATCATCAAAGCGTAGAAAGCAATCTCCGCCGTGGAACCTTGCAAACCCAAAATTAATCATTATGGCTTTACTGTGTCCCAAATGAAGAACTCCATTAGGCTCTGGTGGGAAACGGGTCACAACCTTATTGACACCATTTTGACCAACGGGTCTCTCGCCATAGACATCAGCAAGGAATCCGCCCCTGAACATCGAGTCTGGGTCAATTGGGGCGTCTTTCGCTGGCGGTGGATTCTTGGGCTTTGGCGGGGTCGGCCCCTTTGTAGGTTTGGGAGCTTTTGGTGGTCTTTCTTTCCTCGAATTCGGCTTGGACACAGCAGGATTTTTAGGATGGTGGGCAATACTCTTGATCGCCGCGCTATCTACTGCTTCGCTGGACTCCTTGTTGCCTTCCATGGCCGGTGTGGTGATGTTGATGTTATTGTTGGTGTTCTGATTGAATGTTTCGTGAGTCAACCTTTTTTCTCATCGCCCGCGCACACCAAGCCATTTGAAGACGTGGGGGTTTTGTTTACCCGAGCCCCATTCACTTGAGAAAACCGGCCCCCTCCCAACCATCTTCTATTTCCGCCACCGACGTACAAATGTAACATCGTAACGCTCAAAAGTCTTCGCAGATATGTCAAAACCATCGCATGCAGCAGGGCCTTACGCCGATACAAAATTTATAAGTGTGTCATGCCTTCCAGATTGCACATGCATGGACATCGAATATGTTAAAAGCTTGTTGAAGCTGGTGCTGGGTCAATTGCGAATGTCAAACAGAATCGCCCTGACAATTATCTTATTCACTCAAGCCTCCATGGACAAGCTTCTGCTGAGACTACCCACGCCAATACATTACCAATTGCCCCAGAACCGCCGACCAACTATGTCTTGACCTCTCATCCTCATCCGGAAATAACACACCTTAATCTCACCATCTCGTCACTATCGTCCGTTACGCACTCACCATATTCACGCATAAATCCCTACATTGACATCAGGTCCAATTCTCAAGCCCAAAGTAGCCCGTAAAGCAGGAAATGGCATGGTTGGATGGATAAATGCAATGCAGGGACTTCACATTGTATGTAAATATATGCAGGTACGACGCATAAATATATTACGCTCTGTATTATGTGAGATTTGCACAGTCACTCAAAACGAAACGGAAGCTTGATTGTTTGGTATGGAGGCTATTTGGCTCGCCAATGGTACGTGAGGATGAAAACTGGGAAGGGAGAGAGATGGCTTATTCAGAGATGAGACCCTATGGGGGATGAAGTAGGACAGCATTGTGTGTTGTGGTGTGCTGGCTTCCGGAGAATTGGTGTTACCAATGGACGGATATTTGTGGAAATAGGATAGATGAGGTGAGGTGAGGGGTGCGAAGCCAGTATATGTAGAATCTGGGCCCGTTCCAAGATTTTGCGTTCTGATGATTCTCTTCTCTTGACTGAGTGAGAGACATCGGACACAATACACTCGTTTTTGTTCGTCGCCGATTCCGTTCGTTTTGCAAAATTTCATTCTCGGCATTCATCCTCGCTTCACCTACCTCACTAGCAACAACACTTCACTCTATCAACCTCAACCCTCGACAGCCCATAGTTTTTCTTCAGAATGCGGGCCCCTGCACTCGCCTTCATTCTTTACAGCACTAGCATCGTGCACGCAACCTGGATCCCTTGGAAGACCAGCACCACCTCTGACTGCGTAGACGAGCCAACTTCCATCCCAGCACCTGTCGGGACCCCCTGCGAAACCACAACAATGACTCCTAAATGGCACACTTACCCCCCAACAAAGACACCATGGACAACGCTTTCCACAAAGATAATCCCTCTCCCAGTCTCCTCGTGGACATATTCCTTCACGATCCCTGTGCCAGGACACACTACCACACCTGCATTACCTGCTCCCCCACCAACCCCACCATACTCAACTACATCGCCATCATTGTCGGTGGCGATTGGTACGCCGGTTTCGTTGCTGCCTAGTCACTCGATGCCAACTCCAACCACAACTAATGGTGCAATTATCATCCCTCCTATTTCTGTTGGTATTCCGGAGACCACAAGCATGGAAGTGCCCCCTAATGCTACAAACACTACGCCAACGAAGACTACATTTAGCGTGTCGCTTGGAAATACCACTGCTAGCCCAACGCCGCCTAAGCAAGTCTCTGGGGCGGGGAGAATGGGCCCTGAAGTTGTGGTTGCGGTACTTGTTGGGCTTGCTGCCGTGATGGCCAGTCTATAAGGGAGCTTTTCGAGGAGATGGATGGGCAGACCAGAGGAAGGAATTTCTTTAAGTTGCAAAAAGAAACGGAAGAAAATTGTATTCATGGTGACGGATGAGGACGTTCTCTTAGATGTTCAGGGGTATTGATTTCCTTGTTGTATCAAGAGGTGGGCAACTTGCTATGCGAATGTAATGTGGGGGATGGTAATGGGGGTTCAGCCATTTAGCAGAATCACTTGATCTGAAGGAATCTCTCCCTCGATTTCCGCAAATTGAACATTGAATGACTATCCCTTCCACTCCTAAATCGAGTCTTTAATCATGAACGATTAAGGGAGTGGATAAAGCTCATACTCGATATTCTGACTGGTCGAATGTCATATAAATGAGTTGATACATGTCCATTTGCATGTAATACAATCCACCCTTCTCACGAAACGCAAAAGTTTTGAGTTGGGGGTGGAGGGGATAATGACCAAAATGGACTTATAATGCTATTGGGACTTTGAAGTATGGTGTAACCCCCGCTTTAATTGTCTAGCTCTGTCGATGATACACCTGCTGCTCTTACGGTTCACTGGAACTTATAAGAGATCAAGCCAATTAGAGGAAGCGTTTTCTAGAATTTGATCGCCGGATTGGACGTATGATTTTGAGGTAACAGGCCTTGAAAGACAAAAGCAACAATATCCTGAAAAGACGCTGGACAATTACGCCGGGGAGGGGACCATAAGGACGGGTTCTGTAAAAGCCTAGAAGTCTATTTGTACTTTTCTAATTCGTTACTTGCTCCCAGCTTGGAAAAATCTAAGACTTGTCGGGGAATCCAAAATCAACACCAAATGCTGGGTACACATATCTGACAACCTTGCCAGACTTAGTGAGACCGATCGCGTAGTCGTCGAGAGTCTTCATGTCGGCAGCATCAAGCTTAACCAGATCCCTGTTCGCCTTTATTCTGTCGGGGTTGACAGACTTCGCAAGGACAGAGCTTCCTCTCGCGACTGCAAACATCGATGATTAGCATTCGGTCTTCATCCGTTTCAAAGAATACTTACTGTGATAGCTCAGCAGGACAGCCGCAGGTGTAATGCCCCTCTTCTCTGCAACCTGCAAGATAGGCTTCTCCTTCATCATCGGACTACCCGAGCTTCCCAACGGACTGTATGCTGTGATATGAATACCCTTCTCTTTGCAGAAATCGACAATCTCCTGTTGCGGTAGCGAAGGGTGGTTCTCGATTTGGTTGACGGCTGGGACGATCTTAGCTTCAGGGAGGAGCTGTTCGAGGTACTTGACGGAGTAGTTCGCAACGCCGATAGCCTTGACCTTGCCGGTCGCAACCAACTTCTCCATTTCCTTCCATGTCTGTGTGTGTTTCCACTCGGGAACGAGATCGCGGGAGCCGTCAGGGTGCTTAGGGAATTTGTCGTCGTTACCTGTGTACGAAGGGACAAAAAGTTAGATTTTTCTGGTTTTTGGCGGGGTAAAGTGGGATGGATGGAGGGGTAATTTCAGTAATGTACCTTTTGGGTTCATGGCGACGGGCCAATGTACCAGATATAGATCAACGTAGTCAAGCCCCAGACTCTTCAAACTCTTATCCAGGGCTTCCTCGACGCGGGAGTGATAGGTGCACCATAGCTTTGTGGTGATGAAGATATCCTCTCGCTTTACGCCGTTTGCGAATGCCTCCTTGAGCCCCTCACCCACCTCGTCCTCGTTGCCATAGCAGTACGCTGCTTTAATTAGCAATTAGATGCACAGCAAGAAGAAGAAACACATACCACAATCAACGTGTGTGTATCCATTGGACAGGGCATATGAAACAGCCTTCTTGACCTCACCAGGGCCAGATTGCCAGGTTCCCAGACCCAAGGCTGGGATCTCAGCACCAGTATTGAGCTTAAACTTGGTGTCTGCCATTTTAATATCCTTTCGAGAGTGCTGTGTGATATGATTTGTGTTTGGATGAAGGAAGAAGAAAAAGTTGAATTGTGCAAATACTTATTTATAGGGGACTGGGGTCATGTATAGTTTTATGCCGTTACTTTACCCGTACACCGAGCCAGATTCTTGTGTGCATGTGCGTCACAGCAGACAGCTCAGGATGATGTTGTGCTTAAATTGTCCGTCGCCCGCTGTAATGATGGCCCGAATCCCTTGGTGAGGCCTTTGGCGGGGTCCTTTTCCGTAATGGGACTTGGCGGAGGGGCTAGACTCTCACATGATCTGTCCAATGACTCGTGATGTGGTAGAAAGTGAAGGACGGCGCTGGAAATATTCGTGGTAGTTCGCTGTAAAGCGAACCGGTAAAAGACAATAGGCCAGGGATAAAAACAACAGAATTGAGGAACTTGGATTCTGGCCCCTTGGAAGTTTCCCCTCTGTTTGCCAAGCAATTTAGCGAGGCGTACTGTGCCTGCCGCTATTCTGCGGAAACAACAAAGTGAGGTAAGATTTGCGGAGTGCAGGTCCGATATTCTCGACTTGTTTCTGCGCATTGTTAAAACCTTCTGCCCTCTTATCCTGAGAAAGCCGTGCCGAGGACTACTCCCGGCGGCATCGACATATTCTTTCCGGAATAAACTTCCGAATATCAGATAGACAATAACACAAAACCTGTCTGGCATCAAGTGAATACACTGAAAGTCTGCCTTGATAGGTTATGATGTCAATGCGAGGGGGCCCAGATTTGTGACCGGCGCGAGTCGGGAAACCCAAAATGGCCCTGACCTTTAGTTGGTTATGTAAAGTATTGAAAAGCCCTCTGAATAAATCAAGTCCCAATGAACAGGCCTGCTTCTTTGCCTTCATTTGCCTGGCTTTTACAGACTTCAATGTCCTGAGACAAATTAGAGAACTCTTCTTATGTAATATTAAAGTCGATTGACATTCGTACTACGAACCCTCGCCAGACATAAGCTGAGTCCGCCTTGATGCTGAGATTGCATATGCTATATTTCATTAAATATCGAAAGGCTGATATTCCGCCTAGTCGTTTGGCTACCGTGATGGCCTGTATAGTGAACTGGATAAAAGAACATCAACCTGCTCTGTTGAGAGCTGAGTCTCAAAAGTGACTCTCACAAGTTATCGTTTTATAAGGTTAAACAGAAGATCATGTTCTGCATTTCAAGAATATCCAAGTTTATTTATCCACATCTGATTTATGGAATGGTCAGTTGTTGCCTAGGCGTTGGAGCGACCTGGGCTTCACTTCTAATATTGGCAAGACCTTTTCAATTGATCCAAAACGTCGCTGAACTGTTCTAGCGGTCTCATTGGCGTTCTGAGGATCACTACCGAAGAAAGACACGCACGAGCACCACCATTCAAACAATTCTGCTCCTAGCCACTGCGCTCGCCAATCATTTACGATGTCAAGTTTGAAGTGCTGGGTTCATCGCGGAGCTTGATTCGATCTTGCCTGGAAGTCTGAATGGTATTGATTAATCAGATGATAGTGATTGTGCCTTGAAGAACTGCGATGGTGCTGGCAATCAGAGACACACTGAATCCATGAATCCATGACAACTCAAGCTCTCGGCTTCCTAGTTCAAGAAGTGCACGAATATAACAAGGAGCAATGAGAATTTTGGTAGTCGTGAAATCATATCAACTGCAAGAAGATTTGGTGAAGTGGAGCTCGAAAACTCGCAAGCGGGAGCTCTTGACACTTTGAAGATCATACCAGCACTGCGTTCCATCTCGTGCCTTCATCGACAAAGTATATTTCGCGGTACCAAAGGGATAATAACAGCCCCCTCCGCCCTGCTAAAGCATTAAGGTTTGTTTCCCTAATACAAGAAATAAAGCGGGCCAACCTAGCAGGGACAGCAGCCTTGTCTCTCCAAGCTAGTCCGATTCACCCTCTGGAGTGTCTAGAAGCGCTCGATTGGAACGAGACTTATGGTACTATTTCATTCATTTCATTTCAGACGTGTGGCCACTTTCAAATTGGTCACTTCTATGTCTTTTGAAGCAGCAAGCAGAGAGAAGAATTCAAACCTCGATCGCTTGATGTTGATCAAGTCCGCTTCGAGGCACAGCAGGGCCAGGCTCACAGCCAGTGCGAGGATCGAAATTTTTGAAATCAGAAATGATATCGTTATCATACATAACAAATTGTTCTTGGATCGTAACAACTAACTGTCATGTCAACTTCCTCGCAAGGCTATTGCAATCACTAAAGCTGTGGGCCGGAACAAAATTTCTCTAATATATTCTATAAATAGCAGGAGACAGCTCCCAACTTGGATATATACAGGTCTAAATGCTAACAATTTATGGATAAAATCCTCGCTCTAGTCTCTCCTGTTATTCACTAATGCCAACTTCTAGACTTCTAGACATGGTGTTAATGGATATGCTGTACCCAGCGACAAGATAACTCGATTGTCATTTCTTCGGTTCACAAGATTCACGTCATGATATCTAGACACTCGAAGCTTATCGGAAATCCGAAGATGAAAAGATTCTTCGGAAGAAGCTGAGCGGTGGCAAAGGCCACTCACCTGGTTGCCATCACGCAATGATGCGACTTCATTCAGTCAAGCCTTCCCTCCTACAAATTAACATTCTCGATTTCTTTCCGGGAAACATGGACCGCCTCACCACACCACAGTTTACCATCCTGCCAAACTTCTCAAGCTTTTCAACCTCTCAGAGTCTAAGATCAATATGAGACTCACTACATTCTATCTACTCACTCATCCAACTACCGCAGCGCTCTGCATACTTACGCAGCATGATCCGCACAAAGCTCTTGCTTCTCGTCAGCAGCCAGCACCCTACAGAACATGGACCAGGACTCTTCGCTCCGAGCCAACTTGTGAAACGCAAGATTGTTTAGCAGAGAGATATGTAAAGGCTCTAAGGCTTTGGGGATTGGTGCTATTGCCGGAATAGCTCTCGGTGTCGTATTCGTCATCGGAGGGATTATTGCTTGTGCGATCTGCGGAGGTAGCGAGTGCGCGGATGGAGATCCAAACAAATCGAAAGCCACTGCCGCTGGGCGTAGAAGCCTTGGAAGATGTTTCATTGTGGACAAAGAAACTGTTGGTGGCAAACATTTCCATGTTCGAGCCAAAAATAGAAAGTGTCGGTGCAGTGGCACGAAATGAAAACAAAGCTATGTTCGCGCTGCTGTAAGTTCTCAAAGTCCTTTATTCTCTTGCTTGCTTCGTGTGTGCAAGTCGCAATCGCACAGCCACATATGTTTGACTTCTTTGTCGTCATTTTCTTCCCTGACAACACACCCCTAGTACAACGTGAATGTGTTTGTTTTTTGGACGACGTGTACTAGCGGGGATGCCTCAAGCGAGGTCTTTGATGACTTCTTCGACGAGCTTGCATCTCCTTCCTTCTTTATCTCGAACCTATAATATTCCTCGACTCGAAGTTCCAGCCAGAATCTTCGACGCCCTTCTACCGTCGATCTACCCTCAAACACAAACATCTGAATCCCAACCCGTCAAAATGAAGCCCACGATCCTCACCTTCCTCACCCTGCACACCACCACGACCTTGTCTCTTGTCATCCCCGCCATCCTCCCAGATGCCAGTTCTCTCCCCGATATCGCCAAAAAGAATCCCGCCGGTCTGAGACTCGGTTGCGTCTCCGCGATCGCCATCGGCATTCTCTTCGGATCTCTTTTCCTCGTCTGGGCTGGCCTCCTCCTATATCATTCTGCGATTGCCCTGCTTCGTTATTCCCGCGGAAAGTACGGAGACCACAAAGTCGAGGACCCCAAACTTGAAATCGCGGTGAAGGACAAGAATCCGAAGAAAAAGGAACAGCCGCCTTGGTACTCCGGCTGGGGGTCCACTGTACTGGGTACCCTTTTTGGCTTGATCTTTTTGTTGTGGGGGCTCTTTTTCGTGTATAATATGATTGCTGCTGTTCAGATTCTGGGAACTATATGAGAGAATGGGGTATGACTAGAGTTGTAGACAGCGGCTCGGGATATTCGATCGTCGAGAGCGTGGCTAGTTGGAAAAGCGTTGCTGGGTATTAATAGATGTGTTACTTCAGCGCCCAACACTGATTCTGATTACTTGATTAACGTCTCTCCCAGTGTAATGAGACGTACCCTGTAGCGAGACAAATCCTAGGTATTTCAAGTTCAAGTAACTTTAAATCTGCGGATGTGTTACAATTTTTATTCATATTCATTTCAGTGAATTACATACCTCCCCCGAACACTCTTAACCTATTAATTTCTAAAATTATTATCACGTCGTTGCCGTTATTTTGAATTTACAGAGAGCCTTAATTTACACTATAATACAACCTCTCGACTTGTGACACTACTAGTAAGCTTTTTTCACTTATAAATACATAAAACGATTAGATATGGATCTCCGAATCTGATCACGATGTTAAAAGATATTCTCAGTATTGTGGCGGCTAGAGCGCGTTATGTCATACGGCGTTGTTATATAGGCTGATACCTCCTCTAATTAAGCGAAGAAGGATTGTGGTCATTGGCGGTGTGGTTATAGTAACCTCGGTAGAATTCTAATAACATTTGTGGCTGCCGTACTTTGCCGGAAAATTCTTGTTTCTCGACATCCTCCGATTAAGTTAAAGCACAAGTGACCGTCTTGTGCGGAGCCAATAATCCCCTCCCGAGAAATGCTTCTACGTCACAAACCTCCAACTCGTTACTTCCGGCTTTCACTTCTTCTCTCTTTGCGCTCTACCTAGAACAAACCTCTTCGACTTTTGGCCAAAGCCTCCCAAGGGAATCCGCTCCTTCTGCCAGTAACGGCAACAACTGTGGCCTCAAGACGCTCTGGAAAAACGTTGAAAATCACTTGCTATAAGTATGAGGGACATCAAAACAGAGATTATTAACACAACGAAGCAAATCGGCGATCTAGTCGACTGGCTCATCTTGCGCCATTCACCACCGGAGCCGTACCAGCCAACCATATACATCGATCTCGAAGGCGTAAACCTCTGCCGTGAGGGCTCACTCTCCATCCTGACCCTTTTGATCGATACAGGTATTCCGACCAGAAGCGTCTGTCTTATCGATGTATATTCCCTAGGTTCACAAGCGTTCAACACCATCGGCATCAAAGGGAAGACGCTAAAGGATATCCTTCAAGACGAAAAAATCCCAAAGGTCTTTTTCGACGCTCGTAACGATTCGGATGCCTTATTTGCACATTTTGGCGTGGCATTACAAGGGGTGGAGGATGTTCAGCTTATGGAGAGCGCTTCGAGGACGACCACAAGTTCCAGAAAGTATTTGAACGGTCTAGCCAAGTGTATTGAACAAGGTGTACTGTATGGCAGAGAACTAACAAGCTGGAAGCTGGCGAAAGAGAACGGGGCGCGATTGTTCAAGCCCGAACTTGGCGGTTCCTACAAAGTTTTCGAACAGCGCCCAATCCCCAATGAAATCATCTCTTACTGTATTGGCGATGTCCAGTATCTCCCTGAGTTGTGGAGTAGATTCTGGTTGAGGGCCTATCGGTGGCGAGACCTGGTTAATGAAGAAACCAAGAAGCGCGTCGAGGCGTCTCAGAAACCAGAGTACCAACCCCACGGCTCAGATAGGACGTTAGCTCCGTGGAGCCAAGACCAGAACAGGACTTTGGATGAATGGAATTACGTCCCTCCTCGTGAAGACTTTAATGAAGACGACGGTTGGGACGACGGTCCGACCAGCTGTAGGGACATCATCAACAGTTGCGACTACGACTTATACTATTCCGACTAAGCTATTAATGACCTTATTGAGCACAGAATCTGCAAGGGTCGCAAGAGTGCCGAGAGGAGCACGGTATCAGCACGCCAGGCTGCGATGACCTAGCAAAGACGTTGAGCGCGGCTCAGATGATAACAATGTGGCAAGACGGCGGCGTGCACGGCGACGAGGGGCAACCCAAGATACATAACAGGGGCACAGCGATGGCGGGAAAGGGCCATGGCAGGGTATAATGGGAGAAACATTGTAGAACAAGCACAGCAGGGACCTCAAAGGTCAGTACAACTCATTGTATCAGAAACCGACGCCGATTAACATTAACTCTATATAGCAACAAGTCTCGAAGCCAGCCCGAGCTTGACTCTCTATGAAAACAATTTATGGCGATCTCCTCTGTTAATTCATCCACGCTACTCTTCTTTCTGATGGCTTCAGAACGCACCAGACGGAGAGACCGAGGGAGGCATTAAGAATGGGAGAATACTCAGGCTTCGACTGATGGGAGACGGCTCCAGGATAATTGAACCAACATTGTTTAATGATGCTTCAAAACAATTGATATGAAGAAATGCAGAGCAAAATTGTTAGGCGTAGCTTGGAAATCTGGTATAGAGGCAGAGAGCATATCACACTTATCAAGAGAAACTAAATCTAGACCATCCATCAGTATTCCACAGCCACTTCTCAAGTTTCTCTCCGAATAACCCTCGAGGAGCCTCCCAGCTGTCGTCCCAACAACTGAAGCTCCTACCGTACAGGGGGTAGTCCACAGGTTGCTGAGCGTAATGCTTGAAGGTGATCGTCGTTGGGTTATCATCACCCGAAAGCATCTTGCGAGCGGCATAGGCTCTCTCTGCGAAGACCTTGGCTCGGGCCTTGTCCCCGACCACTGCTGCGATCTGGAAGGCAGTAAAATACGCCCGCGCAATTCTTATGTCACAAATTCCCTCCTCTTTTAGTAACTCGAATAACCGATGTACCTGGCTGAGAGAATTGGCAGGGCGCTCAAGAACCTGGCTCAGGTCGGTAGCAGTACCCTCATCCTCTTCGATAGACCGGATCTGATCTAACCTATAATCACTACCAGCGCGTGCAAGCAGTGGTAGGGAGCAGAGCTCGCAGACACAGGAAAAGGAGAACGTATTCATCAGGTGGCGTTGGCGGTCCATGAAACCCGGCGAGACGCCGCTTATATACGAGATAGTGATCTCACAATCAGCCTCGATATCGCGCAAGGCGTGTACGGTCAGATGGCGGAGGTCGTCATTCCATACATGCTGCGCGTTGGGTTGGCACGAGTGGTTGATGCGTGACGCTTCGAGGAACAGTCCGCCGTTATTGCTACCGCCAAGCGGCAACATATTCGTTATGACAATGCCCAGGATGGGGCTGTACTTGCGTCCCTGGCTATTGAGGAGCGCGAAGAAGGCCCGCTGTTGGTCTTTCGTGAGGCTCCTAACTTCTCGCAAAACCATGATCTCTGCGGAATCGGTGTCTTCGGCAGAACCTGGCATTTTGAAGAGCGGCATCTCCAGCAGTATACGTGTACCTTTAGGGATCTTAGAAGTGGCGACGAAGGCTAGTCCTTTGTCCGTGATGGATTTGACCGTGTATAGTCTGTCGCGGCTATTTGGCGCGTCAGCCATCCTGTCCGTCCCATCGTCACATTGCTGCACCTCGGCCTGCATATTTGATTCTTCCAGCTCCCGCTCCCGCTCCTCTGTTTCCTCCTTGTACTCTCCTATTATCTTTCGTGCCGCGTGAATCTCACGCCAATTGTAGCAGCCGAAATGGCTGATATGCGGGCCAAGTTCGTTCATCTCATGCCAAAAGTAAACCCGGTCCCCCAGCCGCTGCTTCGCGATCTTGTACACTCCGCGGATATACGGCTCAGCGAGTGACCTGCCGCTGACCTTGGAGCTGAATCGCAGGAAGTGGTCACATCGGCGCGGTAAGTGTGGATGTTCGCCAACCTCGAACTCAATATACGATTCCTCCGACTCAGCGTTCACGCGCACGACGCTCTCACCCTTACCCTGTTCTGCGCCATCACCGTCTCGCGGCCCGTACGTGTCGAGCACCTTCCGCAGAAAGAGGTCGTACTGCTCTTGGCTTGCTTTCGTGCGCTCCAGAGGAGGATAGATATCAAAGCCACAGTCGATACCCATTTCGCATGGTTTAGAAAATGACGTTGGGGACTGAGGATCTCAGCTTTGAAATACAGCTCGCGTCTCAACTAAATACGCCACGCACGTGACTAGGCCGCAGAACCGAGGTCAAATGGAATGTAAGAGCGAATTTTGTCTCGGCTAATGTAGATGACTTAGCACTGAAACATATAGACCCCTTCATGGCACTAGCACAACTCTCGGACCATATTCTTTTCCTCTCTGAGTGTCTTGAAAATTTAGTACCATATTATTCATGATACGACCTTTCCTCAGGTACTCCGAATTTTGAAAAATTCTCGAAAGTCACAATTAAACAAAGGAGAACAATGAAAGCGGCGATGGACGGCGTGATTAAAACCATTAATAACAGAATCAACCGCACTCTTTATCTTATTACTAAGTAGTCTTCTTAAGAAGAAATAATTCAAGAAGGTACTATACTAATAACAACTCTATATACTTACTAAGAAATTTTTTGTGATTCCAAAACTATAGATTCGTCTCCTTATAGGGTGCGTCTCGCTACGCAGGGACAGACGTTACCCAGTCTAGTATAAATACACAAACACCATTCTCTTTGGCTTGCACGAAGCCCAGATACACACCATCTGACAACAATGTCATTCAATAATAAAATCCTGAGTTCATTTGAGTGAAATAACCGCATCTTCCAACCACACCTCACAATACCAGCGGTTTGATTCACAACAAGGTGCAATCTCGAATCGACACAGTTTCCAGTCATCCGTTGAATGTATTATCACAAGCAACCATTCACACCGGCATACTTATATTTCGTAGCAGACTTGAGACTCAGTCTCCTTCCAAGTCTTTCTTTGCTGAGTATATGTTAAGGGTCACATGACCACGGGGCATATGATTACGGGAGCTAGTCCCTTTGTACATATAGCCTTTAGGGCTTCTTTTTCTCTTTTTTCCTTTTTAAATGCATTAATATATAAAATTCCATTTTTATTAAGGTAATTTGCGCAATTACTTATGATGGTAAAGAGTATAGTATTATATGGTAGCAATTTCTTTTTTTGATTAAAAGCTTTTTTTGTAGGCAAAGATTTATTGAAAATTCGATTTTGCGATTATATGGCACCTTTTTATTAAACCCCTTTCTTTTTCCCAATCTTTCATATTTACCTCTTTTTAATAATATTTTTAGATGATATAAAGATATAAGATCTAAGGCAGAAATTGGCTAGCCTCCTCCCAAACGTTTTTTTATAGATTTATGCTGTTTAAAAAGGAAATGAAAAGATTAAGAGCATTCAACGGATGATTTATGTTATTATAACCTATACCCAAATCATCCATAAACCTTTCAAAATCATTCACAAACCTTTTAACGCTTATGGATTTTTTATTACCTATAAACCTTAAGCTATTCCAATAAGCACTTAAAACTTCTATATGCCTTATCATCAAAAGCAAAAACATTTAATGAGCTTTTTAAATAAGTCAAACTATCAAATTTGATTTTACCTTTTGCATTATTTTAAACGACCCCGCTTTTTAATCCAAAAGTTATAAAGCCAAATTAATAAAAATATTAAAGAAGGTATGAGAACACAATTTCCATAAATTTATTTTGTTAATAAAAATTGGATAACCTTTTGCCGACTTTATAGTTTTAAAGCGATCTTTATTTTAAGAAAATACCTTGTTGCTAGCAAATTTGCCGCCAGCGAATTTGCTGCCAGCAAGCTTATTATTGCCTTTAATCTTAAACCCATTATTGCTTTTAATTTTTATTGCATTTGGGTTTTTATAAAGCTTTTTTATGGCGGACTTCTTATTAAGCCCATATTTGGCCTATTATTATTATTGGAACGCCGCAATCCTAAAGGGATATTACGGCTTGATTTTCGACGGCGAGAATTTTATGTATTCAAATATTAAGAATCTTATTCATATCCCCAATTTAGCTAAAACAAATGCTGTTTTTTGCATTTTGCCTTTTTAAGATTATATGAATTTAAAGATAAATGCTATTTAGGATGCATTGAGTGATAATTTGTTAGCCAAATTTGCAGCATTTTTCCAAGCTTTTTTAAATCGTTTTTGTGTAAGATCAAATAAGGAACTAAATAATGATAAAAGAAATTGTGAAAGATATAGGGGAGATAGGGAATAAAATAATAGTGAAGGAAATTGTGAAGAATATAGGAAAAATAGGAAATAAGACCATAATAAAGGAAATCATAAAGGATATAAGAAAAATAAGGAAGATAAGAACAATTATGCAAGAAATTGCGAAGGATTTGGAGAAAATAATAAAGACCAAATGGATTGGGATAATTGTTCTTATAGCAAAAATAAAGAAAATAGGAAAAGAAATAAAGAAAAAAATAGGGATGGATTTAGGGAAAATTGCTAAGATAATTATTAAAAGAACACCCCCATTTTATTTGCGCTTTTGAGCTTTAAAGGCCTTAAGGCGGAAGTTATGCAATATAATGGAACCTGGCCAATAATCACTTATTTACAATGCCTTAAAAACTTTAAAGCTGCTTATAAAAAAGTTGTTATATGAATCTTATTTCCTATTGCCATAAAAAGTATTGCCCAAATCTGGTAAAATGGCTTACTTGCCTAAATTCAAAATAATCTTATTTACAATTTGCAATTATGGCATGCCTTGCTATTTTCCCGCTTTTAAAAAAATCAATCCATTTGCGTTACAAAGGCCAATGCTTTGTTATATTGCTTTAGCGGCAAAAACGGTGTTATAATAAATGCAAGGAAATATTTTATAAAAAAGCTTAAGCTATATAATAAGGCCGGCAAAAATAGCAAAAATTTTAAGATTTGGCAAATCCATAGCAGTTTTGATTTTGTTTTATGTAATTCCATTAATTTTGATTATAAATATAATATTATCAAATACCTTTAAGCTTAAATCAATAATTGCGAATTGGCAGCTAAGAAATAATGGAAGTCCTTTCGCTTTATAATAAATTCAATGGCTTAGAATATTAAGAAGGCCATAAATAAAAAAAGAAATGAGAAACGCTAATTGATTCTTTAATGCCCATTTCCCTTATTTTATGATCATTTTGAATAATTTTAACCTTAATTTAATCAACCTTTATTGCCTTTTGATTAATAATAATAAATAATGCTACTATTCCAGCTAGCCTGATTTATTTCCAAAGATGCGGCGAAGCGTATTATCAAATAATCCAAAACCGTAGTTCAAAAGCCCGTTAATCAGCAACATCGCCTTCCGGCCCTTATTATTATTGCTGCCACAACAATTATTAATATTATTAAACCTATTTTTAGCGGTTTTAAATAAGCTTAATACCCTTATACGTTTTATAACTTTATAAATCATATTAATCCCTAATATCCATTGCATCCTTAAAAATTAGCCGCAGCTAAACCTTAGGTAATAGCAGCTTATATTACAAAAGCTAAAAACATAATATAAGTCCTCAAGAAGCTTTATTAAACTTACGCTTATAAACAAAAGTATTACGCAGCAAATGCTTTGTATTAAAAGTCTTTTATTAATTTTTTTATTGCGGAAAATAATTTGGGCAATTACTTAAGTTTGGTGCATTGCTAAGTTCAAATTAAAAGAACCTTATTATTATCTTAAATATTGCTAATTATTTATTTTTGTTTTTGCTTAATATAAACAACTTTATTTTAAAACCTGCATTTTTTATTAATGCTAATAATATCTTTTGCATGCTTAATATTCCTTGTTTTTTGCAAATACTTATTGCACCTAATATTAGCTTTTTATTTTCTATATTAAGAAATGAATACCACAATATTTATTTTGTTAATAGCATAGCTTATATTTTTTTTCAAAAGGCAATTAGCATTATGTTTATTTGCATTGGCTTTCTTTTGCAGTTTTGCTTTAATATTAGGTTAAGAATTTATTTAATAATAAAGGACCTGTTTTATAAGCATTTCTTAGGTTTGCCAATTTATATAAGATCATATAAAATCTTTTTAATAAGAATTGGGGATGGCTTAAAATTTATTAAATATGTATATTTATTTTTCTTTTTTATTATCATTGCTGGCAATTCTTTTTCCTTTTTTGCGAAAATTTATTTAATAAATAGGCTAAGCTATGGCATTCTTTTGAGAACATTATTTTTTAAAAAATATGGCTTTAATATAATATTTGCGAAATATTCCCAAAATTATAATTATATGCAATAGCAAAATAATCATTTCCGCATTTTTACCTTAAAATGAGAAAATAAAACGCCATTTAGGGCCTTAATTTATATTGCAAAAACCATAATCATTCCTTTTTAATTAAATATTAATATTAAAATCCGGCATCATCATTTGCTAATCCGCTAATCCAACTACCTGATTACGCTACATAAATAATTTGATTTTGCAATTAATATATTCGGCTTCTTTATTAATAGCATATTTAATAGCTTCTCAAAATCTTTATTTTACTTTAATTTTAGCCTAATACTCATTAAATTAATTTAAAAGCAAATTATTAGCATCCTGGATTAAGTGATTAAACCATTAATATAAGCTAAAATATACCTAAGCTTAGCTAAGGTCTTCCAAGATCTTAATCCTATAGCCTATAACTCAAAAGGAAAGATTTTAAATGATTATCTATTTTTGGCTACTTCGGTTAATAATATACTAATCGCAATTGATAAGGCGCAAGTGGCAAATTGCTAAATAAATGAATAATATTAAAAAATCCTTTAAGTTATTAAAAATAATGCTTGCTTGTTTTGCCCAAGATTAGAATAATTTAATGATGGAATTTTAATGCCGATTTTATTTAAAAAAAACGCAAATTTGCGAGACCTTAAGCAAGCCCCTTATAATATGTTGCTAAAAAACAAAAAAGCTATGAACAAAATTTTAAATTTGCTAAAAAAAATGGGAATAATAAAAGACATGTTTTTTAAAAAGCTTTGTTCATCAACTTCCTTAGCGTTTATTGTTTATAAAAATAATAAGCCTAAAATAATTATTAATTTTTGCTAAGTTAATATTAAATTATATATAAATGCGTACTCTTTGCTAAAACAAAATAATATTTTATAAGCTATAAACAGCGCCATGGTTTTTTTAATGCTAAATATGATTAAAAGCTTTTTTCAATAATTGCTTATATTAAAAAATCGTTGGAAAATAGTTTTTGTGATTTAATATAAAAGGTATAAATAGTTCATAATTAGCACCATGGGCCTAGCGAATTCTTTTGCCTTTTTTTAATATTGCATAAAAATTTTTTTCAATTTCTTTCTTTAAAAATTTGTTCTAATTTACATAAATAATATTATCATTTTTTTCAAAAACATTAATATGCATATTGGTAATTTACGCACCGCTTTGCAAATTTTATATTATACCAAGGCAATACTTTAGTTATCTAAATGCCACTTTGCATAGCCGGGTTTTTAAGCCTTAGGGCATTGGGTAAATTGCCTAGGAGTTAGTATTATGAAAAAAAAAACAAAGGCTATTAAAGCTTTGGTTTTTCCAATTATTTTGGCAAAGCTAAAAACCTACCTAGCTTTTTTTAAGTATTATTAGAAATTTGTTTCTTATTTTGCTAGCATAGCTAAACCCTTTCAAATTGCAAAAACAAAAGGCTTTAAGGGTTCCCTAATCCCAAAGAAATCACGCAAAAAGTTTGCGGCTAAATTAATTATAAACTTTTTAGGTAATAATAATAAGCTTTTTAAAAACTATAAAATAGCATAGCAAAATTTTTATAATAAGCTTTGCACCGCTTTTATTTTAGCCTTTTTCAATTTTATTAAACCTTTTATTTTATATATTAATAGCAGCAAGCAAATGGGTTTTGGCGCTATTGTTTATTAGCTTAATAAAAATAGCTATAAATGTTTTATTTTTTTTATTTTCAAAAACCTTTTGCCGGCAAAAAAAAACTATTGGCTTATAAAGCTAAAAACAGCTGCTTTTATTTAGGCCTTGCAAAAACTGCCGCAATATGTTAATTTAAATCAGCTTATGATTTATATTAATCACAATTTTATTGTTTAAGCGTTCAAAAACCCTAAATCAATTATTAACAAAAAATCATTTTATTTAGCAACCTAGCAACTTTTCCTTTACAAGTTCATAAACCAAATAATGATTATTTATAAGCTAAGCAAATTATATATTAACGCCAACAATCTGTTTTGCATAACAAGGGACCCATTAAAAATATAGCTATTCTTTTTTAAAACAATAAACAAAAAACATGCCATACAAATCCAGTATATTAAAACCTTTTTGGTTTAAATAAAAGCTTGCATAGCAAAAAAGGTAGCTAATTTAGGTTATGCAGCAAAGGATTTGGATTTGGAAATAGCTGATTTAGGCCACGCAGCAAAAAAATTTGGTTTAATAATAGCTAATTTAGGCCACACAACAAAGGAATTTGATTTAAAAATAGCTAATTTAAGCTATGCAGCGAAAAAATCTAATGCTGGAATAATAATCATTTTTATTCACATTAATAAAAAAATCCTAAAAACGATTGCTAAGCACCTTCCCAAAGATCCCTTTTTTTGCAAAATTTACGCCAAGCTTTTTCAAATCTTTTATAAGATAAAGCAAAACGCCTTTAAATCCGTGTTAATAAATTAAAACTTTTGATTAGACTTATTTTCAAAGCTATTTTTTATGCTAAATGAAAACAAGAAACGGCTTTGCATTCCTAAAGCATGTTTTTAATAAATCTTTAAGATAATATACAATAATAAAGCATATATAAAAGCCGAGCGAATGCACGCAATCTTTTGGCCTTTTATTTATTTGCTAAAAATGTATAAAGAGATTTTAAAATACAATTTTATTTGTCCCATTTGCCAAAAGGCAAAATCATTTAAAGCACTTTTATAAGGCAATTTGCAATTAATCAATTACCCCAAAACTTCATTATTAATTATTTTGCTGGATTTTGTGAAAGGATTACTTTTATTAATTTAAAATAATAACAAAATACTTTTTGTTATTTATAAAGCTATTAAATACATTATTTATGTTATTAAAAAAGAATTATTTATAGTCAAAGATTGGGCTATAAAATATTTTGATTAAGTTTTTTTTGATTGAGGTTTACCAAACATTATTTTATTTGATTATGATTTCAAATTTATAGGCAACTTTTGAATAAAGCTTTTCCAATTTGCAAAAACTTTTTTAGTTTTTATTATATCCTATTATAATGCTGCAAATGAATAGGCAAAAAAAATTATTTAAATCTTTTTATATGCCTTTTGCTGCGCCCTAAAATGCTAATATAATTAAATGAATTGGGAAAATTTATTGCCATATATTAAGCTAACCATAAATGCGTTGCCAAATGCTTTTATAAATTTATTTTTATATAGCTTTATATATGGCCGAAAGATTAAAATAAAATTTTTATTAGCCAACTAATTTGATTTCATTAATTATCGCGAGATCTTTTGGCAAAAAACAGCAAATGCTATTTATATGGCTTAAGAGAAAATAAAATTATATTATAATAATAAGCATATACTTTTAATGTTTAAAAAATAGGTTTATTTTAATATAATCAAGCTATTAAAGCAAGATTATTATATGCACGGTAGCATCAAGTTCTCCGCGCATTGCATAAGACCTTTTAAAATCATCCGCTCAGTTGGCAGATTGGCCTTTAAGGTCGAATTACCCTTTTGGCTTAAAAGCACTTACCTTATTATATTAATCCAATATTTAAAACTTGTTCTTAATAATAAATATAATTGCTCTTAGCTTACCTCAAGCCATATTATAATAAATGGCAAAAAAAAATATATTATTAATAAGATTATTAGGAAAAAGACTTAAAAGGCCAAAGGCAGGAAGCTTATATTTTACAAGGTTAAATGGCTAGGTTACAACGCCAAGAGCTGGGAATTAAAGAAATCGCTTACTTACTAAATACCTAAATTAATTAAGGATTTTGAAGCTTTCCAAGTTTCGTAATTCACCCTTTTACTTATTTACCATTTTGGAATTTAATTTATTGCATGCATGCATATTTGCTTTAGCTTTTTTATAAAACCAATAAAAATAGCAACACCTTTTGAAAATATTAAACCTTATTATTTCAAAAAGCATTATAGCTTTTAATTCACAATTTTTTAAAAATTCAATTTATTGCATGCGTGCATATTTGCTTTTCATCTTTATTTTTGCTTTTTACTTTTATTATTGCTATTATTAATATTATTAAAGGCAAACGCATAATTAGCATATTCTTGGCCGCACAAATATTTTATTAAAGTCGGTTTTCCCATAAATCAAATACACCTCCTTTTTTAAGCTTTTTAAATACTTTTTCTTTTTTAATTCTTTATAATAAAAAGCTCCTTTATTTTAAAGCATTAGATTTTATATTTTAATTGGCGAGATCAATAATATGGCAGCACTAATCCCCCAAAATAATCTTCCCCTAGCTTAAAAGGAATTTCTAAACAAAATCCATATAAATATGTTCACATATTTTGCTATTAATAGCAAAACTTATACAAACTTTATTTAAGCTTACTTTTATGGCATAAACCTTAATAAGGCGATTATGGCCAATTTAATCTTATATTATAAATAAGCCAATTTTAAAAGCCATATTTAGCTTATTTTAAAAGCTGGCCATAATAATAAGCATGCTAATAATATTTACAATCACAAAACCTTTTATTATAATTTGCAAATTAATGCAAGCAATGTCCACAATTTCACCTTTAGCAACTTTAGCAAATTTAATATTCCTAAGTACTTCAACGCCCCTGCCAATTTAAATATCAAAAACAAAATTTTAATTAAGTTCTTTATAAACAACATTATTTTTATTGATTATTTTATTATCCTAATCTTATGCGTACATAAGAATAAGGCCGCTTTATAACTTCTTATTAACGACGTTTGCGATCTTATTAATTTTAATATTAAATTCACTTTCAAGTTTATTATTAATAAAACCATGCTATATGCTTATCTTAAAATAGCTACCAAGATATTCGCAAAAAGCATTACTCATTCTTTTTATTAATAATGCAAGGATTTTTTTACAGCCCATTAATTGCATTAAGGCAATATCCTTAGCGGCATCAAATGCCCAGCTTTAAAAAAAAAGCGTTTGCAAAATATTAAAATATTCAATAATAAATTCGCCTTCCTTCATTTTCATATTTATGCTTTAGCTAATGAATATGCTTTGCAGATTTTAAAGGCTTTTAAAATTAGCAATTAATTATTTCAAATCGCTTTTTTGCCTATTGCCGGCTTCGCTTTTGCCATTTTCATTTATAATAGCAATTTGCCTAAAATGTATCTTATTGGCGTCTTATGGGAAATCAGCTTAATAAAGCGTCCTTGCAAAGGCAAAGCTTATATTTTTTTTTTTTGAAGTTTTTGATTATTCCCAACCTCCCAAACATAAGCGTATTCCGGCTTGCAAAAGCCTTTTAATAAAAAACCTTAATAATAATAGCGCAAAAGATCAAAATAATATCATATATTTTCATAAAACAAACGCTAATAAAAACAATGCTATTTTTGAATCTTAAAAGAAGGACCGCGCTAAATGTTATAAAAAATGGATTGCCGTTTGTTTATTACCTTTACTTTTGCATGCAGCTGAATAATCATTTTTTATTATATACCGCCTAGCAAATGCCCATTAGCTTGGCAAGAATAAAACTTTTATTTTATTAATAAAATTTTAAATTTTAGTCATTAAATTCAAAGTTCATAAGCTTTCCCATATTTGCAATGTTTTAGCAAATAAAAAGCTGCTTAAATATTAAATTTTTATTAAGCTTTGCATTAGCTTTTTTATGTTTAATAATTTTATTTATGATTTTAATAATTTTGCAAAAATGCCTTTTCCAATAAATGGCGAATTTATTATTTTAAGCAAGCATTTAGCCAAGTTCATAATTATTAATAAACATAATTTTTTATATTATAATATTATATTTTATAACTTATGCGATTCAAAGTTCATAAAGTATGCAAACAATTTTATTGCAAAGCAGCGTAAAATTTTTAAAAATATTATAATTAAAAAGACTTTGTTTATGCACAGCATTAAATTGATCTTTAAGGTCCCAGCCGCCAAAAAGACTTTGATTATTGAGCTTCTTATTATTGCTTTTATTTAATTTTATAAGAACGATTAATAAGGAATATTAGTCCTTTAGCAGGTTTTATATATCGTAAACGGCAATAATGCTGCAAATGAGTTGGCGTTGCGTTTTTATTAATTGTGCAAAAACATAATAAAAAGCAAGATTATTAATTTTAATTTCAAAATTATTAAAACCAGTGCCTGATTAATAGAAAACTTTTTATTTTTGGCCAAATATTTTATTTAATAAGCCCGGGAATTTTTTTAAGGTAATGTTACTTTTAAATATAAAATTATTTTTAAAATTAATCGCGTTGCTAAACAAGCCGCTATTGCAAAGCAAGTAGGCGATTTTAAGCTAAATTCTTGCTTTTATTTCCTTTTACTCTTTTAAGCAATAAAAGACCATGTTAACAAATACCAAAAAAAGAAATTCCTTAACCTTATGGCAAAGCTTAAAAAACGCTGCAATAACCTTAATAATATCATCATTAGCATAATCAAAATTAATGCATTATTGATTAAGCTTTAAAATACAATCCTTAAATCAGCCCATATTATTGTTTGTACCAATAGCCAAGCTGTTTGCTTTTAAATAATATCTGCTATTAATCCCATTCTTTTTATTAAGAACAAAAATTGTTAATTTGCAAAATGGAATTTTATTGCCCTTGTCTCCTTTTACCCATCTTTCCTTATGGTTATTTTAGGTGAAAATACAAAGCAAAAATTGCCTCACTTGAAGACTATTATTAAAAAAAACATTCCTGCGTTGTTTGCTTATTTTAATAAATATACCGCTTTTTAGCTTTTTGCCAACCTGAATTATTTTTTCTTTTTTTTTTGTACTTAATATCAAATGTTTGCCTTAAACTTTATTAACTTTATCTTCGCATACAAATATAATTATATTATGATTAATGAAAATCAAAACCTTTCTTAACCTTTTGAAGTTTGGCTAATAAAGGCTTTTTATTTGGCTAAATTTGATTTTGACGGCAATATTGGTATAATTATAGCGTCCAACTCTTTTCTTTTTAAAAAAGATGAATCTTTTTCTATTTGCAATAAAAGTCTTTAAGCCTAAACTTTTGGATTAATTAAGCGCTTTGCCACTTTCTTAAAGCAATATACTAATCCCGAATTTAATAAATCATTGTTTTGTACCTAGGTTATTTTTTTATATTTGGGCATTATAAACTGGTTTAATAATGCAATTGCTATTAATTATTAAAGCAAATTAAATATTTCCGCCGCCATAACCAATGTTATTTAAAAAATAAGCATTAATTTTATTATTTATATTTTCCCTTCCCACTTTTTTACTTTGTTTGTTAGTAATTCTTGCAATAATTTAATAGCAATTACCCAAATAAAGCACGCTTATTTTCGCATTATTTTAGCCAAATCTGTTTTGCCTATAATTTACAAATTTTTTAACATTGGCGGCTTTTTAAAAACTTACAAATTCAAATGCAATTATTAATAATTCCTATTTTTCACTTAAATCAATCGCATCATCAAAATTGCCTACGCCAAAGGCAAATTTTATTGCAAATATAAGCAACTAGGTCACCAAAACACTAATTGCCAGAATAAGGAGGTTTGCAAAAACTATTATAAATCTCACGCTTAATTAACTCATTGCCCTAATCTTAATAATTTTTTTAGCATTAACTAGCAATCAAAGGAAAAGATATGCCATTATTGCAATAAAGTTAATTACATCCATAAGAAATGCCCTAATGACCCTCAAAACTATTATAAATAATATAACAAATTAGGCCACAAGATCACCAACTGCCCCTTGCCTTAGTGCAAGGAATGCAAAACCATTAATCATAAATACTTCGATTGCTTAATCAAAAAATGCAATAAGTGCAAAATAATTGGTAACCATTAAATTAAGTCTATTGTTTGCTTTTGCCGCAATAATTATAAGATCTGCGGCCTTATGTATGAAGGTCTATGCAACGCGTTTAACAAAAACATGGCTTTTAAAGGCAATTGGATCTCCTTTAATATGTTTGATCAAGACACGCACAAGGCCCGTTATCCTTATTTATACATTAATTACATCATTTTGACTTTTAATAACAAATTGGCTAAGTTTTTTGGTTTATTTATTAAAGCCTATACTAATATTAGCTCTAAAATATTAGACATCACAAATATTTAGCCAAATGAGATTGCTAATGCTAAAGCTTGCTTTGCAATTTTAGCATAATTCGCGATTTTTATTAATATTATGCAGGCTTTTTTAAACATTTCTTCTTTGACTCTTACCTTGGCATAATAGGTCACAAATTGCCCATTACCCAAAGGCAATAACTTTTTAGCCACTTCCTTTTACTTCGCTGACCAATCACCGGTTCTCTTTATCTTTTTTGCTAATTATTATATTACTATCTTTAATAGCAAACCCATTGTTTTTTATTTAAATAATGGCGCTTATATTAAAGGTTTCTAATAAATGCAAGATGGTATTGCTTTATAAGCTATAATTATTCTTATTAAGAACTTAATTGCGGAAAAATTTATAAATGGCATTATATATCCAATTGCCAATCTTATTTTTATTTAGGTTATTATTCAAAACTTTAAGAATTTTCCTTTAGCTATTTAAGCTGCCAAAAATGCATTAATTGAGAAGGAGATAAAAGATTTTGCTATAATAATAATTAATGGCTTTGCTTCTGCAAACGTTGTTGCTTTTGCTTGGAATGCTAAGTTAGCTTCACCGGCTATTATAAAAATTATTATTAAAACGGCTGCTTAGGGAGATTACGCTTTAAAAGACGTTGCTTAATGATTTGCATTTTTTTTTATATTTCACTTCCCATTTTCCTTTCAAATCAAAAATTAGCTTCTTTTTTTAAGCATACCTCATTTTTAAATAAATGCTTTATAACTACGTATAATTCGCATTTGCAATTTTTTAAAGAGAACTTTTTGAGGAAAAAGAATATTAAGAATTATATAATTACGGAGCATATAATTATAAGAGCTAGTCCCTTTGTACATATAACCTTTAGGGCTTTTCTTTCTTTTCTTTCCTCTTTAAATGCATTAATACATAAAATTCCACCTTTATCGAAGTAACTTGCGCAGTTACCTGTGACGGTAGAGAGTGTAGTGTTATAGTATACCACATTGCTGAGTATACCACATTCTCCTTTCTGTCTCAGCAAACAATCAAACAACAAACCACACAATCAACGACCATGAAAATATCAACTCCCCTCCTCCTCGTCCTGCAAGCAACCACCGCGGTCAGCCTCGCCATCCCCAAGACACCTCCTCGCCAACTTTCTCTCCCCCGAACCAACTTAAATAAGCGAGAAACTAGCATCGCCCTCCATTCAACATCAACACCAGCGCAACGAAGAGATCTCCCCACAAGCTGCCAACCCTCAAACAAGTCAGCGCTTGGCCAGAATCGAACAGCACTGAAGCCGCATGAGAAGCTTGGGATAGGGATCATTGCTATTATAGCTGGGTTTGCAATTTTGATCGTGCTGTGTGCTTGGGGGTGTTTTTGGGGGATGAGGAGACAGAAATAATGAAGCTATCGGGTGGCGGGGAGGAGGGAGAGGTTGGAAAGAGAAGGGAAGACCTTGGGGGTTGAGGGATGAGGAGGTGAAGGGGTGAGGCCTTGGGAGAATTGCAGTGGTATAATTATGAATCGACGCTGGAATAAGTATTAGCAAGCCGGCGCGCCTTGGACGAGGATTTATTTATGGTTTCTATGGCGGTTTTCGAAGAAGGGGATTCGCAGCAGAAGAAACTAAACTATCGAGCAAATGAATTCCAGAGTTCTCTTCTTGGAAACTGTGCTAAAAGTTGAAACTTTGAACTTGTTACGTGATGACGTCCGACGAGTTGGCCATATAGGTATTATTCACGGGTGCAGTCATCGAAGAAAATCACACGAAGAAGCCTAAGAAGGATTAATATAAAAGCAGGTTGTCATCAAACATGCCCGAGCAAAGACTTCAACCTCAAATCAAGGAAGAAGAAACCTCTCTCTTGTGCCCGGCTCTCCTCCTTCCCTCCACACACCTCCACAGCGAGGAATTTAACATCGAACGCACTATGCCTCCTACCATCCACTACCTCCTCCTCCTTATCAACCTCTTCACAACCTTCACTCTCGGCCACCCACTCTCCCACCCCCTCCTGACCCCTACCCGGCACACCAACGATCCCCTGGCACAAGACGCTCTCAACACCATCAAACCCGACACACTCGCCGCGCACGGAAACAGCCAAGAGAGAGGCTTCACGAAACGCAAGCGCTTCCTCCTCCTCGCTTCGATAGCTGCCTTGTTATTCATCGGGTTGCTTATCTTTGTGGTTAATCGTTGGGCTAAGGGGGTTAGGAGGAGGATGGAGGAGAGGAAATTTGGGAATGGGGAGGGGGTTGGGGAGGGAGAATAAGTGTTGGAGGTTGAGGTTGGGGGTTGGGTTTTAGAGTTTACAATATAGAGGCTGACGAGGATGTTGTTTGGAGAGAGCAGGTGGGAGAGAGGAACGTGGAGAGAAGGCAGGCCTCTTTGTTTCTGATTTCGGGAAAGGAAAGAATGCAGAGGAAAACGTCGTAGCGTTGCATATTTTTTTCTCTCTCACTTAGCAATGCATTGAATTCAAAACACATAATCAAGAACTTACCATGCCATTGTGAACCCCATATGAAAGGTATAAGTTGAAATAAAAAGCACTCACACTCACACTCACAAGAAATTTTAGCAGGGGATCCCCTTCGTCCACCTCCTCTTCCCTGGGACATATTTATGGCGTACTATATTGCAGATAGCATCACTGTCATCCAAGAGTCAGTCAGTCAGTCATTCAGTAGGGTGTAAATCATAGAGACGTCGTGAATAGTACCGCAACTCACCCGAACCATAAAAGACTTCTCTTCCCATTGACGGAACCCTCCAAAAGCGATCCATCGTACCCCCAAACCACGGATTCAACGCACGCAAACAGTAGAGTGCAGGAACCCCATTCATGTACTTTATGATTCCACCCTCAAACACGAACCCAATCCAAGGCAAGGCCCCAAGTTCAACTCACCATGAACCCCACCAGTACGTACCGCCCTCCCGCCCTCCTGCCCACCCTCCTCTCCCTCCAATGCACAGCCCTCAGCCTCCCGCTCTCCTCTATCCGCAATTTACCTGGATCAGAAACAGACGTATCCCACGCCAGCATCTCCACGCCGAAATCTGCGTTCGAACTTTCTCCTAGGGGGGTCAAGGGATTCTTTCTGTCTTGGCAGATCATGGGGCTGCTGACGCTTCTGGCTCTCTTGGTGGTTTTGGGGGCTGCTTGGGTGGTTGTGCGACGGGGTTGGGTGGATGGGTGGAGGGGGAGAAGGGGGAGGGGGAGGGGGTGGGGGGTGAGTTCAAATGACGGTGTAGGAGGGGATCAAGAGGGGAGAGGGGAGAAGGGAGCGGTGATGGTGGATAATGTAGTTCTGGGGGGGATAGTGTGGCCGTTGGGTTGTGGGTATTTGACTTGTACTGTAGGGATTTGGGATGTTGTTTAGATCGATGTTCTGTAGAGATAGTTTTGAGTTTGTTTTTGCTGGGTCGCGTTAAACTTCATTGCAGTCAGTTGATATTTGTTTATACTATGTAAGGTACTTTACCTATGTATTTGTGTCAACATCCTCGCTAAGCAAGTTCCGAACTCTTTCTCTTTTACACCTAAAGGATTAAAACCAGACGTAGGATTCGTCAACAAGGAAAGAAAAGCTGCACCTGTCACTTATGCGCATTCACCACACCATTCTTTCCCCCCTCACTATCAGCAGCCCGCAAACATTTTTTTAAATACCCCTCAACCCTCTTCCTTCCCTCCTCACCTAACTCCTCTACTACCCCGACATACCCATCCGGCCTAACCACGACCAGCGCGCCCTTCTCCCGATCCACACCATAAACAGCATACGCATCCTGTAACTCCGTACCATTGTAGAAGCTCATCTCAGCATGCTCTTTCACAGCAGCAGGGATGTCTTTCCACATGAAGGTATTGGAGGGTAGAGGATGCAGGATGACGAGTTCGATGAGGGTGGCTGGAAAGGAGTGGATAAGGGGGGATATGTAGGAGAGAGTTTTGTGGGAGGAGCTGGATGGGGAGAGGAGGTTGGTGGATGCGAGGAGGAGAATACGGTAGCGACCGGTGGAGGGGAAATCTGGGTTTGATGAGCAATTGTAGAGTGGGCGGGAAGAGGATGGAGAACTTGCCGTCTTGTAAATCCCTCCTATACCCATCAGCATGTCTCTTGACCTTCACATTAAGCAATCTCCTCCCAGGCTTAATCACACCACTCAAATAATCCGTGCCCTTGACCACCCCCTCTGGCATACTCTTCTCCACTAAAGACGTCTCAGGATATTCAATACCACACCCACTCGTGAATCCATTTCCCGTACTAAACACCTTTAGGAACTGATCATGTGTCAGGCCCTCCGTTCCTTCAGCTCCAATCTTACCCGAGAACATGGATGAGAATTCTTTGTCGAATGCGATGAGTTCTTTTGCGATAGTGAGACGTTCCGTCTCGAAGGTGTCGAGGATGGTATTGCGGGAGTTGGTGATGGGAGAGAGGCCGTTAAGGGCATGCATGAGTTTCCAGGAGAGATTGTAAGAGTCCATCATTGAGACATTCATCCCTTGACCAGCTTTGGGACTGTGTGTGTGGCAGGCTGGAAAGGTCAGCTTTGAAATTTTTGAGAGAGAAGGCTATTATTACCATCGCCGACAATGAACACTCGGTTCACACCCTTCGAATCTTGCTTGACGAAGTTCTCTGATACCCTCTGCCCAATCTGATAGGCTGCCCACCAGTCCACAGCATCTGCTCGTCTCGGCTTGATATAGTATGGCTTGAAGACTTCCTGCGCTTGTGCAAATATACTCTCCATAGTGATCTTCTCCCGTCTTGCTTTTGCCTCCGCCTTGCTCGCTCCTTTCACACCTTCTTCGGCAGCAATATCATTCTCTGGCTTCACCTCCTCCTGAACATGGACATACAATCGCGTCAAATACTCTCCTGTCGCAATCCTCTCTCTCGGAATGACCATCACACTTCCATTGTCCGAATGTATGGCACATCGTCGTCTAATATCGGGAAAATCGGTATCGGCAACGAAGTCCACAACGCCCCATATGAAATCCGAAGTCTCTCCCTCGAGCTTGAAATCCATAGATCTGCGAACCAGCGAATGTGCCCCATCTGCCCCTACCAGGTGCTTTGTTCGAACGCTTCGTGTCCCCGATGGTCCTTCCATCTCCACCAGAACAGGAAACTCCGCATCTCCAGCTTCGTCAAGCACAACCTTCGTAAGGCGCGTAGACCGCTGAACACCGCGTGCAGAATACCGCCGGAGGTCATCTTCGAGTATCCGCTCAATTCGACCTTGGTGGATTGTGACCTCGTGGGGAAACCTGGCTGCAACAGCTACGTCTGGCACGATTGACGTCCGCTCAATGGTTCTATTGTCTTGTCCTGGGTTCCAGAATGCCACTTCCCACATTTGACAACCTTCTGTCAGGATCTCGTCCGCCAATCCCAGACTCTTGAGCACTTCAAGGGTTCGCGGTTGTAGGCCATCTGCTTGTCCGGACTTCAGGGCTGTGGGCTTCGCGTCGATGCATAGGAGGGATTTGTCGGTGAGACCGTATCGAGCGAGGAGGACTTGTAGGAAGAGGCCTGCTGGTCCTGCCTGCTTGATGTCAGAAATGGGTCTTGAGACGTTGGGAAGGAATACTCACTCCTGCTATTAGGACCTCATACTTCTCCTCGCTGCCAACAGGTTCAAAAGCAGAAGTTAGTCGCGGCAAAGGAGGAGCAAAGGAAGGAAGGACGCGTAGCTCGCGCGCAGACGTAGAGTACTCTGTGAATACCGGCATGGCTGTACACCTGGACAAGAGATATGAGAGAATGCAGATACGAATGAAAAGACGAGGCAGAAGCAGTATCCTGCTCCATATTTACCTCTTCCACGATACTTTCCTTGCCTAGCACAGACAGAGACGCCCAGAAAAAGAAACCTGCCGGGACTCCATACCGCCTGACGCTGTCGTAAAGCTTCAACCCCGCTTTACCTACAAGTTGAAGATACGAAAACTCAAGTCTGCGAGTCCGGATGAGTGATGATTACCTTTTGCTGAGAGATATTTGGCGGATCGACGTGACAGTGGGGTTAGCGCTGACAGAGAATCGAGCTGGGGTCTCCACAGCCTGACTTTCCCTCCCCGACAAGCCATCAAAACAAAAACGGGCTCGACAGCGCCTGGGGAGATGTCCGAGGCTTCAAAATTGCCGCCGCGACACATTGCATCTGGGAAATATCCCGAGGAGTATCTCCATGGTGGTCGGAAATATTAGGCTATGGAACCGGTTGCTGTTGCTATCGAGAGAGCTATGTCTCCTCCCCGACGGAATGTTCTAAGAACATCTGGAATTCTCATGTTTGATTCCGACTTTTGATATCGCGTTTGTGGATCTTTTTCTGTTCAAGTGAATGTGCCGATCTCGTGGAGTGAGTGAGTGGTAGGACTAAGTGGTTCCTGGTGCATGAGATGTCTAGATTTATGAGATTTCCAGAGGATGCTTGGTTAGGTGCGGGGTTGATTATTTGGGATAGTACTGTACACTGATGATGCTCTTGTTCTATTTCAGATGAGTTTCTTGCAGTTTGTGTTGGTTGTCTCTTAGTCTGTGTTTGCCATGTTTGAAACAAGCCGAACTTGAGCAGAAATGAGAGGGGCTTGGGAGACTTTGTCTTCTTGACGAGATACATATCTTTGCCTCGGATTCATGAGCAAGTGTTCAAATCAAGTGGCTCGTAGTCTAAAATGGTCTCTTCTATCTCGGTCTTGGGTGTCTCTCTCTTCTGCACAGGATCTCTTAACCCATTCCCCTGCAGGGGAGGTATGAAGCCCTCCATCCCCCGGCACGGTGAGAATTATGCTGTTTGTCTTGCTCTGATCGGATCGTCAACTTCTCAAGTGTCCAAGTAGTTGTGGTCCTGGACATATCATATCATATCATATCATATCATATCATATCATATCATATCATATCATATCATATCATATCATATCATATCATATCATATCATATCGATGGCTGGATGATTATTTACCTGTATGGATACCCCCCTTCTCTAGGCAATGTTGTTGTCTCTTCAAGCAGCTGTCAAGGACAGCAGAGATGTGATAACTTCTCATTCTCAACGCAAGCGACATGATATGTGGAGCCCTTCTCCTAAAGCTGTCTGCCTGTCCATTCGCAGCACTGCCGATACCTCCCTCCTCCAACGTGAGTTTCCATGAGGACCAGGATGCTGCTGCCGCTGCTGCTGTGCCGCTGCTTTCATGCCAAGATCAAAGCCCCACTGGAGCTGAACAGGGCAGCACCTCCGTCCTTGTCCTTGTCTGGATTGGATGTGTCAGCCTGTCAGCCTGCCAGCGACTCAGCGACGAGGAGGGCGCGGAGGGGAATCCGTAAGGGAAGGGAAGGGAAGGGATGGGAAGGCAAGGAAGGCAAGGAAGGCAAGGAAGGCAAGGAAGGCTGCACCCAAAATCCTTGCGCTAGCGACACAGTGGGGATTCCAGATCTGCGGGGAAACCTGCACAGCGCCGCACCCACTGAGACCGACCGCGCCCCCCCCCCCCCCTCCCCCCTTGGAACTGGAACAACACCGTTCCGACCCAAGATATCTTCGTTTCGACGTCAATCCCCCCCATCCCCCATCCCCGCCCCCTTCTCCTCCCCTTTGAAAACAAACATCACTCATCAACTCCCCGAACATTTGGCCTCACACCTACGGCCCGATCTTATTCTCCATCAATCCCCCAACCCCCCCAAGCCTCGCTCACTCTCGGCATGCCGTCCTCGGCTTCAAGTACAACAAAGTTAGTAGACGGCCCCACCAGGGGTGTACAATGTTCCGTCTGCGGCAAGAGATTCTCAAGAACAGATCACTTGAAGAGACATCAACTGAGGCGTAAGATATTGATATGGTCCCTTGATCTGCCATTGACGCTGGCTTTTGAGCTCTTGCTGACGTGCGATTAGATTCCGGAGTCAAGCCTTACTCCTGTATCTTCTGCAATGATGCCTTCACGAGGAGGCAAGATATCTCCCATTGCGATTGATATAGGACTAACAAACATAGTGACAACTTGCGAGATCATTATCCAACATGTGCTCAACGAAAGAACCGCTCCATTCCCCAGGCTGCCAGAGGTGGACGAAGGTCACATGCATGCGATTCGGTGGGTTCTTACCTCGAGTTTCGTCCCTTCTTTACGACAACTAACCTCCTACCCTCAGTGCACGTCCATGAAGCTTGGTTGTGATGGAAGTAATCCTTGCAAAACATGTCGACATAAACAAATTGACTGCAAGTATTTGAGATTGCTGTCGAAGGGAGTGACAGTCCGAAGCGAAAGTAGGCTATCATCACTCCGAAGAATCGACTCTGACCTCACTAACATCAAGACCAGCCCCCAAGTCTGGCGTGGAAATCGGTCAGTCAGACAGAGGATCTATAAGCTTCCTTCTCAATTCAGGAACTGCAAGTTTCATCGAATGCTTCCGCTTCCCATCCTCACACGAGCGGAGAAATATCTTCAACTTCCAGAATGCTCAGTCAGCCTCGAGCTCAGCCGACGTGATCGATATCTTCGGAAACATCAGTGAAAACGGAGGCGCTCCCTCTGATGCCTTTGATGACGAATCCATTGATTGGTCTCTCGGGGAGGAAGAGAACCTCTTACGGTTTCTGACCAGTCCTTTCGGTGAAGTCCCAATGTATGGAGCTGAGCAACCGATTACTGGATGGTCAAATGAAGGGGACTGGGAATCGCCAAGTTTGCAATCCGCAGCCGTCGTTGAAGCAATCCTCGAAAAATCTCTGTCTCTACAGATCAGCCCTCCAGAACAAGCACATGTTTTGCGAAATTTGAACTTTCTTTTCACGCCGTCCCGGATCGACAAATTTGTCGGCTTATATTTCGAGTCTTGGCATCCTCACTGTCCAATCATACACCGGCAATCCTTTACTATTGAAACGGCGCCAATTGCATTACTTGTTTCCATGGTCCTGATGGGCGCCATGTACTCGCAGGTCGATACGGAAGTTGGCACCGCGAAATTAGTTCTGGACCTTGCGGAACTTTATGTGTTCTCATTAGAAGACCTGACGGATGAGTATGAGATCCGACATATGCTGAGAGTACCATCGATCTCGGCACCGGAATCCATCAAATTGAGTGTCTTGGCATTTCAATATGTTCAGGCGGCTCATCTGATGATTTGCGTGCAGTTCTGGGCAGGAAGTATGGTGTCCAGAAAACGTGCTTCAGACACGAGATTTGGTGTGGCCGTAAAGGTAATTCTCCAGTCGGCGCTTCTGGAGATGCCAGTCTAACAACAAGTAGGCAGCGAGAAGACTTGGCCTTACAAAGGCACGACATGACTTCGACGAGAGCCAAGACGAGATTTTGTGGCTTCACCAAGAATCTCGGATACGGTAAGCCATTCCTCTTCCCAAGTTCTCTCACAGTCACTGATATATCAAACAGACTCATCAACATCATGACGCTTCTCGACTGTGCATTCTCCTTTTTCGCTAACTTCCCTTGCCGTCTCTCCATGTCAGAAATGAAATTTGACCTTCCAAGCGAAGAATCATTCTTTGCAACTCTCCACCCCTTTAGCCAGCCGAACTTCTCCCTGAGCCGTAATGTCACGACTATGGAGGCATTCCGGAGTCTCTTCAAACCGAGTCAGGTATTTGGCCAAGGGACGAGGGGAAATCCGTTGGGTTTGAATCCCATGGATATGTTTATCATGATTCATCGTACGTGCATGTGCTCTCATCTCTACTTTGCCCTTTCTGCCCCTTTTAAACTCTTGTCGTTGATTTCGACATTGATGCTGATATTTTCCAACAGTCCTCTACGTCTCTGCCCACACCCAAATAACGCACTTCCCACTCTCCATCCCCCGCTCCCCCAGCACATCCGGCACATCAACACCCCTTCCACCAACGCACCCCAACACCACCAGCCCACCATCTCCCTCATCCTCCAACATCACTCTAATCAAGGCCGCCCTCTCCCGCTGGCGCTCCATCTGGATGATGATCCGCGCTCCCATCCCCAACAACTCCTGGTCCAGTCTCGGATTCTTCAGAAACGGATACAACTTCTGGCTCGTCACCCAGCTGATCATTAACAACAAGGGAAGTGCGGAGGTGCTGATGGGGATGGAGGTTGGATGTGAGGATACGCTGAAGCACTTAAAGGGGCTGTTGAAGGATGGCGCTGGCGGGTTTGAAGGGCAGGGGCAGGGGCAGGGGCCGGGTCTGGGACTCGGGCTGAAGACTGAGGCGTGATATGAAGAGAGGATGCGGAATTGGAGTTGTGAATCAAATGTGTTTATATTTTCGCTTTCTCGTAGTATCTATTTATTCATAATCATACATCATATACTTTTTCCTTTGCACGCAGGAATATCTGAGCACTTTCATCCCGGAGGGAGTTGAGTTGAGTTCAGACTCACACTATCTTATCCCCTCTGAGTTCTCGACACGACACATACATCTGCAAAGTCTCACTCTCACACTCTCACACTCTCATACATACAGTCAGTCAGTCACATACATAGATAGACCATAACTCAAGATTCTCACCAACAAACAAGAATTCACTAAATCGCAAACCACAAACCAAATCACCAATCCTTCCCATCCCCCAACACAAGCTGTCCCTTCGCCAACGTCCTACTGACCTTCTCCCCCAACCAAATCTCCTCGGTGCCCTCAATCCCACTCTCGATATCCCAGCCGCGGCCCCCTTCCACAAAGACAGCTCGGCCATTATACCTCACCTTCCCATCACCCCTCCCCTCAAACACACCCTCATCCTTCATCCTCACATCGCCCTCAGGGATAGTCCCCACAGCAGTCTCGACCACCATCCGCGCCAGGCTCTCGGGCGTGTTGATCGGCAGATCATTCTTCACCCACGCGGCGCGGATCCCGAGCACCATCGCCGTGTCCGTCATCCAGGGACAGATGGCGTTCGTGCGGATGCCGTGCGTGACGGGGAGGTAGGAGCGGAGGGAGCGGAGGAGGCCCAGGACGCCGTGCTTGGCGGCCGTGTAGACGAAGATGCCTGGCGTTTCCTTGAAGCCCGCGGTGCTGGAGAGGAGGACGAGGGATTTGTCGGCTTTGCACACGTTGCCTTCTTGGAGGTAGACGCAGGCGATGCGCGAGAAGTAGAGCGTGCCGAGGAGGTTGACGTCGAGGGACCTGGTGAGTGGTTTCTATTTATTGTATTGTCAATTAACTTTCTCAGCTGGACTGGACTGGACTGGACTGGACTTTGGAAATGAGAATTCAACCCCTGGGTTCCTCATCAAGCGAGGCTGGGATTGGAATCCAAAACTAGCTTGCGCGCGGAGAGGAACTTCTCAATATGAAAAACGAGTACATACCGTCCTAACCTCCTCCAAACTCAGCCCTTTCTCAAACCAGCCCTTGTCCTCCTGAATTCCCGCATTGCTGATCGCCACATCGACCCTCCCATGCTTCTTCAACGCCGTATCAAACAGCCTCAGCAAGGACTCGTAATCCGTTACGTCGGTTTGGACGAATGTCGTTGAGCCGCCGGGGACTTGGACTTTTGCTGTGGCGGGGATGGAGGAGTCGACGGCGCTTCCGCCTTTGGCGTCCCAGTCGCCGTGGATTACGTGCGCGCCGTGGATATACAGCAGGGCGACGGTCGCGAGGCCGATGCCGTGGGCGGAGCCTGGGGTGGGTGGGTGTTGTGAGTATGAAGTTTGGTTTGGGAGTTGAAGGGGAAGTGAAGAGGAAGAGGAAAATGACCATGAAAATGAACATGAAATGAACATGAAAATGATGTACAGTACCTGTAATAACGACGACTTTATCTTTCAGCTCTTTGAGCGTCTCCTCACGGACTGGTATGGCTGCCATGTTGAACTTTCCGTCTGAACAGAAGGTTAAAGTGCGGTTCGTTCTGCGAGTCGGTTGACGGGTTGTGTTGCTTGAATAATTCCAAAAGTTTAACCTCAGCCCTAGAGGTAGATCTCAAGAGCTCCAGGTGCAGATACTTAGATAGATGCTTATCACATGTACTGTACGTACGGCACTCACTACCCAAGGTACCCAAATATCAAAGCCAAGCTCGTATGTATAAAATCCGATCCGTCTCCCGATCTCCTTCCCCGACCCTCGAGTCGCCTCCTTGGCGATACAATGGTGGGGTAGCTTTTCTAGCCAGCCAGCCAGCCAGACTAGACGCGGGGTAATAGTGGGTGCCACTTCTACAGTATCAGTACTGTATCAATAAAGGAACTCGCTAACGAAACACTCCCGCTGGCTTGTCCAGCAGAGGGGGGATTCCCGGGACGGAATTACTTCCATTCCATTCCTCTTGAGTCTCTGGCTTGGTTGGAGAGACTTGGGTTGGGTTGGGGTAAGTACCGAGAGTTTGGGGTTGTGGGGCCGACAGCCTTAGTGGGGCTTGGGCTGAAGAGGGGTCGAGGAAGATGATTGGTTTCAGACATGGAGGAGGGGAGCTGCGCAGGTGTGGTGGGGGGGAGAGGGGGATATGAGGGACAGCCTTGTTGTGCACGGTCAGGCTGGCTGGCTGTGTCGGATCGGACTATGGCTCGGAATGATTACCGAGAGCTTACAATTAGGAAAGGGTGGGATGCCGAGAGGTGTTAAGGTTGATTGGTTGGTTTTGGACATGGGAGAGATGGGAGGGGGGTAATGTGAAGGACAGCCTTGTGCTAGATCACGCTGTGTCGGATTGGGCTATGGCTCGGAATGATTAATGGGAGCTTACAATTACTTGGGTAGGAAAGGGTGGGATGCCAAGAGGATGATTGGTTTTAGATATGGAGGCGAGGAGAGATGGGAGGAAGCTGGTGGGAGGGAAAATGAAGGACAGCCTTATGCTAGATCAGACTGTCTCGGATTAGACTTTGGCTCAAAAGAATTATTGAGGCTTACAATTAGGAAAGGGTGGGGTGCCGAGAGGCGTGGACAGGAAGATGCTCATTATTTCTTATAGATAGGTCACTTGAAGGCTTTGATAACCATACATCATTTTACGGGGATTTCCTGAGGTACAAAGAGATAGTTCTAAAAGAGGATTATTGTGAAGATACTACAATATGGCGAACTCATCACTTACAGGAAAGACAGTCATCGTAACTGGTACGTGCTTTCCACCGCCAGCCTTCAACTTTCACCTCTCCATATCTCTCCCAGACCCCAGTACATGACTCCAACAACCCCATTTCCATTTCCATCTCCAACATAAACATAAACACAAACAAGACTAACACCCCTCCCTCCCCCCAGGCGGCGCATCAGGCATCGGTCTCGCCCTCGTGAAATACTTCGCCTCGAGCTCACCCCCTTCCAACCTCGCCATCCTCGATATCTGCCCACCTCCCACCACCCTCCTCACCACTCTTCAAACCGAATTCCCATCCTCCAAATTCACATTCCACAAATGCGATGTCTCCAGCTGGGACGAACAGGAAGCCGTGTTCGCAGAGGTGTATGCGAAGTTTGGGAGCGTGGATGTCGTGTGTCCTAATGCGGGCGTGAGTGAAGTTGGGAAGTTTCTTGAGAAGGAAGAGGAGGGTGAAGGACCGAGGAGACCAGCGTTGAAGACGCTGGATGTTAATTTGACGGGGACGCTGTTCTGTAAGTAGCTTTTTCTTCATTTTCTTTCACTCCTGTGTCTGTCATTTAGCCTTTGAAATTGGGTGATTTGCAGGTTGGCTGGACCATGGGAAGTAAAAAGCTGACACGTTTTGAACAGCTATCAAACTCGCAGTCTACTACATGCGAAAAAACACTTCCTCGCAGAAAGGCCAGATCATATGCACTTCTTCTAATGCGGGATTGTATCCCTTCTCCGTTGCACCTATGTACAGTACCTCGAAGCACGCTGTTGTGGGTGCTGTGCGCTCGTTGGCGAAACAATTGGAGGCGGACGGTATTAGGATCAATGCGGTTTGTCCGAATTGCATTGGTAGGTTCAAGTTTCCTCTCTTCTCCGCCCTTGTCATTTCCATTCCTTCAAATTGTTTTGCGGGTTAGATACAAGAGACAGGTCTGATACAAGTAAATAGTTACCGGCCTTGCGGACGACAAACTCTTCTCCGCTATGATCCTCACGCCCATGTCTACTCTCATCAGCGCCGTCGAAGAATTCACTACAAACACCTCTTTGACGGGTGTCACGGCTGAGATTAGTGGGGAGAAGTTTACCATTAGAGAACCGCCGGAGTTGGTGGATGATATCACGAGGAAGAATCTTGAGGTGTTTTGGAGCTTGGGGTATGCTTAGGTGGATGGTTGAGGGGAGGTGGAGAGGGAGAGGGTATCAAAATTGAGAGGGAGTTGGAATGATGAGTTTAGGGTGATTATTAGGCCTTTGGATTTTAATGATGGGTTTCACATTGAATTCTTTCTAGCAATTGTCTAACTGAAGAAGTTTCTCTCTTTGGGTCGATCCCTTGTGCCAAGTACTACTATCCTTTATATCAACATCCAGCTGCTCACGTCTCAACTGCCAGGGTACAGTCGTGTGAACCTGCTATCCCATCCTTTCATTATCTCGATAGTCTGGAACATTCCGATATGTGAGCCTAGAATTAACCTGAGCTCAAACACTAATATAGTGACGGCGCCTTCGTCAGAGATCGAACTAGGTACCTCGAATCACCAAGCCTGCCACGTGAAGCACTCTTGCCTCCAGGAATCCTCCCCTCAACGAAAACAACATCTTAACCAACGCGTCTAATCTACTGTAATCACATCGTGGAAGGGGGATTTCCTGCCACGTTTTGCAGCAGTTATGGGGATATGCCGAATCCTGGTCAAATTCCATTGAAACTATCACAAGCCATTGATCGTGGCTTAACCACCAGTTCCAATATCTAGGCGATTGGCGCGAGCTTAGCATCTCCTCCCCGATTTCTACTGTACATTCAGCCCATTGAGTAAAAATTGAGTTTTCAACTGCTATCTCACCAACGCCTCGCACCCAATGCTTAATCGTCGATTCTGATTTGAGGCCTCACAAGCAACCCGAGTACGCGGAACCCCACACAAGTTTCCAGCCCCAGACCCCAGACCCCCGAACTATCAAATCTCCCCACAGCTCGGCTAACCCCCTTCAAATCAAGCCACCAACATATTTCCTGCCCGCCAAGTTCGTAAAGCTCTCCTCCCCGAACAGCTCGAAAGTGGAGGCGACGATCCGTTGCGCCATTTTAGTGAGATGGCGTCCGTCCACACCTCTCATTCGATTCCTTCTCTCCTTCTTAACATCCACCCTCGGATTACAGTGTCACTTCTCAGCCTTGTCTGCCTGCCCGTGACTTGGACTCTTTCTTGGATCCCACTTGAATGATCTATTGAGATCTAGAGACTAGCCTAGTAGAAGTTTGAAATCTATATCTACCTTCCAACTACCCCGGACTACGACCCCGGATTCTGTATTTCACCGTATCTCCACACCCCAATCTCCCTCCCAAAAATATCAAAAAGATATCTACCCACATACTCATACCTGATCAACAACATCACTATGGGTCTCGGTGTTCTTGAAGACCATGAGCTCGAGCATGTGCCTGGCACCGCTCCTCTCAACGAGCTCGGGACCGAGAACTTCAACACAAATGGCGTTGACTCCAGAATCCTCAAGCATGATCCCACAGGACAGATTGTTCTTGTTCCTCAGCCCTCAGATTCTCCAAACGACCCATATAACTGGTCACGCTGGAAGAAGGAGAGGTTTACCATCGCATTTGCGTTCAGTTGCGGTGCTGTTGGAGGTAAGTTTTCCATAAAGCTAGTCGCGTGCGGAGTCGAATGGTTGGGAAGAATGCTAACTTGAATATCACAGCCGTCGGACCACTTCTCAGCCCGGCATTTGTAGAGCTCGCGGCTGAGTTCGACGTCGGTCTTCCAGTCTTCGTTCAAGGCGTTCAAGGCGGCCTTATCGTGGCCATTGCCTTCGGCAGTCTCTTCTGCAATGCCCTTGCTGTCAAGTATGGCAAGAGACCAGTATATCTCATTACGACTGTTGGTCTGATGGTTACATGCTTCTGGTCAGCGGCTGCGAACAGCTTCGCTTCTTTAGTCGCGGCTAGAGTTATTCAGGGATTCTGCATGGGTCCGCTTGAGGCCCTTGTTCCTGCTTCCATTGCCGATGTCTGGTGAGTTGACACTCTGGATCTGCTTTGTACGTCGACTGATTCGAGTAGGTTTGTGCATGAACGTGGATATAGATCTGGTATATTCAATCTTGGTGTTTTGGGTGGCATCAACTTGGCCGCACCAATCAGTAAGTTAGAATGAGTGCGTACTTGAAGAACGGGAATCTGACTATTCATCCAGCTGGTGGTATAATCCAAGCTAGTAATTACAGAGTAGCCTTCCACGCCATGGGAGGTGCATTTGGCTTGGCTCTCATTATGATCTTCTTTTGGATGCCTGAGACAGCCTTTGTTCGCCACGGAGCAGTCAATCTCGACACTGGCGCCAACAATGTAAGAAATACCTCCTGAAATATCCCTCCAAGCATACCATTAACCAAAATACAGGTCATGACCGAACTAACACTCACCCACAAAATGGACGCCACTCACATTGAGAACGACGAAAAGACCGCAGAAGCCAATACCCACGCCCCAACCAGCAGCCCACCAAGCCCTGACTCAGAGACGAAATACACCTTTGCACAAGAGATGAGGCCTTGGAACGGGTACATCAACAACGTCTCTCTCATTAACACCACGCTACGTCCTTTCATCATGCTCGCCTCGCCTCCAGTCCTTTGGGCCACACTACTATTCACAACGTGTATTTCGTGGCTCGTTGGTATCTCCGTGACGCTCTCGCAAATCTTCTCTGCACCACCATACAATTTCTCTGTTACAGTTGTTGGGTTGACGAACTTGTCGTCTGTTGTTGCGTCTGTGCTCGCAACGTTGCTCGCAGGGCCCTTGATTGATGGTATCGTGAGGAAAATGTCTCTGAGAAATGGCGGTACCTTCGGTAAGCATCTCTCTTCTCATCCACATTGCATCATCTCCAGTTAAACTTACATTTCCCAGAACCCGAATTCCGTCTCCCAATAATGATATCCTACCTCCTCTTCACCGCAACCGGATTCTTCGCCTGGGGCCAATCAGCCAAAGCACTCTCCCCCTGGCCTGTCCCCGTCATCGTCGGTCTCGGCCTCATAAACTTCGGCATCCAACTCGGCACCACAGGCGTCGTATCCTACGTCGTCGACTGCCATCGTGACAAATCCGGCGAAGCCTTCGCAGCCATGAATTTCGTGAAGAACATGTTCGCCTTCGGACTAGTGAACTATATCAACAACTGGATCGCTACGCAGGGGACGAGAAATGCTTTCTTTGTCATTGGGGGACTGACTATTGCGGCGAGTCTGACTACTATCCCCATGTACATTTGGGGGAAGAGGGCGAGGAGTTGGGCGTATAGGAAGGGGGTTGCTGGGAAGGCGTAGACTGATCGACTTGATGAGGGTATAGTTTGGATGGGATCGGATGGTTAAGTGACAAGATATGGTAGCTGAATTGAGAATCGCTGGATGAGTGGGAAAGGGAGAATGTTGAGCTTTGCCGGCACACAATATTCAAGGCTTCATAGAATCTAGGGCTGTAATTCGAATTGCTAAATTCTTACTTGCAGCATGCCAACTCGCCAAAAACTTTGAATGTATCGCGAAAGCTGCATTACATTATCTGGGGGAGGCTTGGCGGAATATGAGTGTGAAAATATGTGGGGCCAAACCCTGATTCTCCTTATCTTTTGGGATATTCATGTTAGCCGTTCGGAAACACTATCCTAGAGGTAGTTCCTAGGAATCCACCAGTAGATTCCCCAAGGAGGGCTAAATCTGTATTTTGGGTCTAGTACAAAGGAAGCAAAGAAGATACAGAGCTAAACGCGAGAGAAGCCCCCTATATATACTACTCCGGAGGTAGTCCGAAGCTGGTCTAACCCCTGTACCATTTAACCTATTCACCTGGTGTTGTACAGGCAAGGATGCAGCTCGCCTAACGGCTCCTTTAGCACTGCAGATTTCCTAATAGGGTTTTCTCACTGTATCCCGCTTTTTTGAGTGAGCACGCCCAAGAAGAAATAGTTAAAGAAAGTCATATGGTAATTACAGCCCTTATAGATAGACTTACTAAGAAACACTTCGTGCTTCCAAAACTCTAGATTCGTCTTGGGCAGGGTGTGTCTCGGGATGTAGGGACAGACGTTAGATTAGTTCTTTTGGGAATCTTCTCATTCGATAATTCGAAAAGACATAAGGGAAATTCCCAAGTCTCGCAGTATTTCAGCACCTTTTGGCGATCATCCAGGGGTAGAGTGGCAGTCGCCTTATCACGAATGGGGATTAATCATCCTCATGGGAAGACCACAAAATTGAACAATGGAGAGCTGAAAAGCACGTTTATTAGCCTTTTCACGGCGAGGACTTCAACTTTGAGGATTGCGGTGCATCAACTTTTCCGAACGGTATAAAAGCAAGGCACGCGCAGCGAAGAAGGATGTCAATGATCGATACTAGGGATTTCCAGAAAAATCTCGTGCCTTCGTCATTCTCCAAACTACCTGAATCCCTCTTCAACATCCTGAAAAGGGTTTGGCTCGACATCCGCCCTCTCAATATCTTCGCGGCTGAAATCAGCAGCTCGCTTGTCATTCTGCCCTTGTAGAATAGACTCTACGTCCCTCCCAAACCCGGGTAAAACATCAAAGTACCAAGCGACCAGCGCCAGGGATCCCAAGAACCCGTAGACACCAAGAATCCAACCAAGTATCGTGTCTCGGTTGCTAGCCTGCAATTTCTGGTTCATGATCAACCTATCGGCCTTTGACATCTTTGTTCCGTTAGACTTGCCGTTTCCTTTTTGGTCTTTGGCTCTGCTGACGAGCTGTGATGGTTCGAAGAGCTGCTCTGTATCTTCGAGGGCTGGTGCCGGCAAGAATGGTTCCGGAATAACCGCGCGATGTCCAAAGTTACTGTTCAGAGACGGTGAAAAAGACACTCTCGTAACGGCAGATCGAATTTCGATGCTGTTGGTTGGAGTTGAGGCTGCTAGAAGTCCAGAGAACAAGAGGCAAATGAACAGAGATAATAAGTTCATGGTGAGTATTGCCGTGGTGGAAAAGGCGAGTGTTATGTTGATTTGGACTTTTAAATTGAAGAGATTCTGGAGTAATAAATTGGAAAAAAGCAGACCTTGTAGGAGCAGTATTTATGTGGAAGAGCCAATTGAATTGTGATTCAAGAAGACTGTGATTGAGTCTGGCTTTGTTGACTCACCCAACAATAGACTTCTTTCTTGCAGGACAATGAACATACTAATAGCACTGAAAGGTTCCTAGCACAATGGAGCATGTTGTTAAACATATTTTAGTCACTGTCTTTGATCTCTTTACGGACCTTTGTGAAGATTTATGACAAGTGCTTGGAAGAAGCGGGGTATAGTTCCGCCGCCAACTCGTACTGCTCGTGCACTTGCAAAAACCCCTACAGACGAAATCCTCCTGGGGATATGAATTGGAATCCAGATTTGCCAGTAACAATCACTACATGCGATAATAAATGAATTCGTGTCCAATAAAGTTTGAAGTGCTGGAGACTTCCTGCAATTTGAGCTACTGACTTGCACAGCACATTCCAGCGAAACCAAACAAGTTTGTCTGGGGTGCAAGTAATTATTTGCAGCGAACCGCCGATTCACTCCACCCCTCTCAAGTCACCCGGGCGGTAGACCAGTCTGAGTCACAAAACAGAGGCATTTGTTTTCTTGAAAGCAACGTCTCGAGCCCAGTTTTCAACTTCGTTGAAGGCTAGAAATCAACTTTTCATAGCCCCCTCCTCGAATCCACTTCCCTTTCTCCCACCACTCTTCCCAAGCCCCGGACTTTCATTTTCCCTTTACTACTCTTTTGAGGCCATATACCAAGAATTGCTCTCTCCATCGTGAATTTTATGTGCTCTTGCCTCGATTGCTGACCACGACATCAGCACCATTGTGTAAGAAGTCGATCGCTCAGCATGATATCCTCAGCTCTTATCACAGTACTCGTACCGTCTCTCATTTGCCTCGGATTCATAAAGGTAAGATTGGTTCGCCCACATTTTCAAAAAGAAATTTCATACTGATTACCTTCAGTGCATTCACCACATTTTTACAGATCCACTTCGTTCAATCCCTGGCCCTCGACTCAATCGCTACACAAATGCCGTCTTAAATATTCAAACTATGCGTGGACGAAGAGTTCATTACATCCATGAACTTCACTCCAAATACGGCTCAACTGTTCGTGTAAGCCCGGCTGAAGTCGCCATATCTGACTTGGCTTCCACTCGTGAAATTCACCGTATCGGCTAGGGTTATCTCAAGTCTGAATGGTACGCCAAATTCACTGAGGAGAGTGAGGACTGTCTTGGTCTCTTCTCGATGATCAATGCCAAGCAGCACGCAGTCCGGAGCGATTGTTTTCAGCAGCCTTTTCCCAGACGGCATTACTTCAGTGGGACGAAGTGCTCCAATTGAGAACAACTCTTGCCATACAGAAAATCAAAGAGCAAGCTATGAGCAGAAATGGTGCAGATATATTTTCGTGGTTCACTTTCCTGGCAAGGGACGTTATTGCAGAGCTGGGTTTTGGGGAAAGCTTCCACAGTCTGGAACATGGAAAGGTAGGCAGTTTTTCTTTCTTCTACAAATGTTTTTGCGGGGTATTGTAGACATGGAGGCGAAGGTACTGACACCAATGAAGAAGTCAAGTTTCTCGGAAGATCTCGAGAAAGTGATGATGTTCTCTGTCTTCGAGCAGAACTAGGATTTGTTGCAACGATCCTATCTCATCTTCCCATACCATCAATCCAGTATTGGCTCGGTTCCACCCAGAGAATAATTGGGGCATACGGTGTAGCCGCAATAGAAAAGAACAAAGCACATGCAGACCGAGGAGAAACCAAGGACACGCTGTTCACCAAGGTGCTCAGAGAATCAGACGAGAAAACTGGAAGTCTCTCGGACGTCGATATTCAGAGAGAAGCAAACAACTTGATCGTCGCCGGAAGCGACACTACAGCTGTAACACTGACATATCTGGTCTGGGTGGTCCTGAAAAATCCTGAGGTTAAGACAAAACTTGTGGCAGAGCTGAGTGGGATTGGGAAAAATCCGAGTACCAAGGACACCAACGCTTTGCCTTATTTGGGGACGGTGATCAAGGAAACGCTGCGCTTATATGGAGCTGCTCCTGGGAGCTTACCCCGAACCGTAAGTATTGGAATTAATCAAGACTTCCAAGACAGGTGTACTTCTGTTCTTCCTGAACCACTTCAAAATCTGGCGTCCGCTAATGTCCATCTCCCAGGTCCCAAGAGGAGGACGAACACTTGACTCTTACTTGATTCCCGAAGGAACCACCGTGAGCACACAAGCATACACTTTGCACCGAGATCCAAGGATATTCCCCAGTCCTCTGCAGTTCAAACCTGAGAGGTGGCTAAGACCAACACAGGAGATGAGAGATGCATGGATGCCATTCGGTGGAGGCTCGCGAGGTAAGCAATCAATCTCAGTCGGTTGTCAAATATCACCAACTCGCCTAGTTTGCATTGGACTCCATCTTGCCCAGGCCGAGTTGAGTCTTGCAGCCGCGAAGTTCTTCAAGGAGTGCCCAAATGCTACGGTTAGAACTCGAGATGAAGACATGGAGCTTGAGAATTACTTCCTGGTGGCACGGGCACAAATGCGAGATCATACTTAATAATATGTAAGCATTGGATAAACAATGGCATAATCAGAATGCTTATTTGACGGCACTTTAAATATTAAAAAAATTGCTTCAATTGTTATATTTCAAAGTGTCATAGACTGCATCTTATAGCGCAAGGGCGAAGGATTGTCAACTCGCTTGTTGTGGACTAAGGAGTTTACTCACCACATTATCCTATTTACTTAATCAGGACCAAGTGATCAGGGCGTGAAATGATTCTCAAGAGATATCTAATACTAGACAATCCTGAGTGTGTTGAATGAGCGTGATTCCAGATTCAAACTAAGTATCTTGAGCGCGTGATCAAGCCAGGTTTCAGGAAAGCTTTTGGCGGCTCACATTCCCAGTGTATGATAGAAGTAATTGCAAGTCAACGTTTTAATCTCACATAGTCTAGAAAAAATCGCTTTCCAAAGCAAAGAAGAATAGCAAGTAGTAAGATGCAGATTCCTCAAAATTACCCCTCCCACATCCAGAAGTGTCCTCCAAGTTCCCAAATGACTCAGGCTCCCCGTGTTCAAATCGCTGACAAATTATATTCAGTGACTGACTGATCATAGCCTGAATCGTTCGATTGCATGGAAGACCTTCGTTGTCAACCGTGGTTCTTGCTCCAGTGGTCCTTCATGGTGCGAAAGATGGGTTTAAGCTTCTGGAAAGCAAAGTAACAGATCACACCCACGATTGGAACGAAAGAACAACCTGCAAACACCATGATGACAATAAAGAGCCAGCCGTGCTTGAAATGCCAAGTCCAATCTCCATTCCACTCCTGCGCTACAGCTGCTTTATTTTGTCTGCTCTCGACATGGCCACTGGGTTGACTGGGAAGATTGTCGGTGCCTCTGGAAGCTAATATGTTTCTGGGCATAGCTTCAGCGAGTGCAGAGCCGATAATGACGGTATTGGCATTGATGACGAGAGATGTAGCGACTGTCAGGAGCATACAGACTAGGAGGAGTGCTCTTTTCATTGTGGCCGAACTCTTGGCTGGATGGATGAATGAATAGGCAAGTGGGAGTATTTTGTCTGCTCGCCGGTGGTGATGTAAATTTTTAAAAGTACGGAGGCCAAAATTAGTTTTATAGGTGGCTATATAACATTAACAGGTCGTTCGGGACTTTAATGATTCGCCATTCATGCATACCTACTGACTCGAGGCTCAAATGGACTTCAAATATCATGATTCACGTGTAGATCGGTAAAGTACATATTGTTTACATGAGATATCAGTTGAAGTGGGCGTTTCTCGTTACGAGAGAATGGTTCTAATTCTGTAGTTCGCTTAGTGTTAGTACCTTTGAGTCAAACTGAGAGCTGTTTACAGACCTCTTCTTTTCTGTAGATTACATAATTGAATCACATTCTAGTTCCTCTCTCTTGTTGGGTTAAAAATTAGTCCTTCAAAGCTCATGGCAGAAATTCATTCATAGCAACACTATTATTAATATCTGTCTAATGCTGCAGCCCTGCTGTTCGCGACCTTGTTGTTTCTTCTCATCTTCTTTGATTTTCTTCTCTCCTTCTCCATAACCATTGTGTCCTCTTTGACCATTTTCTCCCATATCTTATCCTGGTTCCTCATTTGCTTTGCCTCCCTTCTCATTTCTTTCCTTTGCTTCCGGGTTGGCTTTCCGACTTCTCTGGCGTCCTGTTTTGAAGGATGTCGATCCATGGTTTCTCCTTGAGTCCTTGTGGTTGGGGACCCTTCTTGTAACTTCCTGCAAGCCCGAATAGTAACAACCCGAACAAAATGAGAACTGGAATGATGATGCCCAATGCGATTTTGGATGTTTTTGGTTATGGTGCTCTGGGTTGAAGTCGTGAAATGATGTGGGTTTCGGATTCTGATTTGGGGCGTTCGAAGGCGGCTTTGGTTGAAGTTGCCTTGAATGAAGGAACATCCCTCGTTGACCTTACACTTCTGTTTAGAGTAAAGACGACTGGCGCCGTTAAAGAGGCTGAAAGTATTTGCAGTAGTAGGACAAGGTAATGCAAAAGCGGAAGAGTATTCATCGCGTTAAACAGCGCTGTTTACTGCGGTCAGGACTGAAGCTCAGAAGAGAAGCTACAGGAATTCAAGGGTGATGAAAACACGAAAATGAAAGCCTCTTTTGGCAGAGGCAGAAGTGAGCCATTACGTGATTTTAAGTAATTGCTTCCCTTGCAGTGATTGGAATCGATCTAATTAGCTCTTAACCATCAATCAACACTGTAGTCACACGACTTCAAAAGCTTGATTCAAAGACGCGGTTTGCCTTAGCACCCAGAATCGAGAACTTATGAATCGCGAGCCATGCTGGCCGGAATGAAACTACATATTAATGGAGGACTTTTGCGGCTTCTTCGACTTCAATGATTGATTATCAAGGCTTGAGTAGCGTCAAAAGTCCTAGTACAGATAAATTGATTACGCATAACTCCACGTTAAGCATCTGTAGTCCAATAGCTTCTCCATGAAAAGTGCATTTGTAATATTACACGACCGTCCTTCTGGACATTGTAGGTATCGAAGAAGCAACAGACCAGCACTTGCCCATGAAACCCCACTGCACAACTAACCATGAATATGAGCGTCCGCCCTTTGACAAGATCGATTGGCTTTTCGACCTGCATTCGAATTCTTCGGGCCTTTAGTACCTCGATGATTCGTAATTGAGCAAAATATGGTGAGAAAAAGGACGAGGCCGACTGCAATTCCGGATCCCAACAAAACTTTGCCAGTCTTGGGTGAAACATTCCTAGCTATGATGCGGGATGCTCTCTCGATTGCCAAACCGGCCAGTTTCTCCTTCAATGACCGAAGTTTTGAAGTCGCAGCTGTTATTGTTGAATTAGTATGATGCATAACGACTGAGTTTTGGGCACTGGTGCCGAGGATCGGGGCAGCGTGAGTGAAGGAAGTAGCGAAGAAGGTGGAGAGGAAGACAAGCACGACGTGATGACCTAGATTCATGGTCGGGGAATGTTGTTGTCTTATGGCTTTAGCGATGTTTGCTGTAACAAGGTTGCGGTTGTCATGCAAGTAGGATATGGTGACTTTCGTGTTGCTTGATATTTCTTGGTGATTGATTGATTGTCTTGCCCTCCCTTTAGCTAGATTGTAATTGTTCCTTTTAGTAGTATGAGCATAAGAAAGGAAGGAATTTATAGATTGCATAAGCTTCCAGGAAACGACTAAGATAGAATCACAGAAGCTTGGTTAGATGATTCCCACAAAGACACAGAACGAGCAATATTTGGGGAAAGTCCAATCACGATGCTATACCGATATCTGTAGTATCTTCTGCTCTGTAGTCCTCCTCCCGACGGCACTGCCCAATGGGACATATCATGGTCAATATAGCATGGTTTCAGAGTCAAAGACTGACCACCTCACTGCACATTCAAAGTTCGCATGTTATCAAATAGGGTTCAAAGAATTTTATTGCGTTTTTGTGTTATTCTCTTTCCACCAGCCAAACAGCAGCTGGCATTCCCCTTTCCCACCCTTGTACTCTCAATCACATACACCAGATCTCCTATCTCTTACCAAAACAAATCCAGAGCATGCACCCCAAAACTGTCGCACCCATCACACTAGCAAATGAAATAGCGAAAATCTGCCCAATCGAGAACTTTTGAGGGCCCGTATTCGCAGGTGGAGTTGTAGTTGTAGTTGGATTCTCCTGACGATTCTCCAAGGCGTTTGTTGAGGTGGCTGTTGATATTTCGTTCTCTTGACGGTTCTCGATGGCCTTCGACGGGATAGCTCGGCCTCCCAGGGGGTTTGGGAGTGTGAGGATTGTGTACATTGGTGGCGATGGATTCTCCTCTCGTGGAATGAGGGATGATGGCCTGGTGGGCTTTGCGTCTACTTCTGGCTCGACTCCTGGAATGACATACGCCATACAGAGAGCTGCCCAGAGCATGGAGATGAGGAGTGAGAGCTTCATCTTGTAAGGTATTCCTGTCTGTGGAAATGGAAGGTGCTGGATGACAAGTTCGCTGAAGATGGGATTTCGAAGGAATTTCTTCGATCTCGCAGTGTGACGTTGATTACTTGAGTGGTTGGTTTCGGGTAGATGTATGATGTGTCCAACAAGGATATGCGGGAAACCGAGTTGTCTGCAGGGTTGATACCAGTGGAGAATGCGGCGGAGGTGAAACTTAGTGGCAATGCAGCCATGGATAATTAGATGATTTTATAAGGGGAAACGCTCATTGTTTGCTGTCACCAAAACAGTAACGCAATCAAGGTGTCTGATTCACTGTTCAAGAAAATGTCTTTGTCTGCCACTGTTTTGATGAATCACGTGCTCCTTTGTTTGTCAACCTACCTGCGTATTGCTAAACGGGGCATGGCAGCTGCCTATCAAGTTCCTAGCTTCGATAAGTAAATATGGCTGATGTACATTGCTTCCGTACGCCCACAATTCATGAAGCGGTTGAGATCTGGAGTATCTCGCTGGTTTGTTGATCAGGCTCACATCTGTTCCCAATGAACACAACTCCGCATTCAGGCAAGGGTAAAGTCCTCCTTGCTCGTTACTTATGCTTGTAGAACAACATAATAACGATTTACTGCTAACCCAAAAGACAGCATTGTGAAATTTGTGTTCACTTTCATACCTCATAGTCAATGTCACTTTTTGGGCGTAAGTAAGGTCTCACAGAAAGATTTCAAAGACATTACTTACAGAATTCTCTACATCACGGTTTGAATCACGAATAAAACCAAAAATAGGGGTACAAATTTAATTCAAATAACCAGATCTGAAATACCTAGTGGGGGGAAAAAAGCAGCAATCATCGACGAAACCTTAGAATCGAAATCGATTCCTCTCGAAAGTGGTCACACAACGCCGTTACAATCCCATGAAAAGGCTTAGCACCATACCTGAAAGCAGCATTATACCAAGCAAAAAAGTATCCAATCCAGAGTTCATGCTCGTGGATCCAGATTTGCCTGCACCAACCTTTCTGCCTCCCCTTGCACCGCCGCCCTTTCCTCCCCCTCCTACACTTCCCCCACCGTGCTCTCCTTTGCGTTGCGTGATGTTAGTCTCCACGGGAAACTCATCGGGTGAGAGGGTGGCGAGAGGTGTGAGGTTGGCGGTTTGGGAAAGCGATGAAGGACATGGTTTCTTGGAGAGGGTTGAAGAGACGACGGGAGTTCCGAGAGTAGCCAGTGCGAAAAAGCAAAGGAAGATGAATGCGTTACACTTCATGGCTGCGGAGTGTAATACGGATGTGGGTTTGTTGAGTGTAATGTGTGGATGATAGCTAGGACTTTCTGGTCGATGAACAGAAGCAATGATGTCTCTGTTGGAGTTTGTGGCTGATGGAATTTGAACGAACGGGAAGTCCAGCTCCAATTTATAGATTTCTAATTTCAATTGTTTTCCTGTTCTTCAATAAATGAATAGGTTGGTTACCTGTCTTTCACCGAAACGTGTTTTTGCACAAATGGATTGCTGATACCAAAACAGGCAAGCCCTTTGTACTGTACTGTGACAAGTTTAGATTCAATGAAGTGGGAAAAACAATGCCCTTGTCTGTTCTCTTTCCTTTCTTTTGCGTCGCCCGTTTGTTACATGAAAGTATGGCCAAATATTAAAAAGAGAAGAACAGGACCCAGTATTTAACTTTAGAGTCTTTGTTGTAGGGATTCAATGAGTTCCACCGTCCATTCCTTTCCTTTCCTTGCCCCTGCACGGTAAATTTGCGTGTTGAAAGCTATGTGAGACCATTCTGAACATTAACACTTCACCAAACACAAGACAAAAGAAAGCGTGTAATAAAATTCTCAAAGAAATGACGTAGAACAAGCCCTCTACAAGCTTCAGCAGTGCTCCACTCTCGGCTCCATCCGGTCCTCTCCACTTCACTTCCCCACAACACACTCTCCTCCTATCCCCTAAAAAAACCAATTCCACTATTCTCTGCATGTAACCAAATAAGCACATTTCCACCACAACATGTGCAAATCATGTGCTTAAAATCGGGGGATATGACGAAGTGGTATCGTGCATCATTTGCATTCTGCTCCCCAGCAGTAATTCATAACTTGATGAAATCCCGTGTTCGATCCGCGGTATCTCCATTTTTTGAACTTTTGAATTTCTTGCTGTTTTTGGTTATAATGTCTTCTTGATAAGTGCTGTCTTGACGGACATTTTTTGGGCTCGCGTTTGTGGTTCGCTTTTTGATCTATCCTTTCTTGTCTTGCTCTGTGGGTGAGGTCCGCTAAGCGATGAGGGGCGCGCCTTGAAGCGAGCAGAGGTAAATACTAAGGTATCAATCAGAAAATGAGTAGTATGCTTTTCATTCCTGTGAATGAGAAGTATAATATCTACATTCACAATCGAAGTAAACTATTAAATCCAGTCTTTACCTTGGGAGATTCTCTCTCCGTGTGTACTTCTGTCTCTGACTCTCTTAAGATCTCAGAAACTTGACTTTGATATCGCTTTTCTACCCATCCCTCCCCATTCCTCGACTCAATCCCAGTTATCCACTCATTTGTACCACACTCCACTCCCCTCTCCACTCCCCCCTCCATCTCCCTAAATTTTCTCATTGCTTTCCATATCTTCACCCCACTTCCCTACCCACTCCTCCCACCCCTCCTTCCTCGCCGAGAAACTACCAACCCCTACCCAGCAGGCGCCATAGCTAGAATCCCCACAACGCCCACTAATGCTGTCCATCCCATCAGAATAGCCATACCCTCTGAATCCTCCTCATCAGGTGCCGGTCGATTACTTTGTCTCTCATGGTCTATTTTCTCGTCCATATCTACCTCTCTCTCATTTTGTCGCTTCTGGACTTCCTTTTCGGTGGTGATTATGTTTTTCGCTTTGATTTCTGGGTTGTTGCTCGCGGGGTGAAGTTTAGGTGATTTGTTGCTGGTGTTTTCATGGTCTATGCATTCGCACTCGTCATCCCCACCCTCCTCACCATCATTTTCTTCATCATTCTTTTCATCCTTCCCCTTTTCCCTATACTCCCTCTCATCTCCCACCCCATTATTTCCCTCTCCCTGTCCCACACCTTCCTCCACCCTCTCAGCAAGCATATCAACCATTTTCTGCACGATGACAATATGTGGTGTTAGTGTGTACGGCGCCGTGATTTCGATTCTTTGTGGCTCTTGTTCTTCTTCTCGGGACGGTTCTTCGGAGCTTTGGCTGGATTTCACTGGTGTTAGAACAGCTGGATTGGAGGTTTTGTTGTGTGGCCGGTGTCTTTTGTGGATATGGTTGTGGATGTTGGCATGAGTGTGAGCGGGTTTGATGGAATATGTGTTGGCGTTGGCGTGGACGTAAGGTTGTGATTTGGCATGGGCGTGGACGTTGGTATGGGAGTGGACATGGGTATGGCGGTGTCGATAAGGCGCTGCTGAAACTGCCATAGAAACAGACAGGATGAATAGCGAAATGAAGAGGGTGGAGATGATACACTTCATCGTGCCGAAGATCGAGGAGCTGGTGTAAACAAAGCTCGGTTGTGATCCTTTTGTGGAGATAAAGTGGTACAGGACAGCTTGTTACATACAAAGTGCAGAGAGGTTCTAGGTTCGAGAATTGAGAAGTTGATTTGCTTTTATCGGCCTGTTGGCTATTCCTTCTTGGGTTGGAATCAACGGGCGTGTGTTGAGACTGAAGAGTATGATTGAGATCGTGAAATGAATACTGTGAACTGACTAACTGACTGACTGGCTGACTTTACACCCCCATATAACCCATCTGATTCAACGCCTTTCACTCAATCCCACAGCCCAGTTCTAGTATCTACTCACCCTACCTCCCACCAACACCCTCAATACTCTCCGCAACCTCCCTGAAGATCCCCCTCAAACGCCTTTGATACCACCAGCCCCAATATGTACTCAAACACAAAAACCCCACAGCCACCGACCCCGTCCTAACCCACCACGTATGCGCCGCCCCAATAACGGCCGCGGAATCCGTACTAAGGTTCACAAACGCCTTACTCCCATCCTCAAACCTACCCCTCCAATACCACACCGGCAACGCACAAAGACAGTTTCTATACACGCCGACCAGCTGCATGATTGTGCCACCTATAGCAGTGAAAATACTCGCGATTCCAAACAGTAACGCAAGTGTCCAGAAAGCGATACATCGGATGACGTTCCAAGGCGTGGACTCGGAGTAATGTGTTGGACTGTGTAGTTTACCGTTTGGGGAGATGCTGCTGGAGAGGACCCAGAGCCAGAGGGAGATTTGGAGGGTTTGGGTGATGAAGTAGAGGAGGAAGGTGAGTGAGCGGCAGGAAAGTCCTTTTTGGGGGGTGTAGTAGGATGTTAGAAAAGGGAGAATGAAGGGGACAAAGAGGGGGAGGATGGTGAGGAGGAGGATTTTGACCCAGTTTGCGAGGGTGAGAGTCATGTGGGTGCGGAGGGAGGAGAGTTGGTCTTGAGGGGTGGTTTTGGATGAGGGTGTGCAGAGGAGACGTTGTAGCCAGAGAGATTTGGAGCGGCCGCGGAACCACATCCATTGTGTTTTGTAGCGACTACGGAAAGAAAGTGCGAAGACGTGGAAGGTTGGAGGGTGTGTGATCGTGGGTGTTGAGACTGCGGATTGGAAAGTTGAAGGATTGTTGCCTGCGAGAAGGAGAGACGATATGATTGCTACGTGCGGGATGGTCATCCACCTTGAAGTGTCAGTGTCAGTGTTGAGATGGAAGTGGGACAGGTGTAGACAGACCACATCCCAAACGCCAATGCATGAGCAATATCATTGTTGCCAAGGTTCGCCAGAACATCGAAAAGTGTATAAAGGAAGCCGCCTGCAAAGAAGACTATTGGAACTCCGACAGCTGATCCAAATCTGACCATGAGTCAGCATGAGTCTTATCTCAACGATAGGACACTGCTCACGTTATTTGAGTATCGAGCATGGACGGTAGTCTCGTTGACGGGTGTGGCTCTTGAAGTAATCTCTCCAGATCGTTCCAAGGATCCTCTTCCGTTTCTGCATCGCCAATATCTAACTCGGATTAGCGAGATGTTGCAGTTGTCGTAAAGCGGAGTCACCGTTGCTCCATTTGAAGTCCAAGTTCCCAACGAGCATGATATACAGAAGCCTCGTAGCCAGGTTCTTATCCAGCTTCCCACGGTCCAAACCTTGGTGTACAAAATCCAGAATCTGACTATCCAAAAAAGCCTCAAAAACGCCACTCAAGATCATGGGTCCGGCGAAAGCAAAACAGAGGCATAGCCAAATAATTGTATCAGTCAAGACGATGGCAGCAGCAATTATAAACCTCAGCGGGGTCATAAAGAAGGTCCAGGTATTATCCAGTCTTGGCATAAATAGCTTGTCGCTCACTTCAAGCTTTCTCCGTCTGGGAATGCTCAAGCAGAAAACCAAGCATGGGAAAATGAATGCAACCATTGGTCCAATCCATTGTTGGATTTTTTTGGACTTCGAGATTTGCCACCCTGGACATCGTTCGTTGCACCATTTGAATGATGATCGAACGACGGGGGCTCCGGAATGGTCGCCGTTATAAGTAGCTGTGCATGGAAACTGATCTGCTTCTAGGATGTCTGAGGCAGTGGTTCCGGGAGAGAAAAATCTTGGATCTGATATGACGAAGCTTCCATTGTCGAGACTGACACCGTTGCTGAAGGCAGTGAAGCAACAATAAGCTAAGTTCATTCCTCCTAGAAGTGGATGGTGTGTACGTGAATGTGTTGAAGTAAAATTGACCATAGGAGGGAAGATATCACTCAAGTCAGTGTAGTTACCATCCAACTGGTCGGCGCCTTCGGAGGCCAAGGCAGGAACGATGAGGAGTGCGATGTTAAGAACCTGCATCATGTCAGATCCACTTCAAGGCCAAAAAAGTCGATTATGCTGTCCAGACATGTTCCCTGCTTCTCATTATAACACTTGCCAATCTCGGACAGGCGTCCTGATCACCTTATCGGGTCGAACGCATAGGCTGTGAGGTTGGCTGCATGGACAACTCCAAAGGTTCATGCGTGATGCCATTTCGCAGCTCAGATAGTAGCCTTATCCAACTTCTGTTGTGATTGGATCATGAAATTTCCCTCGATACAGGCTTAGGCGAGGAACCACAATATTACTAGGGACTGCGAGGCTGTGTTGAACGCCACAATGTTTAGAGAGGGAGGCAGAAAAGCACGCAATTGTGAAGATATCCAAAAACCCAAAATGTGACTCTATGACGCTCGACTTATTGGGCAGAAGAACGACTGGCCAAGAAGCATTTCAAAGGATTGCCATGGCCTGTGTCACCTGCACGGTACTGGGCAGATTCGACGGGCGGGCGCAGAACAGAAAGTATGCCAATGTGGCACGAGAAACGGCTACCACTCGGATGTTTGAAGGTCAACCAATTTCGTACGAAGATACTTGGTGTTTGCTACCATGCAGTGGTTCCCGAAGGACTCCAGATTTCCCTCGGAAGATCTGCTTTGTGTTTCTCTTGTTGTACACGATGGGTGTTTGCTCTGTCCTTCAAAGAAAGGAAGACAGAATTCCCGCTCTCACCCAACGGGACTTGATCAAGTACTTGGGGCCTGCTGCAATCCAAGTATATTTCAATGAGGCAAAAGCAGGGATTCACAAGAGCTTCTCTCGCTGGAGGGCTTTGATGTTTACTACATGCTTGCTGTAGGGACAACATCATGGAAGTTCGACCAAATGGCCGCAGGAATCTTCATTTATCAGAGGCCAATGCAAAGAAAAGGTCTTGTGACAAATACAATCATCCAACCATACTAGCATGATCGTCAAAGCTTGGGTGGGATCTCAAAGTTGAAGTTGATCGTGGTGAGAGGAAGTAATTTGACGCCGCATAAATGTGGAAGAGCCTCTGGAACATAAAAACATTTAAAGCCCACTTCTCAACTTCATTCCAAGATGCATCGTGAAATGTTGTCGACGCCGCATGCCACTGGACATGAACGAGCTCTCCCTCCCATGGCGGGAGCCCACCGCAAAAGCAATCAGTACTGCTGATGCTGTGCCACTCTGCTAGATGTTCGACTCTGGCAAGATATCATCCCACGCACTAGGACTCTAGTCCGAGGTTGTGTTGACCAAAGGGATGGTGTTGATGGAGCTCGGAGGAGAAGGGGCGCGTGCTGGATCGACGGCTTCTTATCGCCGCTTGTTTGCTTCTTCAAGGACAGGCAGATAGGCCACCAAGCTCAACCCAGTGGACCTCTCTCCACGGCCTCATACACCCCTCCTCTCACCATGAAGTCTTACATCTCCCCCTCATATTCCCTGCATCGACAGCGACAACATGGCACTCGACACTCTCCTTCCAGCCCAAAGCACCGAAGCTCTCACCATTACCTGCAACGACGCATCGTGTGCGAACCCTGATGACGAGGCTCTCTCGGAGTTCACATACGCTGACGGGATCCTGAAATGGGACTCTACTGAGATCCGCGACGACGATGTGATCACCGTGATCAATACCCTGGGCGGGACGGCCGAATACACGATCTTCAGTTTGGAAGCCGAGTCGGCGGACGAGGAGAAGAGTGAGGGGAAGGAGGGAGAAAGCAAGAGCCTGTTCAAGCTACGCACTACAAATGCTATGATCCTACCGCAGGAGTTCCTGAAGAAGTTCCAATTCCAAGCTCTGCCTCCGTATCTGCAATATGCAATGGATGTGCATGTGCTCATCTCCACACTGTCCGGTACTGGTCTTGCGGAAGCCTTCTTCGACGATATCTTACATCCGCTGCTCCGCGCAGTGAGTTTCGAGGATTCGAAATATACGGTTCACAAGACGAAGAGTCCGGATTCCGTAAAGGAGCTTGCACAGTTCAGCTTGGTTGGTGGTGCGAATGAGGGTAAGGAACAGGTGGTCATCATTCTCAGCGGAGATGGAGGGATCGTGGATACGATCAATGCTCTGCTACAGGATATGGAGAGATCAAGGTAAATATCCTCTTATATGCGAGAGACTCCTCTAACTTTACAGCTCATATGTCAAGCCAACCTTCGTCCAACTTCCCCTCGGCACAGCCAACGCTCTCTTCCACTCCCTCCACAAACCATTCCCTCTCGCATCCAGCTACATCCAAGGTCTCCGAACCCTCCTCCACGGCAAACCCAAAGCCCTCCCCATATTCAAAGCCACCTTCTCGCCCGGTGCCCGCCTCCTGACCAACGAAGGACAGACAGCAACTCCATTGCCAAACAACGCAATATACGGTGCAGTGGTAGCAAGCCATGGTCTGCACTCAACGCTAGTCGCAGACTCGGATACGACGGAATACCGTAAACACGGTGACAAGCGATTCGGGCTCGTTGCAAACGATCTGCTATATCCCAAAGATGGAGCACCGCATAGATACAAGACAGACGTAACGTTATTCCAAGGCTCTAAAGAGACACTGCTCTCCCGCAAAGAACACGGTTACGTCCTCGCAACACTCGTCAGCAACCTCGAGCGCGCATTCACCATCTCTCCTGAAAGCAAGCCCTTGGAAGCCGCCCTCCGAGTCGTGCATTTCGGCACACTCAGCGGAGATGAGGCTATGGAAGTCATGAAAGCGGCTTATGACAACGGAAGGCATTTGAAGAATCGGGATATCGGGTATGAGAAGGTTGATGGGATCAGGATTGTGTTCAGGGAGGAGGGCGAGGATTGGAAGTGGCGGAGGTGTTGCGTGGATGGGTCGATTGTTGGGGTTGAGGAGGGGGGTGGATGGATGTTAGAGTTTTAGAAGAGGGGAGTGAGGCGATTAACGTTGTGGTTGATTGAGAGTGGTATGTTCTTCAAGCACGTAGAACTTTGCTTGGCTTTGATGATAGATTTCACAGGTACAATAGAACTCGGCAATAAGGTCTTCCTTTCCTGTCGCCTCTTGGAGTGAGTGGAAAGACTATCTGTGCAGGGAAGAATCGCCAACTCCCAATCTCCCGCCAGAATCTGCGATTGACTGTCCTCCAATGTCACCAGCAGAACACAGAACAATGAACCCCCAAAACGCAATCAATCTGAGTACCTGGGAAATACCAGAAAGTACCCTCCCTGCAGAGTCAGAACCCATCCATGCAACCCCACCACTCGCAACTCCCCAACTCCCCACGACCAATGCATATTTCAACTCCTTGAATGTCGCAATTAGAAACCATGACATTGTTTCGTTCAGAGGGGCCAGTCTAGCGAGCAAACTACTCATCGTCCTCCTCCTCATTATCGTCATCATCATGCGAAGAAGACGAAGTAAGATCGTTGGCCCGCTCCTTATTATACCTAGACTCACGGATCTCCTCAACCTTATCACTATAAACAGGCCATTCCTCGAGTTTATGCTTAGAGTGTGAGAAGATCTTAGAGATCGTTGCGTTGACCTACATATATTCATCAGAATGTTGTTCTCAGTATCTAGTATTCGATTTTATTGTTTTGCTTTGCTTTTGGTTTAAGGGAAGCAAGCAAGAGGAGTAGGAGAGATGGGGAGGGAGGGAAGATACTTACACCAGCATTGCCACTACTAACACCGCCTTCGCCCCATATTCCACCGACTTTCACATCGTGGTCGATGAGGTTCAGGTACACGGAGTCGACGAGTTTGATTAACGCTTCGGGGATTTCGGCTTGCAGGTCGGATTTGAGAGTTTGGAGTTTGGGGGAGGTTTCCGGGAGGGTTTGCCAGATCCTGAAGGGTTGGGCGTTAGTAAAGCTCTTCAGACGATGAAGGGAAAAGCATATACCAAGCAACATCAATCACATGTCCAACACATTTCGCCATCCACCAGATTGCAATCCAGGGCTCGGCGTCTAGACAGGCTTTCCAGTACGGATGGCGGTGTTCGGTGTAGGATGTGAAGGGGATGGACTCAACCTCTGTCTCGCTCTGGGTGGCTGATGGGTGGTCTGGGAGGAAGAGGGAGTTGGGATCTTCGTCTTCTTGGTCGGGAGAGGTGGTAGTGGTAGCCGAAGAGGTGGAAGGGAAGAATCCGCCTTTGAGTAGGAAATAACTATTGAGGTTAGGGTTAGGTATTGTGTTGCTAAGTTGGAGGGAAAAGAGGTTAAGGGAGAGAACATACATAGCCACTACCATCGCTCCCTGCGGCACCATCCTTGCCCTCTCCTGCCCATTCGCCTTCCCCAACTCACTCTTGACAAACCCCCTCTCTGCAGCAGTCAACCTCAAAAACGCCCTGGGAACCAACTCCTGAAAGCCACTGTTACTGGCCCCCTTGTAGAAATAGCTCGCATAGCAGAACTTGCGCAGCCAATGCCATTGCTGGCCTGTGAGAGGTAGTTTGTACGTGGTTTTGTGGACCGTGGAGAGGAGTGAAGAGAATGGGGTGTAAGGATGGTGGGAGGAGAGGATTTGGAGGGGGACGAGGCGGTCCTTTGGGGGTATGGAGGGAGACGGGAATGACAAGGTGGGGTGCGTGGAGAGATGGGTGAGGAGTTTGCGTTGGAGGTGGGCGCGGTCGGAGGCAGTGACTGTGAGGGGGCTGGTTAGTTTGGGTTCAGTTAGGTGGAGAGGGTGGGGAGAGGACTTACTGCACAAAGGTGTGCTTTTATTCTTAGGAGGCATTGTGGTAATATCCACTGCTCGTGATAGGACAAGTTGTGACAGATCAAGGCAAGAAAGCTAGAACAAACCCAGACAGGATCGAGACAGGATTGAAACAGCAAAGCAAAACGCAGCAAAACGCAAGAAATTGCAGTAAGGACAATCCTGGAGCAATCGAGCAAAGAATCCAAAGCCAATGCTAGAACGTGCTTGTCGAATGAAGTGCCGCACTGTGCACACGCTCGTCTTGAGATTTCGAGATGTGTAACGGGGTGTGTGTCTCGAGTCGGGAAGAAATATATTTCTCAGCCTTGTAGTATATCAGCTAGTTGTGTGTGGAGGTGCAGGGGTCCAGATATAGCTGCAAAGGCGGCTAGTGTCGTCTATGAACCTAGCCGGTGGCAGGTTTGAGTAGGTATCTGGCAGATTCGCTTGAGCTGATGTCAATGTCAAAACAATCTAACCACAATTGAGGACTTCTAAAGTGTTCATCTTACTCCAATATCACTTTGACCTCAAAATGCTCACCTTGTAAACTGGGTCTTTTCTTTACGGTTCAATTGCCTCGCTGGCTGAAGACTTGATTTAGAGCTTGTCTACCCAAGTCCCTCAAATACTTAATTACTTAAGCATCGATTTTCATTCACTCTTGAATTCTTTAGCTTTGTTCTTCTCTTCTTGTTTTGATGATTTCGCTTTTTTTGACATTCACTTTGTTGACTTGGCCTGACGGTCTGTTCGCTTACCTTAGCGCTAAACTCACTGAGCTTCGTGGATAAAATTACGACCTTCTCCTCTCCTTACATATTCTCCTTCTTCCAACTTTAAAATGATCAATAAACAGATCTAGGCATTGAGGCAAGGCTGATCCGAGTTCTAGGCCAATACATTGTGAGTACCATATGCCAATTCCATGGCAGCAGCAGCTTGAAGTAAAGCTGGTCATGACTCAGGGCTGACTTGAGGCTGACTTTCGACTTGAACTTCAAGTAGCTCATGTGCCTAGTTATTCTCAGCTCCCAATGATACATTATCAAGGCGCCCTTCTCTTCCAATATACAACCGCAAGCCCCTGAACTTCTGCCCCCAGCCAAGACAAGCAATTCCCATTTGATTGTTTCAATCACTTTGCAGAGATGTCTCACCACAAGAAATGGACCGAACCACCAGAAGGGCTCCTTGCCCACAACCGTGTAGAAGATCGAAGATTACTTGTCCAGAAACTACACGCGTGGCTTCAACTGGAAAAATCAGAAAAGAACATATCCTTCTATGTCGACCCTCGCCTCTTGACTCTCCCATTAGAAGACATCTTGCCCAGCTACCTCTCCGACCAGACGAAAGATGCAAAATACAGAAGTTATGGGCTTACAGTTAAAGGTGTCGAAGACCAAAATTTTGATCTTGACATTCTGAGCATGAAGAAATTTCTGGAGCCTTTCTTGTTCAAGACAGAATGGCCAGTCTCATCAACCAAACCTTCCACTTGTTCCCCCAATACAGTGGTACTTCTGCGATGGTCGCCGGAGTTCAAGAGAAGTTCCAACAGGTCTGCAAGTGTGCGAGTGAGATTTCTGGCGATATGATCACTGAGATCGGGGTTGCTATTTTGATGTAATTTTAACTTTACCTGCATTTCTCTCCTGTTTTCAATGCGTTTGCTCACAAGAACAAGCTGGCTTCTGATAGATTCGAGATTCTCCTCTCAGCCTCTTCCAGCCTTTGATACACCAAAAGATCACATGGAATAGTTCTCAGTTATCCTATCCGAGCAGGAATTGCTGTGTATCATTTTCGTCTTCCGCCTTTACGGCTCTTCAATTGACATTGACTTCATCTACTCTCGATGGATCCTCAGCGACAAACTCACAAAACTGAGAATTATCCTTCCCAACTTGATACACCAACGTCTCTGCATCCTTCTGGAGTTCATCTTCCGTTCGTTCTTCAATCTTGCTCCCAAAGATGATCGAGTGAGTGCAAAAGCATGGCGCAACTGGGTATGTTCTATACTTCTGTACAACTGAACGTATATACTGATATAAAATCTCAGATCACCGATCAAATCTTTGCAGACTTCAATTGCTCCTCAACACGTGCATTTAAGGTCGAGCTTGACGATCTTTCCGTTCTCCAGAGCTGGCCAACTCCTCGACGCGCTACTCCATGATGGAAGAAGGTCCCAGCCGTGACGATGATGTAAGAGAAGCTTTCAAGGAAGAGAATATTAGTCGGAACAGTGCACCGAAGTTAAAGAAGCGTCGTAGGGAGAGCGTCTCAGATCCAGGTCCTAGCAAGAAGACACCTTGGAGCTACCACCAGGAGGGACCCGAGGGATTTGTCTTGTGGTGATGCCGCCAGTATTTAGGGGTTAGGGGCGCTATTACTTTCGACATGGCCTGATACTTGGATGAGACCTAATCCTCTCCGGCTGTGGTTGATATGATAATATGGCCTTCTACTCATGGGAGCTTGCAGCTTAGCGCCGGTCTGATTGTCATGTTGCCACTCTAGGCACAAGCAAGATATTTCAACAAGCGAGAATAATTAATCTTTCAGAAAATCCAAGATCAGACAGGAAACAACCCTTTATTTCAGTGATGCCATGTCAGAATGCGTGAGGGCCGGTTCGCAAAGTGTCTTCAAGAGAAATTGATTCAGCCTACACTTACAATTTTCTGTTCTCGGAATAACATACCAAAGCATCCAGATACATTTGAGCTTGAGCACCAGATGCTGTGGATGCCTCTCCATCAGACGGCTAAATCCCTTCTTTGAACTTGGCCCTAGCAGCAACACTAGCAGTCTTATTCTTTTCTATAATCTTTACAGCTCTACCCGCGACAGGCTTGGCAGCGTGAAGTGCCTCTTGATTAAGATCAGTGAGGGGCTTAGATATTAGTATAATGAAACAGACATTTCGGTCATTGGTGTTCCCGCTAGCATTCCTCGGAAAAGGTGTCTATGGAGGTTCACTGGAAGACTTGAAGGTCTTCAACTTGGGAATGTCGTGCATGAAGCATAGGACTTGCTTTAGCTAAAGAAAAGGTTGAGATGTACGAATTCGGAGTGGGGAATTTGGCTAGAAGCGGGTATTTAGTGTACATCAGGACCTGCAAGGCAACTATCGGTACAGAAGCACCTCCGTAGGCTTATCTTGAAACCCCTAAAAATTGTTCCAATATCATCCCTTGAGTTCAGATCCTTCTTCGCCGGAGACTCTGACCACGACCTCATTGCTCTCAAATTCCCCCGTCTTCATTCCTTCGTCCATCGATAATCTCTCAATTTTCTGTCCACTTTCATTGGTCCAAACTCCCATCCAAGATCCCATCGCCTTTGCTCTATATTCCTCGCCCTTCGTCAACGCCACTTTAGGTTCATTGAACTCCACCACCGAATCCACTTTCCCATTTGCTGCAATTCGTACAATACTCTGGTCATCAATGGCAAAGTACCCGTCTGGCGGGACGCGGTGATTGATTTTCATGTCCAGGCAAGGGGCTTTAGTGCCTGTTTTGGTAGATGTGAAGGTTACAACTCCGATAGCAGGTGCGGATAAGTCTAGTGGCGAAGACCATCGTAGGAGAAAGACTTCATGTGGTGAGGTGTTTGTGAGTGTGATACGAAGCTTTGCCGCGCCGAGGATGGACTGCGTTGATATTTCAGGGGACAGAGTGACCTCGATTGGGATTGGTGAGCTGGTCGTCGTCATTTTTGGGAGAATCAAAAAGTGGTCATACGTGAGATAAATAGCCACAGAGGCCAGAAATGTAATCACTATCGTCGAGAATGTTCGATGGCTAGCCATGGATTATTTTTCGAGAGAAAGGTTCGATATTTTTTCGAAACTGGGAAGGATGGAAATGAAGTTGGGATTACTTCATGCATTACATAATCTCAAGCGTTGCGATCGTATCGAGTTGAGTTTCTAGTACGGAGCTTCTTCTGGATACTTTAAGTACGCCTCTTTGCGGCCTGCGCCGAGATGCGTTTTCCAACCGCCATATTTGCGGGGTACGTACAAAAAAGATATGTTGAAGCGATCTTTTACTTTATGAGGCAGGTCGTCGATCCCAGGGTTATCTATATGATACAAAGGATCCGGAGATATCGCTTGATGCTGCAAGGATTGTTCTAAACGCCATGGATCACCTACCGGATAGATGATAGGAGAAGGTAAAAGTCCACCAAACACCATGTCCTTCCAAGCCCTCTTGTGCTACACTTGCTCGGCAATTCATCAAAGTGCCGCCATCCAAGAATCTGAAGATGAACTTTGAACGAATGAGGAGCCTCGATTGGGCCATAGGACATGATTCCACAAATTCCAGATGTGAAGATGTTACAGGACATGTCCTCCCATCGCCGATTACGACAAGATTTGCCGGATAACAAAAATCCACTCTGGTTCGTCCCGGGAGTCCTGCGAGGTTATCTCAACCTCGTAGATGGGCTTGATTGGTGGCAATCAATCCGGTAGAAGGTGCAACCGACCGAGATATTAATGCATGTCATATTAGGACTGATAATGACCACAACTTTGTTCATGCTTAATCAAAGCCCCGTCTTCTCTCCGAATTGGCGGGGTAGATGGGAAAACCAAGGTTTGCTTCTGATTCACCTTCCCCTTTTGTGAGTCCTCGCTTAAAGACATCCTCACTTCGACGAGGTTTACTAGTTCCAGGCTCAAAATCGCCATCAAGATCTGGTACCCAAAGTTATGAGTTTGGAAGCATTGCAGAAAGCTACATCGTCCTGTACGTCTTACCTGAAAGCAATCCTCGAGCTCGAGATTGGGTGTTGAAAAGTCAACAGAGCCCATTGGCCTCTTGTACAGATATACAGTAGCCCAAAATGAGCTTGATTTACAGCCAGTAACTTCAATCACATCGGATCCAGAGCAACAGGACGAATACAGAGAGCGTATCCCCGAAGTGAGCTAGTCGTCGAAGGTTCATCAGCAACCATGATTGGCCCGATAGCAAGGTGGGATTAGGTGCATTCCAACAGCGAGTCCCAAATCACATGTAATGCTTAAAGTACCTTGGCATCTCTTGGTCTGCATCGGAGTTAATATGAAAGAAACATGCCGATCTTCAACGAGTGAGTGAGTCTGAGCTTCCTTATGGAGGTTCGCAGTGTAGGACAAAAGTCCTGGACTCTAGAGAGGTGCAGGATGCTGGCCAACTGGCGAATCGCATCTCTCCACAGCTGTGAATACGGTTTGAACGAAGAGACTAGATTTTGAAGATCTTTCCAGTTTCCATAGTAGCTGAGTTGTAGCTTCCTGTTTCCGTAATCTATCCCCGCTCAAGTGACTTAGCTGCCAGTCGAAACATCAGTTCATCCCATAACCTGCATCCTCTGAGGTCCTGGCAAATTTTGTGACCTTCTACTTTCGAGTCGGTATGCTCCCCCCGTTTATACCCCCGAGGACTCTTTTCGGACTCTAAACCTTACTGTCGCTTGAGTTCTTCCGAGTGGAACTGGACTTCATCTCACTTGCATATAAATATTCCCTCGCTTCTTCGATTTCATCTTCAACTCAACACAGATTTCATCTCCCGTTCAAGGTCTACTCGCATTCTTCGTTCAAAATGCATTTCACTTCGGCACTTGTGACTCTTTCAGTCCTCTCTGCATTTGGAGAAGCTGCAGTCATTGAGAATGGCAAGCGGGAACTCGGCTTGGAGGTAACGCTTTCGCCAGCTGGAAAGGCTGCCGAGGTCATTGCCACTGTCAAGAACGTCGGTGCTCAGGACTTGAATCTGTTGACACCGGGTACTTTCTTGGACACTGCTCCTGTTGAGAAGCTGAGTGTTGTGGACCAATCTGGTACTAACCCCCGTCAATCTGCAAACGAACTGCTTTAACACGGCCAGATGCCCCTGTTGCCTTCACTGGAATCTTCCGTCGCATGGAGACCTCTGCACTCGACCCAAAGTACTTCAAATCTCTCAAGGCCGGCGAAGAGTTCACCACAACTATCAACACGGCTGAAGTCCACGATCTTCAAACCAGCGGCACTTACACTTTCTCCGCAGAGGGAGCCATGAGATTTGCCATCGGACAGTCCACCGAGTTGACCGGCGAGGCCGTCACATACAAATCCAACATCTTAAAGATGAATGTTGACGGAGCCGCCGCAGCTCTTGTTCCCAAGGCTGTCGATACGACCGTCGACAAGCGCACTGTGCTTCAATCTGGATGCTCTAGCTCTCAAAATACCGCAACCAGAAATGCGCTCAGCAATTGTGCTGCGCTAGCCAGAGCAGCAGCTACTGCTGCCACTTCGGGCTCCGCATCCAAGTTCAGCGAGTACTTCAAGACAACTTCTTCATCTACTCGCTCAACTGTTGCTGCTCGCTTGTCCGCCGTCGCACGGGAATGTGGCTCCACAACATCCGGACCCACCGATTACTTCTGCACAGATACCAACGGTAAGATCTTTTTGAACCCTTACATTGATGAAAGAACCTCGCTGAAGTGAATTCATCAGGTTTCTGCGAGTCGAACGTTCTTGCATACACCATTCCGTCTCAGAATGTGATTGTGAACTGCCCACTCTTCTACAGCGCTCTCCCCGCTCTCACAAATACATGCCACCGACAAGATCAAGCAACTACCACTTTACATGAGATGACTCATGCCCCTGGTGTTTACAGCCCTGGTACCGTGGATAACGGTTATGGATACGCAGCAGCCACTGCTTTGAGCGCCTCAAGAGCTCTTGCCAACGCTGACTCCTACGCGCTTTATGCCAATGGTATGTCACCTCACTCTTCAAGCTCGAATGTGCCTCTAACATTTCGATAGCTATTTTTGTTGGATGTTAAGCTCCTCGGCAAAAATTGAAGTGATTGGTGTGGTCTCTTGAGAAGTAGGAATAAATGAGAACAGTGGAGAGAAGCATGATGATATGTCTGGAAATGATATGAAAATATGCAGCGCGCGAAGACACAAATGCATCTATCAAGATCCTCAAATTGTCCTCCGATGAGATCTGTGATCCGGAACTGAGTTTGGCGACCCTAATAAGCTAGTGAAGCCATATATAAACAAGAGTTATAAGTTGATCTCATCACTTTGTTATCTTCCGCAACTTTTATAAGCCAATACCGGTATGTCGTAAGAATTGGAACGACCAGGGAGATGGCCACGATGCCGACTTGCACCTGATCAATGACAGTGTCTGCAGAGGGAATTTGAGTCATTCTCGAAAGATCAATGGGTGGGATGTTGTAAGTGCTTTCCCCCTGTGGCAAAGACAAGGCTCTTTGTAATAGTGTATGGGCATCAACATTGGAAACTGCGCCTCTCGAGAGAGGGCTCCAGCAGATGTCCCCAAGTTTCAAGGTTTCCCGTTTATAGGTGTGTCGGAGTTCTAAGTAATAGTACTGTAGCAGCCCGGAGTGGCAAGATACTTTTTGAAAATTCTCAACCATGGTTAACTGACGTGCTTAGCTTCTTTCGAGGTCCAATTTCGCACGGAACACTTCTCCGAACCCATTCGAGATTGGTTATCAACTAGATCTTGTCGGAAAGAAAGGCGATGCCTACCAAGCCGCCGGTAGCAGCCATCATGCAGTTCCCAAAACACCGACTCAAGCCACCATGATCTTGATGCAAAATATTTGTTTAGCGTACCAAACTTGGTACGCAAGAATCTCGGCAAAGGGGCACAAGCGAACCGCTGCCTCGGTTCGGGAATAACTTCACTCTTCATTTCTCACATTTTCACCAACAATACAGAAATACAGACAAACAATGGCCGAAGAAACTTTGATTAAGATAAATACGGGTTGAGGAAACGAATGCTGTGATGTATCATGTTCACAGACGTATTTTAGAAAATTGCATAAGGTACAAATTTACCAAATTTCCGCCCGCTCGGCTATTCCCCACATTGCCAATAAGCCAGGCGTGAAAAATCGTGCCAGATGATCAGCTGGTTTCCCAGCAAAAGGATTAAGTTTACCAGAGTTGAGGAAATCGACGTGCAACAAAGTTGTTCTGTTTTTTTCTATTTCTAATGAAAATGAATGAGTGAGCAAGTTAGTTTCTGGTGTTAAGGACTGAGCACATTGATGATACAGGCTTAGCGAGAGACAAGATTTCGGTGGATCTGGAGATCTGGCATGGCTTTCTATCTAGGCTGTGAACATGAGATTAGATTCACCAGAGTTGAAGTCTTCGGCATGCAACAAAGTTACATCTGATCTGATTTGTGATAGAAAGAGAAAGAGTACGAGGCTTACTGGTTGCTTTGAGAGAGTTGGTGGAAGGCTGCGGCTGCGATTGCCTTTCGATCAACTTGAGCACGGGCGTCAAGCTTGGAAAATTAAATTGAGTTTACCAAAGTTGAGAACGTCGACTTGCAACAAACTTCCAAACAAGTTTGACTGACAGCCCAACGGCCAAATACAAGCCAGAGTGGAATCTTCACTCTAGTGACGACCGGGAGAATTGTTGTCAATAGTGTCATCTCTAGCCGTTCGGTTTGATCATGACCCCTGAAGATCGGATCTCCAGAGGCCCTGTGCACGAGGTAACGAAATTGGGTTACCAGACTTGAGGGCTTCGATGCGCAACAAAAGATGTTTCCTTCTTCATTTATGACAGAGATTGTATTCTTGTGCACTTTGCTGGAGACGACAAGAGCCCGGTGCCATTTGCGTCGGTGACGAGGAGGCTCAGCGACCCGGCTCGCATTCGGACAGTTCAAGCGACTCGGACCCTGGGCTCGGGGGAACGAGATTGGCTTACCAGAGTTGAGCGGTGCGATGTGCAACATAATTGGGATTCCTACATGTGAAGAGATTGGACTCAAGCATTTTTGTACGTTTCGTATCTGTAAGCTGCGAGTGTTTGGAGGGGTCGCTGACTTCAAGTGCTTGATGTTTACGAGGTAACAGAAACGAGTCAGCTGCCGATAGATTTAGCGGCCCCTGAATCAGCACACATGTAAATGCCCCAGAGAAAGTCAAATTCCTGATCCAGTTGTTGCTTCACTCCTAGCACTACTTGAGAACATCAAAACACATTCTAGATAAAAAAAGATTGAGAGGATTGAAACAGTGGTCATTTTGCTCTGCTGAATACGCTGACTTCCCTGACCCACTTCTCAGGGGGCAGATGTGACGAAAAAATATTGAAAGCTACTCCCGCTGAATGGAAGACCTCGGGTGCAATCCTTATTTCAGATTTTTATCCTCATTCCTCACCATTCTTTTGCTACAGCAGGTGTCATTCCTGCCCACAACTTCATCCATCTCCCTTTCTAGCAGTCGCCTTCGTGTTGCTCCATCAAACTCAGGAGATCAAGAATACACAGGTTCACGCTTCGCTCCTTGCCAATTCTCAATCCCTGAAGATCGTGCTCATACTGTCGGATGTGTCTTTCTTCCTCTAAAGTACGATGACCATTTTGTGAGATAGCTGTTTCGTCCCTTCTCGGTGTCGACTGGGATAGTGGCCACAGACCGTTGAGTCTCGTCCGATTATCTTCCAGACCAATTTTGTGTTCTTGTGATGGCAATTTGGCCAGATCTTGAATTTGGAGACGTTCTTGCCTGAATCGTTGAACACTTAAAATGCTGTTTAGTCGACTGGGATGCAAGGCTGGAACTATTGGGGGGGACAGATCCTGGTTTGTTTGGGGTTGGCAACCATATAGGGAGGATTGGGCCGGAACTTGTCTCAAGAGAGCAGATGGTGGACGCCGTGGATGCTGATATTGATGCATTGCTTGGTCGCAAAGGTACGTCTGCCCGGATATTGTGTGCTCCGAGTCCAAATCTGGCGTGCTCGATGAATTTGGCCCAACTCCACTGATTTTGACTTCTTTCATTCGGAGCTCCCACTTCAAACTTGAAGTGCCAGTTACCGTAAACATCTCTGATACTCCTTCTTCCCAACCTGTTGTTGAAACCGCTGCCTTCATGGTAGCCTTGCCACCATCTGCTTTGGTTGTTCCATGGCCTTTTGCTTTTTTGGGGAGGGGGGTGGAAGAAGGAGAGAGGGATCCTGCCATGTGCTTTGCTTTTAGAAGAAACTCGAACATGGCGAGAGGCTTGCGACAGCTGTTGAGATCGGGGATGTTGCGATGATTCGGCGTGCGAGATACGGTGGATAACTGCTGGACCTCTGATGACAACGGCGCTGACGAAAAGTCTGAGGACGAAAGACATGAGTGTCGAGGTGTTTGGTTTTGGATATCTTTGAAGACTGAAGTCGACCGCGAGAAGCTGGCGGTAATGCGATAATTTGTTTTGGTATGGGATACAGTATGCAAGCTTGGGTATGAGGATATTCAAGCGAAGGTGTTGACAATGTTGTGAATGGATTAGAAACAGGTTATGGGAAAGGGAAAATAAGTTCAGCTGGCTCGATGTTTGAACGGATCGGAACGGAAACTACGAACTTGATGACTCAAGTAGGCAAGCGAAAGCCTCCATTGTAAAGCATATGAAGCCGAATGCGATAACCAAGCACATCTTCAAACGGTCCAACCACTATCGAGAAAATGAAGGAGCGCAAGGGAATTATTCAAAAAGACGGTCCTAGATATTGCGTATCGAAATTCGAATAGTTAAAATAGTAATGTACCATGTTTGCTTTCTCTAAGGTGAGCAGGCGCGGCCTGCTAGGCGATTTACTCTCGCCTTCGAGAAAATGCTCGCTTATGACAACAACACAGAAGGAAAGAACAGGCGAGCCTGCAACTCAACCACAATTTGAGGATCCTTGCCTTCTGTAAGACCTCTTTGTGCATCTTCTCTACAATACTGCCATTTGAATTTACATGTTGCTCTCCACCGAACAAGAATTCAAGGGTACACAACTTCAAGTCATTTGAAACAAGTGAGCATCACTTGACACTCCTCAATCACTACGCCATTACCGCCTCCCAAAGACCATCTACTGCTCCCCTTATACCCCACCATTCCCCCCATCCCCCCATCCCACCATTCCCTCAAACTCCCACCCATTGGCCAGCCAGACGACCTACGTCGTTCCCCCACCCACAAACCTTCCATTACCCCTGTAGTAAATCACATGTCTGCTTCTCATGCATCACCTGCATTCAGCCGCCACGCGAATCGGAAACCGCTCGCTCCTGCATCGGTAGTGGTTGTTCCTGTTCCTGAAGATCGCTACGCTGTTGGTGGTCAGGTAAGGTATAGTGAAGTCCCCTGTGTATAATAGGGCATAGTAGATGTGGAATCTGCATGAGCAGGTGTGCAAGGTAAGCTTTGTTTGCTCGGTTATGGGACAGCAATTGCAGTGCAACGAACACATTTGGTGCTGGTAATACTGGAATTATTGTTAGATATCAGCGAATGGATGGATTCGGAGTTTCGTGAAGGGGAACTTGGGGTAAGGTGAGGGGGAGGGAGGTGCTCCGTAGATGCACTTCGTCTATGTGCTTGCCTTGGAGTACAAGGGTAGGCTTTACCGGGAATGGTTCAGAGATCTAGTCCCAACTTGACAGCTACAAATTATGAACTTCCTTCCCTCCTCCTCCCACGCTCGCCACCTACCTGTCCCACCTCCCCGAAGCCAGCAGTCAGCCGCATACCTGGTGTTATCCGTACCTCAGATCACATGCAGCAACTGACACCTGCGGGGTCATGTACATGTACATCAACATGGCCATCTCCAGATCCCCTCATACATGTACAGTACACTCGCCACTCTTCAAACCGCTCCGCTATCCCGCCGACACCCTCCACAACACATCTGTTAGGTCACCCCACCGTGGCTCTGTCCAGGTATTGTGAAGAACAGCCAAGCTAAAAACGTCGTCAGTTTCATCCAGCTTTGTAACCGATCGAAATATTTTGGTTAAGACGTGTGGCTGTGGCATTGGGAGGGTTAACCTTTGATGAGTATCTATGTATGGGATGAGGTGAAATGATGTGAAGCGGGAGAATATACGATACAGTTAGAGTTTGCCTAGTAAAAACTTATACTCAGCGGATACGACCGAGTTGTGTATTTTTGACGATCCGCGTAGGTGACTTCCCTCTCTCGGTCATCTCCGTCTGGAGTCAGGACCCAAGAATGTGGGGAATCCTTGTAGCGAACCCATCGTACCCCTTGAGATGGTACGCACGGCTGGGGGGGGGAAGTTAAAACCATGTGATCGGTCGGGAGAATTGCGAGGGTGTACAAGAATACGACTCGATAACGAAAGATAATCATGTGGACAGGTACAACACCTCAGAAGATTTTCCGTTCCCGCCGTGCCGGTCTTCTTGTTGTTTGTGTATATGAATCTTCTAACCAGTCTCAACTCGAGAACAACCAACACCACCACATGAACCACATGAACCACATTCCCTTCAAAAAGAGGCGCAAAATAAAGTGACAGTTGGGCGATGCAGTGAGCCCGGGAATTAGTCTTACCGTTCGACGGATTGACTGTGGGTTTGATGCAGGTGGGGTCGTGAGGGGTATATACCGAGGGTAGTATGAATGTACCTTAATGGGATGATGTTTTGGTATGTAGTTGACCTTACTGAATGCAGTAACCGAGATAAGCGAGGATGTTGTTCCATGAGGGAGGCTTGCTCCCCACCTCCCCACCTCCACATCTCCTCCGTACCTAGACTACTCTACATTCATTAGCACCTACCCCAGACGACAACGTGCGTGCATGTACATTAGTGAATCATCTCACCCACCCACCCTCCTTACCCCAAACCCCTCTGAATACATTCTGCAGCACACAGGGGCAGGGCGGGTCTGGGGAAATAGGGTGGAAATAGGATGTGACAGGTCAGATCTACAGTGCTCAGTGGCTCCGCCGGTAAGTTGTTCCGAGAAAATGAGGGGTAATGTAGTCAGGTCAGAGGAAGTTATGAGTGAAGCCACGTGCAGGATCTTGACTTTGACTTTGGGCGTGCTGCGTGCAGATATGCATGCTTGTTTACAGCTGTCAGGAACGAGGTGCCGGGGCGCTGGTGCCGCGGTAGGGTTTTAGGAAGAAATATAATATGGCGGAATGGCGCTTCTTGTTGGGGTGGATTTTGGGGATGTGTGATGTGATGTCACTGAAGCCTTGAGGGAGATGTGGAAGATGGATGTTAACAGGGTGTGTGTGTTTGTAGATTTCAAGCTCGACGGCCCGAGCCTCAGTGGTATGAGCGTCTTGTCATGAACGAACGAGTCATTGAGTTCTTTGGTCAACAAGCTTCAAGATCAAATTCTTGTTTTGTTCATCGGATATTCATTCGACTATCAAGGTCATTGGATAGCAACCCTATGCTAATGACTCGCGCTATGTCTGGTGCCTGCCGTTCACATCCTTTTCATTTCATTTCATTTCATTTCATTTCATTTCATTTCATTTCATTTCATTTCATTTCATTTCATTTCATTTCATTTCATTTCATTTCATTTCATTTCATTTCATTTCATTTCATTTCATTTCATTTCATTTCATTTCATTTCATTTCATTTCATTTCATTTCATTCATTCATGCCCAACATAAAATTACAGGTACGCCCAAGTTCGTCATCGTCCGAACGCCCTAGCCACTCAAGTCATCGCACATCCAGATGTCATGCAGCCGTCCCCTGGCACGTGATTACCCTGAGATCCCTCAGCTAAAAGAGGACTCCACAGAAGGAAACCCCCCATACTTCATACAGTACACCCCGCCATCTCATCTGTCACTTTAGATTGTCGCGGTGCAGATGGGATGACGCGCAGTAAGTGTGCGTGTGGAGCCATGGTGTTTTTATATTGACTCTCAATTGAAACTGGGGGGTAGCGAGGCAGGGTGTCGGTGTTCGGGCCGCGACTCCTTCAGGTACACGACAGCCACACCCAACAACCGCTCTGCTTGCGGTGGAAAGCTGCTTTGCTTTAGTTTCGGACTCTGCGGAGTCGCTAATGCTCAATACATCGCGCGGTTGTTTGTTCGTCCCGGTACCATGGCTCTTGGGAGAAGTCAACCCTTCTCCCACCTGCTCCTGAACACAGCATCTTCTACACCCCGTGCAGTCTCGGTTATTTTGCAGTGCAGGCCTAACGCGGCGTATAGTCGTATCATATCGTATCGTGTTATTTGTGACTTTGAGAATTTATCCTCCCAGGTAGCTGCGACGGCGCATTTCTGCCTCGCGAATGATTTCGGCGGAAAGGCTGAGACTCGGCGCTAGATGCGCATAGCGCTCGACTTCCATGACTACATCGTTGATGATGGCATCGACTGTGTCCATGTGCGGGACAAGTGTGGAGATGATGCTTGAGAGCGACGGTGACATAGTGGCACCCATGAGGAGCAGGGTCTGAGAGACGATGGATAGCGCGCCCTGCCAGAGATAGGGCATGTGACCGGCGTGACTATTGCCTGTTAGTAGACGTTCATGCAGTTATACAGGTGAGAATATGAAGCTTACTGTGCTGTAATATGCTCCAGCTGTCGAATTGAAGCTTCAAGGCATTTGCGGCAGTTTTCACGGACGGATGGATCCAGAGCTGCTTGCTCATTATCCAACACCGCAAGGATGTAAGGTCTAAATATGATAGTTCGGCAAGCGAAATATCGTAGTCGTAACACGGTCTGAACAGGGTCGGCAAGCATCGTTCGGCTATATGGGAACTGGAGTGCCACTGGGAGGCTTTCGTACCACTGCGCGAGTTGGAAGTCCAATTCTGCTACCACAGGCTCGAGACTTTGTGTCGATGCCATCGAATCTTTCGAGTAGATAAGTTGGCTAACTCGATTGAGGAGTCTTCGGAGGGCTATTTCAGCAAGGAAGTACCAAAGGTCGTCGCGACCAACGCTTTCTTCCTCTTCGGGCTCAAAGCCGCCCGGTAGCCCGACTGTCTCCTCAAACTGCACGATTCCTGAATGTGGAAGGTCCATCTCAGCCAAGAGGTCGCTCTCGAAAAGCAGTGCATTCCAGTACACTCGTTCGCTTAGCTCTCTTTGACCGAGCGGGACTCTTCCAGGTGCACTGAGAAGTAATTGAAGCTTGGTGCTAGTACTGCTGAGTAGTGTCCACGCTTCCAAAGGTCGGACGAGGTAGAAGAGATATGCTGAAGCGAGAACAGTGCATTGAGCAGAGAGAACTGAGTTTCTAGTCATAAGACCAGGGAGTAATGCCCATGCTGCTGCGAAGTATGGCAATCCTGGTGGATCTTCGCTGGGTGGAACTCTCGAGATACTGGTACTACAGCTAGCTTGGCCAAGAGCCAACACCAATAACACGATGCAACTCTCTGGCCCCTCACGGAATCCATTTGAAAGGGCAATACGGTAGTGATTTGTCCAGTTGTAAGGATTGACGCATGCATACCAAACATTGACCTTGGAAAAGAAAGCCTCGATGTATGCCGAGGTATTTGAAAGATCCAAGCAAGGTGTTTTAGACAGTACAAGAGGCTCTCTGGCCATTTCGAGTTGGAGCAGAATTTGAGGATCGTAAGGTCGGGATACAAGATCCCGAATCAATGGCCATTGGAGGAGATGAAGAGCGGCATTGGTATGGACTTTCGGCATGGTGGAGATATTTGTCGGTGTGGTCCAGGTGCCAAGCCCCGTTGCGGGGATCATGGATACGAAGTTGCTGGTGGTCTGCATCATGATATCCTCGTTGCTGATAGTAGTGGCTCCATTGATCGATGGAGAACCAGTCGAGATGGCCATACTGGAAGTTTGTCCGACGAGATTACTTTGTAGAAGACCCTCGATGCGGGCTAGGTGTTCCAGGATGAGCTTGTCTCCAGCATCAAGCTTGATGCCGGGCTCCCGATAAATACACTCCGCCCCAAGCTCCGTGCAGAGCTTGCATTTGGGCTTTGTTCCATCACATCTTGACTTTCTGGATCGACAGATCTCACACTGTCGCACAGAATTAGTAACTGGAAGATATTAGAGCGTTCAGACTTACAGCTATGGTGGCTCGGCGCCTGGGATAATCGATGCCAGCATCTGTGCTCCTTCTCTTCAACGGGTTGATACCATCGTCACTATTCTGTCTGTGCTGTACGCCGTTTGTCATGGATTCTCTGTCTCCAGAGGACTGCGAGAGATTCCTTGCTTTTTGAGCTGAGCCCAGGATGCCCTCACGGGAGAAATTCTGCACACGGCGGGAGTTGGGCGATTTGAGCGGGTTTGGTGAGTGCAGAGGCCCGTTTCCGTTGAGACCATTGCCATTCGTGATGAGCTGGAGACCGCGAGGAGATGGGATGTCGATGTTGAACTTGTCTCTAGAGATGGAGAATGTTCTGCCGCCTCCAGTGGCAGAGGTCGGGGAGGCATCTGGTGATGAGCTTGACATTGTGCCTGGTGCAGGAGGAACCGACAGTTGTGTTCATCGATAAAACCTGGACAGCGGGATAAATGGAAGTTGGCGGGCGAAATGTCAAGTCATAGAAGACGGCCCAATCTCTATGTGTGACTTGGAGGTTTCGAAGAATATGAAGGCAGAGCAAGGCAAGGATTTGTTGATACGGGTTCCATATCATATCTATTTCCGAGAGGAAGAGAGAGATTGATTGATTACGTGCCGCGTGCACCACGCTGACATGGGTGGCCGATGTCTGCAGGGTTCACTCAGATGCCCGACTGGGTTGGTGGTTGGTAGATCAGACGATGTGCTCCAGCTTGAGGAGCCTGCCGCCGCCACGAAACCCTGTGATGCTCATGCAGGTTCGAGTGATGGAGAATCTGGGGTTCGGTAGGTGACGGCCGAAGGGAGGGCTTCTGGAAGCAGGGTGGGAAAGCGAGGCTCGATATTAACCAAGACGAGCAGCTGATGGGAGAACAGTTCATGCGCAGCACTGAGTTTCGGGATGCAGATGCACGAGTCACTTTAGTTACTTCTTCCCCACAGTACCAGCTGCACCGAGGAGGGGGGAGTGGGATGGATGGATCACCTCATCCAAAATATTCCTTATTCGGCCAATGGACTCAGGGGCTCGGCGTGAAATAAACGAGTGTTTTCGACCAATGGACTCAGGGGCTCGGCGTGAATAAGCGAGTGTTTTCGACCAACAGTTCACCACCAAAGAAAGCATCAACACTTGTGGCAACCGAGGCAGCGCCGACATCAAAGTCACTCACTCGGCGCAATTGGAGGCCTTCACCTACCTGCCCTCCTCGCCTCATCTCGGCATCCTTCCTGCTGGCATGAAACTGATCGCTCTGCTTGCAGTTTAGATGTGCCTGTGACGGTGTCTGCAGTTCGCATCATCACCATCTCCAGTTGGAGGAATTGCGGACTCTTGGTCTCCGCCGACCGCGATACAAATTTATTGTTTTGGAGGTGGCATGGCGTGGCAGATCTTTGATGTTTTCGCTGGGAGCTGTCTAATTGGTCGAAAGTTGACGCCATACCGTAAAGGGACCCGACGTGCATAGCAGCCTTCCAGCCTCAGGAGAGAGTACTGACCTCTTGGACACCGAAAATGCTCTGGAAGCGACTACTCTACTCCTGTTTGGGACCCTTGATAGAAACCTCCTCGCTCTTCGCCGTGGGGAAATTGTCGATCTCCACATTCTCCAGGTCTGAGAAGAAGGGTCACTAGAAAGACTTGGCATTTGATATCCGCGAAGGAAACAGAACATTAGAACTGGAAATGATCAAAGTTTGAGAGATCATAGGGCTGTTTGACGATCTCAGTTATCTTTTCAGGGATGGAAAGATCGTACTGAAGATCAGAGGCAAGCACCTCATGCCAGTCAGACAATATCAGAAAGTTGATTCATCACGTGCTTCAATACTTTCGGTGGCATGATTTTGCGGCCCGACTGCATCCTGGAAGGGGAAAGACTTGTTATGGAGCCCAGCTCCGGTGTCTTTTGCTTTTTCTTCATTCTGAATGCCTACGATCAGCCATAGATGCTTAGAGATCATAACACGTCTCTCATTTTTCAGAGCTAATATGTTCTCGTCGGATGCAAGAGTGAGTGGCAAGTCGTTCTGTGGATACAATACAATGATGTGGAGGCAACCCTAAGCTTTGCTTGAAGATGGATAGCGGGGGAATTATTCTCCATGCCGAGGCCATCATATGTTGCACTTGGGAGCTTTCTTGCTTGTGAAATTCTCCTTGCCATATGTGCCCAGGTGGGGTGTAAAGGAGTTGCAACCCTGTCGGCTCATACACCTGTGAAGAACAAGATGTTGCGGAGACCCATCCGTAATTTGGATTATTGCGTTCGCGTCTTGCTGACCCTTTGCGAAACCAACTGGCTCTTGACTTTTGGTGCCTAGGTACTCTTCGTAAGTATCAAAAGAGAGTCCCGGAAGTACCAGATGTTGGATCCAAGTCCGGGAGAGCGTCTCGAACAGGCAGCTAGTTATCTTCGGATTACTGAAATGTTCCTCCCTGGACAGTAACACATCTTTCATTGATCATTTGATCTCTAGGATATGCAACGTTCAGAATTAGACCCCGCCACGATTCATCATGCGTTGTCCCCAGATACAATTGGAGGTTTGGAGGGGCAAGTACGTGGCCATGCCACGTTCTCTTATCTTAGCTTATCGCAAGCCGCTCGCCAATCTCTTAAAACCTCATTGCATCTCGACATGCTTGGGACCTGCTTCTCTCCAAAACCATTCAGCCTAATATGCAAATATAAACAACCTCGCCTTCATCAATGCCGACCGCTGCTGCAGTGGCGGAACAAAGAATCCAGTTTTTCTGTTCATTTAAATCATCTTCGCATATTCTCGGACTGCATCACTTCGCTCACGAAGCTCCCCGCAAAAATCACCACATTTCTCGCCGTCCCCTTTGCAATTCTGCCGGCAGATTTCATCTGGACTATGTTGGTTCGCAGGGATGAGTTGCTCTATGTGCCTCACCCGGGCAGCCGGGGGTGGACTCATGCTGTTGATGATTGACCTTCATTCAGTGGTAGGTGGTTTTTCCATCTCAAATTTTTGGTATGTAGGAAGGTGCCCCATCTGACTCCGTGACAATGTTCTAAAGGTATTGTCCGCTTGTTTTTCTTCACTCTATCCCCTTATCGAGCACACCGCCATGATTTTCAAGCTTTTCACTGGCCTCCTTGCGGCTTCTTCCTTGGTCCAAGCAATTCCTTCTCCTGATGGACTTGGCTCAGACCTAACTATCCTAATCAACAATGATGTTTCTTGTAAGTAATCCTTCAAATCACAGCATTGTCAAACCTTGTTAAGAAGTCAATGGGAAAGGCCCGCAAAGTCCCTTTGCGAACTCGGGAGTCATACTTCTCACCCCGCGGTCCAAAGTATCTGCAGCCTCAGCTTGTGCAGCTTTAGGAGAACAACTTTGGTCGCCTGAGTTATCTGCCGCAAATATTCAAACACATCTCGACTACATTTCATTCCAAGCCAAGTATGGTAGGGACCAGCAATACTGGATTGCTCCAGAGGCATCTGATGTGTCAGTTGCACGGGCGGTAGATGGGAGAGGCGGAATGGCAAATATCACCACTTTCAGTGAACATCTGAAGCTGCCAGCCTTTTGCTCTCAATCTGCGCCATTCTCGAACGAGAAGTATCAAGATACGAGCTCGACGTGGCAGACGACAGTTCGATCGAACAATGAATACATCACTGGGTACGTTCGGCCCCAGTGTTGGCACTGGGCCAAAGCTGTATCATGACAGGTTTCGAGACCGTCTAAGTTTTCGATTCTTGGGTATTCGATACGCTGCTCAACCAAAGCGCTTCGCACACTCCTCGCTGTACAAAGGAAAAAGTAACAATGCTTCAGCATTATCTTACGGCGCCCAATGTCTACAGCGAGGGAGTGGAGGCTCGGAAGACTGCTTGTTTCTGAATATCTGGACACCACATCTCCCTGCTCATGATGGAGATGATTCGCGGGAACTTAAACCAGTCATGTTCTGGATTCATGGAGGTGCATTCACGAGCGGAACTGCAAACGATCCTACATTCGACGGTGGAAATATCGCATCTAGAGGCGATCTCGTTATGGTTGCTATCAACTATCGTCTTTCCACTTTGGGGTTCTTGGCATTGGACGATGGAGTGACGAAGGGCAACTATGGACTTGCGGACCAGATCAATGCTCTCGACTGGGTCCGACAAAACATCGAAAATTTTGGCGGTGATCCTAAACGCATTACTACATTCGGTCAATCTGCCGGGGCTACCTCTGTACGAGCATTGTTAGCTTCGCCTAAGGCGGCCGGCAAGTTCAAAGGTGCGATTATACAGAGCAATCTGGGTGGTGGCGGCTATGGGACCACTTACTCCTCGTGGCTGGATATCAAGAATCAAATGTCCTTGGCTTCGGACTCCATCCTAGAGGAGACGAACTGTTCAACTGCGGCCTCCAAGGTAGGCTGTCTTCGAAACATCTCTGCAACCGCTCTTGTGACTGGCACGCAAGCGAGATATTTGACCGTTGACGGAACATATCTCACCTCATCGGAACTAGTTTTGAACTACCGTGCCGCCGATAGCCTGTCAAAGGTCCACCTTATGGAAGGATTGATGCGTGATGACGGATCTGCAATCATCTCATACATCAATACCACGAACCTCACCAAGTCCATCACCGACGTCGGATTCGATGCCTCAAAAATCGTATCACACCCGCTCTTTCCATTGCCAATAAGCTCCAATATCACTTTAGATGTCTTCAACATCACATCACGAGTGGCAACGGACTCTATATTTCGCTGTATTGATCAAGCAAGCTCTTACGCCGGAGTATGGAACAAAGTTTTCGCTCCAAACCAATACTTCTACGAATTCAACCGCTCATATCAGACCTACGGATGGGACCCCAACACACCCGTTTGCGATGCCCCCAAGACTGCATCCCACCCCAACGGCAATCCAGACTTAGAGTATTTCAAGTGCCACTCTGGTGAATTGTATTACGTCTTTGGCACCATCACCCGAACAGGCCTACCACTGCGCGATGAGAACGATCTTCCATTCTCGCAATTCATCCTCGATTCCTGGGCATCATTCGCCAGATCCTACGATCCCAACCCGAACAAGGCTTTCTTGAAAGCACGGGGTTACACCAATACCATCAATCAGCTAAATATGGCAGGAGAGTGGAAACCAGTGGGCACCGAGGGCCAGGAAATGCGACAGCTGCAGTGGACGAGCAAGCAAGTCGGCTTCCGCGATGTAGAGCAATGCGAGGCTCTGGGCTGGCCACTGGACTATTATTCTCGGCCGCGATAGGACATCACTATGGCGGGTGCAGAAAGTCCAGCGAATGCTATATTTGGCTATCTATTTGTTCTATGTTCAGTTTTGATGCGATGTTCTGATTAAGTGCATACATATATGCATGGTGGTAAGTGTCGTTGATGCAGGTCGGCAGTTGTATGGGCTTGTGCTGCAAGGGGTCTTGATATTCCCGAGTTTGGCATGCAGCTGAGCTTGGGTCCCATGTGCTCCCAACTGCGTCGGGTTTATTTGTGCTACCTTCCCAGTAGAGATGTCGGTTGCTCTGCAGTCAGCTGATTGCGTTTCATCAATGCTCGATGTTGTGCCATCTGATGAGTAGTTTTCGCCTCGTCAACCTCCTCGGTTGGGAGCGGTGTGCTGTGGCTTGCGTCTCGCTTTGTCCACATCAGGTCCAACCCAGTGCTTTCATATTTTCAAGCTTGTTCATTGCAAATCTTTCGGCTTTTATGTTGAACCCTTGAAATTATCGGGTTTTATGAGTTCTCATCCCGTCAACTTTCATCTTGAAGGTAAATACTCCAAAGGAGCATCCACTGCGAAGCCACTGGCCAGACAATTCTAATTACAAATCAACTTCCAAGGCTATAGTGGAGTGCTTTTATGGATAGTTTGAGAAATAATGGGATTTTGTTTATGGCGAGGGATATTTCATGGCCTTTTGCTCTCTTTCCCTCAAACTCAAACTCAACCTCAGCCTCACGTCTTGAATTCAGTACAAGACTTCCATAGATATCCTACATGCTTTAGACAACAATATTCGGCACTGGCGTAATGTAAAACTTGCCCACTCTTCACTTCACTTCCAACATAAAACGTACACTAAGTTCAAGTTCAAGTTCAAGTTCAAGTTCAAGTTCAAGTTCAAGTTCAAGTTCAAGTTCAAGCTTAAGCACGCAAGTCTTCCTCTCACAGCTATCGCCCGCTAAACTCCAAACCACATGGAACATATTTCTTGCGTGTATCTGCCTCGGGATGACATACCGCTCGCTTATTTCATCATGACTGAAGGAGAGGGTGGGATGATGGTGTTTGATACGAGGGAGAAGAGGTTTGGGTTTGGGTGGGATGAGGAGTTCGAGGATGTGATTGGAGATTTGGCAGACGAAAGTCAGGAGAATGAGCCGATTCTGGAGGAAGGAGAGGTGGTGATTTTGATGGTTCTAGGAAGTATTTTGACGATTGCGAAGTTTGGGTGGGATTTAGGTTGGGGGTTGACGAAGGGAATACCCATCAACTGTATCATTAGTAGTGCCTCTAAATTTAAAGAGCGCTTCCAAGTGGAGATGCCCTCTGCAGCCAACACCCGATCCAAAAGCCGCTTTCCTAGCAATACGATCCGGCTCTCGGCGTGCATGGACGCATCGGAAAACCGGCCATTTCATGTCAATTCCCATCCACATCACATCTCAAGGTCAAAATCAAGGAAAGTTTCGGATGAGGCTGATTTCACGTACAAGCTTTCGCTAATCATGCTGATCTCTCGATAAACTTTTGTCATGGAAAAGTCAAGTCTCCATGGCATCGAACTCAAAAGCGTTCCGTGCTTTTCTGCACATCTGAATCACGATCAATCGCCGACGATCTGAAAGTCCGAACGGAAGATTTCCATGGTGGGGTGTGTGGTGGATGCACTTTCGATGCGGGATTTCATAGCTTCGGACAGAAGAAAGTGTGATTGGTGGAACATTACCAGTTTTTGGTTGTGGTCTAGTCAGGAACAGTGTGGCACAGGCAGGTCTAGGCGCTTACTGTACTGCTGGACCCCCTTTTTCTTGACAGGCTTTTTGAGCTCTGTCTAATTTCCAGATGTGAGGGAGGTACCAATCATCGCGTGTTGTGACAACAGTCTGAATTGTGACAGAGGGTACAGGAGAAAATACGAGAAAGCTTTCTGCTGTTCAGCGCCTCGGAGAGGGATCTCTACAGGCAAGCTGGCTGTCAGAACTGTTCGAACTGTTAGAACTGTCAAAACTGTCAGAACTGTTGGAATGAATCTGCGAGGTCCACTTGGCATGAAGACACCGAGTACAGAGAGTGGACTCTTCATCTCGATACAATCGCTTTAGCGAGAACAAGATTCGATTTCATCCTTCTTGCTGTGCCCCAGGAGAGAAGACTCACCGAGCTGACATCAAGGGTCTTGAGTCTTGACGAAAAATCTTGAGGTTTTTATGCTGGTTGCGCCGAGAGAGTCGCGCATTTTAATCTTGCCAAGTCTATTTAGGCACTTGGACTCCGAAATGATAGGTCTCCGGGTAAGCAAAAACTGATTCCCATAGCATCATTCGCTAGAATCTCCATGGACTCCCCTGAGAACGATGCATTGACAGGTTAGTTAGAGGGGCGTGCCTGGCAACGAGGTTGCAATCACGGTTTTGTTCGACTGTGCCGCCCTTGGGCGCATCACTGGATCCTACAAGTGTTTACCGAGCCCTATCGTGAGCCCCTGACCCTCTTAGAGTCTTCATCCAACCTCGACCTCCCTGGCGCATCACACGTTTCCAAGCCATCCCGTTGGTCGTTTTGGGCGTCACTGCTGCTGGACCTGCTCTAGCCAGGAACAAGAGCAACCCGGAAGATTGGGGCTGTCCAAGAGGACCTAATCTGACTTGCTGGGCTGGGCTTGGCTAGGCTTCTACGCCAAATCCATTTAGTGATGGCTTTTCCTTCACGTTTTTCCGCCATCTCTTTGCTTTCTCTCCCTCCACCGACATCATTAACTTTACTTCTCCTCCTCCTCCTCCCTGCGGTGACCGTTGTGCCGTGCAGACTTTTGTTTGCGTCCTCTCATTGACGATCCAGTCATCACATTCTTTACAGGCTTAGGCCATACCACAATCTTTTCAGGTTACTTGTCGTTCTTTCTAGCATAATGTTTTCCACCAAATTCATCGCTGCTGCGGCGGCTTCTCTCTCTCTAATGTCCTCTGTCACGGCCGATTACAACCCAGCTTCCCAAGGGAACTTGGCTATGTACTATGTATGGAAAATATTTGGAAGGCAAGTCTGGTCAGTGCTGATGTTGTACTAGGGACAAGGACCGAACCAAAAACCTTTGGCCTATTTCTGTGACCAATCCACTGTCGATATCATCCCTATTGGATTCATCAACATCTTCCCTAATCTTGCGAACGGACTGGTTGCAGAGAACTTTGGAAACCAGTGTTGGGACGGAAACTACACAGGCCCCGGTTACAACGGTGTCAACAACCCAAAGAACAACTTCCTTTACAGGCAATGCCCTCAACTCCAGGAGGATATCTACTACTGCCAAACCAAGACCAAGAAGAAGATCTTGTTGTCTCTCGGTGGTGATGGAGGAAACTATCAACTCAATGGAGCAGCCGATGGACAGTACCTTGCCGATTTCTTGTGGGGCGCATATGGACCATATGACCCCGCGTGGGTTGCGAAAGGAGGCGTTCGTCCCTTGGACCGTGGTTTCAACAACGACGACCCATCTAAGACTATCGACATTGACGGTTTCGATTTCGACATCGAGCAGACATCGCCAGGTACGTCTGAACAGTTCAGGTAAACATTTCCGCTAACATGTTGCAGATAAGCAAGCCGGTTACATTGCTTGCATCAAGCGACTCCGTGAACACTTTGCTGCTTACAAGACCGCGAAGCCATGCTCGAAGACGTACTTGATTTCTGGTGCTCCTCAATGCCCTCTTCCTGAGGGCAACATGGGCCTTACCATTGCCGGCGCACAATTCGATCTTCTGTTCATCCAATTCTACAACAACGGTGCCAACGGATGTACCGCACGTAACTGGATCAGCAGGGGAAATGCCGGTGGATTCAACTACAACAACTGGGTTTCTACCGTTAATGCAGGTGCTTCTAAGGGCGCAAAGTTGTACCTTGGTCTTCTCGGCTCCAACGTGGCTGGTACCTCTGGTGATTATCTTACCGCGATCGAGGCACAATCACTCATCGATGCATGGCACGGCGCCGCACAATTCGGCGGTGTCATGCTTTGGGAAGCAACTTATGCTGAAGGCAACCGTCCTTCCAGCTTCCCAGGAAAGACTTATTACCAGGCCATCAAGCAAGTCTTGAACAAGTACGCTCCAGCCACCACGGCTCCAGCAGCGGTTTGCAGCACCACAGTTTCGTCCAGCCGAGCTTCCACAAGTTCTTCAAAGATTTCTTCGTCGACGAAAATCTCCTCCACATCTTCAACAGTCAAGAGTTCATCCACATCCAAGTCAATTTCATCGACCCAGAGCTCCACATCATCGAAGATCACTAGCACAAGTTCCTCAAAGGTTTCATCTTCCTCCACTGTGAAGCCAACAAGTTCATCGATGAAGATTTCCAGTTCATCATCCGTCAAGCCATCTAGTTCATCTGTCCATGCATCCAGCTCCAGCTCCTCGATCAAGCTTTCAAGCTCATCTTCCGTGAAGCCAAGTTCTTCGTCGGTCCAGGTTTCAACGTCATCCTCGTCATCGAAGCCAGCAACAACATCTTCCAGCAGCATTTTGACCTCCAGGACAGCTGCTGGAGAGTTCACCACGACCTCGTCCAGCGCCGCTGCAGCGGCAACTGGAAAATGCGTCTACAAGGGATGTTTCACCGAAGCCGAAGGCATCCGAGCCCTATCAGGTGATACCAAAGCTGATTTCGTGGGTATGACCATCGAAGTCTGCGCAGAGTTCTGCTCAGGCTACACTCTCTACGGTCTTGAATACACTGGAGAATGTTACTGTGGAAACTCCTTGAACGCTGGAAGTGTTGCTGCTCTCGAAGCTGAGTGCAACCTTCCTTGCACAGGTGATGCATCCCAAACCTGCGGTGGAGCGAACCGTCTTAATGTCTACGAATGTGGAGCTGTCTCAACTTCCAGCGCCACATCGTCCTCAGCTACCTCGAGCATTGTTTTGATCTCCATTTCAGAGTCCTCTTCCAGCTTAAGCTCAGAGGCACCAGTTTCATCCAGCAGCTCTGAGACCTATGTTACCCCCAGTATCAGCAAAACGTTCAGTTACAGCGCTACTGTCACCTCGTCCAGCAGCTCCCAATATGTCACTCCAACTATTAGCAACACTTTTAGTTATAGCGCCACGGAAGCTTCAAGCAGCTCTGCCTATGTCACACCATCGATCAGCAACACCTTCAGCTACAGCGCGACGCGATCTTCATCCACAAGCTCTGACTATGTTCACCCAACACTAAGCTCCAGCAGCGCCAGCGAGACCAGTTCCAGCTCAAACCATGTCACACCAACCCCAAGCTCCAGCTCTGAGACCAAGACTACTACATCCTTGTCTGAGACTACTTCGAGCACCAAGTCGGGACCAGTGACATCCAGCACATACGTCTCAACTTCCTCGAGCTTCCTAACTGGATCTCACTACACCAACTCGAGCACGAGCGTTGGAACCACGAAATCCGTCTCGACCGGAGTCACAACCCCAGTCCAAACATACATCCCATCCTCGTCCAAGAGCTCTGGAGGTGAGGTGACATACTCATCCAAGACAACCTCGTCCAGCGTCACGAAGTACACAACTTCAACTGTTTGCACCACCCGTGTTGAGACCATCACTTCTTGCGCACCAACAGTCACCAACTGCCCAGTAGGAAGTGTTACCACCAAGACAATCCCACTCTACACAACTGTCTGCCCAGTCACCGAGACCGAAGTCAAGTCAACCAAGACTCCTATCGGAAAGCCAGCCACGACTCCAGTCCCACCAACCTACAAGCCAACTGGGTCAGTCACCAAGTACACCACCTCAACTGTGTACACCACATCGGTTTACACCGTCACATCCTGCGCGCCAAGCGTAACAGACTGCCCCTCAAAACTTGGCCAAGTCACCACCGAAATCATCAAGCTCTACACAACCGTGTGCCCAGTGACTGAGAAGATCTCAATCCCAATTGCCACCCTAAGCACCTATGCACCAGTTGAGACCCCGGCATTCACTGGTGTCGCCGTCCCATCTAAGTCCTACCCAGCAGGTAGTGATCACTCCTACCCAACAGGCGGCGAGCACAGTGGCTACGACTCCTCAACCACCACATTGAGCAGCACAACAACTCAATACAAGACTATCAAGATCGTCAAGTCGACCGCGACAATCATCCCAATGCCTCCTACCACCCTGGCACCATACCCAACTGGTCCAGCCAGCCAGGGATACCCCTCCGGCACAGCGGCCCCAACGGCTGTGGCGCAAGTGACTTCATCTGCTAAGGGTGAGACGAGCACGAAGAATCCAGTGCCTATCTACGCTACTGGGGCTGCTAGCACTTCGCGAAGCGCAGTCGGAGCGATGGTCGCTCTTGTTGCTGGTGTGATTGCTTTGATCTTGTAAAGTCCTTGACTACCTAGCTACATAATTTCTCTTTTACTGTGCGGTATGGTTTGATTTCAGCGATTTCTTGAATATCTTCTTGGATGTGAGGCTTGGAGAATAGGGCATGCGTGGGGAGGTAGATAGTTTGGCATGGACTGTAATTTTTTTTACAGGGTAGGGTGCATTTGAGACAGAAATGAGAGGGACGGAAGATGTAATGAAGCCGGGAATTGGGGCTTCGTATAGAAATATCCTAGGGGATGAGAAAAAGAGGAAGAGAGATGGATGGATATATATATGTATATGAATCTTTGTACGCATATATCACAAATTAATTTATCTATCTCGTCTTCTGGGTCCGATTCGTAATGAATGTGAAGGTGTGGTTCCTCGCTGATTAGATTGATTTTGATGAATTGGTACAGTAATGGGTAGGCGAAGACTGAGATCGGCGCCCCAATAATCCACGGTATGGTTCTCTTCCTGATTATCTGGAAGAGTGCTAATGAACCTGACTGAAATAGATATCCATTTTCGATCAGGAATTTATAATTTGAGAAAAGTAAACAATCGCTTCATCCCCCTGAACTCCCCTAAGCGAATCGCTGATCGACACGTGCTGATAGCCTGATAACGGGCCCCTCCATGGATTTCAACCTTAAATCTTCCCCCGACAACCTACCCCGCCATTCACTCTTCACATCATCCCCTCTCCACGACCATCCTACAAAACTTACCTACATATTATTTCTATACGATATCTTCTCAGATCAGACAACACCATGGCAGACCTCAATCTCCAAGAGATCCACGATCTCCTCGTCAGCGTCGCACAGGAAGCAGGACAAATGATGCTAGCAGCAACACCCTCATACCTCTCCTCTGGCACCAAGAAGAACTGTAACGACCCAATCTCCCCTCTAAATCCTTTCATATATCCCCTTTCCAAGTTCAGCAACTAACAAACCCCTTTTCCAGCCGCCGACCTCGTCACGGAAACCGACCAAGCCGTCGAAAAGATGGTCTCAACCCGTCTCCTCTCAACCCACCCAACCTTCCAATTCATCGGCGAGGAAACCTACTACCCCGGCCAAAAACTCACCTCCGACCCAACATTCATTGTTGACCCCATCGACGGCACCACGAACTTCGTGCACGCCTTCCCCGTCTTCTGCATCTCGCTCGGTTTCACTGTCAACAAGGTCCCAACGATAGGCGTCGTCTACAATGCGTATCTCGATGAACTATACACGGCTATTAAGGGCCAGGGTGCGTTGCTAGTGAGAGGTGGTGGGGAGAAGCAGAGGTTGCCGTTGAAGCGGGAACCCGAGCCGTTGAAGGATCTGAGTACTTGTCTTGTGGGAACGGAATGGGGGAGCGATAGGACGGGGAATAACTTCGCTTTGAAATGCAAGGTGTTTTCGAAACTAGCGGCTTCGAAGGAGGAGGGTGGTGCAATGGTACATTCGTTGCGGTCTATGGGGTCGGCGGCTCTGAATCTGGTGGCTGTGGCGAGTGGACAGTTGGATGTTTATTGGGAGGGCGGATGCTGGGCTTGGGATGTGGCGGCTGGTTGGTGTATTTTAGTTGAGGCGGGTGGGATTATGGTTGGTGGTAATCCGGGAGATTGGGAGGCGGAGGTGGAGGGTAGGAAATACCTTGCTGTTAGAGGGGCGCCGAGTGGACAAAAGCAGATTGTGGAGGAGGTTTGGGGGGTTGTTGGGGATGGGAAGTTGATATATGAGAACTAATGGGGAGGGTTTATGAGTTATAATTGCGAGGGGTTGCGTATAGAATGATTACTGCCGTCCATAGACAGGATAGCTGCATAGATAGACGCATAGTTAGACTTAGACTGCATGGTTTCCAATCGAGACATTCAAGCCAGCTGTGGGATTTCGGGGCAATTTCTTTGACAGTGAGTTTCTTCAACCCCCTCCCATTTGTACAGCTACATTTTGCACCACGTATATACACGTTTCCGTTTACATCTCCCCCTTCTCTCAACACCCACCCTACCCCGTAACAGCAAACCAATTCGCCCTAACCGGCGCTCCCAGTTTCGCATCGGCCACGAAACTCGTCAAATTAAACCCAATCCCCTTACTCACCGCACTCGTCTGACTACTCGGCACCTTAAAGCCGGCCGGCTGCGGATACAGAATCTCAACGTATTTATGCGCGTATGTCGGGTTCTCAACGGGTGGTGCAGGGCCGACGTACGCTTTTGGAGATGTGTCTTTGGTGGTGAGTGTGTAGAGACTGTTGGTTGCCATTGTGGAGGAGGTGTACCCTGTTAGGAGGCAGTGCAGGTTGGTTACGCGGGAGCCGGCGGCGCCGCCGACGAGGGAGCCGGGTCTAGAGGGAGAGGGGTTAGTTGATGGGGTTGTGTTTGTGGGGAGGGAATGGGGGAAGATGCTGAATGGTGTTTGGAGTTTCCAATGAGAGCTGGCGGCATACACGTCAAGATCTACACCACTCGTCAGTTCACCACTCCTCACCAATCCACAGACCAGAGTATTTACCGATCATGAAGAAGATATACGTCCCAGTCAACGCCTCATCCGACGTTCCAATCGTTGGTATCTTCGCAGTTTCTAATCATATACACACACCTCATCAGCACTCCGAATCAAAAAATCCAATTCTCCCAATCCCACACATCTCATCATGAAATCCACCACTTCCCCAAGAAATCCGGATTCCTCACCAGCTTTCGTCAACGCCATTCCCGGCGTAACAGATTTACTCCCGAATTTGACTTGTAGCGTCGAAGTCACATTCGGACTGAAGTTCGGCGGCGTTTGAGCTAGTGATGCGGCGGCGAAGAGGAGGGGTGTTAGGGTTGAGAATAACATGTTTGCTTTAGCTTCAAGTTTAGAAAGAATGAAATCAAACGACAGCCGGGAAGTGGTGGAAGGGAAAGGGTGTTTATATCTTCGAGCATGAAATTGCCAAGTTGGGTTGTTTGGTTGTTCAACGGGGCTGAAATAGGGCTTGGGGAGGGGAAGGTGTGCTTTATTGGATGAGAACGGCAGGCGAGGTTGAAATATGGCGTTTGGTTCTTTGGTAGATTGAGAGGGAATCAGCCTGAGCCTTTCTCATAGTCATCTTGATTATCGGTGGTCGATATATCCGCCCTGGCAATGGAAGATGGTGCACTGGTTACCCCGCAAATTCAAAGTCACAGGCTGTTTGGAAATAATTGGTAGCTGGGCTCTGTAAATAAGGGCTGGACTGTAAGCGAGGCAAGGGGTTGCAATGGTTTGATGATGAACCCCTCCTCTACTGCTATTCATAACAAAGTATCACCCCACAACTTCAACAACCGAAAAAAGAATAACTAACCCCATGCCGTTTATCCCTGCAGTAATGTCACCGTCTCCGAAAGACCGCCTCAAACTAGAAATTAGCTGCCTATCGTAGCATCTATACCTCCGCGGATCCATTCAATGTTCAGCAACCTCGATCTACATTTTCCTCTGTGATCGACGAAGTTTCGGCGTTCGACCGACAGTGATGGAATCGTCAGATTGTTCTCGTCTCTGACGTTTGCCGAGTGTGTTGTCCTCACTCGTTGATGTCATGATGCTATCCTCGTCCACTTGCATCTTATCTGGTGTCATTTCCTCCGGGCTCGTCATAGGCGTGATGTCACTGCCGAGTTCCGGCGTCGTTTCTCTATCTGGAATTGTAGGCGTGTCCCTGACCTGCTTTGCAATATCCTCAATCTTCTCCACGACATCCTCGATCTTGCTCTTGCCTTTCTCCTTAAGCCGCTTCTGCTGCTTCTGTTGCTTCTGATGAGCTTTCTGATGCATCATGGCCCCCTCCCAGGAAATTAAAAGTTCCTTTTCGTCTTCGTCGTCCTGTCTCCTAATTTCAACCGGACGGGCGTACTTGAACAAGCTCTTGAATTCAACACCATCGAGAATGTGCTCGCCAAGTCTGACCGGAATTCGATGATAGCAACAATCCTCACAGCGTTCGTGTCCGCAGAGTCTACACCATCTGTACTCGTATTGATTTGCTGGCCAACTCCCCATGCCGACTTTGACAAGTGTATAGTCCCCTTCAGCATCGATCTCGTAGCAGTGGCTAGCGGCGTTGTTGCAGCAGAGCCAGAAGAGGAGAAAGTGGTGTGAGACTTTACAGTCGCGGCATCGGGCGTGGTAGCAGTAGGGACATATTGGTCCGTTACTTCTGGCCTGATTTTCAGTGTCTTCCTGTATGTTGTGACTGTGATCAGTCTATGCGCATGTAAATTCCAAAGAGGCATGCTTCGCGGGACATGTTTGGGAAGACTGCACAAACCTTCCCATGGAACATTTCCTCCTCTCTGCAGCAATACCAGGACCCTGGGGGGGAAATAACCACTGGCCCTTTGACAGGTTGCATAAACTCAGGCTGCTCGGTGATGCTGCTCTCTTTTGACGAAGAGGTTGCTTCTGACGTAGACATTGTTGATCGAATAACGATGACCGGCTATTATGTGGGATTCGTAAGAATGAACGCCGATTTGTATTGCTGCGTCACTAATTACTAGAGAAGCAGATTTTTTTAGTCGCAGGGAGAAAACGTTGGTCTTGTTGGTCGTACTTTCTCTGGAATCTCAGACTGAGTTGAGGTGGAGAGTACGAACGATCGCGCTAAAATCCTCTGTACGCCCGCGAGGAAAGGAGAGACCATTCGAAATTGATTCGAGACGGAAGTGTAAAGTGTACATATGGTATGGGGTAATTTGTATTGTTTTTGACCCTGCGAACATGACCCGGTCCTGCAGGTGCCGATATATATTACATGTTTCAGCCTTACTGCTGTCTGTCCAAAATCAACTCGGATTTGCACCTTCTCCCGTTCTCTCCCAATTGTTCGTTCAAGTTTCTCAGTTGCTTCAATTTCCAATCCAACCCTAGCTCTTGTCCTCTTTATCTTCATCCTCGTCTGTATCGTCATCCGTGTCATCATCCGTATCATCATCGTCTTCCTCAGTACTCTCCTTCTCGACTTCAACAATCATTGGGAATTCTGGCCCAATGATGTCGAATGTATGGTCTTTGTTATGCATAACAAGACGAGATTTGTAGCACTTGTAGCAGAAATCGAAATCCAGACAGTCATGGCACTTGTATCGGTTGCCGAGCATTTGCTATGCAACAAATTAGTAGGTGCAGGTCTTGGGGACAGCATGGGAGAGACTTACACAATGACAACTATCGCAAGACCCGACTTGTTCTGAGGCCTTCGGACTTGCATGCTCCATTTCGATGTAAAGCTCATCGTTCCCAAGCTTCTCTTTTATTTTCTTGATGAGGAATCGAATAATCTCGTCGTCGACACCATGATATATGGCTATTTGTATCGGTGTCCATTCTCGATCCAGCCCCTTGCCTTTCACAAGAGGATCTGCGCCTTGATCTAACAAGAATGCCATGATCCGCTCTTGAGCACTGGATGGCGTCTCTTTGTAAACCGTTTCACAGCCTCGAGCAGCCCATAGCAATGGCGTCCAGCCATCGCTGTCCGGTGCATCCAAAAGGCGTCTCGAAAGACCAAACACCCGCTCAACAACCTCAAGAGATCCACTGACAACGGCCCAGTGCATGGCAGTTCTGCCCATGGCATCCTTCTGATTGACTTCAACGCCGGCGCTGATGATCTGCTGCAAATTTTCCAAACTTTTCATAGCAGCATAATGAATTACAGCCCGACCCATCTCATCAACGACGTCTGTCTTGGCCCCGCTCTTCAGAAGCAGCATCACCATGTCCACACTTGCCCACCCGCAGACGGAATTTAGCGCACAACCTTGCATGCCGCCAACCACGTTGACATCTGCTTTGCCTTCGTCTAAGAGAAACCGAATCATCTTCTCCTGTATCTCTCTATTTGAACTGACCTCCCAGCAACGGGCAGCTGCTTGCAGTGGAGTGCCCTCCGTTCCATCGCTCACGAGATTCACATTTGCGCCGGCTTGAACGAGTATCTCGATAAGTTCGAAATTCTTCCAGCGGCATGCAATATGCAAAGGTGCGCCATATTTACCACCAACAGGGTTGAGATTTGCTTTCTTCGAGATGAAGTATTGGACAATGTCCATCCTGGCGTCTGTCCTACAATTCCACAACGCTGCCTTGCAGATTGCAGTGTGCATCTCCTTGTTGGGAATCTCGAGTGATGCTCCACAATTAACGAGAATCTGGTACGTCTCGAGAGGTGCGGTCTGGTGAATGTATGATACAGCTGTATCCCCGTCGTCATCCTGGAGGTTGAGGTTGGGTTGATATTCTGTCAGAAGTCGCATTAAGCCGGGATCGTCACCGAATGCGTACTGTAAACAAAAGTTGTTGCGCTCAGATAAGTGATTGACGTTTGCTCCAGCTTCAAGCAGCAGTCGTACAATCTCCTTGTACTCATTTGTGACTGCAATCGTCAATGCCGTGTACTTGTTCTGCGGCCCATCGCTGAGGTACTCGGCCTCCAAGTTAATCGGATATTCCAAGAGCACCTTTACTACCTCGGTGTATCCGTACATTGCTGCCAGGTAGAGGGGCGTATAAACATTCGTTGGTCCGTCTGCACTGGCACCGGCCTCGAGTAACAACCGAGTTATTTCTGCATTATCGTAGGACAGTCCTATTGCGGTCCACCCATCGTTTGTAGGGATAGATATGTCAGCTCCTTTGTCCAGTAACACTTTCACGCAATCCGCGTGGCTGTTGCTGGCAGCAAGCACAACCCCAGTATGCCCTGCCGTGAGCTGAAAATTGAGAGCAGCACCGTGATCAAGTAGATATGTAATCATCTCCGCATAACCTTTCTCCGCAGCGCATTGCATAGCAGTCGCCCCTTGGGGATTGACAGCGTCTACTGTGGCGCCATGGTCGACGAGAAGCTTGATAACTTCTAATTTCCCTTCGATAGCCTGGGCTGTGATGATGGGCTCGCCACCATGAGTTGTGTTGGGGTCGGCGCCGTTGTCGAGTAAGAGTTTTGCCAATTCCATGTTATCTCTGGTGATGGCATATCGAAGAGGGGTCCAATCACTGTTGCAAACAACTTCTGTATTTGCCTTATGCTCCAGCAGAACCCGAGCACATTTGATGAACCCAAGATCTGCGGCGATGGTCAATGGTGTTCTGATTGTCACATCTCCACAAGTGCCGTCCAGAACACATGCCTCCTTCACCATGACCTCAAGAACTTTGTGATTGCCCCACTGAACAGCTAGAGTGATCGGAGTCTCGTTCCCGGTATCGAATGCGTTGACGTCGGAACCAGCAGCTATTAGTAATGAAGCTATTTCCACATGGCCAAAAACGCAGGCGGCGTGGAGAGGGGTCCGACCGTGTTGAGCTTTTGTCTCCATACTTGCCTTGTGTTCAAGCAAGATCTTGACGATACCTACTCTGCCCTCGCGTGTGGCGGCACCGAGAGGAGTCATGCCATTCAACTCAATAGCCTCATTAGGTGATGCCCCAGCTTCTAGTAGCGTTCTCAACATCTTCTCATGACCGAACTGACAGGCTCGTATAATTGTTGTTGCAGGCCAGTTGAATTTGGGGAACTCATTCCTGATATATGTGACAAGCTGGTCCAAGACAGCTTGATCACAACATGCAGTAGCAGCAAAGAGAGCATCCAGTAATTCTGTCTCGCTGAAGCCCCTTAGGCTTAGGAAACTTTCCACGATTGTGACATGACTATACCGCACTGCCTCTGTCAACGCAAAAGCACAATCCTTACTGAAGCCTGGTTTACGAGCGTCCCATTCAAGGAATGCTGATGTTATGTTGGGAAGACCAAGACCCGCGAAGATTGGCAGAGGAGATAGGAAACCTCGATCTCTCCGATGAACTGAATTAGATAGGCACCAATAAGCCTCGACCCAGTTTCGCAGGACCTTCGTGTTGGTTATGAATTCAGTGTCATTCGCTCGAAGGGGTGGGTCGCCCTCTTTGAGCGCAGCTTCTGCCATGGCTTGGTAGTGTTTTGGCCAATACTTAACCGCATAGCCCAAGAAGGCAAATCGGTGAGTGAAGATCGGAGGTTCTCCAGCGTCATCTGTTGCATCTGTAAACAGAGCTTGCAGAGATTCTTGGCCTTCTTCTGATGATACACACTCTTGGCAGATATCGAGAATAGCTTGATGGGCTGCTCGCTCTGCGTATGGCCGACCATCCGACGATAAGAAGAACTCTCGAACCTCAGGATGTCCAAACACAACCAGGCCATCTTTTACGATGATGGCTCCCTTGAAGCACGTTTCCAGCGAAGTGGTAAACTCTTCGTAGACACGATCACAAGTTCTCTTGAGATCAGGCGAGCAAGCAGGGCCTAGAGAAACAGCCTGAGCCAATTCCCAAACACTCAAAGGGTGGTATGAATACAGAATCAAAGACAGGACCTTGCGGGACCAAGACTGGGTGGAGAGAGGGATGGCGGACAGAATTCGGTGCAGGGACTTCTGTGGACTGGTTACTTCCAAGTTCTTTATCTCTCCCTGCTGGTGAACCGGATCGGCAACATTTTGGATTTCTCTCGAGACAATCCGGCGCCAGTCCTGATCCTCGCTGCACTTGAGAAGTTTTTCTGTGATGATCGCTTCTGAGTCATAAAGTGCCGGGTATTGTTGCACCAGACTCAGCACTTCGCGCTCAATTTCCAATGTCAACCTTTCCAGATCCGTGACTGGAGCGTGGTCATCCAGGGGTATAGTTGGCCATCCATTAAGGATGGATTGAATGCTGCTCTTCGTTGCACCAGCAAGAATGATTTTGAAGTTGTACTCTGTCATACTTGCTTGATAGCACAACTTCTCCAAGAAGAGCAAGATTGAGTCGTCACACTCGTCCAAGCCGTTAATTACCACGTAGCAACCAGTATGAGCCAGGTTGGTACAGAAATTTCGGAAGATGGAGTGAAGCTCTTGTGTGGTCCAGCAGTCTAGGTAGCTGGAGTCAATATTTGTAAGGCAGATTTAAGAAGAGGTGGAAAGAAGAGAACGAGATATGGAGATCTTAGAAAGTAAAACTTCATGGGAAGCTCTGAGATACTTACTGAAGAAAATCATCTGTTGCTCCGGCACTATTGCCGCGGGGTGATAGATTGGAGCATGGCTGTAGATTTGGGCATGGATCGAGTTGAGCATACCACGAACAGAATTACGTTGGTCATCGTACTTGTCGAATGCAAAGTATGCTAAAGGCGCATTTCCCACAGTCTTCGTAGCGAGGTCCTGGAATATGTACTCGCCAGCATCAGAGACGCGAGATGTCCCGTGAAGATGGAGGAGGTTTGCTCCATGGCTCTCAAACCATGACTTATATCTCTCATCGTCGCTGAGCCAGCTGCAGAAGCGTTCGGGACCGAATTTGTGCTCAAGAGGAAAACATGTCGCTGCTTGGTGTTGAAAATTCCGTAGAGCTCGCTCGGTATCTTTATTGTATTCTGAGGCTGCAAATACTGTCAGAACGTGTCCACAGCTCCAAGAGAAGGTGCATACGTTTTGGATAGGCTGCTAGGACCACGTCTAAGGACTCGTAAGAATCATCGGGTGATGTGTGAGAAATTTCGTTCAGAGGCCCAGATTTTCCTATGCGGCTTCCTCCAAGTGCCATTTCAAAGCTGGTGGTGAAGTTATCAAAGATCTAGACTAGTGTTAGCTAAACACAAAATGGCATTATTACATTCCACTGCTGTCGAATATCCACCCCCATATTCAGGCTCGTTCGAATACGGAGACACTTACCTTGGAAGCCATATCTTCCTCCGTCGAATACACGTTGACAATCGTTCCAACAGTCGGCATTTTTGAAAGAATAAATGATCCATTGACTTCAATGACCGATCTGCTGATTTCCTTGATTGTCCTCAGAGCTCCGATTGGGCGTGGGTGTTGACTGGCAAATAGCAGGTTACCAATTGCGTCTTCCATATTCTGGGCGCTCGTGCAACGGTGCGGGCAACCGAAGAACATCTGAGCAATTGTTAGCTAGGCGAACAAAAGAACCAAGAGTATTATTTACGAAAAGCCGAGCCCATTGTACAATTGTTCTGTACTTCTGATATTCGAAAGCTGCAACGCAGAGAGCCTGTCCCAATTAGTGACCCAACCTCTGAATTTTCCAGATTTTGCCTACCTCTTTCACAATGATGCCCCCTAGATCTTGTGATATGAATACCAAGGGTCGAAACAAATCCTAGAGAGCAGAATGAGCTTTCCATTTGACTTCCCATGTGTCTTGATGTGGTACTAACAGGCTTCTCTGGCTGTCTCAGCTTGACCAACTCATCAAGCAGTTGCACAGCCTTCTCTCTGATCCCCGCTCTTGTGGATGTCCCCTTGATACCATGCGCATCATATCCGAAAGTTAGAATCCTGGAACTTGGGTATCGGACAAAGAGCGAATCCTCCAACCAATTGCTGTACGGACCTCCCCACGAAGTGTGCCTGTCTCCATGATATCCGTGAACTGCGACAACACTGGCGCAAATGTGTTAGCAGACGAACTTCATTCTTGAAGCTAGGTTTGGAAAAAGCTCACTCGAATGGTCGCGCATCATCGCCCTCTGGATCGAATTCAACTATGCTTCCCGCTAGGATCTGTAATCCCATGCCAGCTGTGAGATCATCTTCGCTTGTCGCTGACTCTTCTTTCACATGGTCCTCTTCCTGCGGATGTTCTTCCTCTGGATAGTCTTCATCCTTAATCTCAGCTACCGAGGACGACGACGACTCCGACGACTCAGATGCAGATTCAGACATTGCTGTTGTTTTACTAAAATTGGTAGGAAATGCTGTTCAACGTCGAGATTCAGAAGCTCCATCGAGGAGCGAGGCTGACAATCCAACCCGACGGTAAATTGTCTCCGACGCACTCGATACCCCTGCTGCTTTGGGGCTGAGTTCGTTGCAGGGAAACTATACCCGATGTTTCAGGTGATTACCTCAGCCTGATGGCGTTCACTAAAGTGGAAAGTGGTGGTGATGAAGGGTGGTTACATTTGGGGGCGGTTTGGGGGCCATTTGCTTATTTTTGACAAATTCCAAGCCACTCCAGTGAATGTTGAAACCCCATTCGAATCGAAGAAAATCCAGAGCCAGCTCGAGGCGGCGTCTACGGACGAATTGAGAGGTTGATCTTTGACTGTGAGTGTCAATACCCTATATATCTTCTCTGGTGTACCGTTTTGACCCCTCCTCAGGCGTCCACAAATCAAAAGCCTGATTTATTACTGAGATAAAGAGTCAAACTTATCGATTTCTTCCCTTTTCATCGCTTGGACTTCATTTCGAGTTCTCGACATCTCGAACACACACCTCTTCTCATTCTTCAAGATGTCGTCTGTCTTGGAGAATGTCAGCCCCTTGAGTGCTTTCGATGACCCCGCTGACGACTCCGCCCAAGAAGAATCATCAGACGAACTCCCCTCTTTCGAAGTCGGACTTTTCCCTGCCGGCGATGATGGAAGCTCTTTCCGAACACAGAACGATCCTGCTGTACCTCTTCAGCGCAGTAATTATATCGAACGCCATGGCGCGGTCGATATCCGCTGCTCGTGTCTCGATGTGATACACGGCTTTTTCTCAGCGGACAGCGAGACGTTCGCAACATTGATAGTTTTGCAATACCGGTTTGATTCCCGAAAGAAGGCAAGACGGTTCCAAGCTGTCAACATTTCCCTCGAATTTGGAGGCATGAAGCCGGGCGAGAATGGCCCAGAGGTGTTCTCCATTTCTCCAGATGGGAGTCTATCTTTGATACCCACCTCTCAGCATGAAGAAGTATCACGCGAGGTCGGGCTAGACATTGGGGGCGGTTTTTTGGGCGCGACGGCAACGGGGAAAGTCGGCTGGAGTAAGACTGTCGGTCGGGATACCAATGACCAGACAACAGTGGTTGGATCAATTGATTTGAAAGGACGAAATTGGGGGAAGTCAAATTGTGCTTCATGGACGTTACAGGAGAATGCCACAACGAAGACTGGAGTTCCTACAAGCATGCGGACCGGAATTCTTTTGAAGAGGAAGGATGAAAATCCATTCCAGTGCGTTGTCAAGATCAATGCCACAGTTGATGTCAAGAGCGTTATGGAGCGTGTATTTGGAGGAAAGCCAAAAGACGACCCGGTCCTCTTCGATCCCAGCCGAGAGCCAACCAATAACTTACATAAGTACAACATCGAGGAGTTGGGGGCCGTAAATTTGGAAAGTCTTTGTGAGGTAACGCATGCTCGAGCGCGATAAGCAATTATGCGGATCGAACTCCAAAATAGCACATTCAAGTAGCCCTTTCGTAGAAGTAATGAGATGTGCTTTTTCCCAGAATAAGATGTACTCAACATAATCATTGACTTCAGTTCCTCCAGGCTTCCAGCCTCGTGCAACAACTTACAAGGCTTTGTGCCGAGTCTCTTGTGTCTTGGGCCGTACCGCATTCGGAAAATAACAATAAAAACCTGCATGACTAACCCTGGTCAACAAGCATTTCAAGCCTCGTTGCTCCTAGCGCTGATGTGAAAAGGGAGGGGGCTGAAACGGAGAAGGTTCTTGCCGCCTACAGCGCCCGCAGAGGCAAGGTCTCGTGCAAACTCCATGAAATAAAATGCAACTGTTGCCGAGGGGGGTAGATGGGGAGGCCTCAAGGCTGCGACGTGACTTCGGCCTTCCTGCTTCTCCACTTCCCAAGTTGATTCTGTTGAAAGTATATTTGCTTTGAACCAGAGAGTATTTTTGGTCTGCTTGACTTCATACCGTCTACAAGTAGCAATTATGGGCGCGGAATTCGAAGAAGAACTTGTCATGGTGGATCGACATCCACCAGAATCGCCAACACAAGATCGAGAGCCACCTGACCCGCAAGACAGCGATGCAAGTTCGGACGACGACGATGAGGACGAAGTGAGCGTTGGGAACAAATTCAAAGACATCGTAAGTCGGCTCAAGGAAGGGAAGCTAGACCTCCGCGACCCCGCCAAACTCCAAGCTTTCGCAACAGAGAATGCCATGTATCTGGGTCAGAAGAATGCGGACAACACCTTGTTACACATGCTTGTAGACGATGCGAAGGACAAAGTCTTCGATATTTACCAGCCGCTCGTGAAACTACTCATCGACAGCTACTCGGAAACTCTGGCAGACAAAGATAACAATGAAAAGACGGCTCTGTATCATGCGATTTACAAGAAGCGGGGCAAGTTCGTGCGCTTCATCTGTAAGAATTACAAGAACATTGCATCAATCCTTCGCATACCTTGCTTCAAGTCAGAGAACTGCATCCATGTTGCCATGCGACGAAATGTTGCGCCTGAACTGGCTATCACACTTATCAAATACGCCGACGAAGCAACTCTCCAAGCGAAGGAAGACAAAGGATATACCCCGCTCCACATAGCTGTCGCGTACGATCGCTGCACCGATAAACAGTTGGAGATTGTGGAAGCACTCATAGCACAATGCGACATGGCAATGGATGAGAGAACGAACACGGAACCACCACTGTCGCCATATCAGTATCATGAATACACGCGCATTGAGTCCAGGAAGGCTACTGAAAAGGAAGCAAGGCTCGCTGCAGAGAAGGAGAAGACATCATGTCAGGAAAAGAACGAGGACGGCAGTACGGATGGGCAGGTAGGGCCAGGAAAAGACAGGAAAATTGCCACTCAAACGACTGACCCGAAGGCTGGGAAGTCTGGAGCTGGTCCCAAGGGTGCGGCACCTGCAATGGACAGCTTCAAGCCTGGAACTCTACGTCGAACTGCCACAGGCATGGAAAGTCCGTTCGCTACCAAGATCACGGCGGCGAGTGGACATGGAGACCAGTTGAAAGTTGGGACGAACATTCCCATGGGCTCTGCTGGCACAACTCCAGCAACACCGGTTGCACCGAAGATCGACAGACTGAAGAAGAAGAAAAGAGAGCCCAAAGATGAGCCCAAGGCGACTGACGAAAGTGCGGCTGTCATCAGGAACTACCTGAAGCTGTATTATATGAGAAACAGAAATCATGACGATGTCGTTGACTTTTTGTATGGTCGGAATCAAGGCGAGTGAATTAGCTGAAAAATTGTCGCGGGGCATGTACTAACAATGCTGCAGAAAATCAAATATACTTTGATCTGTACGATTCGCCCTCCAAAACCATCAGCGAAGACAGAATCGAAGAAGGTCTCGATCACTTGAAGTTTGAGGACATCTTGCAATATGTCGCACTCCCAAGTCTGCATCTTGAGAAAAAGCCAGTCTCGACGAAGGTGCGGAAGACATCTCGTTCCGATGGCAAGGGCCGTAGCGATATGGTATTCCTCTTCAACTTTCTACGCCACAAGAAAGTTCAACGGATCATTCGCGTAATTGTTGATGACATGAGCGAGCCAGCCCACAGCGACGAAGCTATCGAAGCAGCGTTAGCAGGATTCAAAGTTGAGATATGGGATTGGAGAAAACTTGATCTTTGCACCGAGACTATCCTCGCTGTAGCTTTTGATGCCGAAGAAGTTTGCTTGTACTGGAGTGGCAATAATGCTGTTTTGCGCGGCTGGAGTGAGGCGGGAGGATTGCCGCTGTTGAGAAAGTTGAAGAAAGTGCATTTGCATGTGGAGCTGGTAAGTTCGACCATGTATGATATGTTGATCTGGGATTTCTGACTGGTACAGGGTCTCGAAAGCAGCCGACGTACCGAGAATAACATTGAGGACTTCCGGACCCGCCTTGCACGACTCCGCCCACAAGTAGAGGTTGACGTTGTCAAAGAGCAGCAACCGGAGAAGCAAATTCCAACAAACGGTCTAGTCGATACAGCCCACGAACAGTCCGAACACAGACATCGCTGGCTCACATGTATGGATGAATTTGCCGACTTCATTCAGAATGTTGACACTCCTCGAGATCTGCCCGTCGAGCCCATCACCATTGCCTTGATTGATGATGGTGTAGATATTAACGAGCAGTCTCTGCATGCTAAGATTGTAGGAGGCCGCAGCTTCTGTCAGCGAGATACGCATCAGAATCTGAGCAAGCCATATTATGTAACCAGTGGTGGCCACGGGACCGTGATGGCGAGTCTCATCTGCCGTGTGTTCCCAAAAGCCCAACTTTATGTCGTGAAGCTCGACGAGCATATTAGCGAGAATATGAAGAGACAAATCACAGCGAAGAGTGCAGCAAAAGTACATCTCCTTCACACGTTTAGCCACAATCGCTAACTCCAAGTCAGGCTGTTCGTGCAGCAGTGGACAAGAAAGTGCATATCATCTCCATGTCATGGACCATCGAGCGCACCGCAACTAATGCAACTGACATAACCGACCTCGAAGCTGCGATTGAGGCAGCTGCACGTGCTGGCATCTTGATGTTCTGTGCTGCCAACGATCAAGGCGTCGCATCTGATCGAAGCTTCCCGGCAGCATGTGGTGGAACGAAGCACCTCTTCAAGATTGGAGCTGCAGAAGCGTCAGGCACGGTGTGGAAATGGGTCGGAGATCCAGCAGACGTGGACTTCATCTTCCCGGGGCACAATGTCGTGAAAGATCGCCCCAACAACGCACCGCTAGAGAAGTGCAAAACATTGACTGGCTCATCTATCGCGACAGCATTCGCAGCCGGCCTCGCAGCTCTCGTGCTCTACTGTGTTCAACTCGGCGCCTTGAATACACAGGAATTGAAGGATCGACAGGGCAATGCCGTCACGATGGACGATTTCAAGGCGATCAAAGGACATGAGAGAATGAAGGAGGCGTTTGCGGCAATTGGCACCAGCCAAGCAAGTGGGAACAAATATATTGAAGTCTGGGATGTGTTTGGTCCGGCAGCGAAGAAAGCAGATAAGGTGGGAAGAGGTGGTCGACTCGAGGTTGTTGCTGAGGTTGCACGAAGGTTGAAAACGAGGAAGACGTTGGAATAAGTTACAAGTAAACCCGTGGTGTACCCGCGAAAGTAGTCCAAATACGGACTAGGTTGGCAAGCGAGGACCAGGGGTTAGGCGAAGGGGCGAGATCTCTTCGCAAAGGCAAGTCATTGTAAAATAAACAATAATTATCTATGCCGAGCTTTATCAAATACCGCCAGAATCCAGTTCTCGTCTCCCTCCAGGATACTCAAGCAAGAAATATCCTATGTGGTCTTGGGCCGAAACAATACCACACCAACTTCCAACCCGCCCTTGTCAGTCAACTCCACGATCTGTTCCTGCAACTGATGGACAGTCTTCTCGTGACATGCTGGCGTGTGCTGAGCATCCTTTTTAGTAAGTCTCACACACATATGCGATACCTTCGACAATCTCTGCCCAGCCTCCAGGTCAACAAATTCTTGCTTTTCCACAAGAGTTTCATCCTTATACGTGGTACTGCAGTCGCATATATGGGTCAAAAGAGGGAAGGGGCCCATGTGTCTTGAATTTTTCCCAGCATTGGTGAAGGTGGCCATGACATTAACAATAGTGCATAAAGAGAGGGTAATCCCGGCGAGAACAAAGTAAGCGATCAGACTGTCTCGTCCGACTTTCAAAGTCCATCTCATTGTTGCGGGATAGATATCGGTATCCGGCTCCACTACGGGAAACAAGTTCACTATGTCGAGTGCCAGTGTTTCAAATATGCCCGAGTTGTTGACCTGTGCCAAAAGAAGTCGCCGGAGTTCAATGAAGTCCTTTGCTTGGCAGTGATAGATGGGAATGGCGAGGAGGGACTGCAGACCAATCATGGCTCGTCTGTTCACACGACTCTCTGTTCGTGATAACTCGGCGAGGCCCTGGAAATATTGCCAGACTGTCAGGGGTTCAACAGGCTTGTTGCCTACAATCTCTAGCCGAGTGAGAAATTCACCATATTTGCTGTTTGGATCAGCTGGGTTGAAGAGCACTTTAAAGACTTGGAGGAGATCCGGTGCGGTGATTTTGACTGGCGTCAATGTAGAGTTTGGGAATTTATGATCCATGATTGTGCCGTTCAAGCCATTGTAGGTGACATTGGCAAGCCGAGTATGAGTTGAGAGAGTGGTTCCCCAGCCTTCGTCGAGTGGCCATGTTTTGTTACTCATGCAAGCCATATTGGCAGCAAGAGATTTTGGACACGGAGTCAGATCTTCGAGAAGGTCAATTGAAATTCGGATTGCTTGCCTTGAACTTACATGTTGCGATTTTGTTGGCTCCAACGCCTTTCAGACACAGCTGATACGCCCCCAGCTTGTAACCCTGGCGAAGGCAATCTGTTTTCTGGTCGAATACGACGGATCCACTATCTTCAAACTCGAGTTGGAGTCCACGGAGGTCTTTCGCTATTACCGGCTGCACGTCGTCCTGGCCCGCGAATGCTTGATCGGTCAAAAGTTGGGGGGCAAATTGTTCAATACCACCAGGGATAAAGAACCTTGATCGACAAGGTATCTTGGTGTTGTTACGATGCGCATTTGAGCACCCTTTCCGGTCTGTAGCTGTGCTAACATCTCTGACAAGATCCGGATCAGAAAGGAAGTCTTTGAACCGGAAGCCGAAGACTCCGTCTGATAATGGTTGGAGAAGGGTTGCTAGTGTTGCATTGAATTCACCAACACTGTATCCTCGTGCCACAGATGTCGATGTTTTCTGAAAATAGATCGGAACTGCCTCCACGTCTCCTGTTCATTAATCAGAAATCATTTTCAGAGAATTTCGGGCTAAAGGTGTCTAGATGGATTGAGAACTTAGATAAGGTAACATACTCAAGACCACAATTCCCAGAACTGGAATCAGCATCATAGCCACGATCTTCAATGCACTCCAGGCACGTGGTTTCAATCCACCATAATGTCTTTTACGGATGATCTCAACGTGGCCATCAAGACCAGTCCCCGGCTGGAGAGCAAGGCTACTCAGGAGACATAGACCAGTACCGCTAGCGAGGAGTATGCCCCAAGTAAGATCAAAAGACTGTGAGATTGCCGCAGCTAAGATCCAATTTGCAATTGTAGAGAGTACAGTGAGAACGCGAAGAGCCTTGGAAGGAGAACCACCGAATAGGTCGTTACGGGAGATGGGTTCCGGATGCCATGCGTACAGAGAAGTTAGGAAGAAGGATATGATTGCCAAAATGAGTGTCGTCCATGATAGGATACGTTTACTTCGGCGCGGTTTGGCACGTTGGAGAGTTTTGTCATGACGAACAGACGGTATGGCTGGGAGAGCATGTTGCTCGTGAGCTGCTTCTGAAGTCATGATTCAGGCATTTGCTGTTTTGCTTGAAAGAATGAAGTATTGGAGCTGTTAATGTAAGATTTATCTTGCTCTTCACAGGGAGAGACCCTGATATATATAATTGTTGTCCTGATTCTCCAGTCCTGAAGTTGCCTTACCCTTAACAAAAGGGCGTTCTGAGATTCTACGAATCCTCATTTTCAAGACAACAGGATTCTTTGCAAGTTCAACCTAGCACGAAAGGCGCCCGTGAGGCAAAACGAGACACTCCTATAACGATTCAAATGTGCTAAAAGGTCGACATTTCAACCAGGGTTGAGTTGAGTTATTATGACTAAATAGGGCCTTTTGTTAGCGACAGAATGCCTGGCGTCAACGAGATCAAGCATTGATCATTGCAGGGTTTGCATGTAAATGTACGGAAAAGCTGACGTGACATGTGAGAAAGACGGGAACTGGCTAATGCCCCCTGAGCAAAGAGAAAGATTCAGGATCTCTGCATGATTGGCTAGCCACGACGTTGTGCAATTCCGCCATATCAAACAGCCAATGGGTGCAGAAGCCAAGATTTTGTACTTACAGAAAGGGCAGAATACGAGGATCTCGACAGATTCTAGCTATACAAGAACCAGGGTTTGGAGTACCGCTCAACTCGGTGAACGAGACTGCAGCGTGAGAAATAACAGTCCGGGGCGTAGACTTCTCTGGCCTCAATGATGGGGCGCCGGGCGAGATGAAGTATTCTTGGTTCCATCTGATAAGATCTGGGGTCTGCCTTATCTCAGGCCACCCTGCTTCTGGAATACGAGGTGTTGGGCGGTGTACCGCAGCGCCTTCCACAGCCGTGCTAACAATACCATCATCTCCATGATATGCAAGGCTGCCAAGTTTTGTTCGGAGGATTACGTCTTACATCACCCCTGATTAAAGTTTAATCAAGAGCCGGTGAGTGAGAAGCTTCACCGGCATCCCTATCATCTCGAAATGGTCACCGAAAACCCCTCCTGGTCTTGATCCAGGCAGCAGCACCGATAACTGCGAATAATCCTTTTGCCTCATAGGCATAGTAGTTTCGTTACTCTGGCATTTGAATGTGCCTAGCTGAATTACGACTCAGTCTTACTTCGTTAGGATCAGCCCGGAAATCCAGAACGTGGAATCACGGGCGGGTACGGTTGGGCTGCGACGCCTAATACCCGAAAGAAAACATTCGCAGTCTAAGAAATTATCGGTGCGCGGCGAGCAACCCTCTAGAAATCACGACGAAAGGGATATGAGTGACTCCAAATTGTTGCATTGCGACTGTCGTACCTCGTTATTTTTCTAATTTGGAGACGACCCGAACGGGTACTCCTTCCAACTCCGTAACACTCATTCCACGATGCTGGTGTCACACCACAGTATATAATTTGCAAAGTGTTAGCATTCGTAATTTTTTGAGGTACTCAAAAAGAATCCTGGATTGATCATAGAATCTAGGGAGAAAGAGATATCAAGTGGTCAGAAATCTTGCTCATTCCTATACAAATGATTCACTGGCACTTGTACCTCCATCAGTGAATATCACTCATATCTGGCTGCCTCTAAGGTCAGCTTTGTTTTTAGTCTATAAATAATCTTTCTTAGAAACGCATCTCAAACAGGGTTCAGAAATCTTCCACAATCAAGATCCTCACCCCACTCCCTAAGAAAAAAGCCAATGCCAAAAATATCCCAGCAAATCCTGCACGAAACCACAGCAAACGAACAACTCCTTCCAGCCCACTAAATGAGGCTCCTCGTTCCAGCTCTTTTGCTCACCTTCCTCACCCTCTCACTTCTCCTCAACGCAGCATCATCTGGGAATTGTACAACCTACAAAACTATCTACAAACAAATCTCAACCATCAGCACCGCTCACCCTCCAACGATCACGAATACCGAAAGCTGTCATATCGTTGTCACTCAAGCTAAATTCGGTCTATCGGTTCCGGCGTTATGTTTGGGAGTAGCCGCTGTCATGTGTGTGCTGCATGTTTTTCTTGTTTTTGATAGGGTGTAATGGGACTTTGTCGGTCAGGCAGTGGGGTATTTGGGAAACGACGACGAAAAGACACAAGCTGGATCTCTGGGCAGTGTATAGGACTTGGAAATTGCTTTGAAGGTTTGGGAGCCGTAAAACAGAATGCTGTTTTCCTCTTCTATTCAGTATTTGAAATTAGCTGGCAAGCCGGACGAATTGCTCGACTTATCCCCAAAGGTCTTTAGCAATGGTCTAAACACAGGCAGAAGGACTGGCAGTTATACTAATATGGATTCTTGGAAATCAAAGTTTTCTCAAACATCATTCTCTCATGTGAAAACCATACTATTTTTCAAAGCACATGCCATTCAACGGTGGCGTCGTCCCCCAAATCCGAACCACCACCGGTCCCTCTTGAACGCCTCCAACGGCAAATCCCCCACGTTCTCAAAATACCTCTGATGCTGCTCATGCGTATCGAAGTTCTCCGAAACACAATATTCCTCTCGATCGTACCCATTCAACATGCCGAAGTACACCCCATCATCCTCCCTCAGCACAATCTTCTCCCAATCACCTTCCTCCAACCAGTCAGCCTTTTGTGGGTACAAATGGCCCAGATTGCGCAAGTGGTAGGCTTCTCCACGCAGTTGTTTTTGCTCGCTGGTACTCGCTAATCTTTCTGCCCAGTGCTGCATCTCATCCGAAATGTCCTTTGTAACCTGCGATACTTTGTGCCAGTCGCTGGTTCCCACGATATCCATAGCGCGTTTCCAAACCCCCATTCTCGCAATATTCCTCCTGCTACATCGTGGTTTGAAAACTCTTTGTATTTTCATGATGTTTTCCAGGCTGGTGAACATCAACACACCATTCTTCTTGACTCGGTCTTTTTCTCGGACCTCGCGCGACATGCAGATCTTGAACGTCGTGAGATCCAAATCTAGTAGCCCGAAGTGAGTATCTTGTAGATTAAGGTATATTGCTGACCATCCTTTGACTTCTTCGTTGATTTGCTTGCAGGACAGCTGGAGAGGTCTGAGGGGCCCGTGACAAGGTAAGTGAGGTGCGACCAGGATCGTGTGTTCTGACGACGAGAGAAGCTTGAAAATCTGTTGGCGGACCTCAAGAGGTAGGCTGAGGATATGGGCGCCTCTGTTGATTTCTTCAAGGGAGAGAGTGACAATGTCATTTTGGAGTTGAGCCTGAAGCTTTATGAGGGCTTGGAGATTGTTTTGTTTCACTAGTTCAGTAAGTCCTAAACGGATACTTTCTTCCACGGAAACTGTGATTTTTCGTCTATCGTTCATCTTGGCTAAGCTTGAAGAAGAAGGCTTCGTTATGTAGGTTGGTGGGTTTAGTTACTGGGAGGAGGATACTTATAGCGGCCTTGGTGACAACAGCACCAAGTGCTCGGAAGATCCGTCGAGCCGTGAATGTTAGAAGTAAACTGTCCGTTCTTCTGAATCAGCAAAATCGGCGTGCACTACTGATGAAATATATCACGGATTTCAGCCCAATAATGATAGAAAGTGTTGAGAAGCATCCCTTTTCTAACCTCGCCATTAAGTCTGCTTCCTAGCCGGTCTTTATCACACCTCTCAAGACAATCAGCGTCTGTTCAATGAGGCTTTCTCAACCCAAACACGCTTCACTCTTCTCTCCTACATTCACCAACACCCATCGCTTTTACCCGATCCACCGTCAACACAGTCCCCGTCACAAGTCCCCAAATATCCAATCCAGCCAACACCACCTTCCCCACAAGAGAAGAGGCTATGATGGATATTGTGATTGTTGATATCCTTGCGATATTTGAAAAGCTCGTGGCCTATCTCGTAGCTGTAGTCACCTTGATGGATCTCGAATTAGTTTTATATCCATATTGGCATCGCTTGAGAAAAACTTTGCATAGTGGAAAGAGACTTCGTACCCTTTTTGATAAGGTTGTATCCGCAATAGTCGATACCCGTCGTGCACGGAGTGGCACTCGCATAACTTGCCAATGTGGCAAGAGTGGACATGAATACTAGGGAGCTCTTCATTTTTGCCGGCGTTGACTATTGGAGGTTGAAATTTGAAGGAGATTGCGGTAGTTGATGGGGTAAGAACGGATTGGGGTTTCAATACAGTAATTGCGTGGGCGAGAGGCATCTTATATATTTCCTGCTCCGAGTATGAACTTCTCTGATGCTTCCCATTGTACTGTGGTGACGTTACAGGGCAAAAATTCAGAAGTCATATTGCAGATTCTTCCGACATTGAATGAATCTTCCTACATTCTCGTCGGGCTGGGGTGTTCTCAAGTGGGACTTGTGGTGTGAGTTTAACCGTCATTCCAACGGGTTCACCATAATTGGACGAGCCAAGAGAAATTTGAGGTCGAATGTTTTCCATGCAGTCAGCTGCAATTGTGAGCCGACCGATGTCGGTAGTTCCGTGATACAAATTGACTCTTCAGCTAGCCATAATTCCTTACGCTACTCCACAACTTAATCTTGGCAGCATGAAGGTTTCTTATCTTAGGTAATAATACAGGAACTTGGACAGGCGATATGTTGACATTGACGTCTGAGGTAAGCTTCGTCAGCGACTCAGCTTTCAGCTTTTTGGCAAATTTCTGACCGCTTCCAACACTTGACCGCTCGGCTGATTTCGTTACTGCAGCGAACCTCGTCACGGAGTGGCCGCTGCAGTGAAGCATGTGGAAGAAATGTCACGATACCCTCAGTATGCATAATCATACGTTGTGTGTGATGTTCAAGTGTCAAAGTGATCAAAATGCACTTCCTATAAGTACAACCGATTCCATCGCGATTGAAGCGTTCATATTTCACAGAGAATAGCATCAGAGACACTGCACTCGAGCCGCACAGCCTCCATCTCAAAGTACAACAGCTCAACCAACACCACTACAACATTTCTCAAAGGTCTTCTCTTCTTCCTTGAACATCCAGTCCTACCACCACAGCCATGAGATTCTTTACTACTATCGCTGCCACTGGTGCGATCTTCGCTGCAAGCGTTAGAGGGCTCGCTTGTAAAGACGGCGTAAAGTACTGTAGCTATAACCTACGAAGTGCAGGTCACTGTATGTTCTTTTTTCACTATCCACACTCTATCCGTCATGTCACCTGCTAATAATCCAACTTTAGGGTGGACGGAAGACGAGATTTGGTCTCAATTGCAATCGGAGGGGCTTCCGGACGGGTACACCAAGCAACACATAGAGCATACGTTGTTCAAATGCGAAGATCACTGGTATTGGTCGAAGGCTCATCTGTATTATGTCGATTGGTGTGCCAATAGATGCCAGAATAATGGGGGTGGGAATGATGATTCCTGCAGACCGCCCTCACACAACTGAGGGTGTTTAGAAAGGGTCAGTTACAGGGAAGTTCTGCTGTGATGAGAATAGTATACGGGCATCTGGGGAGAGCCTCATAGATACAGTGGGAATTTTTCGGGGAGTAGACTAAGGATTTCAGCACTTTTCGCTTTCATTTTTCGGTTTTTTCAAGGGAGATAATTGTATTAGCTTCTTAGTGTTAAATTTGAAGTTTCAGAACGCTTTGAAATTGTTGTATTCGGCTATTTCTGTAACTTCCAGGAGAAGGACTTCTTCAAGAGAAGCTACGGTTGGTTGTGTATTGCTTATGGTTGATGGGTCTGGGTATGAAGATTTCTTGATGCAACTTGGGAAGCTGCGTTTGAAGAAGAGGATGTAGGTATTGACGAAACCCGTTCGCTTCCTCTTTTGAATTTTCAACCGAGGACGGCGAAACACATTTTGAACGTTGTGACTTGCTGGTTAAATGGTCCGAAGAGTAGGGAGGTCCTGATATGAGGACGGCAGAATATCCATGTTTTTGTCTCTTCGCCGATTTGTTTGCAGGTTCATTGGAGGGGACGAAGGGGTCCAATTCAGGGGACTTCTGCTGCGATGAGAATTCTGTACGGACATTCGGTAAGGGCTTCGTAGATTGTGTGGCGAATCTCAAGTGGAAGCGTTAGGAGGATCATTCTTGCCGTCACTGCCTCTGTTTTGGTTACTTCCATTGGTTTTGGATTTTGGCTATGTTGTGAATCTGGAATATCGCGTTGAGGTGATTTTAGTTGAGAGTTTATAACTTTGTTCCACATCAGACCAATTAATCACTTGACTGGATGAGAAGTTCCTAATGAATTGTGAATGTACTCCTAAGCTATGCTAAATCTTGGAATGCAAATAACTGGAGGCTTGCTCATAACCAATCATGCCCCCTGTGACCAAGTCTCGAGACACTCAACTGGTATCGACGTATTCAGAAAACCATGTAACTGCCAGTATTCATGCCTGTAACAGTAAGCAGATAGCTTCTTAAGAACGCGTTGGTGGAAAGAACTGGGTATATCGTTGGGAGAGGCTGGTCGCGCACATCGCCCCCATCACCGCAAAGGGGACATATGCGGCGGGACCAATCTCGAAAGGGGAAAGAAGGCAAGATCTCCTCCTCTTGGAGCGATGTCTCGTCCGAATCTGAACAGCCGTCATCTATCGCCCACGAAGAGTCAACTCGCTCTAAGTGCTCAACCTCCACGCTGTTGACATTAATTCCCAAGCTCCGATAATAACACGCCACCTCGTTGCTTGCACCGTAGCTCTTCCGATACTTTAGCGCGAGCTTGACATCCGGCATATTCTTCTCGCCAAGTGGTTCCTCATACATTCGAGGCGACTGGATCACCGGGACATTGTTATGACGCTCCTCATCAAACAGCAGAAAGCGCAACTTCTCCTGCATACTCCGAAACTCCGTTGTTCCTCTCTTGTGTTTACCCATAATCGGCTTCCACTTCCACAAACGTCTAGTCAGATAGCTGATCGCCAAGTTGACCTCAAACTGCTTGTTCATGCCAACCATATCCATCGCACGCTTCCACAGCTCCAGATTAAGCATCTTAGTCTGCGCCTCAGTCGGTTCGTAGACACGGGTGACCCTCTGCTCGTTGGAGCGAAATGTGATCCTGAATGTGGTGAGCGTAGGGTCGAAATCGCCGAAGACTGGATGGATGGCGGGACGAGTGTAACATTTGCGCCATTCTGCAATCTCATTCTCGAGTTGTGGATGGCTGTACATGAGGCCTGTAAGTGGACTGTAGATATGGAGATTGGGCGCGATGGTAATGGTGTGGGTGCCGTTCGCGAGGGTTGTAAAAATCTTGTAGCGAATTTCGAGAGGGATAGATAGCAAAGTGGGAGGCTTGGGTTGGTCTCGACGGGTTTTGACAGGTATCGAGGCAGGGTGGACTTCGATCTTTCTGTTCTCGCGGCGCTTTCGCTGTGCCTGAACCTTCTTCTTGTGTTGAGATTTCTTGCCCATGATTGTGGTCGATTCCGTATTGACCTACTGGTAGGTGGGAAAAGGATTCTTGATGTTGCCTTCTTGCGATGTTTCGATTTGGCGTGATGACGATGGAGTTGAGAAAAACTGTAGGTGATAGACCCGCGAAAATCTCTTTAAGCTGCTTCAGACCGTTTGAATTCTCTGGACATTCACCTGAGAGCCGAACTCGAATTTGAAGGTGAGTCCCGCGATCATTTAGCTCACCTTTCAGCACCTTGGAAGCCAGTAACCAAGAGTTGACAAGAGATCAAATACTGTGATTATCCAAAGATGTCGTATTGTTTCTTTGTGATGTATTTGTTGTCAAAGGATTGAGAATAAAGCCTTCGAGCTCCAACGTAGGTCTGTTCTTCAACGGAAGGAGGAGATGTTCGTCTCACCTTTGCACTTGCCCAATTAAATCTTGTATATCATAACTGGAAAGCACGAATTTTTCACAGCAAAAATAGCAGTTCAGCACATCTTTGCTTTTTAAAATGAAAACCCTTTGACGCCCAATCTTTGCTTATTTAATACCCTCACAACTTGGAGGTGTGGCCAAATCAACGACGCTAAATAAGCGAGCGCAATAAATAGAGGCAGCGCCCAGTCTTGAATCATGCTTCTTGAAGGAAAAAGATCGTGAGTCACATGTTACCTTGCTTAGATTTAGCAAACCAAATACGCAATTAACACACAAAAGACGTCATGTCCTTTGACTAGTTGTAATTATGAAATAATGGTGGGCTGATGGAAAGTGAGGATATGCTTGCTCCAAGCAGGGAGGATGTGAAGGTGACCTTATTGAAAATGATTATGGTTACGTAAGATAATTTGATAACAAGAGAACTTGCACAAAGGCAAATCAGTTCCAAATTGACCCTATCTAATTGACCGTCACCTATCCCTTTGCCTTCGACGCATCCTTAATCTTGCGAGTTACAAAGTAATATTTATCATCCCAAGTCATCACCACATCACAAAAGTCTACCTCCTACAGCCATCAAATCTACCGTGAGTTCCAAAGGTCTACTGTATCTCCCACTCTACTGTATCTCCCACCCAAAGAATGGAATAATGGTTTTGTCTGCACGCCCGTGCACCACTCCTCTCCCTCCCTCCCTCTCCACGCACCCCTCACTCCCTGGATGCCTCCGAACCACCCTCTGCCCGACCTTAGCAAAACCCCCAACAAACTTTCTAACATCGTCTCTTAACACTCTCTTCACACTCTCCTTCACTCTTCTACCCACTCAAACCAGCACCGGAAACTCACCCACCCCTTTCTCAACCTCATGATTTAAAGCCCTCAATCTCCTCGACGAAGTCAGCCTCCCAATACAATTAATTCAAGACTCACAAATCGAGTCCTAGACATCCATTTCTTCCTGCCATCGTTCCAACGAGTCTCTACGCTTCTGCGCTCGATGTGGGCTGTAAATGCTCAAGAACATCTGATTATATGTCTCATCGTATAGTGAGCTAACGTCGCCGATCCAGTACATTTTGAGGACCATGAGGTGCGGGCTGAAGAGCCCGAAAGGTGGATGGGTGGTGAATCCCCGATGGTGTTGGAAGCGAAGCTAGGCGTGGAAATCGTGATGCAGGGCGCGGCTTGTGAGGGAGAGTGCGGTGAGTGAGTGGATGCTGGATGTGTTGCCGGGAGGGTGGACGAGGTTGGTGTGTTTGGTGTATTGAAGGGTGTCTATTACCATGAGTCGGATTTCGATGGGGAGTTTGGAGAGGATGCTGGAGGACTGAGCGACTGGTGGCGACAGGTGGGGGAGCTTGTAATTGCGATTGGTGCGAGTGGGAGGTTCTGTTCGGCTTCTTAGTGTTCATCTTGGCAATCGGTATGAGGTCAAATTCGTCCTCGGCTTCTGGTGTCTATTCTCGAGGGAGACAGAGAGATTCCACCTCGGCTCCTAGTGAAAATGCTGGCGTCAGAAAGAGAGACTCCACCTCTGCCTCTGCTGTTGATTCTGTCGTGAGAAGAATTGATTCTTCCTTAGTTTCTTCGGCTTGTGGAGTCGAATCCCTCGTGAGAAACAGAGATTCCTCTTCAGCTTCCTCATCCTCCGACTCACGGTTCTCGCCTCACCACACCCCTGATCCTCATCCTCGATCTCATCCTTCCCCTCCTCATCCAAGTCACCAACCGCCCTCAATACCAACTGGGTACGGCGAAGAATGATCTCGGGGTTTAGTAAGGTGCTTCTTGGTACATTTACTTTGAGGTGTTATGTGGAAGCTATCGTGGGAAACCGGGTGGCGCCTTTGTTAAGCAAGTGGTTGTGAAAGGCGAACCAGAGTTTGCTGTAGACACCTTGTATCAAAGCTAATAATTTCAGCAGTACGAACTCTGAATCAAGAAGTGTGAAAGAAAAGAAAGGAAAATGTCGGGGATATTCTAGTTTCATTGATTCGTCATATAAACAAAGATTCTCATACACGCCATATACACTCCACATCAACTGACACCACGTCGAGCAGTCACAATTGTCGTAATCTATAATCTACTTTTGGATCCCATGTGTGTATCCAGGTACATATGCATGCCAAAATGGCCAACCTCCAACAACCGCAAGCCAAACGAAAACCTGTCTTATGAGTTCCTATACTAAGGAGATCTGCCAGACGGTGGCTGGTATACTGTAATGTAGTAATAGCAAGCTCCCTGAGAGTGGGAACGGAAGGGTGTTTGGGCGGCGTTTAGCTTTTGATTCGTCGTATGTGCAAGAACAGAGAAAGGGAGGGTCATTGAATATTGATGATTTCTTCGTCAACAAGAACATCTGGGTTGATGTCTGCACGTGGTGGTTGCGTGTTGACTGTTCTCGGGTCTTCCAGGTAGACTGCAAAAGAGTTAGTATATGACAGTATTGGAGGGAAAACGGGGAGGGGAACACACCATTAGGTCTAAGAAACCAACTGCACACCGAAGCCACCACGAAACATCCCGTCAACACCACGAATACAGTCTGTGGGAACGTGCCCACTGTAGTCGCATAGATCAAGTTGAAGATCAGCGGACACACCACTCTCGCCAGAGCATGCAGCAAACCCGTCGCACCAAGCAGTTGTCCCACTCGATCCTGTGGCACATGTTTCGTGAGAGCAGATTGCAAGGTTGGACTGCCGACTCCTCCCAGCGACGCAATGATGCCGGAAAGTACAAACAGAGCTGGTGTTCGCGCAGCGGCGTAGCCAGCAAATCCAATGACTTCGAATACAACGGACACGCGGACGATAGCTAGATCGAGGGAATCAGAGCCTGTGTTTGGCGGTGGGATAGCAAACCCAGATTCTCTGCGCTCGCGGTTTGCCCGTCGGGTGCGGACTAGGTAATTGAGTAATGGGAGAATGATGACCAGGGCCGCGACCCGGGTAGTGTTGACGACGGAACTGAAGACGCTGATTTCAGGTGTCTCCCAACCGAATTGGAATCCGAGGTAGTAGACGACAACTGTTAGGGCTCCCATTGCTACGCCAAAGACGATGGTGTCGATTGTTGAAAGTAGAATGAGATTTGTTCGGAGTTTCTTGGATGTACCTGGGCCGGTTGGCCATAGGATCTTGAGTGGTTCGAGGATGTTGACTTTTCTTACAAAAGCGAGGAGGACGGTCTGTCCAACTGGGTTAGCGATCCTGGTTTGTCCGTCCGCGTCCGCATATCGATCTGATTCTTGGTGTTGTCTTGCTTGAGCTCGTTCTTGACGTTTCTTGGTCAAGGACTCGGGGACCACAAGAAGGACGAAGGTGATGAAGAATGCGTGGACTGAGAGGGCAAAGTAAAACGGCGTGATTATCGAGTCTGTAAGTTTGACGAGGAGAGCGGCAATAAGAGGTCCAATCGCTATGCCGGCGAATAGACAAGCATGGAAGTATCCAAAAGCTACAGCTCGCTTTGGTGGAGGTGTACAGTCTGATGCGTACGCGTGGGTAAGAGCCATCCCCGTTGTGAAAGAGCCACATAATCCATCGAAAACAGAACCAACCAGAATCCACTTATAGCTAAATCGATCGGGGTAACTCGCCACGATTATGGTGATAACTTCTCCCACAAATGCACCCGCACTAGTGAGAGTAAGAAGCTTCAATCGTCCATAACGATCAGACCAAGCCCCTATCTTCGGGGACATTACAGCACTGATAATCCCCGTAGTCATTGTAATGTACAGCGTAAATTTTGTTGCCAAAGCTTGGACTTCTGGAATACGGCATTGTGGATTACTAGAACCCAGGACAACCGGCAGGAGAATGAAATTCGGATCTGAGGACGACTTCTCGAGGAAATACTGGCGGCATACAAGAGAGAGTAGCAGATTCAGCTTCGGGACCATAATTCCACCTGCTGCCATAGCAAAGAGGAAGAATGGAGGCAACAACCAGTACATCTACATGATCAGCACCACTCCACCCAAGTACCAGATTGTAGCACAACTCACTGATGGTTTATGCTTCCAGTTCAATCCCTCGAAATCCGAATGGCCCTCCCACTGCGGCGCATCTCCATCTGCTTGTCCATTACTGGTACTGTCCGAAGCACTGTTCCCACTTGCCAGCAGTGGGGTACCCTCGCCGTCCCTCTGTATCTTGTCCAAGCCAGCATGCCTCCTCAATGAATTCTTTGCACCCCAAATATCCTTTCCCATATCTTCATCACGGCCTCCGCGCGCCGTTTCCATGTTGTCCCTGTCGCCGTTCATGGTTGCGCCCGTCACTTGTGTAAGCTGATCGCGTGGTAGCTGGATCAATCCGTCTCGTGTCATGTCGCAGGGTGGCGGAATGCGCCTGGCTGGATTGTCCGAAGCACTACTCTCTAGACGTCAATCTTTCGTATAAATTCGAAGGGTAGATGGAGGATCATGACAGATGTGAAAGTGAAGGAGTTTGTGAGAGAAGATGCTATCAGGACAATGGAATGCCGTTTTCATGAACTTCCCAGATAAGGATGGGTCGTGGCTATAGCGTGTCCAAGCTTGGGTTGTCGGGCCCCGGCGAGAACAGTAGTTATGTCAGTGCTTTTTAACACGTTCAGAGGTCCCATTTGCTGGGAGTGAACCTTGGAACATTTCTACTAGCGTATCAAGACATAGCATTCGGGAATTGTGGATAATTGAATAGATACAGAGTGTTGCTTTTGCCGGGTGCGAGTCTGGGTGCTTGATAATCGATCGAGACAATGACGATGTTCCTGCCGAGTGGAACGCGGATGTAACGAAAGTAAAGACGTTTTAGCCCGTACGAAGGCCATGCTCTTGAGTACATATGGATGTTTTGGATGGCTAATACTACAATTGCCTATTTAAATACATGGGCTCTACCTAATATCCAAACATGGCTGGCTGTTGCTGTACTGAGGGCATATCACAAAGGTACGGAGGATAGCCTTCGAACACCGAGGCTTGCAGTTCCAAGATCGAGTGGTGACATAATGCATCTGGGATCCCGAGCTGCATATTTTCCACACCTCGGCGATAAGATCTGATCTCCATATCATCAGATCTCTCACACACCAGAGTTGAATAACCTCGAAATCTTGAACCAATATATACAGTGCGCTTTTGCTCTCTCTAACTTACACTCCTGGTATCCTCTCCTAATGCTCATGTTGCAAATGTCTGACCAATTCCTGTCCCTGCAAAGAACTCCTTACTCGCTCCACACTTCACATTTGTGCATGCTGGACATCTAAGTCCCATCTGCTTGCTGCAGACTTCGCCGCTATCCAGATGCTTCTTTGCAATGTCTGCCAGAGCTTGAATGAAGACTGGGGATCCGTTGAGACTCTCTGATCTCTTGATGGTATCTTTGTGGCCCGATTCACCGATGACTTCCTGATCCAATTCGTACAGTGTCTCTATATGATCAGATGTGAATGCCACAGGAATCAGAATGAGATTCTTCTGGCCCTTCTTGATGTAATTTTCCACAGTGTCGCTTGTCTGGGCTCCAAGCCAGGCCTTTGGTCCAACTTGTGATTGCCATACAAGACGATATGGATTTGAGTGATTCAGTCTTTGCATCACAGCATTGACTGTTGCAGCAACCTCGGCAGGATAAGGATCGCCTATAAATGTCAACAACCTACAATCTCAAGGGAAGTAAACATACCTCTGTTGACAACATCCATTGGCAAGCTGTGAGCAGAGAAAAGAAGCACAACCCCGTCTCGGTGATCTTCTGGGTAGGATGCGAGTTGATCCTCGATATTGAGAGCAATGGCATCAACAAGTCCTGGGTGAACTGGCCATCTATCAATCACACTCCAATTGATCGATCCATCATTCGCAAAGTTCGGCGATTTTCCTTCCAGCTTCTGCCTCCACTTCCATAGCTCATTCAAACTGCTGCCTGTCGTTGAGCAGCTGTATTGCGGATACTGGGTAAACGCGACAGCTCTTCCTCCCTTTCCGCCACCAAACCCATCCTCGAGTAGCTTATTGTACATCTCCTCAGTCAACGGGTTGGCATATCGAAATGCAACATATGGCTTGTGCGGTGCAGTTTCTGGTGATATCTTGTCCAATATCTTGCACATCTCCGCCGCCTGGTATTCCGACCATTTGCGAATTGGAGACCCGCCACCAATTGCCGCATACTGTTTCTGAATCTTCGGAGTCCGGCGTTTGGATATCAAAGGACCAAGATAATTCTGGAATCGTCCAAGGGGGATCAAGTCTGCATCTGCCTGGAGGTACATCAGCAATGCTCATAACGTGCGGGGCCGGGGCGTACAAAGAGTCGACTGAGGAAGTCTCCCACTTCATCAGTCGTTGATGGTCCTCCCATATTCATAAAAACCATCGCAGTCGGTCCCTTGGAACTTGTTGAATCGTGAGTGACCGGTGGTACCGGCGTCGCGAAGGATCTCAATTGATCCGCACCACCTCGTTGCCATAATGAAGTTGTCGGTTTACTGGTAAGCTTGGAGATGGTGGACTGTGACGCCCTTTTCGTGATCTGGTTTATGGGGGCTCTGAAAGCCATGTTGAGGAATGTACGGGGCGCAAATGAAGAGTTGTGTTATGATGTGAACATCCCGAGGTTGAATTGTTTGTTCCAGCAGGCTGTTAGAGGAGCTTCAACTCAAGTCCACGCAGAACTTAAATGTACAGGGTTTAGCTGATGACGGAGCTTGGGAGGCCGAGACGGTGGCCAATGAATGACCGTCGATTTGAAGAGGGGTTTCACGTGCTTACGTGGGCGCGACTTCCTTCAACGCGTCTGCCTGTTGGGTTCCATCCTCAGAGTGACAACATCGCATCCTCCAGTGTAAATACCAGACTTCCAATCTTCTGCCATCATCATCCGCAGTATCGTAACAGAACAATCGAATTGTCACCAACATCAACGCCAACATGTCAGACTCGAAGCCATCATGGAAAGCTGATGAGGAAGAGGACGAGGAGGATTACGATGAGACTGTCAGCACGCATCTCCTCTTTCATTGCCTCACTAACAATGATAGTCCTACATCTCGCAAAAAGATGCCGTACTCTTCGCTATCGATGTCAGCTCCTCGATGCTTGTGTCACCTCCCCCGTCCGACGACAAGAAAGCCGGAACAGACAGTCCAACCCTCGCAGCCATCAAGTGCGCATACGAGATCATGACACAACGCATCATATCGAGTCCCAAGGATATGATGGGAGTTCTGCTGTTTGGTACAGAGAAGTCCAAGTTCCAGAATGAAGATACAAGCACTCGTGGATCGATCGCATATCCACACTGCTACTTGCTGTGTGATCTGGGTGTTCCATCCGCTGCCGACGTGAAAGGTTTGAGGAATATTGGTGAAAACTCGACAGATGCAAAGGAGTTGCTTGTACCTTTGGAGGAGCCGGCTTCGATGTCAAATATGCTATTCTGCGCTAACCAGATCTTTACTACCAGAGCGCCAAACTTTGGCTCTCGACGTCTTTTTATCATCACTGACAGAGACGACCCACATTCTACAGACAAGGCCGCAAGATCACAGGCTACAGTTAGAGCAAAGGATTTGTACGACTTGGGTGTCATCATTGATCTCTTCCCCATCTCGCATCCTGATCACGAATTTGATCGCTCCAAATTCTACGATGTGAGTTGTTGAAGCCCTAATGCCCGTCTCCGCTGACTTGATAGGATGTCATCTATCGGGATCCTGCTGAAGGAGAAGATCTTGCTGTGGTATCATCAAACTTGAAGTCCTCTGGAGAGGGCATATCTCTGTTACACAGCCTCATATCGGATATCAACTCGAAACAGGTCGCAAAGAGAACCCTTTTCTCGAACCTGCCGTTCGAACTTAGTCCCAATCTGACAATCTCAGTCAAGGGTTACAACCTTCTTCAAAAGCAGGAACCAGCAAGATCTTGCTTTATCTACGAAGGTGGCGAGCAACTCCAGATTGCCGAGGGTCGCACAACCAAGTTATCCGCCGAAACGACGGATGAAGTGCAAAAGACAGAGATCCAAAGGGCCTACAAGTTTGGTGGTAGTCAAGTGGTGTTTACGGCCGAGCAGCAGAAGAAGCTAAAATCATGGGAATCGCCTGTGCTCAGGATCATTGGATTCAAACCTCAGTCCATGCTTCCAGCATGGGCGTCCGTGAAGAAGGCGACCTTCATTTATCCCAGCGAGGATGGTTACATCGGCTCTACTCGGACATTTGCAGCCCTGTGGCAGAAGCTTCTGAAGGACAAGCTCATGGGAGTAGCATGGTTTGTTGCTCGATCCAATTCTTCCCCCCTTATCGTTGTCATCTTACCTTCTGCGGAAAGATTCGACGATGTTACTGGGGCGCAAGTTATTCCACCCGGATTATGGCTCTATCCCATACCTTTCGCTGACGATATTCGCCAACCTCCCCCAGTACCCAGCCCCATTGTTGCCCCTGAGGAATTGATTGATCTCATGCGAATGATCGTTCGGCAATTGCAACTTCCAAAGGCTATGTACGACCCGACCAAGTATCCGAATCCTGCTCTTCAATGGCATTACAAAGTCCTGCAGGCCATGGCACTTGACGAGGAGCTTCCAGAACAAGGCGAAGACAAAACAATTCCCAAGTTCCGCCAGATCAACAAGCGAGCCGGGGAATACATCAAGAGCTGGGGTGAGATTTTGGAAGAGCAATCCCGTGCATACGCAAAATCTCATTATGGAGATAGCGTTGGAAGGCTGAAGCGTGGTAGTGATGGGGAAGACGGCCCTCAGAAACGTATCAAGACAGAGAAGAAGGGTTTGGAGGGGATGAACCATGATGACTTGAAGAAGCTTGTGGCTGCTGGGAATCTCTCAAAATACACCGTACCTGAGCTGAAAGATTGGCTGACCTCAAAGGGTCTGGCTACGACGGGCAAGAAGGGAGATCTGGTTGAGAGAGCCGAGCAATGGGTAGAGGATAACTGAGGTCATGTTTTGTGGTTTGGATTGTAGGATTATGGAGTTGTAAATCTAGGATGGGATATGGCTTGTACCCTTCACATTTGGCTCTTTTCGCAGTAGGACAAGGGATTCTTCTGGTATCCGCAACGAATTGTCGAGGACCAAAAAGCGCTATTCACGTGACGAAGATCCCACGCATAATATCGTCCAGGAGCAAAGATGAAACCTGGGACACATCACATCCACGCAAACGTGCAGTAAAGGGACCAAGGCTCTCCCTGATAGCAAACTTTCAGACCAGCCATGGGCTTGTTGAGTTGGAAATCCGATAGCCAACCATGCTCCACGAACTGATGAGAAGTCTCTGATCTGCCTTATGAGGATCGGCGGCATGATGAAGGATTTACCGAGAACGAGAGGGGGGCGCGAAGGATTGATGGCTGGGTTTGGAGGTCGGGAAGTGCCAGCACATCAATTGCAGGTTGATAGGAAGGATGGCTTTATCCAAGATGAGGTTTGGAGGGAGAGTAAAAGGAGAGGAGGAGAGTGAGAGGCTGTGGTATTCCTTGAATGAGGGATAAAAGAAAGTGCTTGGCAACTTTGTCGATTAATACATACAGTTTCAAATGCCATCTGTAGTCAAGTCGTCGTCTTAAAGAAGCAACCTTGGCCATCTGATGCAGTTCGGCTGATGTTTGATGTTCATATCAGGAAATCTGCCTTACGCAATAACGTATACCGGTAATTCCAGACTGGGATACTCGTTCGGGTTGTTGTAGACTTGCAGAACTCTCTCTCATATGCGCCACTTGCCTACTGCTGAAGCATTTTTTGAAACAGAGAAAGTATACATTAATTAGACGCCAAGAGTTGCTTGACCAGTGCTTGGAAACCTTAACGAACTGGGGTACAGAAGTCCGTGCGTTCAGGCTTCTTCGCTTGAGTGAGGAACGCTGATTTTTCAGTGATTTGCCACCTTTTCAAAGACATATAACTCTTTAAGCTAATGCAGTTGTTTCTTGAAATTTATACAAATAACACTTCTTTAGTCAATAAACAAGTCTTTTAACTAGGAATTTTTGTTTTCGCTTTATGGTTCTTATAAACTCAGATTCTGACCTGTTTTAAGCCTGATCGCACGGACTTCTGTACCCCAGTCCGTAAGTGGGTTTGGCTGACGGCGCCCTGTGGATCTCAACGGCGCATTTCAGCTAAATTTGTACGCCTGCGACAAGGAGCGGGCTGAGCCACAGCCACGATTGCATGGGAGTTTGATCAACAGCACAGCACTTTCTTTCAAGAACAACCAACACGTACCAACCAACAAACGAAGGAAGGAGATACGCCCGCTTACTACGACAAAACTCGATTCTGCGACTCGATTTGATTGTGCAAGGAAAGAAGAAGAGAGGAAAGAGGAAACGAAGGATACGACGACCGACGATTCTTACGCAGCCAGATTTTGCGAACGAGGCTGGGCGGACGGCAGGGCTGCTCTTTCGATACCAAACCGCGGACTCGAAATATTGTGAGGAAGGGGACTTCGGCGCATCTGTGGATCTTTGTTGAAACATTCAAGGGATCGAAGACAAAGGGGAGGCTTGTAGCGAGCAATAGAGAAAGGAATACATTGGGAGTCAGCAACAGGAGGTCTTGGATCACAAAGGCGCGCTGGGAATACCGGAGACTGCGGACAGCTCACAACGAGAAACAGCAAAATTTGCGGAATACACGCGATCTGCGAGATCTTGGGCACGGATTTACGGAATACTTGCGCTGTGTGCCCCCCTCGAATTGCTCTAATGAGCAGCAGTCGCGAAGATGGGTCTCCTTACTCTGAATGGCACATGCAATTCCACGCTGGATGAATTGCGAAGTAAGTTACGGACGAAACCAGGAAGGGATATATGCTAATAATTGCAGTCGGGAACTCGGAAATACCTATGGTTGGAACTATGACTTTCCATACCATAGGTTTGATCGTCGCAGCTTCTTGCGCATTCATAGCAATCTTCCTCTCTTTCTACCTGATCTGGATGCATGCGCTACACTACACGAAACCCTACGAGCAGAGACAGTTCGTTTCCTTCCCAAGTATATAAAAACTAGCTAACAACCCCAGCATCATCAGAATCCTCTTTATGATCCCTACATACGCCGCGGCTTCCTTCCTCCAATTCTACTTCTACTGGCACGCCGTCTACTTCCAAGTAATATGCGACTGCTACGAAGCCTTTGCTATCGCCTCCTTCTTCGCGCTCCTCTGCCATTACATCGCCCCCGATCTTCACGAACAGAAGATGTATTTCCGCAGCATTGAGCCGAAACCCTGGGTTTGGCCTGTAAACTGGTTTAAGAGCTGTTGTTGTGAACAAAGAGGGCCGTGGAGGACGCCAAGGAGTGGCTTGACTTGGTTCAATATTATTTGGACGGGGGTATACCATTACTGCTTTATTCGGGTCTCGATGACGGTTACGGCGGTGATTACGCAGTATTTTGGGAAGTATTGCGAGTCGTCTAACTCCCCTGTGTTTGCGCATATCTGGGTATGTTCTCCTTTGAATTTGCGTGGGTATGGCTAATGGTGTTAGATTCTGGTCATTGAGAGTGTGGCGGTCACAATTGCCATGTACTGCTTGATCCAGTTTTACGTCCAACTTCGCCATGACCTTGCATCTCACAGTCCCTTCCTCAAGGTTCTTGCCATAAAATTGGTCATTTTCCTGTCATTCTGGCAGTCATTCATGATCAGTATCCTCACCTCATCAACTCTCAACGCAGTCGCACCGACGGCCAAATTGGCCTACCCAGATCTCAAAGTCGGTATTCCTTCTCTACTGCTGTGTATCGAGATGGCTTTATTTGCCGTCCTGCATATCTTTGCATTTTCATGGAAACCATATGCTTCTTCGGCTTCTGGATCAGACTATCCTATGTCCCACTTAAAGAACTCACTAGGACCCAAACAAGGCGGATTCCTAGGTATCAAAGCCTTCGTCGACGCCATGAATCCATGGGATCTCGTCAAAGCATTTGCCAGAGGTATGCGCTGGCTCTTCGTAGGAGTCAAACACCGCGAAAATGACGCCTCCTATAAGTCTTCCTCCTTCAATATCGACAACCCGCAAAACGACGATATGTTCCTCCAATCCACCACAGCAGCAGGCTACAAGCGCACGCCAAACTTACCTATTGCCGAGGAATTCCGCAGAAGCAAATTCGGCATGCCGGGTGTGGCTTCAGGAAAGAAAGCAGATGATGAAGGCGCTGGCTTGATAGCACATGCACAGCCCAATCCACTGAATCCTGGCTCCACAGGCTATGTCCCTGCAAGACAGCGATACGATATTAGCGGCCAGGACATCAGTTCCGGCGGAACTGTCTATAGCCCGTACAATCCCGACCGGTCACAAACGCCAGCAGGAGATATAGGAATGGCTATTACCGACCCGCCAGAACCGCATCATAGTCACGTCGTACAACCATATACACCACAGCAGCCGTCGGATGCGTATGTCGATGAGGTGAGGCAGGAGAGGAGGAGAGTGCAGACGCCGTCGGAACAGTGGGCGAACTCTAGTCAGCCCATTGATGTGGATGATGCTAGGAGGCCGGCCGTACATAATGCGCTTTGGGGTGGGCAGAATCAGAGGCAGTCACAGCAGCATCCCCCCGCGAGTCTCAATCTTTATCAGCAGCAGCATCAACACCAAAATCAATTCTGATGAAGTATCCTGGGGAGGAATACTTGTATAGTAAGAACGATACCATGATCGGCGACAGCGCGAGGTTGGGACATCAGGCTGGTCGCTAACACCGTTTTTTGTGAGCAACTGGCTTTTGCATGTAAGGCCGACTGGGTTGGCTTTGGCTTTGGCGTAGCGTGGTATAGCATGGCGTTTTTGATATATGCTGCTTACATGCATGTATGGATGCATACATACTTACCAGTATGGTGTTCTGGGCGTTAGGATATCGATCTCACTTCAAGGAGATAAAACGGGTTGCATTTCTGCTTTCCTACAGACGATAGGTGTGAAAAGACCGATTCGCGGAGAGGAGAGCAGACAGCAGCGACGACTTTGATCGAGCGTTATTGTATAAGAGGCATACCTAGACGACGCTGAGAAGTTGTGAGGTGATGAATAAGATTGTAGGAATGAATGAATTAGAGCGTTGAACCAATTGAACTTTTTGCTCTTCTTTTTCTCTTGCTTCTTTCGTTATGATGTTTATTTTAGTATGCCTGATATGCTCAAGTGGTTGTTCAAAAGCACAGGTACTGATCCCTTAGCTCTGTGTACATAAGATGAAGACATATCGATATAGTAGTTTGAAAATGATTTCTGATTGTATTCTAAAGATTTGCAAATTTTGTGATAATGGTAGAAGGGGAGGGGGAAGAGTAGTGTGAATCCTGGGATCTGGGATTTCGAATCTGGAATTTGTAATTTGGAAGCAAGGGTTCTGCGTGTCATTAGGTTTGATCCGGTTTGGAGGTAGCACATTTGGTTGTTGGAATCAGAGTGTATGGGGGAGGGAGCGAGGGAGGCAATTGGGATGAGATGAGTTGTTTGAGTATTCTTAAGTAACAATGGCTGAAGGAGCGGAGAGGAACACAGGTAGGTTGGGAGGTAAAAGATTCCGAATTTATATCTGGGCTTGAGTCGTTCTTGAGAAGGAACTTCCTTTCTTAGAGAAATTAGGATCCTTTGGTTGAGTTTCCTTCTGCAACAACGGTGGTTGACAGCTTTGGGAAACTAGGCTAGAATCGAAAAATTATAGATCTGTGATTTGAGAAGGATAGCTTATTTTCAGTATCTAACATCGCTTTAGTTTTCTTTATAAAGAAAGTGAATGGTGATTCTGAAGTTTGTTAAGGTTATCTTGGGGGTAATAATGGTGGAGGGATCTAAAGGGCAATCAACAAACCCGAAACCAGAATTGGGATATCATTGTAGGGTCAACCAGTTTCAAGATTCATTGGGGTTTTGAGAGCCAATAAAGTCCGAGCCTGAGGTTTTTGCGAGGTTTGTTTTATGTAACAATAGTTGGTGGAAGCTTAAGCAAAAGGACAAAAAGATAAGACTGTTGATAAATGTGCGAGGGCAAGGTGAGGACTTGAGACGCGATAGATTTGAAGAGATCGGAAAAAGTAAAAGCCTTAAGGATATTCACTTCGGGTGACATAGAAATATTTCCATGTTTTCCTATACACCACTATTTCGAATATACAGAGGCTTTAAATATACACGTCTTGAGAAAACGAGTTCCGATTGCTGATTCGAAATTGTGATTTGAATCTTATTCTTGGTTTGTTGTATTCTCTCATCTGTCTTGCGTCCCGTTCTCAGAATCCAGATAGCCAACGGCTGCTAGAAATTGGTCAGGGCGGAATGGGGAATTCTTATGTGATAGACGTTGACGGGACACGAGTTGGACAGTTCGGAATTTGCTTCATGTCTGGTGGTTTGCGGTTCGGAAGTCAAGTCGAGACGGGACAGGGCAGGACAGGACGAGACGAGCCATTGGACTACAAGGAGGAAAACGAGAAGCGAGGCTTCTTGTGTGGCAACCACACAAGGTCGCTATAAGAACCGGACTAGTGACTAGATTTGTGCCAACGAAGTATGTTAGCCAGTTTCGAATTTTTTCCAACATCCATTTGACAATTTGGATTCCAAATATTCCGATAAAACGTTCTGTCGTCCAGGGAAATCGTTGGCTTTCTCCTCTGGTTTTGATTCGCTTAAGATTTCCCCCTGATTCTTTCTGGACTAGTGCACTAGGACACGAAAGATTCTGATGTTTAACATAAATCCTATCAGTGTGATAGAGATCTCAACATTGGTATGTAACATCATTTTGGAACTACAGCCCTGTCGCGGAATCACCATATCTACCTCCCGAAGGCCTTGTTTCTTTATAAACTCTTTAACTTATCACAACAAGTACAACCCACACAGCAACAACTGGAGTGCGATCAACTTCAAATTCAACTAAAATTTCACCAAGTCCTTCCACGAAAGCATCACATCAATCCTTACCACAAACAATCATGTGCGAGGATTTCGAAAATATGGATCTGAGAGTCTACGGTGTCAATGGCAAAGAACGGGCTTTCGAGCGTGGTGTCCTGAAACAAGTCTCAGATTCAGTATTGAGGACGCGACACTTGGGTTGTTGCGAGGGCCGCATTTGCTCATATGAGCGAATTTCAGACAAATATCGAACCACTGTAACAACCATCCACCCGTGAATGAGGCAATTAATTTAATGTGATCGGATTGTTGACAGCCGCCACCTAAGCGAGCCAATGATACAGGAGTTAAATGAGGATGGCGCTCAGTGACACTCGAGCTCCAAGAAGCTGCAAGATTATCAAGAACTTTCTAGATAAGATTGGAAACAGCCTAAGACTGCCTAGATGTATCAATGTTATTCTTTGTTGCTCACCCCTCGGGCTGGCTATAATATCCGCGGTGCTTCCTTGCCACTTCTCACAATTATCAGACCTCAACAATACCATCACCATGCCGCCTGTAGTGACTACGACGTTTTTTTCAAACCACAAACGTGACCATCGCAAACTTCTCCAATCGCCCTACCCGGGTCGCCAATCACTGGAGAGATCACAAGGAGCAGGAAGCGATCGACTTTGCCGCACGATCGGGCTACAACCTCCAGAATCCACCTGCAACGAAGCTATTTCTTCCAAACGGACAGCATGCCACCAGTGGTGGAGGAAACTTGTTGAGAGTGATCTTCGGCGGGCCAATGCTTGCTGCAACCATCTCACCGAAATCCATCACTTGAGAGATTCGGATGTCAACACTGGTACGGCATTTCTGAAGCCTAACGTATCCAAGAGGTACTTAGGTACCAGAGGAGAGAGGTTACGCACTCTTGCCCACCAAATGGTCTTGTGGCACAAGGAACAAGTTGATGGATCCCTTCGAGCTCGGATCCTGGACGCGGCTTCACGAAGAGCTGTGGGTAGAGAGATGCTACATGCTGGATGGCATTGTGTGAGCGAAAGTCGATGCTGTCTTGTATCGTGCAATCTTAAACACCCTCAAAGAGGTGGAGGAAATGCTTTACCAAGAGGCCATTGAGAGATGGGACTGGAAAGTGGGCTTGAGAGCTCAGTTGGATGCACGCGATCGGCTCCACTACAAGGAGGTTGGCAGCCTGAGTTTGGTTGCTGAGCAAAGCTATAGGATTGGAGCGCATCCTACGAACATACGCTAGGTAGGGGGTTGCAGGACTTGGGTACAAGTTAAGATGCGAAATGAAGAACGAAGTATAAGTATTAAAGAATTCGCCTTATGAATTCGTTCAAGGCTTAATGTAAACTTGCGTTTACTGATGATGGGCGGAAGATATGAATTGAAGCATCCCCCTTTCCCACCCTCTACAACCCCTCTATTCGGTCCAGAAATCAAAGTAAACAAGCTGAAGTCAATTCAAAAGGAACATCCAAAGTAGTCTGGCAATTCATAGATATTTTTTGAAGCACGGAACAGTGGTTGAAATGAGTCGATAGGCAAAAATTCACCCTAATCACTGGTATAACGTCCGTCCCTGTGTGCCGAGACGCACCCTGTAACAAGACAAATCTACAATTTTGAAATCACAAACATTTACTTAATAAGTCTACAAACTTGTTATTCAAACATATTTTTCTTCAATTATTTTCCTCAAGAAGACTATATAAGTATCCCATCAACCGCCAGAAACGCATTTTAGCGTGGTGGGGCTACAGGGGATATTGCCCCCCGCAATGGGCTATTTACTTTAATAAAATGATATTTTAAAATTTTTATAATATATTTAAATTATTAGCAATTAAGAAATTTTAAAATGGCCGAAGGCATATAACCTAATTTTATATTTAATAAAACATTTTAACCCAAGGCAAAACTAATCCCTAAAAATATAAGGCCATTTATTCCTTTTTATTGCATTGACTTTTAATTACAAATATGTTTACCACTCTTTATTACTTTTATTAATGCTTTTGGAATATTTTCTTTTTTTTTATAGATGAGATTTTTACTTAAATTATTAATAATACTAATTAAAATGTTAAAGAATTAAAAGATTTTGGATTATATATTTGATTTAATATATGGTACTTTATCATTTTCAGCGAAATCAAGGTTTATTTTGAAGTTTTGATTTATATAAAGCTTTATATTGAGAATATAATTAAAGACTATTAGAGTATTAAAGAAAATGCGTTATAATATGCTATTTACAAATATATATTCAAAAATCGCTTTAAGATTTTATATAAGCTATTTTGTTTGTCATTACCCCCTCCCGCGGAAAAGAGGTTAAAAACATAAGAACGAGTAAGTCTTAAGTATTTAGGTACGGATTTTATTAATATTTTATAGTTAAAACCACTGAATTCACATGTCCAGGCTATTAATTTATAGTTTTGGAAGCTAGGCCGGAATGTCGCTATTAATGAATATATACAATGCTTTATAAGACAAGCTTAAGACAATCACTATATTTTCAAAGCTTATCCCTATAAGTTATAAAGTATAAGTTGTAGCTTAATTAGGCTATTTCCTATTTTGAATATGGCATTCCAAAAGTGCCTAAGAACTTATTAGAATATAAGCATTAACTGCATTAAAAGATCCAAAAACAGCTTACGGCGCTGATTTAAGTGATAATCGAATATAAGCTATTATCCCTCATTTACTATATTAATTACCTCTTGCTTATTATATTTGTATTTTAAATAATTTGTTTATATTGAATAAGCTTATGGTGTACTTATAAAAGCTTGGTTTGGCGCTATTAGAACAACCCGAAAAGACTTAGATATAGTGTCACGCCTTCTCAAAATTCAAACAATAGCAAAGGCCTTAGATACTTGGATATTATATAATACTTTGTTTATAATTTATAATTAGATTAACAATATTACTTATGCCTTATAAAATAATAACACGCCTACCCTTTTTATAATAAATTGCAACAATAAAATTGATATAATATACATTTTTTGTTACAAGCCCAGCAAAACCTCTTCAAATGCTGTTGTCGCTAGAGCATAATTTAAAAAGAAAACTACTAAAAATTTAAATAAGCCTTTATTTGCTTGGCTTTATAACCAATTCATAAAAGCTGTTAATATTAGTAATTAATTAAAGTTATATAACTTTGGCAATAGAGCTATTAAAAAAAATAGGTAGCAAGCATTTTGAAATTGGCTTTTATAAACAATTTTAATCAATTCTTACTTAATTTTTATATATGCAAATATTAAGAATTATTAGCATATTAAAAATAGCAAGAAGTGGACTTTATAAATTAAATTTAAAAAGGAAATTATATGTTCATTATTTTATGCAAAGGGGCCAAGTTCAAGTATAAGAAAGAGAGCCTTTTTATATAATAATTTAAAAAAAATTCTTATATTAGCATAGCGCCATATGCGATTGAGAATGACTTAGAAGGGGAAATATAAAGCATATCTAAGTAAACAATATAAGGGGGTTTCTTAACATAAATCTTTAAGGAAAATTCCAAAAAATACGCAGCATTTTGATGTATATTTTGGCTATAAACAATATAATATGCACTTTTATAAAAATGGCCCCTATTTTAATAAATATTATAAAATTATAAAATAAAAATTAAAATAAAATATCTAGGCCTAAAATATAGCCCTTTAATTGATTAAAACCCCTATTAAGCTAAAATGCGCAAGCAATGGCGGTTGATGGGATACTACATACAAGGGGTAGTAGTTGTTAAATGTCACCTTATCGCCCTCAAAGCAGCGCCACCTCCAGCCAATCAAGTGGCTCTAAAATCAGCCCATTTAAGTGATATTGACGTGCGCGATAAGACTCAGGCTCTGCAAGCACTTGAATTGATAGAATATATTAATTAATTAAATAAAATTTAAATAATAAGTGTAAAAGGGGGAAATATTCTCTTAAAGCGGTATATAGCAGCAGAAACCTATTTAAATAGTGTGCAGTACCAAAAGAGCAGTTTAAGCGAGCTGCAGCCATGCTTGTACAATATACCCCTTAATCAAATAGCAATAAAAGTTGCTCTTATTATAATTAATTATTAGGCAAGCTATTAAAAATAATAGAAATTAGGCAAACAATTGCGTTATATAAATAAAGAATTGCTTTCTTTTATTTATAAATTTTAAGCTTTCAATAAAAGAATGATTTTTGATTTGCTTTTGATCTATATTAATCACAATTAATCAAATAAATAAATAATTAAATTAATTGCTCCTTTTGCAAAAATGGGTGCTAAACTTCGTCAATTTATTTGCAAAAGCATTATCTTCTTTTTTATAAGCTTAATTTAAGGAATATAAAACTTATTTAAATAATTGATTAATTGCTTATAGGCCAAAAGACCTTTGGCCAAAGCCTTGGGTAAAAAAGCTGTTTGAGCTGCTTTTATTAATTGGGTTTGAAAAGAGAAGATTGCTGGTGAAGAAAAATTGGTCCTTTATTGGGGTTGTATGAAAGGAGCAATCCAAAACAAAGGCACAAGCTTTTATTATGATATTTTAGGTGGCTTGCGCTATTTCAATTATGCTAGCAATAATTATACTTGCCGCCTCCCTTTTTTTAGTATTTTGATTGCGTTTTTAAAATATTGGGATGCTTTTAGTAATAAAAGCTCCTTTTTTGAAGTAAGTTTATTTAATTTAAAACAATTAAATATACTAACTTATATAAGAATTAATTAAGCTTAAAAGCACTTATTTAGCAATAAAAAAAATAGGTGATGCTATTTTTGCTGCTCCCACAATTTGCTTTGCTTGGGTTGCTTTTGGTGTTAATATTAATAGCCCCTTTTGCTATTACGGCCTTGGCTAGGTTATTAATAATAAATTGCTTTTTTTATTAAAATATTTTAAATTTATTTTCTAAAATGCAATTAATCAATTGCTTTTATATATAAATAAAAAGACTCAAAATAAAGAGAAGCATAATAAAAGTATAAAAAAGAAGGAGAAAAAGCAATTTAATTCGCTTGCTGGCTTTTAGGCTAAAATGAAAAAGATTGCTGCCAGCTTATTTATTTTTAAGCATAATTTAAAAGCAATTAATAGCCTTGCTAATCTTTTTAATGCCTTTTTAAGTAATAGAATCCAGGTGCGCCCTTTTTCAAAAGAGGAAGCTGCTTGTTACGGACCCCTTCTGCACCAATAAATGATTGGCACCAGGATACTAATGATACCACCAAGTGAATGGTACTATGAGGGTATGAGTACCAATAAGGAATTGGTATAATCTATGGGCTGGTATTAATCAAGAAATAATACAAAATAACGATCAATACCATTGCACATATTATAGTCACAATTTCAATTATAATAATTATCTGATTTATAATAAATATTGGGTCATATAATAACTAAAACCTTTGGAGCCATAGAAGCCAAGGCGCCTGAGACCTTGGGATTAAAGGATTTAAAAAGAACAAAATTTTTATATAAAATTAGCACGTCTGCTATTAAATAAGAGCTTTATGCTTAACTTCAAATAGTATTCTTAACCATACTAATAATTATTTTACCCCATATATAATACACCTACTTTTTGATTATTAAAAATCAACCGCAGCTTTTTATGTTTATTAAGTAAATATACGATCATTACATTTTAAGCACCTTTTCATCAAAAGTATCAATTCACGTATATTATGTTTATCAAAGAATCCTTATTTAACAAAAATGTCGTTATCACCGTCTTAAGCAATATTAATAAAAACATCAAAATCCCTATCCCAAAAACCTTTAACAGCGATTGCAATAAATACTAATACTAAATGATTTAGGTTGATATATACATCAAATTCCACACAAAACAATTTACCTCCAAAACAAAAAAGGTCCTATGAATTATTACCTTACTTAAAAAAGCGGCCTAAAACTAAATGAAATCATTTTTTAATAATTATATGGCCACTAAAAATTTAGCGGAAAATGTGATAACCAACGCTTTCAAAGCTACTCAAAAGATATTCTTATCCCTCCAAGGCTTAAAAGAATTTATAATCCAAATCTTTGATAATATTAATATAGCATGCACAGCAATATGCAACATATAAAAGCTTTAGCAAATTAGGTTTTGCGCAAATTACACAGCAAAATTTTAGCAATATGCTGAATAAACCAAATGAAAAAAAACGCTTTAAAAAACCGCTATTACAAAAGGTTAAAAGATAATATTAAAAATAAGATTGCTTGTTCCAAATAATCTAATAATTTTCAAAAATTAATTAAGCTTGCAATCAAAATCAATAATCGAGCCTATAAGCAAAGCCTCAAGCAAAAAAGGCAATACTTTCACTAAAAGCATAATAAGCCTTGAAAAACCTTTTTACCCCAAAAAAATGAAGCTAAATGCTACCTTCCAAAAGCAAGCCAAAAAAAAGCCATATAATAGTGGGCTTTCCAAAAAAATCATAAATAAGTAATAATAAAATAAGCTATGCTTTAAATGTGATCTTCCAAGCCATATGGCCAGCTCCCACCATTAAAAAAAATCATAATTAAAAAAAAAGCAAATCAATGCAATAAAACAAGGCGCTTATAATATCATTAATATTCCTATGCCACCATATCCCACCAGGCAGCTTAATGCCTTAAGCTTTTAATACATAACTATTAATAAACTTAAAAACAATGGAATTTATACCCAAGTGAAAAATGATAATAGCACAGCATCAAATAATAGGAAAAAAAAAGATGAGGAGCTTTATTGGGTTTTGGATCCAAGGCCACCTCACCCGCCTTTCTCTGGTCCATTATAAAGCAAGATTTAGGAAGTCACTTAGCGGAAAAAGAATTTGCACCTCTGGGCCTTAAATTCTTAATACTAAATTAACAAAATCACAAAAATCACCTACAAAAAATCAGGACTAATTTTTATAAGAAAATCATAATAAGGCAAAAAGTATCAGGTAATTTATCAAAATTATAAACATATTAAATAAAAGCAAATTAAATACAGCAGCAGCTATCCTTAAACCCACATGCAAATTATTCCTCAAAAATTATTGCTTATTCTTAAAAACCAAAATAAGCCAAAGGAAAAAGAACTTTGGGAAGTTATATTAAAAGGCAGCTGATGGCGCTTTTAATTTAATATAGCCAATAACACCCAAATATATCAAGAACGCCTTACTCCACCAGCTCAGATTTTAGGAACAAATCAACTATTTATAATTGTGGCTATAAAACCAAATCACTAAGTTTAAAGAAATATCTTAATAGAAGATTTTTATTAAAAGGATTTCTTTATATATTAATTAGCGGCAATAAAAAATCGCCATTTGATTATAAAAGCAAAAATTAAAAAAAAAATTTCAAAGCCATAATAAATTTTAAAGCATAAGGGAATTTTATATTTCCTGCTATTATGCTTAAGCATTTGCTATCAATTAAAGTAAAAAAAAAAAGGTATTAGCTAATATTTGTTAATAAAAATGCTGCTGCTAATAAAACAATAAATGTGCAAATTTAAACTTTGCATATAAGCATTGCCAGCTATTTTAAAAAAATCCAATTCAATGTCACTTAAATTGGGATGCATAATATTATTTTAGGACTTCCTTAAATAAAAAAGCACAATCCAAAAATTAATTAAGTCAAAAGATAATTAATATTTAATTATTGCAAAAACTGTTATTAAAATAAAGCAAAAACATTAATTGTTTAAAAAATTTGCGTCACCTTCAAAAAATAAATTAAATACTAAAATAAGAGTTTATTAATAAAAAATATACTATTAGCATATCACAAATTTGCGGCATTATTTAAAAAAAAACAAAGCATTAAGGCCTTGCCTAAACACCAAAATTATGATTATAAGATTAAGTTAAAAAAAGGTACCAAGCCAATATTTCAGCCATTTAGGGAATATTTGGTAATAAACTTAATAATAATCAAAAATTATATTAATAAATATTTAGCAAAAGGGTTCATCAAAAAATCTAAATCCCCATGGGGAAATAACGTTTTTTTTGCAAAGAAGAAAAACGGCGAATAACAAATGTGCATTAATTACCATTAATTAAATAATGCCATAAAAAAGGATCATTATGCATTACCATTAATTAAGGAATTGCGAAACAGGCTTGCGGGGGCCAAAATCTTTACTCAGCTTAATTTAAAAGGCGCGTATAATCTTATCAAAATGGCTAAAAGTAAAAAAAAAAAAAATGGCATTTTGCATTTGTTTTAGTTATTACAAATATATGATTATGCTATTTGGTTTAATTAATATATTAGCTATATTTTAATATTTAATTAACAATATTTTGCAGCCATACTTGAATATAATGTGCATTTGTTATTTAAATAATATTTTGATTTATTCCAAAAATAAGGAATAGCATATAAAAAATATAATAGCAATTTTTAAAAGATTAAAAGCTGCTTTTATGCTTCTTAAATTAAAGAAGTGCAATTTTTATGTAAAAAAGATTGTTTTTTTAGGCTACGTGATCACTACCACCGGATTAGCTATAAATTTTAAAAAAATTTAAGCAATTGTTAATTAAATCAAACTCATCAATATCAAAAAACTACAATCTTTTCTTAAATTCGCCAATTTTTATAAACAATTCATCAAAGGTTATTTAAAAATTGCTAAGGTACTTACAAAATTAACCCATAAAAACAAAAAATATATATAAATAAAAAAAGCTAATGCGGCTTTTAAAGCTTTTAAAAAAATGTTTATCCAAGAGCTTATTTTCACATTTTTCACACCTAACAATGAAATATGCATAAAAACAAATTTTTCGAATTACGCTATCAGCGCCATACTCAGCCAATTGAATAAAAATAAGAAATAATAATTAATCGCTTATTATTCGCGAAAATTATTATTAGCAAAACTTAATTACAACATATATAACAAAAAATTGCTGGCAATTATAAACGCAATACGCAAATAAAAGGTTTATTTCAAAAGCGCTGCCCATAAAATACAAATCCTAATAAACCATAAAAATCTTATTTATTTTATTACTACCAAAAAGCTAAACCAATGCCAGATTTAATAATATAAAACATTTTTTATTATAAAATTTCAAATTTTTTATATTAAAAAAACAAAAAATGCTAAGGCTAATGCCCTCAGCAAAAAATCAAAATATTTTGCAAATAAAACACATAAGTCATATACTATACTTAAGCAAAATGGCAATTTATTAATAATTAATTACAGGCAATTAGCAGCAACAAGCAGCCTTTCTAAAAAAATTTAAAAAAATTACAATCATAACCCAATAATAATTAAGCAAAAAAGATAATTAGGTAAGAATTTCTCCTTTACCATTACTAAGGCTCTCTTATACCAAAAACAAGTCTATGTCCCAATATAAAATAAAACGAATTTTATTAAAAAATAGCATAAGCTGCCGGCCTATAAATACCAAAAAATTGCCAAAATATTATTAAGGCTTTTCAAAAAATATTATTTCCTAAATATAAAAAAAGTAATTAAAAACATAATATTATTATGCAACATATGCATTCAAAATAAGGCATTACACCATGCTCCATATAAACTCATGAAATCGCCAACCATACCACCATGCCCATAAAAATCAATTGCTTTAAACTTCATAATCGAATTACCATTTTCAAAAGATCTAATCATAAAAATCAAATATAATTCAATTTATATAATCATAAATAAGTTCACCAAATATGCATATATAATACCAATAATGGGAATCCAAAGCATATCATAAATAGCGCAAATATTTTTTCAAATAATTTTTGCGAATTATAAAATATTAAATAAAATAATTTTAAACAAAGACAAGCTTTTTACCTCAAAATTCTGGAAAACTCTAATTGCACTTTTAAAAATAAAACAAAAAATATTAATGGCCTTTCACCCCTAAATAAATGCATAAATAAAACAAATTAATTAAATAATAAAAACTTATTTTTAATGCTATATAAATTATAAATAAAACAATTAGGTTTAATTATTTTCACTTGCCTAATTTGCATATAGCAGCGCAAATTAAAAGATTATTAGAATATCGCTATTTTACGCAAATTATGGGTACAACCCAATAGCATATAATACACCAATTATGGATTAAGGGACTACGCAAAAAGCTATGCTATAAAAAAATAAGCTAAAGCAATTGCATAAGAAATTATTAGCTAATATTTTATTTATAGCACAAAAATCAGCGATCTACTATAACAAAAAGTATAGCATAGGACCAACGCTTAAGAAGGGGAATAAAATCTACTTACTCCAAAAGAATATTGCAATAAAATGACCAAATCACAAATTAGATCATAAAAAGCTAGGATTATTTAAAATTGCAAAAGTCAAAAGGCTAATCAATTATCAACTAACACTTCTTAAAACAATAAACATCTATTTAATATTTCACATATCCCTCCTCAAACCAATATCATCAAAAGCACCACCTGCTTTTATTACCAAAATATAATTAATTAACCCAAATACCAAATATAAAATAAAAACTATTCTTAACTATTAAAACTTCCATAATAAAGCCAAATATTTGATTAAATAAAAAAGGTACCCATAATCAAAAAACACTTAAAAACCCAAATCTAATTTCCACTGCTTTAGGCTGCTTTGAAATTTTCTTCAACAAAACCCAAATCCGCTTAAAAAAAATCCCCAAAATCTAGCAACATCTTGCCAGCGCACAAAAGGACGAGCAAGCCACCACCGGGCTGGGAAATAAAAAAAGCGCGTCGCTGTCGCTTTTCCGCCTCCCAACAATCCTTCTCTTTCGCTGCATCCAGCTCATCAAAAGTTTTTAAACCCCTACAAAGCATCTCCCTGCCTCTTTCCCTTAATTCAGCCTAGCACAACTCAAACTCGCAAACGCAAGCAAGGCCAGCCATGGCCGCTTTAAAAGCCATATCCCTTTTAAATTTTAGCTTATCTTTTTTCATCCAAAAGCTTTGAAGATTATTAACAAAAATTTAAAGGGCATCGCATTTCATATCATAATAAACGCATTTTTTATAATATTAGGATTTTTTATTTAAAATCATGCATTTTTAATAATATTAAATATAATTAAAATATGGCATTGTGGGAAAGCCATAGGAATTTATTATTTTAGTAAACATTATGTGTTATTTATATTTTATTACCTTAAAAAGCATAATAAAAAAAAAAGACAATCATAGGCAATCGTTAATATTTCCTTTAGCATACTTAAGCATAAAAACCACGCTAGGCAAAAAAGGGGATAATGTTACGGACCCCTTTTGCACTAATAAATGATTAGCACCAAAATATTAATAATACCACCAAGTAAATGGTACTATAGGGATATAAGTACCAATAAGGGATTAATACAATTTATGGGCTAATACCAATTAAAGAATGATATAAGATAACGATTGATACCATTGCACATATTATAATCACAATTTCAGTTATAATAATTATCTGGTTCATGATAAATATTAGGTCACGTAACAACTGGAACCTTTAAAGCCATAAAAGCCAAGGCGCCTGGGACCTTAGGACCAAAGGATTCAAAGAGAATAAAGATTTTATATAAAATTGGCATATCTACCATTAAATAGGAGCTTCGTGCTCAACTTCAAATAATATTCTCAACCATACTAGTAACTATCTTACCCTATACGTGATACACCTACTTCTTGATCATCAGAGATCAACCGCAGCTTCCTGTGTTTACCGAGTAAATACACGACCATTACACTGCTATTGCAAAGCAATAAATTATTAAGATTATTAAAATAATTGCCAATTCTTTTAATAATTTTATTTAAATTATTTTAAGCCTTTTAATTAATTGAGTTGCTTTTTTTAAGGCTTGGGAATCTCTTTCGTTACCCCAAAGTGTCCCCCTGTTACCATAGCTTATATTGCGTTTATTTTTCTAAAATAAAATAATCTTGAGAGCAATTATGAAAACTGTAATAATACAAATAATTCAAAATCAAAAGCTTTTTAAAAAAAACAATAAAAAACATAAAAAATATTATAAATAAAAAAATAAAAAATGTAAAAAAAAAGCTATTTAAAAACAAGCTTCTTTAAAAAATTGCTCCAATTAAGCCCATACATTCATCAAATTAATAAGAGCAATAAAATCTTCGAATTTTTATTGGCTTAAGTTTTTAATAAATTCATCCGCAGGCATAAAGCTTATGAATAAATATTTTACTAAAAAACTACCCTTTTAATATTTTTGATGTAATTATATATTTTAAATATTAATATGGCGGAGCTTGATTGAGATGCGCTTGTTTTCCCCAATAATCAATTAAATTATTTGAATATTATTGCAAAAAATTATTCAAATTGCTTTTATATTTAAGCGTAATTTTAAAAAAAATTGTTGAAGTGCTATAACCTCTTTTGCTATATATTTAACCTTAAAAAGCTTTGCTTAAATAATTAAAATAATAATTATATTTTAACAAGCTGCTTTTCATAAAATCAAATTACCAAAAAGCATAATAATATACCCTTAAAAAAAGCATTTAATTTTAAGATTATTGCCAAAAAAGTATTTAAGATTATAATTAAGTGGGAAGCGCGCATTTGGCAAATGTAAACTATTGTCAAAAATCAAATTCCAAAAAAATATTGAATTATTTAATTAATAGTAATAAAATGCTTCTTTAAAAAATTAATTAAAAAATGAGAAAGCTTTAAAGCTGCAAAAGCAACATCCGCATACAATATAATTGCAATATAAAATATTAAACCAATTTTCTCTTAATATTTCTTAACTTTTTTAAGGATTGCTTTCCCAAAATTTTTAATAAATTCCATATAAGGTAATAAAATGCTCAAGCAGCTTCCATCAATAAATCCAAAACGCAGAGCAACCTTTTAAATATAATTATTATATATTAAAAAGATTGTTTTAGCTTGTTAATTCTTAATAATTCAAATTCCTAAAAACTATGCCATTTCTTATCCTTTAATGAGCTTATATGCCGAGTTTAATCCATTTATTATTAATTGCGTTTTTGGAATTGCTGAAGCGTGATATAGCATTTGGATATTATTAACATAAAATACCATAAACATTATATATTGCTTATTTATAAACATATAAGGCTTCTTTTTATAAAAAAGCAATTTAAGAATTTGAAAAATTATTATAAAATTGCCATATCATAATGCTAGGGAATTTTTAAGTCCATAAAAAGCGCAATCAATTTTTATTAATATTCCATTTTATTTAAATCCATTGGGAAGATAATAGCATACATAAGCAATTGAATCATTTCTTTTTGCATTAATAAATGCATTAACAATATTAAATTGCTTTATTTTTAAATCAAATTAAGCTATTATAACTATGGCGGTTTTAAATGAGCAAGCAGCTAGAGTTGCGGCATATGTTAATAAAATAGAGGTTTTAAATTATAAATCCTTTTTAATCATTATTTAAAAGCGATATTTGATTAAATAATCATTAGAATTTACTTTATAAATAAAAACCCATTTTAAAAGAATTGATTGCTCAAAAGCGTAGCTATGCTTTATTACCTTTTAGCAATTACACAACTTCAGATTAATAATTTTTATAATAGCTTCGGCTTTAAAGTGCTTCCCAAAAAGATGGTATTAAAAGTCTCTTCAATTTAATGGTGCTTTTGGAAATTGCAATTAATAAATTTTGGAAAAAGCAATTGGTTATTGAATTTCAATATTATTAAAAACAAACGCTGCAATTATAGCATAAATTGCTTTCAAATCCTTTTTATCATTGCGCACCTTTTTTTGATTAAGCCAAAAGATAGCTAAAAAATTATTAAAATGCTTGCAATTGCTTGTTAAATTTAATGCGCCTTTTAATAATTCTTTTATTATAATAAAATACACATTACAATTGGATTGCGTTAATTATCTTATAATTCTAATCTTTCAACTTTTATTACTTGATTTTAAAAGCACCCTCTTCTTCTTCAAAACTTTAGGTAGCTCTTAATTTTAATCTTCCGCCAAAAGCAATAGAAGCTGTTTTATCCGCGGCTTAGCATTATAAAAATTATTATGTTCAAAAGGCTCCTTAGCCTCAATTGCTTAAGGTAAAGCTTTTATAAGCTTAAGTTTAATACTTTCAAATATTTCTTATTGCTTTTTAAAACCTTGCTTTAGGTTATATAGCTCCTAAGCTCATAAAACAACTTATGAAATCAATTTATGCTCCGCACCCATATCAAATCTCTTAAAATTTATTATACCACATAAAACATTTCTTTTAATTGCGCTTAATGCTACTAATTATCTTAATATATCAACACTTTATGAAACCTAATTAAGGTGCTTATGAATTAAAAGTCTAATGCTTTTTCATATTTTTACCTCCAAATTTTTACTAACAGGCACTAAATCAATTAAAGGCTTAACTAAAAGTTCAGTATTTAAATCCATTAATTCAAGGGGAAATTGCTCTACTCCTAAGGTTATAAACTTAAATTTAATTGGAGGTATTATTGCTACCCCCAAGTTAATAAGCTCCTCGATTTCCATAGCTTTCAAAGCTTTACTTAATTGCTTTTATTTAAAAAAAACATTAGCATTTAATTGCAGTGTATTATTGGCATTTAAGCGATTTATTAATATGTATTTAATATTTTAAGCTCTTATCTTATTTTCTTAAAACAATTTGGCTATTTTTTAAAATCTTGCGCGCAGCTGGCCGACCGCTTTTTTAATATTAAAAAAGGTAAAAAATAAGGTTTCATTAAAAATAATATTCCTTATGACTATTACATGCTATAATTAAGGCACCCAGATCTTGTATATATTAAACGAGACATAATTAATTAAATATCTAATATGCGCTTTTGGATCAACTTTAAAAGCTCTCCTCTTGCAAAGCGCTTTTTGATCTTTTAATAATAAGTATGCGCACGACCCGTACGCATAAATCCTGCTCCAATCAGGCTATAAATTAGTAATAAATCTAATAAGTAACTTTGGGTCATACCATTTAAAATACTATTTAAATTAAAAATAGAGCACCTCATTTGAACTTTTAAATGCCTTTTATATTAAAAAACTTATATTATAAAAATATATTGCCACAAAAACAATTTTAGGTTATAATGCCTTAAAAAAATTAATAATAAAGCGCATTTTAATTGCTTTTTTAATAATTTCCTTGCCTGCTTGCTTTGCTTTCCTATTTGGCTTATGAGTATATAATAGCATGAGTTTTAAATTAATACCGCTTTTATGGGTTCATTTTTTGAATTGAATTGCTTTATTTAATTTAATAATTAAAATTTTATTATTTTAGCGAATTTTACAAATAAAAAAGCCAAATTGCTATTTTATCCATTATTCAAAAGGTTGGAGAATAGCTAATATTGCGTTTAATCCTTTGTTTTTAAATATAAAATCATAAAAAATTCTTATAAATTCGTTTTTAATTAAGAAAAGCCAATTGCTTTTATTAAACCTAGGAAAATAATTAAATAAATCTTAAATAATTTAATAAAAAGGTCAAGTAACTTTCCTTTTAAATGATCGCCGATTAATATTTTGATATGCTATTGCTAAAGCATATTATTTGCATTCTACCTTTATAAGGCTTAAAATTTCAATATTGCGAGCATTTTTCATTAATGCTTGTAATGCTTCTTTCCTTAGGTGCCTTATGCAAAAGTGCCATAAGTGCACTATATCTTATCAAAATCTCAAATAGCGCTTGCTTAATTAAAAACCTTATTAAATGCTCCTTATTATTGTTAAAAACATTAAAAATCCGAAATCAAAGCGTTTCAATGCATTAAAAGCAATTGACGGGGCTAAAAAATAATTATTAAGCTTATATTCAAAAAAGGCTAAATTTGCGTGGCGTTCTAAGTTCTTAATAATCACATTGCTCTTTACCAATCCATAGCGCAAAATACAATTTAAATTACTGTACCAAATTCCTTCCTTTAATAAACAAGCCTTTAAGATGATATTAACATTAAAACCCTTAACAACAGCAACGTTAATAAGCTTTAAGTCTATTATATTTGGCCCGTTTTTTTTATTAAAAGCACTTAATATTAAGCAAGTACCTTGTCCCTTCATTGGCAGGCTTAAAGTACCAGCCTTAATAGCATCATCAATAATTGCTTTCACAAAAAAGCCAGGAACTAAAAGATCAATTAAGTTTACTAAATAAACTGCAGCTTTATTATTAATTAAGATGCTCCCGGAGAGTAGGTGACAATCAAAATCCCATATAGCATACATTCCAATTGCTTTTATTGCAAAATCAAGCAATTGAGGGCTGATTATTGCAAAAACTATTTTTTTAAAATATGCTGGCGCCAAAGGTTTTGATAATTGAGTTGCTTTAATATTATTAATTAAAGGGGAGCAATTAAAAAGGCGGTTATTAAAAGAGCCTGTGATTTATTAAATAAGGAGCATCTTCCAGCCACATTTATTTGCTTTGCTTTAAAATGCAATAAAGGTAATGGCTAGCTTTAAGCATGTTTCCTTAATCTCTTTAATTAAAGATAAATTGCGCAACTTATTTCCAATAAAACCATTAAAGAAATAGCGCAATCGGAAGCATTCCAGTGGCTTATATTAATAAAAACCCATTGCGCAAGCGCAATCCTTAAAAGAGCTACCTGATTTGGAGGAGCAAGAGCAAAAGGAAGAAGAGGACCTGTTATTGTTATTGTTGGAAGCATCTGATCTGCCATTAAAAATAGCAACTGAATATAACCCAATGGGCTTTTCAAAGGACAATTCAAATTGCGATTATTCAGCCAAAGCTGCAAATACTATATTATACTAAATTAAAGTAATTAGGTGAGGTTTTCCTAAAGTAATGTTCTTTCAAAGCTTGGCGGACTTGTGTTGCGCTCATTAAGGAGCTAATTAAACTTTCATTGTTTTTAAGAAGGTGTGAGTTGCTAAATCCCTTATTACAAAATCCAAATTATAAAAAAGCGCTTTTTAATAAGCATATCTTTATTCCTAAATCCAAATAATAAGCTTGAGTTATTAATGGGTTGCTTTATAAAGCACTGCAATATAATTTTTTTTGATTTGAATCAAAATACTTAATGCTAAAGAAGCATAATCTTATTAAAAGGTTTGCATTAGTTATTAAATAATCTAATTGCGCCCATAAGTGTTTTTGCTTTCCAGGGAAATAGCGCTATAAATGTCATTATTAATATGCTTTTAAACCCATTTCATAACAGCCTTATAACTCCTCGCCTTTTTGTTCCAAAAGGGCATAAGCATTAAGTACTTTATTAAAAGCAGCTTAAACCTAACCGCAACCTTTTTCAAAATTGCTATCTTATAATTCGCCTTATCAGGTTTTGCTCCCTTAGCCTCAAAATTTTTAATATCTTTTTCCCAAGCAACCTAAGCCTTGATTATTGCTTCGGCCTTTCATATGTTATTAATTTTATATTCAATAATAAGGAGTATTAAAGCAATTGATTTTGTGTTCAATAAGCTCATTAAATTGGAAGCATTTGGATCAAGCTTTGTTCAAACCTTATTTAAACAACAAAAGTCCTTATAAGCTTAAAATCATATAAGCTAAATGCGCTTATTATAAGTAAGCAACAGCTTTTTAGCTATGAATTTGTTGTTTATTATAAAGAAGTTGCTCTTGAAAGCTTGAAGCGTAAGGGAAAATTCGAGGAATTTAAGGAATTAAAGGGAAGAAGGAAAAGTAAGAAGAAAGCAACTAAAGGATTTAAATCCAATTCTTCTTTAAGCTTTTTTGCAGGTTGTTGAGGTCAAAAAAGCGATATATTAAAATAGCGGTCAAAACTCTGCAATAGGTAGCTTGCAAAACCTCAAAAACTTCAAAAAACTTAAAAAGCTTTAATCTCATTAGCTGCGCGCAATATAAAAAAATACTAATTTAATAGCTTTATCACGGGGCTCATAACTAACATGCGCAATAAAACTCAGGCTTTGCGAGCATTTGAATTAATAAAATATGTTAATTAATTAAATGAAATCTAAGTAAAGAGTGTGAAAGGGGAAAATGCTCCCCTAAGGCGGTATACAGTGGCAGAACCCTATCTAAAAAGTGTGCAATGCCAAGAGAGCAGTTTAGGCGAGCTGCAGCCGTGCCTGTACGACACATTTTTCTTATATTATTATAATATTGCAGGTGTATTAAAGCGGTTTTGCAATCCTAAAATAGTAGCTTAAAATTAAGTCCTTAAAATTCATATAACTCTCCTTTATGCTCATTATCTTTTTGCAACATTGGTTTGAATTGATATATAAAATATATTAAATGTAAATGTAAATATGCTTTGGCATTAGCTTAAATAAGCTTTTCAATAATGGCTTAAGCATTTTAAAAATTTAGGAAAGTTATAAATATTTTAAACTTTTATTGGGGTAAGTTTTTTATTAAGCCATCTGCTAATATGTCATTAATAAAAAAAAATATTATTTAAAAGCTCCCCCTTTTATGCTTTTATTATAGCCATATGTTTTATATATTAACATATTTTAGTTTTATTAAAATGCATTAGTTCTTTTTAATTATTAGCCAAATCGTTTATTTATTATCATAAAATATATTTCATAAAGCTTTCACATTAAATGTTAATTCTTTAAAAAAGCGCTGAAACGTTATTACCTTCTTTGCTGTTTTTGTTACCTTTAATAATTCCGCTTTCATTATTAAAATGATTATAATGTCTTGCTTTAAGGCTTTTCAAACAATTGCACCTTTAAATAATATTATAATAAAACTTTAGAAGAAGCATTTTAATTTTTTGTTGTTTGCGAATAAGATATTTAAGGCTATTAATAAATATATTTTCCAATTTTTGCATTAATAAATTATTGCCAGAAAGCGTAATTCAAATAAGTATTTAATAATCCATTCAACTGCTTTTGCGTGCTAAGCGCTTAAGTTTATTAAAAAGTGTAATAGCTAAAAAGCTGCAAATGCAATATCTGGCCTTAGAATAATAGTTATGTATAGGATTAACTTAACCTTTTTTTAATACTCTTTAATCTGCTTTAATATAGCAATTCCAAGGTTTTTAATTAAATTGTAATTTAGCAAAAGCATGCTTAGGCACTTTTTATCCATCATATTAAATTTCCGAGCTACTTTTTTTATATAAATATTATGCATTAGAAACACCATTTTTGCGAATCAATCTCTAACTACACGCACCCCCAAAAACTATTCCACATTTCCTAATATAATAAATTCATAGGCTAAATGCAACCCTTTAATAATTTCTTATTCTTCATCATTATTTAAAGCATAGTATAAAATTTAAATATTATTAATGTAAAACGCCACAAAAACTATTTTATTAAAATTTATAAAAATACACGGCTCCTCTGCCAAGGGATTAAGGTTTAATTTACTTAATATTATAGCAAAATCGCCGTATTATAGCGCAAGAAAGTCTCTTAAGCTGTATAATGCTTAATTGATTTTTATTACTATTTCAAGTCTTTTCTAGCTATTTAAAAAATAACATAATATTAAGGCGCTTTTCTTATTATATTTAGTATTAATAAATGCATTAATTATATTAAATTGCTTTATTTTTAAATTAAATTATGCTGCAAGCGCTATTATTACTTTAAAAAAGTATGCTGCAAGTATTGCGGCATATATCAAAAAAATTATTAAATTGTTTTGCATATCCCCTTGCATTATAATGCAAAAGCGATAGCAAATTAATTTGCTTATTAAATCAATTTTATACATAAAAACCTATTTTAATAAAATAAGCTATATAATAGCATTTTCCCTAAAAATCACTTTCTAGCAATATTAAGCTTTTAAATTAGCAATCTCTTTTTTAGCGTTTTTTCTAAAATATTCGCTTTAGGCGTGGTTATTTAGCTTATTCCAATTTTTTAAAGCCTTTAAAAGCTTTTTTTAATATAAGTTATATAAATTAAAAGCAATTATAAAATTTGCTTTCATTTTAATACTTAAAATAGCTATTACTATTATTATATACAATATAATTATGTTTTCGCCATTTGCTTATATTAAAGTAGCTTTACAAAATATGCTAGCAAATTTTATTATGCGCAAATAGCTATTTTATCATAAAACCACTATCACAAAATAATAGCCTTAAATTGCAAATCTATTATGCTCCTTCCACATTTCTTATGCTGCATAAATTCAATCATATTCTTATTTTCATTACTATTATTAGCTTATTTTAGCCAATATTTAAAAATTATCATTTATCCCAATCGCTATAAGCAAAGCTTCCAATAATTTAAAAACTTATTGCTTAAAGTTTTATGGCCTTTGACTTAATATTATAACTTAAAGGTATATTTAACGCGCTTTCTTAATACCTAAATTTATATTTTTATTATATAAAGCATTCCTCCCAAGCTAATCTTTAATCATTTAATTTTTAGCAAATCTTAAAGCGCCTAAATTTAATTTTTTATAAAAAGTCAAAACTTTATTATTATTCTTAATGCTATTTTCATAAAAAACCATTTTATTTATCCTCAAATTTTGATTTTTATAAAAAATTATATTATTGCTTTTCCCTTTTTAGCTCTTATAAAAAACCATTTCATTGCTTTATATTTTTTAGCTTTTATAAAAAACCATTCCCATTTCATTTTTCATTACCCCCAAGCTTATTAATAATTTAAAAAAATCAAAATCTATTAATATTATTATAAATAATTTGATCACCAAAAAAAGCATTCTCATAAGCAAGGAAAACACCTTTAATACAATAATTTCTATTTCCATTAGCTTTCCAGCATGCACTTCAATAATAGCATTTAGCTTGGCCATTTGTTCCTCCATAATATTCTCTATAATATTGCTTATATTAAGCCTTATATCTAAGGAAACGTCGTTTTTCTTTATCATAATAATAAGCTTTTTTAAAGCAAAAGCGATTTGGCCAATTAATTTCTCCTTTTTTAAAAAATAAAATTTTATTTTATTAAAGCAAATATTGCGCATTATAATAATATAACATAGCTAAAGCACCTAAATTCTATATATATTAAAAGCAACATAATTAATCAAATAACCTAAATATCCCCTAAAATCAATTTTAAAGCCTTTTTTATCTCTTTCAGCTTTTTTATCATTTTTTACTAAATAAGCACGCGCCTTATACGCATACTCCCCACTTTAATCTAATCTCAAATTGGTTAATAGCCTTTTTACAATTAATAAATCATATCATCAAAAATTGCCCCAAAACCATTCCTAAAGCACTTAATTTGGGCTCTTCATTCTTCATTATGCAAGTAATGCCTTATTATACAAATAAACCACCGCATTACATATTTTTAAATATAATTTCTTTGAAAGTTTCGCTCAAACGCGCATCTTAATAAATTTAATAATAATTTCTTATCCTGCGCGCTTTAAATCGCCAACTAATTCTTTAATATATGCTAAAAAATTCTTTACTTTAATCCCTTCCCTTATCATCCAATCCTAATAGCATATCATTCCAAAAATTGCAATAACAAAAGTATTATTATTATGCCTAATAACATAAATAAACAATCCATATTAACATCTTATTTAATGCTTAAAGTTTTATAACATCAGCATAATATGATTTAGCGACTTGCTTATTAAGGTTTAGCTAAACAGCTTCCCATTATACTCGTTTTTGATTATTAATAACCACTGCGTTTTATCATAGCCTAAAAAAAAATCAAACAAATCCCAAAAAAATTTAAAAAATGATTTAGCCGCTTTATTTTTAAACTCCTTCCTTAAAATAACATTTTTAGCATATATTATAGCATAGTTTTTGCATTTAATTTTGAAAATATCATTAAATTCTACCCCTTTCCTTATATAAAGCAGCGCCTAAAATGCTTTTTTTTTAAATGGCCCATTCTTAAATGCCATATCTCTAGCATTGCATAATAAGCTTGCAATAGCTTCTTATTTAACTAAAAACCTTATTTCAAGCTACAACAAAAAATTAAATACATCATAGTTAAAAAGCGCTTTATTATTATTAAATTATAAAGGCAACAAAAGTAATTAAAAAGCTTATATTCAAAAAAAATAAAATTATACTTTCGCTTTAGCTTTTAAAGCATTATACTATTTTAAACTTCCTCATACCTTAATATAATATTTTTTTTTAAATACCAAATCCCAATGTCCAATAAAAGCGCCTTAAAAATAATATTAATATTAAAACCAATCACAATTGCAATATTGCTTAAAATTAAATCTTATGTATTTAAACCATTTTTGCTTTTTAGCACATTTTTAAAAAATTGCTAGCCTTAACCAATAACTAAAAAGCATTATATATTTGCTTTCATATAATCATTATTTCTAAATTTTACAAAAATGCCTAAAATAAGCTTTTTCTCATTATTAACAAAATGCTAAGCACCGCAATTATTTATAAATATGCTATTTAAAAATGCATATAAACTGCCAATAAAATTTGCGGCATATATTCCTATTGCTTTATTAATATCAAACAGCTTTAAATCAATAATAGCAATATTAATATTTTTAGGGTATTTGCTCTTATTTATTAATAATAACGGCTTTTTCTTCTTTTTTTTGTTTAAGGCAATGCTTTTAATAATTCAATTAATAAGGAAAATCTTTTAACTTTTCTTAATGATTTCCTTTTGTAGCTTAGCATATTTTGCTTTTTCAAATTTTTTGCAAATTTTTTTAACCTCATTATTACTAAGGCAATTCCTTAATTTATTTGCATAGCCGCCATTATAAGCATACCATAATTTTTAGCATTTAATAAATGCTTGGAAATGGCCATTTTTAAAATTGCAAAAGCAATCGCTTTCCTTCAACTATTTAAAATAAGATTAATTAAATAAGCCTTATTTGCTATAAATGCTTAAGCTTTTGGTACTAAAAATAGCTTCAAAGCTATTAAAAGTTTTTGAACATTTTTTAAAAAAAGCATATAGTTTATTCGCTATTTTTCCACCCTTTAAACTATTTTTAAAATGCTTTTTTAAATTAGCTTTAAAAGCTAAATCATACTTCTTAAGCATTATATAATATTTCCTTTTTAAAACATTATTTTTAATAATATTAGCTAAAGCTTAAGCAGCTTATGTTTTAGCATAAATTAAAGCTATAAAAAAAAATCTTAAATGCCTAAAACGCCTTAAACTTCCAAAATATTATATATTTTAGTCAAATAATATCTTTTTTGCCACTCTTTATGTCAAATGCAAGCTTCCAATTTTTTTTTTTTAAAAGCACTTATTAAAGCTTTTCAATAATTTAAAATAATAGATGATAGCATAAAAGCGTTTAAAAAAGCAAGCTTTTGCTTGATTAATTTAATCAACGCTTAAAATTTAATAAGATTCTTTAACTTGTTATTATTAATGGCGTTCATTAGGATTAATACACTAATAATACTGTTAACCCAATTAAATAAATATTAATACCTTATGCTAAAAAGCGTCCATTAAGCAAAGTTATTTTAAAATTCTCTTATGCAAATTTCCCAGATTTCCTTAATATTGCTAAAAATCGCTTCTTATAATTTAATAACTTATAAAAGCTCCATAAAAGTCCTTTTCTTATTTTTATTAGCAATTTCTTATTTATAATATATTTTTCGTTTATTATCGCTTATCAACGCTATTTATCCTGCAAACCAATAATTTATTTTAATTTATATATACTTATCAATATTAAAAGCTGTTGATTAAAATTTAAGAAGATTTAAAGCATTATATTTATTTAAATTAACAAAATCAATAATGCCCCTAAATTAGGCGTAGTACTAAAATCTCATCCACTATTGCGGCCATTAACAATAATCACTTAATAAAGCATTATTCTTATCAATTGGTATGTCCTAAAAAAACATCTTATTATTATCAAACATTTAAAAAGTTTAAAAAAATATTATTAAATTAAAAAAAGGGAAAATATATGCTTTTAAAAAGTTTTCCAAATAGCAATAAATATTTTTCAATACTTACCCTTGCTTCTCTCAACTTACAATAATTGTATCTTAGTAATTTATGGAATAAGGTTATGGCTTTTAACTATCAAGCACCATAAGGGAGAAGCTTCAAAAAATATAAAAGTCTTAAATTATAAAAAAGTATAATAAAGCTCCCCTTAAAAAGAAGCTCCAAAAATCTAATTACATAAGCAATCTTAATTGGCTGCAGCACCATTAAGGCTCTATTAATGCTACCAGCCGACAAACCCCTATTCTGTACAACACTAATTTTAAGCGTATTTCCTTAATTTTTTTGATTAAAGGTAGGTTGCGCAACTTGTCTTTAATAAAATTATTAAAGGAATAGCGTAATTAAAAGCATTCCAATAGCTTATATTAATAAGAACCTATTGCGCAGGCGCAGTTTTTGAAAAAGCTACTTAATTTAAAAAAGCAAAAGCAAGAGGAAGAGAAGGATTTGTTATTATTGTTGGAAGCATTTGGTCTATTATTAAGAATAGCAATTGAATATAACTTAATAGGCTTTTTAAAGGATGATTTGAGTTGTGATTATTTAATTAAAGCTACAAATATTATATTATATTAAATTAAAATAATTAGGTAAGATTTTTTTAAAATAAGATTTTTTTAAAGCTCGGCGGACTTATATTGCGCCCATTAGGGAGCTAATCAAATCTTCATTATTTTTAAAAAAATGTAAGTTGCTAAATCCCTTATCACAAAATTCAAATTATAAAAAAACGCTTTTTAATAAGCACATCTTTATTCCTAAATTCAAATAATAAGCTTAAATCATTAATGGATTGCTTTATAAAGCACTGCAGTATAATTTTCCTTAATTCAAATCAAAATACTTAATGCTAAAAAAGCGTAATTTTATCAAAAGGTTCGCATTAATTATTGAATAATCCAATTGCGCCCGTAGGTGTTTTTGCTTTTTAAGGAGATAGCGCTATAAATATCACTATTAATATGCTTTTAAACCCACTTTATAATGGCCTTATAATTCTTTGCCTTTTCATTTCAAAAGGGCATAAGCATTGAATACTTTATCAAAAGCAGCTTAAACTTAGCTGCAATTTTTTTTAAGATTACTATTTTATAATTTGCTTTGTCAGATTTTGTTCCCTTAGCTTTAAAATTTTTAAAAAAAAATTCTTAAGCAACCTAAGCTTTAATTATTGCTTTGGCCTTTTATATATCATTAATCTTATATTTAACAATAAGAAGTGTTGGAGCAATTAATTTTATGTTTAATAGGCTCACTAAATCAAAAGCATCTAAATCAAGCTTTGTCCAAACCTTATTCAAATAACAAAAGTTCTTATAAGCTTAAAATCATATAAACCAAATGCGCTTGTCGTAAGTGAGCAATAGTTTTTTAGCTATGGATTTGTTGTTTATTATAAAGAGATTGCTTTTGAAAGCTTAAAGCATAAGAGAAAATTCAAAGAATTTAAGAAATTAAGGGAAAAAGGAAGAGTCAGAAGCAATTAAAGAATTTAAATCCACAGCTACTTTAGGCTCTTATGCAAATTATTGGAATCAAAAAAGCGATGTATTAAAATAGCAGTAAAAACTTTGCAATAAATAGCTTGCAAAATTTTAAAAATTTTAAGGAATTTAGGGAATTTTAATCTAATTAATTGCGCGTAATATAAAAAAATACTAATTTAATAGCTTTATTATAAGGCTTATAATTAATATGCGCAATAAAACTCAAGCTTTACAAGCACTTAAATTAATAAAATATATTAATTGATTAAGTAAAATCTAAGTAATAAGTGTGAAAGGAGGAAGTGCTCCCTTAAGGCGGTATACAGCGGCAGAAACCTATTTAAACAATATGCAATGCCAAAAGAGTAGTTTAGGCGAGCTGCAGCCGTGCTTGTACGACAAATATGATGCTGCTTTAATAAACACCACTTTTACGAATTTTTAGGATTTTCATTTAAATCAACAAATATTTTCAAAATAACCATTATGAATATCCTTACACCAAAAACGCCTACTCATATGGCCTTACAAAATGATAGGCTATGTATTTAAACTTTTTACTATTTTGCGAGCTGGTTTATTAACAATATTCTTTTATAAAATCTATAAATTACCCATTAATAAATTCAATACGCCCTTAAAAATCATTCAATTTCTCAAAAGCATAATTATGGCCATAATATAAAGATTAATATCCCTCATTAATAATACCTTATTTATTGAGTTATTCAAAGTTCTTTCCAATAAGATATATCTTAGGCAAAGCTCCTAAAATGGCTAAAGTGGGAAAATTGGTATGGAGGCCATGCTATTCGCATAGCTTTTTAAAAGAAGGGATATATATAAGCTGTACAAAAGAGGAAGCTGCTACTTTTAGCAAAAAATTAAGCACTTTGTTTTGCGTGGGCCCACAAACACGTTAATTGAATAAATAATATATGGGATCTGATTTTATAAAGCAATAAAAGCTAAATATAGCCAGAATATTACAAAAGGCAGTTTTATATATGCAAAATAAAAGTATTTGAGCAATTCCTTTTTGATTGCATTAGTTACAAATGGCAAAAGAAGATAAGATAAATGTTTTAGGGTTATATAAGTGATAAATATGGGAAAGGGCCAGGCCTTTTTTGGGAAAAGGCTTAAAAAACAATTATAAGTTAAACCTATTGCGAACATACCTTTTTTATTATTTGAAATTACTTTTATAAAAATGCGAATTTTTATATAAACTTAAAATATTAATAAGATGAAGAAGCAGATTATAAATTTGCATATAGTTTAGCTTGAATAGCAAAAAGGAGAATAATACTTATTTTTTATTATCCCTTTTTGCCAGATTTTTCTTTAATTAAGAAGATATGGGATAGAATAAAGGATATATTTGTGGCTTTATACCCAAAAATTCACCAAAGCTCTTCTAAGCTTTGTGCAGCTATTAAAAAAGCCTAGAATATAATTACAAATGCAAAAGTTAAAGATTTAATGCATACTATACATTAATAATATTTAAATGTGATTAATGCATAAGGAGCCTATATAAAATGGTAATAATATCATAAATTCATCATTAACTTGCATTTGCCTTTATTTGCCTTTATGGCATGATATTAAAAGCAGCATCCAATGGCGATTTAACATTTGCTGACCCTTGTACGGAGTAAGCAAAAGACTGTGATTAACTATGCTGTCGATCGTTTCGTTTCCGCCACCGATCGCTGCTTCTGCCATCACCCCCTGTTTTATCGCGACCCCTAAGGTCATTTCAACATTCGGAGCACGTAAAGAATAGTCTAGTACCAAAACATTACAGCCCTAAATTTAAAAAGTCGATCAAAAAGGAAAAGAATGCTGTCCGGGAGTTACGCCGGTGCGACAAGATGGTTCTCATGTTTCAGCGTACTGTCATGTGATCTAACGGAGATAAGATCTACTATGTTAACACCCAAGATCGCTATATCACACCCCACCGTGGCTCACAGTACTATCACCTGCGTAGCGCCAAAACATGTTTCTAGAACATTCTACGGTAGGTGGCAGCGCTCGGATCGCCGTCACTCGTCTCCTCCTCAAGTACCGAGTATATCACCCTCGCGACGGCGAGATAACATGGACAGACCCAGTCGCGTTCCTGGCGCGAGGCGTGCCTCCTGGCGATACACTACGATTCCAACCATTCTCAGTAAGCCTGACATCATGGCTAAAGGTGCAGACATGGCTGTACCAAACTGACAAAAGCTCAGAGGCAGCAGCTGGCAGTTATATAATCATAATAATGCCATCCTCTTGATCAACGTACCACTCGCCGGACGCCTCATTATTGGAGTCTTCGAAAAACGTAGAATACTGCGTCTCGAAAACACCCCATCGTTGATAGTAGCCCCTAAACTATCCCTTACCTTGCGATAGAACAAGGCCTCTAAATTCGCAAAGCTCCGGCCTAGGTGATGTTGCGTTATAATATGACACAAGAGGTAAACATAAAAGTCCCGAGTCCGTATTTGCAACACTTCCATCGTGATGCTCTGTCTCATCTGGTATGCAATCGGCAATCGACATAGTGCCATTTATGCCCTGTTTCTCCACAGAAAATCTCCCTAAGTCTCCATTGAACACAACACAAAGATTAGGAAAGAGTTTTCCCTGTAGTCGAAGATACCCACCAGTAACTTTATTCCATTTACTGTTCCCCAACATTGACTGAATATTGACATCGACAACCTCGACCCAATTGGACTTGACTTTACCGAGGACATAATTTACAGGGCAATCCATAGATGCCCATGATCATGATGGAGATTGGTATGTCAAAGACCAACGCCTGGGATAAATGGATGTACTGACCTCCCAGAGGAGGTCAGCGAGCAAAGTAGACTTCCATAGGCCAGCAAGGTACTCTCCATGTACTTGCTGCGCAAAAAGAATGGCAAGCCCGCTAAGAGCGATTAGCTTATCCTTTTCAAAGGTAATCTTCTGTCTTGAATACAGCATAACCAACTTGTGCCAGGCAAGACTAAGCTGTTCTGCAAGATTCTCGATCAATATCCTATTGATCGGGCCGACTAGAGCCTGCGTCTTTAGTTTGTTATCCAGACTAGGTAATTCGAAGGTCATCGGCGGCTTATCAAAATACTCAACGGGATAGCCCGAAGGGAACTCGTCACGGGCACGCTTATGCCTACACTCCCAGAAGAGCTGTGCCTTGGTGAAGGCAAGCGTGCGGGGTGACAACATGCGCTCTTGCACTACCCAAGCGCGCGTGTTGAGCGTGGCAGATCCGAATTCGGTATTCCACAGATCTGGATTACACAGTTGATACCGTAATGTCGATGCCCCATCTTGGCTTGCCACCGAAAATCGGCAAGGGCCTAAGTAGGATGATAGCCGATTTTGGAACAATCCACCTGCGCAATTGTTGGATGCAGCGGCGGCGATGTTTAGCATGCTTCCATCATAAACATATGTTATTAAAGAAGACTCAATATCCCAATCCTTTTTCGAGTCTTAAATGATACATAAGGAGTTTATTCAAAGATATTGGATTCCTAACCTCCGAATGGTACGAACACTGTCCTGAAAAGTCATGGGAAGATCTTCTAACAAGATCCCATGTATAAGTGTATGCAGGTTGTTGTTTAGCAGCCTGAGAGGCTGTATGTCACCCCAGCAGTAACTTAATGCGGCATATCGCACAGGTGTTTGCCAGCCCTTAGTCTGTTTGAGTCTTATCACATCAGAAAAAGAACACCTCAATCCAACGTCAAACAACCGATGCGGGACCCAATCAGTTGGACAATTGACTTGATTGCAATTTTCATGCTTCGATATGCATTCGCGCAACCACTTCGCTGCTCTCGTGAGGCTAGGTTCTGAGCTGGTGTTCTGATCATCACTTGCGGCATCTCCTGCCGGCCCATCTATCACATGCCACATCCGGAATTGGACCTGTAACTTCAAGATAGAGACATCTAAGAATATTCTTTTCCAATCTTCGGGCCCATAAAGGTTCGTCCCCCAGTACAGCTCCGGGAACATGTGAAACATGGCCCGCAGATCGTTTGTATTGGCGAGTTCGAGTAGGTCCAGCTGGAGTGACCCGAACCTACTCACTATATTTTGACAGAGCCGGCACCCGGTACCAGCGGCATCCACAACTTTGGAGATAAATCTTTCATCACTTTCGCCGTCTGTGAATTTGCTGTAATAACATTGCATGAAGTCTCTCGCTGTATCCATAATAATTGCTAAATGGGCTGATATCCATCAACTTCCACTTTGGGAGGATAGTACAACGCATGTAAGCCGCATAATTCAAATTCGGAAAGGCTTTTAGGGAGCAAGAAAAGCAGGGCATCTTCGAAGCGATCTGGATTGTCACACGCTATAACAATTGATCATGTAATAATTAATTCAAAGTAAAAGGTAAGGCCAATTTTGCAAGCGCCTATACCACAACCGGCCAAATGATCATTCATATAATAAGAAAAGGGAGCAGAAATGCTAATGCAAATTGGTGTTGAAGGAAGAGAAGAACATTCGGTTGATTAGGCAGTCAGCCATATCAAATGATGAGGCTGGCGCTTAACTAGCCAATGGCAGGCAATTTACTAAGCAAATTATATGGTAATATTCCCACATAACCGAAAAATGGGGCAGCATTATGGCGCATTAGCGGATAAGAGTAGGGATTACGAGACTCATATATTAATTCTCGTACACTATTTAAAAACATTTTATTAAGGGAGAATTACCTATGATCAATCAAATGACACATGACGGCGGTCGCCTTACCCCGGTCGATGAGGTGTCTTGTTAATGCGTTATTTCATTGGCTACCTGAGCGATAGCAGATTTTCCAGTTGAGTATGTGGGAAAGCTGGTTTTGGAAGTAGCTGTACCATAAGCACTTTTGAGAATAGAATGGCAATACTATATAGCTACCAAGTACAAAATTCCAGCGCTTCTTTATGCGTATAAGCCCTTTAAAAATAATAAAGCCTACACGCATTAAACTTCCAAAAACAACATGGGAAAACAATTATCCATTTGAGCAATTCATGAATTTGCAAGCGACTGTACTTAAAACGAACTTCTTCAATCGATAGCCAAAGCCTTTAGGGAATGCGCTCTTTTTGCAAAATTGCTAACGAATTCGAAGATGACCTTATGGATGACAGAGAAGCGCTGTGTTGGCGGGCCAGACAACGATGATTTAACGTCTAGCACCCCCCTTCCGGACACCCCCGCCTTCCGGACACCTTTTACACCAAAAACAGCGTTTTTGAGGCATTAATATCTTTATAACGAATTAATAAAATGTTATAGTTCTTTTTTACTTGTATGTATTAGCTTTTGTCGACTAAGTTTATAAGAGGAAATATGATTTAAATCATATATTATTACGTAATATTAAATTTGAGTTTTTACATATAAAAAACGTCAAAAATCACTTACTAATAATATAATAAGTAATAAATATAATTTTATAAAACTTAGAATAATTAAAGATTAGATAAAAATCTTAAAGTTTTAAAAGTTTTAAAGTGATTGTATTAGTAATTATTTTTTAATTAAGTAATCAATTTCTCTTATACAAATTTTTTATATGGTGTTTATTATTTTACTTAATTATAAAACTATTACTAATAGAATCAGTCTGAAACTTAAGAATCTAAAAGTATTATATTAAATATACTTTAATACTAAGTTTTAAGTTTTTATACTAATAATAAAGAAAGTTATTAAAAGAATACGAAAAATCATTTTCGCACTAAATTTATATGAGGAAATATTTTTGAACTTTAAATACTTAATTTATAATATTACGTAATATGAATTACTTAAAATTATTATCGTTTAAAAGACATAGTAAGAAATATCCTGAATCTTTAGTTTTAGCTTAGTTTATTAATAAATGATAAAGATATTAATTATTCAAAGTGGTGAGTTTTGGTGTAAAAGGTGTCCGGAAGGCGGGGGTGTCCGGAAGGGGGGTACTAGACGTTAGCAAAGACGTTAAGACCAGTTTGGATGATGACAACATCGTACGGCGGTGATGTTCACGGCGATAAGAGGCAAGGCTTCCCAAGACAAAGAATTAAGGCACAATATACTGTATGAAGAACTAACAAACATTACTGTAGAGCGCAAAGAGAAAAGGAGTGAAAGTCAGAATTATTATAAAAAGCCGAAAGGTTGTTAAGGGGAACCCTTCCCGCAGAAAGGGGATGGCCGATCTTGTTGGCTCTGCACATGGCCACTTTTTGATCTGGCTTCATTGGAGGATGTCGGGAAACGGGAATTTTCCGGCAAGGCACAGGCAGCCTCACCTTTAGCCACTAAAAATTTACCGAGATTACTACAGCCACACTATCACTAACCAATATCCCTAATCGCTTGATTGGAGGAGGTATCAGCCTATGTGGTGATGGCGTGTGCTATAACTCATTCCAGCCGCCATAACATTGAGAATGAACTTTTAGTATCATGATCAAATTCGAAAATCCATAACTAATCAATCTATAAGTTAAACTGGGAAAAAAGCTTAATAATGATGTTGCGAATTGAGGGGTCCTAGAATACGCTGAAAGGAGGCTCTCTGTGAATTTAAGAGGGTGATGACGACATAATAATAATTTTTATAAATGATAAGTCAAGAGTATTTAGAGGAGGTATGGGATACATTTGCAAACAAAAACAGATAGCAATTCTAATACGTTCATGGATTTATAATCATTCAATCTCGAAGTACCTATGTTTTGTCTTGTTATGGGGTGCGTCTTGGGACACAGGGACAGACGTTACAGGGTTAGAAAAGAGCAGCTGATTGTGAAGAAAAAGAATGTGTGCATGGTTGAGAGTATGCTTTATTGAAACTTAAAGAGGGTGTTACAGGCAGAAAAAAGCGATGTTCTAAGCGGAAAGAAACCAAAATTTCAAATGGCCGCCCATGTGTTTGGTATCTTATCTGTACCCTTCTGGCCAATCAGTTAGAATGGTAGGACCTAATCCACAATTGGTTTCGTCCAGTATGTGCAGGATACGAAGATGAGGCTTAGTTGGGAGTAATACTTCCATTGAGCATCCAGTGTTTCACGATGAGGAGAGCCAGCTCGTTCACGATTTCAATGGTTCTCAGATCCGCAGCTAGCCTGGCAAGACGGACACCCTGGTCATCGTTTTCTTGGGCAACGAAATCATCACGACTACGCTTCAGAACAGCCTGGATTTCGAGCATGGCCTTATTTAAGGTGAAAAGCTCAAGAGGCCTGGTTTGTCCAGCCAGCATGTCCGGGAAAGCTGGGAAATTCCCTTGCACTAAAGTCGGAGGCATATCTGAGACAGGATCTTCCTCGAGAGACATGTAGGGGCTATCATCCTCAGACATGATCTCTGGAGCTAGCAGGGGGCTTTGTTCTGGGATGTGAGGATGGTAACGACCGCATGGTTCGCAAAACTCCAAGTCTTCCTCGCTATCGTAGTCTGTTTCTATCTCCGAGTCTGTCGCCGTATCTGTCTCTATCAGAGCTGCTTCAGCATCAATTTCAGCCACTGGAGTCTCTGGTCGTGGCTCTTGCTCAGGATAGTGATTGAAGCTCTCGTGGTATTCGGGGAAGTCTCCTTCTTCCATGACAGACTCGCTGCCGGCCAGTGAATAAGCATAACTTTGCATCAGCCACGCTTCGCTACAGTCCAATGCGTGGCCGTACAGTCCAATATCGCGTTCACATGTTGAACAGACGGGAGCCAGTCCTGCGGATGGGAATGGGCACGACGAGGTGGCATACATGGGTGGTGGTGGTGACTGCATGATTGTTGATGAGGCGAGCGGACTTCTGAGGGGAAAATGTTGAGAGATGTAGTTTGAGGTAATATATAGCTATAGTAGAGACTCTGTTTCTGCGTGTGAAAATCGGAAGCCATTTGAGAACAATACGCCGCAGGGTACTTCGGACAATGGCCATTGAGATAACACAAAGGACTTAATTTTTCTTCCAAGGACCAGAATACAAAGTGCTCATTGTCGTCGTTGTACTCATTGTTGAAAGATTTCATGATCACAGGGCCTTGAATATGACTTTCTTTGTCTCGGAAGTGCACATGGCTTTGGCCAAGCAGTTGCTGGAATGTCAATAGCTGGAGCTGGAGCAGGTATTGGAGAGTTGACTGCTCTTGGAAGGTAAGATACATCCAATAATACTCAGAACTTGAAGCTAATAACGTAGTGTGGCTGAGCTTGTCCCAGTCAAGCATCGAGAACTTTACCTAGGAGAAATCGTCGCATTCTTGCTTCCAACTACCCCATACGTTATGTACTATCAGCTCTGATCGACTCGGACTGCTGAGGGTTGGCGATGGTGCTATTGGATTTGCTTGTGAGCCTTTTCCAGCCACGGCTCACTACCATTACTGATGATGCAGGATCTATAACTTTGTGGCATTCGTCGGAATCGTAATCACCTACTTTCCCGAAAAGCATATTGTGATCCAGAAGGAAAGCAAAATGGAAGCATTGAAGAAGATCGACTGGCCAGGTGCCAAATTCTCAATCACCGGAATCACCTTATTGTAAGGAGTTCTTGCCACCTTGGCGACTCAAGAACTTGTGACTGACTTCAAAATAGCCTTGTCGCACTTCAAGCGCGTGATTATACACACACATGTAAGTCCGCATATGTTTTAGTACAACTGATAATCGGAATTCTGCTCATCATTGCTTTCGTGATTTGGGAATGGAAAGGATCTAAAATACCCATGGTCCCGAGGGAGCTTTTCCAGGGACAAAAAATCGTTGGTGTAACATTCCTACTCCTGTTTGTCGCCGGAGTGAACTTCTATTCCCTAATCAACTGTAAGTGTTCCACTTGAACAATTTGGATACCAGCTCACTCAAATTGTCTAGTCTTCCCACTCACATTTTCCAGCGTTTATAACCCGGATCCTGTTCAGGTAGGCCTGAAAGGTCATGGATATGGTATCAGTTTTACAGCAGGAGCGGCAATTATCAATTGGGCCCTACCCATCTTCAAGAATCACAATCGGGAGCTGATGATAGGCTGTGCTATAGTCATGAGTAAGTCTTGAATTGTCTACGAGTGAGAAGCAATGCTGATGTATCTTTAGCGGCTTTTAGCGGCGCACTCGCAGTCGTGAATCCAACCAACCCCAAACTTGCCGTCGCCCTTGGTACAATCGCAGGTTTCGGCGTTGGTGGTGTTCTAGTCCCGCCATCCACAATCGCACTTACGGTTTGCCTAGACAGTCTCATCGCCACGACCGTCGCCCTCTCCCTGTCGATTCGAGTCATCGGGGGTTCCATTGGCTACACCATCTACTTCAATATCTTCAGCGAGAAGCTCACAAAGAATCTACCAGTATACGTCGCAAATCGCAAATGCTGTTGCTGCCGCTGGTCTGCTGCCCGCGGATAGCATGACGTTTGTTGGAACTTTCCTGACGGCTCCAATGAGCATCATGTCAATACCTGGAGCCACCCCTGAAATTGTTGCAGCTGCGACGAGGGGCTTGCAGGAGGCGTATGCATATGCCCTGAGTTATGTCTGGTTTTCTTCGATTGCCTTTGGAGCTATTGCCATCCTGGCTGCTTGTTTCATTGGTAACAATCGTAAGTATTTGACAGATCGGGTTGCTGCGAAAATCAGGAGTTGAGGATGGCGAAGTGGAAGCTTGCTAATCAGCATATTACTGTCCGGAGTGCTTAGGGTGAGAAGAGGTTCCCCTCATGTTAGAGTCGACATGAACATCGTTAATTAATCTAGCCAATACTGAAGCCATGTTTCTCCTGAATATCGTTCCCTGTACAAGCTCCTTCTCATTTCATGTGTTGTTGACTTTGTTCAAAACAGAACCCCCGTCGCTCTAATCCTCGCTTAACAACCACAACAGAAAAATTGTGCGACGCTGACGGCCCAAATAGGAGAGCAAAATTAGGCAGAACGGAAGAAAGAATACCTATGATAGGTAGGTATACCGAATGGGAGAAGATTAACAAAACTGAAAGACAAAAGCGGTACCACTCTTCCGCAACCAACAATTTAATGCTAGAATAGAAGAATGGGACAACCTTACGATCCCTGGAACACGCATGGGAGACCAGCAGCTGGAGAGATATCGATGATTCGCTGATTCGGTTACATAAATGGCATAAAACCTCGCTTGACGGAAGAAAATAAAAGTGAATTCTTTACCTTTCATGGCAATCCCCGCTCCCGCTCCTTTTTTCGTCTTCGATTGATTCGACCCGAAAAAAGAACCACCACGCTGGAACACATAAAGTCTAAACCCAAGTCACAAATAAAAGCTGGGAGATTTGATATGTACAAGAAATGATTTTTTTATATTATTTTGTTTGAGTCACTCGACTCTTTTTCGCAAAGCAAAGTAATGAGAAAAGAAGAACGCAAGTACAAAGGAGATTCGCATAGGAGATTGAGAACCCGGAAATCAAACCGCCACTCGAACTTTTAGTACGATCTCACTGTTTTCTAACCCTGCCTGACTGCGTCAGATATCAGTTAATACAACAAGAGGACCAACTCTACGTTAAGCGAACTCATGGGTAAGGATTAGGAGGAAGCATGGGAGGGAGTGGCTTGGGAGGTGGAGGAGGCGGAGGACGAGGCTCATCGCGATCTGACAGCCCTGGCTTCGGAGATGGAAACAACTTCAAACTCGGGCATGGGCGAGGACGTGGTGGTGGCTCCCGAGGGCCAAATACATCACAGGGAGCTGGCCAGAAGGGATTGATCATGTAACCCACACCACGACCAGAGTCTGGTCGTGGCTGATGGGGGTCGTGTTGCGTGTCAGGGTCCTCGGTCCAGTCGCAGAAGTAGAGAGACGTCGAAGAGAAGTTGTTGTACTCATCTGCGAGCTGGGAGAAAGTAAAAAAGTATGGTGCCTCGAAGGCGAGCTGAGTTGGGCTTGCGAAATACATCGTTGCTGAGGAGGAAGAGAAAATAATTTGAGAGGTGCCGGATGGGGTTATATATGTGAGGGTGACATATTGTTCCGAAATTGTTCGGAACTGAAACAGCTAAGCAGATGAGAGAAAAACGAAATGGTCGATATTGACTGGACAATTGCTGCCCATCCATTCCTAACCAGGAGAGGTTGACAGTGGCATTGTTAACCTTGTTTGCCATCTTTGTTCGGTTCGTCGAGAATCCTGTGATGAAAACAATCGAGACATTGAAAAATGAGCTTCGCAAAGAGATTCAAGGATTTATTTGCCAAACGTGGTCAAAGAATCGTCGTCATCCTTGAATGACACCAACAATAACAACAAAACGACGAAGACTCTAGGACAGGTTCCCGGCTTGTGAACCGGTCCAAATCACACGAAAATTGCATGTGAGATATTTTGCTTACATAGCCACCTGGCATGAAGTCGGGCGGGGTATCTTAAGGGTGTGCCATCTGTTGAATTATGTTGCTGGAACGTATCGTCGACACCGACTCTCCCATCACACATTGGCGCGACCGGGCTTTCATGTATGCGATAATTGGAATGGGCTCGCGACATTGGCTAGGATGAGGAACATGCTGAGAAGACACAGCGCAAGTCATGGACTTCTAAATGGGACATGGTTGGTGGACCAGTTGAAAAGGGTGAGTGAGGTAGTAACTTTGTCGGAAGCAGTAAAGGAGTTCTGGGGAGATGCGGCAGAGCGGATGGAAAATTATATTCGAGATTCGGCAGGCCGGGTTGGATGCACTGCCCCTTTGACAAGGAGCAGAAAGCTGGCCTTTTAGGCGATATGGGGGTGCGAGGAAGGGCTGGTGATATCAACTGATCTTTCTTGTTCGCCAGCTCCTAAAACATACGCAGATTGGTAGCTCCTCTTCCTTCAGATCAACCCCTTTATCTTAAATGGTAGTTCGTTTTCACTTCTACATTCTCTCCTTACAGTCATCTCCTCAGATGGTGCAATCGCCGTCATTCATTCCGTCTGGTTTCGATTCGCGGTTCATTGCATGAAACGCATGCCAGCAACGTCACACAACCGTTGAGACGGACCTGTCAAGTATCACTGCCTCAATGCCGCCTTTCCTGAGTACCAAAAGAAGCTTGAAATGCGACTGCAGGGCCCTAGATCTGTTTGCTTGATGACGGTAGCCTATCTTCTCCTTTCGCAGGAAGAGGAACTGAATTGATGATAGGGTTCTGGACAGGGGCCATGTGAGTGATATGTACGACGTGTGACGAAGGGAAGGGAGTGAGCGGATGTAACATGTCTTGGAACTCCCGGATACTGTTGATATCCTCTTGACTTACAAGTAGCAGTTCGTCCTTCAAAATTCGAGCGTCCCTTGTATCAATCCTCCAGTCATTCTATCAAGGGGTTTTGGATTCCTTTTCCCATCGCCCCGTACGAGTTCCACGACCCAAACAGGTTCTCGAATATCTGGCTCTCCTCACACAATTTGCGGACTTGCATTCCAACCACCGGCATGTCGGCAGCTCCAACAGCAGCGGTTGTCATGTATGGCACAACATCGACTCCCCTTGGCTCGCCATACGCAAATTCCAATCCAGCAAGCAACTGGTCTGCCTTGACCATCGCATCAATACTCGTTACGGTCATGGGCTTCGTCGCTGTCGCTACTGTCGTGTTCTGGATATTCAGGAAAGAGAAGCTGGCGAGGGAGGAGGAGCGAAGAGAGGCAAACGCCAGTTTTTGGCCAGGCTGTAAGTAGGCTAGGGAATCTAAACATGACAACCTTCTAACTTCCGATATGCTTTCAGACCCAAGTCAGAGAACAGAGCTGCGTCAATCGGCAAGAAGCTCGCATCGGTATTGCTAGATCTGACGTTGGATGTGCGGTTTGGAGGATGCAAGGATCCAAGATGAGGCTTGGATGAGGCTTGGATGAGGAGGGAGGCTTGGGACGGGACAACCATGAAACGCGGGGTCTCGTGTAGACAGAGCTGCGAGCTCTAAAATGCTAGCTTTCAAACTTTGTCTTGAGTAAACAAATACGTTTAACTGTACGATACTTATAGCTGCTTATCAATTGAATATTTGTGCTGGCGAGAATTCTTGTTCTCGTTGCATTGAAACAAACACTTGAAAACTCCTCTCTCCAGATCGCTTCTCAATCCTTGAAAAAGCAATTAGAAATTGCATCAAGCCTTTCCGTTTGCACTCGACGTGAATAGGGGGTCCAAGCACACTCCATCGCGTCCGTCTCCTTGATTCTCGCCAACGCGTCGACCGGGAAACTCCAGTCTCCTTGCCCACCCAGCTCAAACGACCAATAACTCTATCACCAGCAGCGTCTTCTAGTGAAAATAAAATCCAGACATATTAAGTCCTGATTGGTGCCCGCTCTCCTATTTCCAAGCATATTTCGTTTGGCTCTGATGGCGCAGAAGAACGAGAAACGTAATTGGTGAATTGAGCTCAGGCGGTGAGCACAGATGTTCTGAAGGGATTGCAGGGGTGCTTGCCACAACGCGACCTTGGATTTGTGGTCGATCATTATTATCGAATTTGAAAAGCTGGGCTTTCTTCTTTTCTTTCCTGTCTTTTTTGTGAGAGACTTCTCGTTCTCCAAGTACAAAAGTAGCACTTCAAAGTACTTCATCTCTCTGTTGAATGGTACCCTTCCGTCAATTCTATCTTGTCAATTACAAAGACCAGGCTCCAAAATATTCTGCCCGATAAGACAAAAAGTTTCATCCTTTGTTGTTGGCTTAATTGGGTGAAGGGAAGGTTGCCCGGCCACGGATAACCAGTCGAGCGGCGTCTCATTTCCTTGCCCTCCAAAAGGATCAATCGACTTTGTCCCGGACTCAATAATATTTCTCACTTCTCAAAAGAACTATTCAATCCTCGGTCTAGCAATCAGTTCCTTCAATGGCTACTCCATTGTCCGCTCACGCCGCTCGTGCGTTAGAGCAAGTGAAGATGGTAGGAACCCCCTTGCCTCGTACCTTGCTCCATTCTGCAGGCTGATAGTTTACAAGGGCCTGTATATGCTCTATGGAGCCGCCTACTTCACCGAGGACGAATGGATCAAAATCGACGGCTTGATCCATAAAGGAAAGTATGTCCTTACAAACGGACCTTCTCTCATGGACGGAAACTTTGACGGAGAATTGATGTCTTTCGACGATGGCAACGACATGCCCGACCTTACCATTCAGATGAACCCCATCTCGTCCTTCGACACCGTGAAGGAGGATACTTTTGTGATCGCAGAAAACCAGGTCGACACCCCAACTGAGTCTGACCGTGCTGATTCCACAACTGAGCCGGCAGAGACTCCGAATGATACTTCAATTGAAGCTTCTTCTGACGATGAGCTTCCTGCCAAGGTGGCAGAACCCGATCCAGCAATGTTCGACTTCTCTCATTGGGACAACCCTGTGGAGACCACCGAACCAGCAAAGCCTACCGAGTCCACCGAACCTGTGAGCATTGAAATGCCCGCAGAGGCCGAAACCCAGACGAACATCGAATCCTCCACCGATGTCGAAGAATCCCCTCCGGAACCCTTCGAAATCCCCAAACGCGAACCGGTTGAGATCCCAACTCCTGGTGGACTCGCACTCGGATACACACAAGCCCAATTGGATGAAGTGAAGGCTTTCAATCAGAATCTCACAAGGGCTGGCAAGAAAGGAGGGAAGCATAGAGGAACATCACCATCACCAAGTTCTCAACATTCCGAGCCGACGACATATGCTCCCACACCCAGCGAGCATGAAACTCGAATTCAATCATGGGCATCCGAAGTCGACGCCCAAGAGCGAACGCCCGAAGCCCCTTCACCTGGCCTTGTCATTCCGGCCATCGCCAACGAATTCATCAAGACTTATGGCCGACAACCCAAGAGCATCAACGATCTTGTTCAACCCAACAATCCCGCGTTCGTTCCAATAGATCGTCGCTCTTCCTCTCGCATGGTCACTCCAACCAAGAAAGGCAAATGTTCTGGTCCCCAAGTAAAGGTAGCCCCGGGCACAATTCTCATCGCACAAAGTAGCCAGCAAAAGCGAAGTACCATTGAACTTGAAATCTTGTCGGGTGATCGCGTTCGAATGCTGAAGCATGTTTCGGGCATTATCCACCAAGCACAGAATATGCGAACCAACTTGAGAGGCCAATTGTCCGAGAATGTTTTCAAGAAGAGTCCCAATGCGATTATAGTTGACCCAATTGTCGAGCAGCAGCGCGCAATTTCTCAGAGAACGCCAAGTATCAGCAGCACTCTGAACGGGCTCGACGCCATGGAGAGAAGGAATGCTGCCGAGTGGGATGAAGTGCCTATCACGAACAGACATAAAACAGTCGCTCCTCCAAAGCCGAAGATTCTTGGTGGATTGGGCTCCTCTAGGTTTGCAGCATTGGACGAGACGAAGAGTGTTGTCAGTTCTGCCAGCGAAGAGATGGTCTCGCGGGAAGAAGTTGCAAAAATGGTAGATGAAAAGGTATGTTTGTACTTCATTTTGCCTTCAATGCTAACTATGATAGTTTGCACAACTCCTTGCATCTCGCAATGTCACGACTCCTACTGCTCCTCGCCACAAGTCAAGTATGAATGAACCTCTCCAGCGGGTGACCCCAAAGACTGTGACTTGCTGGTTCTGGGCAACACCAAACAAAAGTTGTCGTTTCACTGCTGATGAATGTCGAGATCTTCACGCGTTCCTCCCTCCCTCGGCCTCTTCTCCTGCCAATCTTCGAATGGGCAAACCATCATGGGGGGCTCTGGCCGATTCCATTCCTCCTCCTACCACAGCTCAGATCCAAGCCCAGATTGTGCCATCATCCCCCTTGGCTTTGGGTCAAGGTGAGGGCGAGGTCATGAGAGATACAACCAAGGCTTTCAAGACATGTTGGTACTGGGCGAATGAAAACTGCCAGAACACGGCAGAGCAGTGCAGGTATCTCCACCATCATTGTGCTGCGGGAGTTGCACCCAAGCCTAGTGGATGGAAGAGCAATTGGAACCGTTGGGGTAAGTCTGAGGCGACAGATGAGTTTGGCAGGAGTGCGACTTGGCGAAGTGAGAAAGTTGAAGAGAAGGAGGAGGAGGACGATAGCGAGTTGGTATTGGAGACTGTTGATGATGGCGCCGATTGGAAGGAAGAGGATGAAGTTGGTTGGGGCGAGAGTGCTCAGCCTCCAGGAGAGACTGGAGGTTGGACTCAGGATCATCTGAACAATGGTTGGGGTGATCTAGCGGACAAGTATAAGCCGCCACACATCAAGGCCTTGGAGGAGAAGTCGTTGAAGGAGCAGGTTGGGTGGTAGAGAGCCTTTTTCTTGATTCTACCCTGAAGCGCGTTGCTTTTTTGGTAACCTCTTTTCGTTTTGTGTTATATTGTGTTCGTTATTGGTATTCCTCATGGGAAAAAGGATGATGGGAGATGTTCAAAGAGAAAAAGGAAGATCATATTACGGGACCAAGAGTCTATCATATGGGAAACAGAAAGAAAGAGAGAATTACTGCAAACTATGGAGAGCGCATATTACTTGTCGAGATGGAAATGGATATTATTACTAGGAGATGCAAATGGGATGCTGAGTTGGATTTAGTTATTGAATTGGATGGGATGCTATGGGTAATTTGAATATCGGGAATAGTACAAGTACAAAGATATGAAGAATGAAATACAAAAATAGAAAAAGGGCATCACTGGCTTCGATTGTTCTGTGGTGTTTTCTCCAGAAGACTCGGAGCAGGATGTTGTCTCCAATAAGTATTGCTTATCGGGCTGGACCTCAGCTCCGATAAGCTCGCTACGGTAGCCGAGTTATTGACAATTCACACTTCCCTCGCTTAAGCACTTTGGTGGGGGGAGAAACATGAGGGCAAACCCACACAACAGGGACTGGAGCGTTGGAAACCCGGCAAAACGGGAGCATGGAAGGAGCATGGAAGGAGACCAAAATTGAAGGGTATGAATGGAATATTGGAGGGAAGGAGTCTCGATCCTAAGGAGAAGGGACCTGTGCTTGGGCTTGGATGGTTTTGATATGGCTTGGAGTGAATGATGAAACTGTTACCCTGTTTAGGGGGGAAAACACTGGACGCTTTTCATAAGCCGGAGAACTGGCAATCACCTATGAATCAGAAAGGGTAAGTAAGGCCGGTAAAGGATGAAGCAAAATGACAAAAAGGGCAAAAATTGAAGATATCAAGGCCTTGACCCGGGATTGAACCGGGGACCTCTCGCAAATTGTACTCAGAGTAAATCCCTAAGCGAGAATCATACCGCTAGACCATCAAGGCTGTTTGATTGGATGATGGCATTTTTTTTGCTTATTTGGTTATCTATTGGAGATAGTGGAATGTGAATTTGTGGGATGGGATGGGAAAAGTCAGGGGTTTAAGCGAGCTGGGATTTGGAGTCGAAGTCTTCCGCGTGAACAACTCCGATTGGTTTCTTTGTAATACAATGATTGACCAAGAAGCGGTGTGTATTATGAATAGCGGTTTTACGGTCAGAGGTGGAATAATTAGACCCTAGGCACTTTCACCACGCTTTCCGGGCATTTGAACACCAGGGTTTCTAACAATCGCGAGATCTAGCTTCCAGAGATCTGTGAAGGAGTATCAAAATTACAGTAGATGTTGACTCATTTCTTGATAAAACTATTGTAGTCTGGGTAGCATGCCATTGTAGTGAAAAGATGGTCGAGAGCTTACCGAGTAACGTAGCGGCAGCTTGTTTCCCGGCTCTGCCCTGAGGAAGAATTCGTGCCTTGAAAAAGAATTGGACAAGGCTTCGACAACCATGATTATTTGCAATTATTTCCTACCAATTACGAAAAAGAAGAGAAACTCATACTGCTGCCAGGCACGGGCTTTACCTTTGTGTTGCTTTTGGGAAGTTGGAACTGCGAGGCATTTGACTGGCCCACAGCCGGTCGGGCATTGCGCTCTAAGAGCCAGTTCCAGCATGAGCTGGATGAAAGGTTCCCTGGATGACGATGTGAATAAGAACAGAACTTTCTTTTGAGATTGAATACAGTATCGACAATGTGTAAAGGGAGCGCAAAGAGATTCTGTTCTACGTGGTGGCCCAGGTACTGTACCCCTAAGCCAGACGAAGAAACCCATAGCTCCTTTTGGCAATAGCCTTTACGTGACCTGTACATCATGATAACATTCTTGTACTTTTAAAGACCATATCCAATGCTCGCTGAGGAAGATCTTTACCATGTCCATGCGTATTTGCCTGGAAATCTTGAGGTCAGAGAACGGAGTAGTGGAATGGCCATTGCCGAAAACAAAAACGTGAGGAACGGAGAGATTTTCCCCACCTACTTCATAAATCCCATGTCCATGCCAAGAGGAGGTTATCAAATAGAAGCAAGACATAACTGAGCCTGTAGCATCCCATACCGATTCTTGGTCCAGGTAGTATAGTTCGTGGTGGTGAGGTGTGCTGATGGAGGGGTTATTTCTGTTTCGGACTTAGTGAGAGGCGGGTTCATTCTGTATGCACCGACCCTAGCTTGCCCTATCCATCCCAAGCCAGAGGTTGCAACCTCGCTATCTGCGTCAAAGGAACATTGAATTCAGCTAGAGAAAGGCAAAATACAAACGAATCTAGACACCTGTGCTTGCCACCATGGGACTTGTCGGTGAATTCTCAATTTATGTACGGAAGCAACATGTCTTCCTGTCAGTTGTAAATGATACTGAGAGCGCTGCAATAAAGCCGGTGTGCTTGTGGACTCGCGTAATCCATCGTTCCAGGGAAGTGTGGTGGGCCCATGCCACTGGACCCTGATTGGTGGCTTCCAAACCCTAGCACCACACCAGCCCACCATCCAGATCGCAAGCCTGGCGCCATTGATCCACTGTTCTCCGACAAGATGTGAGCCATTTTTATGGCTTTGATGAAACCAAATAGGAGGATTCACGGCACATTCGTTCAATCATAGACTATATTTCAGTCTTGTTGACGCCTTGGTGGTCTAGCGGTATGATTCTCGCTTAGGGATTTACTCTGAGTACAATTTGCGAGAGGTCCCCGGTTCAATCCCGGGCCAAGGCCAATGTTCAATTACTTTTACACTTTTTATCTGTGATTGTATCGAAAAGGAACCTTTTGCTTTATGTCCTAATGTTGTATACCTGAGCCTAGTCTTATTGGTGGCTTTTGGTTGAGAATTTAAGGTTTTTTTTTGGAGGATTTTTTTTGGGGCGGGATGACGTCCGCTTAGCGAACTGACTACAGATCTTCTGCACAGTGGGCTTCACAGTGCTTCCTCTGGAATCATCAAGAGCTCGCTGTTGCGTTCTGAAGCTTCCTGGACTGCTGAGAGTTGGAATACAATAGTCAGAGCATGGAGCAGCAGTCACCTGTGAGCGGACTTACAATTCCTAACCTTTCGCCTGGGCCTCACCGCGACTATTCACACTGGGCCTCTCGCAATTTATACTTAGAGTGCTTTAAGTCGGTTTTGGCACTCATGCTATGAACATTGACAGATTTTTGAGTTCCCTCATTCTGCATTCCATTGTTCAGCATCCTTAGTAAATTTACCAGAACAACTTGAGATCCGGGTCGGCGAATATAAGCAGCCAATCAGTAGTGAATAATAATTCGACTATCGAATGTAGAAATTAAACAACGTATTGCCATCTGGTTATCAATCATCTGTAGATAAACATCGTTCAGTCTCACCAGTTACTACTGACCATCAAAAAATATGATAATATTACAGCTAACATAAAACAAAACTTATTTCATGTGGAACTTAATTCTGTTAATTATTGGCTACCCTCACTTAACCCATAAACGCCAAAGTCAACCGTCATAGTCCTTTTTGTTCGTTGCCAACCCAATTGCAAAGGAGACTTCCAGCATCATTTATCGATAATCCCAACCCCAAGCAACACGTTCACTCCGGCAACGCAAGAAGATACACATTTCTCAACCCAAAGATCCGCGACACTCTCGTCATTTCATCCTGGATCACCGGCACAGTATGATAAAGCACAAGTCCAACCCAAGCAACTCTCACAAAACGTAATCCAGTTGACATCCACAAAGGTCGTGGCCCATTGAGTTCCAAGATGGCCACAGCACGAACGAGAATGATCTCATATAGCTCACAGGCGCCATGTATCCAGAAGAACGAAGCATACCGCATTGGACTAATGTTCGACACGTTTCTGGGCAACATAGCTGATTGTAAGGCACTGGACAGACCAAATGCTACTATGATCTGGATTGTGTATTTGATTGTTGATCTTTCGGGTAGTTCGAGAGCTCGAGCGAGGGCTTTTCCAGGACCAGTGAGAAGCTTTGGATGTCAGCTGTTGCCATCCAAAGGTACTGTTGGGGTGGAGTACTCACATTTCTTAGGAACTGATGCCAAAATCCACCCCAGAATCCTCTTAATCCTCTTTCCGCAATAGCAACCGGACTTCCCATAACACTCGGCCAGTTTTCAACTCTCCCCCAGAAGTCATCGACCAATCCGACTCCACCAAGCGTAACGAAAACGGCGGCAGGTATAGCACCAATCAAAGTAAACACAGAATACTGCTGCAAGCCCAGGACAGCAATGCGTACAAACCGAGGAGAGAAGAAGTTCAAATGGTACTCCGCGAAGAAACCACCTAAACGACGAGGGAACGCTTCATCAATCGACGTCTCGATCTGCATATACGGATCAAAATACTGATACAAATTCGTGATATCTATCACCCCGATACAGCAGGCTATCAGCAGAAGCCTCTGGGCGACAAATACGGTCCGAGATCTGCTGCGTGGAGGAGGTGGCTGAGAAGAGTAGAGTACGGTTTGGCTGTCGGATGTTGCCCAGCTGATGTATCGGAGTGAGACTACGAGCTTGAAGACCCAGACGAATCGATTGTACCATGATGCGGGATATGGTTCCGTCCAGGCGAGTCGGTGTGAGCCGTTGGTAGTTGCCTCTGGTGTCTTGATGTCTTGGAGTTCTGCAGAGGCAGAGGAGGAGGCTAGGGTAACGAGTTCTTCCTCGCTGTCGTCTTTTTTCTCTTCGACAATCGCAGCTGGTGGAGGGGGAGATGGAGAGGGTGGTGGAGGGAGTGGTGTACCGAAATGAAGGAGAGCGAAGTCTTTTCTTGGGTCTCGAAAGAGCAGAAGCTCCATGGCCCACAGAGCATGGACTGATGCCACGTAGCCGAGTCCAAAACTCCAAGTATAGATATGGCAACTCCATATGAGTGGAAGGAAAGCAGCTGCAAGTCTCGCGTGTGACAGGACGGAGGGAGGTGTCAGAAGTGCGGCGTGGAGGAGAACGTGAGCTGCAGCGTAGGCACCGAGAGCTTTGTAAAGCTTGTCCATGATGGATCAAAGAGCTGAATTTTGATTGGAAGTATAATGCAACAAAGCGTTGGATCAGAAGTGTAGAGAATGGATTGAGAAAACGCGGGGAAAGCTCCCGACTATCATACTTTGTGGCCTCGTACGAAGGAAGGTACGACGCAACACACCAGAGTCATGGGACTTGGCTACAACGTCACACGTGTAACTGTAAATACATAACTTGTCTTGAATCCAGGGACAGTTCTCTTCCTCGCCGCTGTGTTCGATTACACCATTCTGAATCTCGGATACAACCGTACATTTGCCCACTGCTCAGACCTCACTTGACGGAACGAGAGAATTGAGGTCCTAAACTCAAGCTGAAAACAGATGGGCTCAGTGTTCATGTATCTTTATCTCCACAGAATAGCTACACTGAGAAGTTGTCGCCTGTGTTGGGCTTATGCCGTTGAAGTGATGTGATATGGTTTGTGTCTGAAGCAGTTTTCGTGACTCCCTTGTAATTTGAGCGATGATCGCCAGTGATTCAGGCAGTGGTACGACATGACCACCGAAGTGTCAAATATGAGAAGATCCAATATCACAACTTTGAAGGGGCATGCAGCTTAAGCAAAAGACCTTTGATTGACCATAAACCGACGCTCCATATTCAAGGAACTCCACCAGATCCCAGCTTAGTGGTTTTTGCGCCCTGAAAACTGGAAGTGCGGGTAAAGTTACCCGGCAGGAGAGCCTGAAGCTGTGCTGCTTGAACATACCTGTGGCGTGTAAACACGGGTTGAATTAGTTAGGAGGTACACCCGCACCGATTGTCCGAAGATGAGGAATGAAGAGCCTAACAAAGTAACAATTCAAACCGCCGTTCAATTGCTAGTTCTAATTTATCACTAAAACCAACCCGAACACAACGTTTGCAACCTCATTTATCTAAACAAGACTCCATTCATCCAACGGCTCTTCAGACTGCCTCCCTTCGACATTCTCCTTGCCCTTACTCGCAGACTTGTACTCCTCAACATCTTCTCCTTTGGACTTTTTCTTGGTCGCATCCTCTTTCTTCTTCTTTTCAGCTTCCTCGATGGCTTTTGCTTTTTCTTCCTTGGTCTTTTCTGTCCAAATACCCGCCTCGTACATGATAGCTCCAACGCAACAAACCGTCAACAAAAGTAATGGATTTTGCACCTTTCGTAACCCTGTACTCTGCACAGGCAACGTCCCACTGGATGTCGGGGGCGAAGTCGTAGTTGAGCTTGTGTTCGTATTTGAATTTGAAGTTGGCGATGTTGAGCTTTGAATTTGACTTGAACTTGAGACTGAGACTGGGACTGAAGTTGAACTCAAACTCAAACTTGAAGTCGAAATCGAACTGGTTGTTAAAATTGGATTAGGACTTGACTGGGGAGTCAATGGCACTGGGAACGGCATGGCATTTGTATACGGATTGTCCATTGGAGAAGCAGCTACAGTGCCATGCAAGTTATTATCCGTTGGAGAAAGATCCTGCCCAGTGCTGGAATCAACAGTATATGTCTTCCCATCTATGTCGACACAATACACATCTTTGTTCGCAGAGCAAAGAAACGGCGGTGAGGTCGGCACTAGGACGGTCGTCAATAGCGTTGTGCGTTCAAGTTCGGTTGCCACGGGTACAGAAGGGGTTGGGGAATCTGGTTGCTGAGGTATGCCCCAGCTGTCTATGATCGATGTTAGAGTTGTGAGTACCTGGATGGTATATTGGAGTTCTGGTTTGTTGTTTGTAATGGATTCGGGTTCGGCCCTATAATAGACATTGGGCTCCGTAGGCTTTGGTGTGTTTGTTGGCAGAGTGCTTTGCTTTGGTCGAAAAACTGTCCGGGTCATGGTCACCGTGACCCTGATCGTCTTCCAAACAACATTTGGGTATGCTGAGCTCAGAATGGTAGAGATCGAAGCTGGGGTGCTTGTCGGAGAGATGCTGGCACTTGGTTCCTTGCAGCCCAAAGGGGACAAGGAGGGTTCGTGAGGAGGGCATGGTGGAAGGGAGATCGAGGCAAACGTCTGGCTGGCGAACGGAGGTGTGAAGGTGAACTGTAGCTTGCTTGAAGATGTTGGAGATGGTGAGGCTGTTTCAAGTGATAGCATAATTGGTGTTGCCAAAGGTGATGAGGAAAGAGCGTTCTGGTCGTCATGTGCAATAGCGAAGGCGAACAACCAGGTGCTCAGAGCAGCAAGCACAAGGCGAAAGAATAGCATTCTGAAAGATGCCGAAGTATGTAGCCAATACAGGAGTCTTGTCTGAAGCGCTCGATTGTTGTGCTTTGTCTTGGGGTTGAATCAAGAGTATTGGGGAAGAGTTGAAAGTGGTGGGAAGGAACGATCGATCTCGGGCAGAAACTTCTGTCCACATATTTCAAAGCTGAGAATCACAGTTAGACGACACTAGACTCATTTTCTGGGAGTGCCGATCTCGGAATAGCTTTCTGTACGTGAATCAGGCATGTAATTTCAGTGGGTGGGTCCCCGACTTTCAAAACAGTCAAAGAAGCGAAAGGCCGTCCACAATACAGAGACAATTCTGATGCAAAGAGCTGCTTCATACAAGCTTAGAATGGGAAGTCCTCTCCATTCCAGCCTGCGAAGTGACCTCCAGTCTTCTCCCTGGTGGCCTCATCGATTTGCTTCACGAAGCCAGCGGTACACTCTTCAGTAGGAGTGTATGCCTTCTCCAAGCCAACAGCTTTGGCTCCAGCATTGCCCATGTCTGTTTGCACAAATCTACCACAATATCACATGAGCATTGCGCACAACTTGAAAGAGAGATACACACAAGAACACCACCATCGAGGATGTCAAACAAAGAAGGAAAACTCACCCCGGGTCCACTGAAAAAGCCACCAACTCCTCATTTTCAAAGTGAATCTTCCTCACGAAATAATTCCCAAAAGCCTTCGAACCACCATACGGACTCATAGGATAGGGCCTCAACTCCATCCCAGTAATCGTCGCAATCGCTGAACTGGTATACACGAACTTCGCACCCTTTCCAAGCAGTGGGAACACAGCCTGGAAAAGAATGACTGGCGCAAGCCCGTTGACTATCCAGTGTGAGTGGATGTCAGCCAGTGGGACGGTAGAGACTGGAGCAGGCGCAGCGTTGCTGATGCCGGCGTTGGCGATGACGATGTCGAGGTGTGAGATGGAGTGTTCGGTTTGGAGAGTCTTGATGGCCAGGGAGGGGTTGGTTTCCGAGGTGCTGTTGATTTTGACGATGATGAGGATGCTGTCTTTGCCCTTTGGAAGGCTGTTGAGAGATGTTGCTTTGGCAGGGTCCCGAACGGCGGCGACGACGGTGTGGGATGGGCGGGCGAGGTAGATCTCTAGGAGCCCTTTGCCGATACCTGGTTTATTGTCAATATCATCTTTGCTTTTGAAAGACTGGAATGTTGCATACCTCTGTTGGCACCAGTAATCAAGACGGTAGTGTTTGCCATTTTGGGCGGAGTTGTTCAGACGAGACTTTTGATATGGTGATGTTATTAGACTTGAGTATGAGAATGAGATGAGAATGAATGATTGGGATTGGGAGAGGAAGACAGGCAGGCTTTATACAACACCAATCCTCCTTCCCATGAGCAATGTAGCAACCCGCATGCATTAATTTGTTGGTGTCCATGCCGGTATCCACTTACCGCAATTCACACGCTTAGAAATTTATCTACATGCACAATACACCTAGAGATTATACGGACTGTTATCCCGGTACAAACTCACCATGTCACTTTGAAACCCTGGGGAAACAAGGACCTCGCTTACGGCCACCAGCCAATAACAACAATCCAGCGGGTCCATCCAAACCAAACCCAAGGTTGAAGTCTGGACAGCTCGGACAAAGGTCGACATTTCTTTGTAATTAACCAGTAAAGTTGTGTGACTTTAGGGTCAAAATCCGTGAATTTGCTGGAGTAATGGATCTCTCGTCCGCACAGCTGATTAATGTTTAAAGAACATTGTCAGAATGTCAGATTTTAGCCTCCGACAACGCGGCCGCGACTGGAGTTTGAGACCCTGGAGCGGCCGCCGTGCACTGCTTTGTCAGTCACCACGTCAATCTTCCTTCACTTGTGCCACTCAAATGCGTTCGTTATTCCAATGTATATCATGCGTAGTTGCAAGACCGATAAATGTTGTGGAAAGGTCCAGGACATATACCATATACGATGCCGTATGTCCTTGACTCCTTGATCCACCTAATGTAATCGTCAACTTGTCCACGTCCTCCATCCAGCTCGACCTGTTATCATGAGATATACAACAGCTTACCTCTTGGAAGAGGATATCCTGGACAAAAGCAAGGCGGACGGTCTATCCAAGACCATAGTCATGGTTCAGGCCATTTGGTTTGGTGCACAGTGCATTCACCGGCTGGCGACTGCTTTACCTATAAGCCTTCTGGAGGTTAGTTGCCCCAATTCGGCAAACACTGGAGGTCAGGCTCTGACTTATCTTGTCTAGTTGAATACATTTTGTCACGCAGTGTGCGCTCTAATTACTTACCTTCTTTGGTGGGAAAAGCCAATAGATGTGAACACGCCTATATTACTCCCAATCAACCGTCAAGACTATGGTCTCTTAGCATGGCTCTGGACTCATAGCCACAACGGCCTGTCATTCTCCGATTGCGATGACGGACTCAAGACTATCCCGGAGTGTCAATATATTCGCTATGATGAAAGTCAACCGCGGACAAATATGAACGCCCAGGCGGGCACTCATGAGTTGCACAATGGCAAGGTATTACCAAATACCCGCCTACGCATCAATATCAAAATAGACACAGCATCGGCTGAGTTCTCCTCTGCCTCAACCTACCGATGGATGCTTCTGTCTGAACTTTACGATAAAACTCCGAGACTACGCCGTAAACGCAATGGAAAACAGAATGACATACGTCGAGAAATGATTACGACAAGCCGTGTGCGTAACTTCCCAACAGGACAACGCTCTCTATACCTGTCAATGCTTCCATTCAGCTTTATATATGGCGGTTTCCACCTGCTAGCATGGAATGCTGACTTTCGATCACCGACTGAACAAACGCTGTGGCGTGTGGCTGCAAGCGTTGTTGCTGGAGGCCTAGTCGTTGTTCCGATCATACAAAAGTTGTGCCACAATGAACTAGTCGAATCTTTAATCATAGTATTATTTCTCCTTATATATCTTTTCGCACGTGTATATCTAGTCGTAGAATGATTTATTTCATTGCCTTTTTCTCCTGCTGGGGTATATAACGTATCAAGCTGGTCGGCGTACTTTCCACATATTAGTTAGATTTTAATTGTCACGGAAGTTTATAGTCCTATCGTTCGTCGAGCGTTGATCGATGAGGCAACAAAGAAATTCATCGTCTGGGCTAACATGGAATTCATCCCTCTAGTCACTAAGATGCAAGCAATTAAGGTAGAGCTCCGTAGTAGTTAAAAGGCTTCAGATAAGGTATCGCTAGAAACTCCTTTGCCACAACCTCTTTAGTTAAAGGGGAGTCGTGACTACTAAATCTCCTAGATCGGAACAATTACGCGAAAGGAGAACCGATATAAAACGATCATCGGGCTTGGAAGAGAGATTAAGAAGTTTCTGCAATAGGTTAATAAGAAAGAACAACTCTTTGGCCGTATCTACGACCTCGTTTAAGACGCCCGCAGATATCGTGGAATCAATATTGATTTAACTTATATAACAAGTGAATTTAAAATGATACTCCCTAATCCTTTTCCTCACTCACCTAAAGAACCAAGCGTGGCAAGCCCCTGACCGAATTCCAGAAGTTCTACCACCTAGGTCGCACAAAACACTTCTTTCCCTTCGCGGTGCACAATAGAGTCTCCTCACCCAGCCGAGTCAGCTAATCCTATTAAAATTCGAAACATTATTTACAAACTCTCTACAATGTCAAAAGCTGGGCCTTCCTCAGCCGCGCACCAAACCTGTTGAATATAAGCGGCAAAGGAATCATAACAACGCAAATAAATCCCAACAAAGAGTTTCCCCATCCCAACCCTAAGAATTTATACATAGGTGGTCCAGCCAACGGAAGTAAAGCTCCCACCACGCTCCTCAGTATAACGTTCGCCGCAATGGCCGAGGCGGCATACATAGGGTAGCTGTCAACAAGGTATGTAGTGATCGGTAGGAACAGCCCCATGATTCCAAAACCCCACGGTATAAGTGAAATGATGGTGCATGCCACGTGGACGCCGTAGTAGGAGCTCCAGCCGTACCAGAATAGAGTGATGGGGAGGAATACCCCGAAGTATATACTTATCTTGAGGCGCATCTCGGGTTCGAAAACGCCGCCGTTGGCTTTAGAAAGTCGGATAACGTATTTGTCGGAGAATAGGGTGATGAACAACCACCCGAGGACATTACCCAGCCCGATGGCGAGGTATACAAGTCCTGTCTGGCTGGCAGTGAATCCGTAAGTTTCTTCGAAAACACTTGGGATCGTTGTGTAGAGTAAGTAGACGACTCCAAATACAAAAGCGATATATAGGGAGAGGAAAAATACGATTGGGGAGAAGACTAGCATCTTCAGAGGCCTGAATACGTTGGTAAGGACAATTTGGCTTGTGTTTCGCTTGCTCGAATCATCGTAGCAACTTGTTAGGCTATCGTTGCCAAGACTCTTCTGTAGGAGGGTCGTTTTTCGTTGAATGAGGACATTGTGACAAGTTTCCTTATTTAGTGTGGCAATGAATATTGTGACTGGAGTAGCAGCTGCGAAAACGATCCAGAAATCAAAACGCCAACCGATGGACTGGGCCAAGAAGCCTCCTAGTAGAGGACCGATGGTAGGACCTTGTGTGAGTTAGACTTCACCAGATACCGACGGGGAACAATAAAGACTCGCCTAATAAAGGGCCTACGTTCCACATTCCTATAGCAAAACCACGCAAGTCAGGGCGGAATAAATCGCCGATGATACTGCCGCCCAAAGTCTAGCGTTGATTTAGTTAGTTACCTGCTGATAAAAATAGGTTCGAGTGCACTTACCAAGCAGGCAGCACCGCCAACGCCACTGAAGAACCGACTCACGATGAGCGTCTCAATATTAGGAGCCAAGGCGCATCCGATCTGCCAAAGACAAAAAAATACATTGCTCGTAGTTAAGACAATCTTGCGTCCATACGTCTCGGAAAGCGGGGCTATGAAGATTGGACCGACGACATATCCAAGTAGGTATATACTTACGGTCATGGACCCAACAATCGCGTTGTCCTTGCCGAATTCGTCGTCTAGCTTGACAATGGCCGGGGAGAGAATTGAGGACGAGAATGGAGTCAGAAAAGTTATGGCGGATAAGAGCCCAACCCACAACCACTTGTGGCAGCTTGAAAAATTGAAAGGCATCTCGGGATCATCTTGACTTTCCCAGCCGACAATATTCTCGTCGAGATTGGTGACTGGAAGCAATTCATAGATTAGGCCCTCTCTGTTTGCACGCTGCCACCAGCGAGTTTCTGGAGTCTCTGCGGCTGTTGTTCAACCTTAGCTGTGTATTATACCCTGATGAATTTGAGCAACACTAACATACTCTCCGGAGTTCCACATCTCTCTCTGTGTCAGAGTCCATCTCCGCGCTCTTTTCGTGACCCGAGCGAGGGCCACTTTGAGCATCGTAACCTTGTTTGAAGTGATGCCTTGACTCGTCCCTCGTCACGATTTCGAAAGAAGACGTGTTGGTTCCATAAGGGTTAACATCTTCCCCCGTGTTATTCATCCTGTTAGTCATTAATGGTGAGGGAGCTCACACACTAAATGAGAAAATGAGGGAGATAAAAAGTTTGTGTGTGTGTGTTTGCGAGAGGGTGCGAGGGAAAATGTGAGGGAGAGACAAAGAGGTTGCAAGTGTGCGTGTGTGTGTGTGTGTAACATTCCATGGGACGGAGATAACAGGGAAATGCGATGGTAACACAAGGTGGAGTCGACACGGGCAAAAGCATCAGGGGCACCGGTGGCCTTTAAATTAGTAACAATAACGCCGAGGTTACAGTACTGTCGTAATGCGTTGATGAAAATATGTTGTGCATCATTCAGTTGTGGCGACATGGTTGGTTACAAGAAAGTCCTGATAGCATGAAGTACTTCGTATCATGGGTAAATAATGTACATTTGTTGTCTGTGCACTTTGCCACAGACTTACTTCTTTAGGTAGTAAATATCGTAAAATCAGAAGATGATTCGCTAAAGAACCCTGAATTTGTGGAATTATCTAGAAGTAGCATAGATAGTGAATTAACAATATTTCCAATATGTACAATGGGTGGCCATAAGTTTAAGCGAAAAACGCCAAAACCGCGTTTTAACGCGTTTTTAACTTATCAATTACAATAAATAAAAACTTTTAAAGCGCTATAATAATTTTTAAAGAAGGTTTTCCCTAATCAAAGATTATAAATTATTAATGCTTATGATTATAGCGTATTGTTTTTAATTATTGCACGTATAAAAAAGCTTTGCAATTTAATTATTTAATTTATTATTAAAAACGCGCCTTATTAAATATTTTGCATCACATCTTCACGCGCAAATAAACCACTACTTCTTACTTTAATTAATTATCATGCCATATAATGTGCTATTATAATAAATCCGAAAATTACTGCCCAATAGCTTTTTATTACATATGCGCCTTATATTTTCAAAAAAACCATATATTGGTAATTAAAAAAATCGGGTATACAAAAATAAAAATGTAAAATATGGCCATTTTTAACCAAAAATCATGCCCAATAATATTGCATATAAGCAAAAAAGTATAATGGGAAATCAATAGCCTTTTAAAAATATTTATAATAATTAAACAAGTGCTTAATTAAGCATGAGAAAAGCGGCGCCATCAAATAAATATATTAAGCACAAAGTAAATCAACCCCTTTATTTCTCCCTCTTTTAATTGTTCATTTATTAATAATATAAATAGGCCAGGCCTTAAAACTTTGGGCTATTTCAATAAAACCTCCAAAAAGATATACACAAATGTTTTAGGCTTGTTTTGATTTTGGGTATTATATTAATTTAATAATAATAAAAGGAAACCAAAATGCAAAAAGGGGGGGTATTATGGCCAAAGTTTATATTAAAATACTAAACAAATACCTTCCTACGATCTTCAAACACAATTCTATATTCATGCAAAATAATGCCCTTATTTATAAAGCACATAAAATTTAGAATTAGTTCATAAAAAACAAAATAAATATAATAAATTAGCCGCCATATTCGCCTAACTTAAATCTTATTAAAAACCTTTAAAAAATGCTGATGTGTGCGATAAGACTCAGGCTCTGCGAGCACTTGAATTGATAGAATGTGTTGATTAATTAAGTAAAATTTAAGTAATAAGTGTAAAAGGGGGAAGTGCTTCCTTAAGGCGGTATATAGCGGCAGAAACTTATTTAAACAGTATGCAATGCCAAAAAAGCAATTTAAGCAAGCTGCAGCTGTGCTTGTACGACATACCCCTTAGTTAAATAGCAATGGGAGTTGCTTCTATTGTGGTTGGCTGTTAGGCGAGCTGTTAGAAATGATAGAAATTAGGCAAACAATTGCGTTGTATAGATAAAGAGTTGCTTCCTTTTATTTGTAAATCTTAAGCTTTTAATAAAAAAACGATTTTTGATTTGCTTTTGATTTATATTAATTACAACCAATTAAATAAATAAACAATTAAATCAATTGCTTTCCTTGCAAAAATGGGTGCTAAACTTTGTTGATCTGCTCGCAAGAGCGTTATCTCCTCCCTCATAAGTTCAATCTAAGAAATATAAAATTTATTTAAACAATTAATTAATTGCTTATAGGCCAAGAGATCCTTGGCCAAGGCCTTAAATAAGCGCGTTGTTTGGGCTGCTTTCATTGGTTGAGTTCGAAAGAAGAAGGTTGCTGGTGAGGAGAGATTGGTCCCCTGCCGGGGTTATATGAAGGAAGCAATCCAAAACAAAAGCATAGGCTTTTGTTATGATGTTATGGGTGGCTTGCGCTATTTTAATTGCGTTAGCAATAATCATGCTTGCTGCCCCCTTTTTCCTGGTGTTTTGGTTGCGTTTTTGAAGTATCGGGATGCTTTTAGCAATGAGAGCTTCTTTTTTGAAGTAAGTTTATTTAATTTAAGATAATTGAATATATTAACTTATATAAAAGTTGACCGAGCTTAGAAGCGCTTATTTGGCAATGAAGAAGATGGGTGGTGTTATCCCTGCTGTTTCCGCAGCTTGCGCTGCTTGGGTTGCTTTTGGTGTTGGTATTGGTAGCCCCTCTCGCTACCATAGCCTTGGCCAGGTTATTGATGGTAAATTGCTTTTTTTATTAAAATATTTTAAATTTATTTTTTGAAACGCAATTAATCAGTTGCTCTCATATATAAATAAAAAGACTCAAGATGAAGAGGAGCATGACGAGGGTATGGAGGAGGAGGAGGAGGAGAAGCAATCCGATTTGCTTGCTGGCCTTCGGGCTAAGATGGGAGAGGTTGTTGTTGGCTTGTTTGTCCCTGAGCGTAGCTTGGGAGCAACTGGTGGCCTTGCTGGTCTTTTTGGTGCCTTTTTGGGTGGTGGAATCCGGGTGCGCTTTCTTTCAGAAGAGGAAGTTGCTGTTGCAGAGCAATAGATTATTAAGATTATTAAGGTGATTGCCAATTTTTTTGGTGATTTTGTTTGGGTTATTCTAGGCCTTTTAGTTAATTGAGTTGCTTTTTTTAAGGCTTGGGAACTTCTTTTGTTATTTTAAAGTGTTTCCCTATTATTATAGCTTGTGTTGCGTTTGTTTTTTTGAAATGAAATGATCTTGAGAGCAATTGTGAAAATTGCAGTGATATAAATAATTTAAAATTAGAAGCTTTTTAAAAGAAATAATAAAGAACATAAGAAATATTATAAATGAGAGAATAAAGAGTGTAAAAAGAAAGCTGTTTAAAAACGAGCTTTTTTAGAGAGTTGCTTCAGTTGAGCTCGTATATTCATTAAGTTAATGAGAGCAATAAAATTTTTGAATTTTTGTTGGCTTAGGTTCTTAATAAATCCATTCGCAGGCATAAAGCCTGTGGGTAAATATTTTACTAAAAAATTACTTTTTTGATATTCTTGATATAATCACATATTTTGAATATTAATGTGGTAAAGCTTGGTTAAAATGCGCTTGTTTTCTTCAATAATTAGTTGAATTGTTTGAATATTATTGCAGAAGATTGTTTAAGCTGCTTCCATGTTTAGGCGTAATTTTAAAAAGAATTATTGAAGTGCTATAACCTTTTTTGCTGTACGTTTAATCTCAAGAAGCTTTGCTTAAGTAGTTAAAATAGTGATTGTATTTTGATGAGCTGCTTTTCATAAAATCAAATCATTAAAGAGCATAATGATATATTCTTAAGAGGAGCGTTTAGTTTTGAGATTATTGCTAAAGGAAGTATTTAAGGCTATAATTAAGTGGGAAGCGTGCATTTGGCAAATGTAAACTATCGCCAAAAATTGGGTTCCAAAAAAATATCAAATTATTCAATTAATAGCAATGAGATGCTTTTTTAAGGGATTAGTTAAAAAGTGAGAGAGTTTTGAAGCTGCAAAAGCAATGTTCGCGTGTAACATAATTGCAATATAAAGCATTAAATTAATTTTCTTTTGATATTTTTTGATTTTTTTAGGGGTTGCTTTCTTAGGATTTTTGATAAATTTTGTATGAGGTAATGGGGTGCTTGGGCAGCTTCCATTAATGAATCTAAAACGCAAAGCAACCTTCTGAATATAATTGTTGTGTATTAGGGAGATTGTTTTAGCCTATCAATCCCTAATAATTCAAATCCCTAGAAACTATGCCGTTTTTTGTTTTTCAGTGAGCTTATATGCCGAGTTTAATTCATTTATTATTAGTTGCGCTTTTGGAATTGCTAAAGCGTAATATAGCATTTGGATATTGTTGATATAAAATACCATAAACATTGTACGTTGCTTATTCATAAATATATAAGGCTTCTTTTTATAAGGAAGCAATTTGAGAGTTTGAAGAGTTGTTGTAAAGTTGCCGTACCATAGTGCTGGGGAGTTTTTGAGTTTATAGAGAGCGTGGTCGATTTTTATTAATATTTTGTTTTGTTTAAAGCTATTGGGAAGATAATAGCGTATGCAAGCAGCTGAATTATTTTTCTTTGCATTAATGAATACATTAATAATGTTGAACTGCTTCATTTCCAAATCAAATTAAGCTACCATAGCCATAGCGGTTCTAAATGAGCAAGCAGCTAAAGTTGTGGCGTATGTTGACAAAATAGAGGTTTTAGATTGTAAGTCCCCTTTAATCATTATTTGAGAGCGATATTTGGTTAAATAATCGTTGGAATCTATTTTATAAGTAAAAACCCATTTTAAAGGAATTGGTTGCTTAGAGGCGTAGCTATGCTTTATTATCCTTCAGCAGTTGCGCGATTTTAGATTAGTGATTTCCATAATGGCTCCGGCTTTGAAGTGCTCCCTAAGAGGGTGGTGTTAAAGGTCTTTCCAATTTAATGATGCTTTTGAAAATTGCGATTAATGAATTTTGGGAAGAGCAATTGGTTGTCGAATTTCGACATTATTAAGAATAGACGCTGCAATTATAGCGTGGACTGCTCTTAAATTTTTTTCGTTATTGCGCATCTTTTTTTGATTAAGCCAAAAGGTAGCTAAAAAGTTATTAAGGTGCTTGCGGTTGTTTGTTGGGTTTAATGCGCTTTTTAATAATTTTTTTGTTGTGATAAAGTATATATTATGATTGGGTTGCGTTGATTGTTTTGTAATTTTAGTTTTTTGACCTTTATTATTTGATTTTAGAGGCACTCTTTTTCTTTTTAGGGGTTTGGGTAGCTTTTGATTTTAATCTTCCGCCGGGAGTAACAGGAGCTGTTTTGTTCGCGGCTTAGCATTATAGAGATCATTGTATTCAAAAGGCTTCTCAGCCTTAGTTGCTTGAGGTGGAGCTTTTATAAGCTTAGATTTAACATTTTTAAGTGTTTCCTATTGCTTTTTAAGACCTTGCTCTAGGTCGTATGGCTCCCAAGCTTGTAAAATAACTTATGAAATCAATTTGCGTTTTGCATTCATATCAAGTTTTTTGGGATTTGTTATACCATATAAGATACTTCTCTCAATTGCGCTTGGTGCTGCTAACTGTCTTAATATGTCAACACTCTATAAAACCTAATCAAGGTGCTCGTAAATTAAAAGTTTAGTGCTCCTTCATATTTTTACTCCCGAGTTCTTATTAATGGGCATTAAGTCAGTTGAGGGCTTAATTGAAGGTTTAATATTTAAGTCCATTAATTTAGGGGGAGATTGCTTTACCCCTAAGATTATAAACTTAGATTCAACTGAAAGCGTTGTTGCCACCCCCAAGTTAATAGGCTCCTCGACTTCCATAACTTCCAAAGCTTCATTTAATTGCTTTTGTTTAGAAGAAACATTAGCGTTTAATTGCAGCGTATCGTTAGCATTCAAGCGATTTATTAACATATACTTAGCATTCTAAGCCCCCATCTTGTCTTTTTAAAGCAATTTGGCTATTTCTTAAAGTCTTGCGCGCGGCTGGCCAGCCGCTTTCTTAACATTAAAAAAAGTAAAGAATAAGGTTTCGTTAAAAATAATGTTCCTTGTGACTATTATATGCTATAATTGAGGCACCTAGATTTTGTATATATTAAATAAGATGTAATTAATTAAGTATTTGATGTGCGCTTTTGGGTTGATTTTAAAAGCTCTCCTTTTGCGAAGCGCTTCTCGATCTTTTGACAATGGGTATGCGTGCGACTTGTATGCATAAATCCCGCTTTAGTTAGGCCGTAAATCAGTGGTAAGTCTAATGAATAATTTTGGGTTGTATTATTTAAAGTATTGTCTGAACCAGAGGTGGAGCATCTCGTTTGGACTTTTAAATGCTTTTTGTGCTAAAGGATTTATATTATAAAGGTATATTGTTGTGAGAATGATTTTAGGCTATAATGCTTTAGGGAAGTTGGTGGTAAGGCGCATTTTAATTGCTTTTTTAATAATTTCCTTGCCTGCTTGCTTTGCTTCTTCATTTGGCTTATGGGTATATGATGGCGTGAGTTTTAGGTTGATATCGCTTTTATGGGTCCATTTTTTGAATTGAGTTGCTTTATTTAATTTAATAACTAAGGTTTCATTATCTTAGCAAATTTTATAAATAAAGAAGCCAAATTGCCGTCTTATTCATTATTTAAAAGGTTGGAGAGCAGCTAATACTGCGTTTAATCTTTTGCTTTTGAGTATAAAGCCATAAAAAACTCTTGTGAATTTGTTTTTGATTAAGAGGAGCCAATTGCTTCCGTTAAACCTGGGAGGATAATTGAATAAATCCTAGGTAATTCGATAGAAAGGTTGGGTAGCTTTTCTCTCAAATGATTGCCGATTAATATTTTGATGTGCTATTAACAAAGCACATTGCTTGCATTCTACCCTTATAAGGCCTAGAATTTCAATATTACAAGCATTCTTTACTAATGCTTATAGTGCTTTTTTCCTTAGGTGCCTTACGCAAAAGTGCCATAAGTGCGCTATATCTTGTCGAGGTTTTAGGTAGCGCTTGCTTGATTGAAAATCTTGTTGAATGCTTCTTGTTATTGTTGGAAACATTAAAAGTCCGAAATCAAGGCATTTTAATGCATTGAGAGCAGTTGATGGGGCAAGAGAATAATTGTTAAGCTTATATTTAAAGAAGGCTAAGTTTGCATGGCATTTTAAGTTTTTGATAACCACATTGCTCTTTACCAATCCATAACGCAAAATACAATTTAAACCATTGTACCAAATTCCTTCCTTTAGTAAATGAGCCTTTGAGATGATATTGATATTAAAATTCTCAACAATAGTAATGTTAGTGAGCTTTAAGTTTATTGTATTTGGCCCATTCTCTCCATTAAAAGCATTTGACATTAGGCGAGTACCCCATCCCTTCACTAGCAGGCTTGAAGTATCAGCTTCAACAGCGTCATCAACAATTGCTTTTATAAAGGAGCTAGGGATTAAGAGATTAATTGAGTTCATTAAATGAATTGCGGCTTTGTTATCAACCAAAATGCTCCCGAAGAATAGGTAACAATCAAAGTCCCATATAACATACATTCCAATTGCTTCCATTGCAGAGTCAAGCAGTTAAAGGCTGATTATTGCAGAGACTATCTTTTTAAAATATGCTGGCGCTAAAGGTTTTGACGATTAGGTTGCTCCAATATTATTAATTAAAGGGGAGCGATTGGAAAGGCGGTTATTAGAAGAGCCTGTGATTTGTTGAATAGGGAGCATTTTTCAGTTATGTTTATTTGTTTTGCTTTGAAGTTTAGTGAAAGTAGTGGCTAGCTTTGAGCATGTTTTCTTAATCTTTTTGGTTGAAGGTAGGTTGCGCAATTTGTTTTTAATGAAATTATCGAAGGAATAGCGTAGTTGGAAGCATTTTAGTGGCTTATGTTGATGAGAACTTATTGCGCAGGCGCAGTCTTTGAAAGAGCTATCTGATTTGGAGGGGCGAGAGCAAGAGAAAGAGGAGGACCTATTATTATTATTAAAAGCATCTGGTTTGCTATTGAGAATAGCAACTGAATATAATCTAATAGGCTTTTTAAAGGATGATTTGAGTTGCGATTGTTCAGCCAGAGCTGCAAACACTGTATTGTATTGAACCAAAGTGATTAGGTGAGGTCTCCCTAAGGTAATGTTCTTCCAAAGCTTGGCGGATTTGTATTGCGCTTATTGGGGAGCTAATTGAACTTTTATTATTTTTAAGAAGGTGTGAGTTGCTAAATCCCCTATCACAAAATCCAGATTATAAAGAAGCGCTTTTTGATAAGCACGTTTTCATTTCTGAATTTAAATGGTAGGCTTGAGTTGTTAATAGGTTGCTTTATGAAGCATTGCAATGTAGTTCTTTTTGATTTGAGTTAAAACATTTAATGCTGAAGGAGCGTAGTCTTGTTGAAGGGTTTGCATTAGTTGTTGAATAGTTCAGTTGCGCTCGTAGGTGTTTTTGCTTTTTAGGGAGATAGCGCTGTAAACATCACTATTAACATGCTCTTAAACCTATTTTATAGCGGCTTTATAGCTTTTCGCTTTTTTGTTTCAAGAGGGCATAAGCATTGAGTACTTTATTAAGAGCAGCTTGAACTTAGCCGCGACCTTTTTTAGGGTTGCTACCTTATAATTCGCCTTATCAGATTTTGCTCCCTTAGCCTTAGGGTTTCTAATATCTCTTTCCCAAGCAACCTAAGCCTTAATTATTGCTTCGGCCTTTTGTGTGTTGTTAATTTTATATTTGATAGTGAGGAGTGTTGGAGCAGTTGGTTTTGTGTTCAATGGGCTCACTAAGTCGAGAGCATCTAGATTAAGCTTTGTTCAGATCTTATTTAAACGACAAAAATCCTCATAAGCTTAAAATCATATAAGCTAGGTGTGCTTGTTGTAAGTAAGCAATAGCTCTTTAGCTGTGGATTTGTTGTTTATTGTGGAGAGGTTGCTTTTGAGAGCTTGAAGCGTGAGGGAAAATTCGAGGAATTTGAGGAATTGAGGGAAGAAGGAAGAGTTAGAAGCAATTGAAGGATTTAAATTCATAGCTTTTTTAGATTTTTATGCAGGTTGTTGGGGTTGAAGAAGCGGTGTATTGAAATAGCGGTCAAAACTCTGCAATAGGTAGCTTGCAGAATCTTAAGAACTTCAAGAAACTTAGGAAGCTTTAATTTAATTGGCTGCGCGTAGTATAGAAGAATATTAATTTAATAGCTTTGTTATGGGGCTTATAATTGATGTGCGCGATAAGACTTAGGCTTTGCGAGCATTTGAATTGATAAAATGTGTTGATTAATTAAGTAAAATCTAAGTAATGAGTGTGAAAGGGGGAAGTGCTTTCTTAAGGCGGTATATAGCGGCAGAAACCTATTTAAATAGTGTGCAATGCCAAGAGAGCAGTTTAGGCGAGCTGCAGCCGTGCCTGTACGACAAATGCTTAAAGCTAAAATTAATAAAGCCTATTCTAAACTCAAAAATATAAAAAATAATAACGCCATAATAAACTTCTTAATTAAATATGCACAAAAAGCATAAAAGGCTTTAAAAAGGAAACTTTTAAATAAGCTAGCAAAAGGAATGCAAAAAAAAGTAAACGCTATAAAAGCCTTAAATAGCTAATATACAAAATATTAAATAAACAAAAAATTGCGCTATCTTCTAATAAATCATTTGCCCCTATTTGCATTTAATTACAACTTAATTAGATGGAATTTTATATTATAGCATAAAATAAATTTTAATAAAGGAAATGCTTAATAATCTGAGCATTTAAACTTATGGCCACGCATTGTACGAAGTAATTTAAGAAGTCGCCAATTCTGCGTTAGCAGAAGTACTTCCGGGTACAGCCGGGCAGGGGTGCACAGCCACAAGTGTCCAGAAGTGGACCTCGCTAAAAATAATTAACAAATTGGCGACACCAATTTCGCCTACTGTATGCCTAATTTCTAGTATACTGACATTACCTCGGCGCCCCCTATATAACTCTAGCTTCTTCTAGACCTTCTTTCTTTTATAACTTTAGATTTTCAAAAACTCCCTTCGACTACACTATATCTTCTAAATATGTGAGAGCTTGCTCTGTACATATTCCACAAGTATTCCTGACTTACTTTTTCTAATTTTAGCCGGCGGCAATCGTAGCCGAGGAGACTAAATAGGCGCCTGTCCACTTACCATGGCTCACCTCCTTGGACTCACTGCTCAGCCTGGCTTATCTCAGGCTATAACAGTAACGGCTCAGGTCCAAAGACGGAAATAGAAATTACTCCTGTCGAGATTCTGATATCAAACTACTTGTTTCTTGATCTAAGAGAAACTTGCGACCCAAAATATTCCCCTAACAAACTTCGACCTTCAGAAGATTGCAGCAGATTTCGAAAATTCCGACCACCAAAGAAGATGTCGGCGCGGCAGGTCACGTTTACATATCCAAGAGATAACCGTTGCACGGTAAATCTTGACTTCAATGGGAGCGAGTATCTTCTTCAATGGGATGGTGATTGGAAGCGGCTTCCGGACTTGACACAATTTCCATCCGTGCCAGATGGAACAGTGAATACAGTAGCGCATAGCCTTGAGGTCGATGAAATATGGAAGGCATCCAACGTGCTGGGTTTTGGAGCAGACGCTCATCTAAGAGAACTACGCAATAATAACGACGAGTTTCCTGTTTGTAAAGTTGCCATCAATGCCCACCAAAGACGCCTACTTCGCGATGAGTTCTTAATCCTTCGTGTCTTATCCGCGCATGATCTTCCTGTTGTTCGCACATACTCAGAGCCTCTTGTCGACAAGGAGGGTATCTTTGGTTACAGAATGGAGAAACTCATCGACATCAACATGAACAACGCGGCGGAGTACGTACCAGACATTGAACAAGCAGTTGCTGCCATTCACCTCTTGGGAATCGCTCTCTACGATATCACACCTTCTAATGTTATGTTGAATATGCAGGGGCGTATTACGATGATTGATTTTGGGCGGGCTGGATATATTGGCGAGGAAATTCCATCATGCAAAGTGATTGGGATGGATCCAACGGCGAAGATATATTCACCACATCTTGACCGTCTGGCATTGGATCGAACCATCAGTACGTTTACTCCTTCTGGCAATGATTCAAAAACAACTCACAATCAAGCAATAGAAAGATTCACTGGCAACGCTTGAGCGAGTGGATAACACGACGAAAGGACCCCGCTCGTGTATGTTGGCATTGGAGGTTTGATAGTTTGGGAGGATGATACTGAAGGCTTCGAAATGGCCAGTGGAGACAGGTGGTCACCTCTTTGCGCCAGCCTTCCTTTTCACATGCATGGAATCAATGGTATGCTCAAAAATATATTTCTTCAATGCAATTGTGACCAGTCCCGCTCCATCATGTGAATGGGAAACCCAGTACCCGAGACTGAAATCCTAGCTCCTCTCATTCTTCCATGCAGAGGTGTATTTCGCCTAGATTGCCTAAGAACAGAAAGCTCGTGCAATTGCGATCTTGGATCTGGTGGAAACCTACGTGTTGGGTGGCACATTCGTAGCAATTGCCAGTAGAATATGCTACCATATTTTCCACTGTTCCAGTACAGTCCTCCTTGTGACATTCTTTCTTCGGTCCCTAATTGACCGTATACCCGCATCTAAATTTCAGGACGTCTTGTGTACACATTGTGGGATGAGGTCTGTTATAAGAAAATTTCGGGTATTGTTTATGTTACTTCTTCAACATATGTTAACAATATGTCGAGGAGGAGTGAGGAAATACATACCGCTGCTTAAATCTAATGCAAAAGTTTATAGAGCAGACTTAAGTCCTTCTTCGTGGTACGAGCGGTCATCTTATAGTTAAGAGAAATCTACATCGCTTTGCCACGGCACGACCCAGCTCTACCTGAGGTGTGGACAAAGATAAAAAGAGCATACTGTCACCCCGCGATGCATAAGTTAATCGTAAACGCAAAAAAATAATCCCCTGTGATCCCTTAGCGAGGACAGTGAAGGGCACGACAGCGAGTGAAGATATCAATCCACTATATAGATTACTTGTTCCTATCAGAGCGTCCTAGCTAGCTTGGGTTTCTTTTGGGGCCAAGTTAGATCAATCTTTTTGTTAGAACGGCTACCTCCAAAGCTAGCTGCACTCCATTGATATCCACTTGAGTCAACAGGCTATAATTGGTAAAGCGGAAATTAGATCACCAGGTTTTCGCAGAAGAATTTGTCTAGGTGCAAGTCTATGTCAAAATTTAGGGTCACCTTGGACTTCGATGCCTTTCGTGTCCAAGTTTGTGATTCGAAATGGTCTAGCGGCATCTGCAACTGAGAGGCAACATGATGAAGTCCAGATAGGGGTCGTCAAGAGCATTCAATTCAATAGGTATAAGAAGAACCTTCAGAACGAGGCACACTGCATGCGCCCTTCTAATATCTCGTTGCTCGCCACCCAGCATAATGCAAACAGCGTCACTCCTGCTTCCTCGCCCGACCACCTTCTTGCCGACACATTTCACGTTCGAGAGTTAATTGCTGCAAGAAAGATTATTTGTTGATTTAACAACACCATTTTTTGTATGTTCAGTGCCCTAATTGACTCTCTCTTTTCAAGTCAATACTCTTGGACTCCAAGCTAATTTGGGTCCCTCCAGAAATAACTACGTGGTTCCAAAAAACGCCTCCGACATCCCCAAATGCCCTGTGAATGAAACGGCTCAAGAAATGCCCATCCATCCTCCCAATTCCATCACTACTCACTGTGAGGACAGGTCTTAGCAAAGTGCCCGAACTCCCCACAGAATTTACAGAGGTTATAGCACTCGGACCAGACGTGACCCTCTCCGCAGAAGCCGCAGTGAACGTTGTCCTCTTTGACTTGGGCCTCCAAGATCTGCATTCTGATATTACCCTCCCGATCATCTCTTGCCTTTTTATCTGCTCTATCCTTGAACCAATCAATGGTCGGCTGGGCAAAGTTGAGGTTGCAATCGGCAAAGCCATCGCGAACTTCCAACTCCTTCAGGTTCGAGAGCTGCCGAAGTTGGTTGTTCAAGAAATGAAGCAGAGATTCTTCGCGGGTTGCTGGTCGTCCTGGAGGCTGTGGATATGGCTTCCGAGCGTAATAATCGTCCTCGCCGATATGGATGACCAACTTCTGAAGCCCAGAGCAGAACTTCTTGATGAATGGGATGTAGCATCGAAGCGCCGTTACCAAATCCTCATCACAGGGGCGATTGCCACAATAATCGCAGTTGCATCGATGGATCTTGCAAGTACCGCCGATTCTTATAGTCTTGAGACCAGCAGCGTTTGTCAATCCAATTGTGTGGATGAATCGCAGGAAATGGTCATAGAAAACCCATCCTACCAAGCCTTTGAATGGAACCTGGTCTCTAATTTGGTTCACTCCGGCGCTTATATCAGTCAAGAAGTTGGGCTTTTGGTGTCTTGGGTAGTCTGGGTCTGGTCGGATGACCTCCCAGCCCTTACCTTTGCGGACCATGGTAGGTGGCGACTCGCGGCCCCAAGTGTTCATCATGCCAAAGAAGGGCTCGTTGAGGCCGTACAGGGCGTTTAGTCCTATGTCGCAAATCAACTTACAAGACCGTAGGAAGGAAGCGTCGATAGCGGCCTGATACACCTTCCGAATAACCATATAGGGTCCCCATCGATCTCTAGCAGGTGCCCATGTGAAGCTAGCGTCGCTAACGTTGCTGCGTTCGGTGTATCCATATGTCTTGCGATACCAGTTGGTGCTCATCCTATATTCGGTTTTCCAGTTGCTTGTAACTGTTCGAGGTTCAGTGTAGGAGCCATTCTGGGGAGTCAATGCATGCTTGAAAATGAGCTCTAGAATTTCTATTACGTATTATTGAGAAAGTGCAGCGGAACGCGAGAATAGATAAGAAAGGGGACTGTACCAGCCAACGATGCAGCAAAACATGGATCCAAATGACCCTACCACGACGGAAGAAGCACTTCGACCTCTTCTAGAAGGCACTCTTCGCAATATCACCACTTTGAAGAGACTGGAAGTCAAGGACGGCAGAGGAGAGACCTTCGATTTTGCAGCACCTATGATAGCGTGGTTCGATAATCGGGCGCGAGAGAGAAGGCTTTCGCAGATTCGATGGGACCAACATATGGCTAATTTAAAGGCTGCTCGGCTTGCAAAAGATGCACCCCTAAGCTGTAGCTTTTGTGGAGAGGATCATGTTTCAGCAGAATGTTGGAATCTCTGCAGCTTCTGTGGTGACTTCGGCCACTTCAGAAAAGATTGCTTGGAAGTCCCTATCTGAATCTTCAGAACTTTTACTGCTCGGTCTCCCCAGCTCATAAGCAAGACAATACTTTGGGTGGAGATCTAATCAGGCACACGATAGATTCGGGTACCCGACATCAAGGCCCAAATCAATCATGTGCCCACCAACTTACTCATTCAACACTGCTTCTCCCCTAAGAACAAAAGAAAACATCACCTGGCTAATACTTTCTCTTTCCACTTACACACAAACCACCTAGTTCCCACACAGCACCTTGCCTCTAGCCCCAAAACATAGCACAGATATCTGGGGACTAAGGAACACAGCTTTTGTGGTTCTCTTCTAGAAGTGAAGACGGTGGGGCATGGATATCTTTGGATTCGTTGTCATTTTCACACTTTTGGAGGACTAGAGACATCGAAGCGATGCCTGCCTTCTTGGTGCCCCGAGGGACGAAGAAGACAAGATTCTTCTACAGGACATTTCATTAAATCCTCAAAGAGTAAATGAATACAAAATTCCCCCCATCTCTTGTGAGTAAACCTTTTTTAAGACATAATTATGACCTCTATATACTTCAATTGACTATGGACTGAACCCTCGCCAGCATAGACAGACCGAAGAATCCGAAGCTCTTGGAGATTATTACTCACCCGAGCGAGTTAGGATTAGGCATCAACAGAACTAGAAGGTTTTTCGTGGGCGAAAAATTACCAATTTCTAAATCTAGCTACTGCGAATCGCAGGTTATGACAACAAGTCACGCCTTCTTCGCCCTTTCTGTCCTTGCTCAGGTAAACGATGAGCCTCATAACGATACCCATAGATTTCCCAGAAATACAATAAGACCGCGATTTCCAAGTCCAAGCAAATTCTGATCTATGTGATCTTAACACTTGAGACCTACCTTGTAAGCTAAATCCACCTCCTGTGACATTCACCGACGATTTGGCTCGCCTAACAACTGCTAAGCGAGCTCTTGAAAGTAGTTTAATAATGCCAAGTCTGTTAGACGACATTTCGTCTCCGTTGTAATCCAAATTTGATACACGCATTTCTCTTGTTACATAGGCTGTGCTGGCATGATATGAACTAGCTGACTGCTTACTTGGCATAGGGCAGAGTCATGGAGAGGCTCCAATGTCTTCTTGCAAGCAATTATGTTTACGCTAAAAGCAAAATATGAAGGGGCAGCATAGTTGGAGACAGATCATGTCAAGTCAAGCCGCTTTTACGAAAGTTTCATGTCATTTTCCATGCCACTTCATATCATTCTCCCTTTCATTGCTAAACCTAGAATCAGAACTGCGTACTGTACGTACAAGAAGCGAGAGTTATCTGTCTACCTCAATCTACCTCGGGCTGTTAGATCTTCTCTCATCTTATCTCTCTCTCGGTTCACCTCAACCCTCAAGCCAGAATGATCCCATTCCTATCGTCCGCCTCGTCCTCGAGTATCCCAAAGGAAGGTAATATCGCAAATCTTACAATCCCAAAACCAAAAGCCAAAATCCAAAGCCAGAACCAAATACGCCAGCCGGCCATCCAATCCTCTCCTGACCCGATGTGCAACCTCCAATCTCCAATATCCGAAACCTGTCCATTTCAGCCAAATCTCTTCCCCTACCCAAACTGATAAGATAAACACAGAAACGAACACCTCAGACATCAGTGTTCCGGACTCCCCCTCCTCTCAATACTCTCCACCAGCCCTAGCACCTTACTCTTCGCCTTCCTATTCGGACTTTCCTCCCTCGCCATCTCTGCCTTCAACTCACGATCCATTTCCTTCTCCATCTCCCTCACTCTCTCCCTCTCTGTCATTTTCTCTCTCTTAACTTCAACGTCGTGATCAAAGACGATTTCTGGCGCTTTTCCTTTGCCTTTATCGTGAGCTGCCGTCATCTCAGGATGTTGATGTTCGGGTTCATCGACTTCGCTGTCGTGATCGAGATCTAGATCCACGAGGAGTGGTTTCCCTTGATTCTCAATTTGGCCCTCTTCGCCAACAGGCATGGGCATCGGTCCAGGCATGACCAGGCCCCTCAAACTCCTCCTCCCACTCCCCTTCCTACTCCTCAAACTTCCTCCCGCAACACTACTCGCAGCTTCACTCCTCATCTCATCTTCATCGACATTAACGACTCTAAGTTTCTCCTTCGGTACCGTGAACATAACCTGCACGACCCGATTCTGCACCGCTTGTTCGATATCCCAGTCGTCGTCGTCGTCTCCGATACTTGGGCCAGCATGTGGAGTGTCAGTGTAATGGCGCTGGAATTGGGGCGTTTTGTCGTTGGTGAAGGTGTTGGAGCGTGGATTGGCAGTGAGGTCAGCGCTGTCTTCCCAGTCGCTTTTGCCTTGTTTGCGTCGCCAGAGTGTAGCGCCTGCGCTGACTGTACGGCGGGGTTGGGCACCTCCTGCGCCGAAACCTTGGTCTCTAGTTGGACTGACGTCTCTGTAGATTGGGGCGTGTGGGTTGAAAGATTCGTTACCTTCTCCTTCAGTGTTGCTGACGAAGACTCTGCGTAGGCTTCCTAGCCAGCCTGCTCGGCCTTTCCCGAGAGCGAAGGGTTTGCTCTTTGAAGGACTGCCTTGGATGAACTCTGGTTGGGAGCGAGTGGGCGAGTATTCGCCCGTGGACATCTCGTCGGTTGGTCGAGGGAGAAGCGTTTCGCCCTCTGCTTGTAGGGCGGGGAAACTGGTGCGTGCGGTGTTGAAGGAATTGGATGAGCCGCTGCCTGCGCTTCTCGGTAGTGGGAGACCGGTTTGGGTGTCGAAGATGGGGGAGAGGTTTGAGCTTCCTGTGACCGTGGATGCGAATGGATTTATGCCTGTGATAAAACCTCGGAGAGAGTTGGATCTTGAACGGCCCTGGGAACTAGATCCCGATCGTGATACACTGACAGTGGAGATGTTGATACTTCTGTCGGTACGCTCACTGAGGTTGCTAGCTGTTCGACCACTGTCTTCTTCGCCAGATACAGAGCTGACGGTAGTAGCAGAAATCAACTGCGCTCGTCTCGTAGGCGAGATCCTCCCAATATTCGAATGTGACCTGGCTTGAGAATTAAGAAGTGCATCCGCAGCCGCCCAGTCAGACACCCATTCTTGAATCTCCCGTTCGCGAGACTGTGCTGGACTTTCCGCTTCTGAGCTACTGACGCTACGATTGCGGCGTATAGGTGCAGAGAAGTTGGCAGGAGGAGGATCCTTGAAAGGATCAGAATACCGGTTGAATTCAGAGGGACCAGGAACGAAAGCTGGATCACCAATCGCAATGCCAACACCTTCGACGGTTTGATGGTTCTGGTCGTCTTCGTCTGCTTCATAGATAGGATGAATAGGTCCAGCAGTCCCAAGACTATTTGCTCGACCATTACCGTTACTGAAGTCGAAAGTAGGCGTGGGTTGATAGGCACCGCGAGCGTTTCGAGAATGCAATGGCTTTCGTGGTATTTGCTTTGGAGCCGGTGGAATCTGTCCCCTATCTCCAAGTCCGTGGATACCAGAGTTCAGATTTTCGTATCCAGCCACGGCACTATTGGAGTCGTAGATAGGATCGCCACCCTCACCATTCTCATTGCGTCCATTCCATCGACCTTTAGACCACGGGAAGCTACCACTCTGGCTCATCTCCCTGCTAGGCGATTCATAGACATTTGTCGCTCCAAGGCTCAGGTTTCGCAAATCCTTCTCTCTTGATTCCTTCCTTCTGCGATTCAGTCGTCGATTGTAGCAGAAGTACACCAAAATTGCACCGAATACAGCGGCTAGTCCCAGACCAAGACCTGCACCCAGTCCGACTTTCGTTGAAGTGGATTTGGACTTGGAAGCTGATGAGGCGCTGGCTGAGTTACTTGCAATGGCAGCGACATATGCCGGGTTGGTGTAGTCCGTTGTCCATGTCATGCTGGTGGCATTGAAGAACTGTGCCTGGACACCTGTAGCTGTATCTCGCTTCGAATTTCCGGACGAAGAGATATTGTATCCACCAAGCACCATCATGACATTTCCCGGTAACATGACAGCACCATGTCCATACATGCCATTTCCAGACGGCTGTTGATCCGGGACAATCCACTGCCAATCCCCCGACCCACCAAATCCCTGCCCCAGATTCAAGACAGCAAGTTGTGGATCCGCAGCCTGTGAGACATCGCCCACCCACCCCCCAAGGATAATGATACTCGCCCCATCTTCAGTCAAAACAGCAGTATGTCCAGACCTACTATCAACCTGCGCGACCGCGCTCTTGACAGCCAGCTCCGTGTTCCCATTCGAAGTCCCCGGGGAATCAACAGTGACAAAACTCCAGCTCTCTTCAGGAAGACTCCAGATTGCGACTTGGCTCATGTTTATGAACGCAGTCTGTGTATGTCCTCCGACAAGCACGAAGCTCTGCTGCTGTGTCTCGATGCCTGATCCATTCGAATATGTTGGCGTCAACCCTGTAATTGAAAAGCCAGCTTCGGCAACAGGTGGTCCTCTGCTGGTGGGGACTTCGAGTGTGTAGGTTGTCTGCGAGGAGGCTTTTGAGGGTGTGAGTCGTAGCATATGGTTCGAGTATGAAGCTGCGGATTGCCATGTTGAAGCTGTCGCAAATTCAGTCGGGCACATGCCACCAAAGACGTACAGCTTCGTTTGCAACGCATTGGCGTTGACAAGTGTCGAGAAGCTGAATGCTGTAGAGAGAAAATCTACGCCAGGGAGAGACGCAGCTGTCACCCCGCTACCTGTGGTAGTTATCTCCTCCGCCCATGTTCCGTCGCCAATTGTGCTTGTATTTGAGGGAGTGAAGCGCCATATTGCTGCGCTAGTTGATGTCGCGCAAGAGCCCGTATAGATTGAAATCTCTCCTAGAGAGGATATGGAAGGAACGAATGCATTGCTTTTGTTGCCCCGGAATGGCAGATCGGAGGAGATGATATCGAGAGTTAGATTCGAGGTTAAGATGACCGAGGATATATTGAGTGACACAAACTGCGTGGTCCCTTCATCGGCTGACAAGAACGCATATGCAAGATCCCTATCCTTCGAAGTCTTTGGCGGGAGAAGGATAGTCGTCGGGTTATAAGGAAGGGATTGCGAAATGACGTGTTGAAGGAAGAGACTTGTCCAGAGGACAGTGACAAGGCTCTTCATGGTGCGATGCGCTATTCGGAAAGCAAGGGATACTTAAAATTGGGGATATAGGATATGTCGAATGGCTTCGTACTTCGATCACATTATCGGTATCTCGTTCGTTTTTGTCTCCCGTGTTGATGGTGAGTTGATCGGTAGGTGTTCCTCTGTCATGCGCAGTCCCGTTTGTGTACTGTTGCTGTCCGTCGGTCCAGGCTGATCCAACCGAAATCAACAAACAAGAAAGACAACCTCTTCTTCCTCCAATCCTTAACAGACGACTAACTCAATAGTCACGAGGAATCCGTATCGTCGTCTCTTTCTCTCTCTCTCTCTTCAACCATCAAAAGATCATCACAAAGAACGTGGAGTAAGTAAGTAAGCAGAACGAACATCGATCACAGATCTCAGAAATCGAAACTCAGACCTCAAAAGCGACCCATCATCAAGGGCCCATGTAAACACACGCCACTTTGCCCCACCGTGCACTGTATTCCAGCTCCCCCGACCAATCAAGCAGATAGGTTCCCCTCCAGCTCGAGGGTCCAGGCTTGCGCCATTGCTGGTTGCAGGGGCGCGCGTTGCTGTGGTGATGAGTGGATTGAAGCATGTGAAATTTGATGTGACCTTTTTTCGTTATGACCAAGACCCAAAAGGACTTCGTAGAGATCCCTTCTTTTGGTGGGATGTGGTGCCGAGATCCGTTGATTGTTTGGTTGTGTGATTTATCGTGTGGAGGTGTTGTTGTTGTTGTTGCTGTCGCATCGAGTGATGCTGTTTTTGCCCGCTGAAGAATCTGAGACCTCGGCCGTGCTCACGATTACGCATCAATGATCGATCTCAGTGGGTTCAGCGGGGTAGCTTGTAGCTTCCCCAGATTTTGCCCCTCCATATCAAACCCCCTCGACATCTCTCCTCCCCCTCATAACCTCTATTGTCCAAAACTCTGCTCTCCGGAAATATCACCCAACAACAAAATGCCAATCTGCACAATCTACATCCTCTCCCTCTCCACCTCCATCCCGCATTTTCTCCAAACCCTCTGCTCAACCCCCCTCCAACCCCTAACAATCTCCCACATCCTGCGCTGGATAATCCTCCCCACAACTCTCTCTACCACCCCTCTCCTCGCACAAAACATCCACTGGGATCTTCTCCTCATCTTCCCTTCACCAGCCAGCACACCCCTCCCCTCGTCCCTCCAAAAGCTGATTAAACATCAATGGAGTATTGAAGCTGGTGTACCAAGTCGGCTGTTGAAAGGGTACGAGGAGAAGAACAGGAGGTTGTTATACCCGAGAGAAGGCGATGTCCCGGCTTTGACGGGGACTTTGGATGATTTGAGAAATGGGAATGGAAATAGGAACAGTTTAGGATTAAAAGAAAGTTCTCAAGACCTCGAACTCAGTCCCTCGCTCCTCTCCTGGATTCAAACCTTCACATCCTCCCCATCTCCCTCCTCACGCGGCTCCGTCTCAATGCTGAACCTCCTATCCTTCCTACCAAACAAGAAGGATTCATACTTGAAGTACGGAAAGGCGTTTGCGGAATCAGCGGGGAGTAAGAGGGGTGGAGATGCCAAGATCGTGGGGAGTGTGATTAAAGATGCGGCGGATGAGGGCAAGGGAGAGGGCTGGGATGAGGTTGCGCTGGCGCATTATCCGAGCTTGTGGCATTTTGCGGATATGTTGGCGAGTAGGGAGTATCAGGATGTTAATCATAAGTGGAGGGTGGGGAGTTTGAGGGATACATGTATTCTTTGTACGAGTGAGGTTAGTATTGAGGAGATGAGAGCGGCTGGGGAGGAGGGGAGGGCGAAGTTGTAGGAAATGGTGATACTTTAAGTCAGAAGATGATGGGAAGTATGGAGTCTGAGGATTCGAATTTTTGTCTGTCAATCAGAACATGTCTGTCAATCAGAACAACTGTACTTGTATATGCAAGATTTTGTTTGTATTTGTGCGAGATCAAGAGGAAAGCCTGCAACTGCTCACAGGCGGCAGAGACGAGTCTGAATTTTGAGGATTGACTTGGAACAACATCCGTGGCTCCACTAATAGCAAACGAGTGTCAATGTGCCTTTCCATATAAACCACATAAAATGATAAATGTTCTCAAATCAGCTAGTCGACAGAGGAGAGGAGAACTCTACAGTAGGCCACAGGACTCCAGATCGAATTTGCAGCAGCAGCATGTCAACAACCAAGAATATAACCAACCTTCAAACACAATCCTTCCAAACACCAAGTACTCAACACAACAAAATTCTCGAGCCCGCAAAGTCAAGGACGTTCTATACGCTCGACTTGATCGCTAACAGATCTGCCGTGTCAAGCTAGTAGCACGCATAACTCGAGATGATGTTCTGCATATACATCTAAGTCCAGCTCAAAACCCTCACAACAGACAGACACGCAAACAAACCACGGACAGAACCCCAGATTCATCTATACATACACCGAAATACAACGAAATTATAATCCGCAAGCCGACCATTACTATCATCCCCATCAACTGTTAAGATCCCATTCAGGTAATGGAACATTTCAAGGACAGACGAATTGGTGATGCGTGAGTACGGTCAAGTACGTATCCATCCATATACACAAATAAGTTTATCTTCTTTCAAGTCTTTTAGTTAAGAGGGAAGAGTTCTGTTGTGGTGTATGCGTATATAGGACGTTGGACTAGGAGAGCAGAGGAGGGAGCATTGCACTTACTTGAAAAAGTCGCAGGTTAGTCCTGCGGGGGTCGTGGAGAGGGGGTATGGGGTCTGAAAGCCCGTTGGCTTTTAAGCCAGCGTGTGTTAGCGATAGACAGACAGCTCACACTTTCGATAGAGGAAGTTGGGGACTCACTGAGGAGATCTGGTAGGTAGGTAGCAAGTACACTTCTTACTCCAACCCTTTTCAAACTTCAGATTGTTTCCATGTCGAAATTGAATCTTATCTTTGATGAGATGAGATGAGAGAATGAGAAGGACGAGAATGAGTACTGGGAATGTAGATTTGATCTAATCTTAAAGCAGGTGAGCACTTAGTGCTTACAACAAGAATTACCTATACATGCATTGTCAGCACTTTCTGTGTGAACGGCACCCCGTCTCTCATGGGTTCAGGTTCAAAAAAAATCGGCAAGAGGGGGAGACTCATGGTTGCGCGGGAAACTCCCACACGGTCCACCGAAATCCGGGTCTTGACAGACGGTAATAGCGAGCTCGACGGGTTGGCTCTGAGGCAAGGTTGCAGAGTCCCAGATAGGAGCTGCAGTGGCTAGGCAGGTGAGCATGAGGAGGAGTCCGAGATAGGAAGACAGGGCGAAGACTTCCATGTTGGAGTTGGAGAAGGAGTTCAGTCTTCGATAGGGGTTGTAAAAGTTGGAAGTTCGACTGAAGAGGTTGTGGACTGTAAGGATCAAGAGAACCGCAGTTGTAGGATAAGACAAACACAGACTTGTATAGAGAGAAAGATTAGAGGGGTTCCCATTCTACACCGCCCGTTGACGTACGTCGTCCTCCAATCTCCTGAGTTACTCAACAGTACTTCCACAGCACACCAACTCAGGTGTCAAGTGCACGTGCTCGTATGACGCACCGCCAATCGTACTCCCCGAAGAGTCGTTCTGTACCACAGCTCATATCTGTCTTGGAAACTTAGGATTTTGTGTGATTCTGACATTTCAAGCGAATGAATGGGCTACTACCCTAGTTATGTTGTCCTCACTTGTAGGACAAGCAGGTTGTGTTGAATCTTGCTAGCATTCAAGCAAGAACTTTCAGGGGGAACCTGGTATTCTCCATGTTGGACAGAGCTATGTAGGTCAAATACTTCCGCTGCAATGACCTTTAGTAGTCTAACTATTTGACGAAGAGCTCAGAGGATTCTAGCGTGAAAGATTCGTGTTAGTGAGGGAATGATAGTGCACCCGATGTTTTTTTTTTGGGGGGGGGGGGGGGGGGCGAGGATGAGGCTCTGCGATCGAGAGCTTCTCGATCGTCAGAGCCTCATTGTCAATTTAGACCGTACAAGTGCATGGATATTCGTGAACACGAACCGTTCCCCGTACTTCTAAGCAGGAAGGGTAGCGGCAACGCGCAAGGAATTCCGAATTATGCCGGGCGATTTTTCGTTGTCGGACCTGCTATATTGTCGCACTGTTTTTAGCAACGGCGGTACTGGCGGATAGTCGCAGCAGGAGAAAGTAGAAATATTAGCGAAGAAGTACTTCACATGAGGTATGTAGATCCGGGCTTGCAGGGGAAGACAATACCTAGTGGGATATCTCTACAGGGTCCAGAGGGTGAGTGTCAATGGAATGACAAGGCTTTTCCAGATCATGTATATTGGGAGGATATGTATCCATGTTCCATGGATTTCATGGTACTGCGATAAGCTGACTGAGCCGCAGAATATGACAAATGTCCTCGTATGCATGTATGTCCCTCCATATCAGAACACTGCAGCGCTGGTGACAGGCATGTGTTCTTCTCTGCACTGGGATCGCTCCTACCCAATCAGATATTCGAAGCGTATGGTAGAGATTGACAAGGAGAGCTCGAGGTATGACAGGGTGAGGTTCAAACAATTCCCAACCTGAGAGAGGATTGCGAGCGCTACTTGACAATCTCGGATGAAGTGAAGCGGAGGTGGAGATGGATTAAACTATGAGGCTGTGAAGTACATACGGGAAGAGAAAATATTTTGTAGTGAGATGAGATCGGGAAGCTGGACCTAGAGTAAATAAGGCGAAATATTGCAGTAATGAAGAGTAAATGAAAACTCACCGTACTCACAACCATCCTCGCATCACAACTTGACTTCCGTCATTCATGTAAGAAATCTTCATCATCAACCCTTCCACTTCAAAAACCCCACGTTGCCACCTGCCCACCCATTGGCCAAGCCGTAAATAGCATCACCAGCCGTATTGGACTGTCAAATTCTCACGTGAGAGAACTACTGCAGGTACAGTACAATATTGAAAAGGGGTCGTGTCGTATCGTTCGTTTTCTCGCGTAAATACGAGGCTCTGTCTGGTGTGTGTGGGGAGGGTGTGGAACTGCGGCTACGTGGAGTTGTGAATAAAAATTTGAAGAGAGAGAGAAGAGAGGAAGACAGGATTTTGAGGAGATGTGATGAGAGGTGTTGTTGTGAAATAGGTGGATGGAATTTGGAGAGGAGGGGTTGATGGAATGGGGAGAGAGGAGAGAGGGGAGAGATAGTGGCGCTGATAGGGAGTGAGTGAGTTAGAGAGTGATACGAACGACCCCGCATGAAGCCACAACATAAACTTGGGGGGTGAGCTGCACGATGAAGAATGTTGAGGAACCCCTCCTTTGCGCTCGTCTATCACACAACGAACGCATCAACAACAACACAACAAAACGAAATGAAATGAAAAAGGAACTAAACATCCAAACCTCAAAACATACGTTAAAACACTCCACCCCTTCCATCCCCTCCATCCGAGGAAGCCGAAATAAACAATCGATAGTCTGATGTTTTGGTGTTGTTCTGCCCAGTCCAACATCATGCAAACAAGCACTTGCTCGCTTCGCTGACATAATTGACATGACCCTCCCAACCCGCATCGCCGCTTCAACAGCTGCAGAGGAGCGGAGTTCTACCGGGATTTCAGGGTGCAGTGCACGGTTTGCCACTGGCTGGGATTCTTCCAAGGTTTTGGGTAGAAGGGAAAACTAACTAGCAAGGTGGTTGGTTGGTCCTTGTCTTTGTTTATCGAGATAAGACCGCGCCCCTACTGCGAATCCAACATCCATTCATCCTCTCAAGAATTGAACCAAATAGCTGGATACTTGTAAACTACTTCTAATCCCACGCTTTCATTTCTGGTTGCTTCGACAGCGGCACAGAGATGAAGATCTGCGCCACAAGCCAGTTTCAAGTCTTTCTACTTCGTAAGAAGCCAGCTGGACTGAGATGTAAGCGTTGCCGTATTGGGGATTTATGAGTGTTTGTCTTCATCTCGGCGCCATGCGATGAGAGACGCCGTTGCCGTGTGGGCCAATGACGAAGGTGATCGGCCTTCGCTTGGAGGGATGGGATGGCATGGCATGGCATGGCATGGCGCTGCTTGAAACGGGGGGGAAAGGGGGATGGGGATGATATCATGATGCCTTTTTGTGATGTTGATGCCGCTGTGGTTTCTCTGTGCTTGGTGATTATTTGGAAGAAAAGTCACCTCGTATGATGCTCATAGCATCTCTCATCGCACAACCATCACATGTCGCCGCGTTGTTGAGCTTCACTTCGCCTCGCTTGGTTGAGTGAGGGAATACGAAGTCTGCAGCTAAACAAAGACAAGCTTTCATACGATGGCGTGGCGCTGACTTTTCTTTCGTAATGACGACGCGAGACCTCCTCGGATTGAGCAGTGCCGGCCGTGGCCGACTCTTGGACTTCAATATTGCTCGATTGGGAAACAAAGATTTACTGTAACAAAGAAGAAGACGATGTCCAATCAGACGAACTATTGATGATTCAGTTGATACGAAGCAGACAGTTTTTGCAAAATAGAGTGCGGAGGCAAACCCGGATCCCTGTTCATGTTCTTGTCTCTGACCGGCCAAATGTCGCTCGCCCAACCTGGCTTTTAGCACGGCGGCATGGCAAAGTTAAACCGGAAAGGGAGAATTGCATAACTCGAGGTAGTATTATGCAGGGATAAGGCACCTAATTTATGATTGTGCAATTTTGGTTATTCTGCTTGCTGCTTTTTGGGCAGTTAATGAAAATAGAGATGCTCGTGAATAATTAACAGCCGACATCAGAATCAAGCAAGCTGTTCCTGGTCTTGCAGAAGAAACATGACTGGGATTCCAGAGAAGCTCCTGCCTTTTCCACTTTTTGCCGTGCTTGCCTGTTGAAATGGGCGAATCGATTTGCATAATTTCTCGCTCACTCGTTTCCGGAGAAGTACAACTGCATGCAGATGCTTGCATAATATCACAACTTATCCCTCATCGAACTAATCCATATCGGTCCGCCTGTTCGGCCGACTGCCTTGGTTTTCCTTTCTTCGAACATCGACAACAACCAGGATCCTTTCTTTGTTCCCAAACTCAATCCACTTCCAAACCATTCCTCCGGACCGGATTCATTCACTTCACTTCACCTCACTTCACCTCACCTCACCTCACCCACGGTCGTTTTCTTGTTCGTCGTTCCAGGTCTCCTGCCCTCCAGTACTTCTCTGCTGGCGACGAGCTTTTCAAATATTTCTTGACCTGCAGCGACCGAGGCCACACTATCAAGCGCTAAACATCACCCAGTCGATTCTGCATCTCGCCGGCAGTATCGTATCTCACATCAAACCAGGCCGGATCACAGGCTAGAAAAGTGCTGATCTCCACGGCGGCCCTTTCCACGCACTCAGTTAACTCACTCTCTTTGGGCCTGCCTTTCCTTTCCCGTTACGTTACCCACGCTCGCTCGCTCGCTCGCTCACTTGGTTTCCACCTCACCACCTCACCTTTCCTCGACCTACGTCCCTCCCTCCCAACGTCGAGTCGAGTCAACTCCTAACCGCAACTTGACCGACTGATATGGCGGCGATTGCCTTGTGACATTCACATCCTGACCTTTTCCAATGGGATACCTTGATTGATATTCCTGCCGACTGTTTGCATTCCTCGGCCAATACTCCTTCTCGCCTGCAGATCGTCATCTGCACCGTGCGAGACACCGCTTGCCAACAAACCTCAACTTCGCAGACTCTTCGTCACTATCATACCTTCAACCGAGATGGCATCTTCAACATTCTGGTCTGCACGACTGGCCATCGCTGCGATATTCTTCCTAGGTCTCTGCCAGCACGCTGTCGCTCAAGGATTCGTTGTGCCCTACTGCTCGACTATCAACACAGCAAATGCAGGAACGAGAAGTAAGACATCTTCAACACCCAGGAATATTATATGCTGACAACGCCTTCGCAGATACGAGTATCTATCAGGCGAACAGTCTCTGCTCCGAATACTGCAACGGCCTCACCAAACTCAACCCAACACCATATGCTTTCGCGGTGGTGCAATGGCAGACATGTTGGTGTTCCGACTTCGTCCCTTCGACCACAACGTCAGGCTGTGATTTGAACTGTCCGGGATGGCAAGAAGAGAAGTGTGGGAGTACCAGTCCTAGTCTCTATGGATATGTTCAGTTGCTTGCCTCCCCTTCGGGTACCCAAGGACCGTCAGCAGCTACATCCTCAAGCCAGGTTAGTATCCCAGTTCGGTTACAGCATCCCCTCGTTCTTCTTATCATGCCGCCTGCTAGTCTCTTCGCCTTTGGGCTGTGTTTTGACTATAAATATAGCAAGCAACGGTAACTTCTTCTACTGCTTTGAGTACTACTTCAAGTTCTGCAGAGACAACATCCACCTCAAGCGTATGGCCCTTCTGTTGTACATTTGAGATGGTCTGCGGGCTGCGGATGCTGGGAGAGATTTCTTGATTCGATACTGACTATCCACAGGACACAGATTCCACCACCACGACTCGACGCTCTTCATCCACCACCTCATCATCCTCAACATGGACTCCAACCCCAACCTTGTCTCTAGAAACTATCACTGGTTCAGTCCGTACCGTCACAGTCATCCCTACTGCACCTCCAAATGCACAGGCTACCAATGAAGCGTCACCTTCGAAGAAGGGAGGCGGTGGTGGATTGGGGACGGGTGGCGCCGTTGGACTCACAGTTGGGCTTGTGGTACTGGTAGCTATCATTGCTGCGGCCATATTCTTCTTCCTTCAGAAACGTCGTCGCGATCAAGAAGCCGCAGAGAATCTCAGCAGGAGAGGAAGTTCGGCAGGATTCGGGGCAGCTGTGGTACCATCCAGAACGATGAGTGAGAACTCGAGATACGTCCTGGGTACCGATGGACGACGAGTGGTAGAGACATGGGAAGCTGGGGAGACTGCCGAAGTTAGAAGAAGTCGATTGATACCAGTCGATCAACGATTGGATCCATTCTCGCCTGTCTACCAACGAGGAGACAATAAGAGTCGAGAGAGCGTCAACACAATCCGAGACGATCACGATTACTCGAGGCGGATGGTAACAGGTGGCACTGGCATACTCCGAGCCACCAACCCCGACTAATGCAACCCTCTTTCCTTACGAACACGAATGTCATGACACTTTCTTTTACAATCCACCTACATACAGGATTTGGACGTCATCCCACCCTCTTTTTGTGGCAGGCGTCGGCGTTACAGTGGTACGGGCTGGGGTCAGATCACAAAAGGATCCTTTCCATAAGACGAAGGGTAATCGATTGAGCGAGGACGCCTTGGGAGTGGGAGGAGAACGAGTACCTTTTTGCATGCAGTCATCCCACACCACCTTTGAGTGGCTTGGGCCTGCCGGTCGGTGTTCACCAATTACTGAGCATGGTCTTCGTTTTCCCATTTTTCTTTTTCTTTTTCGATTCATAATTGTAGTTATAAACGCAGATTTCGGGAGATCAGATCATCAGGAAGGGCATCGGCGGCGGGTGTTGGATTTTTCAGGAGATCTTCTTGAAGCATGGATGAGTGGATGGAACTGGGAGGGAGGTGATGCCAGGATGGGAGATTGGGTGATGGATGAGCTGCGCATGCATGCACGGGATAGAGCGCGTGTCTGTGTGACATGATGAGTGAGAGCAGTACATGGGAAAGGGTTGGCTTGTACATAAAAGACCGAACAAAAGAAATGACTGACCAGAACGGAGCATATAGTTGCTGCCTGGGGAATGAACATACGAAAGACGTTCTCCGTACTTGATTTTTCTCTTATTATGCGTGAGGATGAAGTGACCACGGGCGTCGATATGCCAGGCGGACATCGAGTTTCAAGCTCGCTCTGGTACTCCTAAACCAAATACTGCAGTATCCAAGCCAGCAAGCAGCTTCTAGCACAATCTACCAACCTCTATCCTTCATCGTCCTGTCTCCCCTGCTTCTTCGGCTCCTTACCCTTTCTTCTCTATCTCATTTCCTAGTCGTCCACCTTTCTATTCTCTCTTTGCCTCGTTACACTTCCCCCATTCATTCATTCACTCGTTCACTTATCCACCCAAACCAGCCAGCGGTTAAGGTGGACCTCGCCTCGTTTCGTATCGTGTACTCACTCTTGGATTATCATCATCCTATCGTATGTTCGGCTTTCTGTAAATCCCCTCTTTGCCTGCGTTCCGCCTTCGTCATACCACTGAGGCGAGAGAGGAGAGGAGAGTGTGGCTCCTGGGTGTTGTGGGGTGTGAGAGAGTATAGAGGTATTGCATTGGATGTTCAATTTGTCGGGGGGGTCGATGGTTGGTGGATAGTGTGAATACAGAGTAACAAATCCTCGCTTGTGAAGTAGTGTAAACATCTCTTGGCAAAAATGCATACCGCTTCTAAGAGACTCAGGCACTCAGTATGGAAAACAGAGGGTCAGAATAGGTAGAGAACAATAAATGGTGGGGATAGGAAATCGGAGGTGACTTAAGTCGCTGAAGTAATGTTAGTAAGTGAGGAGATGATTCGGCCTCCGATCTCGAATGGGAACTCACTAAAATGAGGTAGTTTTTGATGTGAGTGTTGTATTGATTCAGAGGCAGAACATACAGTAAGTGGTTCAAGTGGACTTTTTTCGACGTCTAAAAAACCCCTTCTGAAGTCTTTTGGAGAAGGACTGAAAAACTTTGCTCTATATTCGAAGCAATCATGATGCTCTGGAGACTGGAGTTGGCTCTTGGGCCACTTTCGCCTAGGGTGAAGTCAGGGCAGAATGAGTATCTTCGTGAGGGCAACGCAAAGTGAACCTAAAACTGTGAGCGGTTGTTGATCGGACGGATACTGGGTTGATATTAGAAAAGGGAGTACTGCCAACAAGAGTTCAGTCTAGTCAATTCACATTGCCAAAATCTCATTGACCAATGTCTAGACTCCAGACCCGGTTCTTGTCAGCGATGCTAGGCTAAAGGAACATTCTCGTAGGATACAAAAGCCGAAGGTTGAAAGTCTTGACTTTACATAAAGAAAGCTTCATCAAGAGTGAGATTGAAGTATACATATAAACACTTGAGACGTACAGGACTCAGCTCTTTCTGCCTCCAAGAATACCATAAAATCAAGCATGTCAAGGAGCCCAAGGCCGCTTCCCCTTGATGCTTCTCATATCAATCACTTGGAGATGAGGACAGAACTTTCGGATGAAAGCCATGTATATCGTCAGCTTGTTGGCGAAGGTTTTGTTCCAACCTAATTGATCGGTTGGTAGTGTTTCAAAGGGATCCCTCAGGAAGAAAAAGGAGAATGGCAGATGTTTGAGCCGACCAGCATTTGTTGGACCAATGGTGTGGAGGAAGTAGAGAAACTCATCACGGACAACAAATCCTGGAGTCTCTGTAATATCTGCTCATTGCAATATTGCCTTAATCCCATGTGCAATTGCATTTTTCCCTTCTCCGGTTTTTATCGCAGGAAACCCTTTTCCTGGCCTCCATGTCTCGCCGCTAGGAAGAAGGATAGATGGTGGCTGTGGTTGCCATGAGGAAGACCGCCAAATTTTGAAGTCTGGCTTGACCACACTGGAAAGCTTTTCAATCCCTAGTTCGTAAACGTCTTTATACGTCACCAAAGATTCTGAGTGGATCAAACAGCCTCAAATCCTGCCAGACGGTCAAAGGACAACACATGACGAGGCTCTGGTACAACTTCTCGAGAATGAGATTCGTCAAGTCCCTAATCTCAAAGAGTTGAATGTGATGGATTGGGAGGTGAAGCATGAAAGATGTGCAGTGCCTACTAGGGTATGGTTAAAGAATCGCCATATCAAGAAAGTACCGGAATGTCGAGAAGAGGCGATGGCGCAGCAGATTATTGATTCGGAGGCTCGGGATTGAGACAGCCTTTGGGCACCCCTGCCATCGGCACAGATGAGGCTGATTGATTGAGCAGCACAAGACTTGGAGTCAGAAATTTGGCAGCAACTAGATATGGGGCGAGAATGATGCTGATTACAGAGACTTCTGGTTATTTGGTTCAGGTTGGTCTATGCTGGGGTCACACAGAGATGTTTCTGGCGATGAACAGTATTTTGGTAATCTCAGGGGATCATAAATTCAGATGCATCAACGAGCAGTCCTTTCGATAGAAAGCTCATGGTCGAGCTCTTGCGACGCGATATTGGCATGCACCTCTCAGTTTATAGATAGAGGACAACTCACTTGGAAGCCAGCCTTGTGACTGACTAGATCCGGTCACGTCTTGATTCTAATTGCTGAAATACTCTTTCCAATTCACAAAAGCAATTACATGAGCCGGTTCCACCACGAATGGACCCCGGCGAGATGAACCACTAGCATTCTGCGACGTTTCTGGAGGGGAACACGTTTGGGCGGTCTGTCTTGATCTGTGTGGTTTGGGGGGAGTGGGGGAGGGGGATGGCCCCTTGCGGAAGCATTGTGCAAGATCACCACATCCACCAAATACCGTCGTAGAAATATCCCGGGAGGGTCTTGAGATCATCTTTGTTCACAGAGGGTTTTGGTTCAGCTCACTCAGCCTATGGAAGCGAAACCATTAGTCTATCTGGGGAGGTACTTTGGGATCAAATATTCATATTGACCTCCACCAAATCTGCAGCGTCTGTATTATAGGCTTCCATCTATGAAATTTGAGAGATCTGATCATTTAAGACAAATCCGTCAACCGTGATTTTCTATTTAACTATCCCACAAAGCACTTCCTGGCGAACTTCAGATATTTGGCTGTAGGAGGCGGGCTTGGGCCAGACTGTTCCCTCCTAGAAATTGCTATTCGGCACTTTGGTGTATGCTAGGATCAGTAAACACCCACCTTTATCGCTCGGACTTTAAAACAAAATCTTGCTGTACAGTCGAGTTGCTGAAGTCAACATGCCGCTTGTTGATGTTTACGTCGCCCAGAAAGGGGTGGAGAATAAGCGAGGTGCGGGGTAAGTGCGGGGTAAACAAATTCACTTGCTATCCATTTATTCTCTGCCTCTGCGCAGACTCCAAATCTACTTATTCGGAAAAACTCACAATAGACAACAACTACTCATCACTATAGTATAGACCATAAAGAGATATAAAAGCCGGGCTTGAAGTCGTGCTTCATGTGCTGCACGAAACGTCGGGCGCCATTTGATTGGTGCCATGATGTAGCTGGAAAGAAAGAACATCGGGATGTTATTGAAGGAATTTGACTTCATTTGAGCCCGTTGTAGATATCCGTCTCGGAGGTGTATCTGCAAGTAAGCCTTGTCTTGTTCCTCTGCTCTGTGGTGCTTCATTGTTGTCATTCTTACGGATGGTGCTATTTTCACTTTCCGTCGATCATACCACCTTTCCTCCACACCTCCGCCCATTGATATTAGAACCGAAAAGTCACACGATGTGTTCTCCTCAGCAGACAGTTACGACAAAATAGATCTCTTGCTGAGTAATTGAATGTCCTCTCCCTTACAACGTGGATCCGTGTCACGAAATTGGTTTGACATGCCTTGCATTCTTCAGCTAGTGAGATTTTATATATATTTCTATACCGCGTGGAGAATTCGAGACTCTTATTAAAGTCTCAAATGGTCGGTCGTTACAAGAGGGAGACTCGGTGTTCACTCCTCCTCTCCAATACCATATTCACTCTGAAATCCTGTACCTTGCACCCTTGTTCCCCTATCCAACAAGCTACTCAAAGCACCTCAATTTGAGCCTTTCTATTATATTGGTCTCCGTATAAAAATAGCCTCATTTAAAAGAAGTCCAAATGTATTACATTACTGCAGCAGAGATGGTGTCTGACAGACACGAGGCACCCCAAGTCCGGGTCCTTTGATTGAAAAGCCTTTCTCCTTTCTTCTAGCTTATGTGCTTAGGGGTAATGGCACTATGTTATGGACGAAAATTAGCTGATCCCATACTTGATGGAGTGCATTAGTAAGTCATTTATTGCTATCAATGAATCGGCTATTGCCAACCGTTCAACAATACTAAATGACTATTTCTGATCACACTCCGTGTCTTCAGCATCAACTGATGCAGCTTGCTCCTAGTAAAAAAACACGGTTTGTAAATGCTTTTCTCATTTGGAATACCAAAAAGCTCCATTGCAGATACTTACTTGTCCAGGAGTAGGTTCTTCCTTGGATCTCGATCTTGACAGCTTGCGGGAAAAGTTTCTGGACAGATATGTGAGTGATTGATATCTTGACCCTGCAACAGCAACTGACTCTGGGATTTTGCGTGGATCAGGCTGGGAGAGGGGAGCGAGTGGAATTTAGGACGCACAATCCTGTCCAGTTAAAGTTGTTCATCCAGTCTCAATAGAAGACTCTACTCTTCTATTTACTTCCCCGACAATATCCTAGTACTCTATTTCGGCTAAACACAACCAATACAACCACAATTCAAGTTCCACGCAGACAGAATCACTCCCATATTCCAATATAAAACTCACCCACTGTTTGAGCACTGAAGAGCCTTCATGGACACCCAGAAGAGAGAGACGGACTCTATGTGTCTTGCTCGCAACAAGCGATTAAGCAATCACCTTATCATCTCCTTCTACTTGAAGCCATTGTTTACTTTGAAAACCGCTGTCTCAAGGCTAACACCATTCAGCCCTACTTCTTGTATCCTTAAATCTAAAAATAGAAGTGTAGACTCTTTCACTGTTGTCACTGCTCAACCCCCTGCCATCTCCTCCTTCGCTGTCATTACCTTTCACCTTATCTAGTATCCAACTCCCCTCCTTCCTCCTATCATAAGCCATTGGCCTCCAGATACGATACGATACAATCTTCCACAGCATTTATACAAAAAGCTTCTCATACAGAGTGACCATTAAGCCGGCCAGCTTATTAATCAGCCAATTAGCTTGCTGTTTGGCGTTAGTTGGTTAGCTCAATATTTGGCCTTAGCCAATTAGTTATGATATTTTTAGCTAATTAGCGGCTTATAAGCTAGCATTATTTTTATAAATGATTTTGAAGTTATTTTAATAAAGGTAATAATGTGGTTTTCATGCTTTGCTTTAATAAATAAAGTATCCTAAGGCAAAAAAACCCTTCCCAATAGGCCAAAAAAGGCGATAAAAGCAGGCAAAATAATAAAAAAGCTTATAAAGCTCATTACCCATATACACTAACTCCTTAATTTCATTAGTATCTTTATTAAAATTATATTTTATTATACCTCACCTATTATTATTAATAAAGCTTCTTTTAAGGCCTTTAGATCATAATTTATAACCTCTACCCCTAGCATTTTTAATGCTATGATGGCCGGAATAAGCGCAATAAGGCCATTTGCTTTAGTAGTTCTCATAGCTCTTCGTAATACTTGCTAAAGGCCTATTCTTATATATAATAAATTCTACAACCCTTACCAGCCTTAAAAAAACGACCTACCTGCAGACTATTTGCCATATATCACTGGTCAACCATTATTTAATAATAAAGAAATAGATATGCGCAAATTACCCCCAAAAAAAAACTCTTGCTCTTGCAATTAAAAAATTTCAATGCTTTTAAACATGGGAATTAGGATATTAATTAATAAATCTGGTATATTTAAAAAAGCACCAGTTCTAAGCCTGCAAACGCTATAAATTGCGGAATTATTAATCATTGTTTATATGTCCAAACTAATGATATTAGGTTATTATAATTAACAATTCTCTTGGTATAAAAAGCACGTTTTCAATGCCAATAGCCTTAAAAACGCCAAAAAGCACCTGCTATATATATACTTTTTAAACAAAAAAAAAGATATATAATAAATAAAGGTTATAAAACAGCTTGCACAACCCTTTGGGTTTATAAGTAATAATCCAAATCATGTTATCCCCTTTTAATAAAAAGAATTCAAAAATGCCTTTTTAAAATGGGTTATCTTGAATAATATTAAATAATAAAAAGTTATATTAAAATACTTTAAATAGCTATTCCGGATAATTAATTTTGAGGTTTTAAATGCTTTTCCTTTTTTAAATTTAATTATAAATATTTGGATTAACCAGATATTTAAATACTTTGAATCACAAATAATTGCGGAGGTTTAAATAGCATAATCACAAATTTCTTTTTCTTTTAATAGTTAGGGGTTAAAAAGAGAGAAAATCAATGTAATAGTTTTTATGTTATATTTTATTAATGCTAAAGGAAAAATGATTATAAAACTGGCTGGTTTCCCAAAGCTACTAGGCCATAGAAAAATAGGAATTAGTATATACCCTACTTTTAAAAACCATTTAAATATTAACATATTATAAAGCAAGCATCAGTCCTTTTCCCTCTTCTGCAACAATTTGGCATAACCTCTTATAACCTTAATTACTTTATTCTTAACAATATGCCGAATAATGATATTACGCTTGTAAAGCTGGCAAAAACCTTTAAATTTAACCTCAAACAAAAACGATTATGCTATATGAAATATATCCTTAATCTTATTACAAAAGCATACCTTTTTAATTAAAATATAGCAAGCTTTAAAAAAGATTATAAAACCGCAAATGCTTTTGCAAAATAATAACTTTAAAAATAATGCAAAGAGCTTGGAAAGCTATATAACTTGATAGCATATATTATAGCTTTTAAAAAGCGGTTTAAACTATTTAAAAAGCTATAAAAGAAATGGAAATAAGGGAAGGCTATAAATTGAAGTTTAAAGCTTATTTTTGATAAAGGTATATGCTGGAACGCCTTATATTTAATGATTATTTAAGCATTTCTTCTACGCAACGCTCTTAATACATATGCTACAAAATTAAAAGTTTCCAAAAACGCCTTTGATTAAGAAACTTATAATAAAAACTATTTGATAAATAATAAATGATTAACCTTTGATCTTATTTCTAAATAGCTAAAAAAGCTCTTCCTTTTTACAAAATCACTTAAAAGCAATACAAAACTAAATAAAAATGCAGGCAAGCTATTTTATAAAACTTTTTAAAAGGTTTTACCTGCATTTAAAAAATATTAGCATATTTTAAAGGTTTATAATAAAAAGCAAAGAATAGAGAATTCAATAAGCATATACAGTCATCAATTATATTAGCCTAAGGGAAAGCTAAAGAATATTATATCAAAACCAATTTCTTAATTGCATAAAAGGCAGCTCTTATTCTCCACCTTTATTAAAAATAGGAATACTTTAAAGAAAAATGAACAAATGCAAAATATACCTATGTTATCAATAGGAAAAAAGCTTTAAAAGCATTATGGGAAAAGGATTATAAATTAGAGCTTATTATATGGCAGGAATTAATTATTTCAAAGCCTGAAAATCAAATAAATTTTCTTAAAGCAATGCTAAATGGGCTAGCATCAACTGAAGCTGCATTTATAATACGCATCTTAAATCGGAGAGATTAATTAATTTTATATCTTAAAAAACCAGCATATAATATTCCACCATTTTTGTATTAAAAGTCCAAACAAAGTTAATAGCCACAGCTTGCGCAAATAGCATTCAATTTCTTAGTCATACTAGTTATAAGCTCTAAATATAAGCATGTTTTTTCCTTTTATTTAAAGCAAATTATGCCAAAGGTTTTAGGTTAATAAAAAAGCACTTTTAGCATAAGGAATGCTTAAAAAACTGGAAGCATAAAGGTGCTATTAATATTATAAATTATAATAACGCAATTTGGCTCAAAATATGATTTTTTATAGCTTCATTTTTTTATCCCTGCAGCTTATAAGCAGCTGATCAGTTAATTAGTTAAATTAATTAGCTAGCAAATTATATATTAATTAATTAATTGAAGAAATCCCCTAGCTAATGACTGATTAATTGGCTTATTGGTCACTCTGTTCTCATATACTTTATACGGAAGCAATACCGTACCACCCATAGATCTATACCTTTGATTCTTTTGAAAGAAGCCGCTCCATTGGATTTGAGGTTTCGTTTTCTGATGAGGAGAGGAGATTTTTGTATGTGTTCTTTTTTAGTTGAGGATTTTGGTTGAAAGCTTGCTGTCATGTGCTAAAGTAGTTATTGGAAAGTTTGAGTGTGGTCAAGTGGCTGTACACTGTTAAATGTACTTACAGCAAGAGAATTATACAGAAAGATTCATCTAGTTCATCTATATTCTTTACAATACATACAACCCCTTCATTTCTTTCTTGACACCAACCCATTATTTCAGCAACTTCCCAACATCATGCAACATAATACTCTCCACCCTACCATCCGTCCTCTCAGGCGTCCCAACCCCATCTCCCCTCTGCACCCCCCAGCCCGCTCCCCATCCAGGCGGCGCACCCCCCGTCCCCGAACCAACAAACCCGTCATCCGGTCCCCCCGTCGACACACTAACGCTATACCCATTCACACTTCCACTCGCATCACTCTTCGCACTCCCATGCCCACGACCGCTCTCACTCTTCTCTTTCCCTCTCTTCCTCTCCCTATCCCTACCCCTAACCACACTCTTCGGCAAAAGCTCCGGACTAGTCATAATCCCCATTCTCATCCTCTTCCCTAAAATCCCCGGACTTCTCGGTCCCAGATTAGGACTCTTGACATATCTAAATCCCGCCGGTTTCCCACCTCCAAGCAGATTAACGCTTTTCCAGACCCTGCCTAACATCGAGTTCGGATCCGGCGACTGACTCACCCCACTGCGAGAATCAAGCGGCATGGCCTCTTCGCCCGCGAGTTCTTCGAGTGTCCTCCCCTTCGTTTCAGGGACGAGCAATGACACTAAGGTGCCGCAAAGCATGAACAGCGCGAAGATCTGCATGAGGTGGTTCAACCACGGCGCGCATTCCTTGCCCACGCAATGTTTCGCCGCGCCTTTGGAAAGGAGAGGTTGTGCGATGACTTGCGCGATGATAGCACCTATTTTCCCACATGCGGCGGACAACCCATGGCCAGTCGATCGATACCGCGTAGGGAAGCATTCGCCCGGTATGATGAATGTTGTGGTGTTGGGCCCGAAATTGAAGAAGAGTTGTGCGAGGATGTACAAAGCGAGGAGCCCGCCTTCGGAAAGTAAATCGTAGGCAAAGCCGATAATGACGAAGATTAGAGTGAGAAAGAAGAAACCCATTATTTGGATTGTCTTTCGACCTATCGTGTCGATAGTTAGGACAGAGAGCCAGTATCCCGGAAGGGAGCCGGCGCAGACGAGAATGAGGTTGCCGATTGCGGTGTTCAGGAGAGAGTGGTAGATTGTGCTGCCGTGTGTGTAGCCGATTACATTGAGTACGATACTGTTATTCAAACTGAGGCCGTAGAAAGCGAGATCAAGGAAGAACCATGCTGATGTTGTGCCGAAGATTACTTTGAAGTTCTTCCACTGTGAGAAATATCCCCAGACATCTCGCCAGGACGCACGTGGTGCGATCAATTTATGACCGATTCTCTGCTTGGTCTGTTCTTGTGAGATGGGATCCACATCTCCTTCTTTCTGGTTGTTCATATATGCTTTGATGTCGGCGTGGGCTTTCTCAATATCGTGCTTGATATCGAAGGTGTAGCGTGGGGTCTCGGGAATGGTGATCCGGTAGTACAGGGCGAAAATTGCTGGGACGCCACCAAATCCAATGATGATGCGCCAGGATCTATCCCCGGCTAATTGACAGGCGGTGTGGCATGTTGAGTATGCTGTTTCGGTGTTGATGAATGAGTTCTTGAAGCAGATTGTTGTGACCAGGGCCACTAGAGCTGCGGCGAATTGTCCAGCACCTTGCATTGAAAATACTGCTGCCATCATTGCACCTCGCCAACGTGTTGGGGCGAATCTATGCACCATTAGCTAGTTGTTTCTTTTTAATGCAATATGCCTTTCTTTCCGACGATATTTTTGCATGCTGATGCTCTCCCCCATCTTGATCGCCCTTTTCTCCTTCCCCCCAAACGTCGAATTTCACTTACTCAGATGTAATAACAGCACTCAATGGATAGTCACCCCCTATCCCAATCCCCATAACCACTCTCCAAAAGATCAGCAACCCTGTCATCGTCACCGCCTGACTCGGAGCCGCCAAAGATTGAGCCAGAGTTGCAGTAATGATAATCGCCAGTTCGATTCCATACATCTTCCTCCGTCCAACCACATCAGCAAGCCATCCAAACCCCAGTTGTCCAACAACTGCACCTCCTGAAGTTGCTGCCTTGATTGCCGTGTTGACGTTCATGGGTAAGGCGCCGTAATTGCCTCCGTAGTTTGAGCCGGGTATTGGCTCGCCTTGCCAGAACACCATTCCGAGAGTAGAGGTGACGAGGTTGATTGCGAAGATGTCGTAAGAGTCTGTAAAGAATCCAATACCGGCGACTGTGACCGCTCGTACATGATACCTAGAGGCATTGAGATCAGATTGCGGACTTTGTTAAGAAGTGATCCAAGGCGGGGTACATAACCAAGAGGTTTATCCAACTTGGTTGTACCATTATAAAGTCTTGAGACACTTACCATCCAAAAGGGACTTTGTCAATCTGAGCAGTAAGAGTCAGCATATTTCATGCTCAAGCAAGGCCATATCATGTGAAGATGCAAGAACTCACTTCCGAAAGCGCCAACCTCCTCCTCAAATTGGGATCTTGAATATGTGAATAATCATTGTAAAAATTATGGAATGCTGCATTGCCTCCTGTCGTCCGAGGGAGGTTCGCCGGGAGCGCAGGCTCAGGTAGGGAATCCATCGGGATTGTGCAGCCTCACGAGCGAGGACCTGAGGTGGCTCACCTCCTTGCAGGCTTCTCGAGTACCAGGCGCAAAGGTAGGTCCGGGTAGTAACAGACGCTTTGAAGCCGTCAAGCAGTGAGCTTCGACTGTATGAGAGTTTTTCGGTGGCGTGGACAGCGGACGTGGGATGAGGCTTAGGCATTCACATGAGGTTGAGGTAGGACCAGGTTCGTTGATGCCTGACAGATAGATGCATAAATGCAACAAAGCATGGACGGCCACAGCGTCTAGGTATCCACGAGAACGTTCTCGCTTGATGACGTGAGGGATCCGGAGTCGGGTACTCTTCGATGCTGTACGATATCTCGTCTTGACTGTTCAGCTGGATTGAGGTTGATGTCGATGCGCTCAAGTCGGAAGGACGGACGTTGAAGTAAGAAAGAATGGTTGTCTCCAGCTTCACCCCACTTGTATCCCGTCTCTCGTGTGGCGTCCAGGGGGCAAGTGTACCTAGGTAAAGACTAGACCGTGCTCTCTGTCAAGCCAGCATATAATGGCACGATTCGGATCGCACGTCCTAGTGTAAGAAGGTACCTTTTTGTCGGGTCATCAAGGTGGTGCTCGTTTCCACTCTTTTGACTGGATGAGATGGTAGCTTAGAAAGAAAAGAAGCTTTACGTTGATGTGGGATGGAAACAGAAGGCGTCAAGTGTCTATATCCTCAAACTCGGAAGGCGGAGGAGAGTTGAAAGTAGGCCTGGGTAGATGCCCTTCTGTCTCATTGCTTACTGCTTCATATCAGTCTATCGATAGACCAGTCAGTCTAACATCGTGGGCCGAACCTGTAGTTTCGCGCAATGCAGACACGAGGGACGAAGTCTGTGTGTTTCTCACCATTAAAATACCGAATATAACAGCAATATATATATTCCTTCTCCTGATCCCAGTGGCGTCCGACGTCGAGCACGTTTCTGCCCTCCACTCATTCCAGTTCGCCCATCACTCCACGATATCACATCCGCATCCAGAACCTGTCTCTCCAAGAATTGCCCAGTCTGCCATGCAAGAAAAAGCACTTTGTTCTTCTTCTGTGATGTGCTGTGATGTTGGTTCTTGACAGGGGCCACAAGCGAGTTGATCCCCCACGTGTGCTGGGCGGGACCGCTGATGGGCTGAAATGGCTTGCTGACGACTGCTGTTCCAACCTCCCCGGGCTCGACTTTCGAGCAAGTCCGTCTGCATAACTTCGTACAAACATGAGGTGGAGGATGGAATAATGCACAAATGAGAAGATTAACTGAGGGGTCGAAAGTTGGAGAATGATCTGATTTTGTTTTATATCAATTTTCACGGCATGATGGATTGATGTCTGCCGAAAGAAGCGATAGGTACGTGGGGGTTGTGCTTATTTGTGCCATTTCCGGATTATGCTTGTTTGCGTGGCAAACTCTTGATGTCTTAACCATCTTGCAAAAGCCTTGCGAAAAGATCTCAAGACTTGCTTGATATCTTGGATCTTGGTGTGCAGAAAAACCGCGCCAGGGTACAAACCCAGAATGTGCTTTTACAGCTCAAGTTTGGGTATTTTGTTTAGTTTCTCAGCTCAGGAAAAGATTACCCGTAATGAACTTGCCGTCTACATTCTGAGGTATGAATGAAGTTTTCCGATTTACTGAAGAAAATCAGTCTTGGAAATCATCAATAAGACACTAAAATCATGCCCTAGATATGGAGGCTCTGGTCGCTCCTATGAAGTGCAACATTTTCTACCTAGAATTCTACTTTCTTCCATCTTCAGTCTCCAACATTGAGTTTGAGACTAGGCTGCTGTATAGGGCGGACTTTTCGTGGGTTTTTTCCCCCCACCCCGCCCATGGGGGATTTTTTTTTATAAAATTTACATTATTTAAATAAAATCAAGAATTTGTGAGTATTAAGTGAGTATTAATGAATAATTATAAATAATTATGTATTTTTATGAAAGAAAATCCCCTATGGGGAATATAAAAAAACCCATGGGGCCCCATGCAACAGCCTATTTAAGACATCTCAATCTCAAAGAAACTTGTAGTAACGAAAGTCGCAGGGACTTTGGCGGCAAAGCTACCGGCTCAGTCACACCACAGCTATGCCTTCATGTTTGCCTTGCAGGCTTCAGATCGAACACTAAAGACCCAAATATATCTCAGCATGTCGTTATTTCTACTTCTATAAAACGACTATCATTAATTTTCCCACGTGCTGGTGGCACAGCGAACTTCACATCAGTCTCTAACAATAGAGGAGGTTAAACAGAGCCTAGTACCACTGAATTTCCAACTAACCTATTGAAATTGGTTGAGGCTTCCAAGTTTGTTTTCGGGAATTAGGCGAGAGTTACCTCATACGACAGGGAGTGTAGCTTGACTCTTTTCCATGCTTGAATGCTATAGATAGAATGGTAGTCTTCTACCTTGATTGAATTGCCAAAAGCTGTCGTGCACCGATACAACACGCTACAGATATTCTTTGAATGTGTATTTAACGACAACGGATAAAACCTGCCCAATCCTTATCATGCCTACATTATGTCTTTTTCAGAGAAAGAGGATCAACATTCTCCCTGTCTGAGAGTGCGAAGTAACACATCGAATCATCTCGCATCCTCATGTATGAGATATTGCTGCCCTTCTGAAAAGCTTGATTCCTATACATATGCAAAAGTGCTGGTAAGGAATCGTGGCAGCGAAATGTAAAATGGCGACAAGAACGAGGTTAGGCGTACTTCCTTCATGATTGAAGGCTTTGGTACAATGGGTATGGGTACCCAAAAAGACTGTCCGAGCTATGGTAAAAGTACTACAGAGTGGAAATTGAAAATGACTATTCGGCATCAAGCCACGGCCGAAGGCATAGTGATCCACTTTTCTTCCCGAAGTCAAAAGTGCAGCTATGTTATGGGAACATGGCTCAAAATTAGCGAGATGCCGTTGGAAATTGAATCGCGTAAGTCTGTCACTCGGAAACATGCATTGTAATGTTCCTGTTCCTTGTATCAGACCAACTTTTACAACAACAATCGTTATAGGCTGTGTTTTAGATCTTATCTGCAATCGGCGAATGGCCAATAAATGACGAAAGGACCATGGAGAAGATAAACGACCAATGGTAAAATTATCACAACTTATCTAAATTTGAAAAAATTGGATGCCAGATTCCGACATAGTCTTTCTCAACAGAAGTGAATACGGAGACTTGATTGTCTCCGAAGTCCGGCTTGAATACTGCTTGAGAGGAATGACAATGACTCGGCATTAATCAACTATAGCTGCCACTCTTGTCACAATAAGCAATGCCCTTGCTACTTAGCGCTAATCTATCCACTCTGGATACATTATGTCAAAAAGATCATGCGCCTGCGCCGTTACATGTGCTAATACCCTCGCTTAGCCCGTGGCCCCGAGTAACAATAACCAAGAAGGTCGATCCACCTTTCAGAAGCTCTTCGGGTTGGATGAATCATGAAACGAAATCCTCCCACGCAGATGTATACCCCAAGATCAAGCAGGGCTACGATTTCAGCTGCGTTTAAGAAAAAACTCCCAAACCTCAGACTTCATTTTAATTCCCAAAATCAAGCTACTCATCGTATAATAGCTCTGCTGATGATGGATTGACATTAGGAGAGCTTTTATGGGTACGGGTGGCACGTTATGTACTATACATTAATCAGGGATCTTCTGCATTCACTTTAATCCTCTAGATTGACATTCCTGAAATTTTGATGTTCTTGTTTTTCTTTGTATGGCATGAGCGTGACTTGAATTCAAGTACTCTGCTAGAAGAAAATCCGATCTCGATAACTCTTATGTAAACATCAGGCACACCAATAATCTTCTCTCACTCTACAAACTACGTGAAGATCGCAACCCTGTAGGAAGTCAGGGTTCTGATTGGCCTAGTCGTGATGTAAGGAAATGCTGACCGCAGGCACGATAGTAAGCACTTAATGCAATTCTCACGATCAAACGTTACCTAACACAACAACAAATAAATTACGTCCCCTTAGGATGTTTGAGTCGAATCTACTGCCCGTTGACAGTAAACATGCCACCATGTTTTCAACATTAACGCCCAACAGTACCGGTACGGAGCATCTAGCTCTCCTCCGAGACTACACCATAAAACTGACAGGCTCTTAGTTCCCGGTTCCAGCATCTCCTCTTTGGAAGAAGCCACGCTCGTTCCAAAAGTAAAAAGGCACCGTAAAAGCGCCCCAAGATGTCGAACGGGCTGCATTGTATGCAAGTCAGTAGCATACCTATCCACTCTCTGAATTACCCGCCAAATTGGGCCTGGGTTGGCCTAGGCATTGGGAATCAGCAAAACAATCCATCTAACACGGGAAAATCTAGAATACGTCGCGTAAAATGCGACGAAACGAAGCCCTTCTGGTACGCAGTGGGGAAGCCCAATTTCTCGTCCTGTTCAAGGTTTCGGGAATTACTTGAGACTTGTCTTGTCCTTCTCTAAAGCCATCACTGGTTCACCATTTGCTAACTCCCCCGTCACGTATAGCACCAGATGCAAATTGCTCGGACGTACGTGCGAGGGCTACGGCCCCGTAAAGACATCACCGATGACCACTAAACCACTATGCATCTTACCTGGCCCAGTTAACCCACAAGTGGAGGAACGTCTTCAGAAAGTCCACATCTCGATCCCACCCAATCCATCTGTGGGCTTGGAAGGAAACTATAATGACCGAAGGAGTTTTCATTACTTCCGGTCTCGTCACATGTCGGATTCTCCGGGAAATTTCGAGCCATACTTTTGGGATAGTGTTGTGCTACAGTTCAGTCATAGGTACCCCCCAGTGAAGCAGTCGTTGATTGCACTAAGTGCTATATATGAAGAGTATGAGCAGAATGCGAGATTCAAGCAGCCTGGCGTCGTCCGATATAGTGATGTGACGATAAAACAGTACAACAGAGCTGTTAGGGAACTGTATGCAAACCATCCTTGACCATATCCACTCAAAGATTTGCATCTTGTAAAAATATTCTTACTGGGTCCGATTCTGATTCCCCGGCTATCTAGGGTCAATTATCTTGCCGCCGGCGAGCAGGAAACCACTGTTGCACTAATATCATGCTTGATATTCGTGGTTCGTAATGAATTCGATTCAATCAGCTCTTTCATTCAATTACGGAAGGTATCCAACGCTGACCAGACCATTGTCTAGTGGATTGAATTCTTGCAAGGAGAGCTGAAATCGGGGATCCGTCACCTGGAGTCCGGTCTGAAAATCCTTTCAAGCAACAGGTCTTCTGGACAAAAGGGCAGTCATCAAGAAACAGTTGACATCGACGCATCACTCGAGCGATCCTTTATGCGGCTCCAGATACAAGCCGAGATTCACGGTGGCATGTCAGCAAACTTCCGTAGACTGACAAGGACGGACCCCGAGAAGTCATCTCCCGTTCCAGCTACCTTTGCAAACATATTTGAAGGCCGTGAATGGTTGGACAGTGAACTAGGGGCGGTCATGCAATTCCTCAATGGACTTCAAGACATCAATTTGGATGTTGTTGTGAACTTTCATGCCGTTGAAAGTACCAGGCGATGGCATCTTCAGTGGCTGCAATCATGGTCCGAGGCCATGGAGCGAATGACAGTTAAATCGATCCCCATCCCTGGCCATCCTTCCGCACCCGGTGCTCTCTACCTTCGCCTCTACTACACCTGTGTCATTATCATCTTGAACACTATAATGCGAACCTCAGAAATGGAGTATGACCACCATCTCGCCGACTTCGAGCGCTTGTACTCCCTCTCTGACGTAATAATAAAGAATGCGCGATCTGGCACGCAGATGCTCTCATTCGACATGTGTGTCATCCCGCCTCTGTTCTTTCTCGTCCTCAAGTGTCGCAACTTGAGGCTTAGACGGAAGGCAATTACGCTATTGGAACAGGCGCCCTTTCAGGAGGGCATGTGGAAAAGGGATGATATTCTGACTTGGTGTAAGTGGAAAGTCAAGACAGAGGAGCGTGGGAGGGGCGATGTTCGGGAGACGGAACCATTGCCCGAGTCGGCTAGAAGTTCTAGTAGACACTTTACAGAGGCTAGAGGAGTAGGGGACGGAGATGCTGAGGCGGAACACCGGGTTGGATGGAATACGTCTGTAGAGTTGTACTCAAGAGCGATTTCGTTCATAACTGGGGCGGATTGTTCATAGTATGTTATAAATGAAGTTTTTGGGTTTTACAATCAAGAACCACTGATACCTATTCAGGAATGAGAGTCGTGGCCTATTTGATATCTCTTGGCGAGTCGATATCATAGGGATAACGGCCAATACCCCATGCTGTACCATATCCTCGGCGACATCTGACACTTGACCCAAACTGATGAGAGATGATTGTTGCTCTCAGAAACAATCTGCATGCAAATGAATTGTCAAACACCAGGCGGAATACACATATCGTGCATCCCACTGAAAAGCGAGTGCGATTTGCTATTACTTAGTAACTGCTGAGGTAGAAGTGATATAAGTTCCGCGCCTCTCCTTAGCTACAGGCCACAACTCGCCCTTCAAGGACAAGCATCGAGCAAGAAATTTTCGGACTTGGTGAATGTCTCCAAGCTTTTTTTTTCTTCTTCTCCAAAAGTCGGTACCCATACTGCCTTTGCCGGTTCTCTTAGAGTCTAAGCGAAGAGAATTACATCTCGTCAAGAGTTTATTGACAGAGTGATCAATTCATTTGGCTTCAGGTGCTGATACAAGGGGGAGAAGGACTTTCTTTGGGACAACATCTTGGCCAGTCAATTCTGCTTGGACAGAGAATGCATCAAGTGTCACGCCGTTGATCAGTCGACGTCCAGATGCCAGAGAAATGGTATTGTATCAATACCTTCGGCATTGCCCCCAAGTAAAGATGTGCACGTCGTCAAGTTTGTTGGTGACTGGAACAAGTTGTAAAGTGCACTTTGGAGTAAACCTCGTCCCCATCGTCTACGATTTGGCCGTCATGTTAACAAGAGTAGCATCGGTTGGCGGATGCCCAAAATACTCAATGATATCTCCAGCTTAGTGCACTACCAAAATGAAGCCCCGGGCTGGTGTCATTGAGAGCTGCTTTCTTGAACTTGGACTACCCGAAGTCAAAGATCATCACGACTTCATCTCAGATCAAAATGTTCTCTGGTTTGAGATCAAAGTGAAATGCGATGCTCAACGATACAGTGTCATTTCCAGTCGTGAAAAGAGATGCATCTTTTTTTGTCAAAAAGAGACTTATCGAGAACAAGATGGACTTTGAAGGTGACCCCTTCGAAAACCCACAGTCGGAAACCCAAGCACTAGCGAGCATGGGAGTATAAAATGCTTAAGAACCGCTCCCTAAGATGGTTCTACTTGATATTTTTCATCAGAGTCAATGGATTCCTCATCTTCCTGCCGACGGTACCAAGATTACGAAGCAATTTTTTTTTCGAGTTGGGAGTTGCCCGCGACTGTACCTCCGTTCTTCGCCGCTGGCGCCATTGCGGCGTTCACTATCACGATTTTTGCTACCTACTTGGAGTTTAGAACTGTAGTAAACCAGTTGCAGATAACTTATGCGGCGAGGAGATGGGTTGTTCAATTTCCACGTGTAAATGTTTCTGCTGTTTGTCATCATACCTTCCGGATTACCGACGAACCAGATTTTGTAGCACGGAGATATTCGTGCAAATAGGGCACTTCGGAAAAGTAAGGATCGATAGGGAAAGAAGCCAAAGCACGACTCATGATCGATAGTGAAGGTCCCATGCTCGAGACATCAAGAGTGAAACGTGGCAGAACAATGAGATGTATACCATGAGTGCTCCTGATGGAACTATGCGTGGGGTGGATAGAATACATGGCGTTCCAAATGGGTAGTGAATTTTTCTGTTCAAGGAAGCAAAGCAATGACTAAAAGTTTTGTTCACGGGAGAAAATGAAGTAATTGAAATAAGACATGGGTAGTGAAAGTTGACTGTGAATTTAATTTGGAGTTGAAGTGGAGAAAATCCGTTCTCCCCGCATTCCGCCAATTAGAGCATTTCCTGTAGAGGAGTTGTCATTGATCTGGCCAGACACAATCTCAGTAACAAGGCCGACTCGTTGGAATCATGAAAATCATTCGAGCGAAGAATGGAAACACAATAAAAACAATTTTGTTTTCTCAATTTGCAGTTCAAATGCCGACGAAACAAGAGCGTGCGGTTGAGGGACAAATAGCCTGTACCACCGACCAAGAACGAAAGGATTGTCATATCTAATGTACAACCCTGGTTATACAATGCCATACTTATTCCTTCTTTATCCTATTGTACGGTACAGTACGTGCGACCGACGACTATATATCTATACGTTGCCCCTAGTTATGCTATGCAGGTTACATTCTCCCCGACGCCACCAAAATTCTAAACCTGAACTCCAACACGCCTTGTCCAAAATCACCAATACAACACACATCACGGCCTTCCGTCCAACCATTTCGATGGTCTTTGTTGATGAGGGAACTTGGGCTTTCCGCACGGCTCCTGCTTTCGCACCCAGTCTGCGATACGTGTCTTGTTCCAGCTGCTTGCCCACCTTCGGCCGTCCTTCTGCGGGTGCTTCTTGCCGAGCGAGATATGCTTCGTCCCTATAGAACATTCTGCGCCGTCGTAGCGCGACTGCAAACATGTTGGGTGGGCTTGACACATGTGTGTACATGCTTCGGCCGTGGCGATGTTGGGTATCGTCGCGTCTTTGGAAAGGTTGTCCCAGTCGGCGAGTTGGTCGGGAATCAGATCCGAGACGAGGTTGTTGAAGAGTTCTTCATACGTGACTGGGCTCTGGTGGTGTGTCAGTTTCCAAACTTGGTTTTCTGTTTTACTTTGCTGTACTCACGCTTTTGTCTTTCCGCTTTGCTTCGAAACTGCCCAGTTGCTCAGCCTCAGGAGAGGAGATGTGGTGTAAGGTCACGAGTGGTTGACACCAATGGTCTTCTGCAAATGGAATAGTTGATTGCGTTTCTCCATTTATCGTCGGCCAGGAGTTCTTCAGACCCATCTTATACTCCTTGAGCACTTGGGCAAGTACCCAATCTCCACAGCATTCATTCTGCATCTTCGAGTCCCATTTGGCGGCAGTACCGTGATTGGTGACGGCGAAGGTGCGCATAGCTTCCCTCGACATCAAGTACCCGCTTCCCCCATGGCCGAACGGTAGATCATTGATCAAGGCCAAAGATCCCATGTAGGACTTCTTCGATGGGTCGAGTCGTTGGATCCAGGTGATGAGGCTGGACCACATTACGTAGGTGTCAGCATCAATATGCAAGTACCAATCCATCTCAGGCTGAAGCTCCCAAATTTTCTCGACGATGTGCATGTTTTTGTATTTGTCCAGTGTCCAGGCAGCTAGGTCATCTTTCATCCTGGTATCTCTCATATCAGACAGTTCGGTCATGATTTTCTCCGGGTCACGTAACTCCTGCTGCTTGCGATATATGTCGAAATCCGTGTTCGCGGCCTTGATGGATGGGGCGATTGTATCCAGGGAGTCATAGACCTGGGTTTCTCCAATTGATTGTGCCATATCAGAAAAGATATAGACATAGGGAGCACATCTCAATGCAGTCCGGAGCTGTGTTGGGATCTTCTTCGATGCTTCTGTGGCGCCAGTCTTCACAGTTATGACGACTCGGTCAAATCCGGTGAGGGCCTCACACCCTTCTTCAACGGTTCCATTGTAGGGAATTGAGTTTTGTCCTCTGTCGTTTCCAGTCCCCCATCCCCACGTGGACTGATACACCCTCCCTTCTCCCGCGCACGAGACGTGTAGATGGACGAGCGTAAAGAGCACAACGACCACCACGATATAACGAATGCCCACAGAGCGACTAGGTGGACGTAAAGCCATCTTGAGCATGACTGCTTACTGCAACACTTGTCCCAGCAGTCGAGAATATTAGAAATGAGGCTCGTGTCTCCTTTCCTAGGTTCGTTGGCTTTCACGGAGTCGGATGGGAAAAGATACGTTGGGAGACGGCAAGCTGCAGATGGACAAAACGGGCTGTGGGTGGCGCGGGCTTTTAATTAACACTATTCTGGGAGAAAGCCTTGAAGAAGACAGCGTCTGAGTGGTTAAGGAACTTTGTCAGCCTCGTATTGCCGTGAGAAGACCTGATGGTGGGGTGTCAGCGACACTAGCTGACGGACCGTCAGTGTTTGCAACTGGAAGTTAGTCTGTTAATCTTCTGCATGGGCTGATGGGGAAGGCAAGTTTTAGGTTAAGTGTAGGCTTTACCCCTTGAACCTACTTGCACAACGGGAAGTTTTGTATCTCTTGAATATTCGAGATATGTTTCGGGATTTCTTTTGATGTTTTCTGCGTTCAGATTTCCGGTTAAGTTCAAGGGAGTTTATCCTACGGCTGTGCCTCTCTTGTTCCCGATTTGTTCAGGGGAAACGCCACAAAGCTCGAGTTGCTCTTTTGGCCAAGCTTGGTGATACGAGAACTGATTTCTCACATGCCCTGCCTCTGTTCTGTGGTCTTTCGAGAATCTGGAGCGATCTTCCCTGATGTCATATTTTTAGATCTAGATTTCTTGTATGCCCGTAGCTAGTTTGCGGAATTGTGGATCAGGAAGTTTCGCTAACAAAAGCTTCCATGAATAGCTGTCTCATGTGGTAGAGTAGATACCTAGGTGTTTAATCAACGTTTTTATATTCTTCAATTATCTCTAGATACGAATTATGGTAATTCATTAGCTGCGCGCCGGGACCTTTCACATTGAAGCTTTCCAGTCTAAGACTCGATATCACTTTTTGATGAAATAGAGCTCGTACAACAGCTCACCCAAGACCTCTTCCAAGCTTCCATAGCCTTACTTTTGAGCTCTACAAACCAAGGCGGGTCTCAAGAGTTCAAAGGAATGCCTAATCTGTTCCGAAAGCTGAGTAGCTTGAATATGATAATCCGGAGTTCCAAGACAACCTAATATCAAGGTAACCTCTATGGAAATTTCACGATGATGTACCAGATTTACATGGTTTGAATTAAGCTCAGCGCTCTCCAGCCTTGGCATTAATATGGCACCTCTCCGGCGCTGGGCGGTCAGGATTCAGCTTCACGACACATTTATTAACGACATGACGAGCAGTCGATTGTTACTCCTCCCGCTCGCCCTCCTCTGCGCCGTCGACGCATATCGACAGGCCGAAAAGGATACCATTCGAGGGACAAGATGGCTGGAGGGAGGTCGCAGTGTCCTTGTCAGAGTCGACGCACCTGATCTCCATACCTCTGCCTGGAATGCATATCGACAAACCGTAGAAGACACACCCACATCACTGATATTCAACTTCACTCTGCAAGATAAGCGCATACTACTCCTTAACGACGTCCCCATTTTCCCACTGGAGAACGCCGTCGTACCGCCCAGACTATTTGCCCGCCTGTCCACTATTACACAGACGAAATTCGAACATGGCCGGCTCTCCAATTTCAATGATGCCCCTCTCGTTGCGATCGATTATCATCGATCAGTTCCAGGAGTGGGTATTGTGTCATCCCAAGTAGCATCGCATCCTGCGGCACATTACGGCGTTGTCCAGACCCAATTGGAGTTCGACGTCCTCGGTGTGGGAATCGACGGACAGAATACCCTCCTTTCGGACGATACTCAACGCCTGATCGTCATAACGCTCCAGGAACTTGGGATATATTCGAAGCACTCGCATTCCAAGCCACAATCTCTCCCGGAAGTGAAGATATGGGATACCTTCCTGCGAGACCGACACCCTTATCATGTCCCTTTTTCGGCACCAGAAGACTTGGACAAGTGTACATTGTGGTCGTGGCGATGCTCGGAGATCGACGAATATCCCTGGTATAACAATGTGTACAGGGAGGCATTTGATGAATTCGGGGAGATTGGGTCACTTCGGCATATGTGGCTGCAGATGTGCGAACGCTTTGGGTTCTGGCAAGCTGTTATGGTGATTGTCGCGGCTCTTGTGCTGGCCCTTACGCCGTTATTTTATGGATTGTACAGAGCCATGGCTCCGCTCAACCTCCGCATCAAGAAGCTGCACAGAAGGAGAGAGCACGAGCTACGAATATCGGATGAAGAGACAGAGACAGAGGGTCTTTTAAGTTTCGAAGACAAGGACGACGTCAAGGGAAAGGGGGATGGCAATAGTTTGGATTGTCAAATTGGAGAGGATGGCAGACAATATTCTACGAGACGGGCGAATGTTGGGAAACCTCTGCCCCCGATTCCTGCTCCAAGTCCCGGCATTCCATAGGTCAAAGCCTGGGACACGGATTGTAAATACTGGACACATGAGTACAGAACACGGATGCAGTATCTTCCTAGCAGATGCTAGGTGGAATCGCTGAGACCCCGTTTGCTTCTTACTACTTACTGGGATGTACTTGCATCCAGCAGGAGTTCTTCACGGCTTGTTCATGAGGAGCCATCTTCAAGCAGAGCAGCCGGTGATCGCCCAGGACGAGCTTTCGGGCTTCTTATTTTCCTGTAGTGGTTGACTTCATGCCCGGCTTCTATCAAAGTCCCTATGCCCGAGATGTAGGGCGGGGCAAATTGCCCGACCCCCACTCCCGGTGGAAGGTAAGGTAGTACCTGCCTCCTGCGATGAAACTATTGCCTTAGTTGTCTCCCATCAATATATCAAGCCTCACACGCGCTCATAGACCCAAATCTTTCCAGCTTTTTTCCTAATCTCAACATTTCCTGTGACCTCCCATTCAGCTCAGACCCTTCCTTTCCTGCTCCAGCTCCCCACAATGGCAGTCTCAACCCAAATTGCTGAGACTCAATGCCACCCTCTCCTCAACAGCATTTCCCCATCTCTTATCTCTCAGTTCGAACCCACATACATTGAATACTACAACAAATATTCAGCAGGTCGTTTAGCAACCCACCAAGTTCCCATCGAGAGCTTCCGTGCCGACCCAAACGCATATACGACTTCCTACGGCCGAGCTCTCGTCGACCAAGGCGCTCTCAAAATCACTGACCATAAATGCCCAGTGTCAGGAGGCGAGATAACAGTTCGGATCTTCGAGCCTGATGTTGAGAAGTTCGGAACTGGAGAGAAGCCTGTCTATGTGAATTTCCATGGTGGCGGATGGGTATTTGGGGGTCTTCAGACGGATTTTGACTTCTGCAAGAGAGTCGCTCATGAGGTTGGGGCGGTTGTCTTTGATGTTGATTATCGGCTGTCTCCCGAATTCAAATTTCCTATCCCGGTGACTGACAGCTGGGAGGCTTTCAATTGGGTTTGTCATACTCTCCTTCAGATCAGCAGCCATGTGAGAGAGCACGATAATTGACCATTACATAGATCCGAGACAACAAAGCCACAGAATTCAATCTCGACCTCTCACGCGTGGCCATCGGAGGCATCTCAGCAGGCGGTCATCTCAGCGCCGTAGTAGCCCACATGTGCCGTGACGCCTCTATCCCTCTCGCCTTCCAACTCCTCGCCGTTCCAGTCTGCGATCTCTACATCTTCGCATCAGACGGCACACTCCTTCCCTCTCAACCCTACACTTCTTACCGAGACCTCGCCAACACTCAACCTTTGCCTCTCGAACGTATGACGTATTTCCACCGCCATTTCCTAGGGAACCCTCGTCCGAAAGAACTCGATGATGATTGGTGGGTCAGTCCGATTCATGCGAAGAGCTTTGAGGGATTGGCGAAGGCACTCGTGATTACGGCTGAGATGGATGTGCTGAAGGATGAGGGGGCTGCTTATGTGGGGAAGTTGAAAGATGCTGGTGTTGAGGTTGAACATGTCCAGATTAAAGGGGCGCCGCATATTGTTATGCTGATGGATGGGATTTTGGAGGGCGGGAAGGAGTATAATCGTGTTACTATCCAGGCTTTGAAAGAGGCTTTCGCCCGGTAAGGTGGAATGCGCTCTCGATATGCAATCACGATTTTCCCGCAATGGTTTCAGTCCATCTATTCACCCCGTCAAAGCTTCATATTCACTCACAGTAAAGCTACAGCGGGAATTGTAGCGACAGTGTAGCGGGTTTATCTATTTAAGATCTTTCACAGGAGCTTCCATTTCATTTCTTTCCCTGTTCTTTGCTCGCCATCATCGGCTATCCCATCATGCGGCAAGTGGAAACAAGTGACCATTTCTTGTTAACGCTTTCTTCAATATCGTAGACGAGCGATTTCAATCTTTCACCAGTATGCTGTCTCTGTCTCGCTGTCTCACTGTCTCACTAGCTGAGGTGTTGATGACAACCCACCACTTGTCATTTTTCATGGTGCTGTCAGAGTTGTAGCCTTCTTTGCATTTAGTCCATCTTTTCAGCACATGCTATTGGAAATTGGCAAATTGCAGACAGAAAGTCATTCCGTGACTGAAATTGCATTCTAAAAATCGAACTTCCTCACTAGCTAGACAGGTTGGTTTTCTTCTAGTGGCGTCATGCCGAGTATGGTGCGATCGTTATACAGAGTCCTCAATTGGGAAAAGCCTTACGAGTCAGCCCGGCTCACAGCGACGGAGCCTGTATATCATGATTAACCTCTCATGGTTATTACTCACTTCAACAGGGCTTGTCTCTCACGTCCCCTCCACATTTCTCCATGCCTCAAGTTTTCAGGTCTTACCTTATAAAAGCCTCGTTCAGATCTTTGGATTCTGGGTCATGGATGATTTGCTACGGAAGAAGAATGTCCTCAGAGTTTCCAGCTGACGGAGGAGTGCAGGATACGATGTGTGATCCTGGCAATAAAGTGGCGTGTAAACTTTATGTGCTCTTCAGGCAAATTTCATTCGAGAGGTCAGAGGCGTTGAGCTGACGGAGTTTGCGGAATGAGTGTTAATTGCTGCGGTGGTTCTGTTTGCCGTTATGATTCTTTCTGTTGTCAAGGTGGGGAGTTATGGATTTTCGAGCATAATGAGGAGGCAGCTTGCCGCTTTTCCGATCTGACCTGTGATTTCATTTTAAGATCTCTTAATGCCGATTTTCAAAACCGGGCCTGAGAACCCTGTTCCCACCAAGAATTTGAGTCATTGTAAAACTTTTTACCATAGAACAGCTCCGTGCATCGGTGGTGTGGGGTTAATTGTAAAACAGCGAAATGAGCTGTGCGGTTTTATATCTTACGCTCCTACCATGGCACCCGCGGAAAGATTTTGCTTTTCTGGAACTCAAGTTGACAGAATCAAGGTGCTGCATGACAAACACTGACAAGCTCAAGCCTTTGGGTATAGGAATAGGCTCTACGCTATCTGTGTATCGTCATGTTCAATAATCAAAGATGAGCACGACTGATGGGTAACCAGAAGCAGCGATGTGTTTACTAGTTTTATTCCCCTCGACTTTGAATTTCGACCCAAAGGCGGAAGCCAAAAGTATAGAGACGTGAGGATAGAGCCAATGTAGAGGCGAAATAGCACGCAGCTGGATATGATTGTCAAGTCACCATCTACTGTCATTTGTATCTAGTCTTCACGGCTTTCAATGGCGGGTCCGATCAAGAAGAAATCGCACAACACGAATTCTTCTTGCTACAATCTCTTTGGCTTGGGAGGCATGATGGAGAAGAAACTAAGCTCTAAAAATATCAACCACGAAGCACTGCTCCAGATATGATCAGATGTACATCTCAACACTCCTGTACCAAGAAGATGGTCTATCAGTTTTCGGCCAAGTACCCAGGATCCACGCCGCCATCATCACTCGACTCGTGCTTTAACTTAAAACAGTCGATCACTGTGAAATATACATCCCAAGCGAAGTTTCTGCATCTGCTGAGCAGCCTATCGTCCTCAGACTGGCATTCGATAAAAAGTCAGATGTATCGTCCATGGACTTATGGACAGAATTGACCCACGGACGGATAGTGCTATCATAGTCAACATCGCTACGGACAGTCACAACAAGTGCGAAATTGCAACATTTCGCTTTTCCCATCATAAGGTCTGTTCGTATACTCCGAAAGCCGAAATGATGTTTGGTGTAGAAATTTCCGGATTTGGGAAACTCTTTACTTCTGTTAGAACTTGAGAAGTACGATTTGCAGTAGAAGCTGAAGAATAAGCTCCAGAGAAATTGACGGAGCTTGTATACAAGTTTTCACCACCTCCGCTCCCATTCAACAGTGGTTTCTCCGCCGCGACCCCAGGAAAGAAACTCGTCGCAATAGCCTTCGGGACGTCAATACTCCTACTCAAACCCAACCCATTCTTCAGATCCCCATCCATCTCCGCCCCCTTATACCCCGTCGGAGCACTACTCACCGTCTGTATAACAGTATAAGCACCTCCACTTCCACTCTTCAAACAATACCTAGTCCCATACGTACTCTGACAGAGATATTTCATCGGCGCTCCTGTATCAGTCCAGAACGCTACATCTTCAACCTTGATACCCGTACACAATTCTTTATCCGAATAGACGAGATATATACTCGGTCGTTTAGCAAGCCGAATGCACAGCCGCCAGACCAATTACAGCATATGTTCTCAACAAGGACGTTCTTACTCGGGCTTTTGATCGTCACGCATTCGTCTTTATTGCTGACTTCGATATCGTGGTACCAGAAATGGGGGCCGGAAGTGTCGATTCCATCTAGCCCGCCGCGATTACCGCCTTTGATGACGAGGTTGTAGATCTCGCCGTTGACGCAGTTGTCGATGATGAGGTGGAAGGCTGGGGAGTCGACGAGTTTGAGGTCGTGGATGCTGAAATTCGTTTACTTTGATGAGGCGGATGAGCCGTGGTCCGTAAGTGTTTGTGAGGTGGAAAGTGTAGCCAAATCCTTGGATGGCGCCTTGATATGTTCGTGAGAAGAATTCGAAATCGTTGGTGTTTTGCACGACGATCATGTGGCCCCCGGTTGTTGATGCGTGATAGAGAGTACCATCGAGTCTGGGGATTCGACATTAGCTGGGTCTACGCTCCCTTGCAGACTTGTAGTGAGTTTTTTTTTTTTGAGAAGGCAGTGGAAAGTAAACATACTGAAGAGCGCATCCAGATCCTCCTGAGAGCGTCGCCCAAGTGGCTATCGCATAGTCTTTACTGGGAATCAATACTGCCAACAATTAAGATGCGTTTCGGCAACCACCTGATTGACCGCAGTTCCCAAGATGAAGAACAAAAGTACACGCCATTTCCACCTCCCTTGCACGCCGCAAACGCGGAGGTAATCGCAGGCCCAACATCAATTCTGTTAGCAGCTTTACCGCCATAATTCAGCACACTACAAATATTCTCAACTGCTTTGGAAGCTGTTGATGTTGTAGGGCCCACAGGGCCGCTCAGTTGCGCTTCAATCGTGCAAGAGAGAAAGGAGAGAAGGGCGACACAGAGGGGCATTCTGAACTTCATGATACCACAAAAAACACTCAAGCTCAAGTTGGAAGCTCAAAGATAGAGTTGAAACCGGTGTCTTGATTAAAGAAAAAACATAACAGGATCGGAAAATGAGGAAATAAGGAAGATAACTGGCAGGATGAAGCTCGATTTCGAAATTCATGGTCACCAGATGTATCTTCGGTGAGACAGGGAGGGGACTTTCGATAGATAGCCGGATGATTGATGAGGGTTGCACTGTATATTTACAAACTCTTCCATTCGGAGTCACTTGCCGGCTCTATTTGAGGCGGAGGTTGTTATCAATGGAGAACTAAGAATGTGATGGGTTGTGTTATTTAGCAAGCGAGACAGAGCATAAATACGAGTAGCGCTGTCGCTTATTTTCAGTGAGCAGAGCGAAAATTAGGTACCGCTTGCTGGGAAGGAGGGGTAAGCTGAGGAAGGAGGGGTAAGCTGAGGAAGGATTAGAAGAATGTCACTGTCGGGTTCTCAGGCTGACTGTGAAGCCCTGCGTGAAGTGCAATTCAAGGCCATCAAAGGGCATCGAGGGCATCGAGGGCATGAGGCATCAAGTCGAGCCGAGGGCGTGGTGCCAGGCGGAAGGCGGGGCACGAAAACAAAAACCAAACAGCGAAAATTGACGTAAGAAAGACTTGAGAGCTGAGTTGAATTGGAAGGGTATCAAGTCTCCATTCATAACGTATTGAACATCATCTATAACTAGACGGAAACAAAAATACATTCTTGTTCGCTTTTTCCAAGACGACAAAATGGCAATTTCAAATGTTCAAATCCTGAAGCGACGATCAAATCAAACTCCCATCCAGTTCTGTAGATCCTTTTCGACTGTCTGTATGCCCTAAACTCCATGCAATGCCGCGCCGTACCCAATGCAAATCATTATATTGTCGTAAAAGTGGTTGTGGTGCGATTATTGCTCGCGCTCTGTGGTGTACGGGACACAGTATGGCTCGGTGGTATAGGGAGGTTGATGGAACTTGAGTGCAATCCACTCATGGCGCTGGTAGTCGTATTGCCAGTCCTGAAGAAGGGTCTCTTGATGCATCGACTCTGAGTACTCGGCTGGAATGTAGTCGGCTTGCGAGTGGATCTCGAAATCTTCGAGGGCCTCGTCGATGTGCACAGTGTGACCGTAGGTCATAGCATCATCGAGAGTGATGTCCTCGTCGTCCTCTGCGTCAATGGTTGCAGGTTCGTAGGACGCAACAGGCCCGTCAACGCATGCATCGGCATCTTCGAAGAAGTCGCTGTCGATGATGGGGAGGGCCTCGCTGGAGCTGTTGTAGAGCAGCCAGTTCTTAGCGCCAGGTTGATAAGGAGCGTACGAGTAAGTCTCGTTGCTTTCCTCGTCGAAGCAGTCCGCGATGTTTTCGATGATGGCATTGTTCGCTGGAAAATCGAGATTGGCTATCAGGCAGAAGAGTTAGTCTCCATTGTGTTTTGATCTTGAATCGTGGAGAGTAAGCTCACCACCGATGTTCACGGCCCGACTGTAGATGAAAGAGCCATTGCCAGAGGCATAGGTGTGGCCATAGTGAGAGACATCTGCTGCAGATGTTCTTCCTGCGGTTGCTGGATGGTGTTAGTTGGATCTGAGTGACAAATTGGTGAGGAAAAGCATAACGTACCATCCGAGGGAAGGATGAAGAGGTCTGGGAAAGCGAAGATGGTTTGCTCTCCAAAGGAGGTGCGGGATGGAGATGATGTGCAAGACATGTTGATCGAGCTCGTTGGTGATAGACTATATGATAGCAAAAGAGCTGTGCAGGTCGAAGGCGAATGTTGATTGATGAGTGTGATTGAAGATGAGAATGAGAAGAGCAGTCTGGGTGCGAGCGCAGGAGTATTTGGACTATCTTGCTTGCGCTGCAATAATGGTACTGTAAATCTGCTGCGCCCCGTTCTCCTGGGCACTGCCACGTCAACCCTTTATGATGACAGCATTTTTGATAGCGCATGACACCAATATGCTTGCGACATGCTCCTGGTTGGCTGCGACAGGAGACCAAAATAATCCCTCAGACACTTCTGTAAGTCCTTGCAGAAACCTGTTTTCCAAGTCGGACTGCATGCCCAGCCTCTCCATCATTTGTCCTCTGCCTGTGGGTGTCAACGGCAGTTTCCGCGAACGTCTTTGGTTGGGCTAACAAAGTCTTGCCGTGTGTGACGGCGCTGCAAGTTGCATGGATGTTCAGCTGGACATGTTCACTTGTAAGACCAACCGAAGAGCGAAACCTAAGCCAAGAGGTGAGATGGCGCAACTATCCGGGAGGGATCGGGGTCCAAATGATCTGAGAAGCGGAGGAGTTTGGAATCTTTGATTTCGCAGACACAAATTTGCTGCCCTCGTTTTGAGATGATGAAGGCCCAATGGTGTCTGTCACTCAAAGTCCCCGGTTATGGCTCTAGTGCGGGTTTGGTTTAAAGTCACCCTGCAGGATCGGTAGCATCCATTCGATTGATCACTAGGCACTCAGAAGAAGAACGTCCCTTGGTTCACACAGCCAATGCAGCGCTGAATTGCTGCAAGTCTCAATGGGGAGACATCAGAAGTCGCCTCAGGCATGACTTTGTGTGATATCAGTGGCTCATCATTGTCATGGCTGTGTTCCGCATCCCCGACGACAGCTCGATACAATTAGAAGAAGATACTGATGAGCAGAAAATTGAAGGAAGCAAAATTGCAGATAATCTTCCTATCGTAATGCTATCTCTACTGCGATATGCTAGAGAAAAACAGTTCAGAGAGTATGGTGCCAGAATACTGTTGCGTGTCGTTCCAGGCATTCGGACTTGCGATACCTGACGTTTGGTTGCGCTCATTGTACACCTTGCAGCATCTCGCTTTGAAAATGACAGCATAATTTGCTCTTGATATCGGAGTCCTTGAAGACATTTGGAGGCGCTTTGCCTGCGCCTGGACAGATTTGGTATTCGTCTGCATCATGCTCCGCCACGTATCCAGTTTAAAATTACGCTTGGTCGCTTGCTAATCCAGTCGGGCATGACACAATTTGCCGGCGACTCAGCCCTCTTCCTTGAGCCTCAGCCGTCGATCGCACACCAAATTGATGACGGATGAGAGTATCGCGACAACAACACGATGACAGATTCGACTATGGACATGGTCGACCCGCGCCTTCGGTCGCCCAGATCTCGCGACGGCTCGCTCCCATTGCGGAATTTAGAGGACCTTGACGCGGGCTCAGATTCGGAAGACGAGGGTGCGAAAGAGGGAGACGATGGTAGCACTGGTCCTGGCAAGAAGCGCCGGAAGCTGAATCTCTGGAAGTGTAAACAGTGTCGTGAGGCTAGGAAAAAGGTGCGTATATTCATGGCTTTGCGCAGTAGTGGAGGCAATGCCAGGCAATTGGAAACAAGGCTGACAAGGTTGGGATAAATAAAGTGCCTGCCCGAGAATCGCGTCTGGCCACAAAAATGTAATCGATGTCTACAGCACCGGCCAGGAGAGCTGGAATGCTCTGAACCAGAGATGAATACTCGTACGAGAGGAAAGAACGTTCCCAAGGACAAAGACGCCAGACTTGATGCTCGGCGATCAAAGACTGCATCCACCCCCGACAGATCTGAGCCAAGGCGAGTTGCGAACGACATTGAGGACTTAGGTATGTTGAAAAAAGTTTGAGGGCGCTTAGCGTTTCCTGTCGTTTCTTGCACTGGACTTTCATGCATTTTTAATGGCTTGTACATTTTTCGACACTGGATTACGGCCAATGTGCCAGTCTACAACTAGATGTTGTCTTGGATTTGTTTCTTCATTCAACATTTGGAAATCACATACATTCAATGTGGTACTGTCAAATCGAGAGAATAGTTTTGCGTCGATGTCTCGAGACCTTCACTTGGGATTGCTCTGCCAGATCCCAGACTCCAGGACTTACTCGGAGTTGTTGCATTTTATTATCACGGCCCACAGCGCACCTCTTGACTCTCTTCTCCGACATTCCATCCCGGTCTTCTGAACTCTCTTCGTCTGATTTTTTGACTGAGATTCCTGACATTAAAAACAGAGAGTGGAATAATTCATGACAGACCTGTCCCGATAACGATCAAGAAAAGGAGGGAAAGGCAAGGCACATCGATTGAATCCATCGCCGTAAAGAAAGAGCCAACTACCGAAAAAGAACAACCTCCAGCTATCCTGTAGTAAGTGTTGTGAATATTCTCGTCTTCCCTTCATTCCTGGGTGTATGCTGTCAATTGTACTGAAGACTTTGATCGTGCTGACCTGTATTAAGTCTGAAATTAGCAGACGATCAGTTTCGGATCTTGCAACTCGAGCCAGGCAAGAAAGACGAAATCCTGAAATGTTCATTCCTTGTGGAATCCATAGACAACCCACCAGGTACGTCGAAACTTAACTCCCGTCGCATCGAGCTTCTGTATTTCAATTTTAAGTCCAAACACGGTGAAAGGCTGGTCTAGAATATCTGCACTACTAAGGAGCTAAATATCTCAGAAGGGCTCTCTTGAAAAAAAAAAATCTTCGGATATTGGTTGACATCTGAACAGACTATGAGGCGATATCTTATGCCTGGGGAGGCACTAATACCGAACAATTAACCTTTCGGAAGATTGAGCTTTTGGACGAACAACAGCCACCGAAATCATACCCTTTTCTCATACGCAGTATGGTTCATTCAGCTCTCCACAGTTTACGCCATCCGACCATAGTACGACGCTTTTGGGTTGATGCATTGTGTATCCATCGAAGCAACAAGGACGAGATCAATCACCAAGTTGCCATGAAAAGCCTGATTTTTTTCAAGGCAGAGAACCTTTGCTTCTGGCTCGGAGATGAGCCATCATACAAGGCTGCCATTGCTTTCATTCCCCAGATTGTCGACCTGAAGGAAGTTGATAAGCTTGTCGATGATCAAATTATGGTCGAAAAGTGGCTCTCTTTCGTCACCTTGCTGAAAAACAATGTCTTTAGCCGTCTCTGGCTGGTCCAAGAGGTTGCTATTGCTTGGAACGTCACTCTCCATTGCGGTGGCTCAACCATTCACTACACGGACTTTGTGGATGCTGTCACGATATTCTTGTCATGTCGCAAGCACATCGCGGCACTTTTCCGCGCTAGTGAGAAGGACCCCCAGATCCTGACGGACCGAAAGATCACAATTGTCGAGCGCTTTATCGAAATTACAACCAATGCTCTACGCCGTGACCCGAATGACCGTCAAGCTCGTGGGAAGTCCCTCCAAAGACTACTCAACTTAGAGGCATTGGTATCTAATTTGAGCGATTTGAGTTCGGGAAATCACAAGGACAGGATATACTCAGTCCTGGCTCTCGCCAAAGACGGACCTCCCGTGTTTGATGCAAGGCGGTCAACTCCAGGGGACACGTTTTGGATCGACTATGGCAAAAGCATACTCGAAGTTTATCAGACTTTCTTCATACATGTCATCACGACTTCCAAGACATTGGATATAATGTGTCGGCGATGGGCCAGCTGCGTACCCGAGAAGGAAGAAAAACTACCGACGTGGATCCGGCCTCTGCAATCGAGTCTCCAGCCTCCCATCGAAAGCAAAGTCGCCGAGCGCGGGGATTCCGATCGAACAGATGCGGACAGTCTCGTCGGTATCCCAGATCATCGGTGGTACAATGCAGGAAAGAATACAGAGGCCAAGTTCAGGATCGAATCATCATCAGATATCAATGACAAAAAGAAACTACTCTTCGTTCACGGCTTCCGTCTAGATACCATTGCGAGGCTCGGTATGTATCATGGGATTTCTCCTTTCGTATATTGTTATCTCCCAAAAACATCCTCAATCTGGCAATTACTGATTGCTCGTTACCTCAGGACCACGTGCCGCAGAGGGCATCATATTATACGAATGGCTCCAACTAGGCGGCTGTATCCTATCAGAAGACGCCGATGATTTCGTACCCGAACCATTCTGGCGAACCATCGTCGCCGACCGTGGACCCAATGGCTCAAACGTGCCTTCGTGGTACCGCCGAGCCTTCCTCCACTGTCTCGCTGAAAGCTCGCTCAACGGCGACATCAACACCAAAGGCTTGATCAAAACGTGCGAAGCCAACTCCACTCTCGTCGTAGACTTCTTGCAGCGCGTTCAGAGCGTCATATGGAATCGGAAATTCCTCGTTTCGCAAGACAATCAATGGATTGGGCTTGCGCCCATGGCTGCTCAGGAGAATGATGTGATTTGTATACTTCATGGATGTAGTGTGCCAGTTGTGTTGAGGGAACAGAGGGTGGATGGGGACACGTTCTGGGCATTGGTGGGGGAGTGTTATGTGCATGGGATGATGGACGGCGAGGCTATGGAGGGGAGAGATACGACAGTGACTGAGGAGTTTGAGATTGGTTGAAGCGCCGTTATGCGGAAAAGAGCATTCTTAGTAGTGGTCAATGTCCATTTTCACCACTGATTGAGACAGCATCCATAAATTGAGAATGCGGCTGTTGCTCTAAACAATTGCTCGACAGCAGATGGTTTGTTTACGGTACAGTGCAAACAGCCACCCGTCCACTGAGCATCGATAGCAAAAGGGCATTGTTTTCTCTCGTGTCGCATCCAAAGACTTCCCCCTTCCCCCATACTTTCACTGATAGGCACTCCTCTATTATCATACAGATCCTCGAAATGGCTGCCTGATGTTTGGAATCACTGATCTACCCCAAACATCTGGTATCCATATTTGCGACGCTGTCCCGCAGACTCCACTTCATGCAGAGAGACAAGAATCCGCAAGGGAATTGCCCTCCAACGTGAAAAGAATTGGTGGCATTGATATCAACTTTAGATCAAATATTTACACCAAGAGCTGAGGTACAAGATTCCGTGAAGCCTCCTAAGCCTGTCAACCTTAATTACTTCCTCTTGGAGCCCCGCCCTCGAATCAAAGTTGAAGCACCCTCACTGCAATTCAGACCTCTCGTACCGCTTTGGATCTGGTGACGCCACCTCTGAGGCCCATTGTCCATTCTGAGCCACATATGGAGGACTTTCCACATACGTTTGCTCGGGCTGTATCGGTTGAGGAGCCGCCTTCTTGCGTCCGAAGAACCAGTATCCAAACCCAAACCCAGCAATGAGAGCAAGAACTCCAACACCAATGCCCACACCTAACCCAGTCTTCGCAGACGATGAAAGTCCTTTGCTCGGTTCCGAAGGGTCTGGAGAAATTGGAGAGGTTGGCAGAGATAGAGTGCTCGTAACAGGCGTCGCTATGCCCGAGGCGGGTAAAATTGTGCTTGCGAGAGAGGACGTCGGACTAGATAAAGTGGTCTGAGCTGAGCTGGAGGATAGCACTCCACTACTAGTGAAGTTAACTACTTGACTGAGTGTTGAGACGGCGGTAGTCCCCGATTCCACAATTCCAAAATAGAAAGTCGGGGAGAATTCTAAATCGAAATTGGGATTTCCGCCTGTACCGCTAAAATCAACTTTCCACAAATAGTCCGTCGTGCTTTGCAACCCGCCTTTGACGGTCTTGTTAGCCAGTGCTCCGAAAGTTCGCTAGATGGGAGTTTGGAAGCTTTGTACACACGTGAGTTGGGAAGGTATTGAAGACCAGAGGAATTTCCGTTGGGCAACATCTGATGGATAAACAAATTGAGTCCTTGCCCCTTCGTACTCCATGCGATTCTCAGTGAAGATCCCACTATGAAGGATCCTGCCACCCTCGCCGGGTTGGTCGCTGGTGGTGGATTCACGAAGACATTCCTCTGCGATTGTCCGAACACCGTGGTCGAAAATTGGATAATGCAAAATAGAGCTGCAATAACAACGTACATGTCTGCGTTGGCTAATATCAATGGTGGTATTGATGAATGCCTTCGAAGTCCAGCTTGAGACAATATTGAGAAGAAACGTGGAATATACGTGTCCCTGGGCGAGGACGGCGGGGTTTTGGAATCAAAAGGCACACTTCAACTTTGCGGACCACCTGCAAGGTCGATAACGGCCGAAACCTGGCTGAAGCAATGCGCAGCACGATAGCTAAGACAAGATTCGATGGGGGTTATCGTTTTCTCGATTCCATCAACGTGAGAAGATTTCGCAAGCACAGAAGTAGTCTGAGATGATTCCTGAAGGAACAGACGTCCATGCCCTCTGAACCAACACTAATTTCACAGCAAAACTTGACACGGCGTGCATCAGAGACGATGCTTGGCTGTCCTTTTGTGGCAGGTCTTCAGCGACAGAACCACTGTGCTGGGAACGCCAATCTTATGCTGGCAGGGGCCTGGCGGCGGGGACATTTTGGTCCGGCCTGAATCAAAAACAATAATACAAATTTAGGTTTTGACCTAGGTGGAATTGCTGGATTTTCCAGAACCAAATAAAAGCTTGCGTTGAGAGGCCTTGTTTGTTCTTCTTTAATACCTGGACGCGAAGGTTGAATGTTGACAGGTCCTCGCTTATTTGGGGGGCTGGGCTCGCTAGCCACGGGCGCTGCATTTTCAATTCAGAATGGGCAGACTGTACTTCATACCTCTGTTAATGTTGAGTTCAGCGCAGCATGGCCGACGGGCCACTTATTCCTATAATAATTGTTCATCGCAAAGAAGGCAGCTAGCCGTCTCGAGACTGGAGTCCTCGAAAATCTATTTCTTCTCTTGCATTCGACCTTCTGACATCAGTTCATGTTGGTTTCAAGTAGGCAATATGTTGGCTTTTCTAAATTATGGCACAGCGCTTAATTCTCCACCTGATGAGTGTTCATTGGACGAGTTTAACAGGGCATCCTTGCCCCCCACCCAACCCTCCATGCGATAATACGAGACATATGCAATCAACCGCAGCAAATCGACACGAATAACTGTCAGCCTCAAAAGGGGTATGAAGGTGGTCACCAAAAATAATCGCGGTCACAGATGTTTTCCGATAGTTTCATAGAAAACAGTCCACATCTATTCTATCAATCTCTTTTCGCGTGATGCTTTTACATCAAGCATCATTCATCGATGTACTCAATGTTATCGTTCACAACAAAGCCAATTTTCCGCTCAACTGGTTTGCGTTCGCTTGTTGGAGCTGTCATTCTATACCTGGGCATTACTCAATTTGCATTATCCTCCGAGCGTTGGCAAATCATCAGAGGAGATCGGAAAGTCACGACCACGAGCAACAATCAAAATTCTCTCTGTAGCAACCTGACAGGTTCTGATCGAATCGCTGTCACCGTCAAAACGGGCGCTACAGAAGCAGCTGAGAAGGTTCCCGTGCAGCTGAGGACGTCTCTACGATGCGTGCCCATCGCGAATATCATGTGGTTCTCAGATATGAATCAAGATATCGGGGACCATAGATTGCATGATGCGCTTGACACGATAGAACCGGCACTGACAGATGGAAACCCGGATTTTGATCTCTACCGCAAGCAGAAAGAGCTGCAAGATCCGATTTTGATTGCAGCTCAATTGAGGGGTATGAAAGACCCTAGCGACTCGTCAAATTTGGCCGCGTGGAAGCTTGACAAGTAGTGAGTGTTCTCGAGGTTTTTTCCTTCCTCTTCCGGCTCCTTGGAAGGATTTGGTCCTATGTGCTCCTTTCCCATAGCTTGCCTGTCTTTCTCGAAACTTTGAACCTCTCCAGAAAAGCATTACTAACTCCAAGTCCTTCTATAGCAAGAATATCCATATCGTGGAGAAAAGCTGGGCTCTCAAACCAGACATGGACTGGTATTTCCACATTGATGCAGACACTTACATCATATGGTCAAGTCTAGTGTACTGGCTACAGACACTTGACCCCGCAAAGAGAATATTTGCTGGCTCCAAGACCTACGACAATGGGCAAGCTTTTGCGCACGGTGGAAGTGGACTCTTTCTATCGAACGCAGCATCACATGATCTTGTCGTCGTGCATAACGGAACAGCAGCGCGCTGGGATTCACGCATGGACAAGATCTCCTTCGGAGACTCCTTGCTAGCTCGAGCTTTACAGGAATATGGGATTTTTGTCACGAATTCTTTCCCTATGTTCAATGGAGAAACGCCGTCTACCTTGTGGTTTCATGCTGGAGTCTGGTGTATGCCGATTGTTACGTTCCATCACATTTCGGCAGACGAGTCGGAACAGTTGAAGGCATTTGAGGAGAAAAGACCTAATCAGAATGTACGTCGATAGCTCAGAACTTCTGGGATAGCACACTAACACCGTACTCGTAGGCTCCATTGTTGTACTCGGAACTGTTCAAGAACTGGATCTTCGACCTGATTCCTGATCATGATCTCGAGGATTGGGATAACAGATCTGAGGGGGTGATTGTTGCCGACATTGTTTCTGCAGAGGACTGTAAGAAGGCATGCGAAGATGAGCCTGATTGCATGCAAAGTCTGTACAAAGAAGACAGCTGCGTGCTAGGGAAAAATGGGGAGATTGTATTTGGGAAGAAGTATGAAGTTGGAGAGGGGGAGGTGAAGTGCCAAAGCAGCTGGAACAAGACAAGGATTGCGGATTGGGTTTCGAGGCAATCAAAATGTGAGAAGCTCACATGGCCGAAACCGTAGAACTAATCCGGAAGCCGATATTGATTGTAATATATTCATAGATGAGAATTCAATTTGGGCTTGAGAACACATGCCTGCCTCTCAAACTTCTAAGTTTTTATACTGCACTCGGAAATAGCGCAGAGGTGCAGAGGTTGAGCTCTTGAAGCTCACCTCGTTGAGTAAAAGGATGTTGTGAGCTCAGGTACCGAAATTTTGCGAATAGACATTCGAGTTTGTCCTAGAACGCTTTGGGGTGAGTAGTCGGATGTTGCGACCAAGTTGAAGGCGCAAATTATGCCAGATTGAAAAGCTCTTGAATAGAGATCATTTCTCCTTGATTAACCATACTTGGATTTGTGTCTTTGAACTACTTTGTTTATCGTGGGAAGAAAATTATATCCAAACTTGGACTTTCTTCCAACAAGATGGTGTGTTTACCATGTTCTCTATCACACTCCTCGCTGTCACAGACTCAAAGCCTTGGTCATCGTCTTCGAGGCTACTGCCCTCACCATTGTTGAGGTATGTACATTCCGTTCCTTGATAATGACTGAAATTCATAGAGTATTCCAACGTCCTATATATGCACAGAAAGGTCTGTGCTGTCAAGAAACTCACTAACGTTCATACGAGGAATTTGGGTGTTACATGAAATGCCCACATCTTGCTTCAACTAGTCCAGGTCGACATAAGGACCGAGGCAAGTGAAGTACTTCATAGATATCTCTGAGTCGGACTCGGATTAACTCAGAGTCTACTCAAAGTATTTAGAAGTAAGTGTACTTTGAGTGGACTCGGAGTTTGATTAAGTGTGAAGTTGAGTATATTAAAATTTGGTCTACCGTACCAACAGGCATATAGCTCCATAGCGATATAATTTTTCGGTATTTCGATAGTTTTGGACCTGGCGCTGTCGTTAAGGGTAACACTGTAAATCATAATTTCCCCCTGGTGTTTTTGGTCTTTTCAATTCCCTTCACTCCAGAAGTAAGTCGCAGACCACAACTCAACCAAATGGATGGCGTTCGACACCACTCTTTGAGGCTTGATGTGTCAGTACTCAAAACGCGATATCGATGCTTCTTTTCAAGAGCATGTGCTGCCAATATTCATCCCAGTCTCCAAGCCCTAGTTCTTCATGAACTCCGAAAGGAGGAAGCATAAATTTCTCATGTGATTTCCAATGACCCGAGAGAAGGACTCTCACAGCTAGAGGGATATCGTATCGTGTTCGTTGAACCAGGGTAACATCCAGATTCTCCTTTATCAGGTTCGAATCAGCTGTCTTACCCAACCAGCTAATTCCAAGTCCAAGCACACGTTCCTGGCCATGGCCCGAACAGAATCAAAACATTCGGCCCGTATAACCGAGCATACAAACGAAAGCCACATGTGAAAATCTCATCAACGCTTCGACCTCGGTCTAAAGGATAAGCATGACAAGTGCCAATAAACAAGCCTTGATAAATTAAACAATTGCATCGTACCTGCCGAGTAACCTGCCCCGAGCTGCCCTGCAAAACGCGGGATCTCCACTTCAGAGAAACGTGCATGGCATGTCTTGGATAGGATACATAGTACTTGGGACATGCCCGAAATAATGTTAATTCACTGTCTATGCGGTTTCTAGATAGTTCTACAAATCCAGGGTTCTACAACGAATCATCTTCGAATCTCACAATATTTATTGCCTATGGAAGTAAGGCGGTGGCAAAGTGCACAGACAACAAATGTACATTATTTACCCATGATACGAAGTATGAATGACAGGTCTTGGCGATGGCATGGTTTTGGCAGTGCCACCTTCCGCACTGGTCGGCGCAGCCGATATGCAACAAGGGGCGAACTACAAGGTACTTGCTCCGTACCAAGCGAAGCACATTTTGTCGCGGGGCTCTTGCCTGTCTGGAAGACGGGTATCGTAGTTCTCCGAATTTCTGCATGTTGTGTTTTGCGTCTCAAGACTGCTGGGGTGCCTGTGTGGATCAGTAGAACAGCCTGGCTGCAGAAGTGTGCTTAGATGACCGAGATAAGGGAGGGATGGGATTGTGTGAAGAGGTTCGAGCGTAGGGGTTGATGGACTTGAGTTGTCAAGCTCTGAAGGAATACTGAAGGAAATATGTAAGGTGGCGCAGTCCTGGCCTGGAGAACAGGCCGCAGGTCAAATTTCGACAAAATCTTCCAGTACACTATGATAACATTAAAAAGCAGATAGGTATCGCGCAATGCAACGCAGTGCTGTTGAGGCCGTAATGGGGATTGCCTCATCACACAACTCCACGCAAAAGCTCAATAGATTTGTACAAGAACCCCAAACTCCGTCTCATCACAGGCCCCTGTCGCATTTATGTGATACTGATGTTGACCGTCTTCGTTATCCCATTCCCTCGTCCCTGCATCGGTAAAATATCCTCCAGAGAATCGGCGTCCCCTTTACTGGCGAAGTCCTCCTCACTTTGCGTGTTAGTGCTTCGTCCCAGGTGGCTCTTCATCTGTTGGCTGCGTGTCGTGACTTGTACATTGTACTTCGAACCTCTGGTCCCCTGACCAGGTAGACTGTTCATCCCGATTCCATCTTCCTGCATGTAATATTTGTGCCGCTGTGCGTTCGAACTGGCTGTGGCGCGTGTACGGAGGTCGAGCATGGACTTGAAGAGAGGACGGAGAGCCGGAAGAGAGGCTGCGAGTAGACCGACGTAGAGTTCAATGGCATTCCAGATGGTGTATTCATCGTCCCGAGTGAAATCTGGATCGCTGAATACATTGACCTGGATTGTCGTTTTGACAATAGAGCAGATGCATGCGCTATTTACCATGTTAGAGTCAGTTGCGGGTTGGGAGTAGTAAGAGAAACTTGCAAGTATCCCAGAGAGAGAATGCAGAGCAGGGAGAGCTTTGTTCGCATGTTCACTTGGAGTTTCCATACGATCGGGATAGGCAAAGAGGCAAAGAGCAAGTCAGTGATGATATTGATGACTGTGAGAGTTAGTTTTCAGCGCCTTGGACTTCTGTAAATATGCTCACTGCTGTTGAACAATCCCTACAGAATACATGTTAGCCAGAGTGTTCAAGACAACCACGAGGTCCCGTTTTCATTCGCACTTACAATATTTGTGAATGTGTCTAGTGAAAAGCACTTCGCATTTGGTTCATTCATTCTATCCCAACTGGCGCGGATTGGTATACATGAGAACATGATGGTCTACCAAGAGTAAGCATTTTGGAGCCATTTAGGGCTTGTTTTCTTGCTTCTTGAAAGATTTGTATCTTTCCAGGTCCAATGAAACGACAGGAATGAAGGAAAGATCGTCTTACCCCAGCACTACTTAAAGTGAAGGCCACCAGGAAAGCTACATAACATCAGTCTTCCTGATTCAATTGAAGTTTTGATGAAGATCTAGATGGTGCACTTACCAATAATACAGTAGAGAAATATCTTGTGAGCTTTTCCAGGAGCGAGTCGCAACAAAAAAAATCCAACAGAGAGTTTGACGAGTGAGATACCGACGGTGACGATCAACGAGTGGAAGAACGTCCAGTGAGATAACCTGACCTGTTCATCCGGTCTGATAGACGCCATATGCATGCCCTTGCCATTGTGAGTCTCCCCAACGAAGCAAACGAAGACTCCAACACCGCATATCGTGGCAGCAATAATCAGCCAGTCGTCAGTTCCCACTGTCTTGAGCATAAATGTCCGGACATATATCCTCGCGGCCATGACCAACACAGCAACTCCACAGAAGACTCCATTGACAGCCAGAATTCGAGGTGCATTCGTCGATCGGTCGACTGGTCCTGAAGGAACTGTAGGATCCATCTCGAGCACCGTAAGCTTATCGAGGTTGGGTTTCAACAAGCTGATCGAACTTCGCCGATCCTGACCTGTAGAAACAACAAAAGTATCGACCGCCCTGCACCGATTGCACAAGTTGCGGTGGATTGCGTTCTGTGGGGTTCCTCTTGATATATCGTACATATACCAGGGGATCGAATCTTCGTACAGAGGTCAAAACACCTTTTGTGTGTTCAAGCCATTTCTTCCTGGTTACGGTGTGCATCTTCCTAAGATTTGTGCAGTTCAATCTCACAAGGGCAATGATAGACAAGCGAGGAGACCGTTGCTACACGAATACGTTTGGAGACAGCGCCACCGAAGTGTTAATCTTGTTCGTCGACTGCCCAGATGAGCTTGAACGGCATTTTGACACCTCCTTCCGAGGCACATCAGGGGTATCATTGGAAGAACATTTCCGCACCCACAGATGGGAAGAGATTTGTAACCAGACGCGGCCAACCGAGAGGACTGCCCAGCCGTTCCCGAATTTATGTAACTTGGAAACGCTACTGCTGCAGCTAAGGAGAAAGCCCACATATGGGAAAGCGTGCGTCGGTTGAAGTCGTCCCCAACAGGGGAGAAAGTGTTTGAAACTTGGCAGATTCCCCAGAATCGTCTGCGCCACCAAAGAGTTGTGGAAAGAATAGCCCGACTAAATTGCTGTCTGGCGGATCTCAGCCCTCCTGTTGGCAAGAATTGCCGAGTTGCCTTTGGAGGAAGAGGATCAAACATGGTGAGTAGACACTACTTTGGGTACAACCGTATATCTTGTCGGGCTCTGATAGGTTTAGATCAGGTGTTGGGTTTCATTTTTTTTTTCTTAATACTAAGTCTGCTGGTTCATCCGACTTTCTGAACTAGTCTCTCGTAGTGTCGTCAACCTTGAAAGGCGTCATGCGATGGTCATATCACTAGGGAGGAGAGGTGGGATATGAGTGCCAGGATTGAGGTTCTAGCTCTTCTTGGTATCTCTTTCGCCAGGTCATTCCTCTCTAGGCTCTCTATGGTGCTGCTGTAGAAGCAGATACGGCACACCGGCTCGGCGACCACCAGGATTCGTTTGGAAGCGAGGGTTTTCATGAAAACGAGGCCTCGCTTTTTGAATGGAGGGGGTCTGATCGTTGAGAAGCAATCCTGGAGTCCGTGATCTGAAGCTATCTGCAGATTGGATGAAGATAGCTCATGTCAGTCAATCCTGCGATGGTTCCAAGCCTCAATTAGTGGTGTGATTGACTGGAGGGAGGAGGGGTACCTAGCGCCAGGGCATTCAACCCCTGTAGGCTGGAGCGGAGCGACGCGGATGACGATCCGGGCAAAGGTCAGGAGTATCCTAACAAAGTATGAACCAACAGGGATTTTTGACGTCTTGGAAATCTGCACGTTCTCTCCAGGTAAACAAGCCCACAGACTTACTTCATGAGTGCCTTCATAATAGCCCGGCAGGCCAGTATGGCCAGTACTTTGAGTCTTCTTATTGAAATTTGATATAATCGTTGTATTTGAGACAAAAACGGGTGGGGGTAGGCCAGGAGTGAAAATAAGGTAGGGGTGGATATTGGTGCGGGTAATGTCTTACAATTGCTCTATTCGTCCGAGGCTCTGAGCAAGCTCCTCCATCATTCCCTCGGACCTTCGAGCTTGAGAGATGCGATTTCCAGGGCCCGCTCCGCCTTATACGCCCCCTTCCCCCCCTCCTCCAACCGAGAGGAGGGGGATACGAGGAGGGGGATAGAAAACATTTTGGAAGCGAGAACGATACGGAGGTACGTCCAGTATCCTCAGCTCATTTTTATCACCGTCTGATCCGCAACGATATGACACCTGCCAAACACAGATACCGGTAGTGAGACTCAATGCCTGGTAGGCAGAACGTGGGCAAGATGGTTGTCTGATCGTGGGTTGTGACTTTGGAAAGCAAGCTCACGGGTTCGGCGTGATGGAACTCCATCAGGAGCTTCCCCGAACCAACATCAGACTATCAGATTGGTGCATGAGCTGAGCATCGAAAGGGAATCGAGGCTCGATTGTCAAGTTGATCGGATACAGCAAGGAGTAAAGAGAAGTGCTAGCTACAACTGGACATGATTTTCAAAGGAAGGGGAGCTTTGAACTAGAGGGAAGCCTAGCAAGTGAGACCTCCACTCCGCTCCTCGTTCGAAGGCCGAACGGACGGCTGGAAAACTGGAGACAACCTGCATAAATGCTTGACCAATAGTCACTTGCATAGGGTATCTGTTGGACAATAACCTCGATTTATTGGTCAAGCAATCAAGTCTTCACTCGGTACTCCGTAGTTCTGCATGAAGATATGCCCGGAGCTCTAGTGAATGCATAAAAACAATCTAGCTCTTCTTGGTCTCGTCAATCCTTCCAATCTATGTTCCTTCGAGGTCCACAATCCCAGTGGCGTATGCCATTCCCGTCCCGCACTATTGTCTTGAAGGTGGATTGGACACCAGAGTTGCATTCGAACCCAGATACCAATATCCGGCAATTATTCATGCCTATCTCGTTACACAACGGAGACTGGGGTGCCACGAGGTTCAAATACTGCTCCGTTTCGCTCATGGAAACTTCAGGAGCAGACGCCAACTCGACAACTTCTTTGGGTTTCAAGTTAATAGAATCTTTGACGGTTCTATTCCAAGCCTCCTAGCGTTCCATATCCGGTCATGCATTTGCCATCATCGGCCGTCTTGTTGCTGGCTTCGTCAGCGTCAGCAACCTTCTTCTTACCTGCTTCCACAACCGCTACTGATCTGCTCGCTGGCAAGGGTCTTCTGAACCTTGCAATCCACCAGATTGGTCAGGCTCTTCAGGGCAAGCAACAGACATGCAATCTTGCCAATGCTGCGATCAGAAGAGAATGGTAAGCCTCAACAACCGTCACGTTCATGAGAATTGGAAGTTCTGATTATTCGAACAGGTCAACACTTCTCCCTGTTGAGCGGAAGGCATACACGGACGCCGTTCTCTGCCTTCAATCAAAACCAGCAAGAACCAACCAGACTTTGGTTCCAGGAGCAAAGTCAAGATATGACGATTTTGTTTGGACTCACATCGAGCAAACACTATCAATTCATGGAACGGTATGTTGGTAGAGAGAAACCCTGCTTGGTACAAATCACTAACGGGCACTTAGGCAAATTTCCTCTCATGGCACAGATATTATACCTGGACTTTTGAGCAAGCTCTCAGAAATGAGTGCGGCTACAAGGGATACCAACCGTACTGGGTATGACTTACTCTTTCTCGAGAATACCGACTCGTATTTTCTTGAAGAACTAAACTAACCAATTCTACTAGAACTGGGGCAAGACTGCCTTCGATCCTATCAACTCACCAGTCTTTGACGGCTCAGACTATTCCATCGGAGGCAATGGTGACTTCCAAGCGCACAACTGCACCAATGGTCTTCCAACCGGTCTGAACTGTATCCCTGCTGGTGCCGGTGGTGGATGTGTTACCAAGGGCCCATTCAAGAAGTAAGTGGCATCACTCATCTAGGAAAGATTTTCGCTAACATCAGACTCAGCATGAAAGTCAACCTCGGACCCGTCTCCCCAACTCTCGCCATTGAGGGCCTCACCCCATCCTTCCCAGGATCAGCCTACAACCCACGCTGTCTCCGCCGTGATGTCTCCCCATGGGTTTCATCCCGCTGGTCAACAGACAAGAACTCCACCGACCTCATCACCGAGAACCTCGACATCAACAGCTTCCAAACCGTCATGCAAGGAGACTTTGCCAGTGGCTTCTACGGCGTGCACACTGCCGGCCACTTCACCATCGGTGGCGACCCAGGTGGAGATATCTTTGTCTCCCCAGCAGACCCAGCTTTCTGGATCCACCACGCTCAGATCGACCGCACCTGGTGGATCTGGCAAAACCAGGATATCAAGAAGAGACAGAATGCCATTGCTGGAACTATCACCCTGAACAACAGCCCTCCTAGTAGAGACGGAACCCTCGCGGATGTACTCACCTTGGGCGTAAATAGTCCTGATACTACAATCGGGGCTATGATGAACACGCAAGCTGGACCTCTCTGCTACATCTATGTGTAGTTCTGGTTCGATTGTTCTGTGGTATTGGCACCTGTATATATCTAGAAAAGCCAGCCTCCATCTTGTATACATACCCTCATATATAATAATACAGCTCGGCTACTGGGGATTCCCAAGCCTGTCACTTCTCTGTCCCATTGAAACTGTATTTCCTTATTTTGGAGACATGTCGTCGTCCAAATACCCTTTAAAGTTTAAAGATGCGTTTCATGCACACCAGCTCAAATTCCCTCCCCCGCAAAATAAATTTATCTCAGGCTCGCTCACTCTTATCTTCCATGTTCTTGGACCGACCCGCCAAAACCACCAATTCCCTCAAACCATCTCGCGCCGCAAACATTCCGCAAAACACCTCCGTAGACCTAGTAAATCAACATCTGTCTCAAACCGTCTCATCTATCGGCTATCGATTGCGCTACACATCTCAGATCTCAGATCTCAGATCTTCCAAACTCTAACATCTACCAGGTTCACCAATCTTGGCAATCAGGGTCCCCCGGTCCAACAATTTCATGTCACTAACTCACACGCTTCGTCGATCTCAATTCAGTCAAATTCAAAAGCTACGGTAGCGCTGCATAAGAGCAGGCTTCGAACCTTCCACACGGCACGGGGGACCTCTCATCTGCGCGCGCCTCTCGTGCTTCGGCACCTCAACTGCGACTGGATTTGAAGCTGTAACCCAGAATTTCGGATACTCTTGTGTTGATGTTAAGTTTGAGCTAAATCGTGGATCGGCTGGGTCACATTGAATCCCCCCCGCCTTTGTTCTCTCGAGACCCTCCTTCGCAGTGTTTACTACAAAGGGAGAGAGATCGACATGCCGGAATTTTCCGGCTTGCTTCCTCTCCGATCAACTGGACTTTCAGACTGTAATCCACAGGATTTTGAGAGAGCTTTCGCTGGCATGCGTTCGAAACTTGTCTATCTGTTTGTCAGACTGCAGGGAGCAACAGTGAAAGCCAAGCCTGGAGTTGAGGGTCTAACATTCAGGAATGTCTGCAAGGGACGAGGGAAGTAAAAATTCCTTGGGCTCGAGTCTGCTGATTAGAATATGGAAGACGACATTGCAAGACTGCAGTATCAGATTTTGTCCAAGATCGTTACATATATATATCGCAAGTCGAATATCGGGCATCCCAGGTTATTTGACTAAGGTCAAGTCTCACTCTCACCAACCATTTGGGTCCCCAATAACTCAACCCCTTCAACGCAATAATCCAGGGGTCGGTATCCCTCGATCTCAAAGAACATCTTCAGCGCCCCCTTCAACACTTTCTGCAGAGCAGTCCTCGGAGCCTGTCTGTTTATTATTCTTTAGTATCCTTAGAAGCGTAGGCAATTAATACCATTTTCCGATTGTCGGTATTAAGTTATGACGAATTTTCTGGAGATCAATTTCCTCTTCCTGCAATACTGGACTGTTGGATGTACGGAGGCGGTCTAGAGCGACTGCCAGACCTCTGGCTTCATAATTGAGAACGTGGAGGATGCGTGCTTCTCAAATACATGAAAGTTCCAGGAGACGTTCTTTAAGCTCAAGGACTGAGATGCAGATATCCTGGTAGAAGTGAATATTTGAAAGGTTCAATGTCAGTTGACTGCGATGGAATCAAAGAGGGGGATCTGTGCAAATTACATACAGTCAGCATTTGCCCTCGCCGTCCATGGGCCGGTCGATATGAAATCGACTACAAGGGATTGCGGCTCTTCTCGGTTTGCTAGTTGTCCCTGATGTGAATATTACCAAGCATGTACTTTCCGGCGAGACGGCCAGATCCTGGTCTATCGTGATCGGCAGATGTATACATGACCTGGCAAGTCTAGGCTATGAGTATGGCTTGGAGTGGCAAATATCTCTTTCCTTGATGGCATAGGCTGGATCGGCTACGGTGGGGGGCAACCTGTATTGCATTTGCTCAAGTAAAATAGTGCGTTGTCACGAGTCGATCCAATGGCTATTGGACGTGATCAGTCGCGCTTTTCGCTCCGGTGTGCTGTACGATATTCACAAATGGGGACACAAATGCTGCCAATTGACAAAGATAGCGAAGAAGCCTACCAAGAAAAGAAAATCATGACGTTGGATCCCACATCTCAACGTTTTTTTTGCATAAATACTGATAATCCAACACCATACTACAGAAATCAACCAGAATCTTTTTATCTGCAGTTCGCAAATTCAATTGGATCTATGACCGTTGAGCCTATTCAAGCGGAGAATGAACCAGTATATGCTGTAAACAACACATCATGGAATAAGCGAAAAAGAAAGAAACCCCCCACTAAGCAGGCACAAATCACAAGTTCACAATTATGAGCACAGAGAGGAAATCCCATGCTATTCCTGGCCATGCTAGAGATATGCAAAGTATCGCATACAAGGTGTCAAGAATACCATTACACGTAGGAAGGAAAGTAGGGGAGATCCACCATGCAATCCAATCGTTTATCTCAACTTCACAGTGCAGAGCAGATGTCACCCGTCACGTCTCCACCCCTCTTCGTCGACTCTTTCTCTGATCCAGATCTCATACATTTTTTGAGGATGATCGCGCCATGAAAATGCTACATCCCATTGCATTGATTGATTTCGATTTCGATTCGCTAACGCCTGCAATGCTCGCCTCGCCTCGCCTTGCCTCGCCCGATCGATCGATCCATGATTCGCAAAAAGGAAATATCTCCAACCATCGTACAAATATCAAACCCAGCTCTACCGGAACAAATGCATGGGTCTAGGTGCATGTATCTTCTTCTGCTATTTTCCTCCACTGGTCCCTTCGCTCCAATTTATCGGCGGACTCTCTTATCATGACCACTTCGAGACTCCATGCCGCCCTCATCGTTGCGTCGCTTTCGACCGCCTTCTTCTCTGCTTCCTCGCCCGTCTCGGCGATCCTCCCCATTGCCTCTGAGATCACCGCTGCTGCGTGTGTCTCGGCTGCTTCGGCCACTTCCTCCTCTCTCGTTACCCCTCTCGCCTCGGTCGTGTCCACGCTCTGCTCCGCGCTCACCAATCCAGGTTGCGTTGGGATCACGAATGATGTCCCGCTCCCTAGCATCCCGACGACTGCTTTCCCTATCTCGGTCTCCACGCTCACGATCTCTACCACTTTCTCTACCTGCGGTTGACTCTCTGCCAACCATCAAATCCCTAGCTGGTGCTGGTGATGACTTGCTCTGGTGTCTATCCTTCTCTGCATCAGCTCGTTCGCCTGTTCTCCGATCACTACGATCCCGGTACTCGCTTCTCTGAGCACGCTCATCCTCGGGAGCACCACGCTTCGGTTCACGTTCCCGTGCTGGGCTTCTAGAGTTTCGGCGGCTTTTACCGGAACGCTCTCTTCGTCCACTGCGATCTCGGTCCCGCTCTTCGTTCGGTGCATCGGATCCAGTGATGAGATCAGCACGTGCTGGGTTGATAAGATCTCGTCCAGAATCCCTGGCAGTCTCCTGCCGTGCGGGTGGTGGCCCAGGCGGAGGAGGCGGAACAGGTAAAGATGGTGTGGGTGGTCCAGAAATGGGTGTGTCGGGACCCATGCCAGAGCTCATTCGTCCCCGACCACGGACGTTCAGTCTATCAGGGGTGTTCTGTTGTCCAGCTTGCTGCAGCGTTGTGTTGATGCCAGCAAGTTGGCGATTGCCACCTCGAGCCGCACGCTGGGTCGCTGATGCTGGACCGGTAGGAGCAGTAAAGCCATTTGGTCCAGGATGAACAGGGCTCGCCTGAGATCCTTTGGGCCCCGATGGAGGACCTGAAGTTGCCAAAGGCGGTACGTTGGGTCTTGAGCGATTGTTGTTGTTACTGTTCATCTGAGATTGAGATTGGGGCTTCACAGCATCTTCGCTACCGAACGCCCTCAGTCTATCTGGGTGAATAACCGCAGCGGGTGGTGGAGGTGCCTGAGATTGTCCATGCGGCTGAGCAACTGGACCCCCAAGTTGCTTCAAACGATCTGGATGGATCGCAGATGCTGGGGATGGTGTCACAGGTGTAGTAGGGGCAGCGTTAGGACCAGATGCTTTAGGGGCCGAGTCGAACTGGCCTGATGCTGAGCGTCTTGGGTGACGACCTCCAGATGGACCAGTAGGCGGTTGCTTTTCGGGCGTCGGAGGGCGAGGCGTCTCTCCAGATCTTGCACTTGAGCGTGGTGGTATTGGAGCATTCCCCATACGATTGCCACGAGTGTTTCTATCCCGAGGTCCAGAAGGAATGTCTGGGGTAGGTGCTGTGAGACGACCAAAGTTTGGATCTGGCTGCTGTCTGCTCACAGGGTTTAATCGACCATGATCAGGATCTAGAGATCTGGGCGGAGGTTGAGATGGCTGGAAGGCAGGTCTATCGTGTGGGCCAGCTCGTTCTCTGTCTACGTGTCTATCGCTTCGTGGACCTGCTGGTGGTGGCTGGGCATCTTCAACGCGGCCTCGAGGAGAGTTGAAAGACTCTTGAGGGCCATTTCGTGATGGTCGATCATCTCGTCTGGAATCCAAGTGCTCCTTGTCGGCGCCATGTCTTCGTGGTGACTGGGGTCTTGAGGAAACCCTATCTCTCGGGTCGTCTCTACCGCGGCGGGGTGAATTGGATCGAGATGGATTCTTGTCGGCAGAAATTAAGGCGGCGCGCTCTGGGTTGATAATCTCCTGTCGTTCTGGGTTGACAACTGGCAATCTATCAGAAGAGGTGGTAGGCGCACGGTCTGAAGACTGTCCAGAAGATCTTGGAGGAGGCATTTCGCGGGATAGACGACCGCTATCAACTGCAACGCGTTCAATCTTCTCTCGAGCCGAGTCAGCTGTCCATCGAGGAGGAGGATCCGGTCGAACTCGCTCACGATCTAGAGCGGGTACTCTATCCGATGACCGACCAAATTCTCTCGACGCAGGTTCCGGTGCACGTCTGTCAGCTCCAGAAAAGTCGCGAGGTCTGTCTCCAGGTCTGTCTCCAGGTCTGTCTCCAGGTCTATCCACAGGTCTCTCGACAGGTCGGTCTCCAGGCCTACCGATCGGGCGGTCCAGTCTTGGATCTTGAACACGGGAGTCACGGCCTTCCCTTCGATCCCCATGGCGGGGATGTCTATCGAGTAGATCACGACTAGGGAATGGTGCGTCGGGACGATTTGGTAGGTTAGGGCTTCCTCTATCAATCAGTGATGTCGGAGGGGGGTTTCTGCCTATGTCTGGGCGAGATGGAACGTTTGCCGGTGTTGATTGCAACGCTTTGGCTGCCTTAAACCGATCTCTCTCAGCAAGCACGTCCATCTTCTTTGATTCCATGGCTGCGACTGGTGGAAGTGGGCGCTTTGTATCTCGTGCATTTTCTGTCGAAACACTAGGCTTGGTCGCACCTCGGGACGTCTTTGCATCATCAACTTCGCCGTCCTCAACCTCTGCTGAAGTTGGGGCCTTGGGGGTAGAAACGCCTTGGGAACTAATGATATGTTAGTCATGATACTTCGAGGGGAGTGATGGGACGAACTTGGCTCGAGAACCGGGCTTGAACTCTGGAGCGGTAGGCTTCAAGAAGGACTTCGCAATTGGTTTGCCACTTTCTTGGGTCGTCGCTGAATCGTTCTAAAGGACAATTAGTCACGTAATGGGAACTCAAGAGGCACGTTCAACTTACTGCAGCGTGAGCGATAGAACCAACGTGACCAAATGCCTGTACCATGACCCATTTGGGCTCTCTCTTCTTCAACTGAACCAATACTGCATTGCCGGTGAGTGCTAGATCTTCTCGAGATCCCTTTTCTCTGAGTGCAATAATCTCTAACTGCTCTAAAATCTTGGTGCCATGGAAGTTAATGGCAGGGAAGACCTCGACAACTGATTTCAATACTGTAATCGCATTGCGAATATGCATCCACTCAATTCCACCCAAGCAGTCACGGAGAGCTGTATTCAAGGCCGCATGCCAGCGAAACAAGAAAGTCTTGAAACCATTGTCACCATCATAGGCAACCAGACCCTTTGGCTTGCCGTTGTCATCAAGAGCCTTTGCGAAACCGGGAAGATTTCCACCAGTGCCCCAAGCTTCCTTCTCAAAGACAACCGAGTCGGCATGCCATCGAGCAAGATCCATGAGAACAAGTCTGAGGAATCGCCCCAAATTCTCGGCTTCACGAACTGTGCATGCAAATATAATGGCACGAAGGCGATTGGGTCGGAAAATTTGGCTGTATAGGGCTAAGGTTCGGAAGTAGGGAACACCATTCTCGTGGAGAAATTTGACCATCTTGAAGCAGTATTCCGAGTCGCTAGGAGACAACAGCAGCCGGGGGAGCAAACACTTTTCGAGGAATGCTTCCATGGCAAAGTTTGGGTTGAGTATCTTGCTAAACCAAAGCGACTTGGTCTTGAGTAAACGGATCTTCTTCTGGCTGAAGTTGTTGAGTGCCTCTTTGAATTCCGCAATCAACTTGTCCCGAGTCGATGAAAGGTGCTTCTTCTTGACCTCCTTGGCAGCTACTCCTGCTCTGCTCATGTCTGTTCTGTCTTTGGCCAACTCCGAGATTTCGACTACCAGACGAGAGATTTCAGTTTCGTAACTATTATTGGGAATGGCCAGATCACCAAGAGCTGAGGCCCAAAAAGTCACGTAGAGTTCGGGACTCAGCGATTTGAAAGCACCATCAGGAAGGACGGTTTGCACAGTCTCGATGATCGGTTCGAGAACCTTGTGGAACGGGTCGCTCTGGGGTGATGGCGGGCTATCCTCCTTCGTGTCTATCATTTGCACATCTTCCTTCACGACGTTTCCATTGCCGAGTTTCGAAGCGTCAGTCTCTTCGCCGTTAGTCTTGGGTGCGCCTCCGTCTGCCATGCCGATATCTCCTTCGGCATCTGCCAATGTGGTTGGGGGAGATGGCACGTCGGGAAGGGCCTTGGTCGTGCCATTCAATACTGGAGAAGCGGCATTTGACCTACGATACGCAAGACTGGGTCTTCCAATGAGGAATGCAAGCCCAGGGTCCAGGCCAAAATCTTTGAGTAGCTCCGGAATTCCAGGAACTTGCCGATCAAACTCTTCAACTGAAAGATTGCTGCGAAGTAGCTCAAGGTATTGCGAAAGTGCTTCCTGAGTGTCATCCATCATTGTTGCCAGTAGTTTGATGTGTGCATCGGCATCGGCAATCTTGTATATTGCAGCTTGTCGATGTTGTGCAATGGATATAAGTAGTTCGCCAGAAAGGTGGGACTCGGTGAGGGCTCTCATAAGACGTTGCGAGGTTTTCGTAGATTCGAATCGCTTGTCGTACAGAGTGATGAGGGTATGCTTTCTGAGCTCTTCGCCACCGGTCATGGCATGGATTTGCGCGTTTGTGAAGTCGGTATCAGGAACGATACCGGACATCTGGGCAATAAGCTCCTTTAAGATGACGAGATCCGTAGAGTTGCCGCGATATAATTGATCGGCGACGTATCGAAGAATAGGTGAGAGGTTAAGAATCGAGTAGCGTTTGTAGACTTTGCCTGAGAATCTCGACAATGCTAACAGCCATCTGCTGGGAAGAAGGGCAAATTTAGCGTTGGTTCGATTTCTGTCCTTGCCGCCAAGAGCGCTCATGAGTGACCAAACAAGAACATCGTAGCCCAAGCTGGTGAAGTGCTTTGCACACTCGACCACGACTTCTGTCAGGTTGTTGTATGACTCGATCTGGCTCAAGGCGATGCCAAAAACAATTCCAGGGGAAGAATAGGCAATCTTCGCGAGTGCTCGTGCCATGGGTGCCACATTTATCTTGCTGATGCGCTTCATGGTGCTCAGCGTTTCGAGCTTTGTTCGGGCAAAGGCCGCCTTCATTGCTGGCAGGCGCGAAATCTGGCCGTCGAACCATTCGGCATATATCGAGTATCTGACGGAAACCGGGAAGAGCTTGAGCATAGCCCAGACCTCGCTAACCAGTGCGGAGTTGGCATTGGTTAAGCTGAGAGCTGGGACGAGGAGCCTTTTCAAAAGATCTTGCCATCTCTCCAAATTCTCTCTTGAATGGTCGGTTCTGAGACTGTCTATGCCAATTCTCGTGAGCTTTGACAGTAAGGAGGCATCTTTGCCGATGTTGACGCCAGAAAGGTTGAGGAACGTGCTGCAGAGAGTGAAGAGGTCATCAACGCTTCGGCAAACGGGTACGTCATCTGCCCATTCGTCCCAGTAAAATCGATAGGATGTGCTTTCGTTGGTATCGTGCTTGTCAGGGAATGGCCATCGAAGTTGCTTCTTAACAGGTAGCTGAGCAAGACGTACTTGTCCCTTTGGCACCCCACTTTGGTCTGCTTCGGCGACCTTCTTCGTCGGACATTCCACATCTTCCATGTTTGCCGCCACCGGCTTCACTTCGTCGAACAAATCTTTGATAGAGTGATGCAAGATACGGTTGATTAGAGGAATAAGTTCAGGGTATGCCTCGGGAAGCCAAGGAAAGCGACCAAGCATGAAGAGTGATTCAGGAACTGCACCGATGGTCAAAAGACAAACGAGCAATTGAACTTTCTGATCCTGTGGCTCTTTTGCCTTGTCCTTTTCTTGTGGCTCGGCGGTTGGTTTGGCGGCTGGGTCGGCTTTTGAGGAAGCGGATTCTCGGATTCTGCTACCGTTCTTTGGATCATCGTCCGTCAAAGCGCCGGCCATAGTCAGTGCATTCGTTGCTCCACCTCCCGGTCGGCTCAGTTTTTCCTTTTCGGCAAGTTCTTGCTGTCTCGCTTCCCTTACGGCTGGCATGTTCTCATCTAGAGGCCACAGATGTGGGTACAAATCTCGCAAAGAAATGAAACCGATCTTGATAAGTAGTGCTGTGAGGTAGATGAGGTTTGCAGGAAGTGCATCATCGTCGTCGCGGGCTTCAGACGTGTAGAAGCGTAACTTGAAGCCCAAGAGTTGAGCCGCAACTCGGTTGCCAGAAGGAGGTAGAGTTCCGGTGTGCTTAATCCATTCCTGATCAGCATCAAACTCGCTGTCTCCTGTCGTTGCGCTATCCAAGCCCTGCTGTTTCGTTTCTTTATCAACAGCTCGTCGACCGCCAAGCTCGAAAAACGCATCCAGCCCAACCTCGCGAGCGCGGTCCCAAAACAGAACGTCACGGGAGCTTCGCTGTTCTTTGGAAACCTCTTCCTCTTCGGGGGTCGTCATCCATCCCGAGGAGCTCGGAAGAGCCCAATTTGGAAGGCCCCTGCGGCTATCACCATCCATCTCTCCATGTCGAGGCCACCAAGAGCTAACCCGCAGGAGCTTGATGAAAAACCGGAAGTGTTTGATAAGAACAGCCGCAAAGATATCCAAGGTGATATCAAGTACTCGTCCAACATCCAGGTCGAAGGTCCCAATCAAACCTTTCACTCTCTCGAATGCCTCCTCCACAACCTCCCCGGATGGTGGTTCGCTTCCACTGGTTGTGAAGAGCTCCGTAACAAGCTTAGAGTATCCCTCTGTCTCTTCTCGCAGTAGGTTGTAGTTGCCCTGTCGATACAACTGGTTGGTAGCCTTTCGGACAGCCATGCGCTTGAAAGTGTCCTTGGTAAGCCCAAGAGCTTCCAACAATTCATTATCGAGATTGAGGCGCATGAGTTCTGGTGATATTTCTGTCGCAATGACAAAGGGTGTAAGAGATGGGTTCTTTGTGCCATCTTCCAGCATCATGGACAGAATGTCTAGGAATAAGACAGGCGCATTGAAGCTTGGTGCTACTCCATCGGCGGGGGCAGCTTCGGGTACGAGGATCTCCTCCACACAAGTACCAGCAACAGTCGGGTCCATACGCACATCCACAGTCGCACGGATGAGCTCCTGAAATATGGAAGAAAGGTCTGTCGTATCCTCATCTTGTATGGCTTGTCTCCCTGCGCTGGTCACTTCTTGACTTCTTGTATCCCACGCCGCAAGTCGTTCTTCGGTCAGAAAGGTGTAGTCGAATGGAATTGGATCAGGTCTGAGGATAGGAGTGGGAAGTTCGGTAGTGGGTGTTGAAGTTTGCGTAGCTGTGGGTGTTGGAGCTGCGCTCACAGGTCGAGGAGGGGGTGGGGACATAGGTCCAGGTGTTGGGGTTGATCTGCCAGGACCAGCAATATTGAGTTTATTCGGATTGTCGCGAGCATCGTTTCTTCGACCTCCTCTTCCTCCGCCTGATCCTCCTTGCCCTCCACGACTCGATCTTCTGCTGCCATCACGCATCTCTGATCCTCTGTCATGCTGAGCTAGGCTTGCACTTTGTGGTCGGTGAGGCGAAGGCCGACTCTCCCCAGAGTCAACTGACGACCTCTCGGTCCTCTTTCTCTTACCGGCGGGCGCCATCTCCACCTCGATCTTGGAGACGCGATCAATCTCTGTACATGTGTAGTGGTTAGCTGTTGTAGGCTGAGAGCTTGCCTTGCAATGCTGTGGTCGATGTGGTAATAAGGAATTAACGAGAAGGAAGGTGCGCTGTGCGATGTGGTATGATGGAAATCATCAAGGGCGAGCAGAGATCTCAAGTCGAGGTAGAAATGGAAGATATGTCGAGATCGCGATGGTGGAGAATTGAATGAGCGTGCTTGACAATAGAATGCGGCTCTGAATGAATTTACAATAGGTCGCTGGATGCCGCGTTTGGATCAGGTTTAGCGTGGCACGGACCAGAACGCCCAGCCACATCATGTTCATCAGCCACATTTTGAATTTGATCAGAAATGTGAAGTAAACACGTATAATTGATGGTCTTTTGATGATGGGAGGGCCTTCAAAGCTCAGAATGTACCAAATAGGAGACCAGTTGATCATAGGTCAATCCACAGGACAATCTTGCAAGTCAAACACTCGTCGATTCGATACAAATATCCTACGATTAGCTGTTTACAACGCCACAGCTGTGGCGCTCAAGGCTGGACAGATTGGCGATACCGGCCGAGCACGGGCAGGGAGTCTCCAAGAAAGGACTGGATGCTGATGACGATCTCTGACTCTTCTCTGACTGGACAAAACAAACAGAATTCGATTATTTGCTTGGAATTACCCTCCTCCCCAGCATTCCATTGATAGACATATTCCTTTTTCCATTTCAAAATGGCTACCAATTCACAGCTCAATGGTGGAGAGAAGCCAGTGACTCCAAGATACGGTCAGTCATCGCCCCAAATGCCCCTCCAACAAGACCAGTAACTGAATACGTCCAAGAAAGAACGCAACAACAACCCGAGAACCCATTCGCAGCCTTGATACCCGATCAGACCATTGCGATTATTCCTTCCTTTCCCCTCGAATCAGGTGTAACGTTGCACAATGTCCCTCTGGCATACAGCACGAGGGGCAAACTTTCTCCAGATGGTGACAATGCTATGGTGATCTGCCACGCCTTGACTGGCAGCGCAGATGTTGGAGATTGGTGGGGTCCTCTGCTGGGAGGTCCTGGCAGAGCGTTTGATATCTCGAGGTTCTTTGTGGTGTGCATGAATAGTCTGGGAAGTCCATATGGGAGTGCAAGTCCTGTCACTTGCAAAGATGGGAATCAGAAGAACGAGAGATATGGCCCAGAGTTTCCCCTCACCACGATACGGGATGATGTTAAGTAAGTATGGCTCGTTGCCTTTGGAGAGGCCTACTAATCGTGTGATAGTCTGCATAGACTATTGCTGGACGATTTGGGCGTCAAACAAGTAGCAGCAGTAATTGGAGGATCTATGGGAGGCATGTTGGTTCTGGAGTGGGCATATTTTGGGAGAGACTACGTTCGATCAATTGTACCAATTGCAACTTCGAGTCGACATAGTGCTTGGGGTATTAGTTGGGGAGAGGCACAGAGACAAAGCATTTACGCAGACCCGAAATACGACGACGGATACTACCCCTTCTCAGACCCTCCCACGGCTGGTCTTGGTGCGGCACGTATGTCGGCTCTGCTCACATATCGAAGCAGGAACTCTTTCGAGGCAAGATTTGGTCGGAATACACCTGATGCGTCGAAGAAACAGACTATCAGCCAGGACCAACATCCGTCGACGCCCTCAGAGATTCACTTAGCTATCCACAACGATGGGCACCGTTCCAAACGATCCCCTCTTTCAAGACCAGGAAGCTCAATAGATATCACGCTTCCTGTCTCTAAAGTGAATGGGAACAGCAATCCCTCAGACTTCACCGATCCTCAGTTCCACGGCGCTACAACGCCCACCTCCCCTGACGTTGGCAGCCCCCTGTCAGATCGCAAGCGAGGAACATCAACATACTTCTCAGCACAGTCATATCTCCGATATCAAGGCGAGAAGTTTGTCAAGCGTTTCGATGGAAATTGCTACATAGCCATCACTCGCAAGCTCGATACACACGACGTCTCGCGGTACAGGGTTTCATCCGAATCAACGACGCCGATAGCGGATGCTCTTGCGCAGATCCAGCAGCCAACTCTAGTTTTGGGTATCGAGAGTGACGGACTGTTCACATTCGACGAGCAGAAAGAACTCGCTGCCTCAATTCCGGATGCAAGGCTGAGGAAGATCGATTCTCCTGAGGGTCACGATGCCTTCTTACTGCAGTTTGAGCAGGTCAACCACCATATCTTAGAATTCTTGACAGATGTGCTACCAGATATCATGAATACTCCGGGCAGCGAGGATGTTGTCGCTGAAGATGGCGTCGGTGCTGTCACCAAAAACAGTACGTTCGGAGAGGCAGAAGTTGAAGATATCACAGCCTGGTGAGTTGAAGTATTTGGCACGTGGCGGCTATCTCGTATACCCAAAACGATGGCTTTATGTGTCCGAATCGAATTGAGATATTTGACGTCTTGTGGGAAATTTTACTTATCACAGTAGCATAGGTAAGTCAAAAATTCTTTGCCGCCCGAACGCAATGCCAGGAAGATCTTGGATAGCGCTTTGTCGGGTCAACCACCTCTCCAGTCGACATTCTTAACAGCTCCCTTCCCGACCTGCCACATGACTCACTGCCACTGCCCATGGCAAGCAGTCTAGAGCAATAAATGCCGAAAGAGCTGCCAGAGCTATCTCGATAGTGTGAGCCTGGTGGAGCCGCTCCCGAAGTGCGGGGTTCGCTTGGTCGAGGAACCCCTTTATCTACAATAACAACCCCGGTAAACAAAAGTTCCCACTACTCCGGTTGCTGTGGCCATCATACCATCAGACCATTTGCTTTCCATACCTTAGGATCAGATTACGATGTTGATTCGATATGCCTTTCTGGTGCATTTTCCGCAGAAGCTTCGTCTTCGGGATGGTTGGTCTACCAAGTTTAGTAGCTTTTTGTCATAGATGTCTGCTTTCGTTTCTTTTGTTGTTGACTGGTTGAGATATTGCACTATGCATCTGCCGACTTTGATAGCTTACTTCAACGACATAGTCTCCACTTGGGAGCTACAGCAGCCCGTAAGCTCATAACCCCGCATTGTGGAAGGGGATTTCCTGTAGTCCAGGACCCTCGGGGTATTAAAGCCTCCTGGACATCTACCTTTTCTCTACGTCGATTTGGAATTGATATCCCAGATTACCCTCAAACTTATACAGGCATACATACGCTCAAGCTCCACACAGTCTCAACATAAACACCGCAAGCAAAATGTCAACCAACGGCCACAACGGCACCACCCCCAACTTGCACTCTCCCGGCGCAACCCTCAAAATGCCCACCCGCAACAACAACTCCGCCGCCTCTCAACCCAACGACCCCATGATCCTCCCACCCGGAATCTCATCATCTGACTTCCAGTCTTTCATCAAGCGAGCAACCGACATCGTCAGCCAAAAAAACATCGGAGTCATCCTCCCCACTACCGCTCTCCATGACGGAACCTACGAGAATCCCTGCCACGGGCACGATATGCACGCCATCCTAGACCGGGACTACTTCGTTTGCAGCGCGGTAATCTCGCCTCGCTCAGTCCCGGAAGTTCAGGCAATGATGCGATTATGTACTGAAATGGGAGTGCCGGTTTGGCCGTATAGTATTGGCCGGAATACGGGGTATGGAGGAGCGGCTCCAAGGGTTCCGGGAAGTGTGGGACTGAATCTGGGGAGGAATATGGATAGAGTTTTGAATGTTGATACGGAGGATGCGTGGGCGTTGGTTGAGCCGGGCGTTACGTTTTTGGGACTGCATGAGTATCTTGAGAAGAATGGGCTGAGGGAGAAAGTTTGGTTGGATGTGAGTTTAGGAATCTTCTCTTCTTTGTTGATTTTCATTCTTGGGAAGTTTTCGGGAAGTTTGTTGATCTTATTTACAGGTTCCCGATCTGGGAGGGGGTTCTATCATTGGAAATGCAGCCGAGAGAGGGGTCGGCTACACCCCATACGGTGTAAGTATTCCCACGTATCCCAGATAAATCCTCAAACTAACAATAAAAGGACCACTGGATGATGCACTGCGGTCTCGAAGTCGTCCTCCCCAGCGGCGAACTAGTCCGCACCGGAATGGGGGCACTCCCTGACCCGACTGTCTCCACAGACCCAAGCCTTCCCCCCCACGAGCAACCCGGCAACCGCGCCTGGCACCTCTTCAACTACGGTTTCGGCCCCTACAACGATGGAATCTTCACGCAATCCTCGCTAGGCATCATAGTCAAGATGGGAATCTGGCTAATGCCCAATCCAGGCGGGTATCAAGCATACATGATAACCCTACCACGAGACAGCGACCTCGCCGTAGCAATGGAGATCATTCGACCATTACGCATCCAAATGGTCTTGCAGAACGTACCAACTCTCCGACATATCCTGCTCGATGCCGCGGTACACAATCCAAAATCCCACTACACGAACGATCTCAACCGGCCCCTCAACGATCAGGAACTCGACGCTATTGCCACACAACTCAAGCTCGGCCGGTAGAATTTCTATGGCGCGTTATATGGGCCAGAACCGGTCAGAAATGTGCTGTGGAGTGTGATCAAGCAGGCATTCTCAAGAATTCAGGGAGCGAAGTTTTATTTTCCAGAGGATAGGATGGAGGAGAATTCGGTGTTGAGGACGAGGGCGAAGACATTGCAAGGGATTCCGACCTTGGAGGAGCTGAGGTGGGTTAGTTGGTTGCCGAATGGGGCGCATCTTTTCTTTAGTCCGATTGCCAAGATTAGTGGGCAGGATGCGAGTTTGCAGGTACGTTGTTCTTGTTCGGGTGGTGGTTGTTTCCAGACACAAGTGTCTTTGGAGAACTTTTAGGATTGAAGTACTCCCAAGACGGATCAAAGAAGTACTTGCTGACCTGCCTTTCATCACAGTATGAGGTTACGAGTAAACGCTGTAAGGACGCGGGATTGGATTTCATTGGGACATTTGTTGTGGGGATGAGGGAGATGCATCATAGTGAGTCCTCAAGCCCTTCTCCCACCTACCCTCCACCCCTCCCCTCACAATACCATCGTGACGATACATTACACTAACCCCACACCAGTCGTCTGCATAGTCTTCAACCGTGAAGAGCCCACCAGCAAGCAAAAAGCGTACTGGCTGATCAAAACACTCATCAAAGACGCCGCCGCGCACGGCTGGGGCGAATACCGCACGCATCTTGCACTCATGGACCAGATTGCCGAGACGTGCAATTTCAATGATGGGGCACTGATGAAGCTCAATGAGACGATCAAGAATGCCATGGATCCGAAGGGTGTGTTGAGTCCGGGGAAGAATGGCATTTGGCCGAACAGCTATGAGAGGGAGAGTTGGAGGTTGGATAATAAGTAGGACTAGTAGGAAGGGGGGTGAAGGGGAGGTGTGTGGGTGATGGGAATTTGTTCAGGAGTGTTGACTGTCTTCTGCGGATGAACTCCGGAGGGGTTACACACGTTCCTTGAAGCTTATATTTGTTGTATACATTCTAAGATGCGTATGGTGCTGTCAGATACGGACTCTCAAGTGTAAAAAAATCAGTTCGATTGTTAAAAAAAAAAGTATTTGGATAACCCTACTCAGATATGAAGGATGGATACTTGGCATCTTTAGGATTTGAATTATAATCGCTCGTGGCCGTCACACAAGCATACTTCTCCTCACTATCCACCATCCCTCTCATCCCTCTCCATCCGCTCCCTCAACTCTCTATTCTGCTCCTCAGCCCACCTCCTCCTTTCCTCCAACATCTCATCCGTATCATCCGGCATTCTAGAATCGAGCGGCGGCTCAAACAGCTTCTCACGATCCGTCACCTTTTTTCCGTCGACACCGCGGAACTTATCCTCTTTCTCCTGGGTCCAGGGCTCTAAGTCAAGGAGCTCTTTGATTTGGCCGGGGCTGAGCCCGATAGCGTCGATTACCGAGTGCTTGTAGGGCCCCGAGAAGGAGCGGAGGACGCCGTCGCTGCCGAGGTCGTATGTGCCGTTAGGGTCGCGATTCAATAGGGACATGGCGGTCATGGCTGAGGTTTCTTTGGAGGCCATCTGGATTAATTCGGAACTGAAGTCTGACAGTCAGGCTAGCTAGCTATCGTGACTTACTTGGCTCATGACGGTGATTCCATTTAGCAGTTAAAAAGAGGTAACTCGGAGGTAGAATGGAAAGCAGTATTATTGTTGGTTCGTGTTAGTCAAATATGTCAGGGTTGAGGTCACAAATGGTTCAGGTGAAAGAGCTGCGGAGATTTATAGCCAGGCGCTGACTGATTCCTGGAATTGGACTATCACATCGACAATCATCCGATTTTCTCGGGCCTACACCAAAAAGCTATAAAATCATAGAATCCATTTTCAAAAGCTCGGAAGAGAATCCCATGAACTAACACGGCTTATGCACGCCAATTCGAGCAGCCATAGCCATAAGAGGGCAGCCCAAAAGCTCCAAGCATTCGCTCCTACTTACCATCCCCGTGCAAACCCCTGCAAATGCTTCCATAACAAGCCTCGCAACCAACATAAATTACACAATAGGAATTCGGGTCCGTAGTAATAGGCCGACACACAAGCTCTCACCTGCAGGCTATTCTCGTCCAGCACAGGAAGAACACCACCTAAGGAATCTTGTCTTTCTTCGCCTTTGCAATCTCCTCCCCAGGATGCATATCCTCCCGCGCTGCGAGTCTGGAACATCGAATCGATTGATCTTCACAAAGATGAGTTTTCTCGTTCTCGGTTTGCTGGGGTGGGACAATGCCTTCGCACATACTAATGAATGCGGCGATTTAAGGCGAGACCCAAGACGTCGCTTCGACGATAAGAGAGGCAGGGGGGGTTAACGCTTTAAAGTAATTATCCAAAATTAAGAAAGATTAGCATGTCCACCTGAGATAAACTCTACACCCTCCGTTTTTAGTTATCCAAGTGTCGTATAGGCACGGCTGCAGCTTGCCTAAACTGCTCTTTTGGCATTGCACACTTTTTAAATAAGGTTCTGCTATTGTATATTGCCTTAGGGGAGCACTTCCCTTTTTCATACTTTTTATTTAGATTTTACTTAATTAATTAACATATTTTATTAATTCAAATGCTTGCAAAGCTTAAGTTTTATTGCGCATATTAATTATAAGCTTTATAATAAAGCTATTAAGTTAGTATTTTTTTATATTATGCATAGCCAATTAAATTAAAGCTCCCTAAATTTCTTGAAATTTTTAAGGTTCTGCGAGCTACCTATTGCAAAGTTTTTATCGCTATTTTAATACATCGCTTTTTTAACCCCAACAACTTGCATAAGAACCTAAAAAAGCTATGAATTTAAATCCTTTAATTGCTTTTAATTTTTCCTTTTTCCCTCAATTCCTTGAATTCCTTGAATTTTTCCTTATGCTTTAAGCTTTTAAAAGCAATCTCTTTATAATAAATAATAAATCCATAGCTAAAAAGTTATTGCTCATTTATAATAAGCGCATTTGGCTTATATAATTTTAAGCTTATAAGGATTTTTGTTATTTAAATAAGGTTTAAATAAAGCTTAATTCAAATGCTCCTAATTTAATAAGCTTATTAAACACAAAATCAATTGCTTTAATATTCCTTATTATTAAATATAAGATTAATAATATACAAAAGGCCAAAGCAATAATTAAAGCTTAGGTTGCTTAGAAAAAAAATATTAAAGACCTTAAGGCTAAGGAAGCAAAACCTAATAAGGCAAATTATAAAATAGCAACCTTAAAAAAGGTTGCGGCTAGGTTTAAGCTGCTTTTAACAAAGTATTCAATGCTTATGCCTTTTTAAAACAAAAAGGCAAGAAGTTATAAGGCCGTTATAAAATAGGTTTAAAAGCATATTAATAATAACATTTATAGCACTATCTCCTTAAAAAGCAAAAACACCTACAAGCGCAATTGGATTATTTAATAATTGGTGCAAACCCTTTAACGAAATTATGCTCCTTTAGCATTAAATGTTTTGACTTAAATTAAAAAGAATTATACCGCAATGCTTTATAAAGCAACCCATTAACAACTTAAGCTTATTATTTAAATTCAGGAATAAAAATATGCTTATTAAAAAGCGCTTTTTTATAATCTGAATTTTATAATAAAAGATTTAGCAATTCATACCTTTTTAAAAATAATAAAAGTTTGATTAGCTTCTTAATAAGCGCAATACAAATCTGCTAAGCTTTAAAAAAACATTATTTTAAAAAAACCTCACCCAATTACTTTGATTTAATATAATATAATATTTGCAGCTTTGGCTAAATAATCGCAACTTAAATCGTTTTTTAAAAAGCCTACTAAATTATATTCAATTGCTATTTTTAATGGCAAACCAAATGCTTTTAATAATAATAATAAATCCTTCTTTTCCTTTTGCTTTTGCCCCTTCAAATTGGGTAGCTTTTTCAAAAATTGCGCCTGCATAATGGGTTCTTATTAACATAAGCTATTAAAATGCTTTTAATTGCGCTATTCTTTTAATAATTTTATTAAAAACAAATTGCGCAATTTACTTTTAACCAAAAAAATTAAAAAATACGCTTAAAACTAGCCACTACTTTTATTAAACTTTAAAGCAAAACAAATAAACATGGCTAAAAAATGCTCCCTATTTAACAAATCATAGGCTTTTTTAATAACCGCCCTTCTAATCGCTTCCTTTTAATTAATAATACTAAAGCAACTTAATTATTAAAACCTTTAACGCCAGCATATCCTAAAAAAATAATCTTTGCAATAATCAGCCCTTAATTGCTCAACTTTGTAATAAAAGCAATTAGAATATATGCTACATAAAACTTTGATCATCACCCACTTTTCAAAAGCATTTTAATTAATAATAAAGCCGCAATTCATTTAATAAACTCAATTAATTTCTTAGTCCTTAGCTTCTTTATAAAAGCAATTATCAATAACGCTATTAAAGCTGGTACTTCAAGCCTGCCAATAAAAGAATGGGGTACTTGCCTAATATTAAATGCTTTTAATAAAAAAAACAGGCCAAATACAATAAACTTAAAACTTATTAATATTATTATTATTAAGGGTTTTAATATTAATATTATCTCAAAAGCTCGTTTATTAAAAAAAGAAATCTAATACAATAATTTAAATTATACTTTACGCTATGAATCAATAAAAAGCAATATAATTATTAAAAACTTAAAACGCCACGCAAACTTAGCCTTTTTTAAATACAAGCTTAATAATTACTCTTTTGCCCCATCAATTGCTCTTAATGCATTAAAACGCCTTAATTTTGGACTTTTAATATTTTCAATAATAATAAAAAGCATTTAATAAGGCTTTCAATTAAGCAAGCGCTATTTAAAATTTTAATAAAACACAATGCACTTATAGCACCTTTGCGCAAGGCACCTAAGGAAAAAAGCATTATAAGTATTAATAAAAAATGCTTGCAATATTAAAATTCTAAGCCTTATAAAAATAAAATGCAAGCAATATGCTTTAGCAATAATATATTAAAATATTAATTAGCAATTATTTAAAAGAAAAGCTATTTAATCTTTTTATTAAATCACCTGGAATTTATTTGATTATTTTCTCAAATTTAACAAAAGCAATTAGCTTCTTTTAATCAAAAACGAATTCATAGGAGTTTTTTATGGCTTTATATTTAAAAGCAAAAAATTAAACGCAATACTAGCTGCTCTTCAATTTTTTAAATAATGGATAAGATGGCAATTTGGTTTCTTTATTTATAAAATTCGCCAAAATAACAAAATTTTAATTATTAAATTAAATAAAGCAATTTAATTTAAAAAATGAACTTACAAAAGCAGTATTAATTTAAAACTTATGTTATCATATATTTATAAGCTAAATGGGGAAGCAAAGCAAGCAGGCAAAAAAATTATTAAAAAAGCAATTAAAATGCGCTTTGCCGCTAATTTCCTTAAAGCATTATGGCTTAAAATTATTCTTGCAGCAATATACCTTTATAATATAAGTCCTTTAGCATAAAAAGCATTTAAAAATCCAAATAAAGTGCTTCACCTTTGATTTAAATAATATTTTAAATAATATAACCCAAAATTACTTATTAAACTTACCATTAATTTATGGTTTAATTAAAGCGGGATTTATGCATACAAATTGTGCGCATACTCATTATTAAAAGATCAAAAAACGCTCCGCAAAAGAAAAGCTTTTAAAATCAACCTAAAAGCGCATATTGAATATTTAATTAATTACATTTTGTTTAATATATACAAAATTTAGGTGCTTTAATTATAGCATATAATAATCACAAAAAATATCACTTTTAATAAAACCCTATTTTTTACCTTTTTTAATATTAAAAAAGCAGCCGGCCAGCTGCGTGCAAGATTTTAAAAAATAGCCAAATTGCTTTAAAAAAATAAAATAAGGGCTTAGGATGCTAAATACATATTAATAAATTGCTTAAATGCTAATAATACGCTATAATTAAATGTTGATGTTTTTTTTAAACAAAAGCAATTAAATGAAGCTTTGGAAGCTATGGAAATCAAGGAGCCTATTAACTTAAGGGTAGCAACAACGCCTTCAATTAAATTTGAGTTTATAACCTCAGGGGTGGAACAATTTCCCCTTAAATTAATAAATTTAAATACTAAACCTTTAATTAAGCCTTTAATTAATTTAATGCCCATTAATGAAAACTTGGGGATAAAAATATAAAGAAGCATTAAATTTCTAATTCACAAGTATTTTAATTCGGTTTTATAAAATATTGATATATTAAAACAATTAGCAGCATTAAGCGCAATTAAGAAAAGTGTTTTATATAATATAATAAATTCCAAAAGACTTAATGTAAGTGCAAAACGCAAATTAATTTCATAAATTATTTTATAAGTTTAGAAGCCATATAATTTAAAGCAAAGTTTTAAAAAGCAATAAAAAATATTTGAAAATATTAAACCTAAGCTTATAAAAACTTCACCTTAAGCAATTAAAGCTAAGGAGCCTTTTAAATATAATAATTTTTATAATGCTAAGCCGCGGATAAAATAGCTCTTATTGCTCCTAGCAAAAAATCAAAATCAAGAGCTACCCAAACTTCTAAAAAAAAGAGGGTGCTTTTAAAATTAAGTAATAAAAGTCAAAAAATTAAAATTATAAGACAATTAATGCAACCCAATTGTAATGTGTACTTTATTATAATAAAAAAGTTATTAAAGGGCGCGTTAAATTTAATAAGCAATTGCAAGCATTTTAATAATTTTTTGATTATTTTTTGGCTTAGTTAAAAAAAGGTGCGCAATGATGAAAAGGATTTGAAAGCAGTTTATGTTATAATCGCAGCGTTTGTTTTTAATAATATCGAAATTTAATAATTAATTGCTTTTCTTAAAATTTATTAATTGCAATTTTCAAAGGCATCATTAAATTGGAGAAACCTTTAATATCACCTTTTTGGGAAGCATTTTAAAGCCGAAGTTATTATGAAGATTATTAATTTGAAATCGCGCAATTACTAAAAGATAATAAAGCATAGCTACGCTTTTAAGCAATCAATTCCTTTAAAGTGGGTTTTTATTTATAAAATAAATTCCGATAATTATTTAATTAAATGTCGCTTTTAAGTAATGATTAAAAAGGATTTATAATTTAAAAATTTTATTTTGTTAACATATGTTGCAATTTTAGCTGCTTGCTTATTTAGAACCGCTATGGTTATAATAGCTTAATTTGATTTAGAAATGAAGTAGTTTAATATTGTTAATGCATTTATTAATGCAAAAAAAAAATTCAGCTGCTTGCGTATGCTATTATTTTCCCAATGAATTTAAATAAACAAAATATTAATGGAAATCGACCGCGCTTTCTATAAACTTAAAAACTTCCTAGCATTATAATACGGCAACTTTACAATAATTCTTTAAATTCTCAAATTGCTTTCTTATAAAAAGGAGCCTTATATGTTTATAAATAAGCAATATATAATGTTTGTGATATTTTATATTAATAATATTCAAGTGCTATATCATGCTTTAGCAATTTCAAAAGCGCAATTAATAATAAATGAATTAAACTTGGCGTATAAGCTTATTAAAAGACAAAAAACGGCATGGTTTTTAGGGATTTGAATTATTAGGAATTAATAGGCTAAAACAATTTCCTTAATATATAATAATTACATTTAAAAAATTGCTTTGCATTTTGGATTTATTAATGGGAGCTGCCCGAGCACCCTATTACCTTATATGGAATTTATTAAAAATCTTAGGAAAGCAATTCTTAAAAAAGTTAAGAAATATTAAAAGAAAATTGGTTTAGTGCTTTATATTATAATTATATTGCGCGCGGATGTTGCTTTTGCAGCTTTAAAGCTTTTTCACTTTTTAATTAATCCCTTAAAAAAGCACCTTATCGCTATTAATTAAATAATTTGATATTTTTTTAAAACCCGATTTTTGGCGATAGTTTATATTTGCCAAATGCGCGCTTTTCACTTAATCATAGCCTTAAATATTTTTTTTGGCGATGATCTCAAAATTAAACGCTTTTTTTTAAAGGTATATTATTATGTTTTTTGATAATTTGATTTTATGAAAAGCAGCTTATCAAAATACAATCACTATTTTAATTATTTAAGCAAAGCTTTTTGAGATTGAATGTATAGCGAAGGAGGTTATGGCACTTTAATAATTCTTTTTAAAATTATGCTTAGGCATGAGAGCAGCTTGAATAATCTTTTGTAATAATATTTAAATAATTCAATTAATTATTGGGGAAAACAAGCGCATCTTAATCAAGCTTCGCCATGTTAATATTCAGAATATGTGGTTATGTTAAGAATATCAAAAGGGTAGTTTTTTAATGAAATATTTATTCACAGGCTTTATGCCTGCAAATAAATTCATTAAAAACCTAAGCCAATAAAAATTCGAAAATTTTATTGCTCTTATTAACTTAATGAATATACGGGCTTAACTAAAGCAACTCTCTAAAAAAGCTCGTTTTTAAATAGCTTTCTTTTTATACTCTTTATTCTTTTATTTGTAATATTTTTTATATTCTTTATTATTATTATTTTTTAAAAAGCTTTTAATTTTGAATTATTTGTATTATTGCAATATTCACAATTGCTTTTAAAATCATTTTATTTCAAAAAAACAAACGCAATGCAAGCTATAATAATAGGGGAATATTTTAAGGTAACAAAAAAGGTTCCCAAGCCTTAAAAAAAGCAATTTAATTAATTGAAAGGCTTAAAACAATTTAAATAAGATTATTAAAAAAATTGGCAATTATTTCAATGATTTTAATAATTTATTGCTTTGCAATAGCAGCTTCTTTTTTTAAAAAAAGGCGCACCTGAATTCCACCACCTAAAAAGGCATTAAAAAGATTAGCAAAGCCATTAATTGCTCCTAAGTTATGCTTAAGAACAAACAAGCCCAAAGCAACCTTTCTTATTTTAGCCTAAAAGCCAGCAAACGAATTAAATTGCTTTTTCTTCTTTTTTTTATACTCTTATTATGCTTTTTTTCATTTTAAGTTTTTTTTATTTATATATAAAAGCAATTGATTAATTGCGTTTTAAAAAATAAATTTAAAATATTTTAATAAAAAAAGCAATTTATTATTAATAATTTAGCTAAGGCCGTAATAGCAAAAGGGGCCACTAATACTAATACCAAAAGCAACCCAAGCAATGCAAGCTGCGAAAGCAATAGGAATAGCATTACTCATCTTTTTATTATTAAATAGGCGCTTTTGAGCTTGGTTAACTTCTATATAAATTAATATATTCAATTATTTTAAATTAAATAAACTTATTTCAAAAAAGAAGCTCTTATTGCTAAAAGCATTTCAATATTTTAAAAACGCAGCCAAAACACTAGGAAAAGGGGGGCGGCAAGCATGATTATTGCTAACGCAATTAAAACAGCGCAAGCCACTTATAATATTATAATAAAAGCTTATGCCTTTGTTTTGAATTGCTCCCTTCATATAACCTCGGCAAAGGACCAATTTTTCCTTATTAATAACCTTCTCCTTTTAAACCCAATTAATAAAAGCAGCCCAAACAGCCCGCTTACCTAAGGCCTTGGCCAAAGGTTTTTTGGCCTATAAGCAATTAATCAATTATTTAAATAAGTTTCATATTTCTTAAATCAAACTTATAAAAAAGAAAATAGCGCTTTTGCAAGCAAATTAACAAAATTTAGCACCCATCTTTGCAAAAGAAGCAATTGATTTAATTATTTATTTGTTTAATTAATTATGATTAATATAAATCAAAAGCAAATCAAAAAAATTTCTTTTATTAAAAGCTTAAAATTTACAAATAAAAAAAAGCAATTCTTTATTTGTATAACGCAATTATTTGCCTAATTTTTATTATTTTTAATAGCTCGCTTAATAGCCAATCATAATAAAAGCAATTCCCATTATTATTTGATTAGGGGGTATATTATACAGGCACGGCTGCAACTTGCCTAAATTGCTCTTTTGGCATTGCATACTTTTTAAATAGGGTTTTGCCATTATATACCGCCTTAGGGAAGCATTTTCCCCTTTCATACTTTTTACTTAAATTTTACTTAATTAATTAACACATTTTATTAATTCAAATGCTTGCAAAGCTTAAATCTTATTGCGCACGTTACCAAGGATTTCTCTAGTCCTATTACCCCATGCCGTAAGTTTCCTACCTGCAATGCCAAGATATTTGCGAGTATCACAAGCTCGGTTAAACAAGGGGTGAGTAAACAAACTAACGTCGCTGACCTAGATTTCTCGATCTTCAGAATGGACTGCGCCTACTCTACTTTCAAGACCCGGGTATTTATCTACGCTGTCAAGGGGGACGAGCAAATGCGACAGACATGATTGAAGGTCTTTGAAATGTTGCTGGATTTTAGGGTACATGGTAGCCCAATGCTAGTGAAAACCGAAGATCAGTCTTGTCTTTTGATATACTACTCAGCATCTAAAACCGGGACGTTGACACCAAGCTGACGAGCCAATCAGTATTATATCATCTTTCACAGAAAGTCGCAGCTCATATCTTTAGGTTGCACCACACTAGTAACAGCACCATCATATCCAAAGTCCGAGATATACTCGAAGATATCCGCGATCTCCTCGCTGATATCACCTGTGACTTCACTTTCGACAGTTTGGGATCTATGCGTTCATAGATGACACTCAACACCGCAGACGCGGCCCCGAATGACGACTGACTCGTTCCAGCTCATTCTCGCTCCAAAGCCGAGCAGCTTCTTGCCGGGAGCGACATCCACTAAAGCTTTGGTGAAATTACCTAGGTTACGGGGCTATTGCCTTTGCTTCTAGGGCTTTTGGCGTTGGTTGTGCTAATGTCAGTGGAGGAGAAGTGGCCTGTGATCCCGTTGGGGGGTTTGAAGCTTTGTGTTGCGGCAACATGGCATGATGCTGATATGCACCGTGTAGTGTGTCACACCACCACCGCTGAAAATGAGCTCGAGAGATCAAAACTGAAGATACTTGTAGGCACTAGTTTGAACGAGATATTAGACATTTGGTGGGATACATACCTTTCCAGTCTTCGAATTATCATCAATAGTAACATGAACCCCTTCCTCCCCATCAGCCATCAATCCATTTGGTGCGCTCACTGACTCATGCCAAATCGTCTTCACATGCTCCAACACTTTACTGGCCCCCGTATGCTCAGAGACTTCAATAGTAAAATTCGCGCCTACTTTTGCCACATCTCAGAAATTACCATGGTTGTCAACTGGTGGTCGATAGTTGATCATCCAGAAGCGAAGGCGAGTGAGCGAGAGGACTTCCATTTCCATGCCGTGGACATCAATTTCTTGGTGGCCTGTGGCGGAGACATAGCGACCTATTATTGATAATGCGTAACGGCCGTGCATACCGTCAGGACCTGGAGAGTCGATGTTGAGGACGGAGATGTGGTGGTGAGGTAGCGGGCTGAGAGGTTGACTTTATCTCCCCTATTATTAAGGATCTCAGTAGCAATTGCAACATTCTCAAACAAAGAACAGAAAATAAACCTAGGGGTATTCACCCCGGACTCCAATTCCTCCTACTCGCAAAAGATGAACACGCAGCGTACAACGTGCGTCCTTCTCGCATGATTCTAAAAAAGACGATTCAAGCCGACGGCAACGATAGAGGAATTCTTCGATTCTTTGATAGACTCGTCCGAGTCCGTACGCGATGAAGAGGATGTCTCAAGGATGAAATGCTAGAGGATTGCTAGAACGAGTATCGTAGTTAGGACGAATGTTTTACCCATTTTACCCATCTTCAGCGTGTAGGGAACTTAACAAGGGAATGGTTAGAGACAAGAAGGTGGTTTGGGGGGGGGGGGGGGTTCAGACTGGGAGATTTGGATTGTGTGAAGGGATTATTTTTGGGAATCAAGATTGATGTTGTTTTCAAGAGGCTCGGTGAATCTTATCCGCGCCCCCATGCCTTTACGGTCTGATATTGTCGATTGAAGGAGGATGAAGATGAAGAAGCCCGTTCGAAGTCAGACCCGTGCCTGCGTACCCCTCAGTCTTGGCGCTGTCAGATGCTTGAGACCCAACCCACCTTCCTGTTCCTCAATCCAACATTTTCTTCTCCACCACTATCATGGTTTCTGCATCTCCATCTTCATCTCTACTTAAAACCTGCTGTAGTCCAGATTAACCACCGACGCACCAATGCAGCTCCAACCAGCCAAGAATGGTAGAAGTCTACCAGAACCTTGCAGGGCCCATCTTGGATGCTCGTCAATCTTGATTTTGGCGATAAAAGCGGGACAGGGCAGAGGGCCTTGAACGTCATATCTGGGAAGGGGAACAGGTCTTGCGTAGAGGTTGGAGAGAGAGAGGTAAGTAGGAGGAGTGTATAAATGGGTGTTTCCTTCTGATTTTATGTCTCACTTTTGAACTCAATTGTTACTCTCTCAAACTCTATACGAAGTCATCAACCTCTCTCAATTACACCCTACTTCGAATATCAATTACTACCGCTTCTTCTACGAACAGTTCAAAGCAAACGCAATCATGGTTAGCACGTACGTCATCATCTCGGCGGTCATCGCTTTTATCGCTGTGGCTCTCGGTGCTGCCTATACCACGGGTGCTTTGGATCCTGTTGTCGAACAGTTTGGCATCATGTTGTTCAAGGCGAAGGCTGAGGCGGAGAAGAAGAAGTTGCAGGCGCAGGGTATGAAAGAAGGACAGGATTTTGTTGATGGTAAGTCGCAGTCCTATTCATGTCTTTGATTTGTTGTTCTGTTTGGTGTGCTTCTACTTGCGTATCTTTTGACCCGGAAGATCGTTGTTGTTCGAATTGAAGCTGGGCAAGAGACTAATTTATTCCACGCAGACCAGCTGAAGGGCAACCAACAAGCCAGTGAACTGGCATCAGGCCTTGGAGGCATCGGTGGATTGAAGAAGGGACTGTGAATGTGCCGATATGAACATGGGATGAACAGCATTCTGTATGATGGGACGAATGATGGCTTGATATACGACGATATGAATGGTATGATATTTGATTTCGGATGGCAAGGTAAAACGGCCTGGGGAATGCTATATAAGGAATGGCGAAATACCGGTACCCTTTCATACCTGGGGGTATGTAATATATGGAAAAGGTTTCCTTCATAAATAATATATTGAGGACGATGTACTCGAACTATCCCAACACAAGCTTGGTTTCGGCTATATTCAGGAACACTCAACCCAACTCCTGAACCTGGATTGCAATATCCACATACCCGTTTCCACTATATTCCAAACTCTATTCCAAATAAAATGTCGTCAAAGAAACCTAATCCTCCTGCAACTTACACTCGCCAAGAGACCGTTTTGAAGACGGGAGTCAACACGTGCAGGCAGACACCACCCGCCTCGTCTTCGTCCAACCCAAACCCTGCAAGGGACGATCCAGGGTCTGTGGGTCTGCCACCTTGATTTTCCCGCATGCCTGTAGAGAAATAGATATATTTAGCAGTTTAAATCTCCGAGAAAGTTAGAGTATCAATATTTCTCCTTGCGGAGTTCGATCCGGTTGTGGATTGTGTTATGACTTTTTGCTTGTTTGTCTCGGTTGTGATCACTCAGCTTGTAGCATATGATGTACTGCAGTGTCCGGATGCACCACTTGGGCAGAGAGTCGTAATCAACAGGCCTGACAAGATGACAGCCCCGGCCGTTCCGACTTCAGATCAGCTAAAGAATAAAGACATATTGGTTAACGGGGAGTAACCGGCAACTATTCAACGGCAAATTTATTAAGTCTTACGGCAGCGATTCGTGGCCTGCTGAACTAAGCCATAGGTAGCGGGTTCTGGGTCTGGCCACCCGAATGCCTGACTATTGACTTCCTCAGCCTTGCCGGTCCAGCCGATTCCATTCCATTTATGTGCTTCACTCGGCACCTCTTCTTGCTTCATATACATTTACGCTGTGATGGTTATGGGGTTTTCTTGTTCCTGTGCACATTGATTTCAATAATTAAAGGCCGGCCGGCAAAAGAAGACGAACACAAGGTCCGCGCGCACCGTTCACTCCACTCCGCCTGCCACCAACCAACCTCGCCCTGACAACCGAATCGAATCAAGTCAATCCCCACTGTGCTGTCGCATAAGCAGCGTCATCGCCAGCCAGCGAACTCTTTCGTTTCTCCCCCGCCCTCCCGACGGACCTTCAATCCTCGAGCAGAACAGCCTGATTCCAACTGTTCCTGCTCCTGTTCCTGATCGCTCGCTCGAATGAATTAATCCCGCCAAGATGCAGCGAGTTACTTCGATGCTTCCCTCATGGGACAAAACGAAGACAGGCAGCAAGAAAGGCTTCGACAAGGTCTACGCCGTGGTTGATAAACGTGAGTCGCATCGCATCCCAGCGCATCCGCAGACAGATAGATACAGCAATGGAATGCAAACTAACAATTCTACAGTCGGCGCACCGATCAACACATTCTCGAATAAGATTGGATCTGAAGCTTTCTGGCCTACCACTCTCGACAAGGAATCCGACAAAGCTGCGAGGATCCTGAAGTCGTTTTGCAGTGAGTGGTGTGGTGCGCAGATTTGCACAAAAAGCAATTACTGACTCGAGACAACTAGAGGATGGATTTTACGCCGAGGAAGACCGCCCGTCGACTGAAGGCGTACCGAAAGGCAAACAACGAGTACTGAAGAAGATCCCGGAGAAGGTTATACAGAATGCTGTCGGGTTGGCTATATTCACAACCATGCGAACGGGGCTATGGGTTTCCGGAGCTGGAGGATCGGGCGTGTTGATTGCGAGGAAGGAGGATGGGGAATGGAGTCCTCCTTCGGGAATCATGCTGCATACTGCCGGTTTAGGATTTCTCGTCGGTGTCGATGTCTACGATTGTGTGGTGGTGATCAATAATCGCAAGGCTCTGCATGCTTTCACAAAGATCCGGGCTACACTTGGGGGCGAAATCTCAGCAGTTGCCGGACCAGTCGGTGTTGGGGGCGTCTTAGAGAATGATGGGAAATGGAAGCAGGCAAAGTAAAGAACCCGGTTTTCTTCAATTGGTCTGCGGACGCAATGGATCATGAAGCTAATATTCTACAGCCGCCCTGTTTTCACCTACCTCAAATCGCGCGGTTTCTACGCTGGAGTCCAAGTCGACGGTACGGTCATTATTGAACGAACAGACGAAAATGATCGATTCTACGGACAAAGGGTTGGCGTTGCGGATATCCTGGCTGGGAACGTACGACATCCTCCATACGAGATTAAGATGCTCATGGAGACGGTCAAGGCAGCGGAAGGTCGGAGCGATGTCGATAGAAGCATGATGGACTTGTTAGAAAACCAGCCTGCACCTGGAGACCTCGAGCTTGAGGAGCCCGGAACTACTGGTCCAGTTTTCGGTATTCCAGAACCAGATGATCCAGATCCATATGGTGTGTTGGCTTTAGAGGCAGAGGGATTGGAGATTCGGGAGGCTGGAACGAAAAGCCGACCGGCTAGTACGCAATTCGAATTCAACCCCAGTCCGACGAGTCCAATGTACAGCAAATTCCACAGACGAAGTATGGATACCTTGACGACGAAGAGTAACCGGGAGAGTTACATGTCGAATAGAAGTTACCGGACACGGACAAGCATCGATAGAGCGACGCAAACTACCGAGATGGGCACACAGACGGACGATAGATTTACACCTGGCACGAGTCCAAGTCGCAGCGACCAGAGCAAGAAGATTGTGGAAGAAGACGAGAGACCAATAGTTGTCGAGCCAGAGGAAATCGATTACACCAAAATCGACCTCAGTTCGCTTAGCCGACTAAACAACAGCGACGACTTCGATGGTACGACAGTGGCTGACAGCCCAAGAGGACGCAGTAGCACCGATCGCCGCACTATCTCGATTGACACTAGCTACATGACAGATGACGACGATGATGATGAAGAGCCCGTGATCTTTGAAGCTGCGTCAGCGCAAGCTCAGGTCATCACACCCCAAGCCATCAAGGCTCGAGGCGGCTTAGTAAACATCCCTAAACGACCCCCACCACCACCTCTCCCCCCGCGCAACCTTGCAAGACCTGGAATGGTCGACCAAGGCAGCGGGCGATCCCCTTTGAAAGACAGCTTTGAGGAAGTCGACCTCCATGGTGTTGATCGGCAGAGCCATGAAGCGCCACGCAAACTCAGCGATGCGGCATCAGACAAGAAGAGCGTTGAGGTCGAGAAGGGTATCGTGATGGAAGATCTTGAGAAGGAGGATTCTAATGATGCGAAACGCGAATCTTTGGAGAAGGTTGAGGTCGAACACATGAATAACACTACGCCTAGCATCTCGCTGCAGACGCCGATGGATGTCGAGGATGAGAAGATGGCGTTGAAGAGTCGGGATGATGCTGATGAGGATACCTTCCACAGTGTTCCCACGACGCCGAATGAGCATATTGAGGTCAAGCCTATGACTGCTGTTGCTTGAGCACCATGATTCGATTCGGAGAATACCAACCGACAGTAATACCACATCCGTATCTCTCGACAACGCACCATTTGTATACCACGACAAAAAATACTCGATTAGAGATAGTCAAGCAAGAACGAGGGGAGTACTGGAGCAATGGCGAGATACCTCTTCTCTTGATTTCATTATTTTTTGATATATGCTTCATTAGCGGATTAGTTTGCGTGGGTTGGGTTTGGGTTTGGATCTGGATCTGGATCCGCTGGCTGGGTTGGTAGGTTTGATTATGATCATGGAGCTGGGTTGGGATATCACGACGCTTGCATATACTTTAAACATAATCTTCAATAGCGGACGGATACCTTTCAATGATGAGAAGAAGAAAGAGGGAAAACGAAGATAGAGACAGGTGCAGGGGAATAAGTCCGGCCTGGGATAGGTCGCGGGGTGGAATGGAATGAGCTGTCATTGGGATGAAATTCGATGGATCGGTGTTGTATGAATGGTCCGCGACAGTGGATACATTACTTATCCACTTATCAAATGAAAGAAAGGGGCTTTGATGATGCATTTTGACTTGAGCTTTTCCTGTCTGTGCTTTCGGTTCCAAGTTCTAGTGACGGGAGTGCAAAGGAAAATACAACTTGAAGGTTGAAGTGGTAGATGGAATGCGACCTCACTTCTCTCACCTCGATTACATGGTGAATACTGAATAGGTAGTATTCTTGCCGGCGTAAGTGAATGAGTAAATGTATCGTATACAGTACCAAAAAAAAAAGTGTGACTAACCAAAGCCTGCGGGAACTATAAAGACTGGCTCGCCCGGCTCCTGCAGAGTAGCAAGTCTCAAGAAAACCGACTGATCTCAAGCAACAATGTTCAATCCAATGTCTTGGAAGACGCCCACTCAGTGTTAGGTTTAGATTCAGATTTCAAAAAACAAAGCATACAGTGTCTGTAGCCTGTTTTACGTGTCGCAAATCAGGGGGTGGGTACTGTACGGGTGGATCGAATCAGCTCCACAGTAGCAAAACATTTAGACCCTGACGATCGATTCCAATTGCTCTATATTGTTGTCACCTTCTCTCCAGCTATCAATTTCCAACTCTTTTTTCAGCAGCATCTTTCTCTTCCTTTTCAATTTATATTTAGTCGTGAGAATACACGCTTTACTTCTAGTGAATTGATCGACAGTAAACGGATATGCTGAAGCTAAGCTCATGGACACGCACTTTAAAGTTTAGATTTTGCCTACTGTATTCAAAATCTATGGGGTAGCGGTCACCATGCAGGCCCTCCGGCTTGAAAAGGGACCTGTGGGTTATTGGGGTGTTTATATACTAGATTGCATGCTTGTTATGGCGGAAAGGAGGAAGGGAGGAGTTGAAATTCTATGAATCGATGGAGTCTTGGTGGATTTCGACTTTTGCGAGGTTTGAAGGCCGGTTCGAAAGCTTTCTTCTTGGGTATACAGTTCATATTCTGAAGCACCACTTGAGGGACGGAAGAGAACAGTAAGGCGATAAAGCGATGAACTTCTTATAATAGTAAAAACTATATATATAATACACCATATCTGATTTCCAGGTGATATCACATCTGCGCGAGCGAGTACAGACTCGATCTACTTCTGTGTCGGAGCCCAAGGATCGCTATTCTCTTCCCCTCCTTTTTTCATAACAGAGCAGGGTGACTTTAGCTCCTCATCTCTTGGTGCCTTGATGCAGACTTTGGCTGAGAGGTTATCCAACGAGGAAGTTTATATATAACATTTGTTGTCGATCCAATTCCGTTGGCATTTGATCTTCTTGTCTTGCCATCGTGTTGTCGGGTCCAGAGGTATACAAACAGTCCACGCCTGACGTATGGCCAATCATAGTTAGGCAGCTTTCTTGTTTTGCTTATTAGTCCGTCAACATGTACTTTGAAAACAAAAAAAGATTTAATACGCTGGCCCAAGTCCAGATGGTTCCACAGCACCACATATCTTTCTTCTGTGATATTTGTGAATGAAACTTTCGCTCCGAGGCGCTAAACAAGTATTTTAGTACTCAGGGGATACCTACTGATCTTCCCATTTGGCTTTGGTGTTTACTTCTTCGCGTACCTCTCGCTTACGAAGGAAGACTTGACCGCTTTACAATACTTGAAAACTGAACATGTGAGTCCTTCTTGGTAAAGTTAAAGGGGTGCCTTCGTTATAAAACAGCAGATATAGGACTTTGTAATTGGCGACATCAAACCCCCAGCCTCGGCATGCGCGACTGTCCCTGCTAGGGAGGAAGGAAGGTTGGAGTTGCCAGTTTGGAGAGTAAAGCAGCAAATCAGTCCAAATCAGGCAACAGCAAGGCAAAACCAGACATTCAGCTGAGCACTTGCTTACTTCTATCCGCGCTTTAGGCAATCTTCAAGCAGAGATTGAATTATATGAATTTCCATGCTATTGTCACTCAATCTTCTGTTGTCATCCTTCCTGTCTTGGCATTTGCATGTCTTGTGTTGTTGTCTCTCATGTGTGCCCGAAAGCAACTGTACCCAATTGTGGGGATTTTGATAAAGGAATCTGATACTCCATATTATATGCAGCTGTATCTACAGAAGCTTACTGCAATGATGATCTCCGTTTAGGTAGACGTTCCTTCCAATCATGACTTGGTTTTTGATTCGGTGATTGGCTTCCGGGCAGTACTTTATACCTCTCGATGCATATTTCAGCGAATCTCTGAGAATACAAGCTTCCATAACTCTTCAAATCATTCTAGAGACTTCTGTCATTTGGAATCAGCTTGTGGCCTTTGTTTTAATGAATCAATAAGACTTTTGGAGGTGGCTGGTCAATCTCTCAGCAGGCTCTGCGCTTTGAGCACTCAGCACTGTTCTAAAATCCATTACTCTGCTTTGCAACGTGAGGGTATATATTACTATACAATCCTTGACCATTGGTGCGACACAGACGGGGAACAGCGTAAGAGACTGAAGCAAGTTCTGATTTGAACGGTTCCTGGGTCGGGACCGTCAGGCACAACTTCTCCTTAGAGGAACTATTCTACTTGCAAGTCCTAGACGTACAAGCTGGCTTTGACCTTTCAAAATTATAAGAGCTATGCCTTCAAGTATAGTAGTGAGACTTACTGTTGATGATTAACATCCATTTTCTGTTGTCCTTCACCCGCTGCTGTCACCTTAAGCATTCGCTTGATACAGATGCATTTCCACGCTTGATGCAATTTGTCCGTTCAAAGACCGGAATGAGATGATTCTCTAGTCGAGGAGATACTTGGACCCAACAAATTATCCACATTTGCAGCTAGTTAGACAAGAAAATGTAAGACAGATAGCGTGCCTATCCATACCCAGCTATCCTTGTATGACGTATCAGTTCTCGATGTTTCATCCTTGACAAGTGTTAATGTCATGAACTATTCTTGGGACGACACAACAAGACAGGTAATTAACTGGAAGATCGACAATGCGGGTTTAAGTCGGCAACGTAGTACGTACAGCAACAATCTAAAATTTCCGTTGAGCCATGAATACCCTTAACGGCCAAACCATCGCCCTTACTGGGCTTATAAAATTCTCTCGCTGGTTAGACAGAAGGTCATGGAGGCTTTTCAAAAAACGCCCATGAAGAAACCATGGAAACGCGCGATTTTTTTGGGGAAAGTTGGAAATATTGAACCAGCAAATAGATTCTCATTTGTCTTTGGGTTTTCGGATGTGCCGACTGGGAGAAGTGTTGAAGTGAGTCCAGAAGAGTGAAGACATGCAAGGAATGGGATGGGATGTTGCCAATGGCTACCCCCTATCACCATGTCAGTCGCCGTCATTTGAGGAGTTTCCTTTAATTAAAAATTGTTATCTACACCCGAGATGAGATGGTCTGTTCATAGTGTCTCTCATCTTCCGAAGAAACATCGCTAGAAATGTGTAGCTGTAAATCTTGAATGGAGAGCGCTGGCATGGTGCCATTTCTAGATTTGTACCTCGATGTTTTCCTGCGGTTTATGGCCTGCTACCGTCTACTCTCCTGACATTCATCGCGAATAATTACATCGCGCGGGAGAACAGGCAGATCAACAGTCCCCAGTAAGAAGCCAAGAACTTGGAACCAGACCAAGTCCCCCAGGAAACTCCCGGAGTTCAATATATTTCCAAAGCTGCCATTGGAGCTGAGGCTCTGAATATGGGAGCTTTTACTCCCCGAATACGCAATTCATGAGGTTCGGTCGAACCGATGGCAGGAAACCTGTTGCCCGGATCAGTATTATCAGTTGCAACGCGGCTTTCCAGCTACCATGGGCAAGCCAATTCTTCTGAAGGCAAACAAAGAAGCCAGGTCTTTTGCACTGAAAGCATATATCCCAATGCTAGCTCGCAATTCTATCATCGCGGCGATTGGCCAAAAGATTTACCATCAAGACGACATTGGCTCCCCAATTAAGTACCCACGCGGTTTCATCGTCACTGAAGAGATGCCCAAGGTCAATAACCATGTTTTCAGAGGCTGCTCCTTCAATCCTCCAATCACCGTTCGTGGAGCGTTGATCAAGTTCCCAACGCGCAGTTTCGCCGGTGTGAAACATGATACTTTATACTTCAACCACAGGACATACATTGACGGTCCACATGACGGCAGAGGTCTCCAAAATATCAATCGATATGTGCGTTTGGAAGATTCTCGACAAGTCAAACACCTGGCCATTGACTTCCAAATGTGGTCAGACGCTCCTGTTGACCAAGTTTGGTACCAGAAGGACCTGAAATCCGTCAAGTATGTGGACGAAGGACGCACTCGATATCACAAAACATTCTCGAGCCGGCCTGCACCCAACAAGCTTGATCTTCAGTTAGGATATCTGTTTGAGGATGAAGCATTTGACTCTTTGGAGACCTTGACGTTAGTGGTAATTAAGACCTTCAAATAGTTATGTGTCATTTGATTTCCCCTGGATACTGACCATTAGTTCTATGATTCTGGCTACGAACGTCTAGTCGAGACTTGCTCGGAAAAGGGCCCTATCACATTCGTTGAGAAAGAAGACCTTGGACCTCTCACCAGGTAATCCTTTTCCAGTTACTATCACCCTAACATTGATTTGATAACATCTTGGTATAGACGCAAAGGTGGTACTCAACCAGGACCCTTCGAAGCTGTCGCTCGAGCCATCGGCATGCCGACCTTACCAAATCCAGCAGCTGTTTTGGCACAGGTCGGTATCTTGCAGGCACACACTGCAGTACAAATTGCCGAAATCAAGCAGAAGAAGCCAAACATGCGTCTTCCCGAGATCAAGTGGCGCTTTTCACGTCGCAATGAAAAGTTCAAGGTTGAAGGGGGCATTGTTTGTGTATTTCTCTTTTTTATTCATTCGCAAAAACACACAACTCGATTAGCGGTAAAGGAAGGCATATTGGCTATGGTGGAATAAGATGATTTAAGGGTATGGACGCCGAGCGTCAAGGCCAATAGGGTCTTCACTTTGAGGACCACGGAGGAGCCTTTGAGCATTTGATTGACAGTAGAGATCGTCTGCATGAGGGGAGAGAGACGATAGCATGATTGTCTAGAGTATAATGAGAAAACACGTGTAGTCAACCTCCTGGTCGTCACTGTATTGTGATCTTCAAGACAATGAGAATCTGTTCTGGCAACGAATAATTCCAACTCCAGGTCGCTGCTCACCCCCTTTGTTCTGCTCTGCGATACGCTACTGAGAATTAAAAAGCCAATCTTTTTGCTTCTTGTCTTTTATCGCCTTTTTGCATTACAGGAATATTTGAATGTTATTTATCTAACTTATTGTGATGTCTTGTAGCTGGGTCTCCTTTAAAGTCTTGAAGTCTGCTGATCTTTCAAAATAGACATACCTCTAATTTGTCGCTATCCAGTCTTGTCTTCTAAGATACAATCTAATCCTGTTCATTGAGTTCCAGCGCAGCTCAGAGCCTCACGTTATCCATGTCGTGAAAGTATCGAAGTCTGCCGGTACGCAGTGACATTTTGTTCGTGTCGTCCTGAAGCTTGGTGCCCCGCCACCATGATGAAAGACTCCTTTGTTCGTATCCCAAGTATTGAAACTTCAGCTGTTGTAGACCTGTCCGACCATATTCAGGAAGACTAAATATGTATGTGGCTTTGACAGACCAGTTCTGCAGCAGACGAAGAGCTGCCCTTGCCTTTTCGTCGCTTTGGTTGAGGAAGTCTGCGAACAGGAAAGCGAGCTCGGAAAGTCTGCCAGTGGCTGGTTAATGTATTACGGCATTTCAGATGAGATTAATATGACTTGATGTGATGCGCTTGTATTCGACGTTCTTGTTGCGTGGGTTTCTCTTCTTTTGGTCGATTTTCGAGAAAGTGTGCGCGAGGCTGCTTGGAAGTGAAGGGAGTCGAAACTTCGCTGACGAGACTATGCTGGCAGATGGAGACGAAGTAAAAGAGTAGGAGCATGAAGGGAGGCGGCTGGACCGGTGGAGGGGAATTCAACAAGATGACCATTCGGGAAAGATTGTTGTGATTGGGATTCGCGGAGCGAGTTCGGTTGCGCAACGCGAGGTAGATTGGAAATTCCTGCTGCTCAAAACCACCTACTAACAGCCTTTGCGGGATGTTTCGATCATCCAATCCTCCTTCTTCAGCCTCTCAAGGATCTTATTGCACTCATGGTATGTCAGAAATTCCTGCTTTGAGCCAGCTTTGGAAATTAAAAGCTGGCAAGTTCCGCGAAACTAGGTCCTACGAACCTCGGCTCTTGCTGTTCCATTTTCGAGTGTTATTTGCGGGAGATACCAGGCTTGATCTTGCCTTATGGACTGTTATATATTGTGTGGGACAGAGGATATGTTAGGGATTTGGATACTTGAAGTAGGAAATAGCGATGCTAGTGTGTACTTGGTTTCTGCAACAATACCATCACGGCTGCTATCACGCTGTGACTCAAATACACCTACAAGATAACGTTTGTGACATGGTGATCACATATAATTACTCTGTTCTTAGACAGCGATTTTGGATTGAAAAAAGACTCCATGAGCTGCACTGCAATATATTCCGCACATAAACAAAAGGCTTACGGCATTTCGCTGAGAATTACAGCGTCATATTGCCAGCAGCAGTTGATTCAGCCTTTGTATTCCCAGTGGCTGGTGCCCTGGGTCACCTCGCACTTAACTGGACTTCACGGAAGATTCTGCCCAGAATCTTGGAGGATTTATCCGTTTGGCGAAGGAGAAACATGCCAGAACCACTTGAATACTTTTCGGAAACTGTAAACATGAACGGTTTGAGAATAACTGGGTTAGACCTTGTTTCAGTAAGTCCTGATCTGCTTATGTCTAGAATACCAATCACCTACAATATGATGCTGACAGTTGACAAGATCAGGGAGATTCTCCTCCAAAGAACAAACTAAAACTGCGAGGATCAGAAGGAAGAGGGACGGCCATAGATCAAGGATCGAGGAGGTAGACCGTGCTCACGTTTCGACCATCAGCGCGTATTGTAGTAACTATGTTTGAAAGTTTTACATATTTTCAACGGCAAGGAAACGTCCTTAAAAGGGTATATACTTAGCCATCCTCCTAGCATCTTACAATGCACAATCCGAATCCAGAATCCGAAACCAGCCTTCCCAATGAACTCCTACCATCCAAACTGCTCACAGTGCAACTCAATACTAGGTCCCTTAACTTTAATACAATCTGTCGCCGTCTTCCTAACACACCACATCAAATCATCCGGTCCACACGCCGCGATTGCAACTCTCTCATCATTACTAGCTTTCGCAACAGTCTCCCTGATCAGCACATCGACATTTGGTCGGCCAGGTAGGACAGCTACTGATGTGACCGATGTGCTGGAATCCCAAGGATTCGATGGTCCGCCATGTGTTATCACGGGTGTCTTTTCGAGGTCGATAGGGAAGGGATCTGGGTGACGAGTTGCGAAAGGGGTGGTGCTTGCGAAGGAGAGTTGCTTTTCTATGTCAAGAGGAGAGGTGGGTGATATCGGGGAAGTGCCGTCGACTGGAGAGGCTGGGGAGCCGGTGTACGAGGGTCGTGTGGAGTGGAGGGTTATGTTTACTCTTGGCGAGGCGCGGAGTTGAGCGAGTTCTTTGCTGAACCAGGCGAGGGTATCTGAGATGCGGTGTTAGCAGATGTATGTACTTTTCCAATGTTTTGAAACAGGGTTAGATATAGCTTACCTTGCTCTCGAACCGTCCAGATGAACTCAATGGTCGGCTTCGATTTGTTGCCGAGTTTCTTGACCATGTCCAGAGCAAGTCCGAATGTGAACGACGCTCCGCTTCCTCCAGCAATCAAGATAACTCTATCAGCAGTCTTGGAGAAGTTAGGAGCCGCGCCATATGGACCGTCGATTGAAGCGCGGAGAATTGCATCTGGATTCTTCATGGCATAGTTGTGCAGATCATTCGTGAAGCCGTCGTATGCAGAAATGACAAGTTCCAGAGATGTTGGCGAGCTGCTGACGATAGTGAAAGGATGAGTTTCGATGAGTCGTATCTTAGGAATCCATAAGAAACAATGTGTGCCCGGAACGGCTCGTGATGGTGAACGTCGGAGGATGATTCGAGTGCCTCCATGCGTAAGAGGTGTGATGCTTGCTCGGTTATCGTAGCGGTACCAGAGAACTCGCATGCCTCTCAGAATGCGATCGCAACTCCAAATAGCACCTGCGAAGATAATAGCGATAGCCCCTTTTTCGCCAATATGCGGTTGATGGAGGCCCGTCATGACGATTAGAATGATAAACATCGCGATATGAGATACGTAGAATACTTCGTAGCGGATCCGTCGGACCAGAAGTGCGAAGGTCATCAGGACGAACATGGCGACGCCAGCTGTGATTCCGAATGTTTGTACGTGTTCTTGCAACTTGTGCATCATGTTGATTTTGATGAAGCCGATTGAGATAAAGATCCCATGCAATAGTGCAAAGATTACGGTTGTGTATCCGGCGACTTGGTGGAGGATGTTGAGCCTTTCATACGAGTATGCTGTCAGGAATGCTAGTGGGGTGTTCTTGAGAGCTAAGAAGGTAACGAATGCGATGTTTGCAATGGCCATCCTATATTCGGATTAGCAATGAATCCTATACGAGATCTAGGGTAGCTCAACATACCATCCCAGTCGTTTGGCGAAAGGCAGGATAGTGGTAAAGTCCATGTTAATGAACAGGAACAGGATGTTCAAGAGCAGGAATATCAACACCAGAACTGCATGTCCGATAGACGTAAATCCTGGGACCCTATGTGTAAGGATATGTCGAACCATTCTTGATAAGCGATTTAGTACATGTTTTTCGACCATGTTACGTGACAGCTTACCTAGCAATGGATACCTGCACCTTCATAACACTTGACTTTTTGACACTTTTGGAGGCATGTCGGCTGTACAAGAGCCGACTCCAGTGGAATATCGTGAACAGCACAATCACACCAGCCAATGCAAAGGCATAATGCTCTATTGCCTCTTCGCTCAAGACTCTTTGATGGGCCCGTTTCAAAGCCGCCACCTTCTTGGCTGCTGCCATAGCTGTTGCATTCTTTTCTCCAGCCGCAGTTGCGTTATTTCCTCCAATGGAAGCAGTTGAATGTGCGAAAGCCATTGTGAACTGACGGGAAGGATTCGAATACGGGAAATATCCAGATCCATTCCAAGGAAATGTAACGAGATATATGTACCAACTGGGACTGGCAAACGTCCTAATCTTCTGGATTTGGATATGCCGGACTTGGGCGTGAGACCTTGTTTTCCATCCGTGGCAATTTGGATAAACATGCCTCCATACAGAAGAATGACCTGCTGGAAGGTGGTGACAGGAAACCTGCTATTGGCAAATCGTGCCAAGGTAAACCTTATCATTAAAGTAGGCCTGTCACGGGAGTTGCACGATGCTTAAGCCTTACCTGCCCTACTTGGATTCGGAGAAGGTAGAATCCGCCTAATATGGTTAAAAGACATTGGAGTCTAGAAAATTGAGAAATGGACTAGGAGTGACAAGCAGAGCTTCGGAGCATCTCTAGTCAGTAAGCATGCTAGCCATGAACGGTACATTGGGATTTCGTCTCCGATGTCATGCAAGGCAAGGTGGTTTTTCGGTAGATGGCTAAATGCCACCCGGTCGCATATCACCTCCGCGCAGGTGACCACGGTGGCACCTGTGTGCGCAGGAATTTTTGTGACTTAGATAACAAATTCGTGTTTCCACTTTCGTGTGCCTGTTAATCTATGCCAGAAACGTGTTTGCCGACGGAACGACGGGAGAGCCATACCATGTGAGACAACTTCCCAAACTCGAAATCAACCACGCAACAAAATGTTTTCCTGCTTCGCATCTTCAACATGTACTTTTCAAGTATCGAATGCGACAGTCTCGGCTTATTTGGAATGGGTACATGTGATGTGATGCAAGCCAATCTAATTGCTGTGGCGAAATCTGGGGAAGCATGACCAGCAACTTAAAGCAATCAAACCAGAACTTCGGCTCAGTAGGGAGCAATATACAGCATACCACTCCAAGGGACACAAGCCATTATTCAGCTACGCGAGGTGCAAATCCACAGGGGATTCTGTGGAGCTTCTCAGCTTGGGGTCGGCATTTGGCACTGCCATGTGGCAGATCGACTGCCGGCTTGTACAGTACCTTCTATGATCTGATTAGACAAGGTGATGTCTTTCCATTGGTGAAAATGAGATCGAAGTTAAGCTCGCGGTGCAGCAAAGATAAGCATCTTTCGCGTCAGCTAGATTTGCTACGTACTTGCTACGCGATTTCTCGGGGATCTCAATCCAGGTCTGAAGATAGAAGGCGCATTCCCCAACAACAAGTACAAACATGATGAAAGATTCAAGACCAAGCAATGATTTTCGCCAATGAGACAGAGGGTAGAGAATCATGCGGGGAAGCATGGCACACTTCATTAATATACAATCAACTCGACTACAGCCGGCATTGCACGATGAAACGATGACAGCAACACGCGCCCTGATTCGCCGATGCTCACCTCAAATCTGCTTTTTGTTACTCTAACAGGTTCCAATCAGAAGGCTACCAATCAGAATTGTGGAAACTGATCTGGCTGTGACTTGACCAAAGATACAATGCGACTTGCGTTGCCACTGGGCTGAAGATAATTCGTGCATGGAAATGTGAGTGGCGTGTAATACCCAGAGATTTGTCGAATCAAATGAGGGCAAGATGATAATCATATGGAGCGAAGAGTCTTCCCCGAAATTGCTTATGGAAACAGCCGTTTCGCTCGGCTCTTGACATTACGAGGGCCAACGAGGTCCGAAGCGCATCGGGAAACTCCAGCTGAGTGAGATGATTGTGCGCAAATACTAGAGATTTGTTTGCCCATCTTGAGAAAGCACAAACCGTTTGTATGGTAACTGGAAGCTTTTCTCGAGGCAGTATATTATGCCGAAAGTCCCCCAGCTCGTGGGATGAATTGCTGGACCATGCAGGAGAGTTGGTGAACAAGAAGTTGCACTCGCGCGATAAGACCTAAAGTATACTGCTTTCTCTTATCACGTAATCTTGTAGATATATGCTGCATGTGACTTACGTGCCTCCAGTTTCCAAATCAGACCAAATCAAGCGATGAAGAGTTCAATGAAGCCTCCTTGAACTTTGACCTGGGGGTGGAATGAGATGAATTAAACTCTTTGATAAGGCTCCGACATGTGCCACTATAATCCAGTGGATGCCACGATTACGAAAGACTTGTCGACCATGATGATCATCAATTCCCTCTGGTACACCATCAGCAAGCCGGCGATGACTGCGGGCACAAACTGGCGGCGGTAGGGATTTTTCGACGCTACCTGCACGATGAAAGCACGGCTTTGTAAGGCCAAGAGTCGATTCAATTTGAGTTGCCTCCCCTTTTGCTATTTGTGGTGAATCTACCTAGGTAGTATGTTGTCGTCGACGGCGTCAGGCAGCTGTTGACATGACATAATCTCTCGCTTAGCCAGTAGCGTGGCGCCATTGTTTGCTACCTCAAGCCTCCTCGAGCACCTTTTCTGCTCTGACCACAAGACAAAGTGAGCTTCCAGACTTTCTAACAACCACGAGCATAAAGCAACGTCCAGCTGAAGACGAGAACGCATCAATGTGAGTGAAAGAGAATACTAATCTTTCCACGAGAGCTGAGGGAAGGCGCGCTCTGTTGACGCTGGACGTGCTTTCTTGTTTTGTTCGAGTTCTAGTGCTCTTCCATGTCTCTTGCGCGTCCAGAGAAACTTGAACTCGAGCATCAAGATTGGGCTTCAGGCCTTCCCCTACACTCCATTCATAGCCATCTCTATCGGGCCTGCCCACAATGGGTTCTGAGAACGGGAAAATTGCGTTCGTATCCTAATCAAAACACAGCGCGCGCGAACAATACGCAAGGGGAGAAGTCTCCAAACGCGCATTTACTATGCATCTGTATTTCAATACCATACAGAACCAAGCTGACGATGATTTCAAGGGTCCAAACTCGAAGCGGCACCAAAGCCGATCCTATCGAGCTTTCACCCTCCCCACCACCTCAACGGCAGACACGTCAAACTACGGCGGCAGCAGCAAAGAATAAAGCAGCTTTAGGACACCATAAAAAGCCGTCGCCCCGGGCTCAGCGACCACCTCCTCGACCGTCGGTTGGCAAGATTAAACCTGCGGTTCTGCCTGCGAAAATCACCCATCCCTCGGCGCCCAGGGCCCGTAGAGGTAATCATTGCGTTATGCCAAACCTCGGAAAAACTGTGCGAGCTGTAAACTAATTCGAATTGACAAATAGCACAACCCAGACGTGGTCTTCGAACTCGCGGCCGCTCTCCGACCCCGACTCTGAACGGTCTTGTGGTCCCGTTCAATATTCAGTTGTCTATGAATAGCACAGTACAAAAGTTGTTGGAAGAAACGCTATACAACTGGACCAAGGCGTGGATTCCTGAAGTACTGACTAAACAAGGATGGCACCAGCCAGAGCTGGTCGAGATGAATTACGTAAGTCAAATTGTCAGGCTCGGTCGAGGAGACCCCATCATAGGCTCAGGTCCTGACCAGATTGTTTGATTTTGGTCCGTCTGTGTACTGACCATAACTAGTGGTTTAGGTCATTCGACAGAGACCGAAAGCTTCAGCAGAATTGCGTGAGAGGGCTTGCTGAGAGTCGTTCGGGTCTCAGCTACGGCGACCTCCGGCATCTTATGGAGCAAGTTGAACACATCAGACATGCTGCTGTTCATCGGAATCAATATTCCATGACATCTCTTCGGGAGATGATGTCGGACGCCATTCGATTGACTGCTGCGATGGATGACCCTTTGCATAACAAAAAGATCAGGGAGATACAGAAGAATTTGATCAGGGACGACTTGGCAGGATTGAAGGATGTCATCCGTCGACCCATTACGGACTTTGAGGTTGGACCCCCAAGTCTGGACCGGCCAGTTGCCACGCAGGGAGGCGACAAGATTGTTCTAGAAAATATTGATGATTCTCTACCACAAGGATCCAGGACAGGTGTGCCAAAGCAAAGTAACGTCGACAAGAATGAGTCAGACGAACCCGAGAATGCACATAGCCAACAAAGTCGGCTTGGACTCCACCCTCTTACGAAAATTAAAGAGAAGGTGGAGGTCCATCAAAACCCAACGTAAAGAATCTTGCTTTCCTCAGAGCGAGAGTTTGGAAGCAGAAAAGAGAACAAGCAGCTTGTATCAAGCACCTTTCAGCCAGACCCAACGCCTCGCGCAAAATTCCAGTCTGGATCTGAGATCATCGATCTTACCGAAGACACAGACGACAGTCCAAAGGGAACAAAGATCGCCGAGAGTAGATTCACGCAGAAGAGTCTTCCACGAGCATCCAGGAAGAGGTCCTTTGAGGCGATGGCACAAAGCTTGATCCAACATACAGCCAGCGGTGAAGAGGACGATGAGGACGACTCGGACACGGATCAAACTTTTCACTCTCACGCTCCACGACCTCGTCCTTATGGAGGACTCACCAGGCCACGAAGGGGGATAGATTTCTGAAGATACTGGAAGAAATTTTGTTGCCTTGATGAATTGCCATCGGAGGAGTTTCGAGTCGTGGAGGTATAGAATGTGTGATTGATGGAGCGGCGTCGTATTGCTCTGTTTATTGTGGAATACGGAGTTTTGGTAAATTGGGCACAAGGATACGTTGCTTTTGTACAATTAGTACCAATGAGAAACACCAAATAATCGATTCCTACCTTGCAATCGTGGAGCACTGGTGACGGAGGTCTACGGAGTGAATGTTCAACGGCTGACTGCAGCGCGCTCCTGTCCAGCGGAATGGCCATGCCTGAACTTTTGACAGATAGTCAGCTAATAATTATACATCAGGCACTGATCTCACTGCTGGTTTTATCGGTCATCTAGATTGAAGTCTCAGGAGACAGTCGAGGTATGTAGCGACCTTGACTTCATTAAGCTACTCATACACTTTATCACACTGATAGAATACATACAAATTACATCGCCTTGTCTCTCGGCCCGGACAACCTCTCAAACTTATCAACACTCATAATGAACGTCCCCCTCCCCCCCGTCAAACTCCTCAGATGCTTCAAATACCCCACCATCTCCTTCAGCGGCACCCTCGCATGCACCTGTCTCGCCAGACCAGGTCCAGACGCATCATCGCCACGCGAAGAAGCAAATGGATCTGGCGGCGCATAGATCCGCTTCGGATCGATAGCTGATAGTTCGGAGGCAGAATCGTCATTACCGTCTGATTCGAGAGAGAGGATGTGTCCGCCGCGGGCGGAGGATATGTCGTGCACGATGGCGCCGAGGGAGCCTTCATCGCAGGATATTACGACTGACATGACGGGCTCCATGAGTGCGATGTTGGAACCGTCTAGTGCTTCTTTGAGTGCAGCTTGGACTGAGAGGCGCGCGGCTGAGGATAATGCTGCGGGAGATGTATCGGAGCCGAAGAGATCGGTCGATGGATCGAATTTCAGAGTTACACGGCAGGCGTGCATGGGGAATGAACGGCGTGGACCACGAGCGAGAGCTGCGACTGCTCCGTTGACGAGCGCTTCTCGTACGGTTGCTAATGGTAAGTGTTTTGGAAGGGAAGATCCTTCTTTTTCTTCGCCGAACCAGGAGGTCGGGATATTGATTGAGATAGAATTACCGTCGCGGGTGACGGTGTAGTCTGATGCTGAGGATTTCTCTTCCAGAGGTTGGATTGAGGTCTCGCATCCAGCTTTGCCTTTCTTGCCGGCTATGTCACGGTCGAAGACGATTCGTTGTGGGGATGTGGTTGAGAGTACGGATTCGCGGTAGCTGATTTCGATGTTGCCCATTACTGCTTTGGCTTTGAAGTCATTGACAAGCCTGTCTCTCGCGATCTCTAAATGCAGTTCTCCCATGCCGCTGAGCAGCATCTGCCCGGATTCTTCGTCCGTGTTGACATGCAGACTAGGGTCTTCTCGGAGTAAGTTCGAGAGGATCTCTGCTACGTTCTTTTCTTCGCTGAGACTGTGTGGTTCAATTGCTGCGAAGAAGACGGGTGGAGGGACGTCGATGGGTCGAAGTTGGAGCATGTTCAATGGTGATGGGGGGCCGGTTTTGGGATTTACGCCGGGGTAGGATATCAGAGTATCGCCTGTACGGGCGTGCTTGAGCCCGGCTATGACGCCGATTTGCCCAGCGGAGATGTGGGATATCTCGACTGCGTCTGAAGCTTGCATTTGGAGTAGTCTTTGAGCTCGCTCTGTAACGTGGAGATTGGTATTCCAGAGCGCTGCATTGCGTTTTAGTGAGCCGGAGTAAACTCGGATGTAGACGAGGACACCGCGCCGGGGATCATTGACGACTTTGAAGGCTAGAGCGCAGGCTTCGATTTGTGCTATCATGGACGTTGCAGAGCTGGATTTCTTGGCTAGGTGTTTGGACCAGCTTGATGCGAGGGAGAGTTTGCCATCTAGAAGATCCGAGAGACTGCCTCGCTTTTCGCCAACGCTGACTTCTGAACTTGGTCGCTCAGTTGGACTTGGAAGGAGATCATCGACGGCATCCAGTAATGGTTGGACGCCGATATTCCTGAAGCTTGCTCCCGCAAAGACAGGAATGAGACGCCCAGAGCCATTGATGATACATCTTCTCAAGCTGTCTCGAATAGCTTGAGGTGGCACGGCTAGAGTGTCATCATCAAACTCGAGCCATGTCTCCAGAAGTTGCTCGTCGAACTCACAAAGTCCTTCAACGAGAGCGGTTCGAGCCTTGATGAGCTCTTCTCGGAGTCCTAGGTCTTCTTGCACTAGTTCATCAAGACTAAAGTTTTGGATTGTCTTCCCATCACCGCCTTCTTTCCATTTGAGAGCGCACAGATTGATAGCATCTCCCACACCAGTGAATCTGCCTTTCCCGCCTTCCCACCATGGGATATGACATACAGCTGGGAAACCACGTAACCTCGACCCGATTTCCATGACAGTTTTATTGAAAGCGGCACCATCTCGGTCTAGTTTGTTGACGAACACTATCCGAGGGATGTTGTAATAGTTCGCCTGGGTCCAGACTTTCTCGGTCTGGGCCTCGACACCAGCTACGCCGTCAAGGATACAGACTGCACCATCGAGAATACGTAACGAGCGTAGGACTTCAAATGTAAAGTCTGCGTGTCCAGGAGTATCTATCAGATTGATTGTATGGGGTGTAAGATGTCTTGGTGCGACCGATTTGGCAGGCTTCCCGTCGTGAAGGGGTGGCCAGTGGAATGTTACAGCTGCTGATTGGATTGTGATTCCTCGCTCACGTTCAGCTGGAAGAAAATCCGTGACAGTAGAGCCATCGTCGACATCTGGCAGCACGTTAAAATGAGAAGAATTCTGCTAAAAAGTTGAAGTTTTGGAATGTTTCAAATCACGTGAGCAATGTAGAAAGAGCCATGTCTAATGGACTAAGATGATAAACCGGAGTTGGGAAATCGGACTGGTAAATTGCTGAGACCTCAGATGAAAGCCTGTATATGATTTGACGAAGAGTGTTCTTACCTCCTATTCGTCGAGTTATGCCACTGTAATAGAGCATACGCTCTGTTGTCGTTGTCTTTCCCTATAAACGTGTGAGTCAATTGGCCAAGCAATGGATCTTGTATTCTTACAGCATCGATATGTGCTATGATTCCGATGTTCCTGGTTGCCTCAACATTTGGATCATGTCCATGATTAGGGAGGTGAGAAGTTGAGCAGTGGCATGACGGATATGCTCGATAAAAATGCGTCTTATTGACTAAGGGCAGCCGTTGAAGTCGTTGATGCCATAGTTGACACCCTCCTTGTAGATTCAGTAGACGCATCACCTCATAACTTGACGTTGAGTGATCTTGATGGTTGAAGCTTGGATGAGACGTATGAGTTTTGATGGAGTAACTCGCTTAGCGCTTCGGGACTGGCGTGGCGCTTCCCGGGGCCGCGCTACGGAAGCCTTGTTGACGGATGGATGAGCTTCATGATTGCTTTCATCACCACCTCACTGGTTGCTCTCTCTGCACCAACAATCAGGTCCTCGATCCTTCGAAGGCAGTGTCGCACATGCCAGCCTCGCCACGACCATAATTGCCTATTATAATAGCTTCGCGACGATACTATCCTCGAGCATTAAGCCAGCTGCCTGATCGCAACCCAGGGAAGCAGCTTGGACCAGCAATTGGGACAGCCATGGACTACTCATCATCTATCAACGATGCTGATAATCCAGCAGGAGCATCGCCATGGGGCTCATCACCAGTGCCATCTCCTCGGCATGCGCGAACAAGCTCCTTTCCAACTTCTGGCGATGTTCCACCTGCCCCAACGCCCTACAACTCGAACGCACCAGCTGCAGGATACTCGAACGAGGATATAATAGGTGGAGGAGGGTACCAGAGACCTGGGAGCAGTACTGAAACAGAGTCTGTGACAGAGAGTGACGGCCACCGGCCGGATACCGCTGAATCGGTCCGCAGCCAGACCGAGCAGCAGCCATTTCTTGCAGGCCAGCAACAAGCGCCGGCACAGCAACAATATCAGGCACAGCCTCACAGAGCAGAGCCTCAAAGATATCACTCAAACACACGACAGCAGCAGCAACCTCAAGCGCCACAATACAAGCTCCAAGCAAAGATTACGGGCCTCGAGCGCACTGGAAGGAAGGACCCCATTCTGAGGTTTGATATTCATGTATGTACAGCACTATGGATCTCAATGTTGTGAGGAAGTTCTGACCGTCTAGACCAATCTCCCAAAATTTAGAACCACCCAATTCCGAGATGTCCGTCGAACACATTCCGAATTTATCAAGCTCGCCGATCACCTGGTATCCTCCAATCCAGAAGCTCTCGTTCCGGCAGTTCCCCCCGCGTTGACATCTGCTGGTGCTGGTACGGATGAAGACGAAGCTCGGGTCAAGGCTTCTCTTCAAAGATGGCTAAACTATGTCTGCGCAAACGAGGTGTTGATGAGAGATGACGAGATGGTCCTTTTCGTCGAAAGTGATTTCGGCTATAGCCCCATGCTCAAGAGGAAACAACCAGCAACGGGCGTGCGTAGAAGAGTCATCAAGCAATTCGCACCACCTCCAGATGATACTCCAGAGCTACAAGATGCACGACCTATCGTGAAGCTTTTCTACCTTGGTACCATGGATGCAGGACACAAGGTTGATAAACTCGTTAAGGCTCGAAGGGGTAAGTGGTACTCACCATGCATAACCTCATACTTGCTCAACTATTATAGGAGTTGGACTTGCAGAGTCCGATTTCGGGGTCAAAATTGGAACCATGAGCGTTCAAGAGCCCCATTCAGGACTTGCCAATGCTTATCGCAAGCTTGGAAAGACCATTCAAACCACAGGAGACTACCACGCTGCTCAAGCCACTGCTGAGGCGACAACGATCGGTGACCCCATGCAATATCATTCTCAAGACGCATTCATCGTCAAAGAGACCCTCACAAATCGTCATATTCTCTTGCGCGAGCTATTACAGTCCCAGCAATTAACCCGGAGCAAGCTGAATGCTGCAGATAGATTGAAGGCGAGCTCATCTGTTCGACGGGAAAAAGTTGACGAAGCGATCTCCGCATTGGACGAAGCTCGAAGTAACGAGCTCTATCTCCTTGGCAAAACGCAGCGGGTGACCGCAAATCTACTACAGGAGCAACGTCGATGGTTTGCACGGACCGCGGCGGATTTGAGACTCAGCATCCGGGAATATGTGATTCGCGAAATCGAAGCTGAAAGACGAACACTGGCAACACTCGAAAGTATCAGGCCTGATATCCGGGCAATCGATTCTTCCGGTGGTCTTTCACGTCTAGGAAGGGAGAACGTTGGACGGAGAGCGAGTTTGGCGACCAGTCAAGGCAAGAACGGGGACAGCTGTAAGTTAATCCGAGAGGATCCCCATTTTATTTTGGACGTTTTCGCGAGCTCCGGATCTCCTCCCCGGCGCGGAGTCATGACCGACTCCAATTTCATTCCCCACATGGGCGAGCAAATGCTAATTTCCCGGCTCCTATAGGGTCAGGTGTCCCTCGTCGCCCAGATGTGTTGAGCAGAAGCATTTCAGGCAGTTTCATGTCAAACGTCCCAGAGGAAAGTGAGCAAGATGGCCAGGGTCCAAATCGAGCTAGAGCCCTCAGTGGCGCAAGTGCTGGTGGACTCAAAGACGTCAAGGAAGAGGACGATGAGGACAGAGTCGACGCCAGAAATGCAGCCGCTCGTCTCGCGACCTCGTCGTTCTAGCGTGGCCACGATGATCTGAAGAACGTGGTATGCAGCCACCCCAGTCAAAAGACTCCCGTTGTATTCCCACATCCCTCCGTATCGTTCATAGTGCATACCAACTCGTGAACCACAGCAGCTGGATGAGTTGATTCCACGGGCTCGAGAGGTCCTTTATGAGTTTCTGTACGATAACGAGGACGCAGTGACGCCACCCATACGCACCTTCATCTCATCTCCATTTCAGTTGCTTTTCACATGCCGGTCTAGCTCTCTGGCCGCATTAGAGAAAGGCGCATTAGAATGCAACATGTCGTTTACCACTCCAATGGCTTATGATCTACGAAATCTGATATATCAGACTTTTGAGCTCTCAGTGGGGCATCAATTGTCTGCATGTAGAGATGCAGAGCTGCAGCGCACTTATGGCACGCATCTGGCTAAGCGGACCAGCAGGAGCAAGGCTCAGCATCGCACGCACTACCCAGCAATCCGCAACTACATTCAGCCGCGGCGCTCCCTCCCTCCGTTCTTCGCCCCCTCTCTATTGCGAAGAGGCCGAAATACCTACCTTGGGTTCTTGGGATGCTTGGCTGGTCGTCGGTGAAACAAACAAACAAACTTTCGCAGCTCAGGATCAACTGCCAGCTCACCGCACATGGTGCATCAAAGTGGATTGAGATATCTATCAAGTCGCACACTGGTCGTACAGCGTTATGACGATGTGCTAGCCCGATTGCCAACGATAAGAAGCCTGGGGTAGTACGATATATCGAGCAAATATTGCCCTGATTCCTCCGATACGGCCAGTCGTGAAGCTGGGTAGTACGATATATCGAGCAAGTATTGCGCTGATTCCCCCGATACGGCCAGTTGTGAAGCTCCACCGTCTATCAAAATGGCCGCAATAATGGGGCCACCAAGAGCAGGCCTCTGGATCTTCGATGAATGGTGATGATCAGCCGCAGCGGGACAACGGCTTCCGCTCACCATAGCGCAGTCTCCAGAGCTTCTAAGGAACGAGGGAACTCGGGTTTGAAAAAGGTGTGGCACGACGGTGACAGTAGTGGGCGACCAGTTGGAAAATAGCCTTAAGACTGGATCCAAAGTTGTTACAAGTATGGGGTTTGTCCCCAAGCTCCCGGGACTACAGGTAAATTCAACATCCCATGCCCAGTAGCGCGAGCTGTACAGTAGGAGGGCTATCGCTGCTCGTTGCTGGCTGTGGAGAGCATTTTCGGCCTCTGATATCACCACGGTGTGTTCCCATAGGTCCGATAAAATAAAATCAAAATGGAAAAACAGGCCCGGGGCCGACCCATGTCACGCATGCTGCAGCCGCAGGGTTCAAGGAGCTCTGGGAGCTCTGGCAGTGGTGCGGCCCCAAGCGGTACGTACCTCCGTACCTCGCGAGCTCGCTCACCATCCATCGATCCCCAGACGACCTCGACGAACCTTACGGAGACCTACAGTACTGTACCACTACCTTGTGGTCCTTGCCTCGCATATCAATATCCATCCCTATCCATCCCTATCCATCCCTATCCATGCCAGCCATGCCAGCCATGCCAGCCATGCCATCCATGCCATCCATGCTTCCCATGCTTCCCATGCCATGCTTCCGATGCTTGCCCGCCCTTCCTGCATCCATGTATCAACGGCCGTCCCTGGACCCTCCCTGCTGTGATCGTGAACCTTTTTCTATCGTCGAGATTAGAAGCTGCTTTCTTACTGGCAAGTGCCGTTCACAGTCATCGCCCCTAACCATCCTCCATCCATCATGGAAAGTCGGTCTGAAAGATTAGCTTGGAAAAGGGGGAATTCAAGGACTTATTTGAACCCCCACGGATCCCCCCATCATTGCCATCGTGGAGGAACCAGTTAACCCCGCAAATATCATTTTGTTTTTTTGACGTGTTTGACTAAAGCCGTTCGTCTGTCTTAGAAGGATCAAGAAGGATCAAGATGGCTCCAATGGCGGAAGACCCGAGTCCTGCCATGATCACATCCCACTCTCACGCCCACCACCACTCCGTTCCCTCGAAGCCAACAACCCACGTTCTGGCGTCTGTCTTACATGGACCCCGCGAGGTAAAATTGGTACGCAACGGTTTCCCCACGCATTCCGAGATGCATATAAGATCACACCCCTGACCTCTGCTGTTGTGTTTAGGAAAAACGAAGGATCGAGGAACCTGCTCTAGGCGAGCTTCAAATCCAGATCAAAGCCACAGGAATTTGCGGATCGGACGTCAGCTACTACAAGAAGTTCGCAAATGGCGACCTATGTGCGTGTGCACCTTTGTCACTTGGCCATGAATCTTCTGGTGTAGTTGTGGGCATCGGCCCTCAAGTCAATGGCTTCACAATCGGCGACAGAGTTGCCCTCGAAGTCGGCATCCCGTGCGGCCAATGTACGATTTGCAGGAAAGGGAGATACAACCTTTGCAAGAAAATGAGATTCAGAAGTAGTGCGAAGAGCGTCCCCCATTTCCAGGGAACTCTTCAGGAGAGAATCAATCATCCAGCTATCTGGTGTCACAAGTAAGTCTCCCTACCTATGTAGGTTACACGATACTCACTCGAGAAATCGTGCAATTGGCTACCTAGCTAACACTCCCTTCCAGAATCCCAGACCATGTCTCCTTCGACGCAGCAGCTCTTCTCGAGCCTCTCTCCGTCGCCATCCATTCCCTCAACCGCGCAGCGCCAGCACCAGGATCCACAGCCCTCGTCATCGGTGCCGGCACCGTCGGTCTCCTCGTCGCAGCCATGGCCCGCCAATCCGGCTGCACCTTCGTGACAATCATGGACGTCGACGAAGGCCGCGTGAACTATGCCGTCTCGAAAGGTTTCGCAACACACGGCTACGTCGTCCCGAACCCGTTCCACTCCAGCGCGTCATCCTCTTCGATCTTTACATCGGGAACTTCGACGCCGGCTAGCTCAGACGGGATTATGACTCCTCTCAGCAGCTACAGCAGTATCAGCGACCGTCTCGACGGCGCGAGAGCAGTGGCGGCTGATGTCCTCTCTGTAGCTCGACCGGACATGTCGCCCTTGGAAGACGATGAAGATGACGGCGTCGACGTCACGTTCGAATGTACCGGCAAAGAAGCCTGCATGCAAACCTCCCTCTACGCGACGAAACCCGGTGGGAAAGTCATCATGGTCGGGATGGGAACTCCCATCCAAACCGTTCCTCTATCCGCTGCTCATCTGCGCGAAGTAGACATCCTAGGTATTTTCCGATACGCGAATACGTACCAGACGGGCATTAGACTGCTGGCTGGGAAGGGAGCGATGAAATTACCTAGTTTGGATGATATGGTTACGCATAAGTTCAAGGGGCTCGCGGAGGCGAAGCAGGCTTTTGAGTTGGCGGGGAGGACGGTTGATGATGAGGGCAATTTGGTCATTAAGGTTGTTATTGAGGCTTAGAGATCTATTCCGCTGGTGTGGGTGAGCGTTTCTTGTTCTTTCGTATAGAGATCTGCTGGCAGCCAGGGTAACCTATCTATTTACTTTCGCTGTTTTATTTTTTCGGTTCGGCTCTCCTTTTCGGTTTTGGACGGGTGGTTCTTTTGGTTTTTAGAGAAGCTGAAAAAGTGTTGGAAAGAAACAAAAAGCGCGGGACACCAAGTAGACTACACTCACGACCCAGATTCTATAATGGTATTCTCATTTTTCTCATCTCGGCTCGTCTTTTCTCGTGTTGTCTTCATGATCGCCTGTAAAATAACGCCGTGACTTGTCATTATCACTCCCCTTAGACGCCCAGTAATTGCAAATCGTGATCCCTCGCACTCCAAGTTCGCTCATGAAATAAGGTCTCCAACGCCCATAACTCCATTGAATGAGCCGGCCCATCCTGGAGGGCCACCTTGACCTCTCTCAGTCTTTGACTTCATCGCCTTCTGGTTGTCGATAATCGCGAACTTCCGACCCGCCTCTCTAACCTCCTTAATGCTTCCGGTGATGCTACTCAACAGTGACACAAGATTGACGTCGTTTTGTTCCGACATAAGCTCATGCTCGAATGCAGCACTGTCTGCTGGGATAAGGAGGCTCAAGCGGCCAAGCAGCGCCTGGATCGAGCGAAGGATCGAGTGGCTGACCGGGGTGTACTGCTTGTCGCTGGATTCGGCGCCTTCCGAGACGGCATTGGAGATATAGGATGGGGGTAGATTCTGTAGGTATACCGCAATTAAGTTGACCCGTGAGTGCAACATCTTAATGGCGTTTGCCTTGGCTGTGAGGGAAGCAATCAACTCCTCGTCTTCTTGAGACAGGTGATCGTCGCCTTTGCTTGACTCTGATTCCTCGTTTCCTTTGCCTGACCGCGTCTTTCCCTTGCCTTTATCTGCTGGCTCACCTTTGCTGGATGGGTTTTTGGATGTACTCTCCACAGCTGTTGCGTTTCCTCCACCTCGGGCAACGAAGTCAACACTAATCATTTCGGCCTCTCCAGTCTCCACGCTATATGGAAGCTCCTTGAACTTCAATGCTAGTTGTGGCTCCCCATCCTTCATCTCCTTGTCCTCTCCATTGTCCACAGTGGCATCGTCAGCCTCGAAGTTGCTCTCGTAGATGCTCAGAGGTAGCTTGCCGCCAGCTGAATTCTCGAGAACTGCCGTTGGATGGAAACCTAGGAGGATGGCAGATTCGTTGTAAGATTGTAGGATTTGCTTGTGTATTGGGAGGTGGTTCGGTTGTGGTCCGGAGGTTGGAAGAATGGTGTACCAGCCAACAAGGTCCAGAGCAGGCACTTTATGTACATCCCTCACTAGATAACAGACATATGTTAGCAGCAATTCTTCAAGATTATAATATACTTTACTGACTTTGCTGCAATCGTTCCTCGAACCAGGCTTGACTTAGGACAACTTCTCCGTCAACCTGTTGAAGGAGACAATCAAAGGCATGCTCAATGGTGATTTCTCTGCCATTTTGTTGGCCCAGTAATGCTCCTACAACCGGTCCTTTCTGCTGGCGGAGCGTGTGTCTAGTGATGTAGTCGGAGATTGTGAGAAGAACCAGTGGATGCAGAGTAACCTGGAGGCTGGTGTCTGAGGACTTCTGGGTCGAGATGAGAGGGTTTGGGGCGCTTTCGACGGCCATATCTGGCTTTGTACAAGGGTAGTGTTGTCCGAAGTGCGTAGCCGTTGCTCTCTTTTGTTCGTGTATGTTATTGATCGTACTTTCGGGTATTTGTGACGTCGAGGAGCTTGAACTTGGAAGTTCTAGGGGAGCTTGAGCTTGAGCTTGAGCTGTTCGATCGCGGGGTGGTAGCCTGGCGCTAGCTACACCCCTGCCCTCCACGTGACTGGTGCCAAGATTCCAGCCTTGCCCCTTTTATTCGTCTCTTTCTCGTCTTCTCATCACTCGCTTCATCCATCCAACACTCATTTGTTAACTCTACCTAAGAGATTTCACCAGATGCCCGCCATGATTTGTACTTGTACTACCATCAATGGATTCCAGACGTCTGCAGTCTCAGACAAGACTCTTTCACCAGTGTTTAGTCTCAATGGTTTGTTGCAGCAATGCACAGGATCTCATAGTCTTATTGTTGAAAGGACATATTTTGCATGTCCAATGGTCAAATGATATATCTCACAAGCCATCTTTCTGTCTGCTCACTTTCCCACATTTCCATCTTGCCTTTTCAAAACTCAATTATCATGCCTCAAGTTCGGAACACTCGGCCTTTTGGAGCTCGTTCAAGTTCTCTTCCAATCGCCATTTTTGTCCAGACCCAAGCAGATGTGGATCCGATGCAAATCGAACAGTCAATTGAGTCACGGGTGTGCTCTAGTACCAGTGCCCAGCAGAGTACCTCCCCGATGGAGGGCGTGTGTGCTGAGCCTCCAGCCAGTGAAGACGATGATGTGCAGATCATATTCTGTGCCCCGAGACGGAGGAAGAAGAGACGAAGAAGGTATGATAGCACAGCAATCATGGAAACCTCTGCTCACACAAATAGGCTTGAGTCTACTCATCTGGCTTCTCCACTCAGCCAAGTCTGTAGCGGTCCCATCGACCGTTTTCCAAGTCCGAAGATACATCATGTGGTACCACAAGGACCATCTCGGCGAAGAAGCACTAGTGTGGTTCAGCGACTGGAGTTGTGCCATCTTGGAGAAGAAAAAAGCCCATCATTTCGAGCAGGATCTCTCCCATCCATATCCCGCGTTGCGAGTAATGTCTCAAACATCCAGTATCCATGGTTTGCAGAACCCGGTTACTGTGGGACATCAGCTCCTCAATTTCCTTCTTTGATGGACTCCCAGGCTTGTTGGGATCAATCTCTACCTACTTTGCAGCCTCGTCCGCTATCCAGCATCCCATGGAGACCCTTACAGATAGAGGACCTAAACTCCAGGAAGCGCAGACACTGCGAAGGCGTTGAGGAGACTTTTACCAACCCTAATCACTACCGGCAGTCTGTTCAGATCTCTCCTCGAACTACTCCGACGTCGCCGGTCTCGCCGCTCATCTCTGCCTATCACATCGCCTCGAACCAGTTCGACATGTATGGTTCAGGCCAGCATCATCCGACATCCCCAACATGGCCCAGTAATGGATGGAATACACTTGACAACTTTGACCAGAATCACTATGGATCACCATTTTCTCGACAATTACCTGTTCTATTAGATCTTTCAGGTTCAGATGTCGAAATGGTAGCGAATCCACCATCTCAGCGATCGTCAGTCAGCAACAGGTTGGACCACACAAGTGAAGGGGTGGCCTGGCATCACAACAGTGATCGGACAAGATCTGTAATGCCGCCAAATCAACATCGCATTACGCCTTTTCAGCCTCTTCATTTACCAGGCAACGGAGATCAGCTCCTTCAGCCAGTTCGATCGCCTGCACCACAATCAAACCCCCATTCTTCACATCCTCCCTCAGGAACAATAGTATTGAACAGTATAAACAACCCTCACGAATCACCTCCCGTAGCATCCTCTCGACCAGGAGCTCAGGCAGCTTCTATACATGCATCGCCGTCTCCCGTTGTTCCCCGCGGTAATATCCGAGTCGCACAATCGTCCGACATGCTACGGAAACCCTCTCTCTACTCAATTCCACCATGGCCAAGTCCCTTGGATTTGACGGTGCCTTCGGTGCCGAGCACCATCATCCAGTCTCACTCTCGGTCCCCAATCTCCGATGCCAACACTTCTGGTAGTAGAACCAGCGAGAGCACCCATCCTTGGGTAAATCATGTCCGGTCACCACATGCACAGGATAGCATGTCACAAAGATTCGGCTCTGAATCACGATTTCATGCACCTGGTATTACACCGGCAAATGCTGCCACTGCGGTATCGCCACCACTTCACAAGCCTGTTCGCCCGAGAACTGCCGCTTTTGAAATACCGAAGGCACGGTTGGGCCGCAAACGCTCTCCAAACTTGTATGTGATCTAGTTCCCCAGCGAAGCGCCCACTCTAACCAGTCTTATTATCTAGAATTGTGGACATCGCTGAAACCTGTCAAGATTTGTTTCCTTTCGCTGAAGTTGCAGAGCGTCATGAAATTCCCATGCAGAAAGTTTTCGATACATTCTCTGCCATCATCCAGCTTCCCCTGCTCCGGAACGCAGATGACAGACGACGACATGGCTCGCTTGGGAAGAGGCGGATGAAAGAGTACCGAGATGCGAAGAAGGCCATGGGCAGAGCTCAAGAGGCTGAACGCAAAGCCCAGACGAAGGAGATGAGAGCTCAGGTCGAGGATGCTTCGAGGAAGGGGAAGGATGGATGGAACCAACCGCTGCTGAAGTCGGCAGTTCTGAACAACACACGAGAAGTCCATGGTGCGGATTAAGCCGTCCGTTTCGTTGCGTTCAGCCTGCCATGCCACGATTGGTCATTGCCATCTCCTGGCTCGTTTCTGCATTGTTTCCCATCTCACTTCACCAACAAAATCACTCACAATTCCAAATCAACATCAGTATGGTTTCATATTGGAACTCATCTATTGCGTTCTTCGCCCTCTTCTCCCCCATCCATATCATCGCTCGATTCCCAAACGACTTCTCCATTCCACCGCAATCGACTCGCAGCTCTCAATTCCCTCCCTCTCTGCGCATACGCCTCCTCAACGGCCTTCTGGATCTCCAGTACTTCTTCTCTGGTTTTCGCGTACCTCATTGATGCCATGAGTCTATCATGAAGCTCATTGTGCAGTCTGTTGATTTCGGATACGACGTGGGGGGGATGGCATTCAGCACACGAATCATCCATCCGACGACTCGATCCTTGTAGGCCCCTGCAGAGCTTCTGGGTATGTATGGATGATTGACAGTGAGATGAGTAGTGGACGAGAACGTGGCCGCAGCTCATGGTTGTGGTTGTTCCTTTGCACATTTTGCAGGTGTTTTCGTTTATGTCTTTTCCGGGTCTGAAACTGAGAATGGGTTTTGAACGCAGGGAGTGAAAGACGGCAGGGGGGTGGGGCATTAGAAGAATGACCGATTAATGGGTATGGCTACTTCTTAAATTTGCAATGAATACTCTGTTCTCTTCTTGGGAGATTCTCCCTTTATTTGGATGTTAAAGACATTGTCTGAGATCTGCGTCACCCTACAAAGAAATGCCTACCTCAGATTAATTGAGTATGCATTTTTTGGAGTCATTTCAATCCATGAGATAAGTTTTCTTTGTTGCTTTTTACTACCTCACCGCTCAACAAAAGCCATTGTCTTCAGTGACCTAGAACGATCAACAGTATCCCATGAATTCCTGGTAGAAAGTTCCACGCCATGTATATTCGCGCTCCGGTGCATGTCCATTGGCAGTATGAATAACAAGGTGTTTCTTGCATGTGAACGTTTGCATATTCCTATCCCAGCCCAGCCTAAGGTTAAGATATAGACCGCATCCCACCATGCCAGATTATCGCGCCGGAGTTCGGACTCATATCGAGTCTAGACTCTTGCAGCTTGTGATACGGGCAAAGAGATCTGGGAAGTCACTACACTTTCCTACTATATGGTTGATTATCTCTTGATGCCCTGCGATGAGGATGCTGGCTGTATAGTTAAGGTGTCTGAGGTGAGGGGCAATGCTTAGGTTGATCCCGGATTTTCGGTTTCTGTGAAGAAGGCTTACAGCTTCTAATAGATGAGTGATCAATCCTCGGTATAGCGGAGGATAGTCTTGACAGAATGAATCACGTTGCAGCTCTGAAGTCTGAGGAGATGCCTTTAACAGGAAGTCGTTGAACGTTGAGAGATGCATTGACATGGGCTGCAAGTGGCCAGTCATGTCAGCTCTGCTATAGTAAAACGTCTTTCTGCAACTAAAAACAGTCGAATCCAACGAGACTACTTGTAAGTAGTGATAGTGAGATATGGTTCTCAAGGTTCTAGGAACAAAAGGCAAGGTGTGGGAGATGGTCGACTGAACTATTGGTGACTTACTGTAATGGACAACACGACGAGTATCTGCTTCAATCAACCCCTCTGCTTGGATCACCTCTGTGGCGGAGGACATTTTGGGACTGTGAACGGTATTGGCAATGCCAAAAGTGTCAAGGGCCAGTATAGACGTATGCCATACCTGGACTTAGAAGCCAGGAGTAGAGTTGTTGACCTCTGTAGATATCAACGTGTCCTTGGGATATATGACGTGGAGTGAACAAATGACAGGAGGCGACGGAAGACGAGGGAGAGGTATCGCAGCGGAAGACGAAAGCTTTTAGTCTTCAGGGAAAAGGTGGTGACGGAGTAGACTTCGAGAGTACAACCACGAGGAAGGTGTCGCAAATCGGTTTCGTTGAAGTTCTTTATGCCTCTTGTTGATGTTGTGGTGATAAAATGTTAAGGGTCACATGACCACATGGCACATGACCATAAGAGCTTGCCCCTCTATATATATAGCCATTAGGGCTCCCTTCTCTTTTTTCTCCTTAAACGCACTAATACATAGAATTTCACCTTTATTAAGGCAATTTGCGCAATTACTTATAATAATAAAAAGTATAATATTATATAATAGCAATTTCTTTTTTTTAATCAAAAGCTTCTTTTGCAGGCAAAAATTCATCAAAAATCCGATTTTGCAATCATATGGCATCTTCTCATTAAACCCCCTCCTTTTTCTTAATTTTTTATATTTACTTTTTTTTAATAATACTCTCAAATAATATAAAAACATAAGATTTAAGGCAAAAATTGGCTAGCCTTCTCCTAAACATCTCCTTATAAACTTATGTTATTCAAAAAGGAAATAAAAAGATCAAAAGCACTTAACAAATAATTTACGTTATTACAACTTATACTTAAATCACCTACAATCCTTCCAAACCTTTTAATACTTATAAATCTCTTATTATTTATAAACCTTAAGCTATTTTAATAAGCACCTAAGACTTTTATACGCCTTATTATTAAAAGTGAAATTTTTTAACAAGCTTCTTAAATAAGTTAAATTACCAAACTTAATCTTACCCCTTACACTATTTTAAACAACCCCATTTCTTAATCCGGAAGTTATAAGGCCAAACCAATAAAAACATTAAAAAAGGTATAAGGACATAATTTCTATGAATCTACTTTATTAATAAAAATTGGACAACCTTTTGCCGACTCTATTGCTTTAAAATAACCTTTATCTTAAGCAAATATTTTGCTACTAGCAATGTTACGATCCGTACATAAAGGCTAAAGGTCATATAATAAACTGCTTTAGAAAACAGGTGGTTTGTTGGTAAACAAAGAGTTTAATATGACTCAAGTCGTATATAAAGGATAATCGCTAAATAAATCAACTTTCTTTAAGGGAAATATATAAAGGCTTTAGTTAATCAAGGATAAGAATCTTTTTTCTTCATCTTTTCTTTTATATATAAAGCGTAGTCTTAAGTCTAAATACTAAAAAAACTTTTACTCAAGTGTTTCCCTTTAAATAGCCTTTACTTTAATATTACCTTAAGGCCAACCATAATATAAAAAAAGATCAATTTCATTCTGTTATAAAATGTTATATCTCACCCTAAAAAAAGCACTATTATTTTATATAACCCTAATATTACCTTTACTTTACTTACACAAATAGATGCTTTCAACTTTGCTTTAAAAAATAGTTATACTAAGGAAAACTAGAACCCCCGCCGATTTTACTATTTAAATTAACACTTTTATTAACTTTATATACTTAAATTAATACCTCAACCATTTGCCAGTACAATTGCTACATAATAAAATAAATAATAAACCCCCCTCCACATATATTTCTTTAACAAAGTATGCGTAAAACCTCAGTCCCTATATAACTTAATTTTACACCCTTTTTTAAAAACGTACTTTTTTTAAAAAACAATATTCCTCAACTTATAATTAAGCCAAAAAAAAACTCCTTTTATTTGACGAAGTTAACTTTTTATATAATAACTCTTTTAAACTTATTATAATAATAAACGCTAACTTTATTAACGCCTAAAAGATATATATACAAAAAAAAAATTAACTATTTCTTTTGCACTTGCTGCTAATAAAGCTTCTCAAAATAAACGCGCTAAATTAGCCAAAACCAATATAATACAATGTTTTTTAACTCAAGCTTTTATTGCAAACCTTTAACCCGCCTTTAACTATTACTTTCCTCAACTTAACCCTAGCTTTTTTGTTGTAAAAGCCAACAAAATCAAATATTTTTGCCTTTTTTTTTAAACTACAATAATAATATTAAATATAATATTTGAAAAATAAATATAAAACTTTTTATTAAAAAATACTTAAAAAACTTCAAAACTAACAATTCTTAAGTCAAGGCTTATTTTAAATATATAAGTAAAAAAGCCAAAACAATTATTCTTTAATATATAAACCCCAACTTTGCAAAAGTATTTAATAAAGCAGCCAATGTACTAAAAGCCTTAGACCAGCGATTCTTTGATCACAATTGTGTATAAACTATAAAAGCAAAATATAATTACTTTATTATAAGATTTATAACATATAACAAATTTCATATTAAGTTCACTAATTATATAATAACTAGTAAAATCGCATAATCCCGCTAGTTTAAAAACATTTATAAAAAATCTTATTTACTTTTAAACTTTACATTTTTACTAAGCAATACAAGCTTAATAATAATTATATTTGCCTTAATAAGTTCTTAGTAATTATAAACAAAAACCTTTATAATATACAAGCCAAAGCACGCCTTTTACGTTAAGCTACTACCCTTCTTCAATCCTTCAAAAGCTTCAATACTTATAAAGGTCATATAAAGGACATTGGCGCTAAAACACTAAACCTAAAAAAACCTTTATTTTTTTTCTTTTAACTTTTCCAATTATTGTACAACCTATAAACGCCATTCCAGTCGGAACCGCTTGCTTCACTTGCCATAAAATTGATCATTAGGCCAATAACTGTCTTAAATTAAAGAAAACAAAGGAAATAAATTATAAAATCGCAAAAATTAAAGGAAAAAATATGAATTTGAACAATCTATTAAAAAACTCTTAAGTTGTAAAAAAGTCTCCTTTTATGGTAAAAGCCTTAATTTATAAAAAGATTTAAATACTGATTTTTGTGCTTTTATTAAAGAACAACAATTTTTAATTAATATTAAATTAAAAAAAAAATTATATATTAAATCATTTGTATACATTAATAACAAAGCAAATATTTTTGATGCTATTAAAACCTCAATAGTTTACTAATTCCAAAAACTCTTTAAAATCTCCTTTTTTACTTTACTTAAGCCTATCATCCCTATAGGCTATAATGAAAAAAAAGGCGTAGCCATTAAATATGCCATACTTTTTACTTTGACAATTAATAGATAACAAATCAATTTCCCATTTTTAATTACGGATTTAAGAAATTCTAAAATACTAATTAGCCGGAAATTCCTAGAATATTATAACTTTAAACAAAACTATTTTAAAGAAAAAAATAAACTTTTATAGCCAAAGAATATGCTAAAAAAACTTTGCTTTAAAAAACAACTACTACTTTTCTTAATATACATTAAACTTTTCTTAAATATTTTTCATTAAAAAAATACTATATAATAAAATCAATTATTTACACAAAATAAGTACTATTGTGTAAAAGCTGAAATCGCTAATTTTAACGTAAAATCAAATCAGCTTATAAAGTAGCCTATTAAATCAAAACAGCCCCTAAAGCAGCTTTAGTAACGCAAAAACCCTCAACCTTTTTCTTTTATATAAAAGCTTAAAAAAGGATTCCTTAATATAAAAACACTGCTTTTAGGCTACCAAGTGTTAAATTCACCCTTTCCTAAAAATAACAAAAAACCGTCTATTATATTATAAAAGATTAAGCCATTATATAAGTCAAATAAAGTGAATATTTATGGGATTATAACACATATAATATACCGCCTTTACTTTTAGTTAAAGAAAAACAAACTAAAAGCAAAAACTTTTGTATTTTCTTTTTATAAAATTAATGTAAAAATTATATAATATTAAAAGTAAATCAAAATGGAACTTTTTACTATAAATAATAGTTTAATACTTAAGTAAATACGAAAAGCCAAATATTAGTTAAACGAAGATTTTATTTATTAAAAGCTTCTTTCACAATATAAGGAATTTGAGGGACTATTCTTTAATAAGGCTTCAAATAAGCTCTCTAATTGCCGTCCAAATATAAACCACAAAATTAAGCTTACGACTAAAAATAACCTCTTTTTTAAGCCCTTTTATTAACTTATAAACAAACAATTATTTAAAACAAAATAATATATTATAAAAAACCTTTACAAAGGATTTATTGCCCTTTCAAATGCCCCTTTTGTAGCCCTAATTCTTTTTGTTAAAAAGTCAAACAAAGAACTACAATTTTGTGTAAATTACTAAAAACTTAATAAATTGACAAAAAAAGACCCTTACCCAATTTTATTAATTAACAAAATAATAGCTTATATTTCTAAAGCAAAAGTCTTTACAAAAATTGATATTTAATAAGCCTTTTATAAGATTTATATAATTATTAATTTAAAAAATTTAATCACTTTTTATACATAATATAAATTGTATAAATACAAGGTTTTTCCTTTCGGCTTTATTAATGGTCCCGCCACTTTTCAACGCTTTATTAACAACATTCTCATAAAGCATTTAAACAACTTCTGTTTAATATATTTAAACAATATTTTGATTTACTTTAACTTTTTAAAAAAGCATAAAATATATATTAAAAATATTATATAAATCTTGTCTAATTATAAATTATAAGCCAATATTAAAAAAATCCAAGTTTAAAGTGCCAAAAACAAAGTTCTTGGGCTTTATTATTAAAGTGAACGAAATTGAGATTAACCTAAAAAAAATTATTATAATTAATAACTAAAAATACGTATCTATTATACAAAGCATATAAAGTTATTTGGGTTTTTATAACTTTTATCGCCAATTTATCCAAAACTATAATCATATTTATCGTCCTTTCATACGCCTCATAAAAAAAGACGTTCCTTTTTAATTTAATAGTAAATATAAAGCAACTTAGGAAGCCTTATAAGTGGCCTTTAAATTAGCCCTTATTTTATATTACTACAACGCCTTTAAACAAACACGCTTAAAAACTAATTCTTTGAATGGAATTGTAGCGGGAATATTATTGTAATTATAGGATAACGGATTCTTCCACCCTATTAGCTTCTTCTCTAAAACAATAATTAATATTAAATTAAATTACCCAATTTATAATAAAAAATTATTGGTTATATTTAAATTATTTAAGCAATATAAACCAAAGCTATTAAAAGCGCAAAAGGTTATATATGTGTATATTAACCATAAGGCATTAAAACACTTTATATTAATAAAAGACTTTATTATATAATAAGCTAAATAAGCCAAATTTTTTGCTGACTTCTATTTTACAATTATATATTATACAAGTATTACAAATACCTTAGCTGATACCTTGTTCCGCAGAGATCAAGACCTTTCCCTAATAAAAGCCAAGAAATGCGCTTTACAAAATCAACAAATGATTCTAAACAACAAAATTAATCAGTAAGTCCTTAATAACGTATAATATATAAAGTTGTCCCCTATTAAAAACCTAAATTCGGAACTCCTAATAAGAAAACCTCCTAACCCTACCTCGGCAATAACGTACGATATAAAGGGCTATAATATTATTAATCAAATTATTTCTGCTAATAAAATATTTCCAAACTTAAAGCCCTTTAAGGAAAAAGCCAAAAAGTATAGCCTAAATTATAAGCTTTAGTAAGAAAAGCTCTTCTTTCAAAGACGCTTAAAAGTACCAATAAAGCCTCCAAAATTACGCACTTTCTTGATTCGTCACGTATATACATAGCCTCAAATAGTATATATTGAAATTAATAAAATTAGATTATTATTCAGCCGTAAATATCATTGAATTAAAATTAGGAATAATATCGTATAATACATTAATAATTGCAATTGTTCTCAAATAAAGGCCCGTAAGGACAAAACCCCTAGCTTATTATACCCTTTACTAATCCTTACGAGACCATATTAATATTTAACAATAAATTTTATAAAATTACCTTTAAACAAAAACAGCTTTAATTCTGCTTTTGTAATTATAAATCAACTTACAAAAAAGCCTTTATTTGTTCTTTGCCATAAAACCATTACTGTTAAAAATATAGCCAACCTTTTCTTAATTCATTAAAGCCAATACTTTAAGATGCCTAACTTTATTATTTTAAATAAAGAACCTCAATTTATCTTAACCTTTTAAAATAAATATTGCCGTATCTTAGGTACAAAAATAAAGCTTATTATAGCTTATAACCCAAATGTAAATAGCCAAATAAAAATCATAAATCAATATCTTAAATAATGATTTTGTTTATTTTGTATATATTACCAAAACAATTGAAGTTCTCTATTATTAATTATAAACATTACATAGCTCATTTTATTATACAAATCCTTAGGAAATATAATCCTATTTTAAGTCTTAAACGGCTATAAATCAAAAATATTATATAATGTACATAACTTAAAACCTCTTAAGTCGATAACGAAAAGCTTAAATAAAAACAACGCTATCAAAGTCGCCTTTAAAATAAAACAAACTATAAAATTTACATAATTTTTTATTTAAGTACAATAGAACAAAATAAAATGGCTAGTGAATTATATGTGCCGCGAAATTAATTAGGACATAAGAAACATGATATTAGTTTTCACAGTTAATTAAAAAATAAACAGACCTTCACAAAAGCTTTTGAATAAATAGTACGGACTTATTAAAATATTAGCTAAAATTAAAAAGAATTAAAAAATTAAACTCTTTAAGAATTAGAAAGTTTATCCCGTTTTTTATTTTTACTTTTTGCGGAAATATATCAATAACCTTTTTCTAGATTAAATATAACTTATACTAACGCCAATTTAGTTTTTTCTAAAACAAAACAAATGGGAAATTGAGGCCATATTAGGCTTTAAGTTAATAAATAATATCCTTAAATACTAAATCAAATGAATAAAAGTAAACAAAAACCTTAAGTGGTACTATTACTCGAACGTTATAATAGCACCTCATTTTATATAAGCGTTCCACCTCTAATATTTAAATACCAAAAAACCTTTAAAAGCTTTATTTTAATAATTAAAGGCGTACAACGCTAAAGTTAACGATTATAATAAATTGAAAAACAATAAACCTATGACATTAACTGCGAAAACGCAATTCTTTGAAAAGAGGGGATAATATTATAATTTATATATAAAGGCTAAAGGTCATATAATAAACTGCTTTAAAGAACAAGTGATTTATTAATAAACAAAAAGTTCGGTATAACTCAAGTCGTATATAAAAAATAATCGCCGGATAAGTTAACCTTTTTTAAGGAAAATATATAAAGGCCTTAGTATCGTACAGAATAGGGGTTTGTCGGCTGGTAGCACCAACAAAGCCTCAATGGTGCTGCAGCCAATCAAGACTGCTTATGTAATTAGATCTTTGGAGCTTCCTCTTAAGGGGAGCTTTATTATACTCCTTTACAATTCAAGACTTTCACATTTTTTAAAGCTTCTCCCCTACGATGCTTAATAATTAAGAGCCACAGCCTTATTTCATGAGTTATTAAAATATGACTATTATAAGTTAAGAAAAGCAAAGGTAAATATTAAAAAATATTTACCGCTATTTGGAAAAATTTTTAAAAGCACATATTCCTTCTTTTTTTAATTTAATAACATTTTTTTAAATTTTTCAAATGTTTGATAATAATAAAATGTTTTCTTAGAATATATCAATCAATAAGGACAACATTTTATTAAGCAATTATTGCTAGTGGCTATAGTAGTGGACAAGATTTTAGTATTATGCCCAATTTAAGGGCATTATTGATTTTGTTAACCCAAATGAACATAATGCTTTAAATTTTTTTAAATCTTGATCAGCAGCTCTTAATATTAATAAGTATATACAAATTAAAATAAACCATTAATTTGCAAAATAAATGGCATTAATAAGCAACAGCAAACGAAAAATATATTATAAATAAGAGATTGCTAATAAAAACAAGAAAAGGATTCTTATAAAGCCTTTATAGGCTACCAAACCATAAAAGGCAACCTTTAGCAACATTAAGAAAATCTGGGAAGCTTGCACAAAAAAATTCCAAAATAATCTCGCTTAATGAATGCTTCTTAGCATAAAATATCAATACTTATTTAATTAGGTTAATAATATTATTAATATATTAATCCTAACAAACGCCATTAACAATAACAAATCAAAGAACCTTATTGGATTTTAAGCGTTAATCAGGTTAATTAAGCAAGAGCTTGTTTCCTTAAACGCCTTTATGCTATTATTTATTATTTTAAATTATCAAAAAGCTTTAATAAGTGCCTTTGGAAAAAAAGGGAAGATGAAAGCTTGCATTTAGCATAAAAAATAGCAAAAAAAATATTGTTTAATTAAAGCATATAATATTTTAAAAGTTTAAGGCATTTTAGGCATTTAAAATTTTCTTTTTGCAGCTTTAATTTATGCTAAAATATAAGCTGCTTAAGCTTTAGCTAATATTATCAAAAACAACATTTTAAGAAAGGAACATCATATAACGCTTAAGAAATATGATTTAGCTTTTGAAGCCAATTTAAAAAAGTATTTCAAAAATGATTTAAAAAATAAAAAAATAGCAAATAAGCTATACGCTTTTTTTAAAAAGCATTTAAAAACTTCTAATAACTTTAAAGCTACCTTTAATGCCAAAAGCTTAAGCATTTATAGCAAATAAGGCTTATTCAATTAATTTCATTTTAAATAATTAAAAAAAAGCGATTGCCTTTGCAATTCCAAAAATGGCCACTTTTAAACACTTATTAAATGCTGAAAATTATGATATGCTTATAATAGCGGTTATGCAAACAAACTAAGAAATTGCCTTAATAATAATAAGATCAAAAAAATTTGCAAAAAACTCAAAAAAGCGAAGTACGCCAAGCTACAAAAGGAAATCATTAAAAAGGGTTGGAAAATCCTCCCCATTAATTGAATTATTAAAAGCATTGCCTTAAACAAGAAAAAGAAGGAAAAGCCGTTATTATCAATAAATAAAAGCAAATATTCTAAAAATGTTAATGCTGCTATTATTAATCCAAAGCTATTTAATATTAATAAAACAATGGAAGTATATGCCGCAGATTTTATTAGCAATTCATACGCATTTTCAAATAACATATTTATAAATAATTATGATGCTTAGCATTTTGTTAATAATAAAAAAAAGCTTATTTCAAGCACTTTTATGAAATCTAAAAACAATGATTATGTAAAAGCAGGTATATAACGCCTTTTAATCATTAATTAAGGCCAGCAACTTTTTAAAAATATGCTAAAAAGCAAAAACAATTTAAATATATAAGACTTAACCTTAAGCAATATTGCAATTGTGATTGGTTTTAATATTAATATTAATTTTAAGGCGCTTTTATTAAATATTAGGATTTGGTATTTAAAAAAAACACCACATTAAGATATAAGCAAATTTAAAACAACATAATGCTTTAAAAGCTAAAGCAAAAATACAATCTTACCTTTTTTAAATACAAGCCTTTTAACTATTCTTATTGCCCTTATAACCTAATAATAATAAAGCGCCTTCCAATCATAATGTATTCAATTTTTTATTATAACTTAAAACAAAGTTTTTAATTAAATAAAAAGCCATTGCAAGCTTGCTATGCAACGCCAAAAATATGGCATTTAAGAATAGGCCATCTTAAAAAAAAAGCACTTTAAGCGCTGCTTTATGCAAGGAAAAAAATAAAATTTAATAATATTTCCAAAATTAAGTGCAAAAACTATATTATAACACACGCCGGAAATATCATTTTAAGAAGGGAATTTAAGAATAAGGCAATTAAACCATTTTTTAAATTTTTTTTAAGACCTATTTGATTTTTCCCCAAGCTATAATAAAACGCAATAATTATTAATAATCAAAAATAAGTATAATAGGAAGCTATTTACCTGGATCTTGATAAGCAAATCGCTAAACCACATTATGCTGATATTATAAAACTTTAAGCATTAAACAAAACATTAATATGAATTATTCATTTATGTTATTAGGCATAATAATAATATTTTTGTTATTGCAATTTTTGAAATAATATGCTATTAGGATTAAATAACAAAAAAAGGGATCAAAATAAAAAACCCCCTAGCATATACCAAAAAACCAATCAGCGATTTAAAACGCGCAAAACAAGAAATTATTATTAAATCCATTAAAATGCGCATTCAAGCAAAATTCTCAAAAAAACTATACCCAAAAATATATAATGCAATAATTTACTTATATAACAAAGCACCATTTGCATAATAAAAAATAAAAAGCCCAAATCAAATGCTTTAAAAATGATTTTAAGGCTACTTTTAATAATATAATCCATTAATTATAAAAAGGCTATTAATTAACCTAAAACCAGATTAAAGCAAGGAATATGCATATAAAGCGCGTGCTTATTTAATAAAAAACAATAAAAAAGCAAAAAAAAAACAAAAAAGGCTTTAAAATCAACCTTAAAAAACATTTAAATTATTTGATTAATTATATTGCTTTTAATATATACAAAATCTGGGTGCCTTAGCTACGCCATATTATTATAACGCGCAATGTTCGCTTTAATAAAATGAAATTCTACTTTTTAAAAAAAAAGAAATTGATTAGCCAAACCGCTTTTGCTTTAAAAAAGCTTATTATTATAATAAAAAAAGATAGCATTTCCTTAAACATAAAGCTTAATATAAGCAATATTATAAAAAATATTGCAAAAAAACAAATGACCAAGCTAAATGCCATTATTAAAATGCATGCTAAAAAGCCAATGAAAATAAAAATCATTATACTAAAAGTGCTTCCCCCGCTTATAAAAATGCTCCCCTTAGCAACCAAACCACCTGCAATAATACCAATAAACCTTAATTTTTTTAAATTATTAATAAGCTTAAGAATAATGGAAAATAAAATGGGAATAGTTTTTTATAAAAGCTGGGAAGTATAAAATAATAAAATAATTTCTTATAAAAGCCAAAAAGGGAAGAGCAATAATATAATCCCTTATAAAAATCAAAACTCGGGAATAAATAAAATAATTTTTTACAAAAACAGCATCAAAAACAATAATAAAATTTTAATTCCTTATAAAAGATTGAATTTAAGCGCTTCAAAACTTGCTAAAAATTAAATAATCAAAAATCAGCCTAAAAAAAACGCCTTACATAATAAAAATATAAACTTAAATATTAAGAAAGCGCGCTAAATATACCCTTAAATTATAATATTAAATCAAAGGCCATAAGACCTTAAGCAGCAGGTTCTCAAATTATTAAAAGCTTCGCCCACAGCAATTGGGATAAATAATAATTTTTAAATATTAGCTAAAGCAAGCTAATAATAGCAATAAAAACAAGAATATGATCAAATTTACGTAATATAAGAAGTATAAAGGAAGCACAATAAACTTGCAACTTAAGGCCATTATTTTATAATAATGGCTTTATAATAAAATAGCCACTTGCGTATAATAAAATTTGCTAGCATATTTTGTAAAGCTATTCCAATGCAAGCAAATAGCAAAAACATAATTATATTGCATGCGATAATAGCAATAGTTATTTTAAATATTAAAATAAAAGCAAATCTTATAATTGCTTTTAATTTATATAACCCATATTAAAAAAAGCTTTCAAAGGCTTTAAAAAATTGGAATAAGCTAAATAATCATGCCTAAGGCAAACATTTCAAAAAAAACGCCAAAAAGGAGATTGCTAACTTAAAAACTTAATATTGCTAAAAAATAATTTTCAAAAAAAATGCCACCACATAACCCATTTCACTAAAATAGGTTTTCATATATAAAATTAATTTAGCAAATAAACTAATTTGCTGCTGCTTTTGCATTATAATGCAAAAGGACATGCAAAACAACTTAATAATCTTTTTAATATATGCTGCAACATTTGCAATACGCTTTTTTAAAATAATAATAATGCTTGCAATATAATTTAATTTAAAAATAAAGCAATTTAATATAATCAACGTATTTGTCAATGCCAAACATAATAAAAGGAGCGCCCCAATATCATATTATTTCCCAAATGGCTAAAAAAAACCTAAAATAATAATAAAAATCGATTAAGCATTATATAGCTTAAAAAACTCCCCTGCGCTATAATATGGCAATTTTGCTATAACACTAAATAAACTAAACCTCAACCCCCTAGCAAAAGAGCCATATATTTTCATAAACTTTAATAAAATAATTTTTATGGCGTTTTATATTAATAATATTTAAATTTTGTATTATGCCTTAAATAATAATAAAAAACAAGAAATCATTAAAAGGTTGCACTTAGCTTATAAACTCATTATATTAAAAAATATAAAATAGTTTTTGGGGATACATGTAATTAAAAATCGATTCGCAAAAATAATATCTTTAATACACAACATTTACATAAAAAAGTGGCTCAAAAATTCAACATAATGAATAAAAAATGCTTAAGCATACTTCTGCTAAATTATAATTTAATTAAAAACCTTAGAATTGCCATATTAAAGCAAATTAAAAAATATCAAAAAAAGATTAAATTAATCTTATATATAGCTATTATGCTAAAGCCAAATATCGCATTTGCAGCTTTTTAGCTATTACACTTTTTAATAAACTTAAGCACCTAGCATACAAAAGCAATCAAATAAATTATTAAATATTTATTTAAATTATGCTTTTTAGCAATAATTTATTAATGCAAAAATTGGGAAATATATTTATTAATAGCCTTAAACGCCTTATTCGCAAACAACAAAAAATCAAAACGCTTTTCCTAAGGTTTTATTATAATATTATTCAAAGGTGCAATTATTTGAAAAGCCTTAAAGCAAAACACTATAACCACTTTAATAACAAAAGCGAAATTATTAAAAGTAATAAGGATGGCAAAAGAGATAATAGCGCTCCAGCGCTTTTTTAAAAAATTAATACTTAATGTGGGAGCTCCATAGAATATATTTTATAATAATAAACAAATAATTTGATTAATAATTAAAAAAAACCAACGCATTTTAATAAAGCTAAAATATATTAATATATAAAATATATGGCTATAATAAAAGCATAAAAGGGGAAGCTTTTAAGTAATATATTTTCTTATTAATAATATGCTAGCAAATGGCTTAATAAAAAATTTGCCTTAATAAAAGTTTAAGATATTTATAGCTTTCCTAAACCTTTAAAACGCTTGAACCATTATTAAAAAGCTTATTTAAGCTAATGCCAAAGCACATTTATATTTATATTTAATATATTTCATATATTAATTTAAATCAATATTGCAAAAAAACAATAAGCATAAAAAAGAGTTATATAAATTCCAAAAACCTAATCCTAAGCTGCTACTTTGGGATTGCAAAACCGCTTCAATATACTCGCAATATTATAATAATATAAGGGAAATATTTTTAAGCTGCGATTTTGGGATTGCAAAGCCGCTTTACTATTAAGGTAATATTCCCAAGCTGCGACTTATAAGTTGCAAAGCCATTTTTATTTATAAAAGTAAAAGCAAAAGGTTTATTAATTGCTAATCGGCGCTAGCTAAAATATTAATTTTCGCTAAAGCAAAGGCGCAAACGGCAGCATGCGCTGCAATAGCGGCAATTGAAAGTTCATTAATACTAATAGCAGCAGCTATATTATTACCATCACCTATCCCAGCGCCAAAAATAAGGCAAGGGGGGGGCACAGCGGTTTTTTGGCAAAAAAAGGCTATAATATATTAAATATTATTTGAAATCAATAAAAATAATACTTATAAAGCAATAAATTGAAAGCAAAATCATCCTTTTCCTTATTCTTATCCTTAGCTTCCTTAATCTTTTTTTAAGACAATTTTAATAGCAGCTTAATAGGCGATAAAGGCCTACGGCCGGTCAGCAGGAGTTTTATATATTGCTTTTATATAATATTTAATATTATATAAAATGATGTACATATGCAAAAGCTTTTTGGCATCAACTTTGCTATTAAATAGGTGGCAAAAAGGGCGGCAATAGCTTAGGGCGCAGCAACGCAGCCAGCTTTATTATTTTTATAATAACAAAAACATTATATTAATAATGCCTTATTATAATAAAAATCGCCTAATGCGCTATGCATGCTATTGCAAATGCAATAAAAGCATAGCATAGCATAAGCTTTCTTAATTATAGCGCAATGCCAAGGGATTAATAAAAGCGGGAAAAGCAAGCAAGGAAAAGGGATAGCAGCTTAAAAAGCGCTAGCTAACTATATTATGCATATTAGCATATTAATTTCGGACTTTTAAATATTTGGAACCTATTCTCTTTTTTTTTAATACCTTAAAGGCAGCGGCGGGGGCGCGTTTCTTAATATGAGCCATTTTTAATAATATGATTGCTAAGGAACGCAAATTCCTAGCATAAAAGCTTTAATATAATTTTATTTGCTTAATTCTATTGCCCCAGCAACAATGCTTTTATCATAATCAATTGTATTAACATTACTCCCAATTATATGGCAATTTGCATCTACGCCATCATATTATATAAATTACATTTAAGCATTCTTATGGCTTTTATAATTGCTTTTAGCCAAGGGAGTATATCATATAAAATAGGGGTTTATTAGCTAATAATACCAATAAAGCCTCAATAATGCTACAGCCAATTAAAACTGCTTATGTAACTAAATCTTTGAAGCTCCCTTTTAAAGGGAGCTTTACTATACTCCTTTATAATTCAAGACTTTCACACTTCCTGAAGCTCCTCCCCTACGGTGCTCGACACTTAGTTAGTCGAAGATAAAGATTTTTTTTCTTTATTTTTTCTTTTATGTATAAAGTATAGTCTTAGGTTTAAATACTAAAAAAGCTTTTACTTAAGTGTTTCCCCTTGAGTAGCCCTTACTTCAGTATTACCCTGAGGCTAGCTGTAACAAGCAAACTTGCCACTAACAAGCTTATTATTGCTTTTAATCTTAAACCTATGTTGTACAAAATAGGGGTTTGTCGGCTGGTAGCACCAACAGAGCCTTAATAATGCTGTAGCCAATCAAGACTGCTTATGTAATTAGATCTTTGGAACTCCCTCTTAAAGGGAACTTTATTATACTCCTTTATAATTCAAGACTTTCACACTTCCTAAAGCTCCTCCCTTATGGTGCTTAATAGTTAAGAGCTATAGCCTTATTTCATGAGTTACTAAGGTACGATTATTATAGGTTGAGAAAAGCAAGGGTAAGTATTAAAGAACACTCACCGCTACTTGGAAAACTTTTTAAAAGCATACATTCCCCCCTTTTTTTAATTTAATAATACTTCTTTAAACTCTTCAAATATTTAATAATAATAAGATGTTTTTTCAAGATATATCAATTGATAAGAACAACGTTTTATTAAGCGATTATTGCCAGTGGCCGCAATGGTGGATAAGATTCCAATATTATGCCTAATTTAAGGGCATTATTAATTTTATTGACCTAAATGGACATGATGCTTCAAATCTCCTTAAATCTTGATCAGCAGCTTTTAATATTGATGAGTATATATAAGTTGAGACAAACCATTAGTTTATAGAATGGATGGCGTTAATAAGCGATAGCGAGCAGAAGATGTATCACAAATGGGAAATTGCCAATAAAAACGAGAAAAGGACTTTTATGGAGCCTTTATAGGCTACCAAATTATAAGAGGCGACCTTTAGCGATATTAAGGAAATTTGGGAAGCTTGCATGAGAGAATTCCAGAATAACCTTGCCTAATGGATGCTTTTTAGCATAAGGTATTAATACTTGTTTAATTGGGTTAATAGTATTGTTAGTGTGTTGATCTTAATGAATGCTATTAACAATAATAAATCAAAGAACCTTGTTGGACTTTAAGCGTTGGTCAGGTTAATTAAGCGAGAGCTCGCTCCCTTAAACGCCTTTATGCTGTTATCTATTATTTCAGATTATTGAGAAATTTTAATAAATGCCTTTGGAAGAAAAGGGAAGATGGAAGCTTGCATTTAGCATAAAGAGTGGCAAAAGAGGTATTATCTGATTAAAGCATATAATATTCTGGAAGTTTAGGGCATTTTGGGTATTTGAGATTTTCTTTTTGCAGCTTTAGTCTATGCTGAGACATGGGCTGCTTAAGCTTTAGCTGATATTACTAAAAACAACGTTTTAAAAAAAAAATATTATATGATGCTTAAGAAGTATAATTTAGCTTTTGGAGCCAATTTGGAAGAGCATTTCAAGAATGGTTTAGGGGGTGGAAAAACAGCAAATAGGTTGTACGCCTTCCTTAAGAAGCATTTAAAAACTCCTAATAGCTTTGAAGTTACCTCTAATATTAGAAGCTTAAGCATTTACAGCAAACAAAGCTCATCCAACCAATCTCACTCCAAATAATCAAAGAAAAGCGGTTGCCCCTGCAATTCCAAGAATGGCCATTTTCAGGCACCCATTAAATGCTGGAGATTATAGTATGCTTATAACGGTGGCTATGCAAATAAATTAAGGAATTGCCTTAGCGATGATGAGGTTAAAAAAATTTGCAAAAGATTTGAAAAAGCGAAGTACGCCAAGCTATAAAAGGAAATCGTTAAGGAAGATTGGAAGATTCTCCTTATTAATTGAATTATTGGAAGCATCGCCCCAAACAAGAAGAAAAAGGAAAAGCTGTTGTTATTAATAAATAAAAGCAAATATTTTAAAAATATTAATACTACTATCATTGATCCAAAACTATTTAATATTAACAAAACAATGGGAATATATGCCGCAAATTTTATTAGCAATTCATATGCATTCTTAAATAGCATATTTGTAAACAATTGCAGTGCTTAGCATTTTGTTAATGATAAGAAAAAGCTTATCTTAAACACTTTTATAAAATCTAAAAACAACAATTGTGTGGAAGCAGGTACATAATGCTTTTTAATTATTGATCAAAGCCAGCAACTTTTCAAAAATGTGCTAGAAAGCAAAAATAATTTAAACACATAAAACCTAACCTTAAGCAATATTGCAATTGTGATTGGTTTTAATGTTAATATTATTTTTAAAGCGCTTTTGTCGGACATTGGAATCTAGTACTTAAAAAAAAAAACACCACATTAAAATATAGGGAAATTTAAGATAGCATAATGCTTCGAAAGCTAGAGCAAAAATATAACCTTACCTTTTTTAAATATAAGCCTCTCAACTACTCTCATCGCCCTTATAATCTAATAATAATAAAACGCCTTCTAGCCATAATATATCCAATTTTCCGTTGTAGCTTAAAATAAGGTTTTCAATTAAGTAAGAAGTTATTGCGAGCTTGCTATGCAACGCCAGAGATATGGCACTTAAGAATGGGCTATTTTAAAGAAAAAGCACTTTGGGCGCTGCTTTATGCAAGGAAGGGGATAGAATTCAATGATGTTTCTAGAATCAAATGCAAAGACTATGCTATAACATACGCCGGAAATGTTATTTTAAGAAGGGAATTTGAGAATAAAGCAGTTAAACCATTTTTTAGAATTCTTTAGGACTTGTTTAATTTTCCCCTAAGCTACAATAAAACGCAATAATTGTTAATAATCAAAGACGAATACAATGGGAAGTTATTTAGCTGGATCTTGGTAAGCAAGTTGCTAAATTATGTTATGCTGATGTTATAAAACTTTAAGCATTGGATAAGATATTAATATAAATTATTCATTTATATTATTAGGCATAATAATAACATTTTCGTCGTTGCAATTTTTGGAATAACATGCTATTAGGATTGAACGATAAGGGAAGGGATTGAAGTAGAGAATCCTCTAGCATATATTAAAGAATTAGTTGGCGGTTTAGAGCGCGTAGGATAAGAAATTATTACTAAATTTATTAAGATGCGCGTTTGAGCGAAACTCCCAAAGAAACTGTATTTAGAGGTGTGTAATGCGGCGGTTTATTTGTATAATAAGGTATTATTTGCATGATGAAGGATGAAAAGCCCAAATCAAGTGCTTTAGGAATGGTTTTGGGGCTATTTTCAATAATATAATTCATTAATTATGAAAAGGCTATTAACCAACTTAAGACCAAATTGAAGCGGGGAGTATGCATATGGGGCGCGTGCTTATCTAATAAAGAATAATAGAGAAGCTGGAAGAAACAAAAAAGGCTTTAAAATTGATTTTAAAGGATATTTAAATTATTTAATTAATTATATTGCTTTTAATATATATAGAATCTAAGTGCTTTAGCTACGCCGTATTATTATAATACGCAATATTCGTTTTAATAAAACAAAATTCTATTTTTTGAAAAAGGAGAAGTTGATTGGCCAAACTGCTTCTGCTTTAAAAGAGCTTATTATTATAATGGAAGAAGACAACGTTTTCCTAAACATAAGGCTTGATATAAGCAATATTATAAAGAATATTACGAAAAAACAAATGGCCAAGCTAAATGCCATTATTGAAATGCATGCTAAAAAGCTAATAAAAATAGAAATCATTGTATTAAAGGTGCTCCCCCCGCTTATAAAAATGCTCTCCTTGGCAACCAAATTATTTGCAATAATACTAATGGACCTTAATCCTCCTAAATTATTGATAAGCTTGGGGGTAATGGAAAATGAAATGGGAATGGTTTTTTATGAAGGCCGGGAAATACAAAGCAATAAAATGGTTTTTTATAAAAGCTAAAAGGGGGAGAGCAACGATATAGTTCCTTATAAAAGTTAAAACTTGGGGGTAAATAAAGTGATTCTTTATAAAAATAGCATCAAGAATGATAATGAAGTTTTAACTCCTTATAAAAGGTTGAGTTTAGGCATTTTAAAACTTGCTAAAAATTGAATAATTAAAAATTAGCTTAAGAAGAATGCTTTATGTAATAAAAATATAAATTTAAATATTAAGGAAACGCGCTAAATATACTCTTAAATCATAATATTAAATCAAAAGCCATAAGACCTTAAGCAGCAGGTCCCTAAATTACTAGAAGCTTTGCTTATAGCAATTGGAATGGATAATAATTTTTAAATATTGGCTAGAGCAAGCTAATAATAGCAATAAAAACAAGAATGTGATCGAATTTATATAGCATAAAAAGTGTGGAAGGAGCATAATAGATTTGCAATTTGGGGCCATTACTTTATGATAATAGCTTTATAATAAGATAGCTACTTACATATAATAAAATTTGCTAGCACATTTTGTGAAGCTATTCCAACGCGAGCAGATAGCGAAAACATAATTATATTGCATATGGTAATAGCAATAGCTGTTTTAAGTGTTAGAGTAGAAGCAGACCTCATAATTGCTTTTAATTTACATAACCTATATTAAGGGAAGCTTCCGAAGGCTTCAAAGAATTGGAATAAGCTAAATAGCTATGCTTAAGGCGAATATTTTAGAAAAAACGCTAAAAGGGAAATCGCTAATTTAAAAGCTTGATATTGCTGGAAAATGATTTTTAAGGAAAATATTATCATATAGCCTATTTTATTAAAATAGGTTTTCATATACAAAATCAATTTAGCAAGCAAATTAATTTGCTACCGCTCTCGCATTATAATACAAAAGAATATGCAAAATAATTCAATAATTTTTTTAACATATGCCGCAATATTTATAACATGCTTTTTTAAAGTGGTAATAGCGTTTGCAGCATAGTTTAACTTAAAAATAAAGCAATTTAATATAGTTAATACATTTGTCAATGCTAAATGTAATGAGAGAAGCGCTTTAGTATTATATTACCTCTTAGATAGCTGGAAAAAACCTAAAATAATAATGGAAATTGATTAAGCATTATATAGCCTAAGAAACTCCCCTGCGCTGTGGTACGGCGACTTTGCTATAATATTAAGTAAACTGAACCTCAATCCCCTGGCAAAGAAGCCATGTATTTTTACAAACTCCAACAAAACAATCTTTATAGCGTTTTACGTCGATGATATTCAAATTTTATATCATGCCTTAAACAATAATGAAAGATAAAAAATTATTAAAGGATTGCATTTAGCTTATAAACTCATTATATTAAAAAATATGAAATAGTTTTTGGGGATGCGTATAATTAAAAATTGGTTCGCAAAAACAGTGTTTTTAATACATGATACTTATATAAAGAAAATAGCTTGAAAATTTAATATGGTGGATGGGAAATGCCCAAGCACGCCTTTGCCGAATTACAACCTAATCAAAAACCCCGGAATTGCTATATTAAAGCAGGTTAAAGAGTACCAAGAGAAGGTTAAATTAATTTTATATATAACTATTATGCTAAAGCCAAATATCGCATTTGCAGCTTTTTAGCTATCACACTTCTTAACAAACCCAAGCGCCTAACACGCAAAAGCAATTAAATAAATCATTAAATACTTATTTAAATCATGCTTTTTAGCAATAATTTATTAATGCAAAAATTAGGAAATATATTTATTAATAGCTTTAGACGCTTTATTTGCAAACAACAAAAAGTTAAAACGCTTTTCCCAGAATTTCATCATAATATTATTTGGAGGTGCAATTATTTAAAAAGCCTCAAAGCAAAATACTATGATCATTTTAATAATGAAAGCGGAATTATTAAGGGTAGCAAGGATGGCAAAGGAGGTAATGGCACTTCAGCGCTTCTTCAAAGAATTAATATTTGATATGAGAGCTCCATAAAACATATTCTGTGATAATAAATAGACAATTCGGCTGATAACTGAAAAGAACCAATACATCTTGATGAAGCTGAGACACGTCAACATATAGAACATGTGGTTATGATAAGAGCATAAAAGGGGGAGCTTTTAGGTAATATATTTCCCCATCAATAATATGCTAGCAGATGGCTTAATAAAAAATCTGCCTTAATAGAAGTTTAAGGTATTTATAATTCTCTTAAATTTTTAAAATGCTCGAGCTATTATTGAAAAGCTTATTTAAGCTAATGCCAAAGCATATTTATATTTATATTTAATACATTTCATATGTTAATTTAAATTAATGTTGCAAAGAAATGATGAGCATAGAGGAGAGTTGTGTAAATTCCAAGAACCCAATCTTAAGCTGCTATTTTGGGATTATAAAGCCGCTTTAATATATTCGCAATATTATAATAATATAAGGGAAACGTTTTTAAGCTGCGATTTTGAGGTTGCAAAATTGCTTTACCATTAGGGTAATGTTCTTAAGCTGCGACTTATGGGTTGCAAAGCCATTTTTACTTATAGAGGTAGGAGCAGAAGGTTCATTAATTGCCGAGCGGCGCTAACTAAAATATTAACTTTTATTAAAGCAAAAGCGCGAGCGGCAGTACGCGCTGCGACAGCGGCAATTGAAGGTTCATCAACACCAACAGCAGCAGCTACACCATCACCACCACCTACCCCAGCGCCAAAAATAGGGCGGGGGGGGGCACGGCGGTTTTTTGGCAAAAAAAGGCTATAATATATTAGATGTTATTTTAAATTAATAGGGATAGTATTTATAAAGCAACAAACCGGAGGCAAAGTCATTCTTTTTCTTATTCTCATCCTTAGCCTCCTTAATCTCTTTTTTCTTCAAAGCAGCCTTAATAATAGCTTAACAGGCGGTGAAGGCTTATGGCCGGTTAGCAGAAGCTTTATATATTGCTTTTACACAATATCTAACACTATATAAAATGATATATATACGCAGGAGCTCTTTAGCACCAACTTTGCCATCAGGTAAGCGGCAAAGAGGGCGGCAGTGGCCTGGGGCATGGTAGCGCAGCTAGCTTTATTGTTTTTATAATAACAAAAACATCGCATCAACAACGCCTCATCGCGATAAGGGTCGCCTAACGCGCTACGTATGCTATTACAAATGCAATGGAAGCATGGCACGGCATAAGCTTCCCTAGCCATAGCATAATGCCAAAGGATTAATGGAAGCGGGAAAGGCAAGCAAGAAGAAAAGGTGGCAACTTGAAAGGCGCTAGCCAGCTATATTATGCATATCAGCATATTAATTTCGGATTTCTAAATATTTGGAACCTATTTTCTTTTTTTTTAATGCCTTAAAAGCAGCGGCGGGGGCGCGTTTTTTGATACAAGCCATTTTTGATGATATAATTGCTAGGAAACGCAAATTTTTGGCATAAAAGCTTTAATATAATTTCATTTGCTTAATTCCATTGCCCCAATAATAACGCTTTTACCACAATCAATTATACCAACACTACTCCCAATTATATGGTGATTTGCATTTATGCCATTATATTATATAAGTTATATTTAAGCATTTTTATGGCTTTTATAGTTGCTTTCAGCCAAGGGGGTGTGTCGTACAAAATAGGGGTTTGTTGGCTGGTAGCATCAACAGAGCCTTAATAATGCTGCAGCCAATTAAGACTACTTATGTAATTAGATCTTTGGAACTCCCTCTTAAGGGGAGCTCTATTACACTTCTTTATAATTCAAGACTTTCACACTTCCTAAAGCTCCTCCCCTATGATGCTTGATAACCTATTATTGCTTTTAATCTTTATTGCATTTAAGTTATTATAAAGCTTTTTTATAGCAAACTTTTTATTAGGCCTATTGACGTGCGCAATAAGACTCAGGCTTTGCGAGCACTTGAATTGATAGAATGTGTTAATTAATTAAGTAAAATTTAAGTAAAAAATGTGAAAGGGGGAAGTGCTTCCTTAAAGCGGTATACAATGGCAGAACTTTATTTAAAAAGTGTGCAATGCCAAAAGAGCAATTTAGGCAAGCTGCAGCTATGCTTATATGACATACCCCTTAATTAAATAATAATAGGAATTGCTTTTATTATGATTAGCTATTAAGCAAGCTATTAGAAATGATAAAAATCAGGCAAATAATTGCATTATATAAATAAAAAGTTGCTTTCTTTTATTTATAAATTTTAAGCTTTTAATAAAAAAATAATTTTTGATTTGCTTTTAATTTACATTAATCATAATCAATTAAATAAACAAATAATCAAATTAATTGCTTTTCTTGCAAAAATGGGTGCTAAATTTTGTTGATTTGCTTGCAAGAGCATTATTTCTTTCTTTATAAGTTTGATTTAAGGAATATGAAACTTATTTAAATAATTGATTAATTGCTTATAAGCTAAAAGATCTTTGGCCAAGGCTTTAGGTAAGCGGGCTATTTAGGCTGCTTTTATTAATTGGGTTTAAAAGAAGAAGATTATTAATAAAAAAAAATTGGTTCCTTATTAAGGTTATATAAAGGAAGCAATCCAAAACAAAAGCATAGGCCTTTATTATGACATTATGAGTAGCTCGCGTTGTTTTAATTGCATTAGCAATAATCATGTTTATTGCCCCCCCTTCCCTAATATTTTGGCTGCGTTTTTGAAATATTGGGATGCTTTCAGCAATAAAAGCTCCTTTTTTAAAGTAAATTTATTTAATTTAAAATAATTAAATATATTAATTTATATAAAAATTAATTAAGCTTAAAAGCGCCTATTTAATAAAAAAAATGGGTAATGCTATCCCTGCTGCTTTTACAGCTTGCGCTATTTAAATTGCTTTTAATATTAATATTAATGGCCTCTTTTGCTATTATAGCTTTAGCTAAATTATTAATAATAAATTGCTTTTTTTATTAAAATATTTTAAATTTATTTTTTGAAACGCAATTAATTAATTGCTTTTATATATAAATAAAAAGATTTAAAAGAAAAAGGAGCATAATAAGAATATAAAAAAGAAAAAGGAAAAGCAATCCAATTTGCTTGCTAGCCTTTGAGCTAAAATAGGAAAAATTGCTACAAGCTTATTTGTCCTTAAGCATAGCTTAGGAGCAATTAATGGCCTTGCTGGTTTTTTTAATGCCTTTTTAGGTAATGGAATTTAAGTGCGCTTTTTTTTAAATAAGGAAATTGCTATTGCAAAGCAATAAATTATTAAGATTATTAAAATAATTGCCAATTCTTTTAATAATTTTGTTTAAATTATTTTAAGCTTTTTAATTAATTGAGTTGCTTTTTTTAAGGCTTGGGAACCTTTTTTATTATTTTAAAGTATTCTTTTGTTATTATAGCTTACGTTGCGTTTGTTTTTTTAAAATGAAATGATTTTAAGAGCAATTGTGAATATTGCAATAATATAAATAATTCAAAATCAAAAGCTTTTTAAAAGAAATAATAAAGAATATAAGAAATATTATAAATAAAAAAATAAAAAGTATAAAAAGAAAGCTATTTAAAAACGAGCTTTTTTAAAGAATTGCTTTAATTAAGCTTATATATTCATTAAATTAATAAGAGCAATAAAATTTTCGAATTTTTGTTGGCTTAGGTTTTTAATGAATCCATCCGCAGGCATAAAGCCTATAAGTAAATATTTTATTAAAAAACTATTTTTTTAATATTTTTAATATAATCATATATTCTAAATATTAATATGGCAAAGCTTGATTAAAATGCGCTTGTTTTCCTTAACAATTAATTAAATTGTTTAAATATTATTGCAAAAGATTGTTTAAGCTGCTTTTATGCTTAAGCATAATTTTAAAAAGAATTATTAAAATGCTATAATTTTTTTTATTATATGTTTAACCCCAAGAAGCTTTGCTTAAATAATTAAAATAATGATTGTATTTTAATAAGCTGCTCTTCATAAAATCAAATTATTAAAAAGCATAATAATATACTTTTAAGAAAAGCGTTTAGTTTCAAGATTATTGCTAAAAAAAGTATTTAAGGCTATAATTAAATAAAAAGCATGCATTTGGCAAATATAAATTATTGCCAAAAATTGGGTTTTGAAAAGATATTGAATTATTTAATTAATAGCAATAAGGTGCTTTTTTAAAAAATTAATTAAAAAGTGAGAAAGCTTTAAAGCTGCAAAAGCAATGTTTGCGCATAATATGATCGCAATATAAAGCATTAAACCAATTTTTTTTTGATATTCCTTGACTTTTTTAAGGATTGCTTTTTTAGGATTTTTGATAAATTTTGTATAAAATAATAAGATGCTTGGGCAGCTTCCATTAATAAATTTAAAACGCAAAGCAATTTTTTGAATATAATTATTATGTATTAGGGAGATTGTTTTAATTTATTGATTTTTAATAATTTGAATTCTTAAAAATCATGCCGTTTTTTGTTTTTTAGTAAGCTTATATGCCAAGTTTAATTCATTTATTATTAATTGCGCTTTTAAAATTGCTAAAGCATAATATAGCACTTAAATATCATCAACATAAAACATTACAAATATTATATGTTGCTTATTTATAAATATACAAGGCTTTTTTTTATAAGGAAGCAATTTAAGAATTTAAAGAGTTGTTATAAAGTTGCTGTACTATAGTATTGGGGAATTTTTAAGTTTATAAAAAGCGCGATCGATTTTTACTAATATTTCATCTTATTTAAAGCTATTGGGAAGATAATAATGCACGCAAGCAGCTAAAATTTTTTTTTTTGCATTAATAAATGCATTAATAATATCAAACTGCTTTATTTCCAAATCGAATTAAGCTATTATAATTATAGCGATTTTGAATAAGCAAGCAGCTAAAGTTGCGGCATATATTAACAAAATAAAGGTTTTAGATTATAAGTTTTTTTTAATCATTATTTGAAAGCAATATTTGATTAAATAACCATTGGAATCTATTTTATAAGTAAAGACCTATTTTAAAGGAATTAATTGCTTAAAGGCGTAGCTATGCTTTATTACCCTTCAGCAATTGCGCAACTCCAAATTAATGATCTTTATAATAGCTTTGGCTTTAAAATGCTCCCTAAAAAAGTGGTATTAAAAATCTCTCCAATTTAATAATGCCTTTGAAAATTGCGATTAATAAATTTTGAAAAAAGCAATTGATTATCGAATTTTAATATTATTAAAAATAAACGCTGCAATTATAGCGTGAATTGCTTTTAAATCCTTTTCATTATTGCGTACCTTTTTTTAATTAAGCCAAAAAATAACCAAAAAGTTTTTAAGGTGCTTGTGATTGCTTATTAGGTTTAATGCGCCCTTTAATAATTTTTTTATTATAATAAAATATATATTACAATTAAATTGCATTAATTATCTTATAATTTTAATCTTTTAACTTTTATTACTTGATTTTAAAGGCACCTTCTTCCTTTTCAGGGGTTTAGGTAGCTTTTGATTTTGATTTTTCGCCGGGAGCAACAAGAGCTATTTTATTTGCGGCTTAGCATTATAAAGATCATTATATTTAAAAGGCTTTTTAGCTTTAATTGCTTAAGGTGAAGCTTTTATAAATTTAGGTTTAATATTTTTAAGTGTTTTTTGTTGCTTTTTAAGACTTTGCTTTAGATTATGTAGCTCCTAAGCTCATAAAACAATTTGTGGAATCGATTTGCGTTTTGCACTTATATCAAGTTTTTTGGGATTTGTTATATTATATAAGACATTTCTCTTAATTGCGCTTGGTGCTGTTAATTGTTTTAATATATTGATACTTTATGAGACCTAATTAGGGTACTTATAAATTAAAAGTTTAGTGCTTTTTTGTATTTTCACCTCCAAGTTTTTATTAATAGGTATTAAATTAGTTAAGGGCTTAATTAAAGGTTTAATATTTAAGTCTATTAATTTAGGAGGAGATTGTTTTACTTTTAAGATTATAAATTTAAATTCAATTAAAGGCATTATTGCCACCCTCAAATTAATAAGCTCCTTAACTTTTATAGCTTTTAAAGTTTTATTTAATTGCTTTTGTTTAAAAAAAATATTAGCGTTTAATTGTAGCGTATTATTGATATTTAGGCGGTTTATTAATATGTATTTAATGTTTTAAGCCCTCATTTTGTTTTTTTAAAGTAATTCGGCTATCTCTTAAAATCTTACGCGCGGCTGGCCGGCCGCTTTTTTAATATTAAAAAAGATAAAAAATAGGGTTTTATTAAAAATGATGTTTTTTATGATTATTACACATTATAATTAAAGCACCTAAATCTTGTATATATTGAATGAGATATAATTAATTAAGTATTTGATATGCGCTTTTAGGTCGACTTTAAAAGCTCTTCTTTTGCGGAGCGTTTTTTGATTTTTTGATAATAGGTATGCGCGCAACTCATACGCATAAATCCTGCTTTAATCAAGCCATAAATTAGTGATAAATTTAATAAGTAATTTTGGGTTATATTATTTAAAATATTATTTAAACTAAAGGTAAAGCACTTTGTTTGGATTTTTAAATGCTTTTTGTGCTAAAAAACTTATATTATAAAAATATATTGCTATGAAAATAATTTTAGGCCATAATGCCTTAGGGAAATTGGCGGCAAAGCGCATTTTAATTGCTTTTTTAATAATTTTTTTGCTTGCTTGCTTTGCTCCCCCATTTGGCTTATGGGTATATAATGATATAAGTTTTAAGTTAATATTGTTTTTGTGGGTCCATTTCTTAAATTAAATTGCTTTATTTAGTTTAATAATTAAGATTTTATTATTTTAGCGAATTTTATAAATAAAGAGGCCAAATTGCCGTCTTATTTATTATTCAAAAGGTTGAAAAGCAATTAGTATTGCATTTAATCTTTTGCTTTTAAATATAAAGCCATAAAAAACTCTTATAAATTCGTCTTTGATCAAAAGAAGCCAATTGCTTCCATTAAACCTGGGAAAATAATTAAATAAATCCCAGGTGATTTAATAAAAAGGTTGGGTAGCTCTTTTTTTTTAAATAATCGCCAATTAATATTTTAATATATTATTATTAAAGCATATTGCTCGCATTTTACCCTTATAAGGCCTAAAATTTTAATATTGTAAGCATTTTTTATTAATGCTTATAATGCTTTTTTCCTTAGGTGCCTTGCGCAAAGGTGCCACAGGTGCGTTATGTCTTATTAAGGTTTTAGGTAGCGCTTGCTTAATTAAAAACCTTATTAAATGTTTCTTATTATTATTAGAAATATTAAAAATCCGAAATCAAGGCGTTTTAATGCATTAAAAGCAATTAATAAGGCAAGAAAATAATTATTAAGCTTATATTTAAAAAAGGCTAAGTTTGCGTAGCGTTTTAAGTTTTTGATAATCATATTGCTTTTTACCAATTCATAGCGCAAAATATAATTTAAATTATTATACCAGATTCCTTCCTTTAATAAATAAGCTTTTAAGATAATATTAATATTAAAACCCTTAATAATAGTAATGTTAGTAAGCTTTAAGTTTATTGTATTTGGCCTATTTTCTTTATTAAGAGCATTTGATATTAGGCAAGTACCCCATCCTTTTATTGGCAGGCTTGAAGTATTAGCTTTAATAATGTTATCAATAATTGCTTTTATAAAGGAGTTAGGGATTAAGAGATTAATTGAATTTATTAAATGAATTGCGGTTTTATTATTAATCAAGATGCTTTTAAAAAATGGGTAATAATTAAAGTTTTATGTAGCGTATTGTCGTACAGGCACGGCTGCAGCTCGCCTAAACTGCTCTTTTGGCATTGCACACTATTTAAATAAATTTCTGCCGCTATATACCGCCTTAGGGAAGCACTTCCCCCTTTCACACTCATTACTTAGATTTTACTTAATTAATTAACATATTTTATCAATTCAAGTGCTCACAAAGTCTGAGTTTTATTACGCATATCAATTATAAGCCCCATAACAAAGCTATTAAATTAATATTTTTTTATACTATGCGCAGCTAATAAAATTAAAGCTTTTTAAATTTCTCAAAGTTTTTGAGGTTTTGCGAGCTATTTATTGCAAAGTTTTTACCGCTATTTTAATACACCGCTTCTTTAACCCCAACAACCTACAAAAGAGCCTAAAAAAAAATTGGATTTAAATCCTTTAATTGCTCCTTCCTTACTTTTTTTCTTTCCCTTTAATTTCTTAAATTCCTCGAATTTTCCCTTATGCTTCAAGCTCTTAAAAGCAACCTCTTCATAATAAACAATAAATCCATAACTAAAAAGCTATTGCTTACCTATAATAAGCGCATTTAATTTATATGGTTTTAAGTTTATAAAAACTTTTGTTATTTAAATAAGGTCTAAATAAAGCTTAATTTAAATGCTCCCAATTTAATAAGCCCATTGAATATAAAACCAATTGCTTTAATATTTTTCATTATTGAATATAAGATTAATAATATATAAGAGGCTAAAGCAATAATCAAAGCTTAAATTGCTTGGGAAAAAGATATTAAAGACCTTAAGGCTAAGAAAGCAAAGCCTAATAAGGCGAATTACAAAATAGCAACCCTAAAAAAGATTGCGGCTAAGTTCAAGCTGCTTTTAATAAAATACTTAATGCTTATGCCTTTTTAAAACAAAAAAGCAAGAAGCTATAAGGCCGCTATAAAATGGGTTCAAAAGCACATTAATAATAACATTTATAGCGCTATCTTCCTAAAAAGCAAAAACACCTACAGGCGCAATTGGACTATTTAACAATTAATGCAAACCCTCCAATAAGACTACGCTCCTTCAGCATTAAATATTTTAACTCAAATCAAAAAAAACTACACCACAATGCTTTACAAAGCAACCTATCAATAATTTAAGCTTATCATTTGAATTTAAAAATAAAAATATGCTTATTAAAAAGCGCTTTTTTATAATTTGGATTTTATAATAAAAGATTTAGCAATTCACACTTTCTTAAAAATAATAAAAATTTAATTAGCTTTTTAATAGGCGCAATACAAATTCATTAAGCTTTGGAAAAACATTACCTTAAAAAAACCTCACCCAATTATTTTAATTTAATATAATATAATATTTGCAGTTTTGATTGAATAATCGCAATTTGAATTATTCTTTAAAAAGCCCATTGGGTTATATTCAATTGCTATTCTTAATGGCAGATCAAATGCTTCCAATAATAATAATAGGTCTTCCTTTTTTTCTTGCTTTCGCCTTTCCAAATTAGGTAGCTTTTTCAAAAACTGCGCTTGCGCAATAGGTTCTCATTAATATGAGCCATTGGAATGCTTTCAATTGCGCTATTCCTTTAATAATTTTATTAAAAACAAATTACGCAATTTACCTTTAATTAAAAAGATTAAGAAGACATGCTTAAAGCTAGCTACTACTTTTATTAAATTTCAAAGCAAAACAAATAAACGTGGCTAAAAAATGCTCCTTATTTAATAAATCACAGGCTTTTTTAATAATCGCCTTTCCAATTGCTTCCCTTTAATTAATAATACTAAAGCAACCTAATCATTAAAACCTTTAGCGCCAGCATATTCTAAAAAAATAATCTCTGCAATAATCAGCCTTCAACTGCTTAACTCTGCAATAAAAGCAATTAAAATATACGCTATATGGGACTTTAATTATTACCTACTTTCCAAGAGCACCTTAATTAATAATAAAGCCGCAATTCATTTAATGAATTCAATTAATTTCTTAGTCCCTAGCTCCTTTATAAAAGCAATTATCAACAATGCTATTAAGGCTAGTATTTCAAGCCTGCTAATAAAAAAACGAGGTACTTGCCTAATATCAAATGCTTTCAACAAAAAAAACAAGCCAAATATAATAAACTTAAAGCTTATTAACATTGCTATTATTAAAGGTTTTAATATTAATATTATTTTAAAGGCTTGTTTATTAAAAAAAGGAATCTGATACAATAATTTAAATTGTACTCTGCGTTATGAATTAATAAAAAGCAATATGATTATCAAAAACTTAAAACGCCTTGCAAACTTAGCCTTTTTTAAATATAAGCTTAATAATTACTCTCTTGCCCCATCAACTGCTTTCAATGCATTAAAACGCCCTGATTTTGAACTTTTAATATTTCCAACAATAACAAAAAGCATTTAACAAGATTTTTAATCAAGCAAGCGCTACCTAAAATCTTAATAAAACATAGCGCACCTATAATACCTTTGCGCAAGGCACCTAAAAAAAAAAGCACTACAAGCATTAATAAAAAATGCTTGCAATATTAAAATTTTAGGCCTTACAAAAATAAAATGCAAGCAATGTGCTCTAGCAATAACATATCAAAATATTAATCAGTAATCATTTAAGAAAAAAGCTATCTAATCTTTTTATTAAATCACCTAAAATTTATTCAATTATTTTCTTAAATTTAATAAAAGCAATTAGCTCCTTTTAATCAAAAACGAATTTATAGGAATTTTTTATGGCTTTATATTTAAAAGCAAAAAATTAAACGCAATACTAGCTGCTCTCCAACCTTTTAAACAATAAATAAAATAGCAATTTAGCCTTTCTATTTATAAAATTCGCCAAAATAACAAAACCTTAATTATTAAATTAAATAAAGCAACTTAATTTAAAAAATGGACCCACAAAAGCGATATTAACCTAAAATTCATGCCATTATACATCCATAAGCCAAATAAGAAAACAAAGCAAATAAGCAAAAAAATCATTAAAAAAGCAATTAAAATGCGCTTTGCCGCCAACTTCCCTAAAGCATTATGGCCTAAAATTATTCTCGCGGCAATATACTTTTATAATATAAATCCTTTAGCATAAAAGGCATTTAAAAGTCCAAACAAGATGCTCCACCTCTAATTCAAATAATACTTTAAATAATACAACCCAAAATTACTCATTAAACTCACCACTAATTTATAATCTAATTAAAGCAGGATTTATGCATATAAGTCGCGCGCATACCCATTATCAAAAGATTAAAAAGCGCTCCGCAAAAGGAAAGCTTTTAAAATCAACCTAAAAGCGCATATTAAATATTTAATTAATTACATCTCATCCAATATATACAAAATCTAGGTGCCTTAATTACAGCATATAATAATCATAAAAAACGTCACTTTTAATAAAACCTTATTTTTTATCTTTTTTAATATTAAAAAAGCAGCCGGCCAGCTGCGCGCAAAACTTTAAAAAATAGCCAAATTATTTTAAAAAAACAAAATGGGGGCTTAAAATGCTAAATATATATTAATAAACCGCTTGAATGCCAATAATACACTGCAATTAAATGCTGGTGTTTTTTTAAACAAAAGCAATTAAATAAAGCTTTAAAAGCTATAGAAGTTAAAGAGCCTATCAATTTAAGGGTGGCAATAATGCCTTCAATTAAATCTGAGTTTATAACCTTAAGGGTAAAGCAATTTCCCCCTAAATTAATGAACTTAAATACTAAACCTTTAATTAAGCCCTTAACTAATTTAATGCCTATTAATAAAAACTTGAGGGTAAAAATACAAAAAAGCACTAAACTTTTAATTCACAAGCACCCTAATTAGGTTTCATAAAATATCAACATATTAAAACAATTAGCAGCATTAAGCGCAATTAAATTTTTTTTTTTACATAATATAACAAATCCCAAAAGACTTAATATGGGTGCAGAGCGCAAATTGATTCCACAAATTATTTTATAAGCTTAGAAGCCACATAACCTAAAGCAAGATTTTAAAAAGCAATAAAAAACATTTGAAAGTATTAAACCTAAGCTTATAAAAGCTCCACTTTAAGCAATTAAAGCTAAAAAGCCTTTTAAACATAATAATCTTTATAATGCTAAGCTGCGAATAAAATAGCTCCTATTACTCCCGGCGGAAGATCAAAATTAAAAGCTACCCAAATCCTTAAAAAGAAAAAAGGTGCTTTTAAAATCAAGTAATAAAAGTCAAAAAATTAAAATTACAAAATAATCAATGCAACCCAATTATAATATATATTTTACCATAATAAAAGAGTTATTAAAAGGCGCATTAAACCTAATAAGCAATTGCAAATACCTTAATAACTTTTTGGCTACCTTTTAGCCTAATTAAAAAAAGGTGCGCAATAATAAAAAGGATTTAAAAGCAGTCTACGCTATAATTGCAGCGTCTATTCTTAATAATATTAAAATTTGATAATTAATTGCTTTTCCCAAAATTCATTAATCGCAACTTCTAAAAGCACCATTAAATTAAAAAAACCTTCAATATCACTTTCTTAAAAAGCATTTTAAAGCCGGAGCTATTATGGAAATCATTAATCTAAAGTCGCGCAATTGCTAAAAAATAATAAAGCATAGCTATGCCTTTAAGCAATCAATTCCTTTAAAATAGGTTTTTATTTATAAAGTAAATTTTAATAATTATTTAATCAAATATCGCTTTTAAGTAATAATTAAAAGAGATTTACAATTTAAAACCTTTATTTTATTAATATATGCCGCAACTTTAGCTGCTTGCTTATTCAAAACCGCCATGATTATAATAGCTTAATTCGATTTAAAAATAAAGCAATTCAATATTATTAATGCATTTATTAATGCAAAAAAAAATGATTCAATTGCTTGCATACGCTATTATCTTCCCAATGGCTTTAAACAAAACAAAATATTAATAAAAATCAACCGCGCTCTTTATGAATTCAAAAACTCCCCAGCATTATAATACGGCAACTTTATAATAATTCTTCAAACTCTCAAATTGCTTCCTTATAAGAAAAAGCCTTATATGTTTATAAATAAGCAATATATAATATTTATAATATTTTATATTAATAATATTCAAGTGCTATATTATGCTTCAGCAATTCTAAAAGCGCAATTAATAATAAATAAATTAAATTTGGCGTATGAGCTCATTAAAGGACAAGAAATAGCATGGTTTTTAGGGATTCAAATTATTAGGAATTAATAAGCTAAAACAATTTCCTTAGTATATAATAATTATATTCAAAAGATTGCTTTGCGTTTTGGATTTATTAATGAAAGCTGCTTAAGCACCTCATTACCTTATATGGAATTTATTAAAAATCCTGAGAAAGCAATTCCTAAAGAAATTAAGGAATATTAAAAAAAAGTTGGTTCAGTGCTTTATACTACGATTATATTGCGCGCGGATATTGCTTTTGCAGCTTTAAAGCTCTTTCACTTTTTAATTAATCCTTTAAAAAAGCACCTCATTATTATTAATTAAATAATTCAATATCTTTTTAGAACCCGATTTTAAGCAATAGTTTATATTTGCCAAATGCGCGCTTCTTACTTAATCATAGCCTTAAATATTTCCTTTAGCAATAATCTCAAAACTAAATGCTCTTTTTAAGGGTATATTATTATGCTTTTTGATGGCTTAATTCTATAAAAAGCAGCTTATCAAAATACAATTACTATTTTAATTACTTAAGCAAAGCTTTTTAAGGTTAAACGTATAATAAAGAAGATTATGGCACTTTAATAATTCTTTTTAAAATTATGCCTAAACATGAAAGCAGCTTAAATAATCTTTTGCGATAATATTCAAATAATTCAACTAATTATTAAGAAAAACAAGCGCATCTTAACCAAGCTCCGCCATATTAATATTTAAAATATATAATTATATTAAAAATATTAAAAAGGTAATTTTTTAATAAAATATTTACTTATAAGCTTTATGCCTGCAAATAAACTTATTAAAAACTTAAGCCAATAGAAATTTGAAGATTTTATTGCTTTTATTAATTTAATAAATATATGGGCTTAACTAAAGCAATTCTTTAAAAAAGCTTGTTTTTAAATAGCTTTCTTTTTACACTCTTTATTCTTTTATTTATAATATTTTTTATGTTTTTTATTTTTTTTTTAAAAAGCTTCTAATTTTGAATTATTTATATTACTGCAGTTTTTATAATTGCTTTCAAGATTATTTCATTTCAAAAAAACAAACGCAATGCAGGCTATAATAATGGGAAAATACTTTGGGATAATAAAGAAAATTCCCAAGCCTTAAAAAAAGCAATTTAATTAATTAAAAGGCCTAAAACAACCCAAACAAAATTACTAAAAAAATTAGCAATTATTTTAATAATCTTAATAATTTATTGCTTTATAATAATAGCTTCCTTTTTTAAAAAAAAGCGCACCCAAATTCCACCACCTAAAAAGGCATTAAAAAGATCAGCAAGGCCATTAATTGCTTTTAAGCTATGCTTAAGGACAAATAAGCTGATAGCAACCTTTCCCATTTTAGCCTAAAAGCTAGTAAGCGGATTAAATTGCTTTTTCTCCTTTTTCTCCTTTATACCCTTATTATGCTCCTTTTCATTCTAAATTTTTTTATTTATATATAAAAGCAATTGATTAATTGCGTTTTAAAAAATAGATTTAAAATATTTTAATAAAAAAAGCAATTTATCATTAATAACCTGACCAAGGCTATAATAGCAAAAAAGGCCATCAACACTAATATTAAAAGCAACCCAAGCAGCGCAAGCTGCGGAAGCAGCAGGAATAGCATTACCCATTTTTTTTATTATTAAATAGGCGCTTTTGAGCTTAATCAATTCTTATATAAGTTAATATATTTAATTATTTTAAATTAAATAAACTTATTTTAAAAAAGGAGCTTTTATTGCTAAAAGCATCCTAATATTCCAAAAATGCAATCAAAACATTAAAAAAAAGGGGGCGGCAAATATAATTATTATTAACGCAATTAAAACAGCGCAAGCCACCCATAATATTATAATAAAGGCCTATGCCTTTGTTTTAAATTGCTTTTTTTATATAACCCCGGCAAGGGACCAATTTCTTTTTATTAGCAACCTTTTTTTTTTAAACCCAACCAATGAAAGCAGCCCAAATAATGCGCTTACCCAAAGCCTTAGCCAAAGGTCTTTTGGCCTATAAATAATTAATCAATTATTTAAATAAATTTCATATTCCTTAAATTAAACTTATAAGGGAGGAAATAGCGCTTTTGCAAGCAAATTAATAAAATTTAGCACTTATTTTTGCAAGAAAAGCAATTAATTTGATTATTTGTTTATTTGATTAATTATGATTAATATAAATCAAAAGCAAATTAAAAATCGTTTTTTTATTAAAAATTTAAGATTTATAAATAAAAGAAAGCAACTCTTTATTTATATAGCGCAATTATTTGCTTAATTTCTATCATTTTTAATAGCTCGCCTAATAGCCAATCATAATAAAAGCAATTCCCATTGCTATTTAATTAAGGGGTGTATTATATAGGCATGGCTGCAGCTTGCCTAAATTGCTCTTTTGGCATTGCACATTGTTTAAATAGGTTTCTGCCGCTGTATATTGCCTTAAGAGAGCACTTCCCCCTTTCACACTCATTACTTAAATTTTATTTAATTAATTAATACATTTTATCAATTCAAGTGCTCGCAGAGTCTGAGTCTTATCGCGCATGTCACGTATATTCTAATTGCTTTTATTGCAAAATCAAGCAATTAAAGGCTAATTATTGCAAAGACTATTTTTTTAGTGATGTGCGCGATAAGACTTAGGCTCTGCGAGCACTTGAATTGATAGAATGTGTTGATTAATTAAGTAAAATTTAAGTAATAAGTGTGAAAGGGGGAAGTGCTTCCCTAAGGCGGTATATAGCGGCAGAAACCTATTTAGATAATGTGCAATGCCAAGAGAGCAGTTTAGGCGAGCTGCAGCCGTGCTTGTATGACACACCCCTTAGTTAAATAGCAATGGGAATTGCTTTTATTATGATTGGCTGTTAGGCGAGCTATTAGAAATAATAGAAATTAGGCAAACAATTGCGTTGTATAAATAAAGAGTTGCTTTCTTTTATTTGTAAATCTTAAGTTTTTAATAAAAGAATGATTTTCGATTTGCTTTTGATCTATATTAATTATAATCAATTAAACAAACAAACAATCAAATCAATTGCTTTTTTTGCAAAAATGGGTGCTGAATTTCGTTGATTTGCTTGCAAAAGCGTTATCTCTTCCCCCATAAGTTTAATTTAAGGAATATGAAACTTATTTAAATAATTGATTAATTGCTTATAGGCCAAGAGATCCTTGGCTAAGGCTTTGGGTAAGTGCGTTATTTGGGCTGCTTTCATTGGTCGGGTTTGGAAGGAGAAGGTTGCTGGTGAGGAGAGATTGGTCCCTTGCTGGGGTTGTATGGAGGGAGCAATTCAAAACAAAGGCATAGGCCTTTGTTATGATATTGTGGGTGGCTTGCGTTGTTTTAATTGCGCTAGCAATAACCATGCTTGCTGCCCCCTTTTCCTTGGTGTTTTGGTTGCGTTTTTGAAGTATCGGGATATTCTCAGCAATAAGAGCTCCTTTTTTAAAATAAGTTTATTTAATTTAAAATAATTAAATATATTAATTTATATAGGAGTTGACCAAGCTTAAAAGCGCTTATTTAATAATAAAAAAGATGGGTGATGCTGTTCCTGCTGCTTTTGCAGCTTGCGCTGCTTGGGTTATTTTTGGTATTAGTATTGGTGGCCCCTCTTACTACCACAGCCTTAACCAGGTTATTAATGGTAAGTTGCTTTTTTTATTAAAATATTTTAAATTTATTTTTTAAAACGCAATTAATTAATTGCTTTCATATATAAATGAAAAGATTTAGGATAGAGAGAAGCATAATAAGGGTATGGAGGAGGAGAAGAAGGAGGAGCAATCCGATTTGCTTGCTGGTTTTTGGGCTAAGATGGGAGAGGTTGCTGTTGGCTTGTTTGTTCCTGAGCGTAGCTTGGGAGCAACTGGTGGCTTTGCTGGTTTTTTTGGTGCCTTTTTGGGTGGTGGAATTTGGGTGCGCCTTCTTTTAAAAAAAGAAGCTGCTGTTGCAAAGCAATAAATTATTAAGATCATTAAAGTAATTGCCAATTTTTTTGATAATCTTATTTAGGTTATTCTGGGCCTTTTAGTCAATTGAGTTGCTTTTTTTGAGGCTTGGGAACCTCTTTCGTTATCTTAAAGTGTCCTCCTGTTATCATAGCTTGCATTGCGTTTGTTTTTTTGAAATGAAATGATTTTAAGAGCAATTGTAAAAATTGCAATAATACAAATAATTCAAAATCAGAAGCTTTTTAAAAAAAATAATAAAAAACATAAGAAATATTATAAATAAGAGAATAAAGAGTATAAAAAGAAAACTATTTAAAAACGAGCTTTTTTAGAAAATTGCTTTAGTTGAGCCTGTATATTCATTAAATTAATAAAAGCAATAAAATTTTCAAATTTCTGTTGGCTTAGGTTCTTAATAAATTCATCCGCAGGCATAAAGCTTATGAGTAAATATTTTATTAAAAAATTATTTTTTTGATATTTTTAATGTAATTATATATTTTGAATATTAATATGGCAGAGCTTGGTTGAGATGCGCTTGTTTTTCTTAACAATTAATTGAATTATTTAAATATTATTGTAGAAAATTATTTAAGCTGCTTTCATGTTTAAGCGTAATTTTAAAAAAAATTATTAAAGTGCCATAATCTCCTTTGCTATATATTTAATCCCAAAAAGCTTTGTTTAAGTAATTAAAATAGTGATTATATCTTAACAAGCTGCTTTCCATAAAATCAAATTATTAAAAAGCATAATAATATATTTTTAAGAGAAGCGTTTAGTTTTGAGATTATTGCTAAAGGAAGTATTTAAGGCTATAATTAAGTAAAAAGCGCGCATTTGGCAAATATAAATTATTGCCAAAAATCGGGTTTCAAAAAGATATTGAATTGTCCAATTAATAGCAATGAGATGCTTTTTTAAGGGATTAGTCAAGAAGTGAGAGAGTTTTGAAGCTGCAAAAGCAATGTTTGCGCGTAATATGATTGTAGTATAAAGCATTAAACCAACTTTCTTTTGATATTTCTTAACTTCTTTAGGAATTGCTTTCCTAAGATTCTTGATAAATTCCGTATGAGGTAATGGGGTGCTCGGGCAGCTTCCATTAATGAATTTAAAATGCAAAGCAATTTTTTGAATATAATTGTTATGTATTAGGGAAATTGTTTTAGCTTATTGATTCCTAATAATTCAAATCCCTAAAAACCATACCATTTTTTGTCCTTTAGTAAGCTCATATGCCAAGTTTAATTCATTTATTATTAGTTGCGCTTTTGGAATTGCTAAAGCGTGATATAACATTTGAATATTATTAATATAAAATACCATAAATATTATACATTGCTTATTTATAAACATATAAAGCTCCTTTTTATAAGAAAGCAATTTGAGAGTTTGAAGAGTTGTTGTAAAGTTGCTGTACCATAATGCTAGGGAGTCTTTGAGTTTATAAAAAGCGCGGTTGACTTTTATTAATATTCCGTTTTATTTAAAGCCATTGGGAAAATAATAGCATATGCAAGCAGCTAAATCATTTCTCTTTGCATTAATAAATGTATTAACAACATCAAACTGCTTCATTTCCAAATCGAATTGAGCTATTATAATTATGGCGGTTTTGAATGAGCAAGCAGCTAAAGTTGCGGCGTATATTAACAAAATAGAGGTTTTAAATTGTAAATCCTTTTTAATCACCATTCGAAAGCGACATTTGATTAAATAATCATTGAAATTTATTTTATAAATAAAAACCCATTTTAAAGGAATCGATTGCTTAAAGGCGTAGCTGTGCTTTATTACCTTTTAGCAATTGCGCGACTTCAGATTAGTAATCTCCATAATAGCTCCAGCTTTGAAGTGCTCCCCAAGAGAATGGTATTAAAGATCTCTCCAATTTAATGATGCTTTTGAAAATTGCAATTGATGAATTTTGGGAAAAGCAATTGATTGTTGAATTTCGATATTATTAAGAATAAACGCTGCAATTATAGCATAAACTGCTCTCAAATCCTTTCCATTATTGCGCACCTTTTTTTGATTAGGCTAAAAAATAGCCAAAAAGTTATTAAGATGCTTGCGGTTGCTTATTAGGTTTAATGCGCTTTTTAATAATTCTTTCATTATAATAAAATATATATTACAATTGGATTGCATTAATTGTCTTATAACTTTAGTTTTTTGACCTTCATTACTTGATTTTAAAGGCACCCTTTTCCTCTTCAAGGGTTCAGGTAGCTCCTGATTTTGATTTTCCGCCGGGAGCAACAGAAGCTGTTCTATCCGCGGCTTAGCATTATAAAAATTATTATATTCAAAAAGCTCCTCAGCCTTAATTGCTTAAGGTAAAGCTTCTATAAGCTTAGGTTTAACACTTTCAAATGTTTCCTATTGCTTTTTAAAACCTTGCTCTAGGTCATGTGGCTCCTAAGCTCATAAAACAACTTATGAAATCAATTTGCGCTCCGCACCCACATCAAGTCTCTTAAAATTTATTATATTATGTAAGACACTTCTCTCAATTGCGCTTAATGCTGCTAACTATCTTAATATATCGACACTCTATGAAACCTAATCAAGGTGCTCATAAATTAAAAGTCTAGTGCTCCTTCATATTTTCACTCCCAAATTCTCACTAACAGGCACTAAATCAATTAAGGGCTTAACTAAAGGTTCAATATCTAAATCCATTAATTCAAAAGAAGATTGCTCCACCCCCAAAATTATAAACTTAGATTCAATTGGAGGCATTGTTGCCACCCCCAAATTAATAAGCTCCTTAACTTCCATAGCTTTTAAAGCTTCATTCAATTGCTTTTATTCAAAAAAAACACCAGCGTTTAATTGCAGCGTATTATTAGCATTTAAGCGGTTTATCAATATATATTTAGCGTTTTAAGCCCTTATCTTATTTTCTTAAAGCAATTTGGCTATCTCTTAAAATCTTGCGCGTGGCTGGCCGGCTGCTTTTTTGACATTGAAAGAGGTAAAGAATAGGGTTTCGTTGAAAGTGACGTTTTTTGTAATTATTACACGCTATAATTGAGGCACCTAGATTTTGTATATATTAAATGAGACGTAACTAATTAAGTATTCAATATGCGCTTTTGGGTTGACTTTAAAAGCTTTCCTTTTGCGGAGCGCTTTTCGATTTTTTGATAATGGGTATGCGCGCGACCCATACGCATAAATCCCGCTTTAGTTAGGCCGTAAATCAGTGATGAGTTTAATAAATAACTTCAGGTCGTATCACTTAAAATATTATTTAAATTAGAGGTGAAGCACTTCGTTTGAATTTTTAAATGCTTTTCGTGCTAAAGGACTTATATTATAAAAGTATATTATTGCAAAAACAATTTTAGGCCATAATGCCTTAAGGAAATTGATGGCAAGGCGTATCTTAATTGCTTTTTTAATAATTTTCTTGCTTGTTTGCTTTGCTTTCTTATTTGGCTTATGGGTATATGATGGCATGAGTTCTAGGTCAATACCGCTTTCGTGGGTCTATTTCTCAAATTGAATTGCTTTATTTAGTTTAATGATTGAGGTTTTGTTATTTTGGCGAATTTTATAGATAGAGAGGCTAAATTGCTGTCTTGTTCATTGTTCAAAAGGTTGGAGAGCAGCTAGTATTGTGTTTAATCTTTTGCTTTTGAGTATAAAGTCATAGAAAACTTTTATAAATTCGTCTTTGATTAAGAGGAGCTAGTTGCTTTTGTTAAATTTGGGAGGATAATTGAATAAATCCTAGGTAATTTGATAGAAAGGTTGGGTAGCTTTTTTTTTAGATGATTGCTAATTAACATTTTGATATGCTGTTGACAAAGCATATTGCTTGCATTTTACTTTTGTAAGGCCTAGAATTTCAATATTGCGAGCATTCTTCATTAATGCTTATAGTGCTTTTTTCCCTAAGTGCCTTGCGTGAAGGTGCCATAGGTGCGCTGTGTTTTGTTGAGGTTTTAGGTAGCGCTTGCTTGATTGAAAATCTTATCGAATGCTTTTTGTTATTATTGGAAACATTAAAAGTTCGAAATTAGGGCGTTTTAATGCATTGAGAGCAGTTGATGGGGCAAGAGAGTAATTGTTAAGCTTGTATTTAAAGAAGGCTAAGTTTGCGTGGCATTTTAAGTTCTTGACAATCATATTGCTTTCTACCAATCCATAATGCAAAGTACAATTTAAACCATTGTATTAGATTCCTTTTTTTAATAAATGAGCTTTTGAGATAATATTGATATTAAAACCTTTAACAACAGCAATGTTAGTGAGCTTTAAGTTTATTGTATTTGGCCCGTTTTCTTTGTTGAGAGTACCTGACATTAGGCGAGTACCCCATCCCTTCATTAGCAGGCTTAAAATATTAGCCTTAATAGCGTTGTCGATAGTTGCTTTCACAAAAGAGCCAAGGACCAAGAGATTAATTGAGTTTATTAAATGAATTGCGGCTCCATTATTAATCAAGGTGCTTCCGAAAAGTAGGTGACGATCAAAGTCCTATATAGCATACATTCCAATTGCTTCCATTACAGAGTTGAGCAATTGAGGGCTGATTATTGCAGAGACTATTTTTTTAGGATATGCTGGCGCTGAAGGTTTTGACAATTGAGTTGCTTTAGTATTATTAATTAAAAGGGAGCGATTGGAAAAGCGGTTGTCAAAAGAGCCTGTGATTTGTTAAATAGGGAGCATTTTTTAGCCATATTTATTTGCTTTGCTTTAAAGTTTAGTGAAAATAATGGCTAGCTTTAAGCGTGTCTTTTTAATCTTTTTGATTAAAGGTAAATTGCGCAATTTGTTTTTAGTAAAATTATTAAAGAAATAGCATAGTTGGAAGCATTTTAGTGGCTTATGTTGATGAGAATTTATTGCGCAGGCGCAGTTTTTGAAAGAGCTACCCGATTTGGAGGGGCGAGAGCGAGAGGAAGAGGAGGACCTATTATTGTTGTTGAAAGCATCTGATTTGCTATTGAGAATAGCAATTGAATATAATCCAGTGGGCTTTTCAGAGGACGATTCGAGTTGCGATCGTTCAGCCAGAGCTGCAAACACTGTACTGTACTGAACCAGAGTGATTGGGTGAGGTCTTCTTAGGGTGATGTTCTTCCAAAGCTCGGCGGACTCGTATTGCGTCCACTGGGGAGCTAATTAAATTTTCATTGTTTTTAAGAAAATGTGAGTTGCTAAATCCCCTGTCACAAAATCCAGATTGTAAAGGAGCGCTTTTTGATAAGCATGTTTTTATTTCTGAATTTAAATGGTAGGCTTGAGTTGTTGATGGGTTGCTTTATGAAGCATTGTGATGTAGTTCTTTTTGATTTAAGTTAAAATATTTAATGCTGAAGGAGCGTAGTTTTGTTGGAGGGTTTGCATCAGTTGTTGAATAATCTAATTGCGCCCGTAGGTGTTTTTGCTTTTTAAGGAGATAGTGTTATAAATATCATTATTAATGTGCTCTTGAACCCATTTTATAGCGGCTTTATAGCTTCTCGCCTTTTTGTTTTAAGAGGGCATAAGCATTGAGTACTTTATTAAGAGCAGCTTGAACTTAGCCGCGACTTCTTCTAGGGTTGCTATTTTGTAATTTGCTTTATCAGGTTTCGCTTTCTTAGCCTCAAGGTTTTTGATATTTTTTTCCTAAGCAATTTGAGCCTTGATTATTGCTTTGGCCTTTTGTGTATTATTAATTTTATATTTGACAATGAGGAGTATTGGAGCAGTTGGTTTTGTGTTCAATGGGCTCATTAAGTTGGGAGCATTTGAATCAAGCTCTATCCAAACCTTATTTAAATGACAAAAGTCCTTATAGGCTTGAAATTATATAAGTTAAGTGCGTTTGTTGTAAGTGAGCAATAGCTTTTTAGCTATGGATTTGTTGTTTATTATGGAGAGGTTGCTTTTGAGAGCTTAAAGCGTAAGGGAAAATTTAAGGAATTTAAGGAATTGAGGGAAGAAGGAAGAGTTAAGAGCAATTAAAGGATTTAAATCCATAGCTTTTTTAGATTCTTATGCAGGTTGTTGGGGTTGAAGAAGCGGTGTGTTGAAATAGCGGTTAAAACTTTGCAATAGGTAGCTCGCAGAACCTTAAGAATTCCAAGGAATTTAGGGAGCTTTAATTTAATTGGCTGCGCGTAGTATAAAAGAATATTAATTTAATAGCTTTGTTATGGGGCTTATAATTGACGTGCGTGATAAGACTTAGGCTTTGCGAGCATTTGAATTGATAGAATGTGTTGATTAATTAAGTAAAATTTAAGTAATGAGTGTGAAAGGGGGAAGTGCTCCCCTAAGGCGGTATACAGCGGCAGAAACCTATTTAGATAGTGTGCAATGCCAAGAGAGCAGTTTAGGCGAGCTGCAGCTGTGCCTGTACGACATTTAGGATATGCTGGCGCCAAAGGTTTTAATAATTAGGTTGCTTTTGAAAAAAAAGTAATAATGGTGCGAATGATGATTGTATTGAGGGGGGATTTCTAGGTCTATTTAACTACTCTTAGTGCCAAGCTCTCCTCGGCTCTTCTCGGCTCTCGTCGCTTTGATTGCCTATTTGGGCTTAGTGCCAAGCCTTTGCTTTAATAGCCAAGCCTCTGCTTTGATAACTCCAAAACCTTAGCTAATAGCTTTGAAACCGGCACTTGTTTGATTTCCTCGCTTAGTTGATTATCAAACTCAAGCTGATACTAAATCCTAATTATCGCTTTGATTGCCTATTTGGGTTTAGTGCCAAGGCCTCGCATCGATCCAAGAGTTACAGGATCTCTTAGAGCCTCTTGGAGCCTCTAGGGGACCCTAGGAGCCTCTAAGGGCCCTAGGAGCCTCTAAGGGCCCTAGGAGCCTCTAGGGGACCTTAGCTCTTAAGGGGTCTTAGGTCCTTAGGTATAAGCGAGTATAAGCGAGTATAAGTGAGTCTATAGTATAAGCGAGTCTATATTCTTATAGCTTTAGTGTTGTTAATTAAAGGGGAGCAATTGGAAGGGGGATTATTAGAAGAGCCTATGATTTATTAAATAAGGAATATCTTTTAGCTACGTTTATTTGCTTTGCTTTAAAGTTTAGTAAAGGTAGTGGTTAGCTTTAAGCATGTTTTTTTAATTTTTTTAATTAAAGGTAGATTGCGTAATTTATTTTTAGTGGAATTATTGAAGGAATAGCGCAATTGGAAGCATTTTAGTGACTTATGTTAATAAGAACTTATTGCATAGGCGTAATTTTTAAAAAAGCTATTCAATTTGAAGGGGCAAAAGCAAAAGAAAAAGGAGGATTTATTATTATTATTGAAAGCATTTGGTTTGCCATTAAGAATAGCAATTGAATATAATCCAATAGGCTTTTTAGAAAACGATTTGAGTTGCGATTGTTTAACTAAAATTGCAAATATTATATTATATTAAACCAAAGTAATTAGGTGAGGTTTCCTTAAGGTGATATTCTTTTAAAGCTTGGCGGATTTGTATTGCGCTTATTAGGGAGCTAATCGAATTTTTATTGTTTTTAAAAAGGTGTGAATTGCTAAATTTTTTATTATAAAATCCAGATTATAAAAAAGCGCTTTTTAATAAACATGTTTTTATTCCTAAATTTAAATGGTAGGCTTAAATTATTGATAGGTTGCTTTGTAAAGCATTGCAATATAATTCTTTTTAATTTAAATTAAAATACTTAATGCTAAAGGAGCGTAGTTTTGTTGAAGGGTTTGCATCAATTATTAAATAATCCAATTGCGCCTATAAGTGTTTTTGCTTTTCAAGGAAATAGCGCTATAAATATTATTATTAATATGCTTTTAAACCCATTTTATAATAGCCTTATAGCTTTTTGCCTTTTTGTTTTAAAAAGGCATAAGCATTAAGTACTTTATCAAAAGCAATTTGAACTTAGCCGCGACCTTTTCTAAGGTTGCTATTTTATAATTTGCCTTATTAGGTTTTGCTTTTTTAGCCTTAAGATTTTTGATATCTTTTTCTTAAGCAATTTAAGCTTTGATTATTGCTTTGGCTTTTTGTGTATCATTAATCTTATATTTAATAATAAGAAGTATTAAAGCAATTGGTTTTGTGTTTAATGGGCTTATTAAATTGGGAGCATTTAAATCAAGCTTTATTCAAACCTTATTCAAATAACAAAAGTTTTTATAGGCTTGAAATTATGTAAGCCAGGTGCGCTTATTATAAGTAAGTAATAGCTTTTTAGCTATGGATTTGTTGTTTATTATGAAGAGGTTGCTTTTAAGAGCTTAAAGCATGAGGGAAAATTCGAAGAATTCGAGAAATTAAAAGAAGAAAAAAAAGTAAGAAGGGAGCAATTAAAAGATTTAAATTCAATTCTTTTTTAAGCTCTTTTGCAAATTATTGGGGTTAAAAAAGCGATGTATTAAAATAATGGTAAAAATTCTGCAATAGGTAGCTCGCAAAACCTTAAAAACTTTGAGGAACTTAAAAAGCTTTAATTTCATTGGCTGCGCGTAATATAAAAAAATACTAATTTAATAGCTTTATTATGGGGCTTATAATTAATGTGCGCGATAAAACTTAGGCTTTGCAAGCATTTGAATTAATAAAATGTATTAATTAATTAAGTAAAATTTAAGTAAAAAGTGTGAAAGGGGGAAGTGCTCCCCTAAGGCGGTATACAGTGGCAAAACCCTATCTAGAAAGTGTGCAATGCCAAGAGAGCAGTTTAGGCGAGCTGCAGCCGTGCCTATACGACACCTATGTTTAGCCTATTATTATTATTAAAATGCCGCAATCTTTAAGGAATGCTATGGCTTAATTATTAATGGCAAAAATCTTATATATTTAAATATTAAAGATTTTATTTATATTCTTAATTTAGCTAAAGCAAATGCCATTTTTCGCATTTCACTTTTTCAAAATTATATAAACCTAAAAATAAACGCTATTTAAAATGCATTAAATGATAATTTGCTAGCTAAATCCGCAGCATTTTTTCAAGCTTTTTTGAATTATTTTTATGCAAAATTAAATAAAGAATAAAACAATAATAAAAGAAATTATAAAAGATATAAAGGAAATAAGAAATAGGAAAATAATTAAAAAAATCATAAAAGATATAAGGGAAATAAAAAGCAAGATAATAATAAAAAAAATCATAAAAAATAAAATAAAAATAAGGAAAATAAAAAAAATTATTTAAAAAATTGCGGAAAATTTAAAAAAAATAATAAAAACCAAATAAATTAGGATAATTGCTTTTATAATAAAAGCAAAAAAAATAAGGAAAAAAACAAAGGAGAAAATAAAAATGGATTTAAAAAAAACAATTGCTAAAATAATTATCAAAAAAATTTGCCTTTTGCGCTTTTAAGTTTTAAAGGCCTTAAGGCAAAGGTCATATAATATAACGGAACTTGGCTAATAACCACTTATTTACAATGTTTCAAGAACTTTAAAGCCGCTTACGAAGAGGTCGCTATACAAACCTTATTTCCTATTGCCATAAAAGGTATTGCCTAAACATAGTATAATAGCTTATTTACCCAAATCCAAAATAATCTTATTCACAATTTATAATTATGATATGCTTTATTATTTTCCTGCTTTTAAAAAAATTAATCCATTTATATTGCAAAAGCCAACGCTTTGCTATACCGCTTTAGCGGCAAGAATAGCATTATAATAAATACAAGGGAATATTTTATAAAAAAGCTTAAATTATATAATAAGGCCAGTAAAAATAGCAAAAAATTTTAGATTTAGCAAATTTATAGCGATTTTAATCTTGTTTTATATAATTTCATTAATCTTAATTATGAATATAATATTATTAAATATTTTTAAGCTTAAATTAATAGCTGCGAATTAATAGCTAAAAAATAATAAAAGTTTTTTTGCTTTATAATAAATTTGATGGCTTAAAATATAAAAGAGGCCATAAACAAAAAAAGAAATAAAAAACGCCAATTAGTTCTTTAATATTTTATTTTTTTATTTTATAACTGCTTTAAATAATTCCAACTTTAATTTAATTAATTTTTATTACCTTTTAATCAATAGTAACAAATAATATTACTATTCTAGCCGGCTTGGTTCATTTTTAGAGATGCGGCAAAGCATATTGTTGAATAGTTTAAAATCATAGTTTAAGAACTTATTAATTAATAACATCGCTTTTTAGCCCTTATTACTACCGCTGCCACGATAACTACCAGTATTATCAAATCTATTTTTAGCGGCTTTAAATAAGCTTAATATTTTTATATATTTTATAATTTTATAAATTACATTAATTCTTAATATTTATTGCACCTTTAAAAATTAGCTGCTGCCAATCCTTAGGCAATAGCAACTTATATTATAAAGGCTAAAAATATAATATAAATCCCTAAGAAGCTTTATTAGGCTTATGCTTATAAACAAAAGTATTATATAATAAATGCTTTGCACTAAGAGTTTTTTATTAATTTTTTTATTGTAAAAAATAATTTAAGCAATTATTTGGATTTAATATATTATTAAATCCAAATTAGAAGAATCTTATTATTATTATAAATCTTGTTAATTAATTATTTTTGTTTTTGTTTAATATAAATAATATTATCTTAAAACCTATATTTTTTATTAATATTGATGATATTTTTTATATATTTAATATTTCTTGCTTTTTGCTTATATTTATATTACTTAATATTATTTTTTTACTTCTTACGCTGAGAAGCGAATATCATCAGATTTACCTTATTGATGGCATTGCTTATACTTTTTTTTTAAAAAGCAATTGGTATTATATTTACTCCTATTGATTTCCTTTTGTAGTTTTGCCTTAATATTAGATTAAGAATTTGTTTAATAACTAAGGACCTGCTTTATAAGCATTTCCTAGGCTTATTAACTTGTATTGAATCATATAAGATTTTTTTTATAAGAATTAAGGATAGCCTAAAATTCATTAAATATGTATATTTATTTTTCTTTTTTATTATTATTATTAATGATTTTTTTTTTCTTTTTTTGCAAAAGTTTATTTAATAGAAAAGCTAGGTTATGATATTTTTTTAAAAATCTCATTTTTTAAAAAATACGGCTTTAATATAATATTCGTAAAGTATTCTTAAAATTATAATTATATATAATAATAAAATAATTATTTTCGTATTTTTATCTTAAAACAAGAAAATAAAATATTATTTAAAACCTTGATTTATATTGTGGAAATCATAATTTTTTTTTAATTATATTTTAATATTAAGATCCGGCATTATTATTTGTTAATCCGCTAATTAGGCTATTTAATTATATCGTATCAATAGATTAATTTTGTAATTAATATATTTAGCTCTTTTATTAATAATATATTTAATAGTTTCCCAAAACCCTTACTTTATTTTAATTTTAGCTTAGTACTTATTAAATTAGTCCAAGAACAAATTATTAGCATTATAAATTACATGATTAAACTATTAATATAAGCCAAAGTGCATTTAGGCTTAGCTAAAAAATTTCAAGGCTTTGATTTTATGGCTTATAACCTAAAAGGGAAGATTTTAAATGATTACTTATTTTTAGCTATTCTAATTGATAATATCCTAATCGCAATTAATAAGGCGCAAATAGCAGATTATTAAATGGACAAACAATATTAAAGAATCCTTTAAATTATTAAAAACAATGCTTGCTTGTTTTATTTAAGGCTAGAATAATTTAATAACGGAATTTTGATGTTGATTTCATTTAAAAAAAAAATGCAGATTTGCGAGATTTTAAGTAAACATTTTATAATATATTATTAAAAAATAGGAAAGCCATAAATAAGATTTTAGATTTATTAAAAAAGATAGGAATAATAGAAAATGTTTTTTTAAAAAAAGCCTTATTTATTAGCCTTGCCAGCTTTTATCGTTTATAAGGATAATAAGCTAAAAATAATTATTGATTTTTGCTAAATTAATATTAAATTATATATGGATATATATTCTTTGCTAAAGCAAAATAATATTTTATAAGCTATAAATAGCGCCATGATTTTTTTAGTGCTTAATATAATTAAAAGCTTTTTTTAATAGCTGCTTATGCTAAAAAACCGCTGGAAAACAGCTTTTATGATTTAATATAAAGGATATAAATAATTTATAATTAGCATTATAAGCCTAGTAAACTTTTTAGCCTTTTTTTAGTATTATATAAAAAAGATCTTTAGGCCTTTTTTTAAAAGTTTGTTTTGGTTTATATAAATGATATTTTTTTTAAAAGATATTAATATGCATATTAATAATTTTTGGACCACCTTATAGATTTTGTGCTGTATTAAAGCGATATTTTAATTATTTAAATATTATTTTGCGCAGCTAAGTTTTTGAGCCTTAGGGCATTGGGTAGACCATTTGGGAGTTAATATAATAAAAGAAAAAACGGAGGCTATTAAAGCTTTGATTTTCTTAATTATTTTGGTAGAATTAGAAACCCATTTAGCATTTTTTGGGTATTATTGGAAATTTGTTTTTTACTTTGTTGGTATAGCTAAACCCCTTCAAATTATAAAAACAAAGGGCTTTAAAGATTTTTTAATATTAAAAAAACCTCGTAAAAAGTTTGCAGCAAAATTAATTATGGATTTTTTGGGTAATAATAATAAACTTTTTAAAAATTATAAAATAACATGGCAAAACTTGTGTAATAAGCTTTATATTGCTTTTGTTTTAGCCTTTTCAAATTTTATAAAGCCTTTTATTTTATATAATAATAATAATAAATAAATGGGTTTTGGCGCTGTTATTTACTAATTTAATAAGGATGGCCATAAATGTTTTATTTTTTTTATTTTTAGGAATTTTTCATTAGCGGAAAAGAATTACTGGCTTATAAAATTAAAAACTGCCGCTTTTGTTTAGGCCTTATAAGAACTGCCGTAATATATTGATTTAGATTAACTCACAATTTATATTAATTATAATTTTATTGTTTAAGCGTTTAAAAACCTTGGACCGGTTATTAGCAAAAAGTTACTTTGTTTAATAATTTAGCGATTTTGTTTTTATAAGTTTATTAATTAAATAATAATTATTTATAAATTAAGCAAATCACATATTAATGTTAATAGTTTGTTTTGCATAGTAAGGGAATTATTAAAGATGCAGCTGTTCCCTTTTAAAATAATAAATAAAAAATATGTTATATAGATTTAATATATTAAGATCTTTTTGATTTAAATAAAAGCTTGCAAAATAAAAAAGGAATTAAGTTTTTAGGTGGCTGATTAAATAACAAAAGAATTTGATATAATAAAGGATATTGATTTAAAGGTAATTAGTTTAGGCCACGTGGCAAAGGAATTTAATTTAAAGATAGCTGGTTTAGGCCATATAGCAAAAGAATCTAATTTAAAGGCAGCTGATTTAGGCTATGCAATAAAAGAATTTAATATTAAAATAATGGTTAATTTTATTTATATTAATAAGAAAATCCTGAAAACAATTACTAAGCACCTTTTTAAAAACCCCTTTTTTTGCAAGATTTATGCCAAGCTTTTTTAAATCTTTTATAAAATAAAGCAAGATGCCTTTGGATTTATAGTAATAAATTAAAATTTTCAATTAGATTTATTTTTAAGGCTATTTTTTATGCTTAATAAAAATAGGGAATAGCTTTGCATTTTTAAAGCTTGTTTTTAATAAATTTTTAAAATAGTATATAATAATAAAGCATATATAAAAGCCAAATAAATGTATGCGATCTTTTGCCTTTTTATTTATTTATTAAAAATATATAAGGAGATTTTAGATTATAATTTTAGCTATTTTATTTGCCAAAAAACAAAATTATTTAAAGCATTTTTATAAGGCAATCTGCAATTAATTGATTACTTCAAGACTTTATTATTAATTATTTTATTGGATTTTGTGAAAGGATTACTTTTATTGATTTAAGGTAATAATAAAGTACTGTTCATTATTTGTAAAGCCACTAAATACGTTACTTATATCATTGGAAAAAAATCATTTATAGCTGAGGATTAGGCCGCGGAATATTTTGACTGAGTTTTCTTTGATTAAGGTCTATTAAACGTTATTTTATCAAATCATGACTTTAAATTCGTGGGAAATTTCTGGACAAAGCTTTTTAAGCTAGCGAAAATCTTTTTAGTTTTTATTATATTTTATTACAATGCCGCAAATAGATAAGCAGAGAGAATTATTCAGACTTTTTTATATGCCCTTTATTATGCCTTAAAATGCTAATATAATTAAATAAATTAGGAAGATTTATTGCCATACATCAAACTAGCTATAAACGCATTATCAAATGCTTTTATAAATTTATTTTCATATAGCTTTATGTACGGCTAAAAGGTTAAAATAGAATTTTCATTAGCCGACGATTTCGATTTTATTAATCATTGCAAGATCTTTTGTTATAAAGCAGCAAACGCTATTCATATAGCTTAAGAAAAAATGAAATTATATTATAATAATAAGTATACGCCTTTGGTATTTGGAAAATTTATTTATTTTAATATAGCCAAGCTATTAAAGCAAGGTTATTATATATATGATAATATCAAATTTTTTGCATATTATATAAAACCTTTTAAAATTATTTGCCTAATTAGCAAATTGGCTTTTGAAATCGAATTGCCCTTTTAGCTTAAAAGCACTTACCTTATTATATTAATTTAATATTTGAAGCCAGTTTTTAATAACAAATATAACCATTTTTAATTTACTTTAAGCCATATTATAATAAACGGCAAAAAAAAATATTATTAATAAAATTATTGGAAAAGAGATTTGAAAATCCAAAGGCAAAAAGCTTGTATTTTATAAAATTAAATGATTAGATTATAATGCCAAGAGCTGGGAACCAAAGCAATTACTTATTTATTAGGTATTTAAATTGATTAAAGATTTTGAAGCTTTTTAAGCCTTGTAATTTACCCTTTTACTTATTTATTACTTTGGAATTTAGTTTATTGCATGCATGCATATTTGCTTTTAGCTTTTTTATAAAATTAATTAAAAAAAAGAAATAATATCTTTTGGAAATATTAGGCTTTATTATTTTAAAAAGCATTATAACTTTTAATTCACAATTCTTTGAAAATTTAATTTATTGCACGCGTATATATTTGCATTTTATTTTTATTTTTATTTTTGCATTTTATTTTTATTATTATTATTATTAATATTATTAAAAGCAAATATATAATTAGCATATTTTTGGCCGTATAAATATTTTATTAAATTGGTTTTTTTATAAATCAAATATATTTTTCTTTTTAAGCTTTTTAAATACCTTTTTTTTTAATTCTTTATAATAAATAGCTTTTTTATTTTAAAGCATCGGATTTTATATTCCAATTGGCAAAATTAATAGTATAGCGGCATTGATTTCCTAAAGCAATTTTCCTTTAGCTTAAGAAGAATTTTTGAACAAAATTTATATAAATATATTTACATATTTTGCTATTAATAGCAAAACTTACACAAATCTTATTTAAGCTCACTTTTGTAGCATAAACCTTGATAAGGCGATTACGGCTGATTTGATTTTGTATTATGAACAACCTAATCTCAAAAGCCATATTCAGCTTATTTTAAAAGCTGGCCATGATAATAAATATGCTAGTAATATTTATAATCATAAAACTTTTTATTATAATTTGCAAATTAACGCAAATAATGTTTATGATTTTATTTTTAGCAATGCTGGCGAATTCGCTATTTTTAAATATTTTAATGCTTTTGCTAATTTAAATATTAAAAACAAGGTCTTAATTAAACTCTTCACAAATAACATTATTTTAATTGGTTATTTTATTATTTTAGTTTTATGTGTACATAAGAATAAGATTGCTTTACAATTTCTTATTAATAATATTTGCAATCTTATTAATTTTAGTATCAAATTCATTTTCAAGTTTATTATTAATAAAATTATGTTATATGCTTATTTTAAGATAGTCGCCAAAATATTTGCGGAAAGCTTTTTTTTTTATTAATAATGTAAAAACTCTTTTATAGCCCATTAATTATGTTAAGGCAATATCTTTAATAGCATTAAATGCTTAGCTTTAAAAAAGGAGCGTTTGTAGAATATTAGGGTATTTGGGAATAAATTTGCCTTTTTTTATTTCCATATTTATATTTTAGCTAATGAATATGCTTTATAGGTTTTGAAGGCTTTTAAAATTAGTAATTAACCTTTTTAAGCCGCTTTTTTGTTTATTGCTGGCTTTGCTTTTGCTATTTTTATTTATAATAGCAATTTGCTTAAGATATATTTTATTAGCATTTTATGGGAAATTAGCTTAATAAAGCGTTCTCGTAAAGGCAAAGCTTATATTTTTATCTTTTTCTTTAAAGTTTTTAATTATTCTCAATCTTTTAAAGATAAGCATATTTTGGCTTGCAAAGGCCTTTTGATAAAAAACCCTAATAACAATAACGCAAAAGACCAAGGTAATATTATGTACTTTTATAAAACAAATGCTAATAAAAACAACGCTATTCTTAAATTTTAAAAGAAAAATCATACTAAATATTATAAAAAATGAACTGCCGTTTGTTTATTATTATTATTTTTGTACGCAGCTAAATAATTACTTTTTATTATATATTGCTTAGCAAATGCCTATTGGCTTGGCAAAAACAAAATTCTCATTTTATTAATAGGAACTCAGATTTTAATTATTAAATCTAAAGTCCATAAGCTTTCTTATATTTGTTGGTGCAGTACCGGTGGATCACGCAAAGATATATTAAAGCAAAAGGATCAATATAATTTTTAGTAAAATGGGTGATAAAATCTGTTTATTTCTAAAAGAGTGGGAGAAATCCCCTACTATATACTCCTCCAAATAACCCTTATAACATGTTTGTTATAGCTTCAATTACCCCTTGGAACTGTCAGATCCATTACTCTTAATAGCCAAGGCATAACCCCTGAAAACTATCATAATATTATTCAAATGGCGCTTTTTATATAATATAAAAAGATTATATAATCCCTATGGACTAATACTAGTAATACTTTTTTTGAAAAAATAAATTGAAATTTCAATATAATAAGAAAAAAGCAAAGGTAATATAAACTTTAATAAGCCAAAAAAAAATGTTTTATAAAAATAATGAGATAAAAAGCATAATAATACGCAATATACAAAGTAAAAAAAAGCCAAAAATAACAATAATATAAAAAATGTAATATCAAAATTATTAAAAAGAAAAACCAAAAAATATCAAAAAACAAAATAATACAACAACTTATAATATGGGCTCGAAAGAGGTCCAAAATCCATTCGTAACAGCTCTATACTAATTATATTAGGGGAGTTATTAATCTGAGGCTAAAAATCAACAATATATAAATTAAACAAGGTCTATCAACAACCTAAGCAAGGTTTATGGACCTTCTTATTATCCCCCTATTCTATATATACTTTAAAAGTTCCCCAAAAATTCGCTTTTCTTTCTTTAACAACAACAAATTACTATTAATATACCAAATCTATTAATCTTATATTAAAACTAATATAATCTTAAAAACCTTTTAATCAACAACTTTAATTTATTAATAATAAATTAATCATTCTTCAAATTAGTACTTGAATTTGTTTTAAGGCCATTTCAATGCTATATCCCAATGCTAATAATAATATAATGCTAATTCCGGTGCCATTTGGCGCCTTCGCGGCTGCCCACCGCAAATGTTGCGTTTAATACATCTGTGCTTAGGCGTATGGTTTAAAGCACTTTTATGTCTTTAATAATACTAAGTTAAAGAAGTGCAATTATTGTATTAAGCAAAAGGAGAAATGCCGCCTTATAAGTAAATCCCTAAGGACTACCCGTGATCTTGGCTTATGAATCAATTATAAATTCCAAAAGGAATCCAAATATATTCTATATTTAATATAAATATAACTCCCTTAATTTATTAATACCAAATTCAACACTTTAATTCGTATAGCCAACGCCAAACCATTTATTTTAGTAAACCTTTTTGCCGCCGCAAAATCGATTGTTGTTATATTATTAATTGTTTTGGCAAAAGCACTAAAAACAAAAAATCAATTGGCGTTTGCCTTATTAAAAAAGACTTGGGCCCTTTGAATTAGATTAGGTTAGTTTGCTAATACCTAACTGATATATAACCCAATATAATGTCCATTTTTAATCAATAACTAATTCGAATATAGGACCTAGGCATTTAAATTGAGAAAATGGCAATAGTTTTGGGCTACGTTAATAAAATAATATTTGGCAATTATACCCAAGCCATAAAAGCTCAAAGCAAGCGCAAGGCTCTTGCTAAAGCAAAATCTAATAGCAAACGCCCTTATTGTAATATGCTGGCGGTAAAGGAAAAAGGAAAAAAAAAGTTTAAAGCTATTTGCGAACGGCTTATACGGCATAAGTAATATATAAGCCCTATTTTAAATTAGCTTTGTGATAAGTTCTTTATAACAATGCTTTTCTTAAACCTTTATACGAAAATAGCCCTTTATAGTGAAACCGGCAGTTAAGTCCTTATCGGAGTATTATTGTAAAGCCGCCTATTAATGCTTTAAATTAAAAGGTAAATAGATGCGAATTTAAGCTGTCTTCTATCTCTGCAAACTAAATAATCATAATATACAAAAAGTAAAATAAAATAAATAAATATAATAAAAAACACATCCTAAGAAAAGTATATACAAAAAAAAGGTAATAATTATATAAACTCCTTTATTATTAATCTAAATCAGCTTCAATAGGTCTTTAAACCCATCCTTCCATTCTAATAATAAGCATATTAATGTTAATAAAATCCTAAAAAGCCTTATTTAAAATAGCTTTTATCATAACATTAACAGGATTACAAGTACTATTAATTCATCACATCTTCGTAAATTCCCTGCGCTTATATAACTGTTACGGCTGGCCTCAGGGTAATACTAAAGTAAGGGCTACTCAAAGGGAAACACTTGAGTAAAAGCTTCTTTAATATTTGGACTTAAGACTATGCTTTATATATGAAAAAAAATAAAAATAAAGATCTTTATCTTCGACTAATTAAGGCTTTTATATATTTCCCTTAAAGAAAGTTGATTTATTTGGTAATTATCCTTTGTATATAATTTGAGTTATACTGAACTCTTTATTTATTAATAAACCATTTGTCTTGACTTATCTAGCGATTATCTTTTGTATATAACTTGAGTTATATTAAACTCTTTGTTTATTAATAAACTACTTGTCTTTTAAAGTAGTTTATTATATGACCTTTAGCTTTTATATATAGATTGTAATATTATCTTTCCTTTTCGAAGAACTGCGTTTTTACAGTTGATGTTATAGGTCTATTGTCTTTTAATTTGTTGTAATTATTGACTTTAGCGTTGTACGCCTTTAACTATTAAGGTAGAGCTTTTGGAGGTCTTTTGGTATTTGGGTATTAGAAGTAGAACGTTTGTACGAGGTAAAGTGCCGTTATAGCGTCTAAGCAATAGTACTATTCAAGGTCTTTGTTTGTTCTTATTTATTTGATTTGGTATTTGAGGATATTACTTATTAGCTTAGAGTCTAGTATGGCTTTAATTTCTTATTTGTCTTGTTTTGGAAGAAGCTGAATTAGTATTGGTATAAGTCGTATTTGATTTAAAAGAGGGTTATTAATGTATTTTTATAAAAAGTGAGAGTAGAAAACAGGATGAACTTTTTAATTTTTAAAGAGTTTAATCTTTTAATTCTTTTTAATTTTAGTTAGTATTTTAATGGGTTTGTATTATTTATTTAAAAGCTTTTGTGAAGGTCTGTTTATTTTCCAATTAGTTGTAAAGACTAGTATTATGTTTCTTATGTTTTAATTAATTTTGCGGCATATATAATCCGTTAGTTGTTTATTTTGTTTTGTTGTGTTTAAATAGAAGATTGTATAAATTCTATGGTTTGTTTTATTTTAAAGGCGATTTTAATAGCGTTGTTTTTATTTAAGCTTTTTATTGTCGACTTAGGAGGTTTTAGGTTATATATATTATATAATGTTCTTAGTTTATAGCCGTTTAAGACTTGAAATAGGGTTATATTTCTTAAGGATTTGTGTAATAAAGTGAACTATATAATGTCTATAATTAGTAATAGAGAACTTTAGTTGTTTTAGTAATATATATAAAATAGACAAAATCGTTGTTTAAGATATTAGTTTATGACTTCTGTTTAGTCATTTATATTTGGGTTATAAGTTATAGTAAGTTTTATTTTTATACTTAAGATGTGGTAATATTTATTCTAAAAGGTTAAGATAAATTGAGGTCTTTTGTTTAAAATAATAAAGTTAGATATCTTAAAGTATCGGCTTTAATAAATAAATAAAAAGTCGGCTATACTTTTAACGGTAATGGTTTTTGTTACGGCTGGCCTCAGGGTAATACTAAAGTAAGGGCTACTTAAGGGGAAACACTCGAATAAAAGCTTTTTTAATATTTAGACCTAAGACTATGTTTTGTATATGGAAAAAAAGATAAAAAAAAAGAAAATCTTTATTTTTGATTAGTTAAAGCCTTTATATATTTTCTTTAAAAAAGGTTAACTTATTTGGCAATTATTTTTCGTATACGACTTGAATTATATTGAATTTTTTATTTATTAATAAACCACTTGTTTTGACTTATTCAGCAACTATCTTTTATATACGATTTAAGTTATATTAAACTCTTTATTTACTAATAAATCACTTGTTTTTTAAAGTAGTTTATTATATGACCTTTAGTTTTTATATATAAATCGTAATATTACCCCCCCTTTCCGAAGAACTGTGTTTTTATAATTAATGTCATAAGTCTATCGTTTTTTAATTTGTTGTAGTCGTCGACTTTAGCGTTGTACACCTTTAATTATTAAGGTAGAGTTTTTGGAGGTCCTTTGGTATTTGGGTATTGGAAGTAGAACGTTTGTACAAGGTGAGGTACTATTATAATATCCAAATAATAATATTATTTAAGGTTTTTGTTTGTTTTTGTTTATTTGATTTAGTATTTAAAGATATTATTTATTAATTTAGAGCCTAATATAGCCTCAATTTTTTATTTGTTTTGTTTTGGAAAAAGCTGAATTGGCATTAGTATAAATCGTATTTAATTTAGAAGAGGGTTGTTGATGTATTTCCATAAAAAATAAGAGTAAAAAACAAGATGAACTTTTTAATTTTTAAAGAGTTTAACTTTTTAACTTTTTTTAATTTTAGCTAATACTTTGACGGGTCTGTATTATTTGTCCAAAAGCTTTTGTAAAGGTTTGTCTATTTTTTAATTAGTTGTAGAGACTAATACTATGTCTTTTATGTTTTAATTAATTTTGCGGCGTATATGATTTATTAGCCATTTTATTTTGTTTTATTGTGTTTAAATAAAAGATTGTGTAAACTTTATGATTTGTTTTTATTTAGAGGTGACTTTGATAATGTCGTTTTTATTTAAGTTTTTTGTTATTGACTTAAAAGGTTTTAAATTATATATATTATATAATGTTTTTGGTTTATAGCCGCTTAAGACTTAAAATAAGGTTATATTTCTTAAGGACTTGTATGGTAAAGTGAGTTGTGTAATGTCTATAATTAATAATAAAGAACTTTAATTGTTTTGGTAATATGTATAAAATGGACGAAGTCATTGTTTAAGATATTAATTTATGACTTTTGTTTGGCTATTTATATTTGGGTTATAAGCTATAATAAGCTTTACTTTTGTACTTAAAATGTAGTAATACTTATTTTAAAAGGTTAAAACAAATTAAAGTCTTTTGTTTAAAACAATAGAATTAGGTATTCTAAAGTGTTGGTTTTAATAGATTAAGAAAAGGTCGGCTATACCTTTAGTAATAATGGTCTTATAGTAAAGAACAAACAAAGGCTTTTTTGTAAATTGATTTATAATTATAAAAGCAAAATTAAAGCCGTTTTTGTTTAAGGATAATTTTATAAAATCTATTATTAAATGTTGATATGGTTTTATAAGAATTAGCAAAAGGTATAATAGGCCAGGGGTTTTGTTTTTATAGGTTTTTATTTAAAAACAATTGTAATTGTTAATATATTATATAATATTATTTTTAATTTTAGTCTAATAGTATTTACGGCTGAATAGTAACTTAACTTTACTAATTTTAATATGTGCCACTTGAGGCTGTGCATATATGTGGCAAATCAAGGAAGTGCGTAACTCTGGAGGCTTTATTAGTACTTTTAGGCGTTTTTGAAAGAAGAGCTTTTTTTATTAAAGCTTATAATTTAGGCTGTGCTTTTTGGCTTTTTCTTTAAAGGGCTCTAAGTCTAAAGACATCTTATTGGCGGAGATGATTTAATTAATAATATTATAGCCTTTTATATTATACGTTATTGCTAAGGTAAAGTTAAGAGGTTCTTTTATTAAGAGTTCCAAATCTAAGTCTTTAATGGGGGATAACTTTGTACGTTATATGTCGTCAAGGACTTGTTGACTAATCTTGTCGTCTAAAATCATTTGTTAACTTTATAAAGCGCGTTTTTTGGTTTTTATTAAGGAAAGGTTTTGATTTTTGTAAGATAAGGTATTGATTAGGGTATTTGTAACGCCTATATGATATATAATTATAAAATGAAAGTCGGTAAAGAATTCGGCCCATTTAGTTTGTTATATAATAAGGTCCTTTGTTGATATAAAGTGTTTTAATGCCTTATAATCAGTATATATATATATACAACTTTTTACGTTTTTAATAGTTCTAATTTATATTATTTAAATAATTTGAATATAACTAATAATTCTTTATTATAAATTGGGTAATTTAATTTAATATTAATCATTGTTTTAGAAAAAAAGCCAATAGGATAAAAAAGTCCATTGTCTTATAATTACAATAATATTTCTACTATAACTCTATCCGAAGAATTAGTTTTTAAACGCGTTTGTTTAAAGGCGTCGTAATGACACAAAATAAGGGCTGACTTAAGGGCTATTTGTAAAGCTTCCCAAGCTGTTTTATATTCATTATTGAATTAAAAAAAAACGTCTTTTCTTATAAAGCATATAAAGGGATAACAAATATAACTATAGTTTTAAATAAATTAATAATAAAAGTTATAAAAACCCAAATAATTTTATATACCTCATATAATAAACGCGTATTCTTAGTTGTTAATTATAATAATCTTTTTTGGGTTAACTTTAATTTTGTTTATTTTAATAATAAAACCCAAGAACTTTGTTTTGGGTATTTTAAACTCGGATTTTTTAATATTGGCTTATAATTTATAATTAAATAAGATTTATATAACTTTTTTAATATATATTTTATACTTTTCTAAAAAGTTAAAGTAAATTAAGATATCGTTTAAATACATTAAATAAAAATCATTTAAATGTTTTATAAGAATGTCATTAATAAAACGTTAAAAAGTAGCAGGATTATTAGTAAAGCCGAAGGGAAGAACTTTATATTTATATAATTTATATTATATATAAAAAGTAGTTAAATTTTCTAAATCAGTAATTATATAAATCTTATAAAAGGTTTATTAAATATTAATTTTTGTAAAGACTTTTACTTTAAAAATACGAGTTATTATTTTATTAATTAATAGAATTAGGTAAAGGCCTTTTTTTGTTAATTCATTAAGTCTTTGATAATTTACGCAAAATTGTAGTCTTCTGTCTGACTTTTTAATAAAAAAAATCGGGGCTATAAAAAAGACATTTAAAAGGGTAATAAATCTTTTATAAAAGTTTTCTATAATATATTGTTTTGTCTTAAATAACTATTTGTTTATAAATCAACAAAAGGGCTTAAACGAGAGGTTATTTTTAATCGTAAGTTTAATTTTGTAGTTTATATTTGGACGATAATTGGAAAGTTTGTTTAAAGCTTTATTAAAGAATAGTCCTTTAAATTCTTTATATTATAAAAAAAGCTTTTGATAAATGAGATTTTCGTTTGATTAATATTTAGCTTTTTGTATTTGTTTAGGTATTAAACTATTATTTATAGTAAAAAGTTTTACTTTAACTTGTTTTTAATATTATAAAATTTTTATATTAATTTTATAAAAAGAAGATATAAAAGTTTCTATTTTTAATTTGTTTTTCTTTAACTAAAAATAAAAGCGGTATATTGTATATGTTATAATTTTATAAATATCTACTTTGTTTGGCTTATATAATAGTTTAACTTTTTATAATATAATAGACGGTTTTTTATTACTTTTAAGAAAAGGTGAATTTAATACTTAATGGCTTAAAAACAGTGTTTTTATTTTAAAAAGTTTTTTTTTGAGTTTTTATATAAAAAAAAAAGGTTAAGGGTCTTTATGTCGCTGAAGCTGTTTTAAGGGCTGTTTTGACTTAATAGGTTGTTTTGTAGGCTGATTTGACTTTACATTAAAATTAGTGACTTTAGCTTTTATGCGGCAGTACTTATTTTATATAAATAATTAGTCTTGTTATATAGTATTTTTTTAATAAGAAATATCTAGGAGAAGTTTGATATATATTAAAAAAAGTAGTAGTCGTTTTTTAAAATAGAGTTTCTTTAGTATATCTTTTAATTATAAAAGTTTATTTTTTCTTTTAAAATAGTTTTATTTAAGGTTATAATACTCTAGGAATTTCCGGTTAATTAGTACTTTAGAGTTTTTTAAATCTATAACTAAAAATAAGAAATTGATTTGTTGTTTGTTAATTGTTAAAGTAAAAAGTATAATATATTTAATGGCTGCGCTTTTTTTTCTATTATAGTCTGTAGGGGCAATAAGCTTAAGTAAAGTAAAAAAAGAAATTCCGAAGAGTTTTTAGAATTAGTAAGTTACTGAGGTTTTAATAGTACTAAAAATATTTGCTTTGTTATTAATATGTATAAGTGATTTGATATATGATTTATTCTTTTTTAATTTAATATTAATTAGGAATTATCGTTTTCTAATAAAAGCACGAAAATTAACATTTAAATCTTTTTATAAATCAAGGCTTTTGTTATAAAAGGAGACTTTTTTACGATTTAAGAGTTTTCCAACAAATTGTCCAAATCTATGTCTTTTCTTTTAATCTTTGCAATTTTATGATTTATTTTTTTTTTTTTTTTTAATTTAAGACAATTATTAATCCAATGATTAGTTTTGTGATAAGTAAAACAAACGGTTTTGGCCAAAATAGCATTTATGGGTTATATGACAATTAAAGAAATTAAAAGGAGGGGAATAAAGGTTTTCTTAGGTTTGGTATTTCGGTGTTAGTGTTTTTTTTTAAAATGTCCTTTGTATGACTTTTTGTATTAAAGCTTTTGAAAGGTTAAAGAAAAGTAATGGCTTAATATAAAAGGCGTACTTTAGCTTATATATTATAAAGATTTTTGTTTATAACTATTAAAAACTCGTTAAAGCAGGTATAATTGTTATTAAACTTATATTATTTAATAAAAATTTAAAATTTAAGAGTAGGTGAGATTTTTTTATAAACGTCTTTAAACTAATAGGATTATATAATTTTACTAATTATTGTGTAATTAATGAACTTAATATGGAATTTATTATATATTATATATCTTATAATAAGGTGATTATATTTCGCCTTTACAACTTATATATGATTATAGTCAAAGAATCGTTGGTCTAAGGCTTTTAATATGTCGGCTATTTTATTAAATACTTTTGTAAAATCGGGGTCTATGTATTAAAAAATAATTGTCTTGGCTTTTTTGCTTATATATTTAAAATAAGCCTTAACTTAAGAACTATTAGTTTTAAAGTTTCTTAAATACTTTTTAATAAAAAGTTTTATATTTATTTTTTAAGCGTTATATTTAATATTATTATTATGATTTAAAAAGAAAAGGCAAGGGTATTTAATTTTATTGGCTTTTACAATAAAAAAACTAAGATTAAGTTAAGGGAAGTAATAATCGGGGGCAGGTTAAAGGTCTACGATAAGAGCTCGAGTTATAAAACGTCGTATTATATTGATTTCGGCCGATTTAGTATATTTATTTTGAAAAGTTTTATTAATAATAAGTGTAAAGGAAATAATTAACTGAATTTTCTCTTATATATACGCCTTTTAGGCGTTAGTAAAATCGGTGTCTATTATTGCGGTAAGTTTGGGAGAGTTATTATATAAAGAATTAACTTTGTTAAATAAAAGGAGTTTTTTTTGGTTTAATTATAAGTTAAGGAATATCGTCTTTTAAAAGAAGTACGTCTTTAAAAAGGGGTATAAAACTAAGTCGTATAAGGACTAAGATCTTGCGTATACTTCATTAAGGAAGTATATATAAAGGGGGGTTTATTATTTATTTTGTTATATAATAATTATGCTGGCAAATAGTTAAGGTATTGACTTAAATATATAAAATCAATAAAGATGTCGATTTGAATAACAAAATCGGCGGGGGTTTTAGTTTTCCTTAATATAACTATTTTCTAAAATAAAGTTAAAGGCACTTATTTATATAAGTAAAGTAAAAGTAATACTAAGATCATATAAAACAACAATGTTTTTTTTAGGGTAAGATATAACGTTTTACAATAGAATGAAATTGATTTTTTTTTTATTACAACTGGCCTTAGGGTAATATTAAAGTAAAGGCTATTTAAAGGGAAACACTCAAATAGAAGTTTTTTTAGTATTTAGACTTAAAACTATGTTTTATATATAAAAATAAAAATAAAGAAAAAAGATCCTTATCTTCAATTAATTAAAGCCTTTATATATCTCCCTCAAAAAAGATTAACTTATCTGGCGACTATCTTTTATATATGACTTGAATTATACCAAACTCTTTATTTACTAACAAACCACTTGTCCTGACTTATCCGGTGACTATTCCTTGTATATGACTTGAGTTATACCAAACTCTTTGTTTACTAACAAACCACCTGTCCTTTAAAGCAGTTTATCATGTGACCTTTAGCCTTTATGTACGGATCATAACAGTTTTATAATAAAGAATAAATAAAGGCTTTTTCATAAGTCGATTTATAATTATAAAAGCAAAATCAAAGCCGTTCTTGTTTAAGAGTAGTTTTATAAAATATATTATCAAATGTTAATATAGTCTCGTAAAAATTGGCAAAGGGTATAATAAGTTAAGGGTTTTGTTTTTACGGGCTTTTATTTGAGAACAACTGTAATTATTAATGTATTATACGATATTATTCTTAATTCTAGTTCAATGGTATTTACGGTTAAATAATAACCTAATTTTATTGATTCTAGTATATGCCACTTGAGGTTGTGTATATATGTGACGAATTAAGGAAGTGCGTAACTCCGGAGGTTTTATTGGTATTTTTAAGTGTTCTTGAAAGAAGAGTTTTCCTTGCTAAAGCTTATAATTTAGGCTGTGTTCTTTGGCTTTTTTCTTAAAAGGCTTTAAGTTTAAAGACGTCTTATTAGCGGAAATGATTTAATTAATAATATTATAGCCTTTTATATTATACGTTATTGCCGAGGTAAGGTCAAGAGGTTCTTTTATTAAGAGTTCTAAATTTAGGTTTTTAATAAAGAATAATTCTATATATTATATGTCGTTAAAGACTTATTAACTAATTTTGTTATCCGAAATTATTTATTGACTTTGTAAAATGCATTTTTTGGCTTTTATTAAGGAAAGGTTTTGATTTTTGTAGGACAAAGTATTAGCTAAAGTATTTGTAATATTTATATAATATATAATCGTAAAATAGAAGTCGGTAAAGAATTTGGTTTATTTAGTTTATTATATAATAAGGTCCTTTATTAATATAAAGTATTTTAATGCCTTATAGTTGGTATATATATATATGACCTTTTATACTTTTAATAGCTCTGGTTTGTATTGTTTGAATGATTTGAATATGACTAATAATTCCTTATTATAAATTGGGTAATTTAACTTAGTATTAATTATTATTTTAGAAAAGAAGCCAATAGGGTAAAAGAGTCCATTGTTTTGTAATTATAATAATATTCCTATTATAATTTTATCCGAAGAATCAGTTTTTAAGTGTATTTGTTTAAAGGCGTTATAATGATATAAAATAAGGGCTGACTTAAGGGCTATTTATAAGGCTTTTTAAGTTGTTTTACATTTGTTGTTGAATTAGAAAAGAATGTCTTTTTTTGTAAGGCGTGTAAAGGGACGACAAATATAATTATAGTTTTAGATAAATCGGCGGTAAAAGTTGTAAAAACCCAAATAGCTTTATATATTTTATATAATAAATATATATTTTTAGTTGTTAATTATAGTAATTTTTTTTGAGTTAACTTTAATTTTGTCTACTCTAATAATAAAGCCCAACAATTTTGTTTTTGGTATTTTAAACTTAGATTTTTTGATATCGGTTTATAATTTGTGGTTAAATAAGATTTATATAACTTTTTTGATATATATTTTATGTTTTTTTAAAGAGTTAAAGTAAATCAAGATATCATCTAAATACATTAAATAAAAGTCGTTTAAATGTTTTATAAAGATGTTATTAATAAAACATTAAAAAGTAGCAGGATTATTAATAAGGCCAAAGGGAAAAACCTTGTATTTATATAATTTATATTATATATAAAAGGTAATTAAGTTTTTTAAATTAATAGTTATATGAATCTTGTAAAAGGCTTGTTAAATATTAATTTTTGTAAAGACCATTGTTTTAAAGATATGAGCTATTATTTTGTTAATTAATAGAATTAGGTAAAGGTCTTTTTTTGTTAATTTATTAAGTCTTTAGTAGTTTACGTAAAATCGTAGTTTTTTGTTTGACTTTTTAGTAAAAAAAAATCAGGGCTATAAAAAGGGCATTTGAGGAAGTAATAAATCTTTTGTAAAAGTTTTTTATAATATATTGTTTTGTTTTAAATAATTGTTTATTTATAAGTCGATGAAGGGGTTTAAAAGAGAGGTTATTTTTAGTCGTAAACTCAATTTTATAATTTACATTCGGACAGTAATTAGAGAGTTTATCTGAAGCCTTATTAAAAAATAGTCTTTTAAATTTTTTATATTATAAAAGAAGTTTTTAATAAATAAAATCCTCATTTAATTAATATTTGGCTTCTCGTACTTACTCAAGTATTAAACCATTATTTATAGTAAAGAATTTTACTTTGACTTGTTTTTGACATTATATAATTTTTGTATTAATTTTGTAAAAAAAGGATATAAAAATTTCTGTTTTTAGTTTGTTTTCTTTTGGCTAAAAGTAAAGGCGGTATATTATATATATTATAATCTTATAAATATTTATTTTGTTTAGTTCGTATAATGGCTTAACCTTTTATAATATAATAGACGATTTTTTGTTATTTTTAAGAAAAGGTGAATTTGATATTTAGTGGTTTGAAAACAGTGTTTTTATTATTAAGAGTCCTTTTTTGAGCTTTTATATAAAGGAAAAAAGTCGAGGGTTTTTATATCGTTAAGGCTATTTTAAGGGTTGTTTTAACTTAATAGGTTGTTTTATAGGCTGATTTGATTTTATATTAAAATTAGCGACTTTAGCTTTTATATAATAATACTTATTTTGCACAAATAATTGGTTTTGTTATATGGTATCTTTTTAATAAAAAATATCTAAAAGAAGTTTGACATATATTAAGGAAAGTAGTAGTTGTTTTTTAAAGTAGAGTTTTTTTGGTATATCTTTTGGCTATAAGAGTTTATTTTTTCCTTTAAAATAGTCTTGTTTGAGGTTATAATACTTTAGGAATTTCCGGTTAATTAATACTTTAGAATTTTTTAAATCTATAACTAAAAATAGGAAATTAATTTGTTGTTTATTAATTATTAAAGTGAGAAGTACGGTGTATTTAATGGCTGTGCCTTTTTTTATTATAGCTTATATAACGTGCGCGATAAGACTCAGGCTCTGCAAGCACTTGAATTGATAAAATGTGTTGATTAATTAAGTAAAATCTAAGTAATGAGTGCAAAAGGGGGAAGTGCTTCCTTAAGGCGGTATACAGCGGCAGAAACCTATTTAAATAGTATGCAATGCCAAGAAAGCAATTTAAGCAAGCTGCAGCCGTGCTTGTATAATACACCCCTTAGTTAAATAGCAATGGGAGTTGCTCTTATTATAATTGGCTATTAAGCAAGCTATTAGAAATGATAGAAATTAGGCAAATAATTGCATTATACAAATAAAGAGTTGCTTCCTTTTATTTATAAATCTTAAGCTTTTAATAAAAGAATAATTTTTGATTTGTTTTTGATTTATATTAATTATAATTAATCAAATAAACAAACAATCAAATTAATTGCTCTTTTTGCAAAAATGGGTGCTAAATTTTGTTGATCTGCTTGCAAGAACGCTATTTCCTCCCCTATAAGTTCAATTTAAGGAATATGAAATTTATTTAAATAATTGATTAATTGCTTATAAGCCAAAAGACCCTTGGCCAAGGCTTTAGATAAGCAGGCTATTTGGGCTGCTTTTATTAGTTGGGTTTGAAAAGAGAAGGTTGCTGATAAAAAAAGATTGATCCTTTATTAGGGTTATATAAAAGGAGTAATTTAAAACAAAGGCATAGGCTTTTGTTATAATATTATAGGTGGCTCGCGCTATTTCAATTGCGCTAGCAATAACCATGCTTGCCGCTCCCCTTTCCCTAATGTTTTGGCTACGTTTTTGGAGTATTGGGATGCTCTTAGCAATAAAAGCTCCTTTTTTGAAATAAGTTTATTTAATTTAAAATAATTAAATATATTAACTTATATAAGAATTGATTAAGTTCAAAAGCGCCTATTTGGCAGTAAAAAAGATGGGTGATGCTGTCCTTGCTGCTTCCGCAGCTTGCGCTGCTTGGGTTGCTTTTGGTATTAGTATTGGTGGCCTTTTTTGCTATTATAGCCTTAGCTAGGTTATTAATAATAAGTTGCTTTTTCTATTAAAATATTTTAAATCTATTTTTTGAAATATAATTAATCAATTGCTCTTATATATAGATAAAGAGATTTAAAATGGAGAGGAGCATAATAAGGGTATGAAGGAGAAGGAGGAGGAGCAATTTGATTTGCTTGCTGGCCTTTGGGCTAAGATGGGAAAGGTTGCTATGGGCTTGTTTATTCCTAAGCATAACTTGGGAGCAATTAATAGCTCTGCTAATCTTTTTAATGCCTTTTTAAGTGGTGGAATCCGGGTGCGCCCTTTTTCAAATAAGGAAGCTATTATTGCAAAGCAACAGATTATTAAGATTATTAAAATAATTGCCAATTCTTTTGGTGATTTTGTTTAGGTTGTTCTGGGCTTTTTAATTAATTGAATTGCTTTTTTTGAGGCTTGGGAACCTTTTTTATTACCTTAAAATGTCCCCCCGTTATTATAGCTTGCATTGTGTTTGTTTTTTTGAAATGAAATGATCTTAAGAGCAATTGTGAATATTGCAGTAATATAAATAATTTAAAATTAGAAGCTTTTTAAAAGAAATAATAAAAAATATAAAAAATATTATAAATAAAAGAATAAAGAGTATAAAAAGAAAGCTATTTAAAAACAAGCTTTTTTAGAGAATTGCTTTAATTAAGCCCATATATTTATTAAATTAATGAAAGCAATAAAATCTTTGAATTTCTATTGGCTTAGGTTTTTAATAAATCCATCTGCAGGCATAAAGCTTGTGAGTAAATATTTTATTAAAAAATTACCTTTTTGATATTTTTGACATAATTATATATTTTAAATATTAATATAATAAAGCTTGGTTAAAATGCGCTTGTTTTCCTTAATAGTTAATTAAATTGTTTAAATATTGTTGCAGAAGATTATTCAAGCTGCTCTTATGCCTAGGCGTAATTTTAAAAAGAATTATTGGAGTGCCATAATCTTCTTTGTTGTATGTTCAACCCCAAAAAGCTTTGCTTAAGTAATTAAAATAATGATTATATCTTAATAAGCTGCTTTCCATAGAATTAAATTACCAAAAAGCATAATAATATATCTTTGAGAAGAGTGTCTAGTTTTAAGATCATTGTTAAAGAAAGTATTTAAGGCTATGATTAAGTGGGAAGCGCGCATTTGGCAAATGTAAATTATTGCCAAAAATCGGGTTCCAAAAAAATATTGAATTGTTTAATTAATAATGATGAGGTGCTTTTTTAAGGGATTAATTAAGAAGTAAGAAAGCTTTAAAGCTGTAAAAGCAATGTTTGCGCGTAATATGATTGCAATATAAAGCATTAAACCAACTTTTTTTTAATATTCCTTAATTTCTTTAAGAATTGCTTTCCCAGAATTCTTAATAAATTCCATATAAGGTAATAGGATGCTTGGGCAGCTCCCATTAACGAATCCAAAACGCAAAGCAACCTTTTGAATGTAATTATTATATATTAGGAAGACTGTCTTAGCCTATTGATCCTTAATAATTTGAATCCCTACAAACCATGCCATTTCTTGTCTTTCAATGAGCTTATACGCTGAGTTTAATTCATTTATTATTAATTGCGTTTTTGGAATTGCTAAAGCATAATATAGCACTTAAATATTGTTAACATAAAATATCACAAACACTATATATTGCTTATTTATAAATATACAAGGCTCCTTTTTATAAGAAAGCAACTTAAGAATTTAAAGAATTATTATAAAATTGCTATACTATAATGCTAGGGAGTCTTTAAGTCCATAAAAAACGCGGTCAACTTCCACTAATATTTTATTTTGTTTAAATCCATTAAGAAGATAATAGCGTACGCAAGCAGCTGAATTATTTTTTTTTGCATTAATAAATGCATTAATAATATTGAATTGCTTTATTTCCAAATCAAATTAAGTTATCATAATCATGGTAATTTTGAATAAGCAAGCAGCTAAAGTTGCGGCGTATATTAATAAAATAAAGGTTTTAAATTGTAAATCCCTTTTAACCACTACTTAAAAGCGACATTTGATTAAATAATCATTAGAATTTACCTTATAAATAAAAACCCACTTTAAAGGAATCGGTTGCTTAAAAGCATAGCTATGCTTTACTATCCTCTAGCAATTGCGCAACTCCAGATTAATGATCTCCGTAATAGCTCCGGCTTTGAAGTGCTCCCCAAGAAGATGGTATTAAAGGTCTCTCCAATTTAATGGTGCTTTTAGAAGTTGCGATTGATGAATTTTGGGAAGAGCAATTAATTATCAAATTTTAATATTATTAAAAACAAATGCTGCAATTATAGCATAAACTGCTCTCAAATCCTTTTTATCACTATATACCTCTTTTTAATTAAGCCAAAAAATAACCAAAAAGTCATTAAAATGCTTGCAATTGCTTATTAGGTTTAATGCGCCTTTTAATAATTTTTTTATTGTAATAAAATATATATTATAATTGGGTTGCGTTGATTATTTTGTAACTCTAATTTTTTGACCTTTATTATTTAATTTTAGAGGCACCTTTTTTTTTTAGGGGTTTGGGTAGCTCCTGATTTTGATCTTTCGCTGAGAGCAATAGGAGCTGTTTTGTCCGTGGCTTAGCATTATAAAAATCATTATGTTTAAAAGGCTTTTCAGCCTTAATTGCTTAAGGTAAAGCTTTTATAAGCTTAGGTTTAATACTTTCAAATGTTTCCTATTGCTTTTTAAGACCTTGCTCTAGGTTGTGTGGCTCCCAAGCTTATAAAATAACTTATGGAATTAATTTGCGCTCTGCACTCATATCAAATCTCTTAGGATTTGTTATACCATATAAGATATTTTTCTCAATTGCGCTTGATGCTGCTAACTGTTTTAATATATTGACACTTTATGAGACCTAATTAGGGTACTCATAAGTTAAAAGTCTAATGCTCCTTTGTATTTTCACCCCCGAATTTTTATTAATGGGCATTAAGTCAGTTGAGGGCTTAATTAAAGGTTTAGTATTTAAGTTTATTAATTCAGGGGGAAATTGCTTTACCCTTAAGGTTATAAACTCAGATTTAATTGAAGGCATTATTGCCACCCTTAAATTAATAGGCTCTTTAACTTCTATAGCTTTTAAAGCTTTATTTAATTGCTTTTATTTAAAAAAAACACCAGCATTTAATTGCAATATATTATTAGCATTCAAGCGATTTATTAATATATATTTAGCATTTTAAGCCCCCATTTTGTTTTTTTAAAATAATTTGGCTATTTTTTAAAGTTTTGCGCGCAGCTGGCCGGCTGCTCTCTCAACATTGAAAAAGGTAAAAAATAGGGTTTCATTAAAAATAACATTTCTTATGATTATTATACGCTATAATTAAAGCATCTAAATCTTGTATATATTAAATAAGACATAATTAATTAAATATCCAATATGCGCTTTTGGATTGACTTTAAAAGCTCTCCTTTTGTGAAGCGCTTCTTAATCTTTTAATAATAAATATGCGCGCGACCCATATGCATAAATCCTGCTCCAATCAGGCCGTAAATTAATGGTAAGTTTAATAAGTAACTTTAGGTTGTACCATTTAAAGTACTATTTAAATCAAAAGTGAAGCACCTCATTTGGACTTTTAAATGCCTTTTATGCTAAAGGACTTATATTATAAAGATATATTGCTGCGAGAACAATTTTAGGCCATAATGCTTTAAGAAAATTAGCAGCAAAGCGCATTTTAATTGCTTTTTTAATGATTTCCTTGCCTGCTTGCTTTATTCTTTCATTTGGCTTATGAATATATAATAGCATGAGTTTTAAATTAATACCGCTTTTGTGAGTCCATTTCTTAAATTGAATTGCTTTATTTAATTCAATAATTGAGGTTTTGTTATTTTGGCAAATTTTATAAATAAAGAGGCCAAATTGCCGTCTTATCTATTGTTCAAAAGGTTGGAGAGCAGCTAGTATTGCATTTAATCCTTTGCTTTTGAGTATAAAGCCATAAAAAACTCTTGTGAATTTGTTTTTGATTAAAAGGAGCCAATTGCTTTTGTCAAACTTGGGAAAATAATTAAATAAATCCTAAGTAATTTGATAAAAAGGTTAAATAGCTTTTTTCTTAAATAATTGCCAATTAATATTCTAATATGCTATTGCCAAAGCATATTGCTTGCATTCTACTTTTGTAAGGCCTAAAATTTTAATATTGCAAGCATTCTTTATTAATGCTTATAATGCTTCTTTCCCTAAGTGCCTTATGCAAAAGTGCCATAAGTGCGCTATGTTTTATCAAGGTCTCAAATAGCGCCTGCTTAATTAAAAACTTTATTAAATGCTCCTTATTATTGTTAAAAATATTAAAAGTCCAAAATTAAGGCGTTTTAATGCATTAAGAGCAATTGATGAGGCAAAAAAATAATTATTAAGCTTATATTTAAAAAAGGCTAAATTTGCGTGGCGTTTTAAGTTCTTGATAATCACATTGCTTTTTATTAATTTATAGCGCAAAATATAGTTTAAATTATTATACCAGATCCCTTCCTTTAATAAATGAGCCTTTGAAATGATATTGATATTAAAATCCTTAACAATAGCAATGTCAATGAGCTTTAAGTCTATTGTATTTGGCCTATTTTCTTTATTGAGAGCACCTGACATTAGGCGAGTACCTTGTCCCTTTATTAGCAGGCTTGAAATACCAGCCTTAATAGCATTATTAATAATTGCTTTCATAAAAGAGCTAGGGACCAAAAGATTAACTAAGTTCACTAAATAAACTGCGGCTCCATTATTAACCAAGGTGCTCCCAGAGAATGGGTGATAATTAAAGTTTTATATAGCATATATTTCAATTGCTTTTATTGCAGAGTTAAGCAATTGAAGGCTGATTATTGCAGAGACTATTTTTTTAGGATATGCTAGCGCTAAAGGTTTTGATAATTGGGTTGCTTTAATGTTATTAATTAAAGGGAAGCAATTGGAAAAGCGGTTGTTAAAAGAGCCTGTGATTTATTAAATAGGGAGCATTTTCCAGCTATGTTTATTTGCTTTGCTTTGAAGTTTAGTGAAGATAATAGCTAGCTTTAAGCGTGTTTTTTTAATCTTTTTGATTAAAAGTAAGTTGCGCAACTTGTTTTTAGTGGAATTATTAAAGGAATAGCGCAGTTGGAAGCATTTTAGTGGCTTATGTTAATGAGAACCTATTGCGCAGGCGCAGTCCTTGAAAGAGCTACCTGATTTGGAGGGGCGAGAGCAAAAGAAAGAGGAGGACCTGTTGTTGTTGTTGTTGGAAGCATTTGGTCTGCTATTGAGAGTAGCAATTGAATATAACCTAGTGGGCTTTTCAAAGAATGATTTAAATTGCAATTATTTAGTTAGAGCTGCAAACACTATATTGTACTAAATTAGAGTAATTGGGTGAGGTCTTTTTAGGGTGATGTTCTTTCAAAGCTTGGCGGACTTGTGTTGCGCCTATTGGGAAGCTAATCAAACCTTTACTGTTTTTAAAAAGGTGTGAGTTGCTAAATTCCTTATCACAAAATCCAAATTATAAAAAAGCGCTTTTTAATAAGCATGTCTTTATTCCTAAATTCAAATGATAGGCTTAAATTGTTAATAGGTTGCTTTATAAAATATTGCAATATAATTCTCCTTAATTTAAGTCAAAACACTTAATGCTAAAAGAGCATAGTTTTGTTGGACGGTTTGCATTAATTGTTGAATAATCCAATTGCGCCCATAGGTGTTTTTGCTTTTTAGGGAGATAGCGCTATAAATGTCATTATCAATATGCTCTTAAACTTATTTTATAGCGGCTTTGTAGCTTCTCGCTTTTTTGCTTTAAAAAGGCATAAGCATTAAGTACTTTGTTAAGAGCAGCTTGAACCTAGCCGCAACCTCTTTTAGGGTTGCTATTTTGTAATTCGCCTTGTCAGGCTTTGCTCCCTTAGCCTCAAAATCTTTAATATTTTTTTTCTAAGCAATTTAAGCCTTGATTATTGCTTTGGCTTCTTATATATCATTAATTTTATATTTGATAGTAAGGAGTATTGGAGCAGTTGGTTCTATGTCCAGTGGGCTCACTAAGTTGGGAGCATTTAGATTAAGCTTTGTTTAAATCTTATTTAAATAATAAAAATTCTTATAAGCTTGAAATCATATAAGCTAAGTGCGCTTGTTGTAAGTGAGCAACAGCTTTTTAGCTGTGGATTTATTATTTATTATAAAGAGGTTGCTTTCAAGAGCTTGAAGCGTGAGGGAAAATTTAAGGAATTTGAGGAATTAAAGGGAAGGAGAAAAAGTAAGAAGGAAGCAATTAAAGGATTTAAATCCAACTTTTTTTTAAGCTCTTTTGCAGGTTATTAAGGTTAAAAAAGCAATGTATTAAAATAGCGGTGAAAACTCTGCAATAGGTAGCTCGCAAAACCTTAAAAACTTTAAGAAACTTAGGAAGTTTTAATCTCATTGGCTGCGCGTAATATAAAAAAATATTAATTTAATAGCTTTGTTACGGGGCTTATAATTAACATGCGCGATAAGACTTAGGCTTTGCAAGCACTTGAATTAATAAAATGTATTAATTAATTAAGTAAAATCTAAGTAATGAGTGCGAAAGGGGGAAGTGCTCCCCTAAGGCGGTATATAGCAGCAGAAACCTATTTAAATAGTGTGCAATGCCAAGAGAGCAGTTTAGGCGAGCTGCAGCCGTGCCTGTACGATATTATAAGGACGATAGGCTTAGGTAAGGTAAAAAAGGAGATTTCGAAGAGTTTTTAGAATTAATAAACTATTGAGGTTTTAATAGTACTAAAAATATTTACTCTATTATTAATATATATAAGTGATTTAATATATGATTTATTCTTTTTTAATTTAATATTAATTAGAAATTGTCGTTTTTTAATAAGAGTACAAAAATCAGTATTTAAATCTTTTTATAAATTAAGGCTTTTATTATAAAAGGAGACTTTTTTACGGCTTAAGAGTTTTTTAATAAATCGTTCGAATCTATGTCTTTTCTTTTAATTTTTATAATCTTATAATTTATTTCTTTTGTTTTTTTTAACTTAAAATAGTTATTGGCCTAATGATTAGTTTTGTAGTAAATGAAGTAAGCGGTTTTAGCCAGAATGGCGTTTGTAGGTTATATAATAGTTGGAGAGGTTAAAAGGAGGGGAATAAAAGTTCTCTTAGGTTTAGTGTCTTGGCGTTAATGTTCTTTTTTTAAAATATCCTCTATATAACCCTTAATGTCGGAGCTTTTGAAGGGTTAAAGAAAGGTAGTGGCTTAATGTAAAAGGCGTGTTTTTGTCTATAATCGTTAAGAACTCGTTAAGGCAGGTATAATCGTTATTAAACTTATATTATTTAGTAAAAATATAAAATTTAAAAGTAAGTAAGATTTTTTCATAAACGTTTTTAAACTAATAAGATTATACGATTTTGCTAATTATTATATAGTTAATGAACTTAATATGGAATTTGTTATATATTATAAATCTTATAATAAAGTAATTGTACTTTGCCTTTATAGCTTATATATGATTATAATTAAAAAATCGTTGGTTTAAGGCTTTTAATATATTAGTTGTTTTATTAAATACTCTTATAAAATCAGGGTTTATGTATTAAAAAATAATTGTCTTGGCTTTTTTGTTTATATATTTAAAATAGGCTTTAACTTAAGAATTATTAGTTTTGAAGTTTTTTGAGTATTCTTTAATAAAGAGTTTTATATTTATTTTCTAAGTATTATATTTAATATTGTTATTATAATTTAAGAAAAAAAAGCGAGAGTATTTGACTTTGTTGGCTTTTATAATAAAAAAGCTAAGATTAAATTAAAGAAGGTAATAGTCGGGGGTAGGTTAAAGGTTTGTAATAAAATCTTGAGTTATAAAACGTTATATTATATTAATTTTGGCCGATCTAATATGTTTATTTTAAGAAGCTTTATTAGTAATAAATACAAAAGAAACAGCTGACTAAATCTTCTCTTATATATATGCCTTTTGGGCGTTGGTAAAGTCGGCGTTTGTTATTATAATAAATTCAAGAAAGTTATTATATAAAGAGTTAACTTTGTTAAATAAAAGGAGTTTTTTTTTTGACTTAATTATAAATTGAAAAATGTCGTTTTTTAAAAGAGGTACGTCTTTAAAAGGGGTGTGAAACTAAGTCGTATAAAGACTAAGATTTTACATGTGTTTTATTAAAGAAATATATGTGGGGGGGGGTTTGTTGTTTATTTTGTTATATAACAATTATATCGGCGAATAATTAAAGTATTGACTTAAGTATACAAAGTCAATGGAAATATTGATTTAAATAGTAAAATCGGCGGGGGTTCTAGCTTTCTTTAATATAACTACTCTCTAAAATAAAGTTAAAGGCACTTATTTGTATAAATAAAGTAAAGGTAATACTAGGGTTATATAAAACAATAGTGCTTCTTTTAGGGTAAGATATAACATTTTACAATAAAATGAAGTTGATTTTTTCTTATATTACGGCTGGCTTTAAGGTAATACTAAAGTAAAGGCTATTTAAGGGGAAACACTTAAGTAAAAGCTTTTTTAATATTTAGAAACTACGTTTTATATATAAAAAAAAGATAAAGAAAGAAAATCTTTATCTTCGATTAATTAAGGCTTTTATATATTTCCCTTAAAGAAAGTTGACTTATCTAATGACTATTTTTCGCGTATGACTTGAGTTATACCAAACTCCTTATTTATTACCAAACTATTTGTCTTAACTCATCCGGCGACTATCTTTCGTATACGACTTAAGTTATATTAAATTCCTTGTTTACTAACAAACCACTTGTCCTCTAAAACAGTCTATTATATGACTTCTAGCCTTTATATACGGATCGTAACAATAACTAACGAATTGCCATTATATTAATCATTAAATGCTTTTTCTTTGTAATATCGAGTTTAATAATATATTTATATAATAAAAAAAAGTCTATACAAACAACGATAAAAAGCCTTGAAAAATCAAACTTATTAATCACTATATTAATAATAATTGCCATAACAATTAACATATTAACGCCAGCTATCATAGCATATAATTCTAAAGCAAACATTACACAAGTAACTCTCTTGTATTTAATAAAGCTGATATAAATAATATTACCACTAAAAGTAAACTTAATATCCCCCTCCAATTTGATTTTGATTACTATTACAAAATCAATTTAGGAACTCAAATCCTTATTATTAGCAAAAGAACCATTAATAAAAACATAAATCTTTACTAAATATAAGTTTACAAAAATATATTATAAACCTCTTTTTAAATTATTTATTTATTATTGAAAACGCAAATTTAAGGCCTTAGTATTATCTATTATAAGATCTTAATGTTAAGTTGTTATTAAAAGATCAAATGTGGCTTTTGGTTAACAAATTATAGTAATATAGGCTTTACGAGCGTATTGCTTTATATAGGCCTTTTTATAATTACTTTTCCTAATGTCAATCAGCTTTATTTTGGCCCCTTATTCTTTTTAAGACATGTAAAAATCGTCTCCCTTTATAATAATAATATAACCATTAAACATAAGGGGTTTGGAGGCATTTAGGACCTAAATTGGCTTTGTCAAAAAGTTTGCATTTACAATTTCCGTTTATTCTTTAGCCAAAAAATCGTTATCTCCTAAAATCAAGGTATTATCTGTTTATATTCTAATCATTTCAAATTCTTGACTATTTTTAGTATTGATTAATAAGCAAAAATCGTATATAAAAGTCTTTATTTATAATTTTTTGGTATAATATTTATAATAAGTATTAAATCAATGATTTCTTAATTTCAGAATATTATATAATAAAAGTATTATTATAAACATTATATTAAGAGGGAATTCATTTGTAATCTTCTAAAAAGGCCATGTAAAAATATTTTGCAAAAGTCTTATTTATACTTATACATAAGCTTAAGTAATATCCTAAAATGCCAGCCATAATTCGGATCCATTTTAGATTTTTTTTAGCTGCCTAATCGCAAATGCTAGGAAAATAAACAATTATTAGCTTATATATTGAATTATTAGAAATTAAATTAATATCTCCCTTTTGCCTTTATTATTAAAGCATTAAACAACAAATCTTAATTTCTTATATAATATCGTTATCTCCTTGCTTTTTATTTTATTTACTATTTTAGATTTAAAAATGCATTGGCCTCTCACTCTAGGGTTGTTCTTTTAAATAGGTGTAAAAACCCCTCTTTTGATAAATGCCTTATACTTCATTTAACAAGATTACTGGAATAGTACTCCAAAAGTAATAATCTTGCCTTCATTCTAAAGTTTAATAAAAAGCTCTCAATCTTTTATCTCTTTTTTAATCAAAAACACCTTAGCATCATAGCTATCATCGATTATTAATAATTCATAAATAGGTTATACAAATAAGAGCTCTACAATAATCTAAGATAGTTTTAATGTCAATTTAGGTATATTATCGACTAATAATCCAAAATTAGCAATTATTCTTATAGAATCCTTTAGTAAATTTTCTTTTTAACGCTTAATACCTAGTATATTTATATTAAATAAGCATATAAATATTAATCAAAATATACGAATCCAATTATTATCCATAACGATTTTGTAAAATTCGTTATCCATCCTTAAGAACTTATATAATCTTCTTTATCCTTTCTTTTTCTTTTATATTAGGACTTGATTTTTTAAGTGTAAATTATATACCAAAATAATATCAAGGCTATTTTAAATTGCCAGTACATTATTAACTTTGTAGGTTGTATAAATTTGTTTTATTTCCTTTATCGCCTTTTTAATAATAATAGCGCATTACTTAATGGACAAACTTGGAGGGTTTAACTCTGTTATTTTAAAGTAAGTTCCAAAAACAAACAATGTAAGAATTAGCCCATTAGGTCCAGCTATATTATTCATTGCTTTGATTGCCATTTACAATCGATTTTTGTTACTAAGCTTAGGGTGCTCTTTTATAACAATTTCATAAGTACGCCGGAATAAATAATAATATCTCTCTACCTTGCCAATCAAATAATGTGCTTTTATAGGGACAAGCTTTAGAGTACTCCTAATAAAGCGTAGGAAGCTGCGGAATTCCTCAGAATTGAAATTAGTCCTATAATCATATATTACAAAATCAAAGGGTTTAATATATGTATTCATTTATGCTGATTTGAAAGCATTAAATATAGCTTAAGCCATAACTAAACTAGGTCTTTTTTAAAGTAGCTTTATTACTTCAAAGCCAATGGCTTTATTAACTATATAAAAGGCATATTTCTCTCTAAACTGTGCTATATTAACATAAATTATATGATTAAAATTTACGTTATTTTATAGCTTAAATCAAAATTTATATAAAGCATCTGCATGTTTTTGGCAATACTTACACATTTCTTTAATCTTAAGCATAATTTTAAAATTAAGGATATAGCCAGCTTGATTTAATAGGTATTATAAACATTACATCAAAAGGTGCCCAAATCGCTTATGCAACCTCTGAATCTCCATTTCAATCAAATGACACGTATTAATTATACTAATCAATAAATCCAGTAATTGCTAGTATTGGTTTAGGAAAAGCCATGAATGGCCTTATTTTTATATAATCAAATATTTTTTTTTGCCTTAAATTAACATATTTTATAAATTATTGTATTAAACATTAAGCTTATTTAATTGTTATAAGTATACTAAAAATAGGATATCCGTATCTATAATTATAAATTCTATTAGTTCAGCAAAAGTACTAACTATTGCTATTCCTATAAACAAGCGAGAACCGGCTTCGAATATGATCCGACTTTGCCCTACTTAGCTTATATCAAGCTTAATGTTTTAAATCTATTATAAAGCTTACAATTGATTAATGCCTTCAATATTTTTGTTTAAGGCTTTAGTATTAATGAGTAAACCTTAAAAGAATTGATTTATTTATTGTATTATATAAGCCTTACTTTGTGAAGGTTTTTTGATTCTATTCTTTAAAATATAGGCCGCTTTCCGCTCTTCAAGCTATGATAACACCTCTCATATATTATACTTGATTTTACTTGCTATAAATACAATTGTGAAATTCGCTATACCATTGCCATTATCGCTATTTAATTCCCCTTAAAAATCATTATTATTTAATAAAATATTTAATCTATTATCATAAAGTTCATCTTCATATCCTCCGAACTAGGCCCGATTTAGGTTTGAATTAGGTTCATATTTTTTAGTATATGCTAAGTAGGCTTTAAATAAATTCTCCATAATTCTTATTTTTTCCGCTTTTTAATTAACAAAATACTTTATCTTTACAGTATCTTGTTTTTTCTTAAAATATTGGCTATTATAGCAATCCTTTTTTTTGAAAATAATACACTTAATATAGCCTAGTCTAGGCTGAAATTTGTTCTTACGCTTGTTATTTTATAAAAACTTCATCCTCTTATTCAAATAATATACATTTCCATTAGTTATATAAAATCAATAGCGATTTGAATCCAATCCAAAGGTCCTTTTAACCTATGATCTTAGCTTATATATTATTTTAATGCCAATAGTAAAGCAAAGGCTATCCATTAAAGTAGGGAACATTGGTAATGCTTTAAATAGGGTTATTTTAAAGAGTAAGTTGCCTAATACTCCCTGTAATAGCTTATCCCAAAGCGTTTTATTATTTCTTATATTGTCATTTTTGAGACCTAATTGGAGGCTTTGCAATTTCCTGATAAAGCTCTTTAATTAACTTAGCACTGGTTTACCCTTCTAATATGATTCAATTTAAAATAACAAAAATATTAAGCTAAATCATCGGCTAAAAAACCTATTTATATATTCTTTTGTTTGAAAATTGCCTTAAGTAATTATAACAAGATTCTTAAAAAAATACCCCTTATTTTAAAAATACTAATAATAATACATACTGGCTTTGTTTTATAGTATAAACAAAAAAGCTTAATTCTAAATAAAATTATCAACAAAAGCTCGCTAACATAAATCGGCGAAAATATATAATTTCTTATTAAAATAATCTTTAGCGCCATTATATTAAAGCTTCTTTGAGTATATTTTGCTAAAATTTACTAAAAACTTAGCTTAGTTTAAAAATAATAGATCTATTATAAACCATAAAAGCTGTATTGGTTTAAAATAAAATCCAATAAATCTTAGTACTATTATAAAAGGGGGTAATATCTTATCCCTTAAGTAAACACTTGGCAATAGTGCTAAATCGGGCAATGTATTATCGTTCGATTTTTACTCTGGCTTATCTCTTAAAGGCCCTTTACCAAGGATAAATAAGAATTCCCTTTTTGAATTAACAAATGGCATTGTATTATATAAATCCTTTTTTGTAATATTAATTTTGACAAGGGCAGGGGTGCTAAGCGAGTTGTCTTAACGTCTTAGTGTGACACCCAGTGTTTTTCCTCTTAATGCTAAAGGTGTTTAATCTTCTTCGATTTCCGGCGTAAAGAAAAAAGGGGTTTGTACAGGTACAAGGACCTTTGATTAATCTTGAATAGGCCGTATAAAGGATATAAGTATGTCCTAAACGTGATTCGGGACAAATCCTAGGTGTATTCGGTTTTGCATTTCTAATTATTCCTTAAGCCATTTGTTTTTATTAGCCCTTATTATCTTCTTTAATACGTTTATAACCTCTATCCGTTTTGTTCTTTGTATATAACAACTATAAAATCTAAGATTATTCTTTAATTACGCCCTCTTTTGCTTATGAATCTTTTTAAAATTAGTAGTTATTCATTTGCCAAAAAACTCCCAAAAATCCTAAAATAAGTACTTTCCTTTTGTCTTCTTATTACAATAGTACTTTCAAAACTCTTGCAAATACTTTATGTAATTGGCTAGTATATCATTAGCCCCTAATAATATATCATTTATTAATTCTTAAATTAATGAAATAATACTATTTTCTATATGTTCCTTTGCCGGCTCTACAATGCGTTTCTCTAACTAAAATATCATATTAGGGTAAATTTGGAGTTGGTCCAAATATGATTCCCTAAATAATCCATTAGTCCGGTTTTAAAATGCTAATTTGATAATTGTTACTGAGTAATTGTTGTGTTATGTTTGCTGTAAGTTATATAACTATTAAATTTCTAATTAATCAAAGTGCTTTCACTAATATCTTCAAAAGGGGGAAGTTATTTGTTCTTTAATTTAGTCAAATGGCTAGGCCTTAATAAAAGTACAAATAATTAAATGCTTCGAGTCGACTTTGTAGTCTAAGACTTTGCTATTTATAGTATAAATTGATCATTGATTAGTATTAGTACAATATCGATAAATCACGCAAAGATATATTAAAGCAAAGGGGTTAATATAGTTTTTAATAAAGTGGGTGATAAAATCTGTCTATTTCTAAGAAAATGGGAGAAATCCCCTACTATATACTCCTTCAAATAACCCCTATAATATGTCCATTATAGCTCCAACTACCCCTTAGAATTGTCAGATTCATTATTCTTAATAGCCAAGGCATAACCCTTAAAGACTATTATGGTATTATTCAAATGGCGCTCCTTGTATAGCATGGAGAGATTATATAACCCCTATGGACCAACAATATTTGCAATATTTTGGCAAATAAAAAGCTACTTAAATATTAGATTTTTATTAAGCCTTATATTAGCTTTTTTATATTTAATAATCTTATATATGGCCTTAATAATTTTGCTAAAATGCCTTTTTCAATAAATAACAAATTTATTATTTTAAATAAACATTTGGCTAAATTTATAATTATTAATAAATAAGATCTTTTATACCATAATATTATTTTTCGCAATTTATGCAATCCAAAATTCATAAAATATACAAACAATTTTATTGCAAAATAATATAAGGTCTTTAAAGACATTATAATTAAAACGATTTTGTTCGCGCATAGCATTAAATTAATTTTTAAGGTTTTAGCTATTAAAAAGACTTTAATTATTAAACTTTTTATTATTGCTTTTACCCAATTTTGTAAAAACGGCTAACAAAAAACATCAATCCTTTAACAAATTTTATACATTATAAATAAAAATAACGCCGCAAATAAATTGGCATTGCATTTTTATTAATTATATAAAAATATAAAAAAAAATTATCAACTTTAATTTTAAGATCATTAAAGCCAGCGCCTAATTAATAAAAGACTTCTTGTTTTTAGCCAAATATTCTATTTAATAAGCCTATTAATTTTTTAAAAATAACATTATTTTCAAATATAAAATTGTTTTTAAAATTAATCGCATTACTAAATAAGCCGCTATTACAAAGTAAGTAAGCGATTTAAGCTAAATTTTTGCTTTTATTTGTTTTTATTTTTTTAAACAATAAAGAATTATGTTAACAAATATTAAAAAGAGAAATTTCTTAATTTTATAACAAAGCTTAAAAAATGCTACAATAACCCTAATAATATTATTATTAACATAATCAAAATTAATGCATTATTAATTAAGCTTTAAAATATAATTCTTTAATTAGCCCATATTATTATTTATACCAATAGCTAAGCTATTTGCTTTTGAATAATATTTGCTATTAAACCCGTTTTTTTTATTAAAGACGAAGATTATTAATTCGCAAAATAAAATTTTATTGCCTTTGTTTTTTTTTATTCATTTCTTTTGATAGCTATTTTAGGTAAAAATATAAAGCAAAAATTATTTTACTTAAAGATTATTATTAAAAAGGACATCCTTATATTGTTTGCTTATTTTGATAAATATATTGCTTTTCAGCTTTTTGCCAACCTAGATTATTCTTTCTTTTTCCTTTATACTTAATATCAAATATTTGCCTTAAATTTTATTAGCTTTATTTTTGCATATAAATATAATTATATTATAATTGATAGAAATCAAAGCCTTTTTTAACCTTTTAAAGTTTGGCTGATAAAGGCTTTTTATTTAGCTGAATTTGGTTTTAATAATAATATTAGTATAATTATGGCATCCAACTCTTTTTTTTTTTTAAAAAAAATTTTTATATATAATAAAGGTTTTTAAGTTTAAATTTTTAAACTTATTAAGCGTTTTGCTATTTTTTTTAAAGTAATTTATTATTAAGTTTAATAAGTTTTTATTTTGCGTTTAAATCATTTCTTTATATTTAGGCATTATAAATTGATTTAATAATGCGATTGCTGCTGAATATTAAAGCAAATTAAACATTTCGGCTGCCACAATTAATATTATTTAAAAAATAGGCATTAATTTTATTATTTACGTTTTCTTTTTATACTTTTTTATTTTATTTATTAATAATTTTCGCAATAATTTAATAGCTATTACTTAAATAAAGCATGCCTATTTTTGCGTGATTTCAGCTGAATTTGTTTTGTTTATAATTTATAAAATTTTTAATATTGGCGGCCTTTTGAAAACCTATAAATTTAAATACAATTATTAATAATTCTTGTTTTTTACTTAAATCAATTATATTATCAAGATCGCCTGCGCTAAAAGCAAATCTTATTGCAAATGTAAGCAATTAGGTCACCAGAACATTAATTACCAAAATAAGGAGGTTTATAAGAATTGCTATAGATTTTATGCGCAATTAGCTTATTGCCTTAATCTTAATAACTTTTTTAATATTAATTGGCAATTAAAGGAAAAGGTGTGCTATTATTGCAATAAAATTGGTTATATTTATAAGAAGTGCTTTAATGATCTTTAAAACTATTATAGACAATATAATAAATTAGGCCATAAGATTGCCAATTGCCTTTTTCTTTGATATAAGAAATGCAAGATTATTAATCACAAATATTTTGATTGCCTAATTAAAAAATGCGATAAATGCAATATAATTAATAATTATTAGATTAAGTTTGTTGTTTGCTTTTGCTGCAATGATTATAAAATTTGCGGCCTTATTTACAAAGGTTTATATAATGCGTTTAATAAAAATACAGCTTTTGAAAGCAATTGGATCTTTTTTAATGCTTTTGATTAAAATACGCATAAGGCTTGCTATTTTTACTTATATATTAATTATATCATTTTAACTTTTAATAATAAATTGGCAAAATTCTTTAATTTATTTATTAAAGTCTATATCAATATTAGTTTTAAATTATTAAATATTATAAATATTTAATTTAATAAAATTGCCAACGCTAAAGCCTGCTTTATAATTTTAATATGATTTATAATTTTTGGCAATATTATGCAAATCTTTTTCTTCGACATTTTTTTATTAATTCCTGCCATAATACAATAGGTCATAAATTGCCTATTACCCAAAGGCAATAACTTTTTAATCACTTCCCTTTGCTTTGCCAATCAATTACCGGTTTTTTTATCTTTTCCGCTAATTGCCATGCTATAATCTTAAATAGCAATCCGATTATTTTTTACTTAAATAACGGCGCTTATATTAAAGGTTTTTAATGAATGCAAAATAATATTGCTTTATGGGCTATAATTATTTTTATTAATAACCCAATTGCGAAAAGATTCATAAAAGGCGTTATATATTTAATTATTAATCTTATTTTAATCTATGTCATTGTTTAGGACTTTAAAAACTTCCCCTTAATTATTTAAATTGCTAAGGATATATTAATTAAAAAAAAAATAAAGGCAATTAATAATTTTGCTTTTATAAATATTATTGCTTCTGCTTAAAATGCAGCTTTATTAGCTATTATAAAAATTATTGCTAAAATTATTGCTTAAGGAAATCATATTTTAAAAAAACATCGCTTGGTGATTTGTTTTTGCACTTTCCTTTATACTTCATTTTCCATTTTCTTTTTAAATTAAAAATTGGCTTCTTTTTTTAAGCATACCTTATTCTTAAATAAATATTTTACAACTATATATAATTCGCATTTGCAATTTTTTAAAAAAAAACTTTTTAAGAAGGAAGAATATTAAAAATCATATAACCATATGGCACATAATCATAGAAGCTAGCTTTGTTATATATATAACTATTAGGGCTTCTCTTTCTTTTTTCTCCTTAAACGCACCAATACATAAAATTCCACTTTCATTAAGGCAACTCGCGCAGTTACCTGTGATGGTAGAGAGTGTAGTGTTATATAAAAGGTACGCGAAAGGAACCCGTAAGAAAATGTCAACATTTTATTCGAAATCAGTCCACAAATTAAACCCCCTGGTAAAAGAAAAAAGAGAAAGGTATTCCATGTGAGCAGCTAATACACCACCCCGAATGAGGAGAAGGTTACAAAGAACATATCTCCATGGCTTTGAAATGTTCTCAACTAGAAGATGCGATGTTTCGCAAGGTTATTACCAGGTGACTCGTCACTACGATTAAAGGTCCACGGTCCATCAGGCTACAACCTACTTGAAATTACCATCCGCAATGTCACCTACCAGCAGACTAAAGTCCCCGACTATCACACAGACTCGAACAGCATGCACACCACGCCTTCCTCACTCTCTAACGATTAAGTGTTGCACGGCCTCGTACGAAAGGAAATACCAGCTCTTGGACTGCGATCTATCCTTTAAATCATCGAGCAAATGCCAGAAACCCCTGAAGCATTCACAACATACCGAGGGGTTTGAGAATAAGTGATATGAACTCCAGTACGCCGAGATTTACTATCCAATGTCTTCCACTTCGACCCAAGGCATGTACACCAATCCACGCTCCATCAGTCTTTCCGTGAGAGAATGTCCAGAGACGCACTGAGGGCTCAGGGGTCATGGGTAAAGCGATCTGACTTGTGGATTGAGTCACATTCGATCCAGCATCAAATTCTATACTTGGCAATGTCTCGATGAGTTGCTAACTCTAAAAAAAAAACGAGATACCAATACCTTCCATCTAATGCGCATTGTTCGCAACTTGGAGGGCTTTCAGGTGAAGAGCAGAAGCATATAGTGAGATCTGTGATAACTGTGGCAGCGGTAACGAGGTAAACAGAAGAAGGGTTGGAGGATGTGGCCATTTTTAATGAGATTAGTGTTGGAGAATTGACAAAGAAGAAGAGTCGGTTCGATTCAAGAACACAAAGTATTCGTAGTTATCTGTCATGATGTTGACGCGTGATTGTTTAAACAAGGAATGTATTACTTCCAGAAACAGAAGCATATTCACATGTTACATCGTGAGATAATTCCCCTTTGAGAGTAGTAGTAGATCCGTATTAGCAAGAAAGGCTGCAAAGAAGATTCCACCAATAGCTTCACATACTAATTCATTCCATCCCATTGTCCAAACCGTTCCCCATCCCGCCTTTCTGCTCTCAAATTAGAAAGATCCAGTGTTCGCAACAGTGTACGTTCTGTATTACTAGCTTAGTATTCAGGCAGTCTCATACGTACGTCGTACCGTATTCTTGAAGACTATACGTATTAGTCCGTGTTAGTAGGGGTAACGACAACACTGTATTATACGGCAATATACTGGTAGAACGAAATGGTTTCGGAGTTTGATGACAACAAACCAATTCTGCTTCAAACTTCGGAAATAAATATGATACATTAAACAAAATGTCAAAATCTATGAGTCTATGTACAAACAACGAGATCTATATACAATCCTCTCCCCTCTGCCCTCTCTACACCCTCGTCCCATTCCCCGCCGCCGTCCCATTCCCATTCATCACCCTACCCACCACAAAATCCTTCGCCTGCACCCCAAACTCCCTCACATAGCTCAAGTGCACGGGAAGACTATTCCCACTATCACAGAAGCGATCTTCAGCCGTACAAAAACTCTTGGTGATCGGCTCCATGGATGCGCATGCTGCGGTGTTGGGACGAGGGAAAATCCCGGCGCGCGTGCTGTTGCCGACGTCTTGCGGCTGGTTGGGGAGGTGTGTTGGGTCGCCCATTTGGATTATCGCTACTACTTGGGGGCTGTTAGTTCGTGATGAGATGGAGGAAAGAGGTAGAGTGAGGGAATGGGAAGAGAGGGAAGGGAGGGAGACGTACTGTTTTTCGAGAGAGCCGGATTAAGTGGGGGGGTAGAGTTGAAGTTCGCTTCGCTGGTTCCACACATCACATCACCGATGACTTGAGCTCCCTGCACCACACCCCATAATCAGCATTAATTCCATTCATCCCAATCTCCCAACCGCTCATCCACGGCTTCCTCTGCCAACAAAAACATACCTGCGAATACCCCATCAGCGCCATCTTACTCGCCGGACACCTCGCCGCATAACTCTCAATTAGCTTCGTCATCCCAGCCACACCCAATCCCTCAGACGTCGTATAATTCGTCAATGTAGCAGGATAATCTACTGCTTCTGAGTCGGACCCTGGGACGCTTTGTACCACTTGTGAAGCTACGGCGCCGATTACGCCTTCGCCAGGTTGCTCGGTACTAGCGCGGGCGACGATTATGTGGACGCCAGTTGCGCAGGCTGTCGTGTTGCTATTAGTGGTAGAGTTGTTGGATTGACGGGTTTGGAGGGTCGGCATGGCGGTGGAGAGGGTTAGGAGGGTGACGGTGAGGAGGGCGGAGGATAACATGTTGCTGGTAATGATAGTGTCGATTGAGGGAAGGACAGTGGATGTGGTATTAGTGGTATTACGTTAGACAATAATCAATATTGCGAGGTGTATGTAAATGCAGAAAATTATACTTGCAGACAAAAAGTAACGGGGACACGGCACTCATATACAAAGAGTTTTACAGACTCGCAAGAAAGTACCTTTTCTCATGTACATGTGACACAGCCTCACCATCAGATGAAGCAAACACAGGCTGCATAGAAGCCGGTTTCCATGCAGAGCCCATCTGATGTTTTGTTGTTTCGAGGCAGAGAGGATGTTTGGAAACCGCACTGCGAGAAGCGGGAGATCAACTTGCCCGAGGCATTTCAGATGTGCCTGGCCAATCGGATTTTCTTGTGGGATAGGTGGTGTGTGTGGAATATCTAAAGAAGCATTGGCTGCGAAGGGAGTTGGGCTTGGAACGGTGGTGAAACGTGGTTGTTTCTGGGTTCTCGGGTTTGGATCTTCGGAACGAGGACATCCAGAACCAGAACATGGCTGGGATTTGCACATGAATCGGAAAGCATGGTACTGAAAGCAATGATTGGAGTGTAATTTTAAAATGAAGTGATATTTATTTGGTGATGGTGACTTTGTTCGCTCCGCTTGTGTATATGTTTGAAAGCTTTGGCGAGACCTCAGCTCATAATTGTGGACCACGGCTAGAAGGCGCAACCAGCTTTAATCGGGAATAAAATATTGGACGCAATGTGGATTTTGAGGTCTCATATCGAGTAAAATTGGTCGATTCAAGGAATTTGCCTCTCATTAGGCAGGGAAAACAGCTTCCGTCAATATCTGGCTACGAAGGGATGAGCCTTGCCCATAGTCAAAAGGAGGATTCGGGGAAATTAATTGCAAGAATTTGAGACAAGACAGGAGACTTGAACATTATACATAGAACGCAAAAGCTAACAATGTATCCATACAAAACTACTGATAGAACAGAAACAAAACGATAACAACGAGGACAGTTGAGAAATGCCACCTCCTGGAACGCATCTATGGAGCGAGTCTCTTATCACTTGGTAAGTTCTCAACGCTGGTCATCGCCCTATGGTGCTAGAAGTCATCAAGATTCGCCTCTTAAATAAGCACAAAATCATCGTTAAGTGGCAGAATAGTGAAAGCTGTAATCTGAAGACGGTGATTGGAAAAGATGGATTCTTCGGAATCGATTAAACCGTCATGAGGCCACAAGGCACACACACATATCGCACCCAAAATCAGTCATGCCGCTTTTATTCGCTAAGCAACTGACTTGGAGAAATCAAGGTAGGGCGCTGAGAATGCGATTATTATAGCAACGAAACCACCCCCAATTAGAAATTTGAAAAGTACATCTTATCTGAATTAGTTAGGCTTTAATTATCGGTGCATCAAATAATTATCATGTTAGGATGGGAGCTGGCAATAGTAGGGCGGAATGAAACTATTTGGAGAAGTGTTCTCGCTTGTAAAAGTGGCATGTGTGCCTGATACAGGGGCTGATTTGTGTGTGTGTCTGCCTTGTGGCCTCATGACGGTTTAATCGATTCCGATTCTTCAGAGGTGGGATTCGATGTGCACGGCCCCCCACTTTCCACTTCGAGCATATCTCGACATTTAGTCCACAGCATTTCAATGACAACAAACTACGATGCTTATCGCGTAATATTAGTCCCGACCATGGGCATTCTATGAAGCGTGAAAGTAGTTGCAGAGCTCGCCCAGTTTTCAATGGATCAGGAACAATGGATTGATCCGGCCGGCACCGACCAATGCCGGAGTACATCAGAATGACTCCTGCCTACCCTTGACGTAGATGACTCCCCATTGACTCCCATTGCTTGACAATTTCTAACTTATTTTCTTTCTCCAGTAACCTCAATTGCATTGCCCACGGCACTCCTACGCCATGGGTCTCGTCGAGGTACTACTCAATGCACTCTTCAGCCACCCGCTGCTCGCAGTCCTCGTCATATCGACCACCCTCTTCGTCACTCAATGTATCTACAGGATAACCCTCCACCCGCTCGCACATGTTCCTGGACCTCTGCTCTGGAAGACTTCATCTTTATGGCTGTACTACCATTCGTATACCGGTGACGAGGCGACAGTCATTCATGCCGCACACGCTCGATATGGAACCCTAGTTCGAGTCTCCCCGAACGAAGTCGATATTGGTGACGCAGATGCTATAAACGCCATCTATGTGTCAAGGGGCGGGTTTCTCAAAGCTCCATGCTATGCGAACTTTGACATCGATGGCCATCCCACGATATTCTCTGCGCTCGATCCCGACCACAGAGCTATAAGGGTGAAAGCTGTGGTTCCCATGTTCTCTACAAAGAGCATAAGAGAGAATGAGGCGGCGTTGTATGGCTGTGTAGACCGAATGGTTGATCGGATGCAAGAAGAGGCTATGACAGGACATCCTGTCAATGTTTTGAACTTGTCGAGGAGTCTGGCTGTTGATGCTGTCTCAACACATCTGTTTCAAGAGAACTACAATGGCACTTCTGAGAAGGGCAAGACTCTCTCGGTTTCTGCTTTTGTAAATGCTTTTGTTGCTGTTGGTCGGTTCTTCTATCTCCCTACCACTGCCTTCGTCTGGCTGGAATGGGCAATTGAGAAGTGCTTTCCGGATGAACATACAGCTACTTCGATGAAGGTTGTGAATAAATTCGTGGAACAGCTTGTTGACTCGACACCTCAAGGTGCTCAGAACTACCCTGGCAGATTGATCCCCCTGGGGATTGAAAGGGCTGAGGTGATGGCACAGTGTAAAGATCTCATTTTTGCTGGAACGGACTCAACTGGCATGAATCTGGCAACCATTTGCCGAAACTTGGCACTACATCCAGATCAGTACGCATTCTCACTTCATTGCTGATGAAATCACTAATGGTCGTATCAGATATGACATTCTTCGCAGAGAAGTTCTCATTAACGCAAATGCTGGTGAGAAGAAACAAGATATTCAAGCCCTGCCATATCTATCTGGAGTGATCAGAGAAGGCCTTCGTCTCAGCATGGCCAACCCCACAAGACTACCTCACATCGTTCCCAACGGTGGATGGACATTCAAAGGCATTCACTTCCCCGCCGGCACCCTCGTCGGTTGCTCAGCCACAGAACTCCACCTCAACCCTAAAGTCTACCCAAATCCGTACAGCTTCCAGCCCGAAAGATGGCTCGAAGAAAACATCACTCCTGACGCTAGCAAGTCTTTCTTTGCATTTGGAGCTGGCTCGCGAGCTTGCATTGCGCGCAACCTGGCAACAGTGGAGCTGTACATGGCGACGGAGAAGATGGCTGCAAGAGATGTGTTGAGAGGTGCGAAGGCGGTGCAGGATAAGGTAGAAATTTATGAGTGGTTCAACTCTAGTGTGAAGGGAGAGAAGATCGAGCTCATTTGGGAGAAGGCAAGTGTCTAGGCAGATCAAAAAACATGGGAACCAAGGCATGTCCACCAAGTATGATTTCTGCGAATTTACTCCCATGAACCTTTCCATCACTTCTCACATTCTGACAAGAAGCCCTCTGCTCCGAAAAGGACCACATATCCTGTACCCAAAAGCAAAATGCCATGCCCGAAAGATCGACGCAAATCTATCCCAAACGCCAGAAATCATCAGAATCGCAACCGCAACCCAGTAAAAGCTCCCTTCCCTTCATACATCAAGTCCACCCACCCTTCAGGCAACCAAAACCCACATCTCAACTCTCAAGTCACAGCCTAGATCAGACCGTGTTCAAAGACGAGTTGGCCTCCCATTCATGCTTCTCGTAACTCGCCCAGTATCCACAACTGGTATCTTCGCCGGTGCCCGCTTGCGCTTCTCTCCAACTTTCGGCGCCGCAACTTCCTTTCCACCTCGAAGAGCGATCGGCCTCTTCTGCACTCTCCTGCGGGCTAGTTGTTCTTCTTCTTCTTCTTTGGTCTGCTCAGACTCCTCCGCCCATTCCTCATTCCTGTTCTCCAACCTCTTTGCTCTCCTCTCCTCTCTCACCACGCATCTGTTCAGTCAAGAGCTTGATATCTTCCAGTGTCTTCCTTTTCTGCCGACGGCTCAGTAGCTTTATGAAGCTCTCCAAGAGCTCATGCTTGATCTCCTTCTTCAAAATGTACATCTTCCACTTCGATGTCTTAGTCGAACATCTCCGTCTCAGCTCCATCTTGACGCCGTCTTCCGTCTCCTTGATATCATCTGCATGCATCCATTCCTCAATGATCTTCGCCAGAGCAAGCAAGCGTGCGTTCTTGAAACGTTGATCCTTGAGTTTTGCATCCAGGTTCTTTTCCTTTGTGTCTCGAGATCAGCCTATCGTCTTTAGTATCACAAGACTTTCTTAAGCCTTCCCTCCAACCTCGTCGTACGCCACCGCTCGCTCAGCGCGGCCCAGCTTCACGAAGATTTCCACTGCGAGATGGTATCGAATGGAGCGCTTGACTTGATCTCTGCTGCCGGCGGAAGGATTTCGTTCTGAGTCTTGCTTGTGGACCTCAGCGTCGAAGCCGTGTGTGTTTTCGATGTATTGCTGGGCGACTACGTAGTAGGCATCTTGTTGGGCAGTGGTAAGTCTGGCTCGGTTGGTGGCCTTATCCTTCCGCTCCTGCTCAGCCTCCTCGAAACTCTCGATCACACTCCCAACAGTCAACTCCATGTCCATGAGAGAATTAATCAGTTCTTTGAAGTCAACGTATGTCTGCTCAACCCGATGGGTGGCATTGTATGCATCCATCAGAGTCATCAAATGGGTTCCATGATTCTCAGATGGGAAGTCTGGCAGATCCTTTTCGCACAGTTCAAGTACTTCCATAAGGATTGTGATGATGAGCTGCCAGGCCTACTTGAGGGAGGTCTTGTGCTCGGCGATCTTCTTCTCGACGTCTAAAAGCTGTGTCTTCTTCTTTGGTTTGTAGCTTCTCCGTACTTGGAATTCTCGTCTTCATAGCTGTGGCTCTCGCTTTCTTCACCGAAATCGGACAATGTGGCCGGGAGGCTAGAATTGCCTTATTAAGGACGTATGTAGAAAAGGATGAGATGTGTCTCAAGCAAAGCACGCAACAATAAAAGAAAGGATAGTATGAGCTCTCCTGTACCTACCAAGTGGACACTGCCTCCAGACTCGTCGGGATCGAGTTCAGGTCCGGGTCTGGAGCCGAAGTTCGAGAGTAGCGTTGTAAGTATTTTTATATTGAGTGATGCAACGCCCAGTCCATGGAATTTCGAGGTTGGAACGGGTGAGAGTCCAATGATTCCACGTATCGAAGAAGAGGATGCCGCGGGTGGCTTTTACGCGACCATGGGAACGAAGGGTAACTTAAGTGTGCCTGATTTGACGATGTGGACTGGTGAGTGGGTTTAGAGGCTTAGAAGGGAGGAGTTGGAGGTAAAGAGGGAGATTGTGCCGTTTGATGAGCAGATGGAGCATTTCGCGAGAGTGGTTAGGGATGGGGAAACGCCGAGATGTACGGCGAAGGAGGCTTTGAGTGCGATGGTTGTTTGTGCGGCTATGAGAGAGGCGACGAGGACAGGAATGTGGGTTGAGGTTGAGGTTGAGAGTTTTGAAGTTAGAGTGAGGGGATCGATGAAGTAGGAATTGAGTTTTGCTGTATTGATACTGTACTTTTCTTGGGAATGTAGAAAAGGTATGTCTAAAGGTTGTTCATGATGTTCTCTAACATGTTCATTTATCATAAGTCTACATCTTTTCTAATGCCCAAGTCATTCATGCCCAAACTTTTGTCATCCTCTATTCCTCCATGCGCCATGCCACCCATTGATGTCCCTCTAAATATCGCCTAAATATTTGTTGATATTGATTCTTTCCTTGTTGCCCCCTTCGCTTAATTTCAGGGGCAAGAGTGAAGATGACAATGGTAGCCTCGAGCGAGCAGGGCCACCGCAAGCGTTTATCCTGTGGTTTAAAGCCAGCTTGAAAATGAAAATGAGATGTTATGTGATCGTGTAACATGATACACTGGTAATTCAACTGCCGACATCAATCTTCTTCACTACAAGCCTGGACGGTGTTGACACTTTTGAATTTTGAATTTATATGCTACAGATAACAAATACAGGTGGACTTAATGAAAGTAGCCTGCTCATCCAATTCCAATTAAACCATCCAATCTTCCCTCTTATACGAGACCCCTTCAAGTCGAAAGGGTTGCCAACAAAAGTCTCTCCGCCAATTTCTGTGATGAAGTACGGTCAAGTTTCCTAAGAGTTGACAATGACTCTGAAAATTCCTTCGATATCTCCATCCTCGGTCCTCTTGGGCCCTGATGAAGGTTAATATGCAAGATAGCTTGAAAGGATTCGGGTGTGACGTACAACAGACTTCCCCCTCGACCTCACCATCGTCACACTGTCCCTTTCCAGTGCTACAGTACATAACAGCAGTCCAGCCAACCTTGCCATTTTGCCCAGCTGGAATGGCGAACATTACAGTCTTACTCGTGCTTTCAGACTCGGTGAACTCTGCACTGACGCCCAGACTGATAATGTCCCCAATTCCAAGACTCATCGATGTAGACCATGACTGAGAGCGTTCTTTGGTGATGGTAACTGATTGATCCCCAGTGCCGCCTTGGACTTCTCCATCAGTAACTATTTGGACATTATCGGCAGGCCTGGTCAGAACTTCACCTCCCTGCCAACTGTTTCGAGTGCAGGCACGCTTGGACAAGGTGTTTCTCTCCTCAGCCATCGCAGCCCCGCGCTTCTCACCCCGAGCCTCTGATGAGGCTCTGACACGATTGGATAGGGTTTTGCGAGCCTCGACTAGCGCATTCTCTCGCTTTTCACCACGAACCTCTGGTGGAGGACCGACCTCTGCTGGCGGAATAACAGTACCGTTGTCGAACTGAAGGAGCACGCCGCCGTCGGCACCTATGAGAACAGAACGAGCGCCGCTCATTCCCCGAATCATCTTTCCGGCGCCGCCAGCTTCTTCACAGACATCTCCGCAGCAAGTTTGAACCATGAAAGATTTATCGATGGACAAGACGGCACAGGATGGTTGCTTGAAAGCTCCGGCGACTACACCACAGCCAACTAAATCGGTTGAAGCTGGTGTTTTGATGATGGTGGCGCAACCGGGCTGGTGCTCTTGCACGTCAAAATAGACCGTGTATCCACTTAATATGCTTAGCTGGCAAGTATGTGATGGGTGGTTGCATTTCGAACTTACCCTCCTACGACACCTTCATAGCCCTGGTTGGCCTATACAGTGAAAGGGTCAGCACTTTGAGCACATGATCGAGAGTAATCTCAAAACAAAAGCGACCCAATAGGTCACTCACGAAAATATCATCCGAATTGTAAATAACGCAGTTTGGGTATCCTGTTCCCTCGCTAATTACACGGGCTGGACAGTCGGCGCACACATTGTCCTTGCACATGAAGAACGGCTCGATTTGAGCGGTCGCTGTGGTGACCATGAGCGCCGCGAGAGCAGAGAGAGAACGATGTGTAGAAGATTTCATGATGAGTGGTTTTGCTAGAACAGGCTTGTGTGGTAATGAAGTTGAGGTTGAGGGATGTTGAATTGCTCGTTATGGGTGACTGGAATGAGCTTTTATATGTTGCATTTGGACAACCTCAAAGCTAATGAACAAAGTCCTCTACAGACAGAAAGCAGAAACACAACCGTTCATGACGTCAGAAGGATTCACTTGTTGAGCAAATACATCATGATCGTCGATTCACGTTTGCAATGCCTATAGCAGATATAATATTGTGTCATTACACGGCATTGTGCTGAGTTCCAGAGACGAAGGAATGAAAGCTCGAGGGTTCAGATGCAAATAGCGTCAATCGTTAGCTGCCACTCATGCTGTCGTGACATCGTTTCTGGAGTTTCGCCAACGCCATTACAAGTGAATTTTTCACATAATAAGATCTTCAGATCAGCGGCAGAGTATTTGCTATTCATAGAAGTCATGCAAGGCATGCGTCGATCAATATTAAGACTTACTTGATTTTCCAGGCCCTTGGCGCCGCTGTCTCGGATGGACAATGAGAGTCCAACCAATACAGCTCCTGCACCGTCTTCATTTGCATATTAAGGTTGAGCTGCGTAGTTGCCAGCGACAAGCGGATGTACCATTACTTGATCTGCGCCACACTAAAGTCAGTAGGCGCGGCCGCGGCTGTCAGATTGATCTGACGGAAAATGGCAAAAGACCGAAGACCGGTAAAAGTTAACTTCTTTCTAAGGCAACAGTATGCAGGCACGGATGTCATTCGATAGAAAGTAAATTGAGGCAGTGCGAGCCGAGCAGGTCTTCTCGCTCTGCACTCATTTACTGATGTGTCAGAGGTTTCACGTATTCAGATTCTCCAGCCTCGCTTAAGAATCCTTCGGTAAACAAGAAAACCCAAACCCGACACATGTCGAATTCGAGTCTAACCCGCTGTTGATGTTGATCATACCGCAATAGATCGATTTTGAACGAGGTTTTAGTTACGAGTCAGTTGTAACTTCACGTTAATTCTCTTGGAGAGTCGCATTCGCGTTCAGGCTTGATAAAAGCATCAATGATCGTCGTAGTCTTACATTAACAACGTACACTGCAAATGACTGGACACAGGAGGCAATGGCCAAGGGAAAAAGAACATTTAAGACTTCATAGTATGCTGTAATGGTCTTAGCAACTACTTTAAGTGCTACCGAGCGAGAACAGGACTGTACCAGGTTCCATCCGTCTGGAATTTCGAGTTCTAATGAGCTGCGGTAATTCGTCCTGTCAGACCCCATTATTTCAAGGGGATTACTTCCTATAAGCACATATGGCATGAAATGACGATTTGTGCACCAGAACAATACTCAGCCGCGCGATTATCTCGTCTTATTTTGCTTACAGATCAGAGATCGTCTGCTTTCCTTACAGATCCTCGTGTAATCATATCGTATTCTGAGCTCTACCATTCGACCATACGAGAACAAGCCTATCTTTAGATCGTTCTTGGTCGATGGTGTCTTGAATCTTACGTAGAAATCACGTTCATTAATTTTATGATCATTGAGCTTCCGGTTGTACTTTCAATTCTTACTGCGACTCTGCGAGCAGAAGGTCAGATCTGTAAAGAAAGGATGGTTTTCCTTGGAGGCACTGCCTCATCGTAACGTTGTTTTATGAGGTCATAGACAAGACTGAGATGTCCCAAGAGCTGGTCAGTTCCGTGTCGCTGTTCTATAAAAGGTGAACGGGCCTCCCCTCAAAAACACTTCATTCAAATTCATCAACTCAACCATCGAGCAACTCCATATTTCCAATCACATACCCGAAACCCATACTAAACCCACGATAAATTCAAAATGCGGTCCTCAATCCTTGCGTTCACTCTCTTCACCCTTTCCTGTGTGGCACAAGACACCCGCTGGTACGTCCAGCGTAACTTCCCCACCTCCGCTTCTCTCAAACTTTAACACGCCAAAACAGGAAAGTCTACATGTTCGAGCAGAGACCCGGCTGCGCCATGGAAGATTTCGGCGACTACGACAACTTCTCATTCGACCCAGTCACAAACCCAGGCTCACAAAATGACAAGTGCATTGGGCTCACTGGAACTGGCTGTCATAACGTGATTGCGAACTGGATCAGCGGCAATGGTCTGAAAGTTGAGTTCTATGCGGACGTGTACTGCCAAGATGCAGGTGGACCGATTGGAGTGTTGAGAACGGATGACATTTGCTATACGGCGCCAGGTGATGTAGGTTTCTGGATAGCTTTGAGTGTATGAATGTTGACTGATATGTGCCGTAGACTGTTATTCATGCTTTGAGGATTTCGAAGGCGCCTTAAATATGGACTTCGGGGAAGTCATACATGCTGTGTCGGACATATCCTAGAGAGGATCTCGGTTTGAACAAGGAGAGGGGATGGTGTTGTTGGTTGGGAGTTGATCGAGATTTTCATATGTTGGTATCGGACGCGTTTGATAGTTTGGAATGTATCTGTCTGAAAAGGTCTCTGCTAAACTGTAATGCAATTTTGTCTATCTCATTCATCTGAGTAGTTGATTGCTTTCATGAATAACCTTGATTCGGCTGACCGAGTTGGGAGCATGAGCAGATAACAACCAAATCGAGGCGAGTGGAGGTGCTCCGCGTGTGGCAATAGCTTATATGGTAAACTTTCTTGGACAAGCGACATTGGCCCGACAGGATCTTAAGTCGAATGTAAATAATCAACATTCGCTTACAGACCATTTGTTGCCCCTGAATCTAACGGCTGGTGACGGCGAACTCGGTGATGTTTTTGATGATGGCCGGCACCCTTGGCGGTTGTCTCGCTTATCGAAGACGCCCGCCTTGAGATCGTCAATCCGATTGAGGCACCTCTAGATCACCAAATCCAACTGCTTCACTGCACTATTCCTTAACGCACAACTCTTCAAATAAGATACCGTCAAGACCTGTACTTTAGAAATAGCCAATAAATGATTTGATGTCTTAAGATTGTTTCATTACTTTCCAGAAGCTTTTACTTTTGAACATTTGTTAGAAAGCAGCACCTTCCCTCAATCGGCCGCATAAATCTCCACCCCACAGGCGGGAAAGACTTACTCCGCACCACAACGGATCCCTGCCGCAACATCTACAATTCTTCACCTCCGCAAATACGAATGTTTCAATATACAGTACTCGTACTGTATTAACAACATTCAGCTATCATTTTCCCTCTCACACATTAGTCTTTCTTGTGAATTTTTATCAGGTCCCCATTCACAGCGGACAGCTTCCCGAAGATTTGGTTGCACGCCTCAAGGTGCTATGTAAGACTCTTAAAGCTACTAGTTGAAGTGGCTTATGGTTTTACCGCCGGCGCTGCATCATAAGGCTCCTTAATCGATCTTCTTCTGAAGATACCAAAAGCTCATTGACCCCGGAAGTCTTCTCCTCGAAAGAACCCTCAACATCTTGTCCAGCAGATACCGACATTGTGGAGTAGCAAGTCTTGGAAGATCCTAAATTCGTAAACTTCAAATATCCAGCAACCTCGAGCTAGTCAAGACAACGACTTCAAGATGTCTCAATCACTCAGCCACGCGCAGATTCCTCTTCAAACGCAACCACAAACCTCTCCTCCCGCGCCAGAAACCTCCCATCTCGACAGAGTAGGCTACCTCTTCGGCTACCCTATATCCCACTCCCTCTCCCCCCTCCTCCACTCAACAGTCTATTCCTCTCTTGGTCTCAACTATGAATACATACTCTACGAGTCGCGCTCAATATCAGCATGTCTCGCCCTGATGCAGGACCCGAAATTCTACGGCGCCGCAGTGACCATGCCACACAAAGTGGCCATAATCCCATATCTCGACGTGCTCACGCCCGAAGGCTCAGCAATCGGCGCAGTCAACACGATATTCCTACGGTCTGCACCTGATGGAAGACGGCTTCTGTGCGGGACAAACACAGATTGTATTGGGATCCGGGAAGCCATTTTACAGAATACGAGGAAGGAAGATGTAGGAAGCATGAAGGGAAGGCCTGGGATGGTTATCGGTGGCGGAGGGACCTGTCGAGCAGCTGTTTACGCACTGAAGAATTTCCTAGGCTGCTCAGAGATCTACCTAGTCAATCGCGATAAATCCGAAGTCGAGGCCGTGATAGCCGAATGCACTGAAAAGGGATTCGGTTCCAACTTACGGTACATCTCTTCGATCACCGAAGCGGAGTCATTACCTGGACCACGGGTGGTGGTGAATGCTATTCCAGATTTTGAGCCAAAGAGCGAGGATGAGAAGAGGGCGAGGGGCATTGTGAAGGCAATGTTGGGGAAGGGGGAGAAGGGGGCGCTGCTGGAAATGTGCTATCATCCAAGTCCGGATACGGCTGTTGCGAGGATTGCGAGGACGTGTGGGTGGCAGCTTATTGGGGGGATTGAGGCGATGATTTGGCAGGGTCTGGAGCAGGATAAGATTTGGTTGAGGAGGAATGCCAGTTCGTTACCTGTGGAAGAAGTGAAGCGAGTTCTAGCTTCAAAGGGGACGATGGCTCATCTATGAGAATCTGGATCTTTCGATTGCTTTGGAGCTTTGGAAGGAGTTGAAGGTTGTATGTTTGGGATGGATTTGGTGCATAGCGTATAATCTAATAGTTACGTAGACGGACTTAGACCTTGAAATATAAGCATTATATATTCTATTTGTATCTGAATTCACAATCTCATATCTCAACTTCACGCCCCAGGTCGTCAGTAATCTAACTCCTCAACCCTCTTCCACGTCTCCCTAACCACCCTCTCCTGAGCCTTCCTACCAGTCTCACCCTCCGCATCTCCAGCCGGTCTAATTGCCAAATACAGCCGACTTCCCAACCGGACATCCTCAATCGGATCCGTCTCCGGATTCTTCGGGGGATTAGCGGATGTGATCAGGCCACCCGCTTCACGCAAAATGCATATCCCGGCCGCGACGTCCCTGTGTACACAATTAAGTCAGATACGTGCTTCTATATGCATACCAAGATTGTGAGATGTATCAAAGGCATAGAGGAGAAGATCCAGGAGCGGGTGGAAAAAGAAAGGAAAAGAAAACAGAAAGGAGTTTACGCACCATTCCCAGCACCCTCCTTCCCACCAGATATCGAACGCTCCGCTCGCAACATACGCAAGATCCAACGTCGCACTAAATACCATATATCAGTGGCACATCCACGCTACCGCCTTCTCATAATCCAAATATCACATTTCGTTTCAACAACGGGAGAACTCACCTCCCCAAACTCCTAACCCCATGCACCATCCCCCCTTTTCCACCTCTCCCCCCAATCTCCGCCGCCATATTCATAAAACTCCCAATCTTCCTCCTCATATTGCCCCCCTCCACATCCCTCCTATCCTTCCCCCACTCACAACTAAAGATACAACCCTTCGGGGCCTCCTTTCCCAGGACCTGTTTCGGACTATTCACATACGGCAACGCTCTGCGCGGTTTAGTCGGGTGGGCATCGTCTTGGAAGGCGCCGTGGCCGGTGAGTGCGGAGTAGGTGGTGTCGAGCATGGGTTGATAAATTACGCCGATGAGGGGTTGCTGGTTAAGGCAGAAGGCGATAGAGACGCAGAACATGGGGAAGAGGTGTGTGTAGTTTACGGTGCCGTCGAGGGGGTCGACTATCCAGGTTGGGGAGGAGGTTACGAGGAAGTCTTTGGAGGAGCCGCTGCTGTAGGTTTCTTCTCCGATGAATCTAAGGGACTGTTAACATCGGTTCCAATTGTAATATAAGCCATGTGAGGTAAGCGATAAAGAAAAGTGGTCAACAAAGCTCTTCCCAAATGTTAATTGCCCAGCTCAGACGTTCGATAGAAAGAAACCACTGATTCTCGGCCCTCAAACCCAACAACAACAACCCCTCAAACGAAGCGCTCAATCAAAAATGAGAACAACCTACTTATGATTCGGAAACCTCCCCAAAATCTCATCTTTCACAAAAGCCTCAACATCTTCATGTCACCACATGATTAGCCCAAGCCATTTCTCATCCCTCACCTTCCTTCACACATCATAAGCAAAAGCACTCACCCAAATCCGTCTGCGTAACAATATCCACAGCATTCATCTTCTCCTCCTGCTTCCCCATATCCCTCCCACGCTCAGCACCACATCTCTTCTCCACGCCATCCAGCAGGATCTTACCTGCTCTACGGCCCAGATCGAGTGTGAAGGTGTAGATTTCTTGGAGTTCGGGGGTAGTCATTGTTTGGTGTGGAGAGGAGGCCATGGTGGGTGATTGGCTAGTTGGGTTTGAATGAGAGTTGTAAGAGAGTGCGTGTGTGTGAGTGAGTAGGTAGTAAGTTTAGTTGTTGATAGAGCTGAAATGATGATTCCGGTAATAGACGTCAGTAAGCGTTTTTTGTGGGTCAGGGAAAGTCCTCTGCCGGTTGTCAGGTGCTAATGTTGATCTTGAACTTATTTGTCGATCAAGCTGGTGTTGGTTAAAAGTGCAAGATGTGTAAAGGTGCCTTGGAAGTCTGGAATATCCAGGTGAGGTCAATGTTTGGAACTGGTCTTCAATATTCAGCACTGGTGAATGAATGCCCGAGAAAATTCGGCGAGTCCAAACCGTCAAATATTTAACAGAACGAAACGATGGTATCGACAATCTTTTCATTGAGTTCTCTAGTTGATGCTTCTTCTCTATTCATATATCAAAGGTGATCATTCCAAGTCACATTCCTAGATCTGGCAATGCCTGTAACCGCACTGGTCGGTCTCGGTCGCTTCACAGCACACATCTATGCAGGTATCGTCCACAATAATCTCACATCCCTCGACGCCTTAAACTCAACCACCCCCTCTCTGATCCTCCGCGGCACTTAACGCCTGCAATATCTGACCCGCCTCAATACCCTCACTCTCATCAGCCATACCCACACCAACACCTGCAAATCCTCCCGGTACCAGCCCCATCGACCCGCTAAACACAGATCCGTCGAAGAAATCGTTCGTCTCGGCATTAGAGTTAGCTACAAGTTGCTGAAAGACGGTGTTTTGGTGTAGGGGGTCTGGTTCTTGACAGAAGGCGTAGAAATCTTGGTTCATGTTGTCGGAGTCGGTGAAGCCGAGGTTCATGAGACTTTGGTCCCAGTTGCCTGCCCTGGATGGATGTCAGCTTTACCTTGCAGGCTTGTTTGATGGATGTTGCAATGGACTGATTGGCCCAAGAATGCGGATTGTCTGCTTCAGAAATTACCACGAGGAGATTTCTCCCGTCGTAGGATCTCATTAAGCCAGACGAAACGACGACTCTCGTATTTACGAGGAAGGAGGGATAGACTAACCATTCCGTGGCATCAAGCCGCATCAGCTCATTGAATGCAGGATCCAAATCAACGTCCGCAGAGCTCATTGTTGAAGATCTGTGGAGTTGAGGGTTTGTAGGTTGATTAATGTTGAAATAGGGCTGTGGTGCCATAATCTGAGGAGGCTTGACGGGGGGGTGGCGATTCTTTTGCTTGTTCGATGGATGGCGCTTTGCAGACCCAATCGTTGCATGCAAATCTTCGTAAATGTTGCGAGGATTCTGAGGCAATCCATGACCAGACGATTGACCAAAGGAAGGACGGCCGGATCGAAGTTGGCTCACACCTGTCAAAAACTTGCAATCAGTCACGGTTCTGAAGTACGGGGATAAGCTTCATGTAATGTCGAAGACATTCTTATAATACTTGCTTTTCGCTGAGGACATGAACTCTTACCTCTTGGCCTTAGAGCCTCCGCTGATGCCCGAGAATTTTGAGGGCTGAAGGGATCAAAAGCGTCGTAACTCGCCATACTTTGAGGCGTCTTTTCTGACATGGGTGTATCTGATTCCTGGTCCATGATCAAATCATAAGCCGCCTGGCTGTGACTTCTTGTCGCTCGTATTGTTGATTGATATGCCATTGAGGATTTGAAAGCCTCGAAGACAGGCCTGCTCGAGGAGTTAGTATTGCTTCAACCTGGCTGTGCCGAAAACTTCTCAGAACTGAGAAGCTCGGTATCTAGATACCGCGGTCCCATATAGCGGGACAAAATTATAAGTAAGGGCCAAACTTACCATGCTGGCTCCATGATATCAACACAGTTGTCCAGACTACGTTTCCAATCGTTCAGAACAATATGGGTACTTTCAATGCTGCTATGCACCGCGTGAACGATATCGTACGCAGATTTTACAAAGTACTCGTATGTAGGTGGCACAATGAGCATACCAAAAGTATTGGAATGTTGGTTCAGGAGGTCGACGGTTTGGCGAGCGGATCTTGTACAAGGCTCCAGGTTGACCACTTCTTGACCATTGTTATTGGAAAGTAACTGTGAGGTGGCCAGCGTGGTGAAATAGATATTATGCAAGTGGTACTGGTGTGGAAGTAAAGACAGTGCTTGCTCACTACCCTTAGCTGTTGAATCGAAATACAAAGGCGGCGATTGAGATTGACTCCAGACGTGAAGCTTCTGGAGAAGAACTGTACTGAACGGGAGAGTGTTGGAGCTGATGGAGCAACAGCACGCATCGTTCAGAATTTTGAGAACTTGGATCAGGCGATTGAAAGTACTGAGTATCGATGCTGGCATTCGTAGATTCCCCGAGCTACTCTTGCGAACTGTGAGGCAGTCTGTCCATGGATCCCATTCTTCAAGGCCATCCTCATCCAGAAGTCCAGCAATATCTGCGTCTTCGGCTCTCAGATGTGGCCGGCGATTCAGTCGAGCTGCAATGATAGTTTCCAAAGCGAAGCAACCCAAGAAAACATGCTTGGATCTAGATTTAGCTCTCGTGACCTCTGGAGGTCGATCCAGTTGCATGTCCATTACAGCTCTTACAGCCTGACCAATCAAGTACCATGCGCGGCTAAAATTGCCCATTCCCAAGTTGGCGAGTGTGAGAATCAGTAAGGCTTGCACATGGCCTGCTTTTAGTCAGTCTCGATGTCTCTATGTTGAGAGTGACATCGAGCTACGCGCTGCCTCGTATGACAATTGGACGAATGTTGAACAGGAAGTACAATCGGGCAGCCCATATACCTAAAGATCAGGAGGGGGCAGGTAACGTCTGAAACGTGCTTACAGCACGTTCCGCACGCTTTGATATTATGGAAAATGAGGATTTGAACTCACCAATGTCCAGGGTTCCTTCCTCGTTCGGGATCAGCGATCTTGCTTGAGCGTACATCCGTTCCGCGGTCCACACCATTTCTCCAACAGCTCCGAGTGCTCGTGGGATATTATTGATTGCTCGGTGTTGGAATTTTGCATAGGCTATTGCAGCCCACAGAACCGCAATGTCGCCAGATCCTGCCCTACTACTGAATTAGCTTCCCATTTCCACATGGAAGTGAGGAATGATGCATGTTGGAAGTGACGCTATGTGTTTATCCAAGTAAAGCAACCTACGAAGCGCTTTCCCCACGATTCTGTGAATACTGGTAGGATGTCTTCAACAGATCATGCTTTTCGATAATCGGAAGCCACGAATGTGTATACGAGAAATAGACATCAAGAAGATGCCAGGTCTCGGATGGCAGGTCAGGTAGTACATCGGTGCTTGCAGCTGGAGTCCCGTTCGATGGTGCAGCATGGGCCGGATAAGGACTCAGAATAGACTCATACTCTTTTGGTAAGAACGTGGGCTATAGGAACGGTCAGCAAATGTGCAAAAACAAACGAAGACATTCACCTACATCAATGACTGACATGCTTGGTGGTGTCTTGAAATCCATTTGTGTCATGACATCTGGCACCCGATCAGACCAGCTAGTGGTTGAGTAATCCGGCTCCTGGCTTATAACAGGCTGAGACCTAGAATTTGACGGCTGCTGAAAAACAGTTTTCTCGTTCGATTTAAGCCCCTGGCCTTCGACGTTGATTCGTTTTCTCTTCGTTTCCGTAGGCTCCTGCGAAGAGAGAAGCTTCTCAAGTTCTCGGGAGATAGTAGATTTCCTCCATATTTCCACCAGTGCCTCGGAATTGGTCTCGTCGTTCCAGATACTTAATGGACTTTCGGTACCTGAACACTGTTAGCTGCAATTGTTCCATAAGCTATTTTCCACATTGAAAGGATGAGAACTTTAGAGAAAGCGACTATGAGAGATATCAAAAGTGCTAAAACATTCAGAACATTGAAATTACTTCAACCATTGACAGCATGTAGGACATTCTGCAAAGTTTGACAATCTAAATTCCAAAGTCTCAAACTTTCCGGAACAGAAGAATTCGAGAATTGCTTACTTTCTTCGTCGCCAGCCAAAGCTGACAGCATTCCGTCCTCAACGTCGTCAACATCGCGGATCGCTAACCCCCAGAGCTTCTCTAGACCCCGGACATAGCCTTCCGGCAACCCTCTCTTCTTCACATTCGCGTCGTATAAACATTCGCGACCGTTCGAGATACATGTGGAGCATGCCTATTCAAGTATTGCAGTCAGCGTCAATGTTCAGTATTAGATCCCACAATTTCCATATCTTCCTTCTTTCCAAGGGAAATGGTGGTATTTCTCCATCTTCAGTATCCTTCTTGCACATGTCCCTTCTGTATTTATCATGGTCCCCATGGTCCAGCCATATTTGCATATTTGCATATTTCCTTCTTATTTTGCACCGTCCTGTACCAGGTACCGACAATTGGGCTCTTGGGGGGAGTCTCACTGGCTTCTTTCCGTCGCATTTATCCTTTCTACTTCTGCACTTGTCGCATGCTTGCGATACCCTCTTCCTAGGTCCACCTTGTTTCGACTTCTTCTTCAATTCTTCTCCATCTATTCCGCACTTCTCATCATTCCCATCCGGCGGTCCGTTGCCCATCTGCGCTGGCTGTGCCATTCCTACAGCTATGTTTGCACCGTCGCGATCGAGGTATCGAGGGCTCGCGGGTCGACGCCCACGAGGGAGGGCTTCGAGAACCTGTCATGCAGAGGAGAGTATTCGAGGTCGATCGTCTAGGGTCGCGTACACTCTGGGGTAGAGACAGGCTTTTCGAACGGTTCTCTGATTGTCTGACGCGCGGGACTCGAGTCTTCGCAGAGGTTTTCTCTGGGGACCCCAAAGCCAGGCGAAGCTCATCAATTAACTCGATATCATTGGCCAACACCCCCATTACCCCACAATCTTGCTGGTCTCAAAATCGTCAGCGGATAAGCTCTCACCCGCCCCTTGTTGCCTCAGTCAGTAGTCCAGATGGTGGTTCGATTCGGGAGTTCTGAATGTCTTCAATCTCTTCTCGTCATGGACTCTTTCACTCTTCAACCTGCGACAGCCCTAGTTTTGACTCCTCCTGCTCTGCCAGCCGTTGCGTGCTTTGGATCAACAAGTGCGGCTTGTTTTCCCTCCTCCATCGGCCTCTCGATTGGCTCTTGCCCCGCTTCATCGTTGGCGCAGAATCCAGGCCATTGCCGTTCAAAATACCACCACGTGATATCGAAACATCGATTGTAGTAGAACAGACATTGAAGTCTGCTTGAGGGGAGTTATCTGAAGCTCCGGGCCTGGTTTGAGCATTGGGGACGTCGATATGTCGGTGATAACACAGCTTGAGGCACCACTGCCTGCGTATTTGGACAGCACGACTCGACCTCGGCCAAATGTTCGAGACTTTCTCCCAAATGCCTCAATTGTGTTGATCGGTTCAAGAGGATCTGGGAAACGAACTCTTGGGTTCATAGGTGCTATGCATCTGGGACGAAGGCTGATTACGGAGGATCACTATTTCCAGGAAGCTACGGGAGTTTCCAGGTATGTTGCAACGTTCTCTTACGCCGTCCTCAAGTTATATGCCGTTCCAAATGTCGCCAATCAACCTTTCAACATTCAGTCATTCAATAAATATGCGGATGTATCAGGGCTATCCAGTTCAGTCCCAATACCCTTAATTGTGCCAGCGGCATCGAGCAAATTTGGTCTTCTCAATTTCACTCAGATTCACCAACTAACATATTTCAGGGGAGTTTACATGCAGCAGTATGGAAGCCTAGAATTCTATAAGAAAAATGTAGAAGTGCTCAAACGGATGTTGGACAATCACAGATCAGGTTGTGTTATCGAATGCGGTATGGGAAGCTTGTCAAAAGCAGCTCAAAAGACCCTCTACGAATATTCGAAAACAAACCCCGTCATCTATGTCACTCGAGAAAGCCAACGGATCAAGTCATTATTGAGACTGGGGGACGATGAAGCTGCTCGTTTGAAGAACGCAGATTTGGCCCATAGAAACTGCTCAAACATGGAGTACTTTAATCTTTACGACTCCAGTTGCGACGGTGCCGATACTCCACCCGAAAACGGACTGGGAACCGTCTCGTCTCGATTGAAATACGCCAAAGAGGATTTTTCAACATTTCTCGACTTTCTGACTGGGCAAGGCGTTATTCGCAGTGGTTTCGAAAGCCCATTCTCAATAGCCGCTTTGCCAGCAGAGTTCAGATCGTACACATACGCACTCTCCCTTCGACTGTCCATTATTCCAGATTTGGATCTGGTAGATCTTGAAGCTGGTGCAGATGCTGTCCAATTGAAAATCGATACCTGGTCGCCCGATCTTCAAAAGCTCATCGGAAAGCAGGTAGCCACCATCAGGAGAAGTCTTGGAGTTCCTATAATTTTCCAGGTTGAGGATTATGCATTTGAGAACTCCCAACTCTCTCTGCAAGAACAGGAGCATGCTTATTTCTTGTTGATGGAGTATGGTCTGCGGCTAGGTGTAGAATACATTGTGGTGGACTTGAAATACTCCTCGGATCGCTTCTCTCACATCGTACGATCTTCAGGCAGGACGAAAGTCATCGGGTATCATATGCATCGCGAAGAGAATTCTTGGGGTTGGGATGATGAGTCTCGAATGATCCAGTATCGGAGAGCGCAGTCCTTGGGTTGTGATATTGTCCGATTCGTCCGAAGGACATCGAAAGCGAGCGACAACGACACAGTACGACAATTCGTCAACAAAATCGAATCATTATCGGACCGTCTTCCAATCATTGCTTACAACATAGGAGAAAATGGTAGACCTTCCTTGATCGCCAATCGAATCTTCACGCCTGTCACTCATCCAGCCATGCAATCGACTGTGAGCAAGAGCCAAATCCGACAATTTCTTCCCACGGCAGCTGAAGCCATGCAGGCTCGGTACAAGACAGGAATCCTCGACCCCATGCACTTCTACCATTTCGGTGTTAGCGTATTTTATAGTCTTTCCCCAGCTATGCACAGTGCTGCATATGAAGAATGCGGAATGATCAACGATTTCCGGTCCCTCCAAGTATCATCCCTACAGGATATCCAGCAGCTCTGTCAGGATACGAAATTCGGAGGTGCCGCCATTACCCAGCCTTTCAAAGTCGAAATCCTCACTCGAATTGCAGCAAAGAGCTACCATGCGAAGGCCATCGGGGCCGTCAACACATTGCTCCCTCTTCGAACACTATCGAACAACACACCGCTGGATGGAAGTACACAGTCACTTTTGCGCCATGCAAATCAGAGAGGAAAAGCTGGACCTATAATTGCCTACTACGGCGACAACACCGATTTCATCGGAATCCTGACTTGCATTAGACGGAATTTATCACCACGAAACGTCATCCAGCCCTCGAAAACAGCAGGACTGGTCATCGGTGCCGGTGGAATGGCTCGAGCGGCAATCTACGCCATGATCCAGCTTGGCTGCAGGAATATCTTCATCTACAACAGAACGATCAAGCATGCCGAAGATGTGGCTCAACATTTCAACTCCTGGGCTTCAGGACTCAGTAGCGATGGCGAGATCGTGAGAGTATTGAAATCTCCCACAGAAGAATGGCCATCGAAATACAGACAGCCAACTATGATCATCTCATGTGTACCAGCGAGACAGGTTGGATCCAGCGCGCCAGCGAATTTTGAGATGCCGATGCAATGGCTTGGGAGTCCTACTGGTGGAGTAGTAGTTGAAGTAATTTCCAATACCCTAACTTACTTGCAACAGCGAACTGATCTGATATACTTAGTTGGCATATCTGCCACTCGATACACCGCTTCTGAAACAGATCCGCAGAATTCTAGAAGAGACAAAACAACCCTGGGTGATAGTTGATGGCTTGGAGGTCTTGCCTGAACAAGCTTCTGCCCAGTTTGAGTTGATGACTGGGAGAAAGGCGCCGAAGAGGAGAATGAGACTTGAGGTTATGAAGAATTATCATCGGTATGAGCAGAGTTCAGCGTGAGGAGATTCGTGTTACTAAAGGTCACTATCACTGAGGTGTGAGCGAATGTATGTATAGCTAATGCGACTGCGTACGATAATCTCATCCTATTCGAAAATTCTTCTATAGAAGAACAACTAAATTGCCTCCTGCTAGAGCTGACTTTCCAGCAATCGAACAATATCAACATGTCCCACCCTCCGTGCAGCTTGCAAGGCAGTGTCGCCCGCATAATGAGAGGCATCCGTTGGGATGTTCTGATCTACCCCATGTTGAAGAAAAAACCCAACCATTTCCACGTGGCCACCTTGCGCAGCAGCCCAAATTGGCGGCCCAGAGTTCCAGTCCGGGTCGGATGCTCGATGAGTTGAATTGACGTTCGCCCCATTCTCCAGAGACCACTTCGCCATTTCCATGTTTCCATACGCCTCAGCTCCAGAAATGAGTGCTATCTTGGGATGTCGCTCGGATGCAAAGTACACACCACCTCGTTTCTCGATAAATTCAACCGTCTCCGGTAATTTTCGCTGGCAAGCAAGCCACAGATAAGATGGGAAGACGGCGATTTAGACACGTAGTCTGGAGGAGTCGGTGGATCTTGCTTCCATCTGACTGGTTCTCTGGGGCTGACAGATCTTTTCCATGCTCGAAGCTCTTTGGATAAGACCGATACGTTGCTCAAGAACTCAACGAAGCTGTCTAGGTCTCCTTGAGTAGTTGCGCGCAACAGTTCTGTCTCGCGGATATCCATGGTTGATGTGTCTGTTGTGGCAGCGGGAATTGTTGAAGATATCTGTTAGTAATGAGCGAAAGGCTTCAATCCCACAAAACCGAATCAATGTTACCATGGGATTAGTTTGGTGGGAGCTGCATATCGATCCTATCGTCAGTTCTTTGCAAGTGACAAACTGCCTGCCTTGAGGTTCGATGAGTCCACGAATTCCTCGTCGCTTAATGTTGGTGTTGGAGTACTCGCCAGCAAGCGAAAGCAAAACAATTCAAACTCTTTAGTAAAGTCCGTATGTTTGTAAAGAAGCTCTTGTGCGTTATTTTCAAGGCCTGTGTAATGTAGAAGTCTTTTCTATACATGTGAATCCGGCCTCGCTAGCTCGGCTAGCCTCGTCAGCTCTGCTGGGAAAGCGCTTTCCCTCCCGAGTAGAATTGAGACTTGCCTAGGAAGTATTTACAGATGCGTTCTTCGAACAAAAGACCGTGATTGAAGAGTAAAATGCAAATTCATGAATCGGTGCCCAATGCTCTAGGATTATTCATAGTCAAGCAAATATTGTCTGCTGAAGTATCTGTACTCAGCCCTGAAGCTCGGGGTAATTGCAATGCCTCCCCTTCTCACTGGATCAAAAGAGCAAGATTTTCCGAGGACGGATAGTGTGATCTCAATCCGGGTGTGAGGTGTAAAGTGCAGATACGTTCCGAATTGGAAAGGACATGCTGATATTGTCACGTGATGAGAAAGAAGATGATTTGTCATTTCTCTTAGAAAATCGCCAGCGATGTGACAATCTGTTACATATTGAATAGGTGGAGCTTCTCAGACCGGAGACCCAGATGATCGGAAAGTATAAGCTGGATATGTTTTTAGGGAACCAGCCTGTAAGGGGCAGAATTAAGTGGCCGATTTTGGCGACGTCCCCAAATGTGAAAAGATCGCAGATATCTCAACCACCTATTATTGCAGAACAGTTAAAACTTGACGGGGACCGGTATTAGCTATTTATGAATAGTTTCCAAAACCGAATGGCATTTTACATCATTGTGTGGTGTTGAAAAAGTCGTGCAGGACTTTGGTTTTGGTGTTCCGCACGTGCCAGAATCGGCCACTTAATTCTGCACTCTACAGCCAGCCTGCCAGCCTTTGTTTGTCAGTCCTCCCCGCACCGTTAAGCGATGAATAATCAACTGCATGACATTTGCGAGGGCATGCCTGTCTGCACACCTTACTACATTGGGATTATGTTTCTTCCAATCATTTTCTCTGCTTACTGCCGAACGGAAACACAACAACATACCCGCCAGCAAAAATCCTCATCTCCCATCTTCGAGCGATTTTTGAAGGCGCCACGAAACGACAAGACCGCTAAGAGAAGCTGACTAAACTAATCTGCATACCGAACAAATTGGCACCGGAGACATTTGTAAGGATGAGGCTCGCACCGATGCCGTTCTCGTCATGCAACCTTATTTCACCATAGAAAAACAGATCAAGTGCCATCTCATATTTCGCAACCTGCATATAACGACTCGAGGGGCGGTGGTACAGAGTTCGTTAGATCCACCTCTCGGTTCCGTCTCTGCAGGAGAGTTTAGTTCGTCGGCGGAACTCTAATCCAATACATTTGCTCGATTGAGGTTGAGGAGCGGTGACAGGAAGGAAGAATTGGCCTTTCGATCAACGGTTTCTGTAGCACGAACCGACGGACTTGCCCCAGTGAGTCCACTCTGCCAATGTTGGTTCCCCTCTTGCGGAGATGAAGAGGCATGCAAGGTCGGATTACTCATTTGTTGATAGAGATAAACGCCGAGCTTCAGCCCGACAAACACCAAGGGATTCTCGATCCGTTTTCACGAGAATGCGAGATCTAGGATGGGGTTTGGCAGGTGGCTGATTGAAGTGCAGAAGTATAAGTAGGAGAGATGGTCGCCGTCAAGTGAAGTTCGCCATCCCACTCAGACTTCCAGACTTGCAACTCCAAGATCCAGATCTTCTGTCTCTCTCTCTCTTTTCAACTCTTTTCAAAATGAGGTTCTCAACCATCGTCGCCACTTTGGCAGGAGCAGCAGCCGTTGAGGGTACGTTGCTTTGATGCTCCTTCCATCTCTTGATTGGTACTAACAGTCCGCAGGTGCTGGCTTCACATTCGATCGTCTTAACAAGACCGACGCTGTAAGTCAATACTAGCTTTTGAATTTCCAGAGTCAAACTGACTTACTGAAAGGTCCTCCTCGTCGTCGACCACCAGATCGGACTGGCCCAATTGGTTCGGGACTATGGTGTTGTTGAGTACAGAAACAACATTCTTGCTCACGCTGCTCTTGGCAATCTCTTCAACCTTCCCACCATTTTGACCACCTCCGCTGAGACTGGTAAGTTCTGCCAAACTCAAGCTCGTCTGAGTTACTGACCAAGAGATTAGGGCCCAACGGTGCTTTGCCAAAAGAGATCATCGATGTAGGAAAACTCTTCCCTCTGTAAAAACATGTGCTGATCCTCAAATAGATGCATCCAAACGCGCCATACATCAGTAAGTATCTCAACTCTTGAAAACGGTTCCGAGACACAGAAGCGCCCCCGTTACGATCATTTCAAGCAAACAGTAGCTGACCTGAACTACAGAGAGAAATGGCGAAGTCAACGCCTGGGATAATGCTGAATTCCGCGACGCCATCCGCGCCACCGGCAAGAAGCAAGTCATCATCGCCGGCATCGTAACCGAAGTCTGCACCTCCTTCCTAGCTCTTTCTCTCCGATCCGAAGGCTTCGATGTCTGGGCCAACACCGACGCCTCTGGAACCTTCGACAACAAGATCGCCGCTGATGCCAACCGTCGCATGGAGCAAGCTGGTGTTCATCTTTTGGGCATGTTTGGTATTGCGATGGATCTTATGCGTGATTGGAGAAGCACTCCGGGCGCTGCTGAGGTCTTGCCGTTTTTGGATGTGTAAGTGATCGTTGAGGGGTTTCGGGAGATGACTTGGCTAATGAGAAAATAGTTACTTGCCGGCTTACTCGCTTGTTGCTAGAGCCCATGGTTACGCGATTACCAATGGTAGCTTGATTGATGGCGAGGCACAGCTTTTGTAAATAAGGGTCTGGATGGACCAGAGTCTGGCGGTAGGTGAAGTTGGAGACGAGCGCTGGTGGAGGAGGGCCGAGTTGTGGTGGTTGGAAAAGGATCCATTCAAGCGAGAAATACAAAAACATTGGTCCTTCAATATGCTCCCAAGTCTCCAGTCGACTTAAGTGCTTGAGGCAAGACATCCGTGAATTCCACATTGCGTTTCATTACAAATGCAAATCCCGGCAAGCTCAGATCGTGAGCGTGACTCTTTTTCAAGGGCGTGACTATGACTTGAAGAAAAACAGTAGACAGCACAGGCGCTCGACTCCATACTCCACATAGCACATCACATAATGAAAACCCATCAAAAGCTCCCCCAATCAGCCGGTTTGCCAACCTCACCTGGCTTCGGCTCCATCAGGAACTCCAACCGATCCTCAACCGTTACCCACCCCTTCCTCTTCGCAACAATAGCATGCCGAATAGCATCTCGCCAATCGGCAAACCAGACTTCTTCCTCCTGAACGGCACATCGCCTCCCCGCCCCACCATTCTCGCCTCTCGCAACGTCGGCGTAGGGCCATATGCTCTTAACGACTTCGTACTTCTTCGTGCCCGTGAAGAGTTTGGTGACGTCGGAGAAGAAGCGGTTTACCTTGTCTGGGGAGTGCACGATTACGCGGCTGTGCGTCAGTGGGAAGGATAGCGTGACGTGACCGCGGTAAGAGGTGCTTGAGATGAGAGAGAGGAGACGGCCTTCAAGGTAGGATGTATCCCAATTGATGACTGTTCTCTCGAGGACGAAACTGTGATGTAGTCAGATGATGTATTTCTTCGGATTTTCCGACCTGAAATTCATCGCGAACTCGTGGAATAAGAGAAAATGACGGCTTATGAGAGGCAAACAAACCGTTTGATCGAACTCTGATCCTCACAAAACCTCCTCGCCCACTCCTCCAAGCTCCTCATATCCGGTACCTGAGCCTCCTTCGCTTCGCCTCTAAACCCCATCTCCCCCTTTCCAATAACCTTAACGTAATTCATCCTCTCACTTCCACTCCCACCTTTGCCTTCCTCAGGTACAATCAGATTCATCAAGTTGAGCCTGACATCGAAATCGACTTCTCCGCTAGAACTCTTGCCGATGATGCGGATTTGCGGCTTAGGTGGGACGGTGGCGAGGGATTGGATGAGAGAGATAAGTTTGGTGGGGTAGATGGAGAGTTCGGGGGAGTGGGAAGTTAGTGTTTTCTGGTCTTCTGAGAGTGTGAATGTCGGGGGGGTGTAGAGGGAGTAGTTTAGGCGGGGGAGGCCTGGGTATGTGGGTTGTGGTTGGAGTGCTGGTGCACGGGTCATGGATGAGGAAGTTGGTCCAGAGTAGGGTGGTGGCTCGTTTGTTTGCTCGTCATCTTGATCTTCTTGCTGGTGCTGTACTTCTGGTTGTTGTGATGAGGAGGATGGTTCTGGATCTGAAGGACGATGAACTGCAACGCTGGGCTCGGAAACACCTTTCCGTAGTATTGTGGATTCACGCGGCATGCTATGTGAAATGGTCTGGGATACTAACTAAACGGTTCTGAGAGAAAATCGTCGAAATTTCAAACTGTTGTCAGGAAAAGGGGAGTTGCGAGGTTTACGACCTTCAGCTGCTGTGAGAAATCAGGAAAAAGGCTGAGGTCGCCGCTGGCCAATCATTTGCTGTGGCGCAGCCGTTCAATTGTTGCCTAATCAAGTCGTCGTCTTCACAACGCCTCCCTCGTCCACTCCGCGCAATTTGAGATGCCGTGTGGACCGAAATCCCATTGAGTTTGACAAACATTTATTCGAGTGTCTAGAAAGTAGGGAGACATGCATGACTCGAACAATTAGTCTACCAGCATAGTATCATCGTTATCAAAGGACGGAGCTTCTGGCTCAAGAAGAACACCTCTACCTCTACCCTCTAGCAATTCCCTTCTGACTTCTGGACCGATCTTCGAGTGCCCCTTCGTGAGCAGCAAATCTAGCAAAGCTTCTCTTTGATCCTCGGTAATATCGTTCCTATATCTCTGAGCAAATGCCAACAGACATTGGTGCCAAATAACCGGTAGTTTAGTATCTTTCGATCCAGCTCCAGTCACACCAGACATAGCCTCTCCTCCATTTGTTGTATCCACCGTTCGGAATCGCAGGAAATGGAACACCAGAGCGTCGATGACTTGGTAAGGTAAGGCGTACTTCTTCTCCAGCATAGCTTTGATGAAGATATTGGTCGCACCACCACCTTCGGTACCTGCTGACGATTCCTGAGCAGCAATATCGCAGAGGCCCTTGATCGCAGCCGCAGAGTGTAAAACTGGCACAGAAACACGGACAAGGACAGCCGAAATAATCTGCGCTTCTCGCAACGTGCAAGTCCCGCTTCCCACCAACGGGAACAGAAATCCCTTGAACCACGCCGCTGGCTTGTAGAGACCCTTCTTCAAAGCATTGAACAGATGTACATTCAGCTTCTTCGTCTCGTGGATATCCTCTCGTACTCTCTCCAGAACTACCATCTCGAAAAATCGTTGTGCGGTTGCGGGCGTACTGGACACGAATATCTTGGTAGCTTCGTAAATCGCATTTGCAGTCCAGGCTTCTGGTCGGGTGATTTCGATGATATCCTCCCAACGAGGTACTGTAGGTAGGATTTTAAAAGGTTTGGGCAGCTTTCCTGATTTATACCGCGACAATAGAAGACCGACTCTGTAATTCTGTTAGTACTCGTATTCCGGGAATTTCAATGGCACATACTTTGTGTAAACCTCCACAACCTTTGGAGGTATCTCAAAATCCTCATCTATTGGTCCCGGCGCAGAATTACCACCATTTGCCCCTTGTGACGCCTCATGCATAGCAATCTTCTCCAGAATCAGATCCGCCAAATTCGTACCAGGCCCCTCTTCTTCCTCGTCGTCTGCCATCCCCGGCCATCCCTGCTTCAGCAGCGGATCCTCCTGTGTCGGAAAGAACTTATTAAATGTCTCTAGGTCACCGGGCGCAAGCTCAATCTCCTCGACCTCTTCGTCTCCCCACTCCTCGTACTCTTCCTGTCCTGGCACCTCTTCGTCGTCGTCATCCTCGAACCTCGACTCGAAATCGAAAGCCTTGTTTGCCGGCTGAACAGAGTTTTCCTCCGCATCGTCTTCTACAAGCTCTTGTCCCATGCGCAGAATCTTCCGCGACGCTTTCGAGTCGACGAATTGATCGCCCTCATCTTGGTGTCTGGATTTGCGCTTCTCGCCCTTGATCTTGAGAGGAGTCGCTGTGAGGTCTGTTTCGAGAGGGTTGTGTCTCCGCCCTTGACGGGATCCGGATATGGGTGTCGTTGCTTTCGGCATTTTGAGGGAATCGGGTTGTGGTGAGAGGTGGCTGCTGTCAGGTATCTGCTCGGAGGGACAATCTTCAAAAATATTTCAGTGGAAAATATTGCCAAGGCGCTAAGATAAGCCCGACCACCTCCTGCTTTTGACACCCCACCAGATTTGATGCCGTTTATTCGAGGCATGCAATTTGGAAAAGCCAGAAATCCCTAATTCTCAAAGTCATTGAAAACTGTGCCATTTAGCAACTGAGAACAAATAGGAGGCGCCAACCATGCTGCATGTATCTCATAAGTCATTACATCATCAAATCGTCCCAAATTTTCCCCCTATTTCCAAGCGACCAGAAGCGAACCCATGTAAACAACAGAACCTCCCGAGGTTCTTTCTAGACCCACGAGCGTCCTTTATCCTCCACCAAGCAATTCCTCATCAATCTCATCTCTTCCCATCAAGGCATCAATTTCAGTGCGAGCCACATTTGCATCTTCCTCCCGACCCCCGAACCGCGCAGCCAACCTTCAAGCACAAGCATGAAATCCCCGCTCGCCTATGATAATACTTATCGCCTGCCTCAACATCTGCTCGTCTTTCTTCTGAAAATCTCCGCTGCGTGAGATAAGCTTCAGGGAATCGATCTTCTCCACAGCGAACCGGCAGGCTCGAGGGCTCGAGCTTGGTTCTGTTTGAGGAGTGAGAGAACTTGCATGCCGATTTCCTCCGCTTCGTTATACTGACCCTGTCTGTTCAGATTATGTGCAAGATTGAGCATGACACGCGGTGTGTAGCCTTCGAAAGTACTTCCGGATTGCGAGAGCAGATCTCGGAGGCGTTCCTCTTCGAGCTAATTTGTGTTTCCGAACACGCGTTTAATATAGTCAAGCTGGACGGATACCGCAAGTCGATCGAAAGTTCCAAGTCCACTCTCAAAGGTATCACTTGAGCACTTCCAGAACTGTCCCATAGCCGGCTCAAGAGATTCCCAGTCCAGAGCACCGATCAGCCAACAGATTTTATCCCACAGGTGATCTGGTCTGGTGACTTTCGCAGCCATTCCTTGGATGAAGTTTCGTATGACATTTGCGACTTCAGGGAGACCTGTTTGCAATAGATGGATAAGCACTTCGAGGAACAGGCGAATGTTCGAGGATGCTCAGCCCGTAAGATCTGTGCAATGAGTGCTGATGCCTTCGAAAGTGCTCGTCGAGACTCCACGCAGAGTCCCTTCTCTATAAACATGGTTGCAGAGAAGCAGTACGAGTCGAAGTCGTTACAAAGATCATCATTGTTCACTTTAGCTCCTGTGGGGTGAGAAGCGAACCATTCTTGTCGAGGATCACGTTCCGGTAGGAGTTCTCGAAATACGTGTAGTGAAGCTTGTTTAGTAGCTTCCGAGTCCACGATGCCACTTCTGTGAAGCTATCATATCCCGAACAATGCAACCAAACCATCCATCGAAGACACGATCGCAACAACACCATCAACAGGAAACTAGAAACACGCAAGCCATACAAACTCTCTTTGTTAATAGCTATCCATCACGATGAATTCCTTTCTGCGAAGAACCTGCAATGACTGTCGTCTTTTACGTTGCCAGAAGCTCCAAAGATATCCCACAGATCCTCACGAGCGTCAGCAAACCCCGAAAACGACATCCAGCATTACTAAAACGAACCATCAAGATCGCATGGATATGCAAGAAGAGAACCTGTAAACCCGTCTCTAGATGTCCAGTTCCTACGTTTCGGCCCGCAAAGAACGATCTCGGACACTTTTCATACCACAGCTCCTCAGCTCCTCAGCTTCTTTCTCCTCCTCCTCGGCATATCTAGCCAAGCATCTACAAGCCACAAGTCAACGAAGACAAGTACCCAACTCTTATTAGCGCTTCAACGTACGCCCGGTTTCAAAGCTGCAGCCTGCCTTTCAGCAAGCAAGCAAGCAACCAGCATGAAATACTTGAATTCAATCGTGAATTACTGAGAGAGGGTGCAGTCACATGCTTGTTAATTTCAGAGCCGCAATCAATTACTCCTTCTATCCCTTTTCCTTGCCCTTCCCTTTCCCTTCCCTTCTCTCAGCCTCCCCCTCTCCCTCTCTCTCACTTTCGTCCTCCCTCGTTTTTGATCTCACTCTTTCCTCAAACCACTGATCATCATGGCCACGCAGGACAGCATAACGACACTGTTAATGCTGACACTCTCACTCATCGGGACAGTTGGAATCAACGGTATGTATGGCCTCGTCTATCGTAAGGGCTACATCGAGGCTCTGCTACGCTTGCGCGACCACGGCCCACACGTGCTCCCAGGCTCGAACATATCCATCTTGAAGCACTTCTCTGGCATCGGCATACTGGATAAGGCACTGGTTCTGGTTGGCGTGACGTTCGGAGCAAGGATACCCTCTCGTAATGCATTCATTGGAATTCGAGGGAAGCTAGGCGAGACTTTGGAGGAGATTTCCAGAGAGGCTGAAGGGACGGCTGAGAGGTTCATCTACCAGCACATATACCCGGCGTGGGAAAAGCGGTTCTTTCGTTTCAATTTCAGGCACGGGCTTGAGGCAATTACCTGGGAGCATTCGAAAAGAAGATACCTGGATGCTTCGGCAACGTACAGATATTTGGGCCGTGGTCATCAGTCCAAGATGCTGGAAGCATGTTGGGAGAGATTAAAGCGCCACCCCGATGTGGAGCCTCGTATTCTGCCTTAAGTTATTATAGCAACTTGAGAGATCTGCAGAGTGTTTCAATATTACCATAGTCGAATACAAAACTGTCCATGCCTGGTTGAGCAGGGTAGACAAAGAGGCTCATGAAGAGTAATGCAATCTAAAGAGAGAATTGCAAGTAATTTATCACATCAAGCATTCTGAACCTCCGAAAAGCACGTCCTGAATCTCCCAATTTGGACTTGTATTAGAGTCCAAGAAAGAAAAATTGAATATACCGAAGTCTGCACTAACTTTTGACCATCCAGCCGTATGAAAAAGGTTGGAGAGGCAGGTAGGACCGAATTTCAGCTCATTTCCGAGTTTCCGATTCCATGCCACTGCAACGAGATGATGTGAGTCACACTCATACTTTCGTAGTGCACTTAGCGTTAAAAGGTTCTGGGAGACGCTGGCGAAGCAAGGGTGACTGGAGGGTTTCTTTGGAGACCATCTTGCTGATTGTTACAAAGTTTTCCAGGAGATCTTGATGATGAAAACGACAACGTGAGGTGCGCTGGAACAAGAATGCAAACATGGTATGAATATCAAAGGCTCGAGTGCTGGTTGAGGAGAGAACGTTTGCCCGTGGAAAAGATCTCTGCTCATGGAGAGAAACCCTAGTCTGGATTGAAATTTGTGGGAGGGAGGGAGGGACGAATGCCCCTTTCTACCCGAAGATGAATAAATCTTTGTTCAAGGGAAGTCGTTTGGCCTCCGAAGGCAAGATCCTTCCTTCTCGACTAGAAAATCCATCCCGACGTCCCTCGTCCTCTCCGAGTCGTCCATCCATACTTGCTAGTCGTATCAGATCGCCTCTAACATCAGCATGCGCTTCAAGGTCTGGCTGCAAATAAATTTCAATTGTCTCAACCACTTTCCAACAGGGCAAAAGGATTGCTCGATTTGACTTTCGAAGCTGGCAGTTCAGTCGCGGCCTGGTCCCTCTTCCGCTTCTTCTTCGACGCTTTCCTCGACTTTGCTGCACCTGGAGTAGCAGCTGAAGGAGGATAATCCAGAATTTTCATTACTTCTTTCAGGTCCTTTGAGAACTTCGAACCCTCGGACTTCCGGATTGTGGAAGATGCGGTTCCGAGGTCAGGATAGTCAACCAGGCTTGGAACGGAGCTCAACAGGGAGTGAAGGCGAATAACTGCATCGGGTATTGAACCCTTGGATTCAGCAGACACCACAAGACTTGCGATCTGTTGGAGAATCCTAAACGAATATAGTGAGCCTTGAAGTTGAGCGAAGAACTGAACGATGTCCCATCCAAAATACCCTGTTGAGTCGGATATCTTTGGGTGGGCCAGACGTTGTAGAAAAAGCTGACTGGTTGCAGTTTTGGAATTGGATGCCGACCATTCGATGTCTTGATGGACTGCAAGAGCTATCCACAGTTGTGTTTTTGTAAATTCCGGCAGTTTCTTCCTGAGTTTTTCAAATGTTTCTAGTATGGCGATGCAGGCTTCGGATATCTCAGAAACTTCGGGCAGCAATAATTCTCGGCCGCCTGACTTCTCCATCTGTCTCCTGTGCTCGAAGACACTTCGCGCTTGCTTACCGGCCAGGACAATGATATTGACAAGGCCGTAAGCCAATTGTCGAGTGGCAGTCGAGACTTCCCAAGCATTCGTACGAACAGGACAATCAAGTAGAAATGGCAAGAAGACATGAGGCGATAGAGAAGCAGGTTTGCCACTTACCAGCGGTTGACCAGCAATTTGAGCAAGGCTAGGAAAGTGAAGAACGTATTCAGAGGTTCTTGGATCCAAACGCCGAAGAACTCGTATGGTTTCTGCAGACTCTGCGGGTAACTCGGATTCAATGGGCAATGGAGCATATTCTTTGAGGAAGTCCTCAAGCATCTGCGGTTGTTCTGTGATAGCTTTGGAAGATTGCGCTCGTGTGAGCAATTTTGGAAACGTGCCATGAGCATCCATGAATATCTCGAATGCCAGTGAATGCAGTCCGTGGGATTTTGGGAGAGTCAGACGGTCACTTATGGCTGCCGGTTGGAATATCTGGGTACGTAGTATTCCGGAAGAGTCGTTTGCAGATAACTCTATGTCATGAAAGAAACTCACTGCACCCTTTGAGCCTAGATCGTGAATGAGGAGGTCAGAGTCGCTAGTGAAAACTACCCCGCCATGTTGCTTCAGATATCTTGCACAGTACAAGTCTGCCTCTCCTGGGACGACCTCAGTGATATCTGCGTATCTGGTAGATGACTTGAGAGCTTCGAGAATTGCTGGTACGACGAACGACAGGGCTGGAAGTGCCGTTAACGAAGAGCGAACGGCGATGCTTTGAAATAGAGATAGCGGGGTACTGTTAAATGGTGGGAAAGACGACCGACATGGCTCGTTGGTTGACTGATGAAACTGGGTCAATTGATGTGTTGAACTCTGTAGCCTTTGAAGTCGGACATCAAGTTTCGCCGGAGGCAAGAAGCCGTCGAAGTATATCTTCTTTCTAAATGATGTTAGCGTAAATTCTGCAATTGCGATTCCGGTCTACTTACATGTCTACATTACTAGCTCGGACCGAGTCCAACCACGCGATAGCTGTGTCTACCAACTTCTTATATGAGGGTGCAGCTTCCAGTGCATTCCGAGCTCCTGGTGTAGCTTTGAGACATAGATAGTAGACTTGGTGGGCAAAAGATGGGCCATCTATCACCACTTGATGGCCGTCCAATGATTCTGTGGCTGCATATGGGCGCAAAAACGTGGTTAAATGCCGGATCCCCATTTGGCCAGGAGGATCTATTCAACCTCGGGCATGAGGCTGAAGTTTGATTTGTTGCGATAAGTAATGTATCAGCTGCTTTGCTCGAAAACATATGTGTGAGAGACCTGACAAACACAGGGCGAGGGGGTGGTCAAAGTCTTGGCTCAGGTCGGGATCTCCGCCCGCTCTAAAATTTAGACGAATCGATTTCTAGCTTCGACTTTTCTCCCCTAGCTCCATCTCCCGAACTTTTCTTCCACGCTCGCTCAACAACACCAGCTTCACCATGCGCAATACCCTCATATTCGCTGGTAGCTCCTGCCCAGGATTGTCGAACCAGATATGCTCGAATCTGGGCATGGCTCCGGCTGCTGTCGAGCTCTCGCAGTTTGCAAACGTGAGCAGACCTGCGTGCGACCTTTGCTCTGGCATGAGGGGCTGACAATTTCACAGGGAGAGACCAGCGTCAAGATCTTGACTAGTATTCGAGAGAAGGACGTGTTTGTGGTTCAATCGGGCAGCAGTAAGATCAATGACAGTATCATGGAGCTTCTCATCTTGATTTCTGCTTGCAAGGGAGGCTCCGCGAACAAAATCACCGGTCAGTCCACTTTGGTCGTGTTTGCAGATCTGCCATACTGACTGTGTCCAGCTGTTCTACCGTACTTTCCCTATAGCAGACAATCGAAGAAGAAGTCGCATCGAGGTGCCATCACTGCTCGCATGCTTGCCAACCTCCTCCACGTCGCAGGAATCAACCACGTTATCACGATCGACCTACATGCCTCACAAATGCAAGGTTTCTTCAAATGCCCAGTTGACAACCTACATGCAGAGCCATTGATTGCTAGGTGGATCCGACACAATGTTCCCAACTGGTCCGAGGCCGTTTGTGTATCCAAGAATGCTGGAGGTACCAAGAGAGTCACGTCCCTAGCGGATGCTCTGAAGCTCAACTTTGGCATGGTCACAACAGACAAGAGACGAGGTGTGAACATGAGCGGTAGTTTCATCATGAACCCATTGGACCATTTTGATCACGACTTGGACGATGCCGACGTTAGTAAGCTCGAGATTGACGACGATGAGCCAAGTTTCAGTTCAGACAAGAAGCCAGAACTCAGCAGAATATATACAGGCAGCAGAGATAGTCACAAGTCGGATCAATCTTCTACAAAGCACAGCCCTCCACGTCGAGCAACTCACTCGCGCCAAGATAGTAATCCTTCCCCTCGAAAGCAAAACTTACCGTCCCCGCTTCGTACCGCCCATAAGGGCCCCTCTGCAACACGATCTCCCCTCGTTCGCGCCTCTACTACACCCGCACGATCTTCACCTATCGAAGAAGAGAAGGGAGAAGGAGACGAAGCTGAGTTCACGGATGAGCGAGCTCGGGACATTATTCATGGTCGGTTGATCCATGGTCATATTGTGCCAGATGATTACCCCTCTCCCACCCAGTCTGCCATGTCAAGCTCCATAATTCTTGAGCGGCCTGAGGATGATCCGATGGAGATGTCGAGAAACTCGTCATTTTTCAATCCCGAAGCACATGTACTCGGCGGTACTGCTGATGCTACGGCGACTTCGGATGAAGAAGAGGAGGGCTTCAACAACCCAAGTCTGGAACAGATGATCACCTTGGTAGGAGACGTTCGAGGCAGAACCGTTTTCCTTGTTGACGACATGATCGACAAAGCTGGCAGTTGGATCGCTGCAGCTGAGTGTTGTGTCAAGCGTGGTGGTGCAAAGAAGGTTTATTGTATTGCCACTCACGGTTTGTTCGGCGGCGATGCTCTCGAGGAACTTTCAGACTGCGACTGCATCGACTTAATCGTCGTCACGAATTCCTTCCCAATACCCCCCGAGAAGGCGAGAGAGACCAACAAGCTTGTCATCCTGGATCTTTCTAATCTACTTTCTGAAGCTATTCGAAGGAATCACTATGGCGAGTCTATCTCTGCTCTCTTCTCACATTCTCACGACTAGAGTTGTTTATTGTAAGCGATTTGATTTATTCCCCCATTCTGTTCTCTGTAGGACTAGCGAGGCGTTTATGGGGATGGATGATATGGATAGGACCGTCTTGCTCACCGCACGGATGACGGAAGGAGTTAGAGATGAATGATAACGAAATTCCCGATGATGACCGATTGCGTCAAGCGATCTGGGTTGTGATTTTCATACATACCATGCCGGACTGGACTGCTCAGCAGTTCTCGTTCAAGTATAACCCGCGATGCATTCTTTAGAGTTTGCAGGAGCTACTTTCATCTAGAAAGCAGTTCTTAACGGAGCGTGGGGAGATTGATTTAGTCCTTCGGGGCTTGTTGGGATTAGAAGGCACCTTGTTCATGCGTATGCTACAACCTTTCATTAGGATGGGGGACAAGGGGCAAGAGAACTTCTTGAACATTTCATTTTCGAAAACCAGGTCGACATTCTTTCAATCTACGAGTTTTGAGTCCTATTTCACATTTGATACCCACCTGTTTGCGTGGCATCTTCAATGTTACATGTCCTTCAGCTTTCAATACTCATGTTACAATCTGGTTTCTGCAAGTGTCTTTCATTTCTCATTATGTATCGCCGTACCCACCATGCTATTTAGATACAAGTGTACAATGACCCCGAAAACTCCTGAAAATGCTCGCTCCCACGCATCAAAGACGCGCTGAGACTTCAATACTCTCCACTTTTTTCTGGCCCACTCGACACACAACCTTCCTAGTCGCCACTTCCTGTTCAATCTTCCCTTCCCACCTCATAGCCTTCACAATCCTCCTCCAACTCGTCATCGCCCTCTGCGCATGCTCAATCGGGACATTCGGATCCTCGCTCAGCAAACTCCTATTGAACAATTCCATCGATATCCACCCGTTATACCCCAGTCCCTCCTCCTCATCACAGATCGCCCTCAATACATCCAACACAGGCAAATACCCCCCTCTCTCCTCCTCACACATAAACAACCTACAATTCCTACTCCAGCTCATCCTCGGCTTCTGCCCCTCCACATGAAAAGCATGACTCTCGCACATCGGCTCCCTCAACCTCTCCGCATCAACAACCTGCACATAAAAAACCTTCTTTACATCGATCGTCCTCGCCATCTTCCTCATACTCTCCCTAAACCTCACATCGGCATCAACTGTTTTCCCATCCGCCGCACAAGGATCCGCATATTCTCTCCCCGCGATATTAAACGTATCAAGACACAACCCGAAATTCTCTCGATCGACCGCTTCGACCACCGCCCACGCTTTCTCCCACGTATCGTTGAAAGTGCCCCAGCAGAGATTCTCATAAGCGAACTTAAACGGCGGGTTCTGCTTCGCGCCCAGATCTGCTATCTCCCTTAAATCCCTGCTCACAACATCGAGATCTCCAGTCACGCCTTCAGTCAGGTACGTGCACGGGATCTGGATGATATCCGTTCTTAGAATCCGCGCGATATCGAACCAGAGATGCAGTTCTTCGAGTTTGGAGGCGCGGGCTGAGGGGGAGACGAGGCCTTCGCAGTTGTTGAAGGGCCCAATGCCCATTATTTGGAGGTTGAGAGTGTGGCATTGCGTGCGGATTTGGTGTGCGGCGAGAAGCTGGTTGGTTGGTGTGGGGCCGCCTGGAAAGGTGGAGGCCAGGTAGAGGAGGTCTTCGAAGAAGATCTCAATTCCTGGGAGAGAGGCTGAGGCGGCGGCGGTGAGTTTGGGGGAAAGGGCGTGGGCCCATGCTCGCTGGGTTCTGTTAGTTCTTGTGCTGATGAGATGGGATGGTATGGGATGGATGGGGAAAGACTTACGCCGAGGGACATGCTACATATGGCTGGTTTGTATGACATTTTGAAGAATGTATGGGAGAAGACTAATGATGGAGAAGTAGATTTTTGAGAAGGTCAATGAACAGTGAAGTCCAGACCAAAGTCAAGGAAGTAGGTAAGTGTCTTGAGAGAACTTGGGATATACAAGGTTAGGTAGTGTATCGAGCAAGAGATTAGGTGTCTTTCCAATTCGGTTCTGTTCTGTTGATTCAACAACAAACAAGTTTATACATGAAATAGAAGTAAGAAATTACCACAATCCCTACGTCTCTTATTAACCAACCTACTAACCCACGGCACTTCAAGACGTTCCCACACACAAGCGGGTCAGTGGAAGAGGTTATTTGCGGCCTGACTCGGACAAACAAATAGCTTCTCCAGATCTGGGCTCTCGAACCAAGCCCCAGAATCCAAACCACATCCGCTGCTTCTGATTGTCGTTCTGCCTGTGGCGATTGGCGAGTGTTGGAGGCGGATGAGGGTTTTGCCGTGTGTTAATGTTTTTTCCGGTGGGTGAGATAGCTTGGCGATGAACGAAGGGATTTCCGAGACTCGCTTGACTTTCCGTTCAACAACAATCCGGGCTTCAGTCTTTCATGGATTTGTTCTACCTCGAGACGAGGACTGATGTGAGTTCTTTCATATCCCGATATTTGGGCCAGGGGTATTACTTCATGTGAAAATACTGCATGCGGATTTGGGGCTCGCAGGGAGTTGATGTGAGTGAAGAAGATTCTCTCTGCGTGAAGTTCTATTGACCTTCGATTTTGGCTTGTTCAGCTGCCGACTTTTCGGTAGATTTCGATTAGGCTGGTGCAGTAAGTAGTACTGCTATTGCTTGTGTTTTCACTGTTATCTCCTCAAGTTTCATAGCTTGTTCCTTCGAAATTAGTATTTCGCTTCCGTCCCCAATATTCATCTTGAAATTTCTCTCTTTCCCATTTCACTACATTTCCAAATCAGACAATGGCCTCCCCAACCTCTCCCCAAAAACTAAACATCATAATCATAGGCGGCGGCCCCTCCCTCGCCCAATCCATGAACCTCGACCTCTCCCTCCACCTCCTCGCGCTCATTGATCCAGCACCCTACGGACCCTCGACCGCCTCATCCCTCTCAACCTCACACTTCCCAAGCATCACCTCCCCCCTCCCAAAACCAGACACAGCCATAATCTGCACCCCAAACAAAACGCACGTTCCTATCGCACTGTCACTCATCTCCCTGGGAATACCAGTCCTGGTCGAGAAACTGATCTCAACATCTATACCCGAAGGTCTGAAACTCATCGCTTCAGCGAAGGAGAAAGATGTGAAAGGTTTGGTCGGCCATCATAGACGCTTTAACCCTTATTTACTAGCGTCGAAGAAAGCGCTGGAGGATGGGAAGGGTTATTGCTGTGCTAGGGATGTGGTGTTTGAGGAAACCTGCAGCGTATTTTGATGGGATAGTGGACTGGCGGAGGAGTGGTGAGAGTGGAGGCATGGTGCTGATAAATCTTGTTCATGAGGTTGGTTTGTTGCAGTATCTGCTTGGGCCGATTACGCTCGTGTCTGCTACTGAGACGGCGAAAATGAGGGACTTTGATGCACGCCGTTTAACCGAGTTCTGCTTCATACTATTTTTTTCTCAGTTTACTCCCAGTGTTGAGAACGTGTGTGTTATCGAAGTCGATGATTTGGAGTTTGGAAAGTGGGAGGAAGGTTAGCCATGGGGGTATGTGATCTCTCCAGTGTTCGCAATAGTGTATGCAGTATTTTTGATACCCGCCACTTTAGTGATATGGGACCGTTTCTAGAAATACATAGTAATATTAGCCCGAGATTTCAATATTGAATATCACTACGTAGTATGTTGGTACACTTGCTGTTGGTGGGAAATCGAGATAGGTGAGATACATCTGGTACGCAAGCTGTGGTACGTACGTACAGTACTGAGAATCTCGAGTGTGAGAGGGTATTAACAGTGGAGGTGAAATACTGCGCTAGTCCTAAACTGAATTGGATTCAGGGGGTTGAGGGCCAAATCCTTCTACTTTTAACTTTTAACCCCTATTTTAGCCCATAATTACCCCTTTGGCCCTTTGGGACTTACACTAACATAAATCACACATATCTTCATATCCACACCCAGTCAAAAATGTCTTTATTGCCTCCTCTAACTCCAGCCAACCACGATCCAAACTCAGAAATCTATTCTTCTTCTTATCTTTCTCTTTGAGACTTACAGTCCTCGTGGCCTTTCCAAACAATTTGAATCTCCGCACCACTTCCACACCAACCACAAAGCACGCCTCTCATCTCATCGCATCCCAATCGCGCGTCCTCTTAAAATGTGCTATACAATCCACCCCGAACGACTCACCACACAGTGTCGTCCGAGCTTCAATTCCCCTCCAATCTCTACCCCTAAACACAGAATATGGCCCTCTCAACCTCACTTCCAAAAAAATATACCGAGCAATCACAGACCCATGCATAATCGACAGAGGCATAGCTAAAGTACGAGGCAAACATATTACGCTTTTCTAATATCCGAACTCATCGCCTGTGTACGAGTCTCCCGTACCCTATCTAGCGGTAGGAGATAAGATTGAGGATGAAGATGGCGATATCCAGATGAATGATGACGAAGTAAATGCCACAGTCTTTCCACAGCCCCACGAGCAAACACAAGAGCCATAGCCATCTCAGCCTGCGAGACAGCAACCGCAATGCCATCCCAAAATGACAGACCCCATCACCCAAGCCTTCCCAGCAAACCAAACGCTTTCTCTTTCTAGCTTACACCCAACGTACTCGGAAGTAACGGACGACCTCCTCGAGAACGATCCAGACACAAAAGTACGGTACATCCACACACACACACATAAAATAACATAAACAGCCCAACAGAAGCGCAGAAACGTAAAACGGGACGTTCTCGAAGCCCAAGACACTTCTCACAGAGATGTGAGGTTGGCTTGGCACCATCTAAGCGAGTCAAGATACTTTGAGTGATGACAGAAATAATAAAGAAATGAGACGAAATGGCCATGTTGAGGGGGGGATCGTTCTCGGGATGAGAATGGCTGAAATGGGTATCTATGAATAAAGGGGTCAGAAGATTTATGTCTCAACGGAATAATGTTCGAACCTTATTCCGAATGAGATTGAAATCCCTGCCGACCTGACCGCTCATTCCCTCTAGCAAAGCCTAATCGAGCCGAAAGAAGACGGAAAATACAGAATACCAACAGAGTGGTTCACATTTCCAACAATAGGAACAGAAGGTATATAAATCAATTGAATTTATATAAAACCACTCGCGGCGCAGTAAGCAAGCCAAGCAAGTAGCCAATGAGTCACTAACAAGGTATCTAATGCAAACCAATCCCAGAGCACCAAGCCATCCTTCCTATGCTATTCCGAGCAGAGGTAAGCTATGCCATGCACCGATCCGAATTCCAGAAGAAGCAAGAAACGCATGTAGAAGAACCCGAGCGCCTAGCCATCCTTCCTAAGTCTGTACAGGGGTAGGCTGCAAGCTCCCAAAGCAAGTAAGCCATTATCTTAACAAAAGTACAAAGTAAGCAAGCCATTCTTCCCACACTAGGAAAGCTATACCATGCATCCAATCCAACGCCATCATCAGAGAAAGAATGCCATCAAGGCGAGTCCACTCGGAACGCAATTAAGAGAGAGGAGCATCGATAAGCTCAAAGTCGTCATCCTCGAGTCCAGACTTGGGGACGGCAGGTTCAACCTTGACAGCCTTCTGCTTTGGGCTCTTCTTTCCCTTGTTCTTGAGCAGAACGGTCTCGCCCGAGTTATCCAAGACCTCGTACTCGCCCTTGATTATCTCCTCGGTCTTCTTGTTGATCCATTTTTGCTCTGCGAGATCTACCAAGCCACCAAGATCAACCTTGCGGCCTTTGTCACCGGGACTTGGTCCCTTGTTATCATAGCTGTAGAGGATGTCGGCATCGACAGCGGCAGCAGACTCTCGGATAGCAGTTTGGATGGCAGATTCGGTGTTGTTGGAGTGTTGGGGCACGAGTTCGAGGAGCGATTTGGAGAGGGTAGAGTTAGTGTGATCGTTGGCATCGATGACTGCTGAAGCCTTGTGAGCAAGCCGTGAACGACCGTCGTAGTTTCCGCTTGGCTTAGGAGTCTTGTTGGCATGGGACTTGGGTTCCGATGACCTATTTGGTAGCTTGTTAGAGGGAATCCTAAGAGATTTCAAGGTTGGGCGTGGACTAGGAACGTACATTTGACTCCATTGCTTATGAGGACGGATTCTGATCTTTTGGCCTTCATTGCTGGCCCTTAAAACCTCATCGGTGCTGAAGTCGAGTCTAACGCCAGGTGATGGTCGAGCACCATTGCTCCACTTCTCTCTCTTGTCCTTATCATGCTTGAAGGGAAGGCTAGCTGATCGGATATCCTTTCGCTCGATTGGCTCGATAGGGTTTCTGATCGAAGTAGCAGACATATTTGCAGATGCTGAGGAGTTTGGTGCTTGGTGTGGTGTTGGAATGGTCGGAAGTGGTGTTGGGAACCTGGTTGGGATAAGATAGCTTTGAGGAGGGCGAGTCAACGAATGCTCCAATACGGGGGATTCTTTGTTCGCGAAGCTCTTGAAGAACCAATAAAGAGCCGGAAGCTTCCAGGACGGGAAAAGGATCGATGTTGTGTAAGAGAAGTTTGGTTGAGAGAAGAGACACGTAGGTAGAGCGAGTTGAGGTTGATAAGAGGATCGGATATCGAAACGAAGGAAGTCGCCGGATGACTGTTACTTCTACCGAGTCACAGAGTGAAGCGGGAGATTAACGGAAGGCGCGTATTATTGATGACCGTGATTAGGGAAGGCACTGACCACACACAATGAAGTGGTAGTCGGAATGACGAATGAGATGGCAGCCGGAACAAAGAGATGGGGTAAAGTGTAATGCAGTGCAGGTGGCCGTGTTGGGACAGAGAACACGGGCAGTGACTCAACGAGGCGAAACGAGACGAGGCTGAGCTGCGATAAGGAGATGACGGACGACTAGGCTGAGGATGGATAATGGGCAAATGAATGATATTATCCGGGCCACTGGATAGAACGAGTAGAGAAACGATACTGGAAATAGTGATAGCTGCTTGGTGTTGTTCTTGGGTGTTTGATATGATGAGAGGAGAGAAGAGGGAAGAGGGGGAAAGAGAGAGAGAGAGAGAGAGACAGAGTGGGAGGAACGCGTCTTCTTATTTACCTCACCAACGTCCTTATCACCTGGATGGGCATGGTATGGTGCTCAGCTCAGCAATCACTCACTCACTCACTCGCGAAGCCGTCAGCCGTCCAGCCCATCAAGGCAGAGACACGATATCCCGCCGCCGTCATCATGGCGCTGCCCAGGATGGGCAAGGCTTCTGATCCTGGTGTATCACCAGACTAGGCTGAGCGAGTGAGCGATAACAAGACGATGCTTCCGACCTCTCACGAAGGAGAGGAGGGGAGAGGAGAGGAGAGGAGAGGAAGAGCCACAAGGAGGAGTCCAGGACCAACGGAGAATGGAGCCGAAGGATGAAGGCAAAGGCAAAGAAGAGTGGAGACATGAGGTCGGTGTTTGGGAGTCCCGCCCGCGATAAGGCTGGCATGAACCTCCGTACAGTATGCACCGCGATAAGAGCTGCTGCTCTGTCCAAGCAAAACAGCATGTGGCTGGAGCTGGCGCTGGCCAACAGACAAAGAAGCCCAGAAATGAGGGGATATGACTTCATAACTGTGTATATCCAGTGGTTCTACACGTCTTGACATACCCGGTTCTGAATGGCTGTTTGGAGTCTTTTTTTATGTAATCTCTGGAGAGTTCTATTTTGGTACAAGTACCTCCTGGCTGGCTGCCACGTTCTTGTTTTGGGCCTGTCATGTCATGCCATCCATCCATGCTTCGCTTCGCTTCATGCCTCAGGCAAGCAAACCGGATCTTCATTCAAACTCAAGGATGACCTTCTCGTGTACCGTACAACCTTTCATCAGAGTTACCAGTTTGATATCAGAAACTGCCGTCCGTCAACCAGCATCTTCTTACAAAGCAACTCATCAAGTCGTCTTATCCAACCCGCCACTTACTGTACTGCTTTCCGACCCCAATCCAGCAGTACAACAAACAACCCCCACCTCGCTCACCAGGTCACCAGGCACACCTGAGGTCCAGCCAAACGACCAGCTTTGTTCTTTCGGTTTGACGCCCGTGTACCAGATGACGGTTGTGATTCCAGCTGCCAGCTGCCAAACTGTACAGGTGCTTGCTTCTGTTGAAACAGCTGCATGATGACGCTTTGGGGATGGAAGGCACATGACTTGCTCGCTTAAGCTGCTCTGCTCGGCCACCTCCGATAATGCCATCCTTGAAAACATTTCGCATTTGAGGATGCTTGAAATAATTTGAAGACGGACTCCGCAAAGGATGCCAGATCAAACAACGGAGCTGAATGTCCAAAGGAACTGGGCAATCAAAAGGATGCACAAGGAGCGTCTTAATCCTCATCTCACCTCATCTCCTCGCATCCGTTCGCGTACTTGTGTCACTTTCTTGATGAGTGCCCTCGTCTCCTCGAACACTTCTGGAGGAGGATGATGGGCGTATATTCTTCCGTTGAAGAGCATCATACGACAGAGAATGGGATCCCTTCAAGTATGATTCTTCGAACCGAGAACAGATATTATCGCTGGAGGAAGGGAAGCTTCAGTTCTTTCAGCTTCGTGATTGGGAGGAAGGAAGGAAGGAGATACAACAAGTATCCAGCAGAATTTATACAATACAGTCGCTTATAAACTCAGGTCCACCACCTTTCGCCTGAAGAAAATTGTGTTGTACAGACTATTCCATTCCATTCATTCATTTCAGCGCCAACACCCGGGCGTCCCGTGTACTCTACAAAATCTGGGCTCCGTGAAAGGTTGTTATGAGATACCCAGCCACTTCCTTCTCTGCAGTTGGAATCAATGCTTCTTCGACCTCCCACATCTCGTATCTCTGATCATATTTCTGGCCATGCCAGCTGCTTCATCCTGATCTCAACTTATACCGCAGAATTGGTGTCTGGATGTCCAGACTCTCCACCCCACCCGCTACGTGCTTGGACCAAACTGTAATTCCCCCTTAGTGAATCTTTGGCTTGCTCCGACTCCTTCTAATTGATCCACCAAAAGCTAGTGAACTGCCACGTCAACCAAATGCACGAGACAGTCACGATGAAGGGCACCTGCAGACTGGTGAACAGAATAACAATGTATCCAAATTTACCAAATGCCGAAGTCGTCCAGGCAGAAGGGAATGTTGCAGCGAGACTTGCATCGCCGTCAAAATAACGGTGACATAGAAAACATAAGCAGCAATGAGAGTGCTGTGATGATTGACAAACGAGTCTCTGGGCGAACGAGTCTGATAGAAACTCCATTTCCACCCCTTCATCCCCAGGTTGAGTCGCACAATCCAGTCAATGCGACCCAACCTTAGGTCTCCAAACTGATAGCGTTCATGACATTGCTCTAGCAGCTCCTTTTGTCTTCTTTGGAAGGCGGCTGCGTTGTCTTGAGCATTTGTGCAAAACGACTCGCAAACGGTTGCGTGCAGAGGGTCCCTATCTCCCATGCAAGTTGGAGCATGTTGGCCATTGTTGTGGCGATTCCCGTGATGCTTCGAGTTCCATAGCGCATCTGCGAACTCCGTCCACTTTGTCCAGCCATCAACTGTGTCGTCTCGAAATTCCGGGGGCAGTAGCTTGAGGTCTGAGGCGATCTCGTAGTCAATCTCCGTCTCGATCAGCCTTGTGTACGAAAAAAGAAGGCCTCTGCTGAGCTGTCCTAACTTGCTCCAGTCGAAATTTTGTCCCACCAGAGCTTCGGGGAGCGGTTTGATGTACTCTGTGTGGATGCTTGATTTCCATAAGAGGTGGAGGCCATGATCTTCAACGGGAACGATCTGTCGATGATAGAGTTTCATGGTTGAAAGGGTGTGATAGTTGAGTCGGAAACCAGCCCATTTGAGGTGTTGGAAAACTTCTGGTCGGGTTAACGTTCGGAACAGGGTTGTATCGAGCGACTCCTCCACGTCCTGTAATTTGTCCTCGACGCTACTGTTGCCGCCAGCGGAAGTTCCCCCTAGACTTTGGAGTTGAATCCCAGCTTGGGAGAAGTTGGTTGTTACACCAGGCGTGGGGGTGGTGTTTGTTTGTGACATTTTGGATGGAAATCAAAGTCGCTACCAACTCCCTCCGGAGCGGCATTTATAGGAAGAAATATCAGGGCAACATTGAGACATGATCAGAACGGTGTGACAAGCAGAGTACTGGCGGGCAAGTTTCATAATCTTTCAGCTGTAATTTCTTTCCGTTCGCTGAAGTGAAAGAAGGTTGAAGAAGGACTGGAAACAGAAGCGAGGAACAAAAGGGCATCGTCAGTTATGGCCTAGTCGACCAGTGTCCCGACAGAGGCCCAGAGGGTGAACGGTGCAGGGGCGTACGTGCTTCAGTAAAGAGTCGTATTATGTCTTTCAAGGAATGAGGCGGGAGTCATATGTGGCTACGTGAGACTCTCCCCACCGACTTTCCGAATTGAAGAATCATGACATATGGATATCACAGCGTACTTGATAAGAATCCACCCGCTCACCAGATTGGGGACTTTGGTCGAGAATTTGAAGATCGGCTAAGAAAATGAGATCGTCTGTTGATGTAAGATACGTGTTGAGTACCTATTTCCTGCAGACTCCTTGCCCACAGTTTCGGTCCTTTCGGAGGAATAATTATCAAAGAAGCTTTACTTCGTTTGAGCAAGTCTTCAAACGATAAACTTGACCAAGCAACAGTGAGATGCGTCAAAGCTTTGCTGGGGTTCGGCGTCCCTAATCTGGGCTTTGATGCAAGGTCTTTATTCCCCATCGTTGCTGGCCAGGCCAATCAAAGCTTCGTCGAGTCTGTGATGAAAGGTTTCTTGAGGCTCAGGACGTTAGATGAAGAGTGGAGAAAGCTCGTTGAAACCCATGGAATTGAGCTGTTTAGCTTCCACGAAGCTCTTGACTCACCAACATCCATAAAGGTGTGTCTGTGTCTCAGAACTAGAAACCCAAATACTAAAATAAGCAGGTGGATGGTCGATGGAGAATGGCTGGGCCGCATTTCAAGCCGATCAGTCAAGCTTCAGCAACCTCTGGCCATAAACGCCACCAGACTGAAGCCATTGTTAGTACACACTCTGAACTCGTCAAATTTAGGAAAGTGGACAATGTCTACTTCAGAGTCCAGAGCATCCTGGCTCGAAGCATTCGAGCACGTAATGGAACGAATCCAATAGATAATAGATGGTCGTGCGACCCAGGTCTGGGAATTCCTACTAAGTTTAACCTCTGTTCTCATCGCCCACTTATTAAAACATGTTGAAGGGTTGTGGAACCAGACAGGTCCCATTAATGAGTGACTACGGATGGACTGCATTGTATGCAAATTTGTCTCTGCTTTAGCACACTGAATATTATAAGAAGAGAAGGGTCAGTATCAAGCTTGAAATGACATTCTCGTAGAAAGGTGTATTTTCGAACCTCAAAAAAGAAGAAAATAGAAGATCTATAGTTGTTGTGGACTCAGCCTACTTTATAATGAAAATAAACTAATACCTAAAATGACTCTAGTTCTGACTTCAATATCTTCATATTATGGCTCAAGTACAAAGACCGAGATTACTTTGAGGAAGCCTATTTCGAAGCTGACTGTAGGACCAGATCAAATTTTGTTTACAGAAATGTATCGTGAGATGATGCCCACGTGACTATTTTCTTTCCCCCCGGTTCTAAAAGCAGACCATAAGGAAGAACAGCCACCTAGCGACTATCAGGGCTATCATTATGACAACTCCCGTTTCAAACCCCGATCGCTAATAGTAAGTCTAGATATATGAAGGCCTTTGTTGATCTTAAGCAGATATACGACTCAGCCCAGGCGGCGGAAGCAGGGACCTCGCTACTGGTTCTTCCCGAATCCAATTTTCGCGGCACAAAAAAGAGTGTCTTATCTAGCGACTGGCACTAATACTTCTACGTACAATCTCTATAGAGTACCTCCAATTTTATCGAGAATGGAGCGATTCGACCTTATGGGGCATGGTTTGCTTACCTTACAGTTCCCCTTCGCTAAGCAGGGAGGGAAGTAGGAAGGCAAACACAACAACCGTAGAAACGGTAAGGTACCACCTTTCTATTTTCCGGCCATTGTAGGTTAGGGTACAAGAACCAAGCTTGAACGCTACAGATGGCTGGAAATCCACCATCCTCAAACAGGAACGAATAAAAACCTCTGCTCATCTAGAGGAAGCATCGTCTAGACAACCATTGCCCCGCTCCTTTTCCCGTCCCGTCCCACATTTGGCGGATCTCAACTGAAATCATATATCAATCCCACCAACATCCTTCTAGATCTCAGAAATTCAGTCCTTCGAACTTCCCTTCTAAACTTCCCACAGTCAACGAACCATGACTTCTTCAACCGATACGAAAGAGTACAAAGGGAACTGCCACTGCGGGCTTTTTAAGTTCACCATCTCAATCCCAGAACTCAAGTCCGTTGAAGTCTGTGATTGTAGCTACTGCTACCGCGTAGGTTTTTCCCCTACCCAGCCCATTCAGAATGTCCGAGTGGCTTACAATACTTATTACAGAAAGCAATCCTCTGGGTCTTCCCCGCCGGAGACCTCAAGATCCGAAGCGGAGAGAACGAATTGTCCACCTACCAGTTTGGGAAGAAAGAACTGTTGCTTTCAGTAAACCGCCGCTCTTCTACTAAAACCTGTTCGTTATGCTAACATAAAATTTAGTTCTGTCCTAGATGCGGCAACATGATCATAGCCGAACATCTACCTTCTGGTTCTCACGGCATCAATGTACGTCTTCTCGCTCCCTAGTACCGTACCTCCTCCAAGGTTCTGCGTACTCACATATTCGCAGGCACGATTACTTCAATCCATCGATCTGGATGCCCTAGAGATGACAAAATACCGAGCTCCTTCAGGCGAAGAAGACGGTTCAAAATATGTCCCTCCTTCAACCTACCCAGCCCCATCCACAGTCAAGAACGCCGAAACATCAGTCGAAGGCGCTAAGCTCCAGACCTTCAACGGGAATTGTCATTGTGGAGCTGTAGCCTACACACTCATCTCAAAGCCTCTGAGTGAGCGCAAGATCATCTCCTGTAACTGCAGTCTATGCTGTCGAGTACGTCCCACCCCTCACTTCCACCCTCCCTCTCACCAAGATCAAAACTGACACCACACAGAACGGAGAAATCTATACCTATCCACCCTCCAGCTCCGTGACATTCATCGGGAAAGAGAACCTTACGGGCTATCCATTCCTCTCTCCAGACTCGCTGCATAGTTTCTGTAAGATCTGTGGTACGTCTGTGTGTGTGCAGGTGTTGAAGGATGGCGAGGATTTGATGCCGCTTAATTTGAGGACCATGATGAGTGGTGTTGATGTTAGAGATTTGAATGTTATAGAGTATGATGGGGCGAAGAATGATCCGCTGTATGTCTGTCCGTGAGTTGTGCACTTGGATCTCGGGTTGAGAATGACTGGCGTTGAGTAAGTTGGGAGGTAAATTTAGGCTGAAAAGATGTCTCTGTCGCTTTGCTGCCGGGTTAAGGAAACTCACCGGAATTTTGTCGAAAGCAAATTATCACTATTCGAAAATCCAAAGCGCGATGTGTGTAATACGCAAGTTGTAGGTATGTTATGCTGAAAATATCCTCGGCTAATTCGACCCTTTCCCCAAAAAGCTGAGCCCAAGCAGGGGAAGAGTTCCTTTCCGGGAGATTGTGCGTTTCAAATCGTACAGTACCTATAGCTTCACTTCTATCTCTTCATATAAGATGCAGCTTCGATTCCCTTCACCCTCATCTCCTCGTTCGATACCAAAACACAACCACAGCCTCTTCAAAGCAACACCACACGTCACAACTTCACACCACAGCCCTTCTTTACCCCCTCAATAGTCCTCATCAACTTCTGAACAGCTTGTTGAATCTCAACGTTACTCTTTCCGGAATTGCTTGAAGTACCTGGCTCGAACATGATTCGTTCCACAGGGAAGATGCTGAGTAGATGTATGTTTCAAGCATTGATGGACTTTGTATGTGAGTGATTAGTATCGTGGTTTGAATGGAGCTGATCTGCGTCTTACTTGGAGTCGCCTCGAACTTCCTTTTGTCTTTTATTTGTAGATCGAGTTGAAGGCATGTTTGTTGTTGAGGCCTTTTAACTTCTCTTGATGTTTCTGTATCGTCGCTTTCTGCTATCGTCAGTTTTGGCGCGAAGGACATTTCCAAAGTTTATCCGCCCCAGAGATCGAAAGACTTACAAACTTTCAGTATTTCCATTCACAGGTTAATCATATATTGTGCAATTGTCCCAACTTCCTCCATTTGTATGGTGGAGCATTGTTTGCTTTATACACCACGCACATTTCTTCTCAACTGCGGAAGCCCCGAGATGCGATTTTGATATTCTTGTTATCTGTGCTTCACATGATCGCGGCTTCGACTTCGAGAGCTTCGAATGTGCGAAGTTCGCAGAGGAGATCTCGATGTTGTGAAGTTTGACGACTCCACGTGACGAAGTTCGCAGCTGCGAGGATGGCTGGGACGCTGATCAGTCAGACAGCTGAAATCAAGTCCCTCTAGAACGACATTCTGCGTTCCTACTTTCTGCGAGCCATGCCCGCCATTTCTGTACAGCACCTCAAGAACGGAGTCGGAGTCAATGAATCGTGAGTTCTGCTCAAGTGTCCTCCGCGACTCCGAGAGTACTAGCTCCCCAATGACTGGCCCCCGACGAGATCGTCCCCGCCATGTTCCCTTGCGGACGCACCCTGCAACACTCTCTCCTTTTCTACCACCCCCTCCACTTTCTACGCATATCGAAGATGAAAATCAGATGCAGAAATTCGAAGAGGCATTTTCCTCCTTCGCTTTTGGCGCGTCCAGACACCCACTGAGCCTTCCTCTCTTCCGACTAGCACCTCATAGTGTTGGAATCTTGCCACTTAGGCCCCCAAAGGATCGCCCTCTCTACACTCCCATTAATTCGCCCAGTCGCCCTTCAGCTACTTCAGGAATCCCTAATGAGAAGCAATCAGGCGTTTCGAGTGTCTCAAGACGCCACGTTTCCGAACCCAATACAATCTCTAAGATGGGCCGAGAAGTAAGTCATGCGCACTTGAGTTCCCAAGCCTGTAAATCTTCTGACGAGCAATAGACGGCCAACTTGCCAAACCCCTGTATCAAATGCAACAGAGCACAGAGACAAGAGTGTATGCCAGGTCCAAATGGTATATCATCCTATTGTCTAGCATGTGAGCACCAATGGGCGAGTTCTCAGGAGGCAAAACTTGCCAAAGTCCATGCTATGGAAGCTTCCTATCGCTCGCCTGTTCCAGCTTCTCTTAAAGATACATCGCTGGTCGAGACCTTAGATGAAGCTACAAAGCAGCAGCAACTCTCCGAGAGAACAAAGCAGCAGCAACTCTCCGAGAGAATCTCTTGGTTAAACGTCGCGATGGACGAGTACTTCACACGAACTCCAAAAAATGAAGCAGATGCCCAAAAAACGAAAGACAGCATCAACAGCGTCTTCGATAGACAAGAAGATCCGATACCACAGCGAAAACTAAGTCCTACTGAGAAATCACTGTCATTCTCAGAACTAGATTGTGTGAAGCTTCCACGGGACGAAGAGCCGAACTTGGTGGAACTTGAGCATGCCGATCATGGCTTCCATTCCACGTTACTCTCCGTGAAGCAGTCGTACACCACGAGAGCTATCAATGAATTGAACCGATTTGCAAATTCTCAGAATACCGACCAACAATCCACTGATGCTGGATCAGCTTCGTCGTCTTCCAATGCTCGATTTGTCGCGCCATCATCTAGTTCAGCAAGTTCTTACTCAATATCGACTTCCAATGGAAAGCGGAAGATCACTAATTTCGATCGCAGCTCTTCTGGGGACAATGAGGAGAATGATAAAAACAAGAGACGCAAAGCATCAAACCAAAATGACGACATTGATCCTCGGAGACTTTCTTGCCTGTTCAGAAAATATTCTCCCTCAAAACACGGACTCAATAATTCTCGATATCAGAGCTGCGCAACAGGATCTTGGAAAGATATCGGCCACCTGAAGTATTTATAACCAGTATTCAGCACTGGCCGACTATACACTAACGAAAAACAGAGATTCACACATTTATCGAGTCCACCTTGCTCAATGTTGCGGATGCAAATCTCCTATGAAATCATGGAGTGACTTCCAACAACATAAGATCAAAGCGATCTCATCGGACCCAGACAGTCAATGCAGCGATGTTCAGGGTCTTTTCGATGAGGATATAACGGCCTTAAAACAACTCAAGATAAAAGGCCAAGGGAGGATTGCGAGTTGGGAGATGGTATACAGATTTCTGTTTCCTAACTCTGTATGCGTACCAACTCCTTGTCAGTACACCCTGAACGTCTCATCGCACTCAACTGATAGACATAGGGTTCACTCCACCTTGCGACCACCAATGTGATGAGCAAGAGCTAGAAAGAATGTTGCCAGACGAGATAGCTGCCTTTATAGAGTCGCAATTTATGGCTCTTTACGACAGGATCTCTTCCAAGAAGCCAGATATTCTCCACTACCTCATGAACCGTCTTCGAAAGCGACAAGGTGGGGCATCATCGACCCTCGAATCTGCATCGCTTGCAGAAGCACCGCCCGAACAGCCACATGGTGTCATGGACAATGGAGAGGGCCATTCTGACTGGCAATGGGAGTTTCCGATGCCCGATTCGATCACCGCCGACAACGGCTTGGATATGCTATCTTCCACGAACTTAGCCGACTTCAACTTCAGCACTTATCAGCCAAGCATCTATCAGGACTTCCGAGAGATCTCAAGTGAAGAATCTAATCGGCAATTTTCGAGACAGAGTAAAGACTATGAAGCTGGCTGGAATGATGGACATGAAAAGGGGTATCTTGATGGACAGCGGGAGGGGTACAAGGCGGGCAAGAAAGCTGCTCTGCAAGGGCGGATGAGTGCTTCAAATCGTCTAAGCGGTTGAAGATAATTGATCTCTGCTACACCATGAGCGAAAGCACCGATATTGACGTCAAACTCTTGGTGGTGAATTCTTCGCAACTTGGTGTGCTGGGGATGGTGGCTTAGTATTCGATGACATCTGCAAAAATCCCGAGTTCGAAGTCGAAGCCTGTACCGAAGAGTACTACGGTCGTGCCGGCTTGGATGCGTACCCGAAGAGTAGCTTTGAGGGTTGCGGAGCCGGAGATGCTGGTTATTGGGAGGGTGTTGGTTTCGCGGCCTGTGCTGTGAGGTGTTATTAGCTGGCAAGGAAGAAGACGGCCAGAGAGGAGCGAGAGGGACACTTACAACTCATGATCAACAATCTACCCCCCTCCGAAAACGCAAATCCAAACCCTGCTCGCAAATCCACACTCTCTCAATGAAAACACCAGATCCACAAGAAGCGCCATCACAATACTAACATCGTTACTAACCACCGCTCAAGCGGCGTAGAACTCGAGAAGATAGGAAGAGAATATGTCGTGTTCTCTGTGGCTTTGGCATCGAAATTGAAATTCCCGGTTATATTCTCGAAGGAGATCTTATAGGTTGAAAGCTTGGGAGATCAGGTCAAGGGGGTTTGAGAAGAAGGCCTTGATGTCGGTGATGTCGTTGATTGGGTCAGTGTCTTTGGATACGCCAGTTGTGCTTATACTGGCGGTGCCAGAGGTGGTGCACTCTAGACAGGTGATTTTGAGACCGGATTGTGTGGTGGTGCTGGCGTCGAAGGGGCATTTTTGGGTGCTGGGGAGGGTTAGATTTGAGGGCTTGAAATGGAGGTGGAGCAGTAAAGATCAAAGAGAAAATCGTCCATCAGTGATGTTGAGAGGTCATAGGATCCCGAGCTTGATGGAGGGAATGCGCTTTCGTAGTTCTTGCTTTGGGAGGACTTGAATGTCTTTTGCACAAATGGCTGGGCCTGCAAGAACGCCAGATCTTACAAGAACAAGAAATGACCGTATGGTTAAAGACATGTAAATAGAAAATAGTGTGTGGTAATGATAATCAAAATCCAAAAAAGTTGAATGTGGTTAGAGAAGATTAGAAGAGATATTGAAGAGCAAAAAACTGCAAAAGAGTGTAGAAGTAATTTAGAAAATACAAACCTGAAGGAGCACCCTAAACAACTATGAAAAGACGCTGTTGTACAATGTTCTACAAAGCATAGCTGCCACACACACACTTGTACGCCAAAATATCTTTCCACGAGGCTGAGAACCTCGATATGGGTGCGGACGCATGACGTCCTTCCCCCGTTATCTTGGCATCCAAACATCCTACCTATGAAGATGCAATCAGATTATGACTAACATATAATCTGGAGGGACGAGTAAGAAGAATGCGGGAGGAGACATGGAGTTGAGGCGAAAGGTAGCATTCGCAATCGAAACACCACATCTTGACAGGAGAGCACTCTGTCATGCCGGATCCAGAAATTCTGGCTCTGCCAATGGACATGCAGATTCACCTCCTTTGCAAAAAGTTGTGCAGGGAGGCAGTGACGATTCAGACACTGATGCAGTGTGTCCTTGGCCCTCTTAATCTACCAGAAGGATGTTTCGTTTAATGGAAAAGGGGGCACTTACGCGAAAACCATCCTCAATAAGCTAAAACAAGACCCTTGTCCGGTCACGTGCTACTCTCCCAAAATTCGAGGTTGACGAAGCTCAGCCTTCTCTAACTTCGAACCCTCACTCCGCCAACGTCAAGTTCCCAACCCCAGCCAAAATGTCACTCTCCAGCTACCTCGCCTCCAAATACCTCACAGCCGACACCTCTTCAACATCATCATCCGGCAAAAAACGCAAACGCAAAACTCCCAAAGAAAGCAGCGGCCTCATCATAGCAGACGACGACGCCCTAGGTTGGGCCCCAACCGCATCAACAAACGCAGACGACGACACACCCCTCACGATTTCCAGCGGCTCAGCCGAGTTCCGCAAAGCGAAGAAGAATGCGTGGAAGACTGTCGGTGTGCCTGCTCTGCAACCTCGAGATGTAGAGAGCGAGGAGGCAGATCGCATTGTAGCTCAAGCAGCGGAGGAGAATAGCGCAGCGATGCGAGAAGATGAGGGGCCTGTTATCGAAGGCGACGATGGGATCGTCAAAATGGGAGATGGAACGCATGCGGGCTTACAGAGCGCGAAGGCAGTAGCAGCGCAATTCGAGAAGCGGAAAAGAGAGGAAGCGCAGGCATGGGAGAGAGAGCAAGCGGCCCTTGGACTCGGCCCGGGCAAAAACGGGAAGAGGAAAGAAGAAGAGACTGTGTATCGTGATGCTACGGGACGGCGAATCGATATCTCGATGCGGAGACAGGAGGCGAGACGCGAAGCTGATGCGAAGGCTGCGAAGGAACGGGAGGAGCTGGAGGCGCAGAAAGGGGATGTACAGAGGGCGGCGAAGGAGAAGAGGAGAGAGGAGCTGGATGAGGCGAGGTTTCTGACGGTTGCGAGGGGCGTGGATGATGTGGAAATGAATGAGGAGTTGAAGGAGATTGAGCGCTGGAATGATCCTGCTGCGCAGTTTTTGAGTAAGAAAACGCCCGGGAAGGGGAAGGGCGGGAAGTGGAGGAAGCAGGTTTATACGGGGGCAGCGGCGCCGAATAGGTATGGTATTCGGCCTGGGTATAAATGGGATGGTGTTGATAGAGGGAATGGGTGGGAAGGTGAGAGGTTCAAGGCCCAGAATCGGGCTGTTCGGAATAAAGAATTAGATTATGCGTGGCAAGAAGATACGTAGAGGTCTATCATCAAGCAAAAACAATCAAGATATTCTCAATGCGTGTCTCATTTTATGTCTGCTGTGAAGAAGGTCGTCTGATGCAAAATGCAAACCAGCAAATCCTATCCTCAATCACGGAAGACGTCAGAAAATCATCATAATACATGGCGTTTTCCTCCCTTCAAGAATCTCAATCCACCCATAACCACCACCTCAGTATGCTCCTTGCTCAAATCACCTATTTTGGACGGAGGAGCTTGTCGGGGCCGTATTTCGAATTCTCCTTCACCAAATTGATGAAGTGCTTCTTGTCTTGCTCTGATTGAACACGACCAGCAAATCCCTTTAAAAGATCTTTTAGAGTGATACCCGAAGCTGGGAGAGCAGCGAGAACCTCATGAACCTGAACTGCGCCTGAAGCTGGCGATTGCGCACGGCCCGGCGATCCACCTGTAATACGTTAGCTATGAGTCAATGATAGTTCAGCCAGCGAATCGACATACCTGATGCAGCAGCTGGGCTGCCAGAACGACTTCCACCAGCACCAGGGACGGGACTGCCGGCTCTAGAGCCATTTGGAGTACTGTTGAAGCGAAGCTTGATTGCCTTCTTCTTCTTCTTTCCTCCATCCGACATCTCACCACCAGTGGCCTCACCATCACTCGTCGCACCACTCCGAACCGGGCTTGGGTTTGGTGGCGCGGATTGGATGTTGCTGACCTTGTTGGGATTAACAGTGAGCTTGATGATTGATGATTTCCGGGGAGTTTGGTTCCCAGATGGTTCTGGTGACATTGGGCGAGACCCGGGGATTGGGGTAGAGGAGCCACTGGCATGAGAAGATTGATGCTTCTTCTTGAGCTTCTTTCTGGAGGACTCATTTCCGCTGGATTCCGAAAGATTTGGAGAACCAGGTCGCTTCAGGCTCTTCACCTTCTTCAGAGGATCAGAGTGCTTAGGACGACCAGATGGGGTGCTGGTACCCTTTGACGAAGCACCAGAAGGAAGCTTGGAGGCTGAATCCAATTTGGCTTTGTTCTTGGCCTCCTCATCCTTCTTACGGTCGATCTCCTTTTGCTTCTCCTCGTCGGAGGTGTCATCATCGCTCTGTTAAAGGTCAGTGAAAAGTTCCACACAATGATTAGAAGACATACCACGTCTGAGTAGGGATGGTCAGAGTCACTATTGTAGATGAAGTTTCTCTCTCGCTTTCTCAGTGCCTTGGTCACTTCCTTGCCGAGCTTTCTTCTATCCTGCTTCTCCTTTTCCATTTCCTCTTCTTCTTCATCAACATCAGCTTCGTTGGCTTTGTCGAAAACGTTGGCAGCTTGGCGGTCTCGCTTGACCCGGGCCTGGGCATCCTTTGCGTCCTCGTCATTGTCAGGCTCAATTGTAACCATTTCGTCATCGTCCTGGAAAAGATCGCCTTCTTCGAAATCTAGTTCATCCATGTCCTGTACCTCGCTCTTTCCGACATTCTTGAAAGTATTGCTTTCTGCCTTGACGGTGAACAAATTTGACATGGCCTTCCTCGAATCGTGTGTAGCTTGGGCCTTTTCTTTCTGCTCATTACTCTTCATCACCCATCTCGACTCTTTGGTCTTTTTCGCCAATTGGGCTTCCGCTTCCTCAATTGTGAAGGCCTTGAACTGACCCTTGGATGTGAACTTGTACCACTTCTCAACAGGGATCATCTTGAAGGTACTCCCTTCCACTACCAAGATAACATTTGTATCTGAGAGAGCTGCTTCGTAATTACCAACCCAGATGTTCTTGTTATCCGCATCCTCGAAGTGCCATGGGAGTGCCTCTTCGTACTTCAGATCCGACAGCTTCTTTTGCTCTTCAGTCTTGTCAAGTCGATGAACCTGTGTAGTCTTCTCATTTCTGAATGACTGGGTTTTTTTGGCAGCTAGCGCAGAGGCGTTGTTTCCGGTTGGGGCAATCTGAGCCAAATCTGCTGCCTTTTGCTTTTCCTTCTCTGCCTTTAGAATCTCTAGTCTCTCGCGCTCCTTGGAATCGATGGGGGCATCCGTCATAACCTGATCCTCATCCTTGATTCCTTTGCCAAGTGGAAGCTGCCTAGGGTCCCGTCTATGCAGAAGGACAGGTCGGGTGAACTCATTTTGATCACTGGGATCAACACCCTTCTTGGAGGCGAACCTAGCAACGTGATATCTCAAGCCTTCCCGGAGAGCTCTCTTCGAAGTGACAAGCTGAAAGTCTGTGAATGATCCGACCGGTGGATTAGTCCAGCCTCCATTCGCAGCCTCTGGGCCCATGCCATTCTGCTGTTGCAAAGTGCCAGGTCCTGCTCCGCGCGGGGGTATGGCTCCATTAACAGGGTATTGAGGAAGTGGTCGACCAGTACCTGGTACTGGCCCAGTTCGCTTTTGCCCAGCGGCATTGGGGAGGAAATTCTGTCGTCGGACGGGTTTCTTGCGTGCTACGAGAGGGTCTGCTGCCTTGGGTTTGCGGACAAACTGACTGCGAGGAGGGCCACCGTTCGGGGTTGGGCCATTCGATTGACCTGAAGGTGAGGCGCTCATAGTGGAGGCGTCGAGTAGTATGGGAGATCGTGGGGAAGTTCGGGTCGCAGAGGAGCAGGTAGGTTTGGGTGGTTGTCACCAGCGCCGGTGCTGTTGCTTGCCCTAGCTTGACTTCATGAAGTGAGGAGATCTCGGCGCACGCTTGACGCCTGTTGAAGTGCAGCTCGTCACGATCGGAGAAGAGACTGCGCGTGGAATGTATGGCGATGTGATCTAATGAGCGTAGTGAAGTGGTCCAGGTCGCGCAAAGAGGAAGGGGTCCGTCGTGGTGTCGAGAAGTTGTCTTTGTAAAGATGGGGATGAGGAATGCGTAGAGGTCGCAACTCTCGATCGAGCCGCTACTGACTAGGGCTATCCCTGTCGCCAGAACTAGTCTCAACTAGGGATAGTAGATCTGCCAAGGGCAAGCCTCAACTCACCAGCCTCGCCATGGCATCACAGGACGAGGGAAGCGAATTGTAACAGCTCCAAGTGAGCAAGTGACAAACCCCGACTTCATCTTTGAGCCGAACGAAGCAAACAAAACTTAACCTCCGAGACTCCTGGACTTCTTCAATCAATCAGAAGGACAGTCCTCCGCGGGGACACTCGAAAGTCTTCTACGCGTTGGGGACAATGGAGAGCGCGCTCTGCCTCCCACAACATCCCAAGTCAGCGCACCTGCCAGTATCAAAAGCGAACTTCTCCACCTGGAAGTAAACTTATGCTCAGTGCCCACTGGAATCGATCGTTGCCTTCGTCAATCGGTGGTCACACGTCCTATTATACATCACAATTCGAACGCAATCAATTGTGCAGTACATTCCGATCACAGTCACAACATTCGCCCGAACCGATCACTGGAGCCGTCTCGTATCACATGACTGCGATACAGCTTGATGCTTCGACAATCAAGCTTCGTTTTCGTACTTGAACAGGCTCGCCATCCCAGAGGCAAAACTTGAGCTACATTCGAACTTAACGGATGTTGAGCTAGTGCCTTGTCATTGTACATCTCAAATCAAATCATCACCCAGCCTCAAGATGTTCCCTCCAAATGGCAATGCAGCTGGACAGGATGGCGGCAACCTGGAGGATCGATTGCGCGGACTGATACTCAGTAATTCGGATCCGATGTTGATTCCAGGTGGTGGACGTCCTGGCCCTCCACCCGGTTTGCAACCTCCATATATGCCACCTCCCATGCATCAGTCGAACGTCCCAGGCCAACATGACGGCTCATCTCCTCCTCCTCCTCCTCAAACCCCAGTTGAGACTGCTCCGAATAGCCTCACACCTGAAGTATCGTCTCCCCCTGGGCGGAAGAGACCTAATCAGGCTCAACGACGACAAATGAACGCCGAACTATCAATTCCAATTGATCCTCGCCCAAATACTGGCGTTCAAGCTGGACGTGGCAATGGCTTCCATGGGACCCCCAATTCCCATTATGGAAACCAAAACTTTGTCGATCGACCTCCACATCAACCTCAGCGATACAATCATCAACCTCATCAGCAATATTCTCCCCGTTTGCGGAATCAAGGCCCTGATTCTCCATATTCCCCACTACCAAATTACCAGCAAAAATCACCCCAGTCACCAATGCATCACTACCAGTCTGGTCCAAATCCACAATCCCACCCAAGGCAAGGACCAAATCATTTCTCACCACAACACCAACCTCCACACCAAAATTCTTACGCGAGGCCACCACCCCAAAACCGACAATTGTATCAACCAGGTCATCAAAATGGGCAAGGTGGAAGACCATATGGTCAGAACCCCCAAGAATTGGCAACTCAAAGCTCTCACCTCGAATGGCTTGTTGAACGTTACGTTCCTGGCGTCGGAATCGATCTTCAAGAGGAAGCCGAAAAGGAAGCTTTCAGGGCGGTTGTGGAGTTAGCGTGTCGAGAAGCTATTAGTGGGCACGAGCAAACAGAACTCGGCAATGAGAATTTCGATCCATCAACCGTACAGCTCCAGTGTTTTGGCAGCATGAGGTCGGGTTTTGCAACGAAGGCTTCGGACATGGACCTTGCACTTCTCACCCCTCGATCTGTCCCAGCGGCTGATTCTCCAGAGTCAATTATACCTCGCTTGCTGGAGAAAAAGCTCCTGGGTCTTGGTTACGGGGCTCGACTTTTGACGAGAACAAGAGTCCCCATCATCAAGCTTTGTCAGAAGCCTACGGAAAAATTGCTGTCGGATCTACTGCAAGAGCGGCAAAAGTGGGAGAGCGGGTTCACATCAGACCACGAGGACGACGATGACCACCATGGCGCTACCGTATCTCCTCTAATTGACGAATCATCGTCCAAACAATTTGGCCCAACCCCATCACTAACGGAAGGGCACCAGCAAACTACAAACATCGAAAGCTACAAAGATAAGCTAGCAAATTTGAGGCAAAAAGACCAGCAATCACTTGGAGACTATTGCAACTTGGCGAAACGCCTACTCAGAAGACTTGGTGGTCGAGACATTACACTGAACTCGCCAGACCTTAATGAGAGAGAATCGAAGATCCTCAATGATGTGTGCAAAGCTTTCATATCTGGTCTCTCTTCAAAAGCATTGTTTACCAGACTCAAGCAATACCAATCAATCTTACCACTCTTCGATTCGACTCTTCCTTTCGTTCAGCGCTCCCTCCATGGAGTCTGGACTCAAATCGAAGGTGAGCGATTGGCCATGGGATGGAATTCGCGCCCACTCACAGAGCCAGATGATAAGCTCGAATTTGAGGCTCTGAATCTTGTGGAATCATGGCGCAAGTTGCAAGATCGGACTGGCGCTCTCATGGAACCCACCATCTACAACAGACAGCTTTTCATGGCTTCGGAGAAGTTGAAAAGAATCAACTCAGTTCAGTTGGTGGCTTTGGAGCAGATCCAACACGAGGATCCCGTTTACTATCAGGCCAGAGCGAAGAAAATCATCGATGAATTGACGGGACAAGGCCAGTCATTCCTTGGTTCGAGTATCATGCCGATCGTCGTCGCTCATTACATTGGTGGTATTGGTAATGAACGCATCCGTGCTGTTCTAGAGGCCGGTGATCATAGCAATTCTACTCTGGATATGGTCGCTCTTCATCACCGGGCGTTGCAATTGGCACTAGACTTTGAACATGCTCTTGAGGTTGGAGTTTACGAAGAGACCCACCAGCCCCTTGTCGAGCAGTATGTCGCTGTACTTCGGTCTCAAAAGTTCGACGGTCTTCCAGCTCCACCGAATGAAAGCGAAGCAGATTTGATATCAAAGATGCGTTCTCTACCAGATCCTACTATCACCTCTCTCAACAAACCTCGAGACCGATATAAAGACCATCTCGAGTTTCCCAAGACAGACATCGGCTTTCAGTGCGATATTAACTTCTCGGCCCAACTAGCAATTCACAACACCCAACTCCTTCGCTGCTATTCTCAAAGCGATCCACGAGTGAAGCCCATGATTCTATTCATCAAGCATTGGGCAAAGGTTCGCGGAGTCAATACACCATATCGCGGAACACTTAGTAGTTATGGCTATGTTCTCATGGTTCTCCACTACCTTGTCAATATCGCCCAACCATTCGTCTGCCCAAACCTACAGTTGGCCCAGAAAGAGCTCCCACCACATCTCCCTCCAGCGGAAGTCGAGGCGCTAACCATGTGCCAAGGTCGAGATGTTCGATTTTGGCGCCACGAAGGGGAGATCAAAAACTTGGCTGATCGGAAATTGTTGAATCATAATCACGACTCGATTGGCCTGCTACTTAGAGGTTTCTTCGAATACTACGGTCAGACTGGACAAATGTCAACCGTCCACGGCAGGGGCTTTGATTGGGGTAGGGAAGTACTGAGTCTGAGGAATAAGGGCGGCATCCTTTCGAAGCAGGAGAAAGGGTGGGTTGGCGCAAAGACGGTCATCCAAACCACAACCATTGCAGCTCCACCAACGCCATCTTCAGCGTATACTCCAGATGTCGTTGGTCAGCCTGAGATTTCTCCTGGAGTCGATGCTCCGAAGGCTCCGAAGCTCCACGCCAACAAGACGGTTGAAGAGACCAAGGAGATCAGACACAGATATCTCTTTGCCATCGAGGATCCGTTTGAGCTAGATCACAACGTCGCGAGGACTGTAACACACAATGGAATCGTCAGCATCAGAGACGAATTCCGGCGTGCGTGGAAGATCATCAAGGGTATTGGCAAGGCATGGGAGGGCAGTGATGGCCAATTGTTAGATCCATTTTCGAGCGCGGCTGATGAGAAGAGTGGTTTGCAGGCGCTGATGAATCTCATTCATGGCCCTGCGCCTGCTCCGGCGCCCGTGCCTACACCAAAGGCAGAGGTTGAGAAGGTCGAGATGGCTCCGTAAGGAAGTTATGAGGGGTATGAAGGACGATGGCATGAATCAAAAGCGTGTTAGATTATTTTGGTCGATGCCTCTGAGCCGAAGGTGGGTGGGTTGCATTTCATGCTGCTTTGAGGTGTTGCAACATGGATCTTCTATATAAAGTATTCTCAAAGCGATCTGCCTTGCATCATGGCTCTTTCTATGCTCGAGACGTCAAGCCTCGCTGCTTGATTTCCGCATAGAAGGCTAGGGGCGTTGACATTAAGCATTGAGATTGAGCAATTCGAAGAGCGACGAAGGCTACCAGTTGTAATACAAAGAAGCCAAATTTAAGGATGCTTTCAGCCAGAGCTCCTCTTTGTTGCTCGCTTTAAGCAGGTATAATGCTAAGAGGCAGAAAAGGAGTAAGTATCCTCACGTCCTGAGTACGGAAAGAGGGTCGGTGATGGACGGGAGTGACGGCCTTGCTGCAAAGTCTCTGCACAATTGCTGAACTCAATTGGCACCTCAGTCCAAAACATACCCAAAACCAATTAAACTCCAACCTCCATTTCCCCACTCTAATCTCCAGAAATCCAACATCCAACATAACATGTCCACATCCTAGTCGCTGTGATGGCTAGCGCGGGAGACGCTTTTGAGGGGAAGCGTTAGAGGACGTGTGAAGGGAATGAAGAAATGGAGGAGCGAGGGACCGAGGAGCTGGAGAAGGGTTAGTGTTGGAATTGACACTTGGGAGAAGGAATATGAGGTCTTGTGAGGCGGTACTTTGTTCTGATTTCACGAAATGATGTTGCTGCTGATAATGTGAAGATTTTTGGAGAATGGAAAGGGGCTCCCTTAAATACACGATTCCGCTGCCCCGAGAAGAAAATACATAAGGACTTAAGGTAGGCATTTACCCATCTTTACCTTTTATTTTAAGTCTACCCATTAGATATCTGCTGTTCTTTCAAAAGGCTTATCTGATAATTCGTAAATAAAGGCTAGTCTGAGCCTCGCTTCAAATATGGCCATCGTATTCTACGAGCGGTGTTTACCGCCCCTACCGATTGGTGTGTCTCAGATGCATTTAAAAGGTAGATTTTCATATTGTTGTTGCTGGTGATACTCTATGGGCGTATTCAGCACTCAACATTGCATATCAATCTTTTACTCCTGCGATATATGCAAGAGTGGATGGAACCCCTAATCTTCACCAACACCTTCAATGCACCTCCATCTCTGTCAACAAAAATACACACCAAAACGCTCTGGTATTGCACCAATTCTAGAAACACAACCATGTCCGCTTGTCTAGCACATGATACCCACCTCTCCATCCTTTCTGCGTCACCTCTCCTTCTCCAACGTATGCATAACCTCCACCTCACATCTAATCCCACTCATACTCGTCGCCATATAGACTTGCTGCGGTCTCACCATCTTCCACAATACAACCGACGGCTGCTACACTTATTGCAATATCACTGCATCCAGCGACCAAGACGCCATCTCCGCCTGTCTTTACGACAACCTGAACAGAAACGTCATCAACGCTTTACCGCTGTAATGCAATGATTTCTTACCAGCGGAATCGGAACAATTGTTGTCTGGCACGATTACGATGCTTTGGATGACGCCGAGTTGGTACGAGACAGGGTTGTGGGACACGAAGAGTGTAGAGTTGTGGGATGGGGATGAGGCCAAAACAGCGATGCATAGCCTGGGAGTGAGACTACGGTCTCTGAGACGGAGTCGGCGAGCGGGGCTGAGACTGCTGGCTTGGGGAGTATGAGTGCGGTTATGGCGGATTGTGGGAAGCATTCGCAGTCGTATTTTTATTCGGAGGGTGCAGAGTCTACGGCACCGCCGAAGACTTCGAGTGTTAGTTCGACGACTCCGGCTTTTGTGCCGGCGATGATAAGTGCATCGGAAGCCTGGGGAGAGCAAGGCCTGGGAACATTGGGGCTGCTACTTGAATTGCGTTTGTGATTTTTGGATTTTGGACGTAGTAAGTTGATAGAGGGCAATCACAGATGGAAAGATTATAGAGGGGTGCAATGTTAACGAACGAGTCTTCTGGCCTGATATGATGCAATTAAGCACAAGAGACGAAATGGACGAAAAAAGTTGAGGATTTTAAAGCAATACCAAACGCGAGATCGAGCTCGAGTGGAAATGAAGTAGCAAACATAGAATAAAGAGCACTGGACGAATAGCTGGTCTAGTAATGGGCACTTATTGAAAAGATGACTGACCGCTGAGCAGAACTGCTCAATTCCGAGGGATTTGCATTTGCAGACTTCAATGGGCATTGTTCACCAAACACCTTGTAGCAGTTGAACTGAAGCGAGAAGCTTACGAGGGGCCAAAACACCCCGCGCTAATGCCCCTGATTGCCGTGAAGGGTCCCCGATTCCGATGCCCCGCAGTGCTGTAAGCCGCTTGGCTGTTCTGAAGCTGCAATAAATGTACATAGCAAGTAAGAGTCCTTTGCTGCTCATTCTTCCAAACTTCCTGTACTTTTAACATCTCTCTTGGAAAAACCAAGATGGAAGCATCAGGCGCCGTTGAAGTAGACATCGAGGCGCATCCCACAGCCAAAAATCTCGTTTCCCGGTGCCGCGAGTTCTTTGCCGAAGTTGATAACCTGTAAGTGAAGAGAAATCGGGAAGGAAAGAAAAGAGCAAAGACTGATTCTGCTATTCAGCACACCAGGCAAAGCCCTCGAAGAAAAGCTCAACACGGAATACGGTCCGGGTAACCCCTACTATGAAGACATATGCCAGTACGTCCGCGAAGGACTGAAAGAAGGCTGGCTCGCCTCTACCGAAATTGATGGCCCCAACTACCGCCGCAGCAAGATCTGTCTGCCATCAGCCGAGAACCGCTATTTCAGTATCACATCCGTGTACATGAACAGCGAGGACGTGTATTCCGGACAGTATCATGCTCATCCGTATGGAGAGATCAACTGTGTCGTACAGGTGGATAAGGGAGCTGAGTTGAAGGGTATGCAGGGCTGGCAGGGAGCTGGTTGGACCTCGCCTGGACCGGGAACGCATCATTATCCGCAGGTTAGGGGAGGGGCTTTGGTAGCGTTGTTTTTCTTGCCTGCGGGGAGGATTGCGTATAATGCTGAGCCTGGGATGCCGCAGCCTTTGTCTGTGTAGATATATACTAGAAGGGGTGAAGTGTAGGATGGATTGAGAGATTTAGACTGGAAGTTGCTAGTGGAACTGAGTACCTGGACCAGGTAATAGAGTAGAACAGAACACCAGCCCAAATACAGTCCAAACAACCTCAAGAGAACTGAGAGGCCACAACATAACGTATTTGAAAACTTGTGATACACCGGAACTCCGCATCGTGCGTAAATTGGGTGCCGCTGGCACAACATGCCACGTGATATTGTAACCCCTCATCATCGATGACATGAGCATGCTCCTTCCCTCATACCTTGCTTCCCCATTCACTTCCAATTCATCTTCAACTTGAAGAGAAACCGATTCAATCCGATTCAACGATTCAAACAAAAAAAGACAACTGAAACTTCAACAACCAACACACCAACACACCCGCAAAACCTCAGAATGCCTAAAGGAAAAGCAACCGCAACCGTCTCTGGCCGTAAGATCGCAGAAGCTGATGAATGGGAAGTAGTTGAAGGAAATGTCTACGTATGTTTGTCATCTTCCACTCCCAAAGTACTCCTGCTAACGAACTCCAAGTTTCCCCCTTCGTATGTGTCCCCACAGGCCAGAAGGCTACAGCTACTGACTATCAAGCTCGGTTGATATGTCGTTCCTAAGCAAGACTGACCATTCCACTCATTGCCCATGGAAGGGTGATGCTTCGTACTACACAATCTCTCTTGACAGTGAGTTTGTACTTGATTGGTTGAGGGGATGAAAGCTGACCAGATGCAGAAACCGAGTTCAAGAACTCAGCCTGGTACTATCCAGCTCCTAAGGACAAGGCAGCCAACATTAAGGATTATGTTGCTTTCTGTAGGTTCTCCTATCTATATCTTGTCAAGATGTCTGAAGGTTCAGCAATGGTTGTCTACTTGGACATGAGTTGACGGTCAACGAGACAAAGCTGAGCTGATGATGTACAAATTGCCATCACTAACTAGCTTTTCCAGACAAGAACATCGTCACTGTAACAACTGAGTAGACGACTGGTCATAATCTCGCGGTATTGGGTTGGCTACTTGATAAGGTGTTCTTCGGGGAACTCGTTCGGTTTGACATTTCGACGGGCTCGTGGCTGAAGGATGGTTGTGGGAATTGCTATTCAGGGGCCTTGCTCAAGCCAAAAGCGTCACCAAAAACAATGAAGAAGATAAAACACAACTTGCTTCCACTGTCGAGAAGCATTCTGACATCCAGAAGAGGAAGTTGAGAAGCTCGGTCAATCGTCAAGAAGGAGCAGCCACTAGCGATCATATGCATGTTCCATCATTGAATAACCGTTCTTCAGCGTTTGACGACGTAAAGAGAGACACGTCAAGTGAGTACATGGAGAGAGATATAAATCAAACTGTACTATCATTATGTAAAGAAGATATTAAATCTCCACCTTCACTGCCAAGGTATTCAGGACGCGCTGAAACGCGACCTTCCCCCGCATCGCGTCAACCCAGTGAAAGTCCACTCTCGAGATCTCCTCAATCCCAAAACACCACCCTCGATTCCTCAATCACCATGGACGCCGCAGACCACGCAGCCCCTGGCTACAATAATGGCAATCGTGCTTTTCTTCAATCCTTCATGGCCCGTGGGACCTTGACTCTGAGAGAGGCTAAGCCATTGCTTGCCGCCATTTTCTGCCTCGAATCCGGTCCGTTCTGTGCCCCAGCCAGCACTTTATACATGCTGACACAATCCCACAGACAGTCTTGTCGAGCCAGACGATGTCACGCAGGAAGACTTCAATTCATACATCTCTGCAGCAGCAGACGCAATATCTCCCTTCGACTACGAAATCCGAAGCACACAACATCAAGTCACGAAAGAACGGATATGGGCATTCGTAAACAGTGTCAGCGACCCCCTTACACAGATGGCTACTATTCGGACAACTGAAGAGACGTTCTACATCAAGCGATTTCTAGATGCCATGTTCATCACCCACAATACGCGGCGCAGGGAAGTGATGGCGATCAATAGCATGCAAGCCCTCGAAACCAAGATCCGTAAGGCAAGCCGAGAAAACGTTGGTGAAGAGGGAACTCAATCCCAAGCTCCCGATAAGGGTGTTACAGCAGAGCAAGCGGAAGCTCTCCTTAGAACCCTTGCGGAGGAAGGCTGGATTGCGAGGAGTAGAGAGAACTATTTCACACTTACTCCACGCGGGCTTATGGAGCTACGGAGCTGGTTGGTGGAGACCTACAATGACAATACCCCGGACTCAGAGGAGTGGCAGCCGATCAAGTTCTGCGAAGCATGCAAGGAGATTGTGACGATTGGACAGAGGTGTGTGGAACTGGACTGCAGTGTTCGAATACATGATATTTGCGAAGCTGGGTTTTGGGCATCGAAGAAGGGCGTGAAGACTTGTCCGAAATGCAAAAGTCCTTGGGACGGAAAGCATTACGTTGGTCAGAAAGCTATCACGACGACGGAAGAATATCTGAAAGGCAAGCGGAGGAGTGGTTTGAGTAGTAGGAAGAGAACTGCGGAGCCATCCGACCGTCAGGAGGAAGAAAATGGACCAGAGACAAGTGCTACAGGGAGCAGAAGGACGAGACCTCGGCATCAGGATACAACTCCGAGTGATTCTGATGGGGACGAATAGATGATTCTTTACGAATGATGGGATGATGTATGACTTTGGATGGATTTTCCCCAAGAAATGTGTGGGGATCTGTAGGGCGTTAACTGGAAGGTATTATCATGTCCCATGCTGGGACACATCGTCACAGGGTGGCGATCGGCTTTTCGGAACAGCTTCGTGTACAAAATGGCATTCTTCAGCCAACAGGTCATTTTCTGAGCAATAGTTAGATCTTTTGAGTTTCCAGTGCTGTGTCTACTTCGGGTGATCTGAGGGGGAAGATCTCTCCATCTATGACTCGGTGTAACATCTGAGTAACACAGCGGTATACAAGTGAAATTGGCTCTCCCAATTTAAGCAAATATCAACTCCAGGCATAAATCACACAGAGACAAAGCAATATCAGGGGTTTGTACAATGTACGTAAGTATGTCGGTTGTAAGTATGTTGGTTGTAAGTATGTTGATTGTAAGTATGTGGGTTGCCAGCCAAATTTGCCGCTACTGCCAAACAGGGGGGTTCCTTAAGCACCTTAAACTCTCCAACATCACGTCTTCTTATCTCCATCAAACATCGCTTCTTACATACTTCTTAGATTAGATCAATGCCAAGTCCCAGAATGAGAGAGAGCCTTCCCATCAAGATGTACAAACGATTAGATTCCAATTCTCCTCCAACCCCACCTCGGCGTCGGTACCGACCTAAACTTCCAGTCTCCATTGTCACCGCCATATTGTTCATTTTAGGAATACAATTCGTCGTCCTTCCGCGATATGTCTATCAATTGTCTCCTAGTGAGGCCAGACTCACGCAATTCCAGCTCGATGCTCTCGATGAAGGACTACGCAAATGCCAAGCAGACAGGACTCCTCCAGTTCAATACCCCGTAACAACTGCAAGCTCTCGAACCAATGCCCGATGGAACCCTAGCACTGGACAGCACGAGACTGTTATTTTACGAAACGCTACTTTGTTCGATGGAGAAAAGATATTTCAAAATGCAGTCGATATAATTTTCAAGAAGGGCGTCATTGAGTCCGTCTCAGATGCTGGGCAGTCAAATCTAATCCCAGGCGCCAAAGTCTTTGATCTAGATGGCAAATACGTGACTCCTGGTTTAGTCGATATGCATTCCCATCATCTTTCCAACAGCTGGCCACTACTCTCTTCCACCGGTGATACCAACGAAATGAATCCAGCGTTTGGGCCTCTGACACCCTTTGTCAGGATCATGGATTCCCTGAAAGCTTATGACTATGCTACGACTGTCATTGCGTCTGGTGGGGTCACTACTTCTCTGATCTTACCAGGCTCGGCAAACATTATGGGTGGGGAAGCTGTTGTTGTTAAGAATGTCCTGAAGTCTGGTGAAAATGAGGAGTTTGTTGTCGAGGAGCTTCTCCTTGAGCATGGGGAACCGATACAGAATAGACGACGATATATGAAGATGGCATGTGGAGAGAATCCGAGAAGAGTTTACAAACACACTCGCATGGGGAATGCCTATCTCTTCAGAAAGCAGGTGAGTAAATATCACAGGACTCTTCAGAAGCATAACTTAGTATGAAATAATGAGACAACTCAGTACTGACGTGTCATCAGATGGAGAAAGCAAAGGAACTGAAGGGGAAGCAAGACGCCTGGTGTCTGAAAGCTGCTGCTCTGAGGGAGAATGGCAATGTCGCCACGATCTCCAGTTTCCTCGATGCATCTTCGAAAGACGAAAGTGCAACTGACTATCTTGAATTTGACTCTAGCATCGCAATGCTGAGAGGGAAGGTCGGTATCAATGTGCACTGTTACGAGCCTGAAGATTTTGAGGACATGATCAAACACAGCAAGGAGTTTGGGTTCAGAATTCAAGCATTTCATCATGCTTTGTCTGCATGGCAAGGTTAGTTTAACGGGTCTATCATGACTTTGGAAGTTCGAAATTCTCATTGGGCTTGACATTCGTGAGCTGACACATGAGTTAGTCCCGGAGATGATCAAAGCAAGCGGCGAGTAAGTACCCAAGTTCGCCGTACAAGTCCTTGAAATTGACAGACGGATAGGAACATCACCATTGCTACATTCTCGGAGTTTGGATTCTACAAGAAAGAAGCCTATGAAGCAAACCTTTGGGCTGGGAAGATTCTCTCCGACCACGGAGTTCCCATTGCCTACAAATCAGATCACGTTGAGCCAGAGACGAACGCCAAATATCTGCTGTAAGTCTATCGGTTCGGGTCCAATGCCTTCACTAATCATGGATGACTAGTTTCCAAGCAGCAACTGGCCACTCTTTCCACCTCCCAGAGCTCCTGGCTCTGCAGTCTGTTACAAGCGTTCCAGCACAGTCTATGCAAATTGATCATCGTGTAGGATATGCTAAGCCTGGACACGATGCGGACCTTGTTGTTTGGGATTCCCACCCACTTGTAGTTGGAGCTACTGCTTTACAAGTCTACATCGACGGAAAGCCTACTTTGGACCCCAAGAAAGTAGAGGAGAGTTTATCAAACGTTCAAACAGCCAGTTCCGATGAGTTGAGGGTTCCGTTGATGCGGAAAACTGTTTCAGCAGAGACCAAAGAGGAGCTATGCAGCAAGGTAGAGAAGGTTGGAACGAAATTGACAGTCACTGGTATCAAGAACTCCTTTTTGGAAGGCCATGCTACGGCAGCTACAGTGTCCGACAGCCTTACAATGGTAGTAGATAGTGGTAAAATCATATGCTTTGATTCATCGTCGAAGTGTGCCAGCATGAGCGCAAACAGCCCTCTCATCGAGCTCGAAAACGGACATGTACTCCCTGGTCTTATTGCAGTTTCAGCTCAGCTTGGTCTCTCGGAAATCACAATGGATAGTGGAACAGGTGATGGAGAGGTTAAGAAATCAGCTGGCACCGATCCGAAGCGTGCCGTGTACGCAAAGTACGGTGTGCATCTCGATGGCAGAGGCTTTGCCAGGGCGAGAATCGGAGGTGTGACGAGAGCAATCACTGCCCCGATGGCTGAAGGCTTCACCGCTGGTGTCAGTACAGGTATCAAGACTAGTGGGAAGAAGACCATTTTGGATGGTGGGATCTTCCAGGATGATGTGGCAGTACATTTTTCAATTGGACAGTCTTCCAAAGGTACGGTCTCATTACCTGCTTTATGAACCAAAGCTAACAATTTTTAATAGGAACTGACTCGCTCCCAACTATATCTTCTGAGATCTCAGAGCTACGTGAGATTATCGACGACAACAAGGAGAAAAATAACATCTATGGCAAGGCTGTCAACGGGACGATACCGCTTGTTGTGCATGCCGATAACGAGGCAAGCATTACCCAAGAAGTGAAAGTCTAAGCTGACAGGTCTTTCTAGTACGATATCATGCAACTGATCAAAATCAAGCAAGAGTATCCAGAACTCAATTTAGTTGTCTACGGTGGTTATGGCGCTCCTCTCGTAAGACTTCCCGCTCCTCAAAACCCCGCCAAGTCATTCCTAGTATTGACCTTCGGATTTCAGGTTGCCAAAGAGCTCGCAGAAGCCAAGATCCCCGTAATCCTAACAGCCAACCGCGGCGCTCCAGCCACTTTCGAGAGCCGATTCTCACTTCCAGGACCACCTCTGAGCAGATCTCCCGCCGCAGTACTCACCGAAGCAGGCGTGAAATACGCGCTCTCTATTTTTGGTGAGGGTAAAAATTTATCCCAAGTCATCTGCACTTTCAAGTTCCCATTAACCTGACCCCATAATAGGAGAAACGTCGCATATTCACAACATCCCCATCGAAGCTGGATGGGCGGCAAAGTACGCTGGTCTCTCTGCTAAGCAAGCCGTGAATCTGGTTTCGAGGAATGTAGAGGAGATTCTTGGGCTGGAGGTTGAGGAGACGAAGAGGGACTTCGTGGTCTGGGAGGGCAATCCGTTGGAGTTTGGAGCGAGTGTTGTGTTAGGTGTTGATGGGGAGGATGGAGCGGTTAATATGTGCTGGCCGGAGTCGAACTGAGCTGCTGGTAAAAAAAAAATACCTGGAGGCTTCAGACTAAATTGTATTCGAAAAGATCTACAAGCGAGTAAAGGTTGCAAAATATCAAGATAACTATGAGGTTGTCTTCGCCTCACTCGGGAAGATAAAGGGGCAAAAACACAAACGAGGAATAAAAAAGGCAATAATTTCTCGAACACATTGGTCTGAGGTGCATGATTTATGGCAATATTGACAGTCACTACTCAGTGTATTGCTACGTGAAATAACAATTGGTGTGAATATTCGCCTGTGGAGAGATTACGGCTCGCATCAACTCCTGGCCCCTTTATTAACGAGCACTTTTGGTGTCTTAGAAACATCCAGTCCGTAGCTTTCAAGGCTGGGTGTGGTGTCGTAATCACACCATCTTGGTTCTCGTAGGCCCAGCAGGGCCTAGTAAATTGTGATAGGATGATGAACGCTGTCGTCCTAATTTGCTGCCGTTTTTCTTCTATGAATCTATATCATGGTCTTGAGCCTTTTTAGAAAGCGGGGGATCCTTCTTCTGGAACATTTTGCTTTTTCTATCTACTTGAAATTTACTCTTGGTGTTTCCCTCGGGAGGAAAGAATTCGAGACTCAGAAGAAAGTACCAGAATCAATAGCCAGCCATAACATAATCATCATTGCGCATTTCTAGTCATTGTCTTTCGGAAGGAGTACGGATCTAGAGAGACTTCATCTACGTCGATACAAATTTCAAGTTCAGACATATCAGCCATGAAATTCACGGTCGCAAAAGTCGACCCTGCCTTGTTTGTATTGACTTCTCTTCTAGCGAGAATCGAGATCTATCGGCGCGGGATGAGATTCACCCGAGCCGAAGACAACCCGGCAGCTGGCCCATGTGAGGAGGCAATCCGATAGCAGTTTCACGACAAAGCCCAAGTCTTTCCTCCACTTCAACCTACAACTACAACCCCTACAAATCCACGCACCCAAACCGCAATTATGAAGATCCACTACATCGGCGTAAAGTTCCAGCATCCCACTTTCTGCGCAGCAGCCTCACTGACCGCCTCATACAGATAATCAAGAACGAGACGAAGCCTTCTCACGAGCTGTGCGCTGAGAAGGATTTGTCGGCTTATTCGAGATTCACACGTAACAAGTAAGGATGGTTCTGGGATGAGAGAGGATGGTGGGGTATTGAAGGATAGAGCTGATGAGTGTGGCAGTTATGGCGAGTTCATGACGTTGTTCAGTAAGACTGTCGCAGAACGGACTCGCCCTGGACAACGGCAGGATGTGGAAGAGCAAGGTACGGATTTCCAGTCTGAGGATACTCAGTCATGGAAAGAGGTTAATCTGGTGCTTGCGTATAGATAATACCTTTCACGCCTACGGCCGCACCGAAGGCATCGCCGGCATAATCATCACAGACCACACCTACCCCGCGCTCGTGGCGCATCAACTCCTCTCCAAAGTCGTCGACGAGTTCCTGGCAAAGCACCCGCGATCATCCTGGGCGAACTCGACTCCCACTCTCGCGTTCCCAGAGCTCAAGGATTACATCGTCAAGTATCAGGACCCGGCGCAGGCGGATAGCATTATGAAGATCCAGAAAGAGCTGGATGAGACGAAGATCGTGCTGCATAAAACCATTGAGAGTGTGTTGCAGAGAGGCGAGAAGATTGATGATTTGGTCGCGAAGAGTGATGGGTTGAGTGCGCAGAGTAAGATGTTTTATAGTAAGTGGCCTGCCCATGCTTTCCATTTCCCCCACCTGCATATATCAGTCTGGCAGAAGACTGTGTATTATGTATTTCCTTGGGATAGAAGCTGATAAATTGCACTTATAGCACAAGCGAAGAAGCAGAACTCCTGTTGCATGATCATGTAGAGTAGCGCTGGAGGTCTATGGTGTACGGGCAGGCGTTTTCACATCTTTCAGGGCCAAATCAGCATAGCAGTTTTTTCGCAGGTTCCGTTCAGATTGTACATGGGGTTTCTCTTTCAATATCAGCTCGGTGCTGTTTCGGGATATCAGAAATACATCGAGCTCTGAATATAATCCAGGCGTTGTAAGCACATCCGTTGGGCCTTTGTGAAAATGCACCCATGGGGGAAGCAATAGCGGACCCGGAAGTTAATCACGGTGGGTTGGAGAGATAAGATAGAGTTCATGATATCCATGTGCAAAGTCCAACCCTTTAACTCCGGATGGTAATGCAAACAAACCATGCATTCCCATGCCATGCCATGCCATGCCATGCCAAAGTGCTACCAATTACCATTACCCAACATGCTCGCTCGGACATGCAAAAAGTACCAGGAAAATATAAACAATCGCTCGCTCGCTCATCCAAACATGTGAACTCCAGGGTATCCAGCAACCAAACAGAACCAATTCATCACACCCTCTCTCCCTCTCTCCATCTCTTAACAACACTTCCTCCTCGTCTGCACCTGTCCCTGCGCCTCCCCAGCAGTCCCACTCCCCTCCTCCACATAATTCTCGACCGGCACCCCAAACCAACTCCTCCTATCCCTTCCCACCCTAAAACTCCCTCCAGGTCTCCCCATCATCCCATCAAAATACCCGCCCTCGTTCCCCATACCCTCAATACCAGGCGTCATGCCCGGCGTATTCGTCGCACTCATCAAGCTCTCCTGTATCTTCCTATTCTGCTCGACTAGTTTGCGCGTAATGACGCGGAAGACCTCATCGACGCCCTCCCCGCTCTCGGCACTGACTTCGTGGCAGCAGTCCCAGCCGACTTCCTGCCCCCAGAACCCGCTGCTGCGTTTACTGCTTGGGCTTCGCGCGCCATCGACGCCAAAGACTTGGCCGCTACCTCCTCCATGTGAAAGGAAACTCCGATACGCACTCCCGCTACCCGCTTGGTCCATTGTGCCGCCTGGTGTTGCCGTGGCAGGCGGCGTGCTGCTCATGCCGGGCGCAAGATTGTCTGCTACGTAGGCGATGCAGCGTTCGAAGGGGACGAGGCGCTGTGAGGGCTCGCGAGCCACGATGTCGGCTTTGGTTCCTACGACGTGGAGGATTATGTCGGAAGGAAGGTTGCGCCGGAGTTCGGTGAGCCAGACGCCCATTTCTTCGAAGGAGGTCGGGTCGGTGATGCTGTAGCAGAGGATGCAGGCGTTGGCACCGCGGTAGTAGAGTCTGGATATAGATCTGGAGAAGGCATGGTGGTTAGTATTAACAGTCTGAGTGAGGAATGTTATGGGCTTGTGTTATGGAGAGGAGATGTATTTGGTGGTTCGGGATGGAGAGTCCCTCCTCTGCCGGCAGAACGATTGACTTTCGCCAAAAAGTCAATGATCAAGCATAGATAAACATACCGAAATCGTTCCTGACCGGCCGTATCCCAGATCTGAAGCCGTACCACAGTATCACTCTCGTCGTCGACAACGCGCTTGGTGAGGAAACTTGCACCAACAGTAGACGTCGTACTCGCTGGAGCGAATGAATTCTTCACATATCTTTCATGGACCAAAATTAGCTCCACGAAAACAAACTCCCCAGAATATTACCCAGGTAATAGAGAAATTACAAACCTGTGCACCAAAGACGTCTTTCCAACTCCCTGCGATCCCAAAACCACGATCTTCGCCTCGAGGGATTGTGCCATGCTTCTCTGTACTGGGATGTCTCTCTTTGCGCAGGTACCTATCCAGCGCAGCCTATCCTCGTGTAGCCAGCCAGCCGTATCTAACCTCGGCGGGGTCTTCACCCGCTGTTCTGGTGTTGCTCGCGACAAAAACAACCGCAGACGGTCGTCGTGGGATAATGTAACGGGCGTGATGCAGGAACAGGAACTGCAGGATCGAGAGAATTTATTGAAACGCGAGGAACAGAGGTGTGGTAAGAATGAGTGCGCGGTATTTTGCGAGGAGGTCGTTTCTTCAGCAGCCTGCTTGCCTGCTTTGCTCACTTCCGACTCGGTCTCACAACGAACTTCCTGCTTTGAAAATGTCTCATATCGTGCGCCTCATTATATGCATCAGTATGCTGCAGCCTTTCTCCTTCTATCTTTGTGTTTCGCTTGGACGTTCGGTTCTCGTATCCCCAGCGAAAGAAGTCTCGTCGAAAAAGACCGTCGTCGTGATGTGCAAGACGTGTTGAGAGTAGGATGGGGAAATGTAAACAAAACAAAGCACACGCCTTTTCGCATGAACAATGATATTGTGATTATTTAAGGCGGGACGTGGAGATACGAGGTTTAATCAAAATTAAAGATCACAGGGATAGGCGACGACGCTTGGTATGACCGCATAACTCGGCTGGCTGAGTGGCTGGGATCAGGGCGAGGCTGTGAACTTATCTATCACGTGGAGGTGGAGGATGATATGTATCTATCGCTTTGTGGGGAGAGATGCTGGAGGTTCATGTGGTGGAATGTGTGGAGATGTCTGTTGAGATGTCTGGTGATCGTTATTGGAGTCAGTTTGGAAACCGCTTCGGGACGGACGTGGAGTGAGTCTGAGTGAGAGTGATGGTGCTAGGATGATAGGCTCAGCCTTGGGATGAGAAAGTGGGGTGACATTTTGGGATAGATAGGAGAAGATCAAGATATATGGCGGAGAGAAAGATTCGGATAAATGGCAAGATCCCAAATGTATATAGTATATCAAATATATACAAATCAGTCCTAGAATGAACTGGGTATAGCGTCTCGTATATCTACAATTTGGCCATTGCCTTGGGACTGATCAGTGGGTCATAAATCGAAAGTCCCTGGAATTGGTATTAACAGAATATCTTGATCAAGATTGTGAAGAGTACTTACCAAAGTATCCGATGGAACTCCGGTAGTGTGCATGCTCAAACCTCGGGTATCAACCAGCGTGGGATTCAGTTGATCCACGCTCGAGCACCCAATCAGTCTCATATTCATCTCCATCTCATCCTTCAACAATTGCAAAGCACGATCAACACCAGGTTGTCCGTACGCACTCATGGCATACAGGAATGGTCTTCCAATACCAACACCCTTAGCGCCGAGGCACAAAGCCTTGATGATATCCGTAGCTCTCCTCACACCGCCATCAATGAAGATCTCGATGCGATTCTCCCAGCCACGCTCGCGAAGAACTGGCATGACTTCAGCAAGGACTTCGATTCCAGAGCGTGAGAAATCAAGTTGACGACCTCCGTGGTTGGACAGTACTACACCCTGGCAGCCGGCTTCGATTGCTCGAATGACATCTTCGACACGTTGGACACCCTTGAGAATGATGGGCATCTTGGTTATCGATTGGAACCATGGAATGTCCTTCCAGCTCAAAGCAGGGTCGATGAAACTGGAAATAGCCCTTGCAGCTCCTTGAGAGGTGTCCGTCTTGTCCCCAGACTGAACGTTTGATCCAGTATCTGTGAACTTCACTCTCATATCCTTCTCTCGGCGACCAAGTTGAGGAGCATCAACCGTGATGAATAGACCTTTGCACCCGCGAGATTCAGCATGCTCGACGATCTTCTTGGTGATTGCTCGATCCTTGTTGACGTAAAGCTGCATCCATTGGACTTGATCTCCTTCCGCTGCGTCCATAATCTCATCGAATGAGCATGAGGCCAGCGTCGGGATCATTTGCACGACATTGTGCTTCTTCGCTGCTCGTGTCAGAACAACCTCTCCTTCTGGGTTTCCTAGTTTTCCGAGAGCAGTGGCAGTAACGTAGACTGGGATATCGCATTTCGTGCCGAGCATAGTGGTAGAGAAATCAACCTTCTCAACATCGACCAGAACGCGGGGTCGAAACCAGATCTTGTGGAATGCGGTGTGGTTTTCTCTCATGGTCTATAAGGTCAGTATGGGCTCAACCCATGTGCAGTTGTCCTTACAATTTCATCATCAGCACCACTAGAATAGTATGCCCAAGCAGTTTTCTTCATGACCGTTCGTGCCACAGCCTCGAAATCCATCAAGTTGTAACATTGTTCCAAAATCGGCATGCGAGCGATGCGATCCTGTCTGTCGATTTCTTCTTGTGATTCCTCTTTCTTCTCTTTCTCGACTGTGTTCATATCCACCTCCCCCAAGTGCTTCGATTTATGAAGGTACTTGTCGAGGGTGTCGGGAGGATGGATCGGTTCGTACTCTTCGGTGGCATCTCTGCCCTATTCGATGTTAGGTCACGGCATGTTGAATTGATCTCTTTCGTAGGCTTACGGCATATTTGAGAATGATTTTGGGTCCGCCAGGATGTTCTGTGCTCTCAATCAGTCCAATTGTCCCAGCACATCTGTAAGTAGGAGGAGGTACCGGGAAGAAATTCCGTCACATCGTATGCTTTGCCCTGTGCAATTATCAGCGACTGTCTAACTGGAAAGCATAGGTGAACATACATGTACAATAACCCAGCAAGACTCTCTCGAGTTATGCTTTGCGATTTCTTCACCGGTAAGAGGCATAGCTGCAACAGTACAGTAGCTAGACCGAGGTAAAATAGAGGGGAGGAATAATGGTTGAGGGACGACTTGGAAAGGGAAAAGAAGATATAAAGAGGAGGTGACAGTATTTACTCTAACAAGATCTAGACAGGCCGATCAAGGAGACTGGTATTTGAAATCCTCTTAGTCGCTGGGATCAACGCGGCTGGGGAATTTTATGACGCCTCCATTCAAAAAGTCGGGGAGGCTTTCGGCAGGTCAATGCATCGCGCTTTCTCGGGTGAAAGGGAAGCGACGTCAATTCTGGATCCTTGCTCGATGGGTTCATATCCCAGTTGAACAATCCTATTTCAAATGAAGGCTTCTCTCGATTTTCTCGTCGCACATATCACTATGAAAGAGAACTATCAGACACATGTTTTGTTCATAAAGCAGAAGCCGTATTGAATGCGGGGAGGAGCTGGGGTTGCTTCGGGTTGGGGTCGGATAATGCGGATCGGAGTCCAGTGCCAGCCTTCATCCGCTCAGGCTGGCCAGTTATCTTGACTCGATTTGAAGCTCCTGGATTGGATGACTAAGTAGTAAGAATCGCCATTAATATTTGAGGCTCACTCTCCTAGTCCAGGTATTATCAAATCTATATTATCTTTCATGTGTATTTGTTGTTATTTCGAACTTTGTACTGGGATTTAAGGCTTTTGTTTCTGAATACATCTCTTCTTGCCCACATTTAGATTGAATTCCTTGCTTTCCTGCAGTGGCAGCTTATATTCTCGCAAACCTTGTCCTTGACGTTCTAATCATGAACAATTTACAACCCATTTATCACGTAAAGATTGTCATGATCATTGTATTCTGTATATCTATCATCCTTGGACATTAGTACTTGCTTTGGAGCAATTCATTGCGGCACTTCTCGTTTAGTTACAACTACCGACTCAATGGCAATGCTCGGCCAGGGAAACCTTCAAGACAGGCTCACAGAGAAGCTTGATGATAACCCAGGTAGACTTGAATTATCGCTGCAGTGCTCTTGTGTATAAGTATTCAACAAAATACCTAATATTGGCGACGTGTAGCTCGGCTCAACCAGCGTCCAAATGTCTGCTCGGTCTTCCCCTACCACAGCTTCAGCTTGCAGTATTTCTTCTGGGCTAAGGCCAGATTGAACTCAGACGTTCAAAGTAGACAGAAGATCGTTTATTCCACAGAAGATTCATGACGTATTATGCGCTCGAGGCGGACTCTGCCTCATCTGATGTGGGTCATTTCTCCTCGCCTATCAATTAGCCGATCGTATTTATTTCTGGTTACATTCGGAATACAAAAAGACAAAAAATATTCACGGCGCCCAAAAAGTTAGGGAAAAACGGCAAAACAAACCCACCGGATGGTGGGAGAACAAACCCTTCGAAATAGGTTATGCTTTTTGTGTTGAAATTTTTTGTCGCTTCTATTTAATTTCCCGGATTGAATTCTTTTCACGCCTTTTAATATGTCGCTTTGCTTTCTTCGTCGTTCCTTTTCCCCGTAAGTGTCTATGAACCTGTTATCTTACGGGATTTCCTTCTTTGAGCCGTGTTTCCTTTTCGTGTGTCGTTTGCCTTTCGGCGAGAGAAATTTGCTCATTTGGGTATATATGCCATTTAAAAGTCTGGTCTACCGAATCCCCGACACACTTTCTATCCGATGTGTGGGCTACTTTAAGTTGGCCCGGTCGTTCTGCCTAACTTAGCTGACGACATTAGAGTCTGTCGTAATGGATTGTTGCGTTGTGGGCGTCACGTCACACCTCTGGAGGTAGTGAATCTGCTTAAGGGACGCTAGTATAGCGCGTTGTCTCGCACATGTACATTCTCCCCAACTCCTGGACCTGCTTTCAAACTCACGATGTGTTGGCATGAGCATTCGACATGTTCTCACTCTATCAAATTCCTATCCCTTCCACTCTCAAATTGAAGATTTTGCGAGTCTTAATAAGGGTAGAGAGTGGAGGATATGAAGTGGACATGTATCAATTCACTCATATGGCGTTCGAGTAGTCAGAATATCAGGTGCGAGCTTTCTCCATTACCTTCATCGTGCACGGTTGAAAGGTTGAGGGATATTGTGAATCATATCTTACTAGAAGTCTTGTGTTCTTATGGTCGGCTTGTGTTTTGAAACTGGTTCTACGGCAAGAACCAATGATACAGATTCTAATTTCCAGCAAATGGCTAACTTCTGCCATTCGTTGGTTGGTAGCACTTTGCCAGTAGACCCAAAAGGCCAGTCCACATCATTGATCAAGGACCGCGCAGGAAGCCTTATAAGTTGTGCCTCAAATCATCTCTAGCATTCATCTATTTTGTTCATCGAAGCTAAGCAAGAGGCTCGCCAACTCCGGGTCAATGGTTCAACTCCCCCTCTCTCAGTATTTCTTTTCTACCTAAGTCAATCTATGCCCAATGTGAAGTATTCGAATCTGCTATAACATGGCAGAATGTTGACAACGAATATCTCTCTCCCTGGAGGCCTTGAGAGTGAGAAGACGCCTCTCTCGTACAGAAATGTTGAGAAGGCAGGATGAAACGAAGAAAAGGTCGAAATGAAACTGTAGCCAGCTTGTAACATCTTGATTTGTCCAGTTCAAAAATTGTCGCAATAGACAAGCATCACTGCACTGGCAGTTTTGTCCGACACCCAGCCGTAAACATCTCGCGAAGAGACTTGGCGTACCTTTTGGCCAAAAGAAGTCCGATTTGCAACCTGCGGGGTATTATCGGGTAATATTCTCCCCGATCCTTCCCTCCAACACGAGGACGGCACGGTCACCTGCCCGCCTGGAATCCAACTTCCATGCCACTCTCACCAAAACCCGTTCCATATAGCGACGAAACAAGAACAAACATTCACAATGAATCAACTTAATCACTACATATCCTACATCACTCGATACCCCAAACTTCTCGCTTCCGCACTGCTCATCGGGTACCCAGTTGTCAATGTACTTTATACGCACTGGTCTCTATCTAGATTCGTACAACATGGCAAAGAAACAAAACGTCTCACACCTTCAATAAGGAAGACGATTTCGTCGATTCCAGAACAAGTTCTCTCATCAGAGCATGTAATGTTCCACGATGTAAGTGACTCAAGCTTGACCGACAAGGTCAAGAAGTCTTCTCGAAAACGCTCACGTATTCACAATCATTCAGTGGGCGCAACGCTCCATACCTATCTCTAAAGTCCCAGATCTCAGTTCCGACGAACTAGTCATCCTGTATCTCCGACACACCATGTCTCGCTTCGCTGGCATGCCACAAGCATTCATCATGAAAGTGATGGCCAATCCCGAGGAGAAAAAGACTTTTGAGCCTGAGTACATCAACACCCTGAATTTCAAGGTGGGGGATATGGTTCATGCCATGTATCACGTGGTAGCGCGCAGTGAAGGGAAAGTCGAGTTCGAGATGACGCCCTTGGTCGGTGTTATGAAGGGCGGTCGGCTGGTTATTGCGGTTGAGAGGAAGGGGGAAGAGTTGGTTTGTGGTAGTGAGACGGTTGTGTGGAAGGATGCTGGTGAGAAGGGGCTGATGCATTTGGAGAAGGGGTTTGTGATGTGGATGCATGAGATTGCTTCGTGGGGGCTATTGAGGGCTGGGACGAAGTATTTGATGAGTTTGAAGAAAGAGAGTTAGGTATGAGGTTCCTGTTATTAGGTGTTAGAGAGTTCAGACTACAGGTTTGCAGGGTTTGCAGGGTAGCAGCATTAGCTTTCTATTTCTAGATACATCTCCACTGAATATTATCTCGATTTTACTAAATCGTCGAGACTCAACCTCACTTGGACATCGACAAGACAATGTCCCCATCTTGAAACCAATAACTTTATATATAAATCGATTTCTATATATCTAGATGAATATTCACACTTCCCAAAAGAGATATTGCATTGCTCAGCTATCATCCTCAAAGCCAGCCTCAAACTCGGCACCATAACCTCCACCACCTTGCCACTCTCCCTCTCCCTAACAAAAACAAACCTATCCACCGAATTACCCGCATAAACAATCGCATCACTAGCCTGCCATGCCGTACAGAACTCCTCAAGTTCTTCCCACTGCGGCAATTCAGACTCCGGTTTCGCAACGCTGATAGCCCAATTCATCCTCTTCTATAATTACCTTGGTAAAGTGTTTATGATTTTAAGCGAGGATTGATATAAAAGTAGGCTTTTCAATATTAAAATTGCTTGCCAAAAGAATAGGGCATAGTTATATAAAATGATAAATGCTTAATTAAGAGAAGGCGGGGTAAATGGGATAAGTGGTGCTTTTGAATTATAATACAAAAATAGCACCTAAATTTTGTTTAAATTTATGGAATGAATAAAAATATAAAGATTATGATTTGGGGATGCTTTTGGGACCTTGGGCATTTAAATTTTTATATTATGGATCAAGATTTTAAGTCTGCAAAACATAAATATTTGGCTACATCCTATCTTAAAGTTTTAAACGCAGAACTCGCCCCAATATATAAAACCTTAAACCTTAAATATAAATTTATGCAAAATAATGCTTTTATTATTAAGCTTATAAAATTAGAAATTGGTTTATAAATAAGAGTATAATTTTATTTGAAAATTGGCTTTTTTATTTTTTGGATCTTAACCTAATTAAGCATATTTAATAGGCATTAAAAACTTATTATTATAAAATATTTTCTAAAAAAGCAGAGAATAAGTTGAAGTTAGAATTTGCGCGGCAATAATTAGAATTATGCTTTTAGGCCGCATAAGATATTTTTAAGCCAAATTTATTTAAGAATTTGGTTGCAAGCATAAATGCAAGAATTAAGGCTATAATTGCAGCAAATGAATAGCATATAAAATATTAAGGTTAAATTGTATTTAATATTAAATTTGAGTTATGCATATTATAATCCTTAATTTATGCTTTAATTTATTTTAATCGCATTTCTAATTAAAATTGATTTTGTAAAATTATATATGTTTGCGCAAAAATAAGAAATGTAAGGTGCAGAATAAAAATAAAAATTATGGATACTTATTTGCTAGTATTATACCAAAACCTTTTCATCGACCGTCACCTCTTTTACCATATCCGCCGGTTAGAGCCTGAAATCTCCCGTGAGGTTGCCCAGTCCAACTGGCTCAGCATCCCACAGTGCATGGAAAGCATCGAACATATCAGAACCATTTCGAGTCAACTCCATCAAGCGGAGTCCAGGTCCATCGTCAATAGTGATTTTCAAACTCGCTTCAATAACATCTGCAGCAGTCGAGTATTCCCCGATATAAGCACAAGCTTCAAGTCTAGCAACTACCTCCACTTTTGGTGTAGATGTCGATGGTATATGGATGAGCTGGCGTGAGGGTTTGAGATCTGTAGATCTCCTAGGGATTGCCGACGAGTGTTTTGAGGTCTGAGGTTGTTGAGTGGGGTTTTACCCAGGCCTTGATTTAGGAAGCGGGTTAGGAGGGTGGGGTTTGGGGAGATTAGTTCGAGGAGGAGGGTGGAGAGATCGTGTGTTGTGGAGAAGAGCCCTCCGCCACTTGATGGACGTTAGTGAAGTGCTCAGGAAAAGGGCACAGAGGTACAAACGGGGCATTGTCACCATACTTAGAGCCCTAAGAATTCTGAACTGGTGGGATAACAGCTTTCTCATCGTCGCCTGGCGAGACACCAGTATTTGTCATGTTCAAGGGCCTGAGGATGAGACTATCTAAAAGCTGGATATAATTCTGACCAGTTGCATTCTGTAGCGCGTACGAAAGTATTGTGAATGAGTGAGATGAATAGATGGGTCGAAGGAAAGATGCCAAGACTGGATGTATTTCTTTCATATTCTCGAGAAGTTCTGTTCAGATATCAGTTCTTGAAGTGTTTAGCGAGAGATGGGGAAGAGAGCTTACGCTGTCTCGAACATCCAGGATTCAACCCAATGACTCCACAGTCTGGCCACGCTGACTCGGGAAGTTCTGGGAAACCAAGTAGCGGGTAAGCGGAACCAGATCATATATTTCCGGATAACCATCTATCAAATTTTATCGGCGAATTTTCTTTTCAAGTCTGATGTTGTAACTTACAATTCTCCGGAATCCCCAATAAACGATCTCCCAACAACCTTAACGGAATATTCCCACCTCACAGGACTACAACTCCGGCAAATACTTAGTCACTGGCTCATCCAAATTCAGTCCCGTCCTCAACAATATCAAATCAGTAAACAGCTTCGAAATCGATTCGATTAAGTACTGGCTGTCCGCATCTACAATTTTCGTGCCATTGACATTCCCAGTTGCGAGATGATGGTATTCCCATAATGGTGCTTTGGCATCTGAGGTATCGAGGGAGATGACTGAGATTGAGACGTTGGAAACGGCCCAGGGAACTTGGGGTGAGCCAGATATGGCGCTTTTGAAGAGGGAGGTTAGGTTTTGGGTGGCGGTTTCGATTGTTCGGGACGTGTGGAGGGTGCTTGGACGGGGGAGGAGTGGACCGGATGGGGGACATCCTGCTCCAACGGAAGAGCTAGGGAGAATTAACGAGATCGCTGACAGGAGGGTTCTGTAAGATATTTTCTGGATTTCTATATTGCGTACAAGTATCGTTGAAGGATATGTGAAAGAGTTGAAGCGAACTTAAGCTGCCATATATATGTACTGTATGTAGTTTTACCCCAAGAGGCTCATTCAGGGACTAGAAGTAGCTACCTTAAATGGATCTCCATACCATTTGGACCCAATCGTATCCAATACGATTGTTATGACTTCATATGTGTGTTTGATTTGTTGATCTCGCCAGACTTGCATATCAAGGATGGTTGACACAATGAATGATGAACCAGGTACGATCTCGTCCAAGAGCGTGCCCGCAGCCACATCGACATCTAGGAGCTTAAGACTAGATCTCTTCGTGACAAGGAAACAAGCATTGTGGTTAAGGAGGAGGTAGTCAGTCAAGCCATCTTTGCTCTGTCAGGAATGGTTGCCGAGAGATCACTGACAGGGATCTTCGTATCCTCCCGTTGACCATGAGATGGGCTAAGGTTGACACTTGGACGTCAATTGGGCATCCTTTATGCTCATGCTGTCGATTGAGCGTCATGTCAAGTAATGATTCTCCATATGGGCTGTCGTGGAAGATTTCTTACATCCCAGGTCTTTCTAGACTAAAGAAGCTGGCCCCTTGTGAACTCGCAACCCTAAGCGAAAGATTACTTGTGAACAACAAATAGGAGATTAGGCACGACGAAGACATTGCATGAGCTATCTCGCAATAAAACTCCATCGATCTCTGAAATGCTATCCCTAACTCAAATTAAGTCAATCCCTCAGATTGTTAAGCCGCACTCCGAGACAAACGCAGAAGCCAACTCCAGCTCATTTCTCAAAAATCAATATGATTCATCCTGCATCCCTCCATATCAGAAAGTCTCCCAACATTCCAATCTCGATCAGTAGACCTCGTTCAGGACGATTGGGAATTCATCCCTCCTTTCCTTTCTAGGATTACCTTCACGCGGGAACTCGTTAGTGAGGCAAGAGCGAACCAGCCTCATCCCTCAACGAGATCCTCCCACCGCGCTCGTGTCTCCAAGCGACAATCAAAGTCGAATAGAAGATGCCACTTCATCTCACAGTCAGCAAATTTGTCACCGAAGTGGGCAAAAGTCTCGACAATGCCAAAACACTCCCAAATGCAAACAGTAGAAAAATTGAAATAAAACTCACCCAGCGAAAACCAACGACACAACAGTCTCAATAATCCTATGCACGGTCCCATGTCCATTCCTGCTCCCCCAGAACGCCCAACTCCACACAACGAGCCAGATCCAGAGGATGGTCACGAGACCAGATTTGGTGAACTCGATGCGGAGGGTTTGCTTGCGGGTTGGTGAGGAGAGGCGGAGTTGCGTGAGGATGGTGAGAAGGAGGGCTAGGGAGAGGATGGGGGCGATGGCGTGGGTTCTGAGGGGTGGGTTAGTGAGGTTTGATAGTGGGAAAGATGTGGCGTGATGCTGGGATTTGGGCGGAAGGAAACAGGGGGTTAATTGCGATGGATGAGTAGTAGACTTACAAATAACTAGCTAGGTGATGAGTATATCTGTCCGTATTGAAGAAATACAACTGCGAGACCTCAAGTCCGGCGATGAATGCCTGGAGAAGATATGTGCCCTCCAGGAGGGCAGTATGAATAGAAGAAGTCATTTTCAATTGATCAATCAAGCAACAATCCAAAGTCTTCCAATCTAAAAACCAGAATTTGATTGTTGAAAGGAATTTGAAACTGTAAATTTTGGGGTGGTGTGTGTTATATGTAGCCCTGTAGGTGTTCTTGGATGAATGTCGTGGTTGCCTTGTCAGATTGCGTAACTAGGCACACGACAGACAGGCTGTGTGGCAAGGTCAAGGTCTGCAAACTTGGAACCTGACAATATCTGTCTCAGTTTGCGCTTCTGGGTTGACGTCAGAGCTGTTGGACCGTGTAATGAAGGATCGAAATCTTACTTATGCCCTTTGATATGATCTGTCTGAAGGTATCAAAATAAAGAGTGAGATCCTGGGTGTCGATGGGAGCTGTAATCAGAGCTGTGAATAGAGATGTGATGCAGCTAAGTGGGATGACTTGTATTTACCCCACCATTTTATTCTCACACCACTCCAGTCGTGATTGGCCCGGCAGATCGTGCCATAATGAGGAATACACTGCATGACTGAATGAAGCTCCCCGTGACGAAAGCTTATTCTCGCCGGAGCATCGAGGCAGAGGGCAATAAATGGAAACCATACACCAGGTCCCAGATCTCATGCCTCGCCTGTTTGAATCAACATATTGCCTATGATCGAAACAGGAGCGCAATAGATTGCATTCTTTCCAATGCTCCATCCCAAGCTTGTCTAACGAGTGCCCCGGAACGCCAATTTATGCTCGCAGTGTAATGACCCTTCATAGAACAAAGTCCCCTACCAGCCCTCAACGAACGTAGTCTGTACATCGTAGCCTCCAATAATTCTTGCTGTAATCCCAAACAGAACGTCGATGGAATCAGGATCGGTTCCAGGAACTGGCTTGAAGTCAAAACTGCCAATCAAAGCAGCCAGAATAGCTTTATTCTCTCCGATCGCAAATCCTGTCCCCCCTGTTAGTTGCCGCCAGAAGTACTTGGTGCTCATATAAATTACCTCGTCCAATACACCCTCTAGGCCCATGTCCAAAAGTCAACATAGCCAAACTATCCGTTGCACCCCCAATCGCCCTGTCCTTTCCAACTAACCATCTCCCCGGGTTGAATTCATGCGCATCCTCGCCCCAGAACTGCTTCGCTTGATTCATTGCCCACATGTGCAGACGAACCGATGTGCCTTTAGGAATATTTACACCAAGAAGATCTGTGTCTTGGGCGGTTATCCGTCCGACAAGGGGTACGGGCGCGTAGACTCGCATGATTTCCTTGCTGACTGCGTCAAGGTAGGGCAGTTTGTCGAGTACATCTGCTGTCACCTCTATTCTTGACGAGGGGCTTGGGAGGTTGGCTCGAATTTCCTCGCGCAGGCGGTTTTGGATGTGGGCATAGCGGGGTTGAGAGAGTAGATAAATTCCCCAAGTTATCGCAGTAGCAGATCTTCTCAAGTCAGTAGCCGATGCGAGTACTTTGAGTAAGAACTTACGTCTCATGACCGGCTCCTAGCAGTGTCTTGGATTGATGAACTAGATCCTCAGTACTGAACGCCTTCGTCTTCATGGCTGCGGCAATGATATCTTTCTGTCCATTCTTATCCATGTAGCCCAGATCATCCACATGGTTGTACATGTCTGCTTTCCTCTCTTGAATAATATTTCGAACCCAGTTCGTCACCGATTTCTTTCCTTCACGGAACAATGCGCTGTTCTTCCCGGGAAGCAGGTTCACAAGTTTTGGCCTTGTCAACAAAGACAGAACGAAGATCATCTGCGAATGTGCGTTCGGTACGAATGCTGCTCGATAGGATGTGTTGAGAGCGGTGTTAGGATGCGAGAGAGATGAAAAGTCCGAGCCAAACCCTGCCTGGCCGATAATATCCAAGGACACCCGACCTGCCCAGTCGTCAATATTGACAGGAGCAGAAGTCTTCTCGGGCTTTGGTCCAGTCTGTACTTCGCGCTTGATGAGGGTGACCATTTCGGTGGCTTTAGTCCAGAATAATGGGTAGAGGTTTTTGATGACCTTGACATTGAAAGCAGGCAAGAGATGTTTTCGTTGATACTTTATCGGTTAGATAGAAATACCCGTGAGGAGGGCAAGGAGTCATACTTTATGATCCATCCCTTCTGAAACCACAAGACCATTTCCCAATATATTCTCCAGGATCCGCTTAACTTTTGGATTCTTGACGCATTGGTCCCCTCTGACTTGCAGCAACTCGGCAGCTGCCCTTGGAGTTGTGGCAGAGACCACTTCCGCATTGAACACATCCAGATACCTGATGAATCCATCATTTGGAATCGTTTCCATCCATCTGAGCATCTGTCTTGAATCCCGAGGCTGGAAAAATGATTTCCATCCACCCTCGCGCTAGGCCTGGTTTAGCTGAGGCGAAGTGTGAAAGACAGGATCAACTTACTGGCGCCTGTGGTAGGGCGAGAAGAGGGCTGAAATATAGAGGGTACAGAAAGAGACCCCATGTTATTTGAAGTGGAATGTAGAATAACACTGAAAATATCGAAGCTCGAGTATATGAAAATGACGTGGCAGAGTGGTTGGCAATATATGCCCCAAGGCTGAGAGATACAAGCACAAACGATATTCGTACAATGCTAAGCATTTTGAAAAACGATTCGATAGAAATGACCTGGAGTGAGAAAGAGAGCAAAAGACAGGGAACTTCTCAAGATATATGGATGACTATCGACTTATATGTAGCCACACAACCCACCAGCCACCCCAGCTACTCCGTGGTCGCCGTCTTGGGCATCGTGAAATCTGCACCTTTCGTAACCTGTGGTTGGCTCTCTGTACGGCGGGACTCCATCCTCTCTTTCGTTGGGCTTGCAGGCCACACTCTCACCTCAGCAGTGTTTTCTAACCCACCCTCTGCCCTGCATATCTCCGTCACAACACGGCTTAACGAGCCGTTCTTTCGGGTTTAGAGGAGAGTTTCCAAAGATGGACGGGTGGATCTCAGTGTCAGCAACTCAACTATATGATGGATGGATCCGACACTTCGTAAGACGATCCCGGATAGAGACTGGGGTTGTGAGTGGTGTAGTGTTGCGATCCAGTCCGCCAGTCTCGCCAGTGAAGTGAAGTGAGGAGATGATGCCAAGCCTGGTCATGCAGGCGGTGAGCTGGCAGAATCCAACCCCTCCAAAACTTTTAAGATGATGTCGAGGGGCGGGGGAGGATTTACACAATAACAACATTCGGCCAAGATGCCTACTGAATTAGAACAAGTACGTGCAAATCCCCCAAAATACAAAAACATTGCTGATCTTTCCAACAGCTTGTGGACTTTGTCTCTCACGGCAACACTCAAGTCCGACAACTTGGTAAGTCTCAGCAGCATCTCCCCAGCCATACATTCAGAGAAACTGACAATTCACCTCAGCTGTCGAGAACCTCGTCCCATACTCCCTCACCGATGCTGCGATATTCAAAACAAATGACCTTCTTCCCATTAAAGATCTCAAGCTCTTAGTACGAGATTACGAAGTATGCTTGCCCCAGATTCGCCTTCAATATTTCGAGTTGACACCTCCCAGAAAATCGCCTACGATGCAACGACAATCCTCATAAACCTCACTGCAGACCAAGAGATACTCAAGAACTTGGCTTCAGACAAAGAGTTCGTCAAGACATTACTAGGCCGTGTGACAGTATGTCAGTCTCCTCATTCTTGCACCCCAACGTCCACTGATCTCTCCTCCAGAACCCCGCGGAACCCAATGCGAATCTTATATCGATGCTGCTAGCCAACCTAGCAAAATACGACGAACTGAAAGATATATTGACGGTCGAAGCACCCGCACCGAAAGAACTCGCTTCGAATAACAAAGCGATCGACCAACTGCTAGATCTCTTCGTCAAAGGTGCAGACGGGACGTACAACAAAGCAGCCGACTTCGATTACCTCTCCTACCTCTTCGCAGATCTAGCAAAGCACAAGGAAGGACGCCAATATTTTCTCACGAAGCAAGAATATGATGGGGTAGTCCCACTCACGAAACTCGTTGTCTTCACAGAACACAAATCGGATATCCGACGGAAAGGAGTAGCGTCGACGATCAAGAACGTCGCGTTTGAGATTGATGCCCATCCGACATTCTTGGATGAGGATGAGATTAATATACTGCCATATCTGCTGTTACCGATAACTGGGAATGAGGAGTTCACAGAGGACGAAAGCAGTTCCATGTTACCCGACCTACAACTCTTGCCTCCTGACAAGAAGAGGGATTCAGACCCACTGATCATACAAACGCATATCGAGACGCTGATGCTCCTCACAACGACGCGGCAGGGTAGAGATCTGATGCGTGAGATTAAGGTGTATCCCATTGTCAGGGAGACGCATTTGCATGTCGAACATGACGAGGTCAGGGACGCGTGCGAGCGGTTAGTGCAGGTGTTGATGAGGGATGAAGAGGGAGAGGAGGTTGGTGAGGGAATGAAGGCTTTGGAAAGGTTGCCGCGGACGGTGAAACCAAATCATCCGCAGATTGCGCCTGGGGCTGGGAGTTGGGCTAAGCAGGATGTAGAGGAAGACGATGACGACGACGATGATGATGACAAAATAGTTGAGGTTTAGAACGTATCCAAGACAGCTTTTGAGTATCTCCCATCTTCTCGTTAGCAAACCAGCGCCTCTCCACTGTCCGTTCTGACAATGTCTTGAAGCGACAGGATATGATGATGTGTGTCTACGCGCAGAACATGATACGACGAGGGGAATATATGTATTTTATGTTCTGGTAATACATTTCCCAAAGTACACACACAGTGCAGAAGAAAAATCACCACCTAAACTACAACAAAAGTCGCAAAGCTCCTGGTGGCTCCTCCCAAGAGACCAAAGTTCCCCTGAGTACCCATCTTTACTTAAGCGAAACCATGTCAACAGCGCGTCCCTTATATTGCACAATCCCCCAACGTAGATGGACATGCGCGTTTACATTTATGCTTTCATGAGTAGTAACAACACCAGATCCTCTGACGATATCCACTCCTCTCAGAGAACCTTGCGCTCTCTCTTCTTCCTCCACATCTATGTACACTACACTACACCTTTGAATAACATGGTAATCCCACGCGCTCTCCACTCCACCCCACCACCACAACCACAGCCATCGTCTCAAACACACCTCTAAGCCTCTTAGCCTCTGGCATCGTATGATTCATTTCGTAGATCGATACACGTAATCCTCATTGAGTATTCGCAGTTATGTCTCACTTGATCCTCAACTTTGTGCTGCATCATTCTGTTCTCCGTTGGCTAGAAAGAACCCCAAGAGAAACAACAACATGAAAGAGGAAGATATAAGCAAGCACCTCACATTAGCATGAAAATTCATCCCCATAATTGTCTCGGGCACATTCATATTTTCCACTCAAGGAGGAGGTAAGTGGAAGACGCCGGAATCATTGCAGACTTCACTTATTGTTATGACTGTAGATGTGAGAAGAGGCAGTGGAGTGCTTCCTCGTTCACCTCCCTGCCTTTAACTTGTGAAATAACTACTATACAAATCTTTTCCGGTTCCGATTCCGATATCGAGCCATGTGGACACTAGAGATGCTTCTCAGACGGTCAGTAGGTACCCGAGTAAAGTCGTCGGAGATCAAACCTCTTCCGTTTTTCTATACTTCGTAACAGCAACAAAAACCTCATGCGTAAAACAAGTGTTACAAACTCGAAGCACAGGTAAAACATACAAATGATACTATACTGTCTAAATCAATGATCCATTTCAATGTACAGCTAGAACTATGAAGCGTACCCGCCATTAAAAGTCTACAAAACAGGTCAACGCTACTTAGAATCTACCGCGCAGCAACGCAAACAAACAAATCATGCATCTCTACAGAAGTCCCAAAACGCCATGCCATCTGAACATCTACGTCATTTCCTTTTCTTCACCTATCAGCTAACCACTTATACTCCGTTCACAGCGGTAGCGCTGGTGCCATTCACTCCATTCGTGTGAGGCTCCTCGTACTTCTCCCAGTTGGCCAAGATAGCACCGATCTTTGGCGAGTTGGTCAGTCTGTAGACGTCCTCGAAGTACTCCTTCGTCAGCTCGAATGGACGAGCAGTGACGTTGGGGATGTATTTTCCAATCAGCTTGCTGGGATCGATGGTGGTCTTGTTGATCTTCTTGAGCAAGAAGGATCTGAAAGGCTTGACACCGGAACGCAAGAATGTCGAGTGGAAAGGCACATCGATACCCTTCAGAGGAATGGTAGCGAAACCTCTTTGAAGGTCGAGAGGCTTGGGCTTCTCCTCGGTTTGCTTGGCACAGCCTTGGATGATCTCAACGAGATGAGCCTTGACATCCTCAAGTGACAAGGTTTGCATCAATTGCTGGATGTCAATCTTCTGCGCCTTGAGGTAGTTGGTAACACCGGTAAGAGTGTCGAGAGCCCGGAGATCACCAGCGCAAACGTACTGCATATTGGCGATGTTGTAGTTGACAATCTCCAAAAGCCATCCAGTCTCCTCTGCAATGTTCTCAACAACGTATTGAAGAGCTTGCTCGTTGAAGGTCTTGGAAATTCTGCTTGGGTTGACAGCGCACATGGAGTAATTGGATCGACCAGTCTCATCACGCTCGACAGCGACTTGCATGGTGAGACCTCTGTAGAAGACTACAGACACCAAACTCTCAATAGGCATGACATCAGCCAAAGCCGCGAGAGCAGAGTACTCTCCGAGAGAGTGACCTGCGAAACTGCTGTCTCTTTGGACAAGACCCTTGGAGCGCATATCCTCGAAACTTGCCTTCTCCATGAGGGTTAAGGCAGGTTGGGTAAATTGGGTGGCAGACAAGAGACCAGTCGGTGATCGGTAAGTGTACGAGGTGGTGTTCTCGTCAATCTCCTTGAAGATCTTCTCAGATTTGGTGGATCCATCGGAGCCAACAGTCTCGAATGTCATGGACATGTAGTTCTGACGAATTGCCTTACCACGAGGTCCACCAAAGTAGATGGTGAGCTCCTTGGGGTTGTTCTTGACAATGTTGGTGATTGCAAAACCTAGTAGTTGTTAGTGTGAGATATTCAGGCATTGATTGTGGGTACTCACCATAGTTATCCAAGAAATGTTTGTCGGCTCTGTCCCATACTTCCTTGGCTACTGGGCTGCTTGCATAGAGCTCCATACCCATACCCTGTTCCTGAGAACCTTGTCCAGTGAAGACGTATGCTGACACTGGCTGCTCAACCTCGGCCTCGCCCAACAAGACCTTATCCTCAGTCTCCTTGTTACTAGCCTCAACCTTGATGATCTTGCGACCAGCAACCATACCGACATGTTGAAGCTTGACTTCAATATCATCGTTGGGAAGAACCATGCCAGTAAGGGAAGCATGGAAACTGCGAACACGACCAACGTTGTTCTCAGCGGCCCAAGTCTCAACCAGACTGCGGACAGCAGCGCTGGAATACATGCCGTGAGTAATGGTACCTGGCAGGCTTGCGTAACTCGAGAAGACACGGGAGACGTGGATGGGGTTGTAGTCACCGGAAACGCGAGCATAGGTCTCGTTCGAAGCCGGCGCTCTGAGGAGAAGTGGTGTCTTGCCACTGAGAGGAATTGCGTTCTCGAAATTGACTGGTTGCTCAATTGAAGAACCATGTCTCTCAAGGTAGTCGATGACAGGGTTACCGTGAGAGACACCAGCCTCGTACTCGACACTGGCAACTTGAATGATCTCCTTGGTAGGCAGCTCAAGAAGAACTTGACCTCTGGTTTCAACACTGCTGTAGACGGTCTCATTCTTGAACCTGATCAGACTTTGAAGACGGAAGGTCAACGTTTGACCAAGAAGCTCCTGATCGGGCTCATCAAGACTGAACCATTCCTTAGACCTGAGAACAGCGACATCCTTGGTAGTAGCAAGGTGAATTTGCATTGGCGTCTCAGTCTTGCGTTGGAAGGTGTTCTCGAAGTCAGTGTATGCTCCGCGATACAAGAACTGTGAGGTGACTTCCATAACTGGGCGTCCCTCGCGAGTGATAGTACCACATACTTCGACCATCTTTCCAGATGCCTGATTGATCACGGCATTGATGCGAGCAGTCGTCTCAACCTCATCGTTCTTCTTCAAAGGCTCAGCACCGGGCAACATGCGGAAGCCATTGGAAAGATGCACAAGCTTGAGAAGGTCACCATCGATGGTCCTAGGGAAGATTGGCTTGGTGATAGCCTTCCAGCCGACAACGATGGCGAAGTCCATGGGGGCAAGAACCTCCTTGCCTGGGCGATCAACGAAAGCCTCACCGGTGTTACCAACAGCGTGGACAAAGTCATTGATTGCCTCGCTAGTGATCTTGGCCTTTCCACCATTGAAGGTTCCAGTGACTGGCGCATCGAGGTCAAGAGTCTCGTTGCCGAACCATGCGCGCCAGTAGAACTCTTTGATACGATCGTTACGACCGTCCATTACTTCGCGGATTGGTGCGTATCCGGCCTCGGGGTGGTAGGTGAATTTGAGAGGCAGAGAGACTGGCTTGCCAACAGCAGTGGTGTCCTTGATCATGTTGACCAAAATCTCGTTCTTGCCCGTAAGCTTGGCATTGATGACCTCGACATAGTGGTTTGGTCTTGGTTGCTCCTTGACTGTGATGACAGTTTTAGAAGGCTCATCGGGGTTGGTGATCTCGATGAAGAGGCCACGAACAGGAGCGAAGATGCGCTTCATAGGGTTGGTCTGGAACTTCTTCCCTTGGACGAAGACCTCCGAAGCGAGAAGAGCATAACGCCACGATCGTTTATTGCCAGCAAGAAGAGCCAACCATGACTCAAGAGATGGGAGAGTGGCGCCGGGTGCTGATGAAAGGCGGTAAGTTGTCTTGTTGGTATCTTGTGAGATGGTAAGTCCTTCAACATCAACTTCCGCTTCGGCTTCCATGAGCTTCCCACCGAAATATTCAGTGACCGGAATGTTTGACTCATCACCACCGTAAATTTCTTGAGTGAGACCCTTGATGTGGTCACGATGAATGCCGTCTAAAATGGCTTGGATTGGCTCGTCCACGATCTTCGAGTACTTGACGGCGGTAGGACCCTGCAGAATACAGGTTCGGCCGACATCCTGATCAATGACAGCCTCGAGGTCCTCGGATTGCCACAAAGAATCCTTCTTGAAGTAGAACTCGAAGTTCTCATCAAGCGACGGTACGAAAGTGGTCGGCTTCTGTCCACGGCGTTGGCAGAGGAGAAGGAAGTGCTGCACGTCCTGAGCGTTGATCAATTGGGTCTCACATTCTGGATAAGCTGCCAGGATCCTCTTGACTGTTGGGTATGGGTTGTCAAGCTCGGAGTAGCTCTGAAGTAGAGAAGGCTTTCCACCTCCGAGTGTGAAGCGCTCTTCAACACGGCGAATAAAGTCTCCGGTGAGCTTCTCGTACGATTTGTCGATCCAGCGAGACTCGTGTTGAACATACATCAAGTCTACCATTCGGCGGACAACTTCTCCGTAGGTCATGTCCTCGAGATCAACCGTCTCACCATCCTTGTTGCGACCAAACCAAACCTTCTGGAAGTCATCATTGAGCTTCTTGATGATGTATTCGCGGTTCTTCTTCAGCTCGGGAACACGCTTCTCCTTTGGCAGTGAGAAGATCTTGGCGTCCATCTCAGCCCAGAACTTGACACCACGAGTGGCGAGTTTGTGAATTGGCTCTCCCATCTCAGATCTGACAGTGATAACACCACCAGCTGGACCCTTGTAAGTCTTCTCCCATTGAGCATCATCCAGACCTTCTGCCTCAGTAATAGCTTTCTTGGCGTTCTTGCTGGTGTGTGCCTCCTTAGCAGTCATCATCCGACTGCCGAAAAGACATCCATCGAAAGGCATTGGTGGATATCCGTAGTTGCCTGACCAAGCACCAGTGAGGTACGGGTAAGTATCTTCAGATCCGCCAAAACCACTGCCTGCAACGAGAATGATGTTATCACATCTTCTGATTCGGCCATACATTTGGAGAATTGGCTGATGGAAATCTTCAAAAGAATGATGCCCACCACCACGGCCACCAGTCCATTGCAAGATGACTGGGAAGGTTGGGTTTGCCTTGGCAATGTTGATGACGGCCTGGATTGCCTCGCCAGATCCTGGCTTGAAAGCAATATGCTTCAATCCGAGTGTCTCGATGTACTCTGTAGCGACATCGATAGATGGAACGCCAGCTCCAATGGTCAAACCTTCGATCGGAACACCCTCAGCACGCAGTTGAGCAACAAGAGGAATTTGCCATTGCATGGCACGAGGATTGATGTAAATCAGGTTGATGGTGATTCCACGTCCTGCAGGAATGGCATTCTCGATCTTCTTCAAAGCCTCAGTCATGGTCTTGGCATTGTAGTAACCACCTCCAGCCAACTCGATTTGGTAGCCGGCATTCATTGTCGCTGCAACGAAGTCCCATGGAACAGTACATGGGGTCATACCGGCAACCATAACGGGAGGGACGCCTAAGAGTCGACTCATCTTTGTGTCAACATAGGTTTCTCCGGTGGAGGTCTTGATTAGGCGGGGACCATGCTCCTTGACCCAATCAACAGCATACTTGACAGCATGCTCTTCATCGCGATCGAAAAGCTCGGGCTTATAGCCGACTTCTGGGACAGTTCCATCGATAGAACCTGCCAGGATGACGCGGACCCCTGTTCCGTCCTTGTTGCGGCTGGTTAAGACACCGAGTCCAGAAATACCACCTGGTCCAAAATCCAAGATATGCGTAGCACCAGGAAAGGTCGTAGCTTTCTCCCAGTTGACAGCATCGTGGGTAATCATTCGGACGAGAGCTGGGACGACGTTGCCGCTGATCTCTTCGCGGATATCTTTGCCAGTGTTGGTATTGAAGACGGGGATTGCAAGCGACTTGCTGAGAATCTTGACATCTTTGAGATCCTCGTCGATGTGCGTTGTAGCCTCAGCGAGATACTTGCTGTGGAAAGGAGATGTGATTGGCAAGAATCTGTTGACGAATCGAACCTTTCGCTCTGTGAACGGAATTCTGGTTTGGTCAAGACCGGTTGGAGCCTTGACTTTTCGGAGTTGCAAATTCAGACCGTAGAGCGAAATCGGGGGACCGGTAACAACCATGTTGCGAGCGCTGTTAACCAGGGAAATAGAAATGTGTCTATCCTCAGGAAGGTATTGGTTTGTGGCATCAATGTGCTCCTGCACTTGCGCTCGGGAAAGATCCCGGATGCTCAACATAGGTGTTGGCATGCCTTCGCCATTGTCGATTGAGTCTTGCAAAATAGAAGGTGCCAAAGATGTTCTTGGGTATGTCTGCTGACTGCGGGATCCAATCCAGAACAAGATAGTTACGGAGGAAATAGCGATTTCGTCGAAAGATTCCCATGAATCTGCGGCGGCTGTGGCAGCAGCCAAAACAATTCCTTGCGAGTGACCGGTGCTTCCGCTGATTCTCTCACGGAATTGACCTGGTGTGAGACCCAAAACCTTGCAAGTGACTGCATAGTGGGCGAGCTGTACAAGTCCGATCAAAGGGAAACTGACTGGTGCAGAAACCATGTAGTCCACATCTGGAGTTGCCTCTGGGTCGTGGAGCCATGTCATAACATCCAGACCTTTGGAATATAGCTTCTCGGCTCTTGGGTCTCTTGAGAGGGTTTGCAAGAGCTCTGCCGCAGAAACAATCAATTCCTCCACAAACGATGGGTAGGTTTGGTAAAGCTCGCGGAGCTCGTCAAAGTACTCCTCAATGTTTCCTTGCCCACCGAAAATGCTGTAAATGGTTGCAGTCTCGTCGGCCGCTCGGGAGAGAGCCGATTCATGTGGTTTAATGGCTCGTCCAGATGCTGCACGAGCAGCATAGTAACTTCGAACAACCTCGAGCTTCTTGGCATTGATTCCAGGAAGAGTTGCTGCCAAAGCGTGGACTTCATTTCCTCGCAGGAAAGCTCTCTCAAACTCATTGATGACGAGCTTCAGCACATCCTCGTATGAGCCCTGCGCATCATCTTCCCCCTCATCGACATCTTGTGCCACGAATCCGAGGTAGCGTGCTACGAGTTCTGCCACTGATGATGGCTCGTCGTCTTGCGCTAATTCGTCTGTTGGGGCGGGCAGAGAAGCGAGAAAACGCTCTTTGATCTGCGAGGCGTGGAAATGGAGATTCGTGGGTATTAAGAAGGAATGCTCGAGAGAGCCGTGTGTGAGGACAAGAGGGCGGAGAGAGGAGGAGGATCGTGGAGTCGAAACACCCGTCTGGGGGCCTGTTGAGGTTCCGTACATGGTGGGAGATTATCTAGGGGGGTATTTCCAATGTCGTCTGTTGTTGTAGTGGTCAGTAATTACAGATACAGAAGATTTTCAAATGCTCGCAGGATTGGGACTGACCTATTCTATGTTCTCCAGATACTCAACCAAGAGCAGGAGTGGAAGGGCACAAAATTGAAGCTGCAGGAAGCAGCGGGTGGATGGAGAAGTTGGATCAAGAAATAAGTCGGCAGTAACGCTGTAAATCAAAGCAAAGAGCGTTCTGTAATGTGGCAGAAGATGGGAGGAAGGAGGATGGATGGATTGATTGATTGATCGAGTGAAGCGGAGGAGGAGTGTCTGCTGCAAGTATGTAGGGGGAATCAATTGGGGATATCTGCAGAGGAAGAAGTGGTGTGTCTGTGTCCTTGAGTCTCGTTCTTGCAGCTTTGCTCTCGTTGGAAATAATTGAGCTCCATCGGCCTCAACGTAAACTCAACTCGCCAAAAAGGCAGCGGTGGTAGACCCGCTAAGTCGCTTCTGAACCTGTTGGGCGTCGATCCCGGGTCATGGCTGCAGGGCCGCCACACCCCCCGTCGCATGGCCGGCATGGCGGACAACAACTCGGGACGGAATACAGCGGGTCATTGAGAGTAGCGGGAATCGGGAATCACAACGAAGTACATAGGAAAGGAAGGGTTTGGTTATGGATGGATTGGATTTGACCATGGAAGCAGATGTGATGGGAGAGGGGTTGAGTAAAGACTGGAAGGTCGACCAGAAAGATAAGCTGAAATATCATGGGAAGGGGCAAATGCAGAGCGGGCAAGCGGCGGCAACAAGATGATAGATAAGCCAGGCTTTGTTTACTTTGGTATGTACAATCTACGATGCTGATAGCCGGGAGATGTACTCGAGTACAGTCGAGACCCATAAGTGCTTCGGTTGGAAGTACTGTAGAGTAGCACGAAGTCCCTTAGCCTGCGAGGGAAACATCATGGTCAGCCATCTCTCGGTTCAAAATCAACATGACAACAAGCTGTGAATGCAATGTTTTTTTTATTGCCGTCTTATATTGTTGAGACAACACGTCTTCCAAAATCACCGGAACAACGTATGAGGACCTCATGATGCCTTCAGTTTGTAATCATGGCCATCATCAACTTCAGATTTCAGACGGTGCAAATATCCGCCGTTCCTTTCGTCCTCTGGCTGGCTTTTTCATCTCGCCTATGGTTGTTGGTGACCCCATTCTGTGGAGAAGAGTGACATGTTTTGATTGGGGAGGGACTGTTTACTGACTGTACTTTATGCACAGCAACGAGGGTCAGGAATAGGGGTCGCCAAAGCCCTCAATTCCATCCCTCCCCTCCCCTTCCCTTCCTTCACCTCAGGCCTCACCCCGAAGTATTCTCGTGATCATAGATGCCTACAGATTGCTGAGATGCATATGCACATGCGGAGTGATGCGGGATATATTCGACCCCTCACCAGGCTGAGGCAGCATGCATGCATGCATCCAATCCGAGAATCCGAGGCTCAAGAGAAGCAGAATCAGAAAGTTGAGAATTATTACGTCGCTGCCGCTGGACCGTCTGGGTGGGGTGGATGCAGGTGGATCGAGGTGAGGTGTTGGTGGTGGTGTTGATGCCCCAGTAATTCCTTGACAGGGGTGTATGCGGGCTTGACGCGGGCTAGGCCAAACACAGTTAGATAGTATAACCCGTTGGGAGCTCCAGCAAAAAGATGTTCGATTCAACAAGGCAAGGCCACAGGCCAAAATCAAACGAACAGAGACAACTCGAGGATCATCATTGCTGGATTCCTCTCTACTTCTCCGCACCATCTCCCTCCTGCCATATCGACCAACTTTTGGTCTTCATAGATCAATTGTCAACACTTCTACCTCCTCGCAATTCTCCTTCGACCACTCTCCACCTTCTCTGTTGTAATTCATCGCTGCTTTTTCTCTTGCGTCGCTTCTCGGAAACGTCAAATTAGACTGAGCGTACAACTGCCAACTCGACGGCAACATAATCGAATCCTCTTCCTCTCCTCAAATTCTAACTCTTGATCTCTTGATACCTCTCTATACCCGCCAAACGTCTGCGGACGTTTAATCCTGCAACATGCGTCCAGAAGTCGAGCAGGAGCTCGCCCATACGCTCCTTGTGGAGTTGTTGGCATATCAGTTTGCGTCGCCTGTGAGATGGATTGAGACGCAAGATGTCATTCTTGCAGAAAAGACAACGGAGCGCATTGTGGAAATTGGTCCTGCAGATACCCTGGGTGTGATGGCAAAGAGGACAATTGCATCCAAGTACGAAGCCTACGATGCAGCAAAGTCCGTCCAGAGACAGATTCTCTGCTACAACAAAGATGCCAAGGAAATTTACTACGATGTGGATCCAGTTGAGGACGAGCCAGAACCAGTGGCCACTGAATCTGCGCCTGCGACCTCTGCTCCTTCGTCCAGCGGAGCCCCTGCAGCAGCCGCTCCTCCTCCACCAAGTGCTGGACCAGCTGCTTCGGTTCCAGATGCTCCAGTTGGTGCAGTAGATATTGTGCGAGCACTTATTGCTCAAAAGCTCAAGAAACCTCTTTTGGAGATTCCTTTGAGCAAGGCAATCAAGGATTTGGTTGGTGGTAAGTAAATCTGCCCCTTCTGGGACGGGTAGAAGCTAACACCATGTCTACAGGTAAATCCACACTCCAAAACGAAATCCTGGGTGATTTGGGTAAGGAATTTGGCTCTACCCCCGAGAAGCCAGAAGATACCCCCCTCGATGAACTAGGAGCCTCTATGCAGGCCACCTTCAACGGCCAGCTCGGAAAGCAATCATCCTCCCTTGTTGCCCGATTGATCTCCTCGAAAATGCCCGGTGGATTCAACATCACTTCAGCCAGAAAATACCTCGAGACAAGATGGGGTCTTGGTGGCGGGAGACAGGATGGCGTTTTACTACTTGCTCTTACAATGGAGCCAGCAGCTCGTTTGGGATCTGAAAATGATGCGAAGGCATTCCTCGACGATGTCTCCCACAAATACGCTGGAAATGCTGGTATAAGTCTTTCTGCGCCAGTGGCTGGTGCAGATGCAGGCGGTGCTGGAGCCGGAATGATGATGGATCCAGCAGCAATCGACGCCCTGACCAAGGATCAAAGAGCTCTTTTCAAGCAACAACTCGAACTTTTCGCCAGATATCTTAAGATGGACCTCCGAGCTGGAGAGAAAGCCTTTATTGGGTCTCAACAATCACAAGCAACTCTGCAGGCACAGCTGGATCTCTGGAATATTGAGCATGGAGACTTCTATGCTGCTGGTATCGAACCAGTCTTCACCCCACTAAAGGCAAGAGTCTACGATTCTTCCTGGAATTGGGCACGTCAAGACGCACTTACCATGTTTTACGACATTATCTTCGGCCGTCTAAAGGCTGTGGACAGAGAAATTGTGAGCCAGTGTATCCGCATCATGAACCGCTCAAACCCCACACTCCTCGAATTCATGCAATATCACATCGACCATTGCCCTACTGAGCGTGGTGAGACATATCAGCTTGCCAAGGAGCTCGGACAACAGCTCATCGAGAACTGCCGTGAAGTTTTGGACACGGCACCTTGTTACAAGGATGTTGGAGTTCCAACTGGGCCTCACACCACGATCGATGCTCGTGGAAACCTATCCTATGCTGAGATTCCACGAACAAGTGCACGCAAGCTTGAACATTACGTTCGTGAGATGGCTGATGGTGGCAAGATCTCCGAATATGGCAACCGTACCAAAGTCCAGAACGATCTGAGTCGCATCTACAAGCTCATCAAGCAACAACACAAACTCTCCAAGTCATCCCAACTCCAGATCAAAGCCCTCTATGGCGATGTCATTCGATCTTTGGCCATGAGCGAAGGCCAGATCATTCCCAAGGAGAATGGAAATGGCAAGATCAACGGTGTCAAAAAGGCTCGCAACCCACACGCCAAGTCTGGCAAGGTTGAGACGATACCCTTCTTGCATTTGAAGAGGAAGGATGAGCACGGATGGGAGTACAGCAAGAAGCTCACCGGTCTCTACATCGAAGGACTGGAGACAGCTGCGAAGAACGGTGTCACCTTCCAAGGAAAGAATGTTCTGATGACTGGTGCTGGTGCCGGTTCCATTGGTGCCGATGTCTTGCAAGGTCTGATCAGTGGAGGAGCAAAGGTTGTTGTTACAACCAGTCGTTTCTCTCGTGGAGTTACGGAGTACTACCAATCCATGTACTCTCGCTTTGGTTCTCGAGGCTCCCAACTTATTGTTGTGCCTTTTAACCAAGGAAGCAAGCAGGATGTCGAGGCTTTGATTGATTATATTTACGACACCAAGAAGGGTCTCGGATGGGATCTTGACTTCATTGTCCCATTCGCTGCTATTCCTGAGAATGGTCGCGAGATTGACAGCATCGATTCCAAGTCTGAGCTTGCCCACCGCATCATGTTGACCAACCTTCTTCGTATGCTCGGAGCCGTCAAGACTCAAAAAGCAGAGCGCGGATTCGAGACTCGCCCAGCTCAAGTCGTCCTACCTCTTTCCCCCAACCACGGCACCTTCGGAAACGACGGTCTGTATTCTGAATCAAAGTTGGGACTCGAGACTCTCTTCAACAGATGGCACTCCGAGAACTGGGGTAACTTCCTCACTATCTGTGGTGCTGTCATCGGATGGACGCGTGGTACTGGTCTGATGTCCGGAAACAACATCGTCGCTGAAGGAGTTGAAGCTTACGGTGTCCGCACCTTCTCTCAACAAGAGATGGCTTTCAACCTGCTAGGTCTCATGTCACCAGCAGTGGTTGACCTTTGCCAATCGGAACCAGTCTTTGCTGATCTGAATGGTGGCCTCCAGTTCATCCCAGATCTCCAAAATTTGATGATGAAGCTCAGAAAGGACATCATGGAGACCAGCGAGGTCAGACAAGCTGTCACCAAAGAAACCGCCATTGAGAACAAGATCGTCAATGGAGAGGACAGCGAAGCTCTCTACAAGAAGGTCACCATCGAACCCCGTGCCAATATCAAGTTCGAATTCCCTCGCCTTCCAGACTGGGAGAAAGAGGTCGAGCCGCTCAACGAGAACCTCAAGGGTATGGTTGATCTTGAGAAGGTTGTCGTCGTTACCGGTTTCGCTGAAGTTGGACCATGGGGCAACTCTCGTACTCGATGGGAGATGGAAGCACACGGAAAGTTCTCCCTCGAGGGTTGTGTTGAGATGGCCTGGATTATGGGACTCATCAAGAACCATAATGGTCCTATAAAGGGCAAGCAATATGCCGGATGGGTGGATTCCAAGTCTGGAGAGCCTGTGGACGACAAAGACATCAAGGCCAAGTACGAGAAGCACATTCTTGAGCACTCTGGTATTCGTCTGATCGAGCCTGAGCTCTTCAAGGGATACGACCCCAACAAGAAGCAATTGCTTCAAGAGGTTGTCATCCAGGAGGATCTTGAGCCATTTGAGACTTCCAAGGAGACTGCCGAGGAGTTCCAGCGCGAGCACGGAGATAAGGCTGAGATCTTCGAGATCCCTGAATCTGGCGAGTACATTGTGCGCATGAGAAAGGGAGCCACACTCCTCATTCCCAAGGCACTCCAATTCGATCGCCTGGTTGCTGGTCAAATTCCTACCGGTTGGGATGCCAAACACTATGGTATCCCCGACGACATTATCTCTCAAGTCGATCCCGTCACTCTCTTCGTCCTTGTCTGCACTGTCGAGTCTCTCTTGGCATCTGGTATCACCGACCCATACGAGTTCTACAAGTACGTGCACATCTCTGAGGTCGGTAACTGCATTGGTTCCGGTATTGGTGGTACTCACGCTTTGAGAGGTATGTACAAGGACCGATTTTTGGACAAGCCTCTCCAGAAGGATATTCTCCAGGAGTCCTTCATCAACACCATGAGCGCTTGGGTCAATATGTTGTTGCTTTCCTCCACTGGACCTATCAAGACCCCAGTTGGTGCTTGTGCTACTGCTGTTGAGTCCGTCGACATCGGATACGAGACCATCGTTGAGGGCAAGGCTCGTGTCTGCTTCGTCGGTGGTTTCGATGACTTCCAAGAGGAAGGTTCCTACGAGTTCGCCAACATGAAGGCCACCAGCAACGCCGTGGATGAAATCGCCCACGGCCGTACTCCCGCTGAGATGTCCCGACCTACCACCACTACCCGGAACGGTTTCATGGAATCCCAGGGTTGTGGTATGCAAGTGATTATGACGGCCAAGCTTGCTCTCGACATGGGTGTTCCCATCTACGGTATTCTTGGTTTGACCACCACTGCCACTGACAAGATCGGCCGATCCGTCCCAGCTCCTGGACAAGGTGTTCTCACCACAGCTCGTGAGAACCCAAGCAAATTCCCCTCGCCACTCCTCGACATCAAGTACCGTCGCCGTCAAATCGAGCTCCGAAAGAAGAACATCAAGCAATGGCAAGAGTCAGAGCTTGAGTATCTCCATGAAGAGATTGATGCTATGAAAGCTCAGGGACAGGAGTTCAACGAGTCCGAGTATGCTCAAGAACGTGCTCTTCACATCGAGCGCGAAGCTGGACGTCAAGAACGCGAAGTACTGAACAGCCTTGGCAACACATTCTGGAAGAAGGACTCGTCCATTGCACCTCTCCGGGGTGCCCTTGCTACTTGGGGTCTTACCATTGATGATTTGGACGTTGCTTCGTTCCACGGTACCTCGACTGTGGCCAACGACAAGAATGAATCCTCTGTTATCTGCCAGCAATTGAAGCATCTGGGTAGAAAGAAGGGTAACGCTGTCTTGGGTATCTTCCAGAAGTATCTCACAGGTCATCCCAAGGGTGCTGCCGGTGCTTGGATGATGAACGGGTGTTTGCAAGTTCTCGACACTGGTTTGGTTCCTGGTAACAGAAATGCCGACAACGTCGACCAAATCATGGAGCAGTTCGACTACATCGTCTACCCCAACCGAAGCATTCAAACGGATGGTGTCAAGGCTTTCTCGGTCACCTCATTCGGTTTCGGACAGAAGGGTGCTCAGGTAATCGGTATCCACCCAAGATACCTGTTCGCTACACTTGACGAGGCTACCTACGCTACATACTGCGCCAAGGTCGAGTCCAGACAGAAGAAGGCTTACAGATACTTCCACAACGGACTGATCTCCAACACCATCTTCGTTGCCAAGACACACTCACCATACACCGATGACCAGCAAGGAGAGGTCTTCCTCAATCCTGACGCACGTGTGTCGATGGACAAGAAGACATCAACTCTGACCTTCGCCCCCGGATTCTCAAAGAAGCCAGTCAACAAGGCCAAGAACGAAGCCACCAAGCAAATGGTCGAGTCTTTGGCCAAAGGTGCCGCTACCGCCAGCAACAAGGTCGGTGTCGATGTTGAGGATATCTCAGCAATCAACGTCGAGAACGACACATTCCTCGAGCGCAACTTCACAGACGCTGAGCGATCTTACTGCTTGGAGGCACCAAGTCCTCAATCTTCATTTGCTGGGAAGTGGAGTGCCAAGGAGGCCGTTTTCAAGTCTCTGGGTGTTGCAAGCAAGGGAGCCGGTGCGCCGTTGAAGGAGATCGAGATCATTAATAACGAGAAGGGTGCCCCGATCGTCACTGTAAGTTCCTACTATATCGTCAACACTTGAATACAACTAACGATTTCTCAGCTCCACGGCGGTGCCGCAGCAGCAGCAAAGAAGGCTGGTGTGAAGGAAATCAGCATCTCCATCTCACACTCCGATAGCCAGGCCATCGCCATCGCCGTCGCCTCTTTCTAGATAGATAGACGGTACAGACTTAGCCTTTCGTGTATATTTTGGGTTCTGTTTCTAGCTTTGGCGAGGGGCGTTTATTGAACTTTGTACTCACTCACCTGTTGGGTTTGATTTGTTTGTGTGGGCGGTTCAGTGTTCACAGATGGAGGAAAGATGAACAGAGAACGAAAGAAAGTAGAAAGACAGGAAGCTTGGGCGGATTGATGGGTGATGTGGATTATAGATTATTAATGGCTCGATAAGAGTTCGTTCGCATATAGTATGAATACACTTAGACTTGATTGTTTTTTTCACATGCCGGATGCTGTCTGGAGATCGACCGGCTTTGTTTTATCCGGCGAGTTCGGTATTGTACTTGGTACATGCCCGAAATAATGTTAATTCACTGTCTATGCGGTTTCTAAATAGTTCTACAAATCCAAGGTTTAGCAACAAATCATCTTCGAATCTCATAATATTTATTGCCTATAGAAGTAAGGCGGTGGCAAAGTGCACAGACAACAAATGTACATTATTTACCCATGATACGAAGTAGGACAACTAAGCGATGTATCTGGAAATGGGAGTAATGGAAGAAGCGATGAAGGGATGGTCAACCCCACAAGCCCACTTAACTGCATAATCTAAGAGAATTTGACCCCTGCCCGGCGTACTACACCTACCTTATCTTGACTCGATTACAAGACTAGGAACCTCCAGAGCAGACGATACTAGGAATAGATCAATCTTATCTCATGCAAGTCATTCAGTCAATCAGTCAGTACAGTACACCGTTCGTCCGAGGCCCACACAACCTGAGGTACACAAGCATCCATGCATGCAGAAGAGCCTAATCGGATATCCAACCTTCCAGAACAGAACACCGGGCATTCTGCAGATCAATCATAACTCAATCTCGGTTTTCGAATCTTCTCTCTCCACTGTGTGACGGTAGCCAAGGGTTTGAATTGTGGTACCCTAGGTAAGGTACGGAAGGATGTAAATTTAAGTAGAAGGGCCCATAATATGTGCGGTCGGTGCAAACCGAGAGAGGAATAGTACTGTGTAGTGTGGTACTTGGTACATGCCCGAAATAATGTTAATTCACTGTCTGTGCGGTTTCTAGATAGTTCTACAAATCCAGGGTTTTACAACAAATCATCTTCGAATCTCACAATATTTATTGCCTATAAAAGTAAGGCGGTGGCAAAGTGCACAAACAACAAATGTCCATTATTTACCCATGATACGAAGTATATATGGTTTGGACTGGGATGGTGTACAGACGGTCGATTGAGTTGGATTGTGGTGGTACCGAGATGACTTAGTACTGCGGTACTTGATTGAGGGCAGGACGGCTGCGAAGGAAGAATTTCGCATCAATCAAATTGATGAGTCTAAAACTGATACCAGATTTATACCAGATATCAGAAAGCGAAATCCTCCCTCACCTGCGAGGCAAACAAACACTCCTTCTCCAATGATAAAATTAATATCGATATGTGCACAAAAACTAGCGGATTTCAATAAAGATTCAGATGGAGAAAAGTGGGAAGATAAGAAATATATTAATGACGACCCCAAAGATAAGATACTCCTGGAAGCCAGGATCCTGGAAAGATCTGCCGTCTGAACAAAGCTTCTCCCCCGCACGCTAATCTGTACATCGAAGGACCTCACGTGCCATCTAGGTTCACGAACAAGGGGTACCTGCATCCCGCACTGAACTTTTTCAGGGACAACTGCATTTATCAGCTGCTATTCCATGCATGTTTGCTGGAGTCAATAATTTCATCCGAGGTCTGGCGGAATGTGCTGGCTGGCACCTGGATGATGCGAATCGGGCGTCGTGCTGGGGGTGTTGACAATTGCCGGAGGGGAGGGGAAGGGAAGGGAGGGAACTAATAGTAGCACCTACTATTAACTAACCGATGATGTTCATTGCGAATTTGCGAGAGGCAGACCTCATCTCCACTACCGGGGCGGTCTCTCCCACTTAGCGACATATATCTTCGTCTGGGCACCGTCAGTTGGAAGGTACCGCACATATAACTCAGACAATCCGTTCCTCAAGTCCTCCCTGGCGAGGCGATGCCGCCACAGATTACCTACCTCCCCGTCCTCGTCTACCCGCCCGCCCGCTGAGATCGGGTTGGGCAGGTCCCATGGCTTTAATTTTACGGTGTCTCATTTGGTCTGAAGAATCAGCACGACCTTGCCGGCTGATTGGTCTGAAGGGGGCATGATCGCCGAACAACCCCTCTCGTCAACCACAGGACCTGAAGTCTGGAGAGAAATTAAGCGTATTTGTGCACGACTTATCGTCGTCGTATCTTGACTCCTTCGGATCTGGAGTCGAAATAGGCCATGGCGTTTCTGCATGGTCAAGTCACAAGTGTCTGCCAGTTGAAATCATTGAATGGGATAGGTAGCCAGCTCGACAAGCGTCCGTCAGTGCCACGCTGTACAAGCCCTCCCTCGATCAAGCAAGGGAAGGACCAGAATGACCAAGTCCAGGTCCGCCACCTGAAGTAAGTACTTAGTATGGCTTTCCACCCAGCGTATGAACATCTATAACAAGGAGCCTCTGCACGTCTTTCTCATCTCCTGGCCTGCCCTCTCATCGACTGTTCCCTGTGTCGGTGCTACAGTAGTCTGTTAGTCATGTCGTCCCTTTTCCAAAACAGAGAATACCAAGCCCTCCCAGAGCAGGAGAAGCACGACAATGAGGCTGTGAATGAAACTATCGCCCTCCGTGGTCGCAGCCAAGCACGGGGCAACAAGTTCTATGTTGCAATTGTTTCGTTGATCGCTGTGGCGTTACTGGCTGTTTTCGGAATCGCTTCGACATGGACGTCCTCGATCGAGTCTCCACCGGACCTCGCTGATGCTATGCCCATGGATGATGAATCAAGGGAATTCCTGGCGAATTTGGGAAGAGCTGGAGATCAGCAGTATCTTTTGGGAGTTGGCAAGGCTGACATTACCGGGTTTGTTGTGACGTCTGGGCATTTGTAGGTTTTACTAACAGCCTGATCAGGCCTGTTGTTGAAATTGGGTTCATGGGATATGCTGTCGGGGCACAAGTCGGAACTGGTCTCAGACAACGGTAAGATTCTTATCGGCCGCGACGAGCAATATAACTGAATTTCAACAGTCTCTACTCACGTGCCTACGTCATTGGCGATGTCAACAAGCCGTCTGATCGCTTCGTGTATCTTGTTCTCGATATTGCGAACGGAGACACAGCAATCCGTTTTGGGGTCGTTAACGCACTGAAGAGTGCTGGGTTGGGTATCTACAACCAGAGCAATGTTGCCCTGACAGGTACTCATTCGCATTCCGGACCAGGAGCTTACAATAATTATCTCCTGCCTCAAATCACGACATTAGGATTCTCCAAGCAGAGTTACCAGGCTATTGTTGATGGGTACGATATTTCCTCTCTTGGAGTAGGTGCGAAATGCTGACCGAATCACAGTACTGTCTTGTCTATTCAGAGAGCCCACGCAAACCTTGCGCCCGGTTTTTTGAAGTATGGCGATACCAACGTCACCGATGCTAGTATTAATCGTAGTCTTTATGCGTACCTCGCCAACCCAGCTGCGGAGCGAGCCAAGTATGCTAGCAATGTTGACACTACCCTCACTTTGCTGCGTTTCCAGCGAGCTTCTGATGGACTTCATACAGGAGTTCTTGGATGGCACAGGTAAGGTTTCCCCTGACTCTACCACTTTACTGATTTGGATTTGGGAGGGCGCACAACTGAACTCGAGGGTATTCGCTAACTTCAGCAGTGTTCACGGAACCTCTGCGTTGGCCAACAACACTCATGTAACTGGAGGTATGTTTACGTCCCCAAAAAGAAGCCAATATACTGACTCTCCATCTTCAGATAACAAGGGCGTCAGCTCCTACCTGTTCGAGCAAGCAGCTTTAACTGACCCCAAAGCGGCCCCTGGATTCGTAGCTGCTTTCAGTCAGAGCAGTGTTGGCGACACATCGCCTAACGTTCTAGGAGCTTGGTGTGATGATGGAACCGGAACTCAATGCACATTTGAAAAAAGTACTTGCGGCGGTACCAGTCAGGCTTGCCATGGTAGAGGTATGCATACTTCTCAGCCTGTGTATGTTGATCTATTGCTAATCTTAAACAGGCCCTGCTTTCCAGAAACTTGATCTTGGTATCTCTAGTTGTTATGAAATCGGCAGAAGAGTCTTTACAGCAGCCAAGTCACTATATGTAAGCTTATATAATTCTTTGGGACAAGGCTGTATATACTTACAGTAAACAGGATTCTCTGGACAGCGTTGGAACTGCTGTAGCGGATTCAAGCGTGAAATTTTACCATGTAAGTGGAGGATCCTGAGTTGAGCGCTGCAGGGATACTTATATCTGTTTAGACCTTTCAAGATATGCAATACTTCCAGTTTCCTCTTCCCAACGGAACCGTAGTCCAGTCCTGCCCAGCTGCTCTTGGTGCAGGTTTCGCCGCCGGAACCAGCGACTGGCCCGGAGCATTCGATTTCACGCAAGCAAACAACGACTCGCAGGTCCAGAACCCCTTCTGGGTTCTCGTCAGAGATGTTCTCACCAAGCCATCCGCCAGGCAGGTCGCATGTCATAGCCCCAAGCCCATCCTTTTGGATGTCGGTGAGATGCGCACTCCTTACGCGTGGTCGCCGAATATCGTGGACATCCAATCCTTCCGCGTTGGTCAACTGTTCATGATCATCTCCCCAGGAGAAGCAACCACCATGACAGGCCGCCGATGGAAAGACGCCGTGGCCAAAGCAGCTATCGCTAAGGGAATCTCCACATCACCCAAAGTCGTGATCGGCGGCCCAGCAAACACTTACGCTCACTACATCGCCACACCCGAAGAATACGGCATCCAGCGCTACGAAGGTGCATCCACGCTCTTTGGGCCCTGGACTTCGAGCGCACATATGTACCTCTCGGAGCAGAACATCGGCTACCTAGCAGCCAGCAACACCAGCCAGCCTGCATCGGGACCTCTCCCCCCTAACAACTCTGGGAACTCCATATCCCTCATCACCGACGTCGTTTGGGACTCTCCTCATCCAGGCAAATCGTACGGATCAGTCATGGCCGAGCCCAAAGTCTCATACACCGTCGGTTCCGTGGTGAACGCCACATTCGTCTCTGCCAACCCACGCAACAATCTCCGCCTCGAAGGCACATTCGCCGAAGTCCAGATGCTAGTCAATGGAGCATGGACCAAGGTTCGAGACGACAGTGATTGGTTCCTCGTGTATACGTGGTACAGAGACGATGGATTGATCGGTAGCTCGCACGTTGTGCTCAGCTGGGAGACGGAGTCTTATGCGAAGAAGGGCACGTACAGGTTTAAGTATTATGGTGATAGTAAGATCCTTGGGGGGAAGATCACGCCGTTCACGGGGACAAGTGGTAACTTTGAACTGGTGTAGAGTAGTTTACTTGATTGAGAGTGTGCATTAGGGCACGGGTATAGCTTTACATAGGAGCGTGAGTTATGATATTGTTTATGAAACAAAATGAATGTGGCCAAATGGTACACCCAAGCAGTGCCTCCTCTTATATTCCCGCGCTCTTGGGAGCTGAGTCAATACCTTGTGAGTAGTCTTGGTGAGTTTGCAGACTTTGTAGTTATCTCCACTTCGGGGTTTGTCCAGCGTCATCCCTGCCCCTCAAGGAGCCGTAACCGAAGGCAGTGGTCCTGTCTGTAAACAAACCTCTTACAGCATCAACACCTTCATTCATGTCCACAAGCCACATCATTTGCCGTTGGATTGTTCTTATCACTGAAACTGAACAGGAACCAAGCATTTCCATATCTCACTTGCGCCAATTGAGACTGTCAAAAATTCAGCATGCGAGATGCAGAAAGAGCATAGTCACGTGAGCAGGCGCTGACTAAGATTCGCAAGCTGAGTTGAATCGCGTCTCGCGACTTCAACAATCGAAGTGAAGCAGCACTCGAAAGTTTGGGCCTCCAGCTGCGCAACCACCACCCCTAAACCCAACCCGCAGAGTCAGTCCAAGTCGCTTAATAACAACAACAACAACCAACCGACTGCCGCAAAGAATCACAACACACCAGCCACCATGCCTCCCTTCAAGGATGACCATATTCTGATTATTGCGCCAGGTTCGCAAACAACCCTCGCGCAACTCGGCCTCCCAGAATCATTCACACCTGCCTCGCATAGATTTCGGACTCGAGTATTCCTTGCGCCTGATGGAAAGTGTTACGAGCCACATAAGATCCTCTCTAGGAAGAAGGAGCCGGTGATCAATGGAGATATTGCGATGGGGGGAGCGGGTAATGGGGAGGAGGAAGAGGAATTGGTTGAGTTGCCGGAGGATGACGAGGGTGCTATTTGGCCATTGAAAGGTATAGCAACAGCTGAATGCTGGACTGGAAATTTGACAAGTGCTGATGGTTTGCAGAGGGTCGAATTGACGAAATGCCTGCTTTCTTCGCCTTCCTAGAACACATCCGGGCTACATTTAATGCTCCTCTACACACACCGGTCATGTTGATCGCGCAACCTTGTTGGACGGCGAAGAACCACGAGGATCTCACCCAGTTCGTTTTCGAGAAGTTCAAGACCCCAGCCCTGTGCATCATGGATAGCGCACTGGCAACCTCATACGCATTTGGAATCCCGAGCGCAACAATCATCGATGTGGGTTTCGAGAAGGTGGATGTCACTGCTATTACAGAATATCAGATCTCGGGGAGAAGCACTGTTCACGAGTCTGGAGGCGAGGCGATGACACAGAAGCTGGTGGAGTTATTGAAGTCGAAGAATTTCACTCGAGATATGGCGGAACAGTTGAAGAAGAGCATGATCTGCGAGATTCTTCCTCCTGGAACACCTTTGCCTGGGACAGATGCAGCGGATGTCGCTGTCGAAGGAGACAGCAATCCAGCCGCTGCTGCAACTACTGGGGCGTCTTCCTCGGGGCCAGATGTAAGGATCACCGATCCACCTCGAGTTCCCATCCTTGAAGAGGCAGATGAGGAATACGGCCTTGATGACAAGCCTATTGAAGATGACGGAGTGTTGGATATTGCAAGTATCGTGACCAGTGGAAAGACGCAAGACTTCTTGGCGAAGAAAGAAAAGGAGAAGGCTGAACGAGCAGCAGCGCGCAAAGCAGACCGTGAGGCAGCAAAGGAAGCGGCCGCGGCTGCTGCTGCGAGACCTCTGCGATTACCTAACTCCAAGCGTCCACGGGCTACATTTCATTACGAAGAGGCTGTCAAGGATGTACCAAACTCGAAGAGGCAAAAGACCCCAGAAGCCGCTGCAGTTGAAGAGCCCGTGTCCGCTCTGGAGCCCAAACCAGACGATGGAATCCCACCTGTGGATGGTGCCACAGCTCCAGCTGAGGATGAGGCGGCTCGACGCGAAAACACCAAAGCTACTCGCAAAGAAGAGAAGCGAAAGGCCTTAGAGGACAAAGATCCAAGCATTCTCCGGAAGGACATCGAGATTGGGACCGAGCGTTTTCTGGCTGCAAGCGATGGTTATCTGGATTCCATCGCAGACGCAGTCTACAGAACTGTTCTTTCTGTCAACGAGATTTCCAAGAGGCAAGAGGCTTGGGATGCCTTAGTTATTTGTGGTCAAGGTTCGAAGGTTCGGGGATTCAAGGATGCACTAATCACGACTCTCAATAATCGGTACCTGGTATCTCCCAGCTCAGCGACGATGTTCATGAGCGAACTCCCTTCTAATCTCGCAACACCAAGCGGCACAGGATCCATGACTCCAACCGGCTCATTCGCCTCGACTCCGCACGCTCCTCCCACCGCCAGTGCCGTCAACCCCCTTCTTCTCGCCGCAACTACAGCTTCCCACCAAGCTCTCAATCCCGGCCTCTCCACCGCTTCGTTCAGTGGACAACCATCCCATTCTTCGCATTCCCAATCACCCACAAGCATAAAGGTCGCTGGTCCTCCCACCTACTTTCCAGAGTGGAAATCATTTGACGAGGCAGTATTCCTGGGTGCTCAAGTCGCGGCAAAGGTCATATTTGTTGTGGATCAGGGGGCATCTAAAGGTTTTCTTTCACGGGTTGAGTTCAACGAAGAGGGCCCTACGGCTATTCATCAAGTGTAAGTTCGTATCCATCATTCTGAGAAATGTATGCTAATTATCCACAGTGGACTGCTGTACTAAGGATTTTATTGGATGGCGTTTGCTGGGTCTAAATGTGGGATAGGGTGGGCTCTAGACAGGTGTTGCAGGATTGAAGAAGTATACCCTTCTTAAAAAGTCAAAGCCCTTTCTTCTAGCTTCCACATGCCTTTGAAGCAATGAGATACCACAGCAATAAGTTTGCTGATGTATATCAACAGAATTCTTGTAAAGTTAAAGGTCAACTGTGCTTTTTTCCTCCCTAAATTGAACGCAAGTGTTTTGTTTGTTTTGCCTCTTACTTTTTCGCGTTTTTGTTTCGTCTAATTTGAGGTTTATTGACTCTCATCCCTGAAACTATGTGACTTTCTTTGAGATTGATTGCCTCCACTATTCGTAAAGAAAGTAGGATGTATTTCTTTCGTCGCAAGGAGTTTGCTTTTGAAATGAATGGTATTTGAAACCTTTTCCTATGCTTATTCACCAAGGGGGCTCAAATTTATCGCAGGCGATAGCTTCAATCTTTTTCTTAGCGAACCACGTGCACAACTCCAAATCTGAACATCCCTGCCCCCTTGCCTAGTACTCCTCGCGATTGCCCCTTCCTTTCCAGAGCTTCCTCTTTCCTTCATGCTCGACAACAACTTTTGAGATTGTATTTTCTCAACCACGACAACCTTCGCAGGTCCTCAGCAACGTTCCATTGGCATCAGAACGCGTCTTTACCACCTATTGAAACCTTCAACTCCACTCCCACAACCTTTTCCTGTTGAGTATTGGACTCAGCTTCCACCATGGACAATTCAACCCCCAATCTGCGCGTCACCCGTGGCCGCACCGGCAAGCTTCCAACTCCTGCGATGCGCAAGGGCTTTGTTACCGAGTTTGAGGAGGAGGGTAGTCCACCACCCGATCCTTCGCGAAAGCGTGCGCCCAAACCCGAGAAGGAGAACGAGACCATCGACGTGCCAGAAGTCCAGGAGGTCGTCCCTGTGAAGAAACCCGGCCCCGTTTTCGAGACATTCAAGAGCAACAAGAAACTCGCGGATGGACTCTGTGTGGTTCGCGCCATTGGAGGAGGTCGATATGAGATTGTCAGCCTGAAGGATGTTGATCAGCAGCATTTCTCGTCGGAGGAGACAGGCGCTATTATCAAGGCCGATGAGGGACGTCGCAAAATCCTGGATCTTGACGAGAAGGATTGGGAGGCTGCCAAGTTCACCTGTGGCCAAGCTGTCCGTAGTGCTGGTAGGTTTCTCGCGTGCTGGGCCATAAACAGAATGCTGACAATCCACCTAGACAAGTCCATCTTCCGCATCCAGAAGCTCCCCATCGAGTTGCGCCTTATGATATATCATTTCGCAATGGTCGGCTCGAAGTCTCTTCATAGTCGCCGAAACGCCGATAACCCTAACTTTGGAATTGCGCCACTGATGCAAACCTGCAAGGAGATGTTAGAGGAGACCAGAGCTATTTTCTACAAGAACAGCTTCCGTATCGACACAAGCGAAAAGATCCCAGGAGCCCATCTGATGGCCATTAAGCCCCATTTGAGGGAAGTCACCTTCACCTGGGACCACTACGGCAGAAAGGAGGTCAATACCATTAGATTCTTCCAGACCTGTCCAAGTCTCAAGGTTTTCAACTTGAGGGTCACTGCCTACCTCTCCAACCCACGCATCCATCACAGATTCCAACACCGCTACCGGGATGTTGAATCGATCAAGAAGTTCCAGAGATGCTGTGGCTTTGATGAAATTCTTTCCCTGAAAGGCTTCGAGAAGGTCAGAGTGGAGGATCACGGCGGATCTGACTTCACTGTCGCCGAGATCAAGGCTTTTGAAGACTTCCTAACGCCCCTCTTGACAACGCCTAAATACGAACCGCCTCCAGTGAGTCCATTTCAATCCCTTGGCTCGCGACCTTGAGATTACTGACTCCTTGTGCAGAAGCTCGAGAAGGCCGTCAAGGTAGCTAAGACCAAGAAAGCCAAAAAGACCAAGAGAGGCATCAACTGGGAAGATGACACTGATTACGCCGCATAAATATCAGGTCTTTGGCGTTCAGACTTTGACTTTGGAGTTCATGGGTGGTGGTTTCCTGCGAGGCATATTCTGGGCCGCCGATTTTCGATGCATGTGCACATATTGAAGGAGTAGAGCGAGGACTTTCGCTGATTTGAGAGGGTTCCTTCTTACAACGGCATTACACTTCAGGTGGCGTTATAATAAAGGCTTCATGAAGCTCGGATATTGGGTGGCATGCGATGTCTTTTCTTTTCTTTTCTTTTCTTGACCACCGAGCTATGATTTTGCTTCAGCAGCTAGGGCGGGTTTCATTTCTCTTCAGAGCAATGATTTTGTTGTCTATGGACAGCATCAGCCGGATATGGACGGTGTCTCCTATCCATCTCAATGGCGGACGAGCAGCATGTCTCATGATCAAAGGCGAAGCAGAGGATGTTGTGCAGCGAGAGATTTGTCTTTTTACAGCGCGACGTCAATAAAATGGGTTTTTTTGCATTGAGCCTATCTGATCGTGCCGTGCTTAATAAGTATCTAGTCGCTAGTCCTACTGAATCATTCGCACCTCATGCCCAGCTGGTAAAGTGCCTTGAAGTTCATCGAATTCATTCCCGCTCCATTTCTCAATCCAGCCCGAATCATACAACAGTCGTCAAACATAAGGGTATCAATCATCACAAATATCGTCATCCTCAACGCCTTTCCCTCTCAACCTCTCTATCCCTCTCTCTCTCACTCCGCTTACTCGTCGGTCTCCTCTCCACATGGTCCCTCTCCCTCTCATGCTCTCGATCCCTCTCCCGTCGCTCATGGCGATGTTCCCTATCACGCTCACGACTGGACTGTCTGGATCGATTCTCGCGGCTGGATCTATGCTCACGGTCTTGCTCGTGGCTTGAAGGGCTGGATCTGTGCTCACGGCTGGAACCGTGCTCACGCTCGGTGGTCCTGCGTGAGGCGCTGGGTCGTTGGTGGCTTGAGCTTGGCTCGCCGTTGGGGCCGGGGAGCATCACGTCGTCTTCGAGTTCGATGATCCGCCCTTCGCTGTCTACTTTGGCTTCGCGCTCGAGACGGACTTCACGGCCGCGTTTGTGGCAGTACCAGAATACGAAGAGGAGGACTATGAACCGTTAGTGAAATGTTGATTGCACGGTTGAAAGGGAACTGAAACTTACCAAAGAGTCCAAGACTAAGTAAGACATTAGTGCCCATGAATGCCGGCCATCGGAGCTTCAATGCATTCATGATTGCTTTCAACATCGATGCCACTGCGCCAGGCTTCGTAACTAAGTCCTTGAGACTTGTAGGCTTCAGGAACTTCATGGCCGCAGCACCGAGTCCAGCTGCACCTCCCGCTGCAGCCTCACCACCACCAGCTGCCGCCGATGCAGTATTGAAGGCTTGCGCCTCAGTAGCAACAGCCAACAACTCGGGCGCCAAGTTCTTCGTCAACTTATCGGGTAGCTGCGTAACCAACTTCTGCAAGAAACTCGGCAAATGATCATAGCTCTTCGCCAATGTCCCTTGCGAGTCGTCGAGTAGGCCGACCAGATCATCGTATGCTGTGGGGACACCGTTCACGAGATCTTTGAGAATGACGGTGAATTTCCGGAGGACTTGCTGAGATTCGTCCGAAATGGAGAAGGCGCGGTTGTTGATTGCGGACAGGTTGAGGTCTTCGAGGACTTTGTTAATGTCGTTTTCTTCAGCAGCTGCCTCGTTGGGTGTCACAACGTCGGAGTCGGCTTTGAGTCCATCCTTGTCTTTGTGCTGTTGAGCTGTCAGTATTTTGCTTCAAATCGTTCCAGTGGAGGGAGTTGAGAGATGATAGAGCATACCTTCTTCGTTCCAACCCGAGACAGAAAGGCGAATCTCCCATGCTTCTTCCCCTCGGTCTCAACAGTCTCCTTCTCCTTGCCCTTTCCTTTGTCCTTCGAGGTCTGTGTCTGTTCCTCCTCAGCTACTGTATTTCCATCATGGACCACCATCTGCGACGCATTGCCTGTAGAGTCTCCAGCCTCGGGCAGTCCATGCGGTCTCGTAGGTAGCGGAGGAGGTGTGCCCTCTGCAGAGATAACTCTTCGAAGGAAGTGTTCGTCCTTCTCGTCGAGGAGGGGTGACTGCTTGCCTTCTGCTGCTTTCTTCTCTGCTTGGTGCTTCTTCACTTTCTTGAATGCGAAATATTCCATCATCTTGCTGGTATTTGGAGGGTTCGTACCAGGAATTTGGAGGAAGATGGTGTTGTTGAGAGGGTTCAGAGGAGTTGGCAGCGATAAGTTGATGTTGGATATTGCATTGTCTTGAGTACAGCACAGCCACACTTGGATAGCTGCAGCCACACGTCATCGCTGTCACAGCCACCCCTGTCAAGTTCGGCTCGTGCCGGCGAATCAAAATGTGGGGTGGACATCCGGCATTGCTAGAACCTTACTTACTTGCTTCTTTTCTCTATTCCATCCTCCGTTCAGTATTGAATGTTATGATATATTACGTGTGCTTAGGAAGGCTCCCAATGTCCAATGTCCGAAACCATTGTGAGCATGAGTCACTCTCATTCCAGTCTCCGCCGCCCTCATCGAGCCCGTAGTGAGCGGGATGACTTTCCTCAACACTCCCAACTTCGCTATTGCTTTCATTGGATACTAGAAAATTGGTGTAGAATTAGATATAGGAATTTTCAAGCCACATTTACGTTCTGTTCAAAATATATTACTTTGTCCAAGTGGACTTGACAGTTATCGTCAACATGAAAGCTGGATCACAGACCGGGTGCCTTCCATATCAAATAGCGTTCATCTTTAGGGGCATGGACTCTGTAACCACTGATAGATCCATGGTTATTTCATTTCCAAGTAATTGCCGAGTTGCAAATCTATTTCGAAGTAATTGCCGAGTTGTAAATCTGTATGTTTTCAAGTGTCACCATTGTTTTGAGAGAAAGGCTTGGGACGACTCTTCGAATCTGGTGGCATAAGACAGCGCTCTCTGATATTACAAGAGATAACTTACCTTGAAGTGACTGTTTGTAGTGGCTTAATGAAGTAAGCCTGTAAGAGTTGAGCAGGATGTACACAGCATTTGCAGCATGGGCGGCTGCTCACCACACTACCCGTTAGTCATGATAGGTATTCTCGATACCTTGATATTCGTGCTCTGAACTGATCTTTTGGAAATTGACACCTAGATAAAATTGATGGGCTTTGATTAGAAAAATCCTCTAGTCTTGGTTTGCACAGTGGATTTGGATATATATATATATATATATTCAAGTGTCGCCCTCTCGCTTAGCGACGCCACTACTTTGAAAACAAACAATCCCGGTGAAAGCCTGCCATCGTGTTCCTCGACTCGGCTTAGTTTGACAATCTGGATTCCTCTGGTTATTTCATTCGCACGGTTTTCACTCCACAACGTTGAGATGCTGTCACAATTGAGATTTTTACATCCACAAGATTTCAATGTCATATCTGAATTGAGACATTGGTGAAATAGGACGTCTATATGACAACAATCAATTACCAAAACTAACCTCAAGTAACCCTCCACTAATCGATCAATCTTTGGATCCCAACCACGAGATCTACCACGAAATCTACCTGCACAAGGAATGAAGCTGGGACTTTCTGTCTGGCCTGAGCTGTGCCTTCTCCAATATTCACCTTTGGTCCGTATCCTACAATTCCCGCATTCTTCCTCGACACGGTATGTATGAGTCAGGAGCTCTGGTATTGAGTTCAGTCGAAGTTCGATATCACCAAACATGCTAGACTGCAACGTGGATACGCAAAACATGATCAAGGCATGTATAACTAGGACACACACATGATCATAGATAAATCACAAAGGGGGTCTAAAACTTCTAATAGTATACTGGTATAACTTCCAGTGACCCGGTGTTGAGATCAAGTGAAGTGCGAAACTAATTAGGTACTCACCGTTTCGTGGAATTCGGGACAACACGCGGAGAAAATGGACAAAACTAACATGCACCAATTTACCTAGGTATTCGGCTAACATAGAACCATTAGAACATACCTAAATTCAAACACAACGGATTACTAGCGTGCGGCCGCTAGTTTGGACATCTTTAATTTAAAGCATAAATACATTGATCTCGGGTCCACCAGTGAAGCGGAATGCGACTTCCACCACGAAACGCCACCAATGAAACCCGATCGAAGTGCTTTTCGATCTCAGCTTCCACCAGAAAATGACAACATCTAGGGCGTCTTTGGTGAAATCTTCAGGCTGAGCGACTTCCAAGGTGGCCCCGAATATACCAAGCGCCAACGAGCTTCCCTTGAGGTCGCGAGCGAAGAGAAGCTGGGGTGATCCGCCCAAGTAATGGGACTACTCGAGAACCTTTACTGAAGGGTATGTACAATCCATCTCTGCCATCTCTGATCTTTCGTCTTCGATCACTAATATGAGTATGATGTAGATTGATTGAACACGTCTCGAAATTGCCCAAAGAAATTCGACATCAGATCTATGGATATATCGCATCATGGGCACCTAAAGAACTGCGTGTCAAAACCAAAGTATTGCCGGGCAACCATATCGAATTCGCAAGAAGAAACAAGGCTCCACTCTACTAAAGCATTGACCTATCAGTCAGATGTCTCTGCTCCAATCTTTCCGTTGAGGAGTGGAAACCTTACGTGCAGAGCATGTTTATGGAAAACTGTGGTTTGCTACAAGAAGGTGGAATACGACAACATTCAGAGTTTGCCAATGCATTGTCCCAATATGAGGACGCCCAAATCCGACAGACTGAGAATGACTTTGTCCGTGGTGGAGATAAGGAAGCAACCGAACGCCTGAATGTGCTCGATGACTTTCTTGGATGGTTTTGGTCGTCGACTGTCGTTGATTTGAGATCGATCTGGCTTGTTTCTTCCACAGCTGGAGTCTACAGCTCTTGCAACAATTGGGGCAGTATAGTCCCACATTCAGAACAATCATATCGCCGCTCTTATGAGGACGATGGAATTCCACTTTGGAAAACAGCGAGTTGCTCCTCCGTGGGGCTTGAACCAAATTCTAACAAGTTTGTAGAGTTCTCACGCTTGGCTCCGAGACTTTCGGAGTTATCAAGACTTGATTACGCAGATCAGTTTGCATCTTGACCTTGATTTGACATGCTGGTATGACATGCCAGGTCACAGATCTGGTGCTGCAAGTCTGAAGTCTCGCACTATTCAACATGCCAATCCTCAAATTCTACACCAGGCCAGGCCAGCTCACGGACGAGGAGAAACAAGAACTAGTCAAGATCTTGACAGCTGGATATACGAAGTTCATGCCAGCTTTCTTCGTGAATGTTATGTTCCATGAGGTCTGTCTCAATATCTTCCTTCCCTCTTTATCCTTCTTCTTCTCCATCATCACAGATCTCTACTGCTCTAGAGGGAGCTCCCTACACTTCATGTCGACCATAGATAAAAGAAGAAGCTAATGTCATATGAATAGCCCCCCCACACCTCCTTCTTCATAGGCGGCGCCCCCACAGCCGGGAAATTCATTATGTCCAAAGCGCTTCGCAGCTCGTGTACCGCTATCTCGACCCTGCTTCCGAACTTGAAAAGCATCATTCTATTCCTCACACTTACGAAGTGCGGGCTCGATATCCTCTTGAGTGGACAGCCATCGGACTATATCGCCAGTATCCAACAGTTACATGCAGCGGAGAAATCAAAAGTTAGATATGGTCGTCGAGAATTCGTGACGGCAGACGGCAGGGAAAGGGAGAGCAACGATCAACATTTGCAGGCGGAGGCAGCTTTAGAGATCATGTTGACGCCGGAAAATCTGCTTCAAGAACGCAAGGAGTCCCAACTTTTGACTGCAGCAGTTAGATTGGAGCAGCTCAGGCTGGGGTTTGACACCACTTCTGAGCTGGGATGGTTTTCAATGGAGAGCGCGGATCGAACCATAGAATATGAGGCTGGTACGTTTCTGTTGGTACACTAGAGAATGAATCGCACATTTCTGGTTGTAGGGGAGATAAACCTATGACAATCTGAGTCTTCAATGCTGGAAGACTCGGACAGACAGGAGTCGATGCAGTCTTGAAATGGACACGGAGGTGAAAAAACATGGCGCAGAAAAGTCCGAAATCTTGAATTTCAATCCATTCTGAAACTTGGTTTGCAGAAATGAATGTGACTTGATCTTTGGTCTCTCAACGGATAATGTAGCAAGATCTAGCTACTTTTGGAATGGTGTTGGCCCAGTGAACTTCTGAGGATTTTTCACGGCGTATTCTTGACGCCAATTGTAAACCAAAAAATCAAAGGCTTTACATTCAGCAGAATTGAAGCGAAGGGGAGAGCCGTTAAACACATTAGTTCATTAAGATCGGGTGGAAAATCCTCCCGTACTGCACTTTTCCGTCTATCAGGGTATCTCTAATAATGACACATCCGCACAACCATTACATCAAATTACAGGATTTCCTCAGGCAGAACAACCACCCAGTTCTTGTCCGCGGTGACAACCAGGCCATTCTCACCCTGTCCCTCAGCAGCCTCATTGACCAAAGTCTGCAGCGCCTCGTACTTCTCCAACGTACGGTTGACCCACAAGTGCACACCTCCCTTCTCAACATCAACATTGAAGAGCATGTAAGTGTCACTACCGGGAGTATCTCCAGCAGCGAGAACAGGCTTCTTCCACATATCAATGTAGGTCAAGATTGCTGCCCACTTTCCGGAATACCAAGTTGCTGGGGTCCAAAGGTAAGTTCCGAATACGAGGTCCAGGTTGGCGGTTTGGTTGTAGACGCCATCTTTGATCTGCTTGCGGGAGGTGGTAAGGCCCCCGCTGGTGGTGTTCTTCATCAAAATTGCAACTCCGAGGACGTTCTCGGGGTTGATGTTGAACCCGTACTTGGGGTCAGAGACGACCATTCGTACGATTTCCTCGTTAGCAGCGCTGACGATGTACGGAGTGATGCCGTTTGCTGCGAGTTTGTTGATGAGTTCTCTTTGGCCGCTGTAGATTTTTGGTGGGTTGATCTCTTCCTGTACCACGATATCGCCATCCCAGTACGAAGTGGGAATGGTGGTGTTTAAGACCATCAAGTTGTCGATGTGTGCCTTGAGCTCACGGATGGTGAGACCGGCGTACACCTGGGCAGCCCATGGATAACAGACTGCATCGTCGATATCACAAAGACGGCTGTAGTAGCTATACAGAGTCTCGGTATAGTTGGCGGTGTCCTTGAAGTCGATCAACTTTAGTGACGGGTCCAGGGTTTCACGAGTGATGACACCCAAGTTTTCCAAGTACGGTATAGAAGACTCCTCGATATCGTACCGCCAGATCGTGTTGTCCGCATCAAACACAGCGAAGTTCGACTGGTTGGCGTTCAGAGTGATCATACGGTCGAGTGCTGTTGCTTGATGTGATGGCCAATGTGATAGGTAAACCTCATCTATGGTATTTTGGCTTGAGTATCTCGGTGCGGCTTGGACGGCCAGAGCCAGAGACCCGAGAGCGATTGATCGGACGGCGAGGTTCATGGTGGACTAGAGATGTCTTGTGAATTTGACAGGAGACAGGTAATAGAGAGACGAAACCTTCTGGAGAGTGACAGCCGTTCATATATGGAGGTGGTTTTTTTTCTTCTTTTTCTTCAAACCTTATTTGAAAGTCAACATGGTCAACATCCCATTTCAGCCAGGTACATAATTGATAGGTAGAATGTGGATATCCAGGTACCCAGGAACCAAGATGCTAGAGGATGGGATCCTTGGCTTATCGTCATGAGGCTTGAGAAACCGGGTTTACCGAGCTTTTTGTTCTTTTCAGCTCCGCCGACGGAAAGTCAAAATTGCTGCAAGGCTGGAAGCCGAACAGGAGCCGGGCGGGGTGCCAACCGCCGTTTGGGCGGCACGCGAGCTGCGAGGGAACGATACATAGCATGACTTCCTGATTTACTTTCGCGGATTGCGTCCATGAGTAGAGAATCCTTCACCATGGAAATTCTCCCCCGGCTTGTACTCCAAACACTTCAATTGTTGGGAAAGGGGAGAAGAAGGTGAAGTAAGGTAAGCGAAACGAAGATCATCCGGAGCAAACGCGCGACCCTATCTCATCTCACTCATCCCATCTTTGGCCTTGAACTTCGAGTCATGTAATCTATGTGGAGATGCTTCGGGATCCTTTACTTTAAGAAGCTTTGTTCTGAACTTCTCGGCAAAACGCACTTTGCTTTGCTGCTGGGTCAACGGTGTGTCCTCAGTGTCAATATCGCTTCGAGATGATGGGGTTATTAGTCTAAATACCTGTGGAAACTACTATTATCTTAGATCTGCTGTTGCTATTCATCTTTTCCGAACTGTTGAGCTGCATGCTTCGTACTCTCTCTTCAAGGCTCCCCTGCCAGTTTGGTTTATCAATCTCAAGTCGATTTAAGTGCTCTTTCCTTGCTCTTTCCGTTTGCTATTGTACCCGAAGTTATAATTCAGCCCCACAGGGATATTATTCTCACCCTGCCTAAGGATTACAAATTCTCATTCTTTTTTGTATTGTCATTTCTCTGCGCCTAGGTACCCTGCTTTTATTTCTTATGACGCTGCTGGCGTGTTTATTTGTTTCACTTGCTGAGAAGAAAAGAAATGGTGTCTCAACAATAGGACAAGTATGTACTTGTCATACTCAAGTACGGTATCAGCGCGATTGTGAAGAAGCCCGGGTCTCATGCTAATTGACTTCCGTTTGCACGATGTCCGCGCTCGCTTACCTGCTTCGAGTGCGCCGTTTGTTCGCTCCTTCCCTTCCAAATCACTAACCATCATATCTATTCAAACAAGAGAATCCAGACATCAAAAAATGTGACGTGGCTCGTAAGTCTTCCACTTTCCTCAATTCTGTGACTTGTCTAACAAAGCTCGCAGTTTGGTCTAGTGGTACGATTCGTAAGGTTTCCTCATTGACCTCAGTTGTGTCTTCTCTAACTCTCTCAAAGTTGCTTCGGGTTTTCCCTGGGTTTGTAACTCAAACATGTGAGAGGTCCCGGGTAAGAACATTCCCCAATCTTCAAGAGCAGTAGTGCCTAACGAATCAAAAGGTTCAACCCCCGGAAGAGCCCAGCATCATGTCTTCTTTTTTGATATTGGATCGTTGTTCACATGGCGTTTGCTGAAGCACCTGTTTATTGAAGTTCGCCCCCCTGAAGCAAGTGATTTTAGCGAGTTTGCGGGGCATCTCTCAATTCCTCCTCGGCGCCGATCTCAGATTTCCCCCTGTTCGCGCCCCTCTAGAAAGCCATTTCAGGCCAAAAGGCCCACAGTAGTGGTTGGTGGTGATGACAGTAATTTTGATTGAACCGGTTCATTTGTGTGAATAAGACTTTGTTTTCTAATTCTTCCCGTTCGCCAAAATTATATGTCTGGGAATTGTGAGATTCTGAAACTTATTTCTCGTATGTGTGGATTTTGGTGGAGGGATGGATGAGCATGAATGTTCATGAGCCTTGGCGACGGCGGCAATGTCTCATCAACATCTCATGATTGCTGTTTGACGTGTCGTCTGAAGGTTCATGAATGTATCAATTGGACGATTTTGATTAGTGATAGCTTCTCGCCAGTTGGCCCCAAGTTTGCCGAAGTCAAAATTCAAAAGTATTTCGAAACTTTGAACAATCTGCTCCAGCGATTGCAGCCGTCAGATTTCATTTTGGAGCAAGTGACATGGCCAACAAACGCTTAGAATATAATGCTGACCTCGAGTCTAATCCCCAATTAATGCCTGAATGAGTACACCATTACCTCTCTGTTGGGGAAGCTGGGCTGGATCTGTCTTCTCCGTTGATGGTTGTACCCCCAACGCCAACCTCAAACCCCAACTAAGCTGAAGTTCAATACTGAGTTGCCTCACAAGAGCACTTACCACCATCTTTCTGCCAAGGTGAAGTTAATTATCTTCACACGCTTCACATCATCAATACTTTGCTGGTATACTTCGAAGGATGACAGCAACTTCGCTCCCACATGGGTACCTCTCATTCACTGAACCACCCTTAAGGATTTGGTAGTTCGACGTCCCTGCAACTTCTAAATCCCGTGAGGTTGTTTCTCACCTAGGATGCGCTTGTAAGTAATTCGAGTTGGCATCCCGTTGCACGAATCATACTCCAGCGAAAGAGCACGCGATGTAGAGAACGGCCAGAGGGAGAAAAAGGACAAAGACATCTGTTCGTATCTTCCAGACTCAGAAACGCTCCCAAACGTGATGTACCTCAGACTTCTAAGTTGCAAACAATAATCGGGACATCACATTGAGTTTGAACTATTTTCTTCGCAACTGTGGACCAAAAAAATGTAGGCAGGCACCCAATATCGGAGCACTGGACGGATTTAGAGTTCGAATACGGAGACAGGGGTGCTGGACGAGCCCTGATATGGGGAGTTGCCTCACTCTGCAGAACGGACCGAGATGAAAGGGAAAAAAGACAAACAAAAGGCAGATAGAAGATGGACATGCTCTTTAAGAACTTTCTGGAACATCTGCAGAATGGGGATCAATATAAGTGGATCTTACACAAACCGAATGGATGTGCGATGGCACTATTACGGACCTCTTTTGCACCAATAAATAATTGGCACCAAAATACTGATGGTACCACCAAGTGAATAGTATTATGGGAGCATTAATATTAATAGGGGATTAGTATAGTTTATGAGCTGGTATTAATCAAGAAATAATATAGGATAATAATTAATATTATTGCATATATTATAATTGCGATTTTAATTATAATAATTATTTAAATTATGGTGGATATTAGATTATGTGATAATTGGAACTTTTAAAGCCATAGGAGCTAGGGCGCTTAGGACCTTAGGGCCAAAAGATTTGGAGAAAACAAAGGTTTTATATAAAAATTGGCATATTTGCCATTAAATAAGAGCTTCATGCTTAATTTTAAATAATATTTTTAATCATATTAATAATTATTTTACCTTATATATGATATACTTATTTTTTAATTATTAAAAATTAATTGCAGCCTTTTATATTTGCATTAAGTAAATATTGGATTGTTATATTTTAAGCATTTTTTTGTCAAAAGTATTAATTTATGTATATAATATGGTTATCAACTTTTTTATTAAGGCTTTGGCTACCCCCAAAGCCTTTAATCCAAAAAATGTTCCTAAAATTGCATTTCTGGATTTTTATTATAAAAACCGATTTAAGCTTAAGGCCTATTTTACTTAAATAAAATTTTATATCAGGTTCAACGGCCACTAATTCCTTACAAACATAAACAAGGTTTTTTAAGCTGCGTTGTTTTTTTGTAGGGCTGTTTTTAATTAAATCAAAACCTTTTTATTCAATTATATTAAAAATAAAACCAAGAAAAAAAGGGTTTTTATTATTATATTTAAAAAGTCTTAAAAAATCTTTTTGAGCTTTAATGGGTTTAAAAGGCGCATTAATTGCGTTTTTAGCAATATTAATCAAAATCAAATAGCCAAATGCAATATCCAAAACCTAAAGCAAACCAGATTAATAATTATATATATGGCCGCCTTTTAGCAATTTGCCAATTAAATCAATTAAAATAATAAGGCACTTAAAGCATAATATTATAAAAGATTAAAAAATGGAATCAAAAATAAAATCGCTAAGTCAAACGCATCCTTTAATTTGCAAAAGCTTATTAAAATAGCTATTAAAATTAATAATCATAATTTTAAATATGCGCTTAAACAAAAAGGCTAATATTGCTTTAAAACATATATGCATTAAAATAAAAGGGGCAGGAAACCCTTTTATCCTTAGGAAATAAAGCTAAATGCCATATTTTAAAAGCAAGCCAAAAAAAAGCTATATAATAATAGGCTTTTTAAAAAAATTATGAACAAATGTTAATAAAATAAGTTATGCTTTAATTATAATTTCCCAAGCCATATGATTAATTCCCATTGCCAAAAAAAATCATAATTAGAAAAAAAGCAAATTAATGCAATGAAACAAGGTGCTTATAATATTACTAATATTTTTATGCTATTATATCCTATTAAGCAGCTTAATGCCTTAAGCTTTTAATATATAATCATTGACAAATTTAAAAACAACGGAATTTATGCCTAAATGAAAAATAATAGCAATATAGCATAAGATAATAAAAAAAAAGGAAATGAGGAGCTTTATTAGGTTTTGGACCTAAGGCCACATTAGCCACCGCTCTTTGGGCCACTGCAAGGCAAGGTTTAGGAAATTATTTAGCAAAAGAAAAACTTATACCTTTGGGCCTTAAATTCTTAATACTAAACCAATAAGATTATAAGGGTTACTTATAAGGAATCAAGATTAATGCTTATAAGGAAATCATAATAAGGCAAGAAGTATTAAGTAATCTATTGGGACTATAAGCATATTAAATAAAAGTAGGTTAAGTACGGCAGCGGCTGTTTTTAAACACATATGCAGATTATTCCTCAAAAACCATTGCCTGTTCTTAAGAACCAAAACAAGCCGAAGAAAAGAAAACTCTAAGAAGTCGTGTCAAAAGGCAGCTAATAGCGCTTTTGATTTAATATAATTAATAATACCCAAATGTATTAGGAACGCCTTATTATACCAATTCAGATTTTAGGAATAAATTAGCTATTTATAATTATAGCTATAAAACCAAATCATCGAATTTGGAAAAATATCTTAACAAAAGATTTTTATTAAAAGGATTTTTTTATGCGCTAATTAGCGGCAATAAGGAATCGCCATTTAATTATAAAAGCAAAAATCAAAAGAGTAATTTTTAAGGCCATAATGGACTTTGGGGCATAAGGGAATTTTATATTTTTTGCTATTGTGCTTAAGCATTTATTATTAATTAAAATTAAAAAAAATATATTAATTAATGCTTGCTAATGAAAACGCCGCCGCTAATGGGATAATAAATATGCAAATTTAAATTTTGCATATAGGCATTGCCGGCCACTTTAAAAGAATCCAATTTGATATTATTTGAATTAGGATGCATAATATTATTTTTGGGCTTTTTTAAATAAAAAAGCATAATTTAAAGATCAATTAAGTCAAAAAATAATTAATGTTTAATTATTGCAAAAACTGCTATTAGGACAAAGCAAAAACATTAATTATTTAAAAGGTTTGCGCCATTTTCAAGGAATAGATTAAATATCAAAATAAGAATCCATTAATAAAGGATATATTATTAGCATACCACAGGTTTGCGGCATTATTTAAAAAAGAACAAGGCATTAAGGCCTTGCCCAAACACTAGGACTACAATTATTGGATTAAGTTAAAAGAGGGTACCAAGCCAATATTCCAGCTACTTAAAGAATATTTGGCAATAAACTTAATAATAATCAAAAATTATATTAATAAACATTTAGCAAAGGGGTTTATTAGGAAATTCAAATCCCCATAGGGAAATAATGTTTTTTTTGCAAAGAAAAAGGACGGCAAATAATAAATATGCATTAATTACCATTAATTAAACAATGCCATAAAAAAGGATTATTATGCATTACCATTAGCTAAGGAATTGCAAAACAGGCTTGCAGGGATCAAAATCTTTATTTAGCTTAATTTAAAAGGCGCGTACAATTTTATTAAGATAATTAAAAGTAAAAAGAAAAAACAGCATTTTGCATTTGTTTTAATTATTATAAATATATAATTATATTATTTAGCTTAATTAACGCATTAGCTATATTTTAATATTTAATTAATAATATTTTGCGACCATATTTAGATATAATATGCATTTGCTACTTAAACAATATTTTGATTTACTTTAAAAATGAAGGATAGCATATAAAGAATATAATAGCAATTTTTAAGAAATTAAAAGCTGCTTTTATGTTTTTTAAATCAAAAAAGTGCAATTTTTATATAAAAAAGATTATTTTTTTAGGCTATATAATCATTACCACCAAATTGGTTATAAATTTTAAAAAAATTTAAGCAATTATTAATTAAATTGGACCCATTAATATTAAAAAATTGCAATTTTTCCTTAAATTTGCCAACTTTTATAAACGATTTATTAAAGGTTATTTAGGAATTGTTAAGGTATTTATGAAATTAATTTATAAAAATAAGGAATATATATAAACAAAAAAGGCTAATATGGCTTTTAAAGCTCTTAAAGAAATATTTATTTAAAAACCTGTTTTCATATTTTTCACACCTAATAATAAAATACGCATAAAAATAAATTCTTTAGATTACGCTATTAGCGCCATACTTAGCCAATCGGGCAAAAATGAAAAATAGCAATCAATTGCTTATTATTCGCAAAAATTATTATTAGCAAAATTCAATTATAACATATATAATAAGAAGTTGCTGGCAATTGTGAACGCAATATGCAAATGAAAGATTTATCTTAAAAGCGCTGCCCATAAAATACAAATCCTAATAAATTATAAAAATCTTATTTATTTTATTATTATCAAAAAACTAAACCAACGCTAGGTTTAATGATATAAAATATTCTTTATTATAAAACTTCAAATTTCTTATATTAAAAAAATGAAAAACGCTAAGGCTAATGCTTTTAGCAAAAAATTAAAATATTTTGCAAATAAAACGCATAAATCACATATCATACTTAAGCAAAATAGCAATTTGCTAATAATTAATTATTAATAATTAGCAGCAATAAGCCGCCTTTTTAAAAAAATTTAAAAAAATTATAATCACAACCTAATAATAATTAAGCAAAAAAAATAATTAAATAAAAATTTCTTTTTTATTATTATTAAGGCTTTTTTATATTAAGAACAAGTTTATGTCCCAACACGGAATAGGGCGGACTTTGTTAAAGAATAGCATGGGCTGCCGGCTTATGGATATTAGGGAATTGCTAAGATATTATTAAGGCTTTTTAGGGAATATTATTTTCTAGGCATAAGGAAAGTAATCAAAAACGTGGTATTATTATGCAATATATGCATTCGGAATAAGGCATTACACTATGCTTCATATAGGCTTATGAAATTGCCAGCCACACCGCTATGCCTATGGAAGTTAATTGCTTTGAACTTCGTAATCAAACTATTATTTTCAAAAAACCCAATTATAAAAATCGAATACGATTTGATTTATGTGATTATAAATAAGTTTATTAAATACGCATATATAATATTAATATTAGGAACCTAAAGCGCATTACAAATGGCGCAAGTATTTTTTTAAATAATTTTTGTGAATTACGGAATATTTAATAAGATGATTTTAAACAAAAACAAGCTTTTTATTTCAAAATTCTGAAAAACTTTAATTGCATTCCTAAAAATAAAACAAAAAATGTCAACGGCCTTTTACCCTTAAACAAATGCACAAATAAAACAAATTAATTAAATAATGAAAACTTATTTTTAATGCTATATAAACTATAAATAAAACAATTAAATTCAATTATTCCCATTTGCCTAATTTGCATATAATAGCATGAATTAAGAAATTATTAAAGTATTGCCGTTTTATGCAAATTATAAATATAATCCAATAGCATATAATATATTAATTGCGAATTAAGGAATTGCGCAAAAAGCCATGCTGCAAAAAAATAAGCTAAAGCAATTGCATAAAAAATTATTAGCCAATATTTTATTTATAGCATAAAAATTAGCAATTTATTATAATAAAAAGCGTAGCATAAGATTAACGCTTAAAAAAAGGAATAAAGTTTACTTATTTTAAAAGAATATTATAATAAAACGACCAAATTACAAGTTGAATCATAAAAAATTAAGGCCATTCAAAATTGCAAAAATCAAAGAATTAATCAATTATTAATTAGCGCTTCTTAAAACAATAAACATTCATTTAATATTCCACATATTCCTCCTTAAATCAGCATTATTAAAAGCATCACTTGCTCCTATTATCAAAATACAATCAATTAACCTAAACGCCAAATACAAAATAAAAATTATTTTTAATTATTAAAACTTTTATGGCAAAGCCAAATATTTAATTAAATAAAAAAGGTACTCATAATCAAAAAATACCTGGAAATCCAAATTTAATTTTTATTGCCTTAGGCTGCTTTAAAATTTCCTTTAATAAAACCTAGGTTTGCTTAAAAAAAATCCCCAAAATCTAGCAACATTTTGCTAACGCATAAAGAAATGGGTAGGCCATTATTAAACTAGAAAATAAGGAAAGCGCATTGCTTTTGCTCTTCCGCCTTTTGGCAATTCTTTTCCTTTATTGCATTTAGCTTATTAAAAGTTTTTAAGCCCTTATAAAGCATTTCCCTGCCTTTTCCCCTTAATTTAGCTTAGCGCAACTTAAGCTTGCAAACGCGAGCAAAGCCGGCTATAGCTGCTTTAAAAGCCATATTTCTTTTAAATTTTAGCTTATCTTCTTTTATTCAAAAGCTTTAAAAATTATTAATAAAAGTTTAAAAGGTATTGCATTTTATATTATAATAAACGCATTTCTTATAATATTAGGATTTCTTATTTAAGATTATGCATTTTTGATAATATTAAACATAATTGAAATACGGCATTGCAAAAAAGCTATAAGAATTTATTGTTTTAATAAGCGCTACGCATTGTTTATATTTTATTATTTTAAAAAGCATAATAAAAAAAGAAAACGGCCATAAGCAATTATTAATATTTCCTTTGGCATATTTAAGCATAAAGGCCATGCTAAGCAAAAAGGGGGATAATGTTACGAACCTCTTTTGCATTAATAAATAATTAGCATTAGAATATTAATGGTATTATTAAATAAATGGTATTATGGGAGCATTAATATTAATAGGGGATTGGTATAATTTATGGGCTAATACTAATTAAGGAATGATATAAGATAATAATTAGTATTATTGCATATATTATAATTGCAATTTCAATTATAATAGTTATTTAGATCATAATAAACATTAGGTTATGTGATAATTGAAACCTTTGGAGCCATAGGAGCTAGGGCGCCTGAGACCTTGGGGCCAAAGAATTTGAAAAGAACAAAGATTTTATATAAAAATTGGCATATTTGCTATTAAATAGGAGCTTTATGCTCAACTTTAAATAGTATTTTTAATCATATTAATAATTGTTTTACCCCATATGTGATACACCTACTTTTTGATTATCAAAGATCAATCGCAGCCTTTTGTATTTGCATCAAGTAAATATCGGATCGTTATAGGCACGCTTCTGCAATGATGCATTTCATGGGATAGTCAGTGTGGCGGATAACATCGCAATATATCATATTATTGCAATATATTGATATAATATAAAAAAAGCCATATTATAATTGATATAATATAAGGCTTTTGCAATATGCTAATATAACCAATATATTGCAATATAATAATATATTATTAATATTTTAAGATGGAGTTTTAATATTTTAGATATGAAGTTTAATACGGATCTAATATGGCTAAAGGCTTTTGATTGGTTTGGTTAGCTAATTGAAGCTTTTAATTGGTTAATCTTAAAACCTTAACTTACTTAATTTTATTCTGCTTTATTTTAATAATATTACCACTTTTTAAAATAATTTTTAAGACTTCAATACTTAATTATGGCTTCACCTGCCACCAAGCATTAGAAGATTCTGCTATTTGCATAAACTATTATTATTTGGTTAGTTAATAAATTTATTATTATTAATAGCAATAGCACACCTCCGGAGCCTTCAAAAGCTCCCTTAAAAGCTACAAAGCCTTTTTCATCTTTAATACCTTTCTCTTAAAGCACACCTTAATCAAAGCCTTTTTTATAAGCTAAACAAGCCAGCAGATAATTGTGGATTTTTAAACATATGCTAAACGCAAATATATAAACTATGTATTTTAATGAATACTTAGGGAAGCCAAAGTAGCGTTATAAGTACTATAAAAAGGTATATGCACTTTCCAAAAGCACCAGCGGCCTTAAAAGCCATCTTAAAAGCTATCACAAGCTAAAATATAATTCTTTATGCTTTATTAAAGCTGAGAATATTAAAATCTTTTTATAAATAGCATTTGCATAAGCTACAACCAATCCTCAAAAGCGATAATAACTAAATACCAAAATAGTTAATTAAAATCAATTTGAGGCTTTTTGAACGCGTTGTCTTGTCTCCTGCAACTTCTCCTTCCGGCTTATCAAAAACACCAAATTCCAAGCCTTTATCAAATACCTCAACGCTAATGCTAAAGAGCTTATGGCAAAAGATCACTTTATAATTCGGCTTTAGGTTCTTTAATAATACAACGGCTTAAAGCTTAATACAATTATACCTATATTATAAAAAGCTCTTTTTAAAATCCATATCTCCTACAACCTTTAAATGTTTTCAAATAGCTTTTCAATATTCGAAATTATTGCCCAATTTATCAATAAATCAAAAAAGCTTCGGAATATAGTTTTGGCCCTTAAAAAGATGGATAAACATATTAATGCCAATTTAGCGCAAAAGGTTTATAGCATCATTTGCAAGTATAAGATTAAGAAGAAATTGGGCTATTTTGTTATAAATAATGCTTCTAACAATAATATTATAATAATTGCTTTGGCTATATTATTTCAAAAGGAACACAAAATAATTTATAACGCTACTCATCATCAAATTCGCTATTAAGATCATATAATCAATTTTGCCATCAAATCATTCTTATTTATAATTAATCAAAAAATAATTAACAAAAATAAGGCTACAAATATTTATACCATCATTTTAAAAAAAATTAAGCAATAGCGGAATAAGGGACTATTAAAAAAGCTTCATAATTTCATGATACAATTGCACCTATTTCTTATATTAATATTCCTTTCAAATACTAATATTTTATAAATTTGGCTTAGCCGTAATACTCAGCGCCTTCAACACTTCCTTAAATTAATAAATCAACATATACCTCAAAATAATGCAACGCGCTGAAATAGCTGATTTTTAATACTATAAATAGCATAAAATTTACGTGATTTAATTAAAAAATATCTTAATACTTAGGAAAATACTAAAATAACAAAAGACAAACTTAGCGACAACGAATAAGCTATTATTCATATAATTAAGGAGTTTTTGAAGAAGCTTTTCATATTAATTAAAGCCTGCGAATTTTGCTATTCAACTTTTAATATTACTTTTCCTTATACCAATTATATATTTCAATAATTTAAAAGCGGCCAATTTAGCTTTAAAAACAATGCTATATTTGGCCTAATGTTTTATTTAAAATAAAAAAAGATGAACAAATATTATAATTTGTTTAATAAAATGCTAATTTATGCAGCAGCTTTGATTTTACACCTTAGCCGCAAATGAAGGCATATTAAGAAGCATTAGGAGATGGCTTAGGTAGCTTCGGCAAAGACAGCGGTCAAAGAGATGTGGGAAAAGAAATATAAGCCTATAATTCCTTTTATAAATTCTGCAATTATAATTCTTTTTTTGCTAAATCAATAATTTTTAAATAAGTTCTTATAATAGCTGAACCAAAATTTGGAAGAAATTGAAGACAAATATACGCATTATTATGCTATATCAATTATTAATAAAATCAAATATGCGTATAAGTGATAATTAAAGCTAATCCAATAAAGGCGCTTCCCTTATCTTTCTTAAATGGTTATAAATTTGCTATTAATTCCAGCTATATCAGCAAACCCTAAACGCCTATGGTTTGATGCTAAACTAACAATTAATAATCAATATGATCAAATTACGATAAATACTCTATAAGCTATTAAATGCTTAAAATCGTGATTAAAAGTAGAAATTGCTATGGAAAATAACATAAAGGATGAAAACAAAATGGCAGGAAAAAAAAACAATTTTGATAGCATAAAAACTACTTTTTAAAGCCATATTATTATATTGCAATATATTAGGTTAACAATATAATATAAAGCTTTTATAATACAATTAATACAATATAAAAGACCTTATATTGCAATATCAATATTAAGCTTCATATTGGGCCAATATATATCACGATATATTATCCCCCACATTAGGGATAGTCGATCTGCTTGAGGCTGCGGGCGACATCTGTCATCCGAATATGCAGCCGGCTTGGAAAGGGCGTCTTCAAGCGACGGAATACGCATCGGAATATTGACAAAAGGGGATTTGCAATTATTTCAAGAACTGAGAGAGGAAGACATGAGTTGAAGACGCATCGAGGTGGAGGATGAGAGAGGAGAGGTGCATCGGCGCTGGCCATGGGTGCGTTGCTTGCACGGGGCCAAGCGTGCCTTTATCCGCCCGCCCATTCAGAAATAGAAATAGACAGGACATGACATGACACACCAAATACTTATAATGCAGCACCATCCGTTGGTACGTACCAAACCGCCGTCAAAGAAGCTTCCCAACCTCTCATCCCGCCCGACCGCCACCACTTTATCGCGCTTCACGATCTCACCTCACCTCACACAGAATACCATACCGTAGTGTAGTGTGGTGTCAAGAGCTAATTTGCCGGCAATGGTATGGTATAGCCTCATCTTGCCCGTGCCACTCCGCCCCTATCCATCGACAGCCACCCCCACCAAGACCAACCAAAGCATATTACCTACTGCACACCGCCGTGGTCAGTCTGGAGGACATCGAAGCTAGAATTTGGACGCCATGTTCTCTGCGTTTGGAAACATCGGTACGCAAATCCCCTCGAATATTTGATACATTTGGCCAGATCGCGATCTTTCCTCCTGGCGCGTTTGCTTCATTCGTCCTGTGCTTGATCAATTTCACGACAAGCAAAACGCCCCTATAACTGGCCGTCTGTCAAACTCAAAGGTCTCCCAGGCACAAGTGTGCATAGGCCACATCGATCTATTCAGCTAGACAATTTATGTTGAGAAGAACATCGATACATGTCACACTCATGCGTTAGGCCTCTTCCCCAGACTTGTGTTGTTCTCAGACAGCTGTCAGAGCTCAACTTCAAGAGCCGTCCATATCTACCTTTCTGCGTCTCAGAACCCTTTTTAGGCAGATGGAAAGCTTATTAGCATTCTCTTCTTGGTGGGAGTATCTATTCTTCAAGGCAAAATTCTCACGTGTGGCCTCAAACAGGCGTTCTCCCACCCTCAACGGACAACACGCCACGGGTTATACCCCCTCCAACACCTGTCAAATTTCCTCAATGCTCGCCACAATCAGAAGAGAAGGTCCCTCGAATGCGGGGAGATGCCTTGCTAGTAAACTTCCTACAAAGTATTCACAGGCCTGCCGACATCAAGCTCGCCCATTTGGAGGCTGTCGGCGTCCACGTGATCTCAGATGTATCACCACAAGACCTCCTCCCGGACGCCAGCTATTTGCCTCCAGTTGAGAAGTGGAGCGAGATAGCGCCAGAAGATCTGTTGGAGGCCAATGAAGCTACACGGCAGCCTCTCAGCAATGGACACTTCTCACCTGGCGTACAAACCTACCGAGAACGCCAAAAGGAATTGCTCACGGACAACACGGCGGCCTTCAGGACGATCAGACGCATCCCTCCTCCAGCAGGAGAGACAGCTGCTCGTCTAGGAAACGCCTACGAGTTCTTCAAAAACTTAGAATTCTTCTCAGGGTACTGGCCCGATACCTCACTTCCTCCCAAACCAGAATCAGCAGAGAATGAGATATCAGATGAGCCAGTTAAAGGAGAAGAGAAAGATGCTGTCCCTATCCACTTGCAAACCCATGTCCCAACCGGAAACGGCGCCCAACTCCCACCAGACTACCGCCAAAACCTCCTCACAGCATTCATCAAACTCGTTGCCTACGATTTCGGCTGCAGCGTCTCTTTTCCCCGAACAGAGCCACGCCTTCACCTAACACCGTCGCCAGCCCCACCTCCAAAATCAACGCCCCCGCCATCCTACTTCAATTCATCCGTGACATTCGTCTACCGCACGCCCGTCGAGCGCTCCGCGGCACGAGCTGGTATAGTGGAAGGACCAGTCGCGACGCTCTCTTCCCGCGCTACCACAGTATTCAGCAGCCCCTCCGACGAACTCCTCGATCTGGCCCGTGAAGTCGTCGGCGTGCTCATAACGGCCCAACATCGCTCCAGGGAAGGTAAGACCGAGAAGCGCTTCGGCGATGCGAAATGGTGGACCAACACACCGCGATGGGGAGGCGGACCAGGCGGACCCATCGGAAGGGAAGGCGACAAGGCGGAAGAGGCAGCTCTCGCGTTAGCTTCTGGCGTACCTGAGAAAATTCCTACCGCCGCTGCTGAAGAAGCGCCTGGTGTCAAGATGGCGAACGAGGTCAAGAGGCAGATTGGAGGCTTGAATGGGCCTGGCCCGCCTAAACGCAGCAAGAAAGGAGGGAAAGAGAGCTCAATGATGGCCGTTTACGAGAATTACCGCAAGATGAACCCGCCATCCGCGACCTGGGATCGCAAAGCTCGATATTCAGCTATTGGCAAAGTGCCCGGCCAAGGATACGACGATATATTCCTGATGAGCGCGCTCAATCACCATGTCTGCATCGTGCGAGCGAGGGTCAGCGAGAAACTGCTGAGCGTCCTGCAGGGTGGCACGGAGGATGAGTGGGAGAGATTGGAGATTAGGAGAACGAAGTGGTTTGATCTTTACTTGAAGGAGGAGAGGGTTGAGGCTATGGGTTGTGTTTGGGGTGTCATGGCTTGGTTGATGCGGAAGATTGAGACTCCTGAGGTTGAAAAAGCGACGGTTGATGATGCGCCCGAGGTGGAGAAGATGGACTTGAGTTAGGTTCGGATGACAATTGACGAGAGATAAACACGGGATGAGATGAGGAAGATTATCCTTCAATATCGGAGAAAGCATTGCATCGCAAATCCACGGATTTGGTCATGGATTGGTCTGTTAGAATTTCATTTGGATTGTAGAGTCTCAACAACATGTGGATGGCGACGGGGACGGATTAATAGGTAAAAAAAAGTCAAGATTTCAACTCTTCAAGCTCTCCATCCGGACTGTTTGGCAAGCGGTGCACGAGCTGCCTGCTGGTACAAGAGAAAGTAAGTTTCGTCCGCGTTTTCGACAATCACACCTTCAGCTGCCGTTTCCCATCACACACTTACTTACTCATCCAAAACCGTTCCCCTGGATAATTTACAATTTAATCCAGCAGGTATCTCCCTTTTTGAGGAATCTCGAACTCGTTCCAATAGACTGTCAAATGCCCTCCAGTCCAATGGTAGAACAGTGGATCCTGACATGGTACCTCTATCCTGACCTGAACAGGCTGAACTTCCTGGGCGGACAGAAGGCGGAATGGGTTTGAGTGAAAGCAGTGAAATTAAATCAAGACATCGTGGTCTCCAAATGGGAATCACGGCTAGGCATCATCAAGAGGGACGTTCTGTAGTTGGGAAATTATTTACTTGTTCTTTCGGAGTGGAGCGTAGTCATATGGTATACCCCCCAATTCAATTGTCCAGCTTTATCGATGATACACTTGCTGATCTTGCGGTTCGCCAGAACGTATAAAAGATGAAGCCAATCAGAAGCGACTGTTTCGAGAATTTGATCATCTAGTTAGAGGTATAATTTGAGGTACAGCATCAAAACACAAAAATAGTAGTGTCTTGAAAACGTTAGACAATTAAACCGAGAAGGGGACGATACTCACTTCTCATGAGCGCCAAGCACTTTTTCCCATTATTAAGGGACCGGTGAAGGGAACCCAGTACTTTTCCTGTATTTCAGCAAATCACATGAAAGCTAAAGGTTAATCTTACGGCATTTAAAGCAGTATAAGCATTGTCTGTGCTTATTTTGTGTGTGTGGGTTGTATACTTTGCTAGTAAAGAAACATACCTTGGCATGAAGATATATACCTTTGTATGTGATGTAAACTACAGATACTTGTAGCGATTCAAAAGTATATTGGAATATCGGAAAGTCACATGGGGATTAAGAATGGCACTTCTGCCAAGTAGCCTGTGCTGAGGTAGGAATTATCGTCCAATCTAGAGTTAAGGTTAATAGGTCAAGCAAACTAACTCCATACTACTGACCGTCTCTAATAGCCGAAGTTTAATATATCAGTGGCAGATAGAGCGATGGCAGCAGTTCATGTCTGTCTCGCTGCTTTGGTGGAAGCGCTCAGCATTCAACATTGGGAGGGTGCCTCTGGTTTGCGTGGTACGGTTTCAAAAAGTGCTCACGTGGCGGATGATCATGCGTCTGTGGCTGCTCTCTCGGTAGGTAAAGCTTGCAAGACACTATCAACTGTAGGAACAATGCTTGATTTGACAAAAGGTAGTGACGGAATGAAAAAAAAAACCTTATCATACGCTATCATGAACTCTCCTTGAAAGAAGCTTTTTCGGAGAAATGAGAACTATGAGATGCTCCTAGTGTGCTTATTTGAGATTTTGGGGGAACAGCTAGCTACCAGACTTGCGGCTGAAAAAAGTAAAAACGAGGAATCTGTAAGATATAGTTGACACAGCCCCGAAGCCAAAGGGAAGGCCATACAGCCGTGGTCTACCTGGGAAGTCAAGTTTTGGGTGCGATTGGCAACAATGGGATGCCGGCTCGACCTTCTAGATCTCTCACAGGAAATCATGGTGGTGGCAGATCACTTGACTTGGAGAGCGCAGATCGAAACGCACAGCTGACCTCCAGCGTTACGGCCATCAATCATGAGGCATTAAATCTTTGCGATGTTTGAAGGGCGGGTGTGATTGATGTGCTGCGCTAGGTCCTCTGCAATTGTTTTGAGTGTTTGGTTTCAAAGATCGTGACGCTCGCTTACCCTCAGAGGGGGGCTGAAGCGACCCCGAGAACTCGGATCTCTAGAACGACCCTTGAGATCGGCAGCTATCTTGTTTGGCAAAGGAACAGGACTAGCCAATCGCAAGGATCACTAATGGAAACCGAAGACAGGACTCGGGAACTAAACATCCTAAGCCACCCGCAGCGCACAAGCACCGTTGCTTGCGACTTGCCTAGCGTTATGCATCTTTCGATTATATCCAATCATATCCGATTATCAGGTCAAGTTCGCTCAGAACTACCCCCTCTAAGTCATTTCCGCGTCTGGGCTTAACTTGGTTGAGACTTATTGAATATGGCAATCCACGAGCCGTGTTCTTCAGCGATGGGATGAAACTTGTATGCCCAGGCGCTCGCTTAACACTTGCATTGAAGATACAGCAAACGGCTGGCGTGTTAATTCGTTACCATGTTGACGCTTGACCAGCCAGCAATGTCCAACTGGGCAAGGTAAAACGAATCGCTAACAAGAGATCAGCATTCCATGCATCTGACTCGGCACGGCTTTCTATCCGCTTTCGGCTCGCAGTTGAGGGAAGGCTTCTAGCGCATGTTTGCCAAAGGGGGGCGGAGAGCGGTATAAGTAAACCAAGACCTCCACATACCTGCTCATTAATCTTCTCAATCGTGCTCTATTCTCTTCACTTCCCAGTTCCAGTTCAATTTTGTCCCCATAATTTCTTAGCTGCATTACTTTCTTCATCTGCTGGCCAGTTATATTTATACCTTCTAAATTTTTACCCCACACACATCGTCATCATGCAATTGACTGCTCTCACCCAACTTTTGACTCTGGCATTGATGGCCACTATGCCTATTGCTCAAGCTGCACCAGTAAGTTCAAGCCTTCGGTGTGTTTGTGGCTGAGACTAATCAGCATAATAGGTCGATGTCGCTCAAGCCGATGTCTCTTTAGCAGTACGCCACCACAAGGTAAGACTCTTTACCATTCATAACAGCTTCAACTAACTGTTTCAATAGGGTGCCGGAGGCAGCAAGGCCGCTGGAGGAGGAGGAGTAGGAGGAGCTGGTGGACTTGCCGCTCTTTTCGCTGGTGGAGCGGCAAACAACAAGAGACATCATAAGGTAAGAATGTTCGAGCCTAATACTTTGGATCAAGTCTAATCAAACATTACAACAGGGCGCTGGAGGCAAGGCCGCTGGAGGAACTGGTGGACTTGCCGCTCTTTTCGCTGGTGGAGCGGCAAACAACAAGAGACATCATAAGGTAAGAATGTTCGAGCCTAATACTTTGGATCAAGTCTAATCAAACATTACAATAGGGCGCTGGAGGAGTAGCAGGAGGAACAGCAGGAGGAGCAGGAGGAGGAGCAGCGGCTGGACTTGCCGCTCTTTTCGCTGGCGCGGGGAAGGGAAACTGAAGGCCTCTTGTAAATGGGAACACAACGTGGGGCCTCGCAAGCCAACTGCAACATATCCGATGGTAATGGATGAGCATATATTTGTGATATATTTGAACGAGCACTAATAGACTGTACTTTCTTTACGTTTTGCTTTCGAATTCTCATGTGATGCATCACCCAGCAATTTCCTAATTGCGTTTTGATAAGGTGTACTGTATCCCCAGAGATTACTTACCAACGCGGTCGATAAAATGCTTGCTTGGCGTAGTTTGGCCTCGATTCCTCGACCAGCAGCTCGCAGTGTCGCAAGACCCCTGGAAGAGAACCTTGCAGTTTGTGCGGAGCCTACAGTTTCCGAGTAAGAGATGAACAACTCGCTTTCTTCTTCTATCAGTGCTCTGCTGATGTTTCCAAAGGGTTTTTGTTGTTTCACCAAACTTTTGTTTCGGTTTCAAAAGGCCGTGTCACCCATGTTCTCGGCGCTAACGAAATAGGGGCTTAGCGACGTACCGCCGCTCCTGGCAATTACAGAGTAAACAATAAGAACCAAATGCTGTACCTTATCCCAAACTGCACACATCGAGGTACTGGACATCGCGAAGGATCGACCAATGAACGGAATTTATTTCATCCGTTTTAAATTTGCATGATACAATCTTGACATACGAATGACATGGACGTTTTTCATGAATTCTGTAAATTCCTGACATCCCACCATTTTTCCAAAGATCGCACTGCTCCATCTCGGCGAAGGCTTGACGCACACTCTGTCAGCTTATGGCCGAAAATGATATGTGCCCCCAGCTGCACTGGTACGGGGCGACATAGGGGTCAGAATGTCAACTTACAGAAACAATCTGTTTTTGTCCCTACATTCGCGCAAGAATAAATGGAACGATTGCCTAGAAACTGCCTGGCTGAGAAACGGGATTGGTTCCCCGTGGTTATAGATCTGGTTATAGAGCACCCATTCAAATTGTTTCCCCTTCTCGGTTTTCATGCTTTGGATGAGAAAGTACGTCTCGTTGTCGAAATTGTACGAGTGGAAAATGTCGTTTTCGATATCTTGGAAATGGCGTTTCATCACTGGCAGGACTGGAAGCGGGGTTGGAATTTCGTATCTGGTCCCCCATTCCACTGGCCCTAAACGAGGAGTCAGCAATGGAAAGTCTAATTGTCTTCTGAGAAGTTGCACGGAACGTCTCTAGCTAGCAGACGTGTTCGTAAGTATAAGGGAGAATCAGCTTTACTCACATCCGTTATCAACACGGATTATTCTTTGCCCCAAGAAATTGTTTTGGTTGACTTGAGGTCTACATACAAGTGAATTAGCTTCAACTCTATCGGGTCAAGAATCTGCTTTACTTACGGGTTGTAATAAACAAAGAAGGTCCCAGTAAGCGACCAATAACTCATGTAACTCTCGAAGGTATCCTCTTTGATAGTCCTATCCGAAAAGAATAGCCTCATCTTCTTCCGTGGCCTCCAACTGTTCATTAAGTTGAGTAGACTTCCCGATATATCATCGCGATCAGCGTTTCTGAACTTCTTCCATTTATCTACCAGAAGGGCTTCGATATCGTTGAGATCCTTTGGTTTTCTGTAATGTGCTAGGCCCTTGCTTCGATGCGGCCCATCGACAGGCTGTTCCTCACAGGTCTCCCATCCTGTCACTTTACTTTTGGTGTGAAGACTCTTGATACGCTTTGTGTAGGCAGTGACGTAGAATAATCTCTGGAAACGATTTGAAAAGTGGACAAATGCTTCAATTACTATGCTCGGAAATGGGTTGGTGACATGAGCGTTTACTGCTTCAACAAATTCCGACAATGTCCATGACGCATCCTTGGATCTGAAATTTGGGAAGACGTCAGGAGATAGAAAGAATTTCGTAAGGACATCATAATGACACAGTATATAGGGCCAGCTGCTCTGGAGCTCCCCGCGTTGGGGATGTCGATCATGTAGATATTTCTCGGAGAGTATTTCAGTAGCTGCAGCAGTAGACAGCCCACTCCCCAGTCGCGAAGCCTTTGGACGCAGCAGCTCATATGCCGGGGGTGGTACTGGAACATCCCGAGGTACAGGAAAATCAAAGAAGTCCCTCTTCGTGAAAATGTCCCTGATTTCTTGCATGACAACCGTGTAACCGGCAAGCTCTTCCTCGTATATATTGCGAACATTTTGTACTATGTCCGGACGGAACCCCTCAGGTCCGCGAATTTTGTCTATATCTTTTCGTGCCCACTCATGCTTTCTGTATAGCTTTGTTGCAAGTTCAAGCATAAAGCTCCGATTTTCGCTCAGTATTTGGTTGTCATCGTGAAAATATGATATCAATTCGTTCCGCGGTTCACCCCTGTGGCTGCTGATCGAACAAATGGCGTACAGATCATTGATGAGATCCATGTCATTTAGCAGCGACATGTTTTTCGTTCCGTGTTCAGAGTTCCCGCGATCGAGCCCTTAATCCATGAATTTACAGTTAGTATGAGATCGAAGAAGGTAGGAAAAAGAGACCCGTTAAAGGACAAGCAATCCATGAGAATCGGAACTTGAAAAAACTTACATTGAAGAATATACTGGACAGTACCATCTCGCTGAATCTCAACCTGCGCCATTTCTTTCATGAAATCCATCACGTCTCTTCTTCTGAACAGCATCCTTCTTTTTTTCTGGTAGCTGTAGAGTTCGGATGCTTCTCGAAGTCTCTCTTCGTAGCGTTGATTCAACACAGTGTCAATATCTGCCATGTCGCTTCCACGTTGATTGGTCAAAAAAAGTACAGTATCGTCGACTTTCTCGTCTCGTTTGTCGCACTCTCGAGCATGATGACGTATTTTGCTTTCCATCTTTTCTATTTGCCTGGCAAGATTCGTTCTCGTCGCGGAATTTGAAAAGGTTGCCTTCGTCAACGCTTCAAGCCAGGTCTCATTATCCCGGAGTGCGGGCCTAAATAGGCAATTCAGCGTTGTTCTTGCCCAAAGTCTCACAATCCCGAAGAGACTATGTATTATGAGTCTCAATCCTAAGGCAAACATCGAGGGTTGGTGGCTCTTGATGCACGGGCAATAGCACAACGACATCATACTGACCGAGTCCATGCCGCGAGTCCCCTCTCTTTGTACCATGTACAATTCTCTACTTTTACGTCTGAGTCGTCTTCGTATATGAATGAAAGCTCAAGGTCTTTCTGGGGCTCACCACCGTACGCCGAAAAGCCTTGCGATGCCTGCGATATTCTATTTGGTGGCTGCTCTCTCCGGGATTTCAGCTGCGTAAACTGGGCGTACACTTCCTTCATAAGCAATTTGTTAGCCCCGAACCAGTCAAACAAAATCTTTTTGGCCTTCGCCTGTTCTTTGATCTGAGCTATGTACGCGAATATAGAGTCGTTCGAGGCAGCAGCGCTTCCCTTGTTTGCTTGATGCACCGTAAGTTTTACTTGTAGAACTTGGAGATTTATGATAGTATCTTGAATCTTGTCCAGCTCGTCTTTGCGCTCTTGCCAGATACGTTTATTTGCCATCCACCACTCTCGTATCCCAGTGCTTCACAGTTGTCAGCTCCGAACTCGATTACTTGGATGTAAAAAGAAATTATCATACAGGTCATGCAGCTGGTCATGCAGTTGTCTGTCGGACTGAATAAGATCTCGAAATGTTTTTTCTTGTAATCGCTTTAGATTTTCCTCCGTTAATGGACTTCTTGGAGTTGACAGGGGTGCATGCGGTGAGTTTGGAGGCGTCGCAAGATTGAGATGCATGCTTATGATTTCGTTCACATCCAAGTCCGTTTCATGCACAAGTCGATGGTGGATTTCACTATGACTGGCTTCCAAAACATCTTCTATCTCATCATAGGTAAGATCCATGTCAATTTCGTTGGCATTGTGCTCGTCGGACAGAACATCAGATGAAGCAACAGAGGATGACCAATAAACACCTGGAGGATCTGGACCGTTATCTCTTGCAGGCGAAAGACCACTTTGAGCGAACCTGTCACGGAGACTTTCAACTCTAGGTGGAGATGCTGCAAAGCTGACTCTTTGAGCTCCTGACCTTCCATTGTTTTGGGGGATTCTGTTCCCGAAGCTTGAAATTCTTGGTGGTGATGTAAATCTCGAAAACCCCGGCCTGCTTCTTGGCGGCGAAGTATTGTTCTTGGAGATTCTGTTGTTGAAACCTGGATTGCTCGGTGGACGTGATTGACTTTGCTGACCCCAACTCTGGCTGGTGCCAGACAGAAATGGATGGCGAGATGGACCCATTGCCCATCCAAGTATCAACACAGATGGATTCTATGTTTTCAATACGATTGTGGTGATGCAGCAGAAAGTGAAGGACGCGGGTCCTTCAGCATACGGGGTGTCGCCGGGGTCTTTGTTGGTATCTTCTGCTGAAAACGGCCACAGACCCCGTTTCCAGAGATGAGTACACAAAGCCATGACGAAATTACCATTTTCTGTTGATGGAGTTATGTTTTGGTCTTTCTAAATAGAGGAATACGGCTTCTGCATATTTATGAATTTTGATTACTTGGTATCTGTCTTGACTCGCATGTTTGACTTTACTCTTTGCTGCAGTAGTAGCGTAAACTGGTTGTGATATTACTGGAACAGTGAATACTCCTGTGGTACCATGGACCTGTTGCGCAAGAGCTTCTCACAAGATCAGGATTGGAGACAAATTGAGAGGATGATTTCTCGCCTTACTTCGCCATCCCTTTTCCTGCAGTATCCGAACATGCAAACAAATGAGAGGTCAATGGCCTTTTTCAGCTCTCCTAGAATCGATATATATTTTGTCACAAAGTACTTTAGTTGCCGCACTCGGAAGACTTTGGTTTGGATTAGGGGTTTTTTATAAAAAGAAATGACATTAAATGACAATCCAACAGCTCAAGTAATCTCTATGGACCAGGAAACAACCGAGCTCGAAACATCAAGACACCTCCGCACGAAACTAATCGAATTTATCCGGATTCCAGTGATCTGAGGTAAAAGAAACTTTTCCATTGCGTGCCAGACTTTGCGATATTAGCATCAAATCATAGAACATTCAAGGCGGATAACCTACTGGAAAAACTGCATGACCTGGGTACAACGTCTCAAGAATAAATGGAAATCATGTCTTGTAACTTCCCAATTGAGGATGGTATTCCGATTTCCACTCAAGAAAATTGCTTCGTACAGAAGATTCTCCGTGGACGTGGCTTGCTGGGTCCGCAGCCCGAGCTGATACCTGAGATCCGTGTGCATGGCAGCTGACGATATGCTATCGTGCAGTTTGTGTGAGATTAAGTCGTCTCCAAGGGTATGGAGGGGAGTGGGAATGGGTATGTTCCACCCATTATCGACGCGGACAACCTTGCGCTTGAAGAGAGGTATTGATTCATACTCTTCTCTAAAATCAGACGAGTTAGTGAATGACCAAGACTATTCTGTGGTGCAGTTACCTTGAAGTTGAGATTCTTGCGTAATCCGTGATCCAAAATCTACCAAACAATTGCCAGTCAAGAAGGTATGTTGAGAATGTTCCTTCGCTAATTGGCTGGCGACAGCTTTCTAACAATGCCTCGTTGATCCATTCAAGCAATGTACCACGTTCAATTGATCGCGGCGATTTGGCAAAAAAGTGTAGCCTGAGATTGAACTCACGCTCGACTAATTTGATCCCTTTGGGCTGCACAGAACTCTCACAAGGAACACTGCGAGGCAGACCCCGGATGCTGTTTTCTTCACATGTCTCCCATCCTTTCGACGATGGAAACACAGTCTTAGACAACCAACCAACACGGAACAGACTACCAGTGCGATGACAATAAAAGAAATGCTTCGATGACCTTGGGAGCTACTTCTGTCTCAACCCTTTTTATTCTCAAAGAAACTCGGTGCCGTATCGATTTGCGAAACGTTTCTTGATCCCATCCAGCTTTAGAGAACCGAAAGGTTGCGAATATGTCAGGGGAGGTGAAAAACTGCGTAAGTAGTGTGATCCAATTATCCATGGAATTACCGTTTGGCTGTGCGTACGTCGGAACCTCTGCTAGGACTGTATCTGCTTCATCAACGGTCATCCTACGACCAATCCGTGAGATATTCGGTCGAAATATTGTGCTTGGTGTCAGCTCCTTTTTCTCGAATTGGAGTGGGATCTCTGGAAGGTCTTCTTCTTTGTAATATCCTTAGCAGTTCGGACGATCCTCCATAAACTGTCCTTGCTGTAGCTAAAAAATCTGTTGAACTTGCCCAAGTTTTGGAAGATCGCTTGGTGGAATTAAGACACAAGATTCCAAGAACTCGTTGTCTTCAAGATTGAGGTCGGTATACGTTTTAAAGTCTGCGTAGATGCGACTACGCTTCCGAGTGGACAGATTTACATCACTCAGGACATCCATGAGTGACTCCCATGTTGACATCTGGCGATCATGAAAGAGGCAGATGGAATAAACTTGATTGATAATCACTTTTTCCCTTCCAAAATCTATTGGTGGAATGCCGTTGGGCCGGGTAGACATATAGAAAATCCACCGCAAAATCCTTTGAACAGTTTTAATTCGAATACTAAGGGAGACCTTAGAGTTAGCCTTGCTATTTTAATTCTGGTGTCATAATGCTGAGATAGGCTGAGGTGATGGCAGATAATGAAACAAGCCAACAGCACTGTTGCGGTAACATCCAGAATGTAATGACTTGGAAGACTGTACACCTACTAATGATCTACCATAGCCTGCCCCAATATACCCAATTCGACCAACTTCACATTGTGCAGTTTAAGATTAGAGTCCATTCGAGCCAAAGCAATTGGCTCTTGAGTTCTCTCGAGGGATCTTCGCTCGATATTCCGACGGATATGGTTCTCATAAGCATTCGGTTTTCTTTCCTCGAGCTGAATTACTTTCAATTCAACCTCTTTATCTTTTCGATTGATATGTAAGTCCGTTTCTTTGATTTCATCCTCCAATCTTCGGATGATCACTTGACATCTGTACGTTCTGTCTCGGTTCCTGGCTATTTCCTGTGCAGTGAATGTCTCACTGTCCTCAATGTCGACCAGGGCTGTGTGAAGCCACCAGTCGAGGCCTTTCCCTAGAAACCATGCTGAGGTGGTGATGTCGTCGGTTTCTTTGTAGATGAAGGAGGAACGCAAAGGGGCTCTTGCTGCCATGGCGAGCCCACCTGTCCTTTACGGATCGCTTGCCTGGTCTACAGGGTTTCTACGTGTTTGAACTGCTGTGCGCCTTGTTGCAGCCTCTAGTTCTTGAAGTAGAGACCAAACATGTTTCATTGCAAGCTTATTTTCAGAAAACCACCTTGCCAATGACACCTGGGCTGTCTTTTGCGCCACTATTTGCAGCGCAAACATATCCCTCCCCTCGATCGTCACATGTTGGCTTTGTCGTATCTGATGGGGAATGATGATCTGCTCCTGAGGCTGAATCATCTGCTTCCTCTTTGCTTGCCACATTTTCTTATTTGCTGACCACCTCTAGGGGATTTATATTAGCGTATGCATGCCACCACTGAACAGTACACAAAGTTCAACATAAACAATAAATTAGCTCCCAGTTACCATTCGCGGATGCCCTTGCTGAGTCGCTGTCAGCCTTTTCTCCCTTGGTAGACTATTTCAGTACAGGAAACTGCTTATGCTCACAAATCATGCATCTCTGAATGTAATTTCTCATCAGAAAGCACCAATTCCTCAAAACCCTTTTTCTGCAAATGTAGTCTCATCTGCTTGCTAATTAGCAGGGCTCAACGGGGCGAGACCTGATGTATGGGAGATCCTGGTGGAGATGGCATTTGAAGATGGTTTTTGACAAGACGTGCTTGAGAAGAACTAACCTCGATTTGATGCAATCTATGATCCAACTCCGCATGACTAGCTTGAAGAAACTCGTTCATTTCCTCGTAGATCAAGGACATCTCAACTTCGGCCTGGACGATTCCATCATTGAATGTTGAGAATTGATTCTGTGAAGGCGCTCCCAAATTCAAATGATCTGGTCTCTTTCTTCTCGACGGCGAAGTAGTGGTCTTATTAACCCTACAACTAGAGCTTCGTAGTTGTTGATCAGAAGAAGTCAAACTTCTCCGTGGCCGCGATAGAGGCGACAATGTATTACGAGACGGACCCATCGGTTCAAATTCGTGCAAAAACTATATCTCGTACGTATGCAGGCTCTCATTTGCTCAGGTATAGAAAATGGAGTGGTTGGTAATGCAAGCCGTCAAGTCTACGTGAATTCCACTAGTCTTTGTTGCCACTTCCAAGGCTGCAAACAGGCATAATTTTGTTCCAAGATTAGAGCAAATATCGGAAAAGCCTGTTTTCACGGGAATCCGTTACTATACCATTGAAGATAATGAAATAATAAATGTTCAGCAACACAATGAGCCGATTCAGAGCACTTGGCATGCCGACCTCAAACTGTCACGTTCGGAACCGGTGAAGCGCAGGTCTTGTCTTGGAATTTTCTCAGCAGGCATATTCGTTTAAGACTTTACCTGGAGTTTTATCATAAGGTTAGAGAGCACGATTTCATTTTTTTTGTTACTTAGCCGGTAAGAAGCCTGCGATCGCCCTAATTGCCCGTTAAACTGTTTATCTACCCCACTCTTTATCTCGCTTGAGAACTGCTCGGGGAATAATAAGTTGAAAGACAAGAGCGGCATATTGGTATTGGATTATTACATGCACTGGAGAAAAACTATCTCATCCCCGGAATTAGATATCTCCGATAAAACAATACAAATCAGATAAGCTACATGAACCTAAAGTGCAGATTTTTCTGCTTGGATGCAACGAAAGTGCAATGACAGCTGGCTTGGAGCGAAACAGAACAGTCAGAGATTACAAATTGTGGCTATCTGAAATTTTCAAATGTGTACTTCATTATCCAACTCGATCGATCATATCTAGAAGCAAATAAAGACACAGAGAAGGGTAAATCAAAAAGAAAAGGCCTTCGGGCCAGATAAAGGCAAGGGTATCTCCGAAGCCCACCGAAACCACCGCAATGTCAAGTAATCAACTCCCTCCCCAAAGTCTAATTCAAAGAGTTTCTATTCTTCCGCGGATCCACTGGCCATCCTTGAGGGATCACTGTCACTGTTCCGTCGCGTTTCAACCTTCACGTCACAAATTAGCCCATGACACGTAACTGTGAACACCGCAGAGTTTTTGAGCCTCCACATACCTGAAAAGTCTATCCTTCGCGGCACACTCTCTCAAAAATAGGTGGAACATATGTCGCGAAACTCTTTCGCTGAGAAACGTGACTTTCTGTTCTCGGTTATAGACTACATCGTATAATGTTACGGAAGGCGCTCCTGGCTTAGCGTACCTGTATATAGTCCTCACTTCAGACAGTCATTCCAATGCAAGCTTCTTCACACCTACACGATCCTGTTACATGGTAGCAATTCCATTCGACGGGACCTCGGGTTTAAAGCTTCCGTCCCTTGGACGTTAAATACCTCTCGAAGACGTAGTACGCCTATACTAGACTCCGCTAGCCAATGGTCGGCTTGAAGCGATCTTCTTCCTCTTCCTCTCGAAGACGTAGTACGCCTGTACTAGACTCCGCTAAACAACAGTCGGTTTGAAGCGATCTTCCTCCTCTTCTCCTACGACCTCGAATACCTTCAAGAAGCTGCACCGCTGGCCAGAGTGTAGCGTGTCCCAGGCTGGGGACGGCTTTACTTGGGGACCATAACACGCTGAGCTTCTTTCTTCCTTCGCTGCGGACAGCGATCCTTTGGTGGTGGGCATGTTACGGAAGGCGCTCCTGGCTTAGCGTACCTGTATATAGTCCTCACTTCAGACAGTCATTCCAATGCAAGCTTCTTCACACCTACACGATCCTGTTACATAACGCGTCTGTGTTTCGTTCATAATCATGACATTGTCTGGAACAAATTCCCGACTTATCGTGTAGATCTCCGAGACCAGATCTTTGGCTCGCTCTGAAGACATGCCAGTTCCGAGAAGCGAAAATCCGGGACGAATTAAGTAATCTGCTTTAGGTGGTATGGGAATGACTCTAGGGGGTCTAGGGCCTGAAGCAAGTTCTCGCGACGCAACTAATTCTTGCGCCTTGTTGACCATGCTTGTAAAATCCGTACCTTCGGAAATAAAGGCCGTTCGAACTTTTTTCAGATTTTCAATCTTGAAACCCATGTTTCCGATAGGCTGTTTGACACTTTTCAGTGTCTTGCTGTCATCCGCGTGCTTCTCATAATGGTCAGAAATGAGGCCCAGAATTTGAGCTCGCTTGTAGGCTGAGACAGAAAGGTCACCTGAGAAGAAGGATCGCAGGGTAGCCATCGGCCTTGTTTTTCGATCGTGGAGCTGACATATGGAGAAGAGTTCCTTCAGTAAGCCTATTGGTAGCTCTTCCTTGACTAGTTTCCCATCTTGCTGGACACGTTTGATGCGGAAGCTTGTCCACTGGAGAATGTGCCCGACGATCTCATTCCTTAAAGCTTCACCTTTGTTCAGAGCTTCAAAGGCAGCTATTTCTTGAAGTTTCGCTTTATGCACCGCTGTTATGGAACATTAGTACTGCTTCATTCTAAAGTTTTATGATACTGATGTTGACACAATGATCCCGTGACACTCCCAGGTCATCTGGTCTGGAAACACAAAGAAAGGGTTGAAAGAGGAAGATGCTCACCTGCTAATTGCTCCATTTCAAACTGTTCAGATGCTTCATCACCCGTCGCACGGTGCCTCGTTTCCATGGCATCATTGATAATCTTGATGTAGTCATTGGCTCGTGCTTGAGTGTGCATGAAAACAAATAGATCAACGTTTCTATCTTTTTGATCATTCATCTGTTGAATCGCGGCTATTTCTTTCTTCAAATTGTCCAGGGACTTTTGGAGCTCTACCTTATGGCGTCTGTCTTGGTTTGCTTCCTTTTCCAGTGCAGTGTGCTGACGATTGATATCCCTCATGGCAGGCTTAGTCCATCCGACAAAATTCTCGGAGCAATACCAGTCGTATGCTGCAACATCTGGTTCCAGTTCTTCGAGATAATTGAATTCAACTAGGGTGTCTTCTCTGTCGAGTACACGGTTACTCGTCAGGGAAGCCACTTGAATTCCTGCTGGGTCCCCATTCAAGAGTCTTATTTCATCGTCCAATCTCTTGAATCTCGTATAAACTTGGCTCATAAGGAGTGTGTTCTCGTTGAACCAGTTAACCAGTAGGGCGTGTTTTTGGCCTTGCTCAATTTTCTCCAGCTCGGCTCTCTTCTCACGCCACAAATGTTGGTTTGCGGTCCACCAATCTCGAATGTGGGTACTAGAGTGACTTTCAGCTTGAATGTATGCACAAGGGTTCCTCTTCTGATTGTTATGGCTGTAAAAGACATAAATACTAGAACCTTCAACTTACAGGTCCCTCATATGACGGTGAGCATCTCTGTCCGACTGCAACAACTCCTCGAAAGTTTTCTGTCGCAAGTAAGACCGCAACGCTATGTTCGGGGCTGTGAGTAGCTCCGGTGCAGGGCGTACAGGTGAATTTGGTGGTGACGCCAGATTCAAATGTTGTTCAAACAGACCAGACTGGGGACAATCTGGTTGATCCTTGACTCTATTACCCATCTCAACATGGGTGGCTTCAAGAATATCTTCCGAAACGTTGTATGCAAGATTCATATCTATTAGGTGTTCGGTGTGCTCGTCCCCATTGATGGTCCCATTACCAGCATCGGACATATGAGTGTCGGCATGGCTGGGTGAAGGACTTCTGGCACTCGAGCGAGTTTGCCGGCTTTTTGTCGGAGACTGAGTAACACTCTTACTGATTCTACTACTAGAGTCAAGGACCTGATCACTATGGATAACTGATGTTCTTCGTGGCCTCGAAGAACCAATGCCAGGGGAGGTCGGAATTTGAGACGGAGCCATGGCTCGGAGTTGAGAAACAGGGACTTTGGTTTCTTAGCGATGATGGAGATCTATTCAATCAGCTGTATTGGAAGAGGAAGTGTAATTGACCAAGTAGCTTGGCTTCGAAGAGCTCTGCTTTGTCAAAAATGTCCGCGAACGGCAACTGGAACTGCTTTGTCAAGTCTTTATACCTCGACATGTGGGGTTCTCGAATGTTACGCAAACAATCGAAGACTACATGGGTAGATTGACAAGATTTCATTTACTCATCTAAAGTTGCGCCACATACCAGCAATACTCGTCACGCTTCTTCCTAAACTCCTGCAATGCAAAGTCTTATTTCATATGCTCATCAATCATGCAACTCGCTACTTTCCAGCGTCTTCCTTCAGACTAACAATACGATTCAAAATAACCTTGTCGTCAGTGCTATCGGAATCCATTGCCTAGCAAATGTTAACTCTTGTAAGAGCATGCAGTTTGGAGTGCTTACCATGTAAGCGACACGCATTGCTTGAAATCTGACAGACTCGAGACCTCCCTTACCCAATTCCGACTCCCCAGCAGCTTCAGGCCATGGCGCACGTCTTTTAACCTCCTCAAAGCCCGACTCGATCATAGCGTTGGGCCAAATCTCCTCGCTATTTGGGTTGATATCCTCGAGGAAACCGCCTGGTGCGTTATCTGGCTTCTCGCTTTTGAATAGAGCATTTTGAATCCGGACCTCAACATTCCTCGAACCTTCAGCGACCCAGTGAATATATGTCTTCGGCTTCTTTCCCTCGTTGTCATAGACTGCTCGGATCTCGGTGACTTTGTCGCCGTCTTTTGTGAACGACACAGCCTTGATAGGATATGGCACTTGAAGAAGTCCAACAGATTTTCCAGGTGCAAGGCGGAAGTACTCTTTGCTGTCCACTTCTCTGAAATCGCTTCGCTCGATGTAAACCGTCTTGGTGAACTTGACTTTGTGACTTCCCATGGCAGGGATTTTGGATGAAAAGGGGAGCTCAAGTTCTAGCTCTTCAGCATCCTCAATAACGACTGGAATTGGATCCAATACCAACATTAGTCTTGGGACTGTTCGCTCGAGGTATCTTCGAATTGTCTGGTCAAATCGAGCAAGCTGAATCGTAGTAGGAGAGGTTGTAACCCCAAGCTCATTGACAAATTCGAGGATCGCTCCAGGTGGAACTCCACGTCTCTTGATTGCGATCAGAGTGTAAAGTCTTGGGTCATCCCAGCCCCGAACATAGCCACCGGTGACTAATTTCATGATCTTCCGCTTCGACAGAACGGTCCCCGCGATACTCAGACGGCCATATTCTCTTTGCATGGGCTCATAAACACCTAGACTAGTATTCAACCACTCGTATGAAACTCGCGATTGGATAAACTCAGTCGTGCAAAGCGAGTGAGAGATATTCTCAAAACTATCACACAGACAATGCGTGAAGTCATAAGTTGGGTAGATCTTCCACTTTGGCCCGGTTCTGTGGTGCTCGGCGTCCAAAACTCTGTATGCCGCCAGGTCCCACATTTGAGGATTTCCATCTTCGATGTTTTGCTTCATGCGCAAGAAAGCCGCTCGTGGTTTGTATTTGCCATCCCTCATTGCTCGAAACTTTTCTAGATTCGTCTCGACCGATTGACTGGCATGTTCGCAGCGAAATCGTGGGCCACGTTCCTCACCACCTCTTTGGGCCTTGATCTCAGCATCTGTACAAAGTCAGAAAATATGTCTTCAACAGCTTGACATCTTCATACCCCCACAATGACACACATATGCCTTGTCAAGCTTGATAAGCTCTTCTGCCTTTTCGTACAGTTTATCGAAGTTGTCGCTGGAATATGTGACATCTTTTGGCTTAAACCCCAGCCAGTCGATAATCTCCTTGATCGCGGTGAAGTATTTCTCCTCCTCAGCCTCCGGATTTGTGTCGTCAAATCGCAGATAACATTCGCCTCCATGGTACCGAGCGAATCCGAAATTGACAGCAATTGCTTTGGCATGACCAATGTGCAAATATCCGTTCGGCTCTGGTGGAAATCGGGTAGTAACTGGGTTTACTGGCCTTTCCTTGTACACCTCATCCAGCCAACCCTGGGCAAACATGTTTTTTGGTTCAACCTTGACATCCTCTTCTTTCTTCTGGGCGTTTTTGAGAGCTGTAGAGGTTGTTTTTACTGGTGCTTCCGCCTTGGCCTTTGCTGTAGCTGCTTTCTTTGAACGCTTGGCCATGCGCTTCTTCAGTTCCGACTTTGAGACCATCTCCCCAGTCTCCTCGTCCAGCTGAAGCTTTGTGACATTCTCAGCAATTGCGTCCGCCATGATTGCAGGGAGCTTTTTTGGGTGACTTGGATTGTTGTAGTCAGAGATGCGTGAAGGTTTTGTGGAAGTTCGTAATCAGGTCTGGAGTATGAAATGGATTAAAGAGGAGATACTCACTCAATGTCGCGTGGTGAGTCAACAACAAAATATCGAGGGGTCTCTGGTCTGAGACGCTAAGCCCCTCATTGCACGTGTTTTTGGGGACTCATGTTGGTGGTCAAAGCGCGCAGCCTTGTCTCCCCTCTTCAGCCTTCCAATAGCGAAATAGCTCGACCTCATCGTATCCTCTGCCTTCTTCGAAACAAACATCATCCACAACATCGCATGTTCGCGGCCAGAAGAATCATGACGATTATTCCAGCAGCAGAGATACCCACGGTCTCGCTCCTCTACCGCCTCAAGAAGCTCGTTCCAGCCACCTTTGACAAGGAAACCGAAGCACCAAAATCACCCCAGTCCTTCAACGACCGCATCGGTCTCATTCGAGGAGATATTACGAAACTTCAAGTCGGAGCTATAGTAAATGCTGCAAACAACTCTCTGCTAGGAGGAGGAGGGGTGGACGGAGCCATACACAGAGCTGCTGGGCCTGGCTTGCTGAAGGAATGTCGAAAGTTGGATGGCTGTGATACTGGCTCAGCAAAGATCACTGATGCCTACGAGCTTCCATGCAAGAAGGTTATTCATGCCGTCGGTCCGATCTACAACTCCCGGTTCGTTGAGGAAAGCGCGGAGGATTTGGCCGGATGCTATACGACAAGTTTGCAACTTGCTATTGCAAACGATTGCAGGAGTATTGCTTTTAGCGCGTTGAGTACTGGAGTTTATGGTTATCCAAGCAATGATGCCGCGCCCGTGGCTATCAAGGCAGTAAAGGACTTTCTCGAAGGTGAGGATGGGGATAAGCTTGACAAGGTCGTCTTCTGCACCTTTGTGGAGAAGGATGTTGATGCCTACAACCGCTGGCTGCCGTGAGTCTGATCTCGCATTTCTGAATGGCACTACTAACGCAAATAGACGTTTTTTCCCGTCTACTGAAGAGCCCGAGAACGATGACTGGGAGGAAGTAGAGGCTGGAGGATCTGCAGATAATGGACTGGGCGGAAAGCAAGAGGGTGTCACTGCTGCGGAGGAAGTCAACGTCGCACTTCCTGATGTGCCGACCGCAGAACCAGTTGATAATGGTCCAGCCGCAAAGAAGCAGAAGTCGAACGATGATGAAGAGAAGCGCTAGAAACCGTAAGAATACCAATTTGATTTTCATAGGTTGGAGTCTGGGAGCTAAGGAGCTATGCGGAGCAACCTCGAGGACTGGGTTTTACTTGTTCATCGTGGTTGCCAGAAGCTGTTGGTGGAACCAGATGAAGGCATCACCTGCAGCAGACCGTGAGCAATGAATGCGATGAATTTCAAAACGTCCGGAAACAAATATTCTACAACCCATGCCTTCCACCGTCCTGTGGTCCCTACCTTGTAATCTTACAATAAGTTGTATTCCTTATATAGTGTACCCCTCGTTTTTACTACCTATCTAGCACTGTTGATAATACTGCTGTATACGCCTTTGAGATCCGATGATGGCTGAACCTGTCAGAACTATCTAGTAAGAATTTCTAGTCCGTGTTTTAAACGTATGATATTGAGGCATTTTAACGAGTTTCATAACATGAATTTAGACCGCAACATCCTCGCGCTAGAACATTGCACCGAGCGGTTCGCCAACTTCGAACTTGAACTCAACCCCATTTCCAAGATGTCTGCGGTCAACATCTACAAAGACGATATTGACTTCGCTACACTGGCTCTTCAGGATGCAGATTTTACCAAGGTGTAAGTTTCCGTTAGTTGAGAAATGCAGCAAACCAGAATATTTACCCCTCACTACCCCGTCATGACAAGCCATCACGACAATATTCCAAGCTCATATTCTAACCTCTAAGCAGACTAAAATCCAACGGGCAACTTGACTTCAGCAACCCAGAGTCCGTCCAGCAGCTCACCAAGTCCCTCCTAAAGCGCGACTTTGGCCTCAAAATATCGCTTCCTCCGGACCGTCTTTGTCCACCTGTGGGTTCTATTCTCCATGCCATATTACACGGCTGACAAGTGCTCAGGTGCCGAACCGGTTGAATTACATCCTATGGATCCAGAATCTTTTAGACAGTACAAGTGACTCTTACAGAGACACATATGATGTCGAGCGAGAGGTCCTTGGTCTCGATATCGGGACTGGCGCGAGTTGTATCTACCCACTTCTAGGTTGTGCACAACATCCAAAATGGAGGTTCGCTGGTACAGGTATGTGTTCGCTGCTCCAATAAAACAGTTACTGATTAGACACAGATATTGATGAGAAGAGTCTCCAATTCGCAAAGCAGAACGTTCAAGACAATGGTCTTCAAAGCAGAGTGAAGCTGCTCCAGACTCGGCCAGATGGCCCTCTACTACCTCTAGACAAAATGGGCTTTGAGAAGTAACTTCCTATTTTCAGTCCTCTGATCGCTTTGTTGACGACCTCCAAGCATCGATTTCAGCATGTGCAATCCCCCATTCTACACCTCCACCTCAGATATGCTCTCCTCAGCAGCTCTCAAACAACGACCTCAATTCACAGCCTGCACCGGCTCCGCAAACGAAATGGTCACCCCTGGTGGCGAAGTAGTCTTCATCTCTCGCATGATCGACGAAAGTCTGCTCCTCAAAGATCGCGTCCAGTGGTACACTTCCATGCTAGGGAAGTTCTCGAGCGTAGAACCACTAGTCAAGAAATTGTGGGAGAAAGGAGTGGATAATTATGCAGTGACGGAATTTGTACAAGGAAGCAAGACTAGGAGGTGGGGTCTTGCGTGGAGTCTTGAAGACTTGAGACCGAGTATGCATGTTGCGAGGGGTGTGAGCAGTTTGCAGAAAGCGTTGTTGCCGTTTCCGGGGGAGTATTTAATTACTGTAAGTGGTTTTTTTTTCTTTTCAAACCCACGAAAAATGATGCTGATGATTGCCTAGTCGAGCAAGAACCATACTGAAGTCAGGGAGCGTATCAACGAGACACTGAGCCGGCTTCCGTTGAAATGGATGTGGAAACCCAAGCTCTCCACTGGTATCGGATTCAGCGACAAAGCCGTGTGGTCTCGCGCAGCTCGAAGGCATGCATCGAAGACCCAGGAGGGACGCATAGAAGATGACGACGAAGATGGGCAGGACATGGCCTTCGGTTTCAAGATCCTGGTTGAGGCTAACCCCGGAGGAATCGCGGGATCTAGTACTACCATCAGGTGGTTGAAGGGACATGATAGTGTACTCTTTGAGAGCTTCTGTGGCATGTTGAAGAGGAAGGTTGAGGAGGGTGTGAAGTGATTCTTCGAGAAATCTAGGACAATTAGTAGTAGTACTGTTCTCAGCGATACTTCAAGTATCAAGTGAGCTGCAGAAATAAATACGAGCTTTGGAGCGTCCACGTGAAGTTCAAATGTAACTCTTGTGCCTCGTCAAGTCGGATACAAGTACTCATGGACATGTTGGTTGGCCAAATGATAGACTTCCAGGGAATCATAAAAAAATCAGAGACTCGTATCTCACTACTTTGTCTTCATATTTCGAGAATAGGATGCATTTCTTTGTCTAAAGTAAGTCACATTCTGTGGCACATTTGAATATGCTTAGACTGACGCAACATCCGGTTCCTACTTATCCTCTGCCTCTCCCTCCCCATCCCGGCATCACCCCAAGCCCCAAATGCACCAACTCCAATAACCTCAAGTTTCGCTAGCAGCACATCCCTCATCCTCTTCGTCAACCTGCTCCACCTCGTTCACAAGCACATCCGCTGCCCCAACGCCCATCTACGTACATCGATGCTCCACTAATCTCAACACTCAGATGTGTTCAAAGGAACCTAGTAAGTGCGTGTGTACAAAGAACGCTGTATTGGAGTGTGCAATTGAAGGGTCTGGTATGTTTAATGGGTGTGCTAGTGATGGCTCGAAGGGCTGTGGAAAGTGTGTGGGTGTTTGTGTTGGGTTTTGGTGACCGCTTTGAGGGGATGTGGGGGAAGGGAATTGATCGAGCGAGTGTTGATGGCTTGTGCTAGGGCGGGAACACTTGCTAAATTTGATAAATCGAGTGGCACTTTGTTCAAGTCAGCAAGAGCTTTTGATAAATGAAACGAAAAGTTTGAAAATATATACGTGCCGAGTTCAGACTTGTGCGTTGGGGGTCCGTTCTTAAGAATAGACTGTAAAGAGGAAGCTGTCGATGGATTGCGAACTGTGTAGAGACGCGGTACTTCGAGGCGTAGGGAAATTTGAGGATATTGGAGACGATAGCACTACCGAGCCCACCGATCGTACCAGTAACAATGATCGTTCCTTTTTGTCCAGTCATCTTTGTTTGTTTGACTAGACGTTACAGGATTTCGCTTGATATAGTCCTGGCGGTCCGCCGTGTACGGACAACACCGTTGTTAGGTAGGTAGTGAATGGAATTCCGTATTACATTATGTATGGATTTCAAAGGACGCAGGCCTGAGGGCACAGCCATCTGGGGAAGATGTGCCGAGCAGGGTGTAGAGGTAGATGCTAAAGGCAATATTTATTCAGAAGCAAGGTTTCATTTCATGGCTTGGAAGGCGAGGGAGGCGATGGGCTGGTTGAGACTTGAGTGACAAATTCATAGTGCTTAACCCCGAAGTATTGATCGTACTTTCGAGAGATACCATCATGTATCTGGCCTTTTGAAACGCGTAGTCATATTGTAACGCTGTACGGAAACATCTCAAATACTCGCTACAAGAAAACCCTGAAAATGCTGATGGTGCACCACTGCTTGTGCAGAAATCTCAAGACGAAACTCAGTACTAATGAAGAATAAGATCAGAGCCATCATTTTAGTCATGATCCATAATGATTCCACTTGAATTATGAACATACAGAAGTGAAGAGACGGACGAACAAAATGCAATGAGAGCAAATCCAGCGTGCAGAACGTCGGTTCGGAAACCCGAGACCCCAAAATACTTAAGTATATATCATACCCGCATTATGAGCAGACAACCAGAAAACTCGGCATGCAAACGACACGAAACACATGACAGTCCCACCTGCAGCCTACCGTCATTAAAAATGGTTGAGACCCAAATTGCGTGATTGGGGCTCTAGGATGTTTGGACTTGTGCACTAGCAATGTTCCTTGATCCAGAAGCAATTTATATTACACAAGGAGTACCGTAGAACAAGTAAGAGAGGCTTTGAACGTATATTGTGTTACGTCAAAGTCTGTAGAACATTGCCACGAGGAAAAATGAGATTGAGGCGTTGCTGATGTTCCCTGGACTAAGATGAGTTTTTGAAGCCGTGCCAAGGCTCGTCAACCCCGCAAGCTCCAACCTTAAACTGGCCGTGATACCCTCAGGCTCACAATCACTCCACCTTGTCTCCAAGGCACTCATTACTGTTGAAAAGGCCGCAACTTCACCTTTCGATATCTTGATATGTTCACTTTCACTTCATTCACCGATCTACCATTTAATCTAGCGAGGTGTTCGGCTGTCGTGGTCTAGAACTGAGAGCCGACTCGTTTGCTACTCACTCCGCTGTTCGAGAACCTCGTGCCTTACGGACTGACGATCAGGTCCTCGACAGCAGAGGACTAAAAGACCTTCTTCTCACCTTCCTTAATTTTCGAAAGTCTCCTAGTCAAAGGACATCGTATCAACCACTCAAAGACCTCCGCATACCAACTTGTTTTCCTTCTCGGTCAACCCAAGGTGGTGTTCACCTGTGCGAAGGTTAGTCAAGAGCAATAATCCCACAACCAACTTCCTTATCGTTCTCTAACTCCAACATTACTGTCTCTGCAGGCCCTCGAACGTCGCAAGATACTCTCTACAGACCATACCATGTCGAAGCAACAAGAACATCCAGACCCTTACGATGAGACGATCTCCCTCGCCGATTCCACCGAGTCAATACCCTGTCCCATACCCAGCAAACCCAACAAGTTTGTCAAGACATACCATGCCATCAGTCAACCTTTCCGCAAACCTCCTGTCTTCCACAAGTTCGGAAAACTTCCTGTGGAAATCCGGCTTTCGATCTGGGAGGCTGCAATGCTACCTCGTATTCACGAGTTACATCCATGCTCCAAGCTATACAACGAACGGATGACCTTCCGATCAAACAGCAGTCGAGCCCCCTCCATCTTCCATGTCAACGCAGAGTCCCGTTCAGTTGCTATGAAGAACTACGAGCTGTTCGATTACCGACCTCCAGGAATGCCGAATGGGAAGGGCATATTGCGGTTCTACTTTAACCCGAAGATGGATACACTACTGCTGAATAGTCTGATGGGTCTCTTCATCATGTTCATGCTGTTGGAAGATGACGATGACGACTACCACGTTATGGGCGGTCTTGGGGTAATGAAGGGCTGGAAATATGTAGCGTTCGACGCTCAGCGGGCTGAACTCATCTCCCTCCTTTCAGGAGTAGCTGGACATGCTCCTCAACCCCGCTTCAAACTACTATTCCCAGCTCTGAAGCAGCTTATCATTGCATTCGACTACAACTCCAAAGGTAGGACTCGCTTTCGAACTTCGGTATGGCCCGGTGAGAATGGAACCCGCTTGCTGGATATCGATATACCGCCTACGATCAACACAGGCAGGATCGAGAGTGCGCGGGAGCTTGTCAACATGAGCGAGACGATCTTCAGTCCCATGCGAGAGTACCTAGAGAGTGATTACAAGGAAGAGGTTGGCGGGGTACCAGAGATTGCGATTGCGAAGGTCAAGAGAAAGAAGTTTATTCGGGGCGATCTGAGATATGTCTTCAGGAAGACTTGCTCTTTCGTAGGACTCAAGCCTAGAGGAGTGTTTAGACGGCTATGACCTGATGGCTTCGGAAACCCGAAGTGCTACTCCATCGCCATTCCAGGTCACGCGGGATTGGGTGTTGGCCACGGATTCATCCCTCCTCGGATAGCCAGCACGTTGACGACCACGCTAGATTCTCCACTCCTGCTATCATGTTTTGACAAGTTTCTGTACGATAGGGTGGGAGAAAGAAACGCCGCAGTTATTTGGCAAGGGGCCATGATGTTCAACAGGTCTGCCATGTTCCAGAGGTTGCGTTGGTATCATTGCGATGCCTTTTATGATGAAGCACAGTTTTTCTTTCGGCAGTATGCACAATCAAGGGGTTGATCTTGGGGCCTTACTGGCTAGAGTCTCTGATCTGCCATCCGTGAAGCTGGGATTTCAACAATGGGGACTTTTCTGTAACGATTTCACGAAGTAGATTAGCTGGACGAACCAAGATACCAGTTGTGTATATACACACAGGCAATGAAGAAAGCCATGAAACGAGCCTAGTGCAGATGATATTATATTGATCATGTTGTGCACCTTTTCCTCTTCCAGAGCCGCTCAAACTGGCTCATCGTGAGTCCTGTATCCCACCAACATTTTATGCTGTGCTAATCACAAATCCCATCCCAGCAACATGCACCCTATCACTCCCTCTAAATCACCCGAAACGTATGAGTTCCTCTCCTACAACGGCATCTACCACTTAGCCTCCTTCCTGTCCAAGAAACCCTTCAGAATCGCAATGATCTTCTCCAGCGCCGCAAGCCACACTCTCAACTCCTCGGCGACCTTCTCAGGATCCTCTCCAAGCTTAATGTAGAAATCCTTGCGGTAAGGGCAGGCGCTCATGGCGGCGGAGAAGACAGGCTTAATCAGGAAAGAGTGGTGGGGTTTGAGGGTGTTGCCGTAGGCGTTGCGGAAGGAGGCGGCGAGCTCTTCGGTGGGGAGGGCGAGGTTCTGTGAGAGTGCTATGCAGGTGAAATCTAATGCGCTGTTGGAGGGAAGAGGATGTTAGTGTGTGTTTGGGATTGGGATCGGGGAAGGGGGAAGAGGGCCATACCGAACAAGCCAGACCACAGCTTCTGTTGCGGTGTGCTTCTTGGTCTTCAATTCGTTGATGACGAGATCTTGGAGGGTAGCTGATTCTGCTGGAGCAGCAAGTTGTCTCTCTTTAATTTTCTAGTAGAATAGTACGCACATTAGCTGTGACCCTCTTCGAGCAGTATAGTGGGGGAAGTAAACAATACATACCTTGACATTGCCCAGCATGTCATTCTTCACAGGGTTGAAAGCCATTGAGCCCAGAACATCTGCCATCCATCAGTAGCCACCCAGCTTGTATCCCAGAGAGAAATCCGTACCAAACAAAGTTGTCAACGACTCGGCAGCTTCAAGGAACTTGGTAGTGTCAACAGCATTCTCCTTCTCCTTGTCGACGGGAACGTTGGTGAAGGATTCTTTGAGAGTATCGAGGAAGGTTCCTCCTGGTGGGTATGCATTTACTGCTGCCATGATTGCGGTTTGTGTTTTGCGAGGGATTGAGAATGAGAGGTGTTTTGAGACGGTGAGGTGAAGTTGGCTCTGTTCTCTTGTGGAGGGGTGAAGCATTGCCCAGACCCGTCCACGTAGGGTATGGGGCAGTCACGTGGAAGAGGAGTTCAGGAGCGGGGCCGGATCGGTCCGTCAGAGAGCTTCTTCCAGCGAGCAGGTTCCTGTCATGTTGCTTCTCGACCTCACTTGCGACTTTTGGTTGTTCGATATTCGAGGCAAAATGCCACTCAAGATGCCATTCGGAGATCCCTAGAGGTGTCAGAAGCTGAGATTGAACATGCTCGTCAGTACTTGCCTTTGGAGCTCCAAAAGGCTGGGTGCTGCAGCATCATTGATGCGTAACTCCTCTTATGTTATTACTTCAGACTCCTTGGTATGTAACGGATCAAGTTGCTTTAGTCACATCCTTCTATTACTCGGTTAACATTCGATTTTATGGGTAGAATCGAGAAGCCCTCCCTACTCCGCCTGACTTCGTTGAACCACTTCGAGATGTCTGCATTCCTTTATGTTTGCTCCGGCCGCAATGTTCGCCTTAGAAGACAAGTTTTCTATGGAGGTTTTACAAATCGAAGATAGCCCCTTTGTTTATGCTTGAATGACAACGTCTGGCAGGTCGATTTAATGCTCTTCTTTGCGATATTATCATGTCCTGAAAGGGAATCAAAGTTTTTCTTTTCTATTTGGTTCTTGCTCCAGTGGAAGTCTTGAGTAAACTATGAAGCACCCATTTTTTTCATGCAGGGTTCTGTCAACCCACCCACAATGTCTTATCTCACCGACAATTCCGAATCCGGAGAAATTTTCATCTGCTCGGAAATATCAGGCCACTCTACTAGACGATGACATCGTAATGCTTCTCTGAGGCTGATTTTGAGCTCACACAGGTTTCGAGCATACGAGAACATCCAGAGATACAATGATAAGGCGGGAATATGCCTCCACATTGTTATATGCCTAGATTTGCTCGAGGTTGTACGGCTACGACTCCCGGAGCTAGCATACGAGCTCTCACAATTTGGATCGTGTGCGGATTGCAATTGGTGGCATTGTGACCAGTTGTTATTCATAATGACCTGTATGTTCCGGAGTAAGGCCATGCCCCAGTCAATTATTATATGTATATAGTCTCACTGTGCTTCGCAAGCTATCGTGGGTACCTCAAAAATGGCGATTGTCGACCTCAAACGTGCTCCTAGTTATCCCAAAACTCAACGGTTCGACTCCACATTGTCAGACTTGGAGTATCCTCCTCCAGAGCCGCCACCTGTACAGTGCGAGCAAGAGTTATTGCTTAAAGCGGAGTACTTGTACTCCGTAGGAAGTTTTCGTGGGTGCTCAGAGGTTCTTAAAACTATTTGCAAGGACTTCCCAGAGAACAAGCAAGCGAAGACGGAACTGACTCGAACTATCTTTCGGTTGTTGGAACAACAAAGAGGCTGCTACAACTTCAAAAGTCTCTACGCAGAAGTAGAAGCACTTCGCACACCACAGCTTGACCATGCGACTTACATTGGTCCTGTTGAAGTGCGAGAATCACCCGGCAAGGATCGAGGACTCTTCATGACAGCCCAGGTGAAAGCAGGGGACTTGCTGGTCTGTGAGAAGGCATTCTCGTACAGTTATTCCGACTATCAAAATAGGACAAGGGGAGCACTTCGAGAGGTGACGATCCAGAAATTAACTGAGAATCCCAACCTCATCCCTCTATTCAGCTCTGTGTATCATGGTTCATACAAACCTGTTTTGAAACGAAGTGGGAAGCCATTTGTTGATCCGTAAGTGATATCTTCTCCCTGGTATCTCTATTCTACTAAACCAACTTCCTCAGACAGCTAGTCGAGCGTGTAATAACACTCAACTCCTTCGGTGGCTCCCTCACAAGCCTTGCTTCTCACATCTCAGACCCCAACACATCTGAGCACTCAAGCGGCATCTGGATCTTCGCTGCCAGCATAAACCACTCCTGTATCGCGAACTGCCGCCGTAGCTTCATCGGTGACATGCAAATCATCCGCGCTTGCCGAAACATGCCTCACAATACCGAACTTTTCTGGCCACATTGGAATCCTGTAGCTTATGGCCACAACTACGAAGCCACGCAGCAAGATCTCTAAGAATATGGATTCGTCTGTGCCTGTGAGCTTTGTTTAGATGCCAGAACGACTGGGGAAAAGACACTGAAAAAGGGGGAAGGATTGAGAATCGAGTTGTCAGCTGCTTTTGCTACGGGTTGGCAGAGAGGTGCTTTTGATTGTGGGAAGGTTGACACGGCGAGGATTGAGAGAACGTTGGCCTTGCTGGAGAAGACTTACCCTAAGAGTGCAATTGAAGTGCCGAGGACGGGCATGTGGGATCCGTACCTCGCTCTAACTCGAATTTACGGTGTGCTCGGTCGTTCACAGAACGTTGTTTGGAGCACACTGAAGATCCTGGAGATGTTGGGTTTCTCAATTCAAGGTGCTACTTTCCCAGCCAGAAAAGGCGAGTCCAGAATTATTGTTGTGGAGAAGTGGGGACTGATTGTGGATTATTTGGTGGAGTGTTGGATGATTCTTTGGACTGCTTATGCGGTTCTTGGAGACGTGGAAGGGGCTGAGAGGGCGAGGAAGTTGGCGGTTGTGAGTTATCGGATTGCTGTTGTTGAGGATCAGACTTTTGAGGAGACGTATGGGGCGAACGGGAGGTCTTGTGTGGCGCAGAGGAGATTGTGGAATAGTCTTTGATTGTGATGACAAGTCTATTCTTAGCAAAGAGGTTGGAAGTTTGAGTGAAAGATGTCTTTCTGCTTGGGTAGATTTAAAGCGCTGCGGATGCGTCCGGCTTGTTGCTTTGGTTAGTGGACTACGAAGTAGAACTTTAGAAATAGACTTGATGGCATTGCGGCGATTGTTTGAGTCGTCTTTTTGTCTGCTCACTACTTTTTTGTTCTGTTTAGCTACTCTTCCCAGAGGGTCTGGATGGAATTCGCGAGGGATGAATCTTCAGTCAATCGGCCAAATATATGAATCAGAAAAAATAGTCAACAGCACTATATCATTCAAAGGTATAAACACCAGCAAGTCATCAAGATACCTCAACGAATTTCTCATACGAGCAATCAAATCTCAACAAACAGCTTTCCCCCTTCACTCGACTGCTTCAGGCTCTGCTTCTCAACCTTGTTTCATAACCTGACCATAACTCGGCAACTCCACCATACTCTCCGGTCTCTCATGTCTCTCATGTTCCAGCATCTGTTTCTCCAATTCTGCTTTCTCCGTATCCCTCGCCCCTTCGACCGTTCCTCTCGTCTGCGGCATCGGTTCATACGCAGAAGCTTGATGGATGGGGGCTCGATTTGCGCTACGACTCTGGACGAAATGCTCTACGAGCATTCTGATGAGTCCAGGTCTGCGCTCGTAGACGACGACTGGTTGGGCGGATTGGTAGTATCGAGCGCCACAACGTGCTTCACGACGAGCTTGTCTGTAGGCGCGCCGAGCTTGCTTGTTCTTGCAGCACATGGTGACTTTTGCTAGGTGTGGAATGTGCTGTTGGGATTTTGGAGTATTAGAAGATCAGGATGTTGAACTGATATTCTTGCTGTTTTGTTTTTGAATATCCTTGTATTGAAAGATGGTACTTGGAGTGTATGTTTCTGATATCTTCGAAGGATTCCTACCCGAACCTCCCCTCCTTATATCTTCCCCTCCCAACAGCGTAAACACTTCCGGAATCAGCACAGCCAATACATTTCCACTACATCACCATAAAACAACAAAGCCGCGTGTCACCATAAGGCTATGGTGGCACCTCCCGACGAACTTTCCCCCGACTTCTCACTGCGGCCGTAAGCACAGCCGTGTTACGATTGGTTGTTACTGAGGCTAGCCAAGAGATCTGACAAGGGGGGTTTGGAGAACGGACGTAAGATCCAATGGTCGATGCGAGACAGCGGGAGGGTCCTTTGGTCGATGCATGATGATGTTGGGTTTCATTGGGAAGATGCTGGCTGCTTGCGTGGCGGTATTATTGCGACCTTGCTGGATTGGGAAATTTTGGACGTTGGGCTTTCTCATGGGCTGGATGCTGGATATACAGGCTATTTTGTATTTGCGAATGCGTTCGATCGTGAACTTCTGTTGTCTCGGGGATGGATCTCGGGGATTTTGAAGATCGAAATCTGGTCAACAGGTATATTATACTCCAGAGCTGAGAGTTGCGGATGCTGAAATAATGGTAGAACATGTGATAACTAGCTAGATTCTTCGCTTGGCTCCTCTGCCAGGATGAATTGCTTTTCTATCATTATTCAAATCAGGCCTGTGTTCACCGCACTATTCTCTTTCTGATTTGATGACTCCGCTACCAGGTCGGAAGAATAGGGTCGATCGCTCAATGTGGGCCTCGCGTTCTGATTATACCGATGAATCACAGAAGCACCGATATCTGTTCCTCCGTCAATACGGAAACAAAGTCTGTTCTCATTCGAAAACTTGCAAGGCTGAAGGATAGACATTATTTTATGTCATCGAAGTTTGAAGCCCCTTGAATTCTAACCTCTGATCGCGCTCGCCGTCCTCTGAGATTGGCTTTTAGACAACACCAAAGATAACCCAACCCATTGCGTCAGTCAGCACATGAAGTCAATTTAGGGATCCGGATCCTCTGCCTTCATCCAAGCAAACACGTCGACGTCGACATCTTCAATCCAATATTTAGGATTCACACAGAGTAGTTCTTCATCGCGAGCATGTTCTTTCCATGGCACCAGCTATACATTCTCCTCGCGTTTTCTGCGGCATGTAATCGTGGAAAGCAGCAGCACTTAATGAACATAAATCAGACTGGCATTCACAAGAAGCCGTCAAGCCCAAGCGTCGAAGTTGTTACTGCATCTTCAGGTCCAGGGAGTGTTCAGAGATACACAGAGCCTGGCTCATGCTCCTCATCTTCGCTCGTCACGACAAATTCCATCACCTACCTTGATAGGAAAGATATCTGAGTTTGTCCAAAGCCCGTTGAATAATCTTAAGAACTTGAAATTTCATACACCCCAAAGTCTTGATAGCTTCTTGTGCCACGCGCAGAACAGACTGGCATCAAATAAGTTATGACTGCATAGATGGTCTTTAATGATACGCAATGATCACGCCCACAGCCCTCCGAATTTCTTCGGCATCGACACCATCCAACTCACATGGGTCTCCATCGGCTAAGTTTAGACTCTCCATGACAGCTTCTGGGAACACTCTCTCCTCCTCTTCTTGAACAGCAACTTCGAGGCTGATTTCAGTGGCGGAAACGCACTCCTTGCCATTGTCAGACGAAAGCTCTGCAGCATCTGCGGCCCAGGGGAGAATTCCTTGAGCCTTGCTCCTCAAGTGGACGAATATTTCCGGATAGCTGTCCTTTTGCTGGAAAGCGCGCCGAAGTAATGATTCGTTGAAATCACCGAACGCGTAGTCGGGGTGGCTTGCAAGAAGAACACTCGTTTCTTGTATGAACCCATGCTCAACTGCAGCGAGGAGGGCCGCGTTTTTGACATGGTGCTTGTAGAAACCATTCCACCATGACTGAGTCTTGGTAATGAAGAGCATATTCTCGATACTGGTAACCATTCCTGACCTGATTGAGAACAGAAAGTACTGTCCAACCAGGCTGTTCTCTGCCGAGTCTACAACGTCCATGTCGGGATGGTGATGTCTTACAAGGAAATGAGATATCGTAGCCACTCTCTCGTCGACGTCTGGAATCGAGGGACAGCCTAGGCTTGGGTGGGTAAGAATAGATTCCAGAGGCAAAGTGCTGAGGATGTACCGCAGTAGTAACTTGTCTTCCAAGTAATAGGCTATTTCCTGAATTTCGTGCTTGGTGGCATACTTGGAGAAATGCATCGTTGGCACGTAGCTCGTACAGTGTTGTGGCAGAACAACTTTCAAATAAATCATCTTGTCTTCGTTGACCTTCCTTCTCGCTTCGTCCATTGTGACCCTAAGATTCTCTGCATCCCTGCTTGCGAGGAAGTCTTTTGCTGTTTGATGCGTGAGTTGGACCAAAAACGACTCATCGACGTCGAAGTCACGAAATAATTGGTCTGAGGTTTGAGATGCAGCTCGAACGACGGACAAAAAAGGGCCACAAAGCTCCTGTAGTGATCGTTGAAAGTGTTTCCAAGACCGGACTTGCGGTCGGTTCGAACTCACAGGGTCATTTGCTGAAGTGAGCCCTGTTTCTACGTCCCATGTAATAGCCAGGGCATCAAGGAGCTCCTCAAGTCTTAGAAGCCTCGTATCGCTGGCGCCCATAACCCACAGTATTATTCGACGTGCTTTGACTTGATCATGGTAGCTGTTGGACTTCTGTAGATTGTGCAAAATTCTGCAATACATGCCGTGAATCTCCAGAGGCAGCCCAAGAAGCAGTTCCTTCAGTTCCGTAAAGGTGAACATACCCTTCTGGACATGGCGTATAAGATCCTGCATGATGAGTGTTACCCAGAGAATGACGCCCTGGGCATGTTTCAAGATATACGTTCGGATAGCCGATAACTCTTCTTCTTCGGATTCCCTTGCTCTTTGAAACATCTTGCTTGCTTTTGAACCTCTTCCGTGCGCTATCACAGCCAGTCCAATACGTTGCGGTGCTTGCTTCCTACCAGAAAGAAGCCGCTGGCGATGGAGATTGGCTTTTGGCGTTTGTTCATCTTCGTCACTTGAGTCAAAAGATGCCATTGACTTCCGCAGCACTTTCAGACCAGCATCAACAATCATTTCTATATCTCGCTCATTTGCATGTTCTAGAACAACTCGATGGACATATTTCAACGATTTCTCGATCTCACGGTTCGGGCGACTAAGAACAAGGAGTTTGATCCTGGAACCAGAGACATTGACGATAGATCGGAACAAATGTAGTGTTTCTCCCAGCTGACCGGCCGACCCAAGGGGTCCTGGGGGCGATAGCACTGAAATGTTTTGTGACTCGTCCATGGCATCTATGACGCATAGTATCGAAGGTGGGTCTTTCTCTATGCTGGCTAAGCCGAGAAGTACTTCTGGCAGGGAATTGAGCCACCTTGAAGATCTGTAAAAGCTCTCGTAATATCGAAACAATCTTCTATCCTGTTCCAGGATCTGGAACAGCAGAGCTCTGAGCATCGATGAGTGAGATATGCTCCTCTCGCCCCCTCGTTCATTGTAGAACCAGTCTGCTATCAGACACTTACGATCCTCACAGTTGGATGTCAAACGACTCAGGATGGTCTTAGCAAGTACGGACTTTCCACTTCCAGGCTTCCCTTCGATCCAAAGGATACTAGATGGTTCGTTAGACCACTGAACGTATGGTCTGCATGCCCAAATCCATTCATTTGTGCCTGATTCCGCATGTGTAACTTGCTCCCGGCGAGAAAACATGGTGTTGAAACTGAGAGACTCGAGGCATTCTATGTTTCGTTTAGCATTCCTTAGAAGTCTAGAGGTTGGAGCCAACTAGCATACCAATTGATTCAGTGGCTTCGTCGATTCTGTGACCTTGCCATGTATCCATGCTTCCGACCTTTTCATTCCACGAGGACACAAGTAGGCGAAAATTACCAGATAGCCGAGCAGCTTTGAAGACAAGCCTGCATGCCATCACTGACACCGCATCATGTGCCCCTTCTAACACAACCAACAAATGTGGAATGTCTTCATCTTCCTTTGTATCAAGGATATTTTTGTGTCTCAGACATGCTAGAAAGAGATCGACTAGGTCTTCACTCTCGATATCCTGTTTTGTCATAAACATTTGCCTTAGGAGACGTCGATAAGGCCTCGATAATGTAAGAATCAATGAACGCATATCGCTGTATGTGACCAGTATCTGGCCAATGAGGTACTTAAAAATTTCAGTAACAGACTTGAGTCGAGGTGCGGTATAGATCGACTTTTCTGCGCCTGGGAAATGGAGGTATATGTGTCCTCCTACCCCAAGTGACGGTCGGAGCTTTTTATATACTTTGGCGGCAATGTCTTCATGATCGAGTTCTCGAGATTTTGAGGTAATCGGATACCATATGTATTCCGCCTCATCATCTTTCTTTAACCACTTTTGATACCCAGAGGTGTTAGTAAACCAAGACATGGAATTGCCATATCGAGGCAACGGCGGTTCCAGCTCATCTGAATCCAGGAGGTGATCAGATACTTCAATTCCCTTCTGCCCAATATCCTTTGCTGCCTCGACTACAGGCTGAAGATCTGAGGTGTTCGTTAGCGTGGAATCTTCACGTGTACTGGTGACCCTGACTTTCTCGTTCGATCAATCGCTTCCCACACGCTTCCACAGCTGACCAAACGGCCTCGGACTGAAGATACTTCTGCGTGCATGCGTATATTTGGTCGAGTTTAGATGCTTCTTCTAGGCCTATACCCTCCAGACCGCGCAAAACGTTGAATCTGAAATATTGCTCGTTCTGTACCATGTGAGAGTGATGTCTATGGAAATCTTCCGCTCTTCTTTCGGTGTCAGTCGCAATGGAGAGGAGGGCTTTCCCTAATTTCACAGGATCATTGCCAAATGATCTTATGGCAGGTATTCCGGTTCCAATCGAGACGAGGCATCGTATGTTGTCTTCCAAACGCCAATTATCGCCTTCTTTGAATACATCGAAGGCTTCTGTCCACATCTCACTGATCGGATTATTGGCAGGAGTGGCCCCATCAATGAACTCAACATTCCCAATCCTGATGGGATCGAAAAAAGAAGAAGCCGCTGCAGTCGCACGTGCTGCCTCCCATACTTTTGCAATGTTCAGAAGATCCGAGCCTCTGCGTCTCGACGAGTAGGTGGACAAAATGACCGTTTCTGCAGCATGCTGACTTGTTGCACAGACAAATCTGTAGGTTTTCCATTAATGAATCCATGTGATTAATCGCAGTCGATCGACTTACGTCTTGCATCCTAACGCATAGGTGTCTTTCATCAGCACATCGCGGTCATAGCCTTTCTCGTCCAATAAGTCACGAACACCTTCCTCGATTGCGGTATGGTCGAATCGGCCCTGCACCTGTCCTTTGATAGTCACTCTGTGATGTATCTTCGTGAATATTTTAGGAGCAAGGGAAATGTATGCTTCGATAGCCTCGTCCACCGGCATGGCAAGTCGGCCCAGCATCAACGCAATCAAACCTCCAGTCGAAGTGCCCCCGATCATGTCGAAGTAGTCGCATGGCTTGGGAGGATCTTCGGGATTGATCGACTCCATCAGTCTCTTCACAATATGAAGAGAAGACAGTCCTCGAACTCCACCTCCATCCAGGCAGAGCAGACAGAGGTCCTTTCCGTGAGCCGTGTTTTTCGTCGCCATGATGCTGTGCTCACTCAAATCTGTCTTCTTAAATGCAGCTCATCCGATTAGTGAATTTTATTTTCCCGACTCACAAAAGTAAAAGTGGTTTGCTGAATTAGGAGAAGGATGGGCGCTGGTCGCTCTCCATCTAGCATGGACGTTCAGTCAGGGGTCGCGTGTTAACTTAAGCACTTCCCAGGTTAAGATATGTTGGTGAAAATCACCTGGCAAACATGTCCTTCGGGGTAGGTATTTATCGGTGCTAGAAGTGGGAAAGTATAAACATGAGAAGGAAGGATACTTGATTAGGCTGTCGTTGATGCGGAGATGCCAGCGAAGCTGACACGTCAAGAGCTGCGCCCGTCCAGCCACACTTTTTTCTTTAGTTTTCTATTTCAAATCTGCCTCACCTCACTACCAAGTCAGCCCTTTCGGTACGCTGAAGGAATTTTAGAAAGTGGTCATACATTTGACGTGACCAGAAGTTTATTCCCCTGCTTTGATACCCCTCTAGGTGCTATGTCTTTACCTAGATATTACACGTGAACTACTTCCACTGTTAGGCCCAGTGTTGTTCGCTGAACGGTGTGTTAGCCTTACGAGCAGATTCAGGCTCTGGAAGTCTACCAGCTGTATTGTTTCAGATTCGGTTCGTGGCAAGGCTGGCAATGAAATATGCTCTAGATTTTTTTGGCGATCAGTCGGTAACATTTGCAGCCAGTCGGCCAGAAAAGAATGGGAACGAGTGAACTTAGCTTGCGTTGATCCAATGCGTGCTCTAGCATATTATTTGGAGCTCACGCCATTCATGAATATCAAAATTGCAATTTCTACGAACAAATCCAGAAGCTTGTGGTAACATTCATATGTTTCCTGGCCATGGTAACAACATCGCTCCATACGTCTCTCGTACTCGCATCAAGCCACGAGATGTTCTGTGCCTACAACAGGTTCGCAGCCCTCTCTCTCAGGACATTTCCGGCCTTGATGAACAGAGTGAAGACCATTCCAATACCAGATACAAACACGACGCTTCTCAGGTTGGCAGCTGCTTGCGAGGTACTGTTGATATACACGTAGTTGTATACGATTCTGCTGACGAGATAACCTCCGGAAAAAGTGTTCAGGGTCTGGGCAGGAAGACCGGCAAGGTTACCTGCTACAACTGCTGCAGCGAAGAGGCCGAGGTTTTCGAATCCGTTCGTTTGAGCTCCCTCAGCTCTGACGATGCGGTCTTTGGTCTATGTAGGCACGTATTAGCACTCGGATGGAGCAGTTCTAAGGGGCTGATTGATGGCTTACGGCTTGATCGATTGTCTGGTCCTTTTGGAGACTGCCAACATAGGTTCGGGGAGACACATTGTCGAACTTCTTCGAGAGCGACACTGCGTATGGGTGAGGCAGGAAGGCGATGAGCCAAGCAGCTGGGACCTAGAAACAATGGACTTCAGCAAGCAGCTTGCTGTGAAGATGTGGAGCAAGGACTTACAGTGTAGAAAGAGAAGTTGCGAGTGATATCGAAAAGGGAAGCCATTTTGGGAGCTTCGAAAGTGGTATTTGCCTGAGTGGAATATGAACACTTTGTGATGTATTTGGAAGTTGTTGTTTGGTCGAAACGTTACTCGAATGATTTACGAGGCATGGGTACGGGTGTGATATCCATCGGCATCATCAAGCATCGAGCATTCTCGACGTCATACCTACCTGCTAATTTGGCGGGAAGTTAACGATGTTGATTTGGTAGCCGGTTCGAGTTAGTCCCTTGCTTCGTGCCTCGGGACTGGCAATACCGAAGGAGTCGAGGTAACGACGACAACATCGACAGCAAACGTATTCCATCGTGATCACGACACAGAACGAGCAGAATCTCTCTCTATTCATTATTCCCACTTCAATACCGTATGCTCCTAAAAATGTGCACAGATACCTCTTTGAATGTTTATGTTCCCAAGACCAGAACCGCAGGCCTCTGTCACACAGCTTTTATGTGTCTTGGTGCGAATTAGCAGTCTAGTTTCGGTGTTGGACGGAGAGCCGGGCCCATGGTTTGTGTGTCGGGAAGCCCCAGCATCTCTGTACACAGTATCTAGGTGGCTTCACAGATACAAGATCGAATGAGGACGTGGACTTTCCAGATGTCACGACCTGTCCTGAAAAGTTCGTGTTTTCGCGTACCTCTCCTCAGCCAGGGGTCAATCCGGCTGCTTCTCCTCAATCCCTCGAGGGACATCTCAGCGGAGATACAATGTAGCCTCAATCAATCAACTCTGGCAACGCAAAGAGGACCCCATCGACCACTTTACCGCTTTATCCTATGTATAGGGCAACCCCAAGCATATTACAACATTTATAATGCATGGTGAAAAACGCCAGGATTTGATCAATCCCCTACCGCGTCTTTCGAAAAACGAACATGCAGTTCTTTTGCCCATATCGTCGAAATTGGTTCTCCAAAGCTGCGAGCACGAAACATCATTCGTTGCCAATCGAATAACTGCTCGATTCACAAGTGGTGCGATGAGTATAGCCCTTCGACTTGCAAGGTTGATGACCTGGCATGCGAGTATTCGTTCGATCTCCTCGGGCGCATGTTCAAGCCAACAGTAGGGGAGATTGGTTCCCTTAAGCAAGACATTCGTCTTACTCTTCTCTTTCCTTTGCACCTGATACCATCTTCATCCCCATGGCCACAATACCAACACAACTTCGCTGAATAATTCTCTTGGGATTCACTACAGCTTGCGTACCACATAGCTACTCTTGGGGTTTGTGAAACTTCCATCGCTATGATTCTGCCGTTATTCCTCCCCGTTGCTGGCATTGCCTTTGTCCGCGGGGCGCGAATGAACTTCGCCTCTCAAGGCTGCATCGACGAACCGGCCTTTCTGAAATGTCAGACCAAGATCAGACACTACCATAAAGTCTGCTACATGCTTGAAGAGGAAATCAACTGCTTTGCCACTTCATCTGGAACAAGGTGATCAACAAAGCCCGGTGCTCAGGTCGTGCTAATTCTATATATGTACAGGCCTACCAGTGCGAGTGCCAGCAGTATGCTATCAACTACCTCAGCAAATGCAGTCCTGTGTCTCCTATTCCGTTCTTCCCTGCCCCGTCAAACGCAACCAGCGACTGCTCTTGCAACCTTGGGAAGGTGTATCTGGCCATTGGCAGCACCGTGTCGAGAGGAACGTCATTTGTCGATGAAGCAAGAACGCAAAAACTGGTGATCGAGGATGAGGAGACTCTAAGTGTTCAGAAAGCGAACAACGCAAATGCTGCCAGGTCAGCGGCTCCTATGCCAGGTAAGTCATCGGTGGTTGTGGCCACATGGTTATCGAATACGTGCTGATTTCGCCAGTATCGATTCAATCTGCTCGAACCCCGATCCTCTTGACATCGGGTTCAAAGCCATCGAGCGAATGGCTGAAAACCTGAACCTCAATTTCCGGACTTGTGGAAATATATCTCCGAGGGCAGGTGTGTTTCCGCAGCCGGTTTTCCCGAGAACATTGATGGAGCATCGAAAACTTTATCCTATCTCGCTGCTATCGATCTGTCGTCCATCGTTCAAAGCAACACAGCCATGATCGCGAATAACGTCTGCACGATCGTGTCTCCACCTGACGGCAACACTCACATGGATGGGTGAGCCATAATTCTCGTCGAATCGCGGGTGGCGCCGCTCTGTGCCAAATTATACGGTCACTGCGATTACTCCTGCTCCGACCAACATGGAAGCTGATGTGAGAGGTGCTGAACAAAGCTCACCAGCTTCAACAGCGATGCCATCATACACTCTTAACCTCGACCACCTGGTCAAAGGAGACGCAACGGACACGCAATAGACAGGATGGTGAAACCAACGCTTCTGGCTGTTGGCATTGTCGTTATTCTCATTCTTTCCCCCTTGTTTTGATCAGATGATTTGTATTTTACGAAGCGCTCTGAACGAGTTTCGTTAATGTCGCTAAGAACATAGCGAGGAGGAATAAGCACATGATAGGAAGGGCGCTTGGTATATGTTTATTGTCTTTTTCAAAGAACGCACTCGGCGGAGCTGTTCACATGAGAAAAAGGGGCTTTCGATTGTTGTGTACTCTTAATCTGCATGTCGCGTCATGCATAATATGCCTAGAGGACAATACATTAAGAGCCTTCCCACCAAGCCGCCCATGTGCCTGTGGATACTAAACGTGGTGCATGTGTTAGTGAGGTGATCAACCGCGGGGACAACTTTCAAGTACATAAAGTGATTAATTAGTTATAACATATGCCTTTTCTAGCAAGTACCGAGAATACTCTTGGGTAAAGAAACATTCGCCTTGATTCATCTGTGTGAAAAGAAAAGTCTCCTCGATCGTAAATCGCCGCAGAAACAGGCTTCCCGTGTCTCTCTCTTGTGGAGCCTAAAAAAATAAACTTTACCTACATATAACAATGAACTTCCATCCTCGTCAATATCAAATGGAGAAATTTCGCGTGTCGCAAGTATTCGTTGAAGGTTAGCCAAAGTACCCGCCACTATCGAAGAGACCGCAAGATGCCCACTGTAAAATACACGAGGAATTCGAATCGACCAGGAGACTCCGGACCCAGTGACATCTCTCCAGGTGCTCGTGACGATCAAAGCTTTCCGCACCATCCAGGTTGGAAAGTAGTAACAAAACTGCGTTGATGATGCACTTGATCCACGACAACGAGAAGAGTTGCACTTCTGAGAAGCAAGTGCTGGTGTTCCGTTATAGGAGTAGAACAGAGTTCCGACAAGTCCTTGAAGCCACCTTGGAGTGGCTATATGTGACTGGACGTGCATTGGCAATTGCAGTACCTATCGCAACGATTGGTATTGATGGAAGCTCTGATCCGTATGTGTTTTGTGCCCAGCTCTGGTGTGAAACTGGCAGAGACTAATGTGGTAAGTTCTGTTGTCTCAACACTATTGATAGCCTTATAATTGCTTTGTTCGAGCAAACTCTTAAAAACGCAGGGTGGGCTGCAAATTTTTCAACAATCTGTTCTAATGCCTCTGTGGATCGCGTGACACGATCTCGGTCGATGAGCACAACCTCTTGAATATTGAGAAGCATGTGCGGGATAATGCGACTGGAGAAGTTAGATTGGCTAGACCGACAGTAGTAATACTCACCTACTGGAAGACAGTAGAACAATTCTTAAGTTCTCCTTGCACTCCTTGATCGAGCTTCGAGATGCCGCAAGCCTTTTTTTTTGTCTTTACCAAGCCAAGCCCTGCGCGACACTTTTGGAACAATGTTCGCAGTATCCCGATATCTCTTCAACAGATCGCCAGAAACGAAGGCACTCAAGCCGTCAATCGTTCTCGATGCTTTAACTAGAATGTTAGGGAGACCTCGCAGAGCTTCTTGAGGAATTCTTGGTCCAAGACCTTGAAGACTTCCGAAGGACTCTTTTACACTCGTTAGCACGACTTGAAGATCTACGACCTACTCTCCGTCAGCTTTGTAATTAACCTTGTTAGGTTCACATACCTCGTTAAGCAAACTGAGTAATTCAACCGGAGCATGGCGCAAGGCTCTGAGCTTATCGAGACCGCGCACGACGACCGTCGTTGCTGCTCCAAGCAGAACCACGATGCTGGCGGAGATAGACAACGGTCCATTGTGGCACTTGGTTATGGTGTTGTCATCAACAGGGCCCATCGACGGAAGCAACGCCAACAATTCCCATAAAGCCAGGCAGCTCTCTCCCAGCATCACTGCCCGTCACTGGATACGGCGTCAAAGTCAGACGGCAACCGTCGTCGCATTCCCCAGAATCGTAACATTCAGGCCCCCAACAAGCTCGTTCGAATTCGCGACGTTGGTTGATAAGTTGAAAAGCCAGGTTGGCACTTGGCTGTGCCATGATTGTGGCAGTGCCAGCAAGGGTGTAGAGTATGAGATTGGTGTAGCGGTGTAGGACATAGTCGAAAGCTAGATACCAATCGCCTTTTGAGAATGATGGGAGAGTAGCTCACTACCGTGAAGGAAATCCATTGCAAATTACTTCTTACCACCCGTATTTACAACACATGTACAGTACCCCACAAGTACAGGTACCCAAATCATTAATCATTATCCCCTAATGTCCCAATCTCATCCCTAAATCCATGCATATCCAGACAAGTCGCCTTGCAGAAATACCTAGGATCAGATCCTCTTCGCCTCCTTACCATCCTTCTTAACCAACTGCAGTAGAAGCTCCTTCAACTCTTGCACCTCAACCCTCAAAGCCCTAACTTCAGTCGTCGCTTGATCTTCCTCCACATTTGGCTTGACCTGCGCGACTTTCTTGTCCCATCCCTCGCCCTCGAGGTCGATTTGTCCAGCCAATTGCTCCCACTCCTCAACAGTGTCGTCATCTTCCTCGCCTCTCTTCCGGTTGCTTCTGACTCTATTGGCACTACGGGTTTCGAACCATGCGGCGACCAATAGCAATGGACTGTAGAGAAGGGCCATCACATAGTCGTTTAGCTTGGCGTATTGCTTGCGTGGCATCCACCATTCGAACGGAATGACGAGACAGAATATCTCGACCAGGTTGAGAGGAGCGATGAAGACATTCTCATCCGGCGCACGCACGAATTGCATGGTCTTTTGAGAGAAGAGAGCCATGTATTCGTCGATTGCGTTGACCGTGATATCCTCATATGCGGAATTGTAAAGAGCGATAAGAATATTGAGTAAGACGACCATGATCAGGAATGCAAAAATGTAGTAGAGAATCAGCCCAAATGGAGGGGCGAAATTGTCGAATCCGGAGAAGTCTGGAGATTGCATGACAGCGTTGGCCATAGCTTGGAGGATGAAGGCCGTCGCCTGAGATTTATTAGCATATACTTTTGCAAGCTGGGTAGCAAGCTTACATCTTTATTAGTATCCGCGTTGTCCATGCCGACGAAGGCCTGCAAGAAACCAATGACGATGACAATGAGAAGAGCGAAGAATATGAGTGACTCCTTCATCATGACTTTCAGTACGACCAACATGGCCCCGAAAAAGCGGATTGAATCGAGGTAGAGCAGAAGTCGCATCCAGAACATGGGCGCCGAGAAAGCTATGCGGTCAGTATTGAAAGCTCTAACGTTCAGAGCAGGACTTACCCAAGAAGTTGTATGATAACTCATTCAAGTCCTCCCTTGCGCCGGGTTTACCATCCTGCTGTAGCGGGTGGCTAAGTGCAATAAATCTCGTCACCAAGGACGTAGTAAGCAAAGCATAGAGGACCAGATTAAAGACATTCCAGAAGCCAAGATAGAACCGGCCGACCTTCCAGAACTTAGAAAATTCATCGGCAAGAAACCCAAATGTGAATATGTATAGAATAATTTCCACGATATCCAGATCTCCTGTGCGGTTGACCGTATTGATAGCGCCGGTATACAGTCCAAGATAGATGAGTGAGAAGACAACTTGAGTGGCATTCTGGTAGACTGGGGCACGCATACGATCGGGGTCCACATGTGTCCAGTAGCGGGTATCGGATTTCTGTTTGTATTCCACGAAGGTGCTTGGGTCGTTTTCATCCTGGATCAACCAGCCGCGCCAGAGGTAATTGACGCATTTCTGTCAATAGTTGTCAGCACTACTTCTTCAGCCTAGGCTTCCGACAAAACGAAGAAGGAATAGAAGGGGCACGGCATCTGCTCACCTGGTATCCTGATGAGCCCGTAACCATTAGAGCATGCAAGTCAACAGCTCGTTCAATGACATTGGCCGGAGAGGTCTGCTCGCCATCTATCATAATAGAGTAGCGCTTCAGGAGAATATCCTGTAAAAGGTATTCCTCGTTGTCCTCAGTCTCAATGCTATTACCTCGTCAGTCACATTCAATCTCCAACATCAACGTTATATGTATACGCACATCTGCTTCGCAATAACCTCACAAGCAACAGCTCTGACATTATGTAAGTCCGCATCCCACAACTCAAGCATCGCCTGCTTCTTGAACCAGCGCTTGTTAACCAACAACGCATACACCACGCAGGAGTTGTAGTCCTTGCCCTCTACTTCGCCAGCCTTGCGCGCAGCTTTTATCACAGCATGTGTGATGATTCGACTGTGCGATTCGGTGACCCGGGTTTCCTCGAGCTCGCAGGGTATGCATTCTTCGATCAGGTATCGCAGACGCAGAGCGACCTTGGTGACTTCGGGCGCGGCGATGGCAGAGGGAATCTCATCTTCGTGGTAACTGGGCAGAACTGCATTGCTGGGATTAGATCCTGGCGGACAATTGCATACAGAGAGAGGGATATCTTACGACGACGAGCTTCATCTCTCCACATGTGCTGGTCCCGGCTTGTGTTCTGTCAGTGACGTTTCTTCTCCGAGCTCTCGCGGGGTAGCTTCAACTCACCTGCCATCCAAGCCAAACAGCTTCTTCCATTGAACCATCTTGTCCTGCCTGCTGCAACCAATGTATCGATAAATTGATAGCTCGCTGTGTCTCCTGACTGAAGACCGAAGAGAAGAAGCAAAATCAGCAAAGCTCTGAGATGGCGGTTAGGCCTTGTTAGTGATCCTCCACTTCCTTGATCTTGATCCAGACCAGACCCCTTGGCGGTGCTGGCAGGACGGGACGAGCTTCACATGACGTCGGATTGGCGAGTGGCTGGGGTCGCCCGCTGAACCATGTCTGAAATATACACAAGTGGTTCGAGGGGCGTGCAAATTCACTTTGTTGCATGCAAATCAGGCATTATCGTGTGTCGAGGTTTGGTAGGGAGTCAAAAGCTTGGAAGCGATACAAATGTGACTAGGCAAGGGAATTTACCGGTCAGCATTGGCACAAAAGCACGGCAGTCTGCAAGCTCGTGTAGATAAAAAGATCCGGGTGGCAAGCGGGTGTATTATATATATGGTGGGCACAGAACTTATAAGGACACATACATTCTATGCTACAAGTCTATACTGTTTATACAAAGTCATATCATGCTCCTAATTGCTTCTCGAGCGCCTCGATAGCTTTGGCAGCCTTCTCCTCCTCCAGTCTAATCTGCTCTAGTTTAGCGTCTTCGATCCTCTTCTGCTCTCTTGCCAATTGATCTGGTCGTCTGAGGGCAATGTCCTTGGGCTTGTAATCGCTGAAAGCCATTTTCAATGTCTTCTCAATGACCCAGCAGCCAAGATAATCGACGATCATAGTGACTGTCATGGTAGTCTTGAAGTCCGAAGTGAAGGGGACCAAGCGCATCTTCTCGTTGATCTCAGGAACGAATTCCGTTGAGCAAGAGAATGCGATTGCCGAAACACCAATAATACCCCAGTACATGCCACGGTTTTCTGAGAGTGCCTCTCGGAAAGGTCGACCTTGGTAGTTGATAGCAAAGGTTGAGATTTGTTGGATAAGCTGCAAGAGATACACGGCACTGTTTAACAATGAAGGCTGGAATTCTCCCTCGAGATCGATATCTGGGTCACGTCTAACGGGTTGTTAGCTGAAGAAAAGCTAGGAGTAGTTTTGCAAACTTACGGAGCAAGCTTATCGCAATATCGGGCGATGTAGATAAGAGTGACGATATGGATGGCAAATTGGCCAAGGATAGATCCGATGATGTAAAAGTTGAAGATGTTTGGCTGAGGGCGTTCCTTGGAGAGACCTTCGACAGACTTGGCTCTGGAGATAGACAAAAAGCAGACGCTCATGAGCATACCGCTTATCGTCACTTGACCGTCTCCAAACTTGATACCCTCGAGGTACAAGACACTAAGACTGTACGCACTGATGAGACAATTAAGCGCAAGAATCTTGTACATCTGGATAGTAGCCACAAGAGTGCAACGACCTTGTCGAATGATGTTGGGAATTGCGATAACATTGCTAAGCTTGCTGGTGAATGGTGCCGCAACGGAAGCATCACCAAGTTTGATCGTTGGAGGCTCGTCTTCGTCCATCTCGGCATCCATCATGCTTTGAGTAAACTTGTCTGCCAAGCTCGAAGCTTTCTTCTGATTTGGCGTTTGCTTTTGGCTGTCAATGATGGTTTGAGCACCAGGGGAGGTAATCGCCTCAACAGCCTTGCCAGCCGCGGCTGTCTCGTTGAGGGCAATGGCGTTTCCTTTCTTTTCGGATTCTCGCTTCACAGCGGCATCGTAATGAGGGTTGGTAGGTCCAGGAGGATAAAGATGGGCAATGAGAATGGGTACGGGCGGGTTTGGCTGGTTGAATCGCTTCATCATGGAGACTTGCTTCTCATAGAGTTCTTTCATCTTGGTGTTTCTGTAGTGCTCAGCGATTCTGTTGAGGTCATCTTGAGAGCCGTTCAACAGAGCAACTCCAATGTGAGCTTGCTTGAGAGCTCCAACATCGTTCGTGCCATCGCCAGCCATGAGAGTGTGGTATCCGAGGTCTTTAAGTCCCATCAAAATTTCTTCCTTCTGCTTTGGGGAGACTCGAGCATAAACCCAAGTGTATCTGTAAATAGAAGGCAGTGCGACTTGGCCCTTGAACTTTGAAAGTGCATATCCAGTCACGCAAAGATCGTTATTTGCAATGATATTTGGGTCCAACGGTTTTGTAGGGTCAACAGGAATACTAATCGAGTCATCGATGCTTCTCCAGACGAGTTTTTCTCCCGAATCGTCATGCTCTGGGGCATCAAGAATGAGGACATCTCTGTCAACAATCTCCACCTCATGGGCGACATGGCAAGCGGTCAGAGGATTGTCACCGGTGATCATAACAACTCGATGACTACTCTCGTTGAGCATTTGGACTGACTTCTTCGCATCATCTTTCAGAGGGCAGTGCAAGACGAGGAAACCTGCAAAGTGCAGATCCGCTTCAACCTTCTCACGCTTCAGTTCATTGATTTTACCAGATCCAAGTTCCGATTCCGTTGAGAGATGCTTGTAGGCAAGGGCAAGGACACGGGACCCTTTTCTTGTGAAGTACTTGAACGTTTCTTCATAGTCCTTGGGAACTGTGACCAGCATCTTCATGATAGTCTCGGGGGCTCCCTTGACACCAACAAACGTGCTTCGAATCTTCTTTCCATTTTCAGGGTGTTGAGCGGTGATGGTAGCAACGGAACTTTGACGTTTCAGGGCAGACGAAAACTGGAATCGGCGCTTGATCTGAACACTGTTCGAAGCGGTAGCATGATGTGCTCCTTTAGCAGCAGTCATGTGCTTACTCGTGAGAAGGTCATTTTTACCGAGGGTCCAGCCGAGAGATGATAGAGTAGCTTTTTCCATGGGATCTCCAACAATGTCGCCTTCGTCCAATTTTACAAGAGCATGGGCAGTCGCCAGAACAAGCGTTGTCTCGATCCCAGCTTCCAAGACCGGGGTGATGTGGCTATGAGCACCATCTTTCTCCCGGGGAGTACCAGTTCCAGATTGACCGAGTCCGAGACCTGCAATACCCTCCACAACAAGATCTTCTCCAGTCAAGGTTCCGGTCTTGTCGAAACAGGCGACGTCAACTCGTCCAGCGAATGGAATACGGAACGGTTCGGTGCAGTAGATGGCATAGCGACTCAATGCAGCCAAACTGGTGTTGACAGCAAGACTGAGCTCCATGGGAAGTTCGGGGGGTACGACACTTGTGACAATCAAAACACAGTCCAGAAGGAGCTTCGATCGCTTCCTGTCCTTTTTCACACCTTCGTCCCAGACGTACCAGGAAGCGGCGATTGCGAAGATCAACAAGAACAGAATGAAGAGAAGGGCCTCGGCATTGTTTGCCGAAACACGTTCTGTAGAATAGATCATAGTCCGAACCAAGCTTCCTTGAGATGTCTCAAATCCAGTCTTGACAACAATAGCCATAGCACCATTGTCAGGTGGTGTGGGAACACCAGATGCCAGTTTTGGTCTCTCTTCGTCGCTATTTCCGTGGGTGATTTGAAGGACCTTTGTTCCTCCGTATAGAAAAGAGTTTTTATCGAGTCCTTCTGGCTCAAGTCGGGCGTCGGATGGACGGAGCTGGACCGAGTCCTTCAATAACGGTGTGCTTTCTCCAGAAAGCATGGCTTCATTGACGATAGCGCTTCCTTCGACCAAAAGCATATCGCATGCAACTCCACTGTCGTCCTTAGTGCGGCCGACAGAAACGAGATCTCCAGGCAACAGCTTGTCACTCTGAGTCTCCACCCACTTGTTGAGTCGGTATACCCAGATATCATAAGGCTTGATAGCCATTCCGCGGAATTCGTTCAAAGTGCGTTGACGTTGCCACACTACAGTGCTCTCGAAGACGACCAACATGAAGAGCGTGAAGAGGGAGTAATACCAGTATTCATCCAACATCCATAATCCAACACAGAAGATCTGGAAAACGAAAAAGGGCGCCACCGCATGCTCTTTGAAGAGCTCAGTGAAGGTCGGGACCGGGATATCAAAGGTATTGTCGCCATAATGTTGGTGGATTCTGGAGAGCTCGGCGGCGGCTGATATTCCTCGGGTTTTTTGGAAGTGTTCGATGAGGGGCTTTGGATCCGAATCGATCGCATATTCTAGAGGAGAAAAGGAGCCTGCTGCAGCATCGTAAAGGAATCGCCGTTTTTGGAAGATGAATGACACGTTCGACTTGCCACCAGCCTACTCGGTATTAGTGTTTCCTCCCACCTGCGGCGCATATGTACTCACATTGTCCCTAACGATTTCGCAGATATCCGGAGACCCGGCATTTGTAATTGGAATGACCTTGATAAGCTTTGCGTCCTGCACTTTCGTTGCAGAAGTCGAGGTGAAGAGTGATCTTAGATTCACGTTCCAGTGGGTACACAGCCATACCAGACTCTGCGCAGTGATGATTGTTCCGCACCAGACAAAAGTCCATTCTTGAGCTCCAATATGCTTCGTGTAAAGTTCTTCCGAGAGGTAGTATCGGAAGAAGATGGGCCAGATAACGGCGAACGGCCAAATGTAGGAATGAAGATAGAGAGGTACTATGCGGAATTAATTTCGAGCTTCAGAACAAGGATTGATGATACTCACAAGGATTGTGGAGGGTCGCGGATGCAATCAATGGATTGTCCACGAGTCGAGCCATCTTTGCTTGTCAAGGCGATGACTTTACAGAGAAGATCTGAACATTTGAAGATGTATCCGGACCAGAGAGGCGATGGCGTCGGTGTCTGCCGCCTTTGCCGCTAAGGATTTTGATGGGCGGGCCGACGATTCTCCGCCTCAAGCGACCAGAAAAGGGGCTTCGTTTGGCTTCCTTCTGGAACACTCGTTCTTCTGTTGACACCAGATCAATAACACAGATTTCGAATCTGTCCTTGAACTTGCCAACTAAACCTTTCTATTTTAGCCCTCATTGGCTCCTATTTTTGCTGGGAGGACTACTATCTTGATTCATCTTGAAGTCTGCAGCTTTGTACTGTTTTTGAAGCTACGAAGAGTCAGGGCCCGGAACGAAAGAATAACTCTAGCAAAAACCATCGATTTTGCTCCCATTAAATGTTCCCTCCAGCTGTCAAGTTGAGAAGAGAGTTATCTGTTCTAGCTAGCAAGTTCCAATCACAGCCAAGTAGCAGTTTGCTATCATTTGGCCTTCGAGACAGAAATACCCCAACCGTCCGTCCCTCTCCGCAAATGTCCGGTATCTTCTTATGTATAGTGTACCCCCCGGTGTAACTGTATAGCTCTGTCAGTAATGTACCTGCTTCTTTTACACATTACTGAGGCTTATAAGACATTAAACTAATCAGAAAATGGAGTTTCAAGAAGTTGGTCTTCTTGCTGAATATTTGATTTCAAGGTATAGGCTTCGAAACGCAAAAACGGCAATGTGTCGCAAAACACTAGACAATTAACCGAGAAGGGGACTAGGGGACTATACATGACCCAGTCAGCTTTTTCCTGGCTTTTTGGGCTAGTCAAGAAGAACGTCAACATAGGACGCCGCTTCTGCCACTCAATGGCACTCATGGTGGAGATCTCCTCCCTACCTTGTCTCCCACAATATCTAGCTCCCAACTTCACGCTATACCTATGTGTGCATCTATAAGTATCATATAGTCCTAGGATTTTAAAAAAAATTGGACTTCTAGGTGCCCTGGAATATCTCGTGTTGAGCTTACTTGAGGTACTCATGCCAGGTTTCAACATCAGCCGAGCCAAGTTCTCGAGATCCTCGTCCCATGCAATATGTGACGTAGAAGGCTAAGCTTCTACAACGCCTGTCTGTGTACTGTGCTTGGTCGATCTGGGGAAATGCAATGTTACAAAGTACTCAAGCCTTCCGGAGCTGCATAGCGGAAAAACTTTCCATCATCTGTGAATGGTCTGTTCCCTTGACTGTGTTGGAGCGAGCTCTTGGCATTAATTGGGTATACCAATGAGCTATTTTGGAGGCGGTTCCGAACGATCTTTCGGCAGCCATCCGCATTCTCGATGTCGATCGATCGAAAACCCCTCCCTCCTACAAGCACCTTGACTGTACGAAGTAAAGCCCTCCTGCTGGTTGTTACATGAAACACCGGGAAAAGCTTGAAGTTCGCATAGTCTTGCGGCTATTGTTGTTGTTGTTCCAGGAACTTGAACCCTGACCTGTCCTCTGCCGTCCCAGTCGACTGCACTGTGACGTCAACCTCAGCCCGGATGCTCGTAAAGTATCACCACCAACCACCAACCACCACCTCGATCCGGTGTGGAACCTGGTTCTGTTGCTTCCATTTGCTTGTTTATTCAGGGTCAACAGAATAATTCTTTCGGAGTCATACTGTACTGTACATAAACGAGACACACCCTCGTTATTCATTGTGTAGGGACGAAAGTTGCGCGACTCTTCTCTTCACTTCACAATACCCCGCCATCAAGTCAGTTCAGCGCAAAAAAAGGCCGCCCATCATGACCTCTGCAGCTCCTCAGGATGGGGGCTCGAGTAAAGAGCATCTCAAGGAGAAGTTGAAGCATCCCTTCGATAGTATGCGCGAGAAGTTTAGAGATTCGTCGCTGTATGATTTGAAAGTTGGGTTCATCCACAAGAAGTATCTACCCCGCTCCTAGCCTCGCGAAGCTTCAAACTTCTGACTGTTGTCCAGACACGAGATTGGGAAGTTTGCGAACTTGGTACGTTCCATTCTATTCATTAATTCGAGGCTATGCTAATCTTTTCACCAGGTCAACCCAAATCATAGACATGACGAGGAGCACGAGAAGGAAACCGACGAGAAAAGATCCCGAATCGCCAAGTCCCACCGATTCGAATCCTTTGCGCCAGAGCGACCAGGGAACAATATCAAGTGGTATGTGGATGGACGAGACTATTATTGGGTAGGCATACTTTCTTGGGAACTACAGGGCAATGCTGATATCATACAGGCGGTCTCAATTGCTTTGGAAAATGCGAAGGAGACCATATACATCGAGGATTGGTGGTTATCTCCAGAGTTGTTCATGCGGAGACCCGCGTACTATAATCAGGAATGGAGACTCGACCAGATCTTAAAGCGGAAGGCGGAAGCTGGAGTCAAGATCTTCGTGATTGTTTACCGGGAAGTTGAGGTTAGTACTCCCAGAATATAAATAAGCCGATTGCTCATCCCTACCAGGCTGCTCTCACCTGCAATTCTGTGCATACCAAGCACGCTCTTCAAGCTCTTTGCCCCAAAGGAACCCCGGGACATGGCAATATTGTTGTTATGCGACATCCAGATCACAATGTACTTGAAAATGCTGCAGACATGACGTTCTACTGGGCACATCACGAGAAGCTTATTGTGATCGATTTCAATACTGCTTTCATTGGTGGTTTGGATCTCTGCTTTGGAAGATGGGATAACCACCAACATCCTCTAGCCGACGTGCATCCCGCAGGAGTGGCCGGAGAAATTTGGCCTGGCCAGGATTTCAATAACAACCGCGTCATGGACTTCCAAAGTGTTGATGACTGGAAAACGAACGAGCTGTCAAAAGCTGAGTATGGGCGTATGCCCTGGCACGATGTCGCTATGGGAGTCATTGGAGACTGTGTCTACGATATTGCCGAGCATTTTGTTTTACGATGGAATTTCGTAAAACGAGACAAGTACAAGCGAGATGGTCGATATGACTGGCTAACTTTGGAAGGCCGGGAAGGTGAGGACGAGGATCTTATTGGTGTACAGAGACCAAAGCACCCAGTGGGAGATTATATCCATCATCCCATTACCCCGCTGAGCGGAAAGAGATTGGGAGACAAGCAAGGGACAGTCCACGCACAAATTGTTCGAAGCAGTGACGATTGGTCCAGCGGGATCCTTACTGAGCACAGTATTCAAAACGCCTATTGTGAGCTGATCAGGAATGCCCAGCATTACGTTTACATCGAAAACCAGTTCTTCATTACAGCCACCGGTGACCAGCAAGCTCCCATCAAGAATCTTATCGGCAAGGCCATTGTTGATGCAGTTGTGCGTGCTGGGAAGGAGGGAAGAAAGTTCCGGGTCATCGCTGTTATTCCGTCCGTCCCTGGTTTCGCGGGTGACCTCCGTGAAGATGCAGCAATGGGAACGAGGGCAATCATGGACTATCAGTACAAGTCGATTTGCAGAGGAGAACATTCAATCTTCGAGCAAATCAAAGCGCAAGGAGTTGATCCCAAGGAATACATTTTCTTCTTCAATCTCAGATCATACGACCGGCTGAATGTCACTCCCACTGTCAAGAAGCAAGAAGAGCAGTCCGGTGTCAAGTATCAAGATGTTCAAAGAGCAGAGGCACAAGAAATCATGGATACTGGTATTCACGGCTCCAAGGACCAAGATGAGGGTGCAGACACACATATGGGCAAGAAGGGAGCCCTGGATCCTCGAGACGACTCTGGGGATGAGTCCGAGGAGTTGAAGACGGATGCCAAGCGGAGATTCGAAGCGAAGGCGGACGCCGCTGGTAATGATGGCCAGGCCAAGACTACGGACAGCGTAGCAAAAAATGCTATGCTCGACCAACCAGACCTAGTTGACGAAAAATGGGAAGGTTCTCTGGAAGGGGAGGCCGAGAACTGGATCCAAGAAGAGTTGTACATCCACGGCAAATGCTTGATCGTTGACGACAAGACTGTTATATGTGGAAGCTCAAACTTGAATGATCGCTCGCAACTGGGTGCCCACGACAGTGAGTTATCGATCGTTATGACAGATACGAAAGTTCTCAAAACAACGATGGGCGGTGAACCATACGAGGCTGGTGATCACGCAGCAACTCTGAGACGTTATCTCTGGCGCGAACATCTTGGTCTCTTGCCTCCACAAGATCTAGACGGGAGCGATGACCCAAATTGCCAGCCGCCAGAAGTTCCCAACGACCCGCAGAAAGACGATACATTTGATTTTGTGGCGGATCCTCTCAGTGATGAGCTTTGGGAAATGTGGACGACTCGAGCGTCGAAAAATACCGAGATCTTCCGTCAGCTTTTCCATGCAGATCCTGATGATTATGGTAACTTCTCCCCTCACGTACGTGGCTTCTGGCAATGCTAACTAGGCCAGTCAAAAACTTTGACGACTACGATAAATTTCTCCCACCCAAGGGAACGAAGGCAGGTCATATCTACGATAAGATGATTCCTCCCGAGGAAATTCGCGCCAAGCTCGACCAAATCAAAGGCCATCTTGTCTGGATGCCGCTGGATTTCCTACGGGATGCGAATATGGCTGAGAAAGGCCTTCAAGTAAACTCGTGGACAGAGAGTATTTACACATGAGATGGTTCTGAAGTTTTACTGGAGTTCTTCAATTTATAGTGTTTATCGGTATTTAAGGCTATGGACTTGGGCTGGGTCGGCATAAGGACGGGATGCATGCTAGGGCTTAGAAAAGGAGAAGCCTTCGGATTCTCCACAGAGCGGGGGGTATTTCATGATAGCGAGACTTTAATCGGATATCGTTACATTCTTCATGGTGCGAGAAGCCTGCAAGACACAGTATCGCAGGCCTGCTCGTCTCGCCAGGCATGCCAGTGCGAAGACAACAGAAGTGCCCAACGAACCTCAAAGTGGAATTTCCTGGTAGTGAAGGATGTTCCTGGTTGGCATGCTCTATCCATACGTCTTCCTATCCACTCACATTTCCCTCTCTTGTTTTCATCCCCTGCCTATCCAACGAGCCTCAATGGAACGATCCCCCAAATTCTCAACCAATAGCCATCCAAGCATCGCATCATGCCCATCACGGGGTCTCGGCACTCCATTCGTCCGACATCCAGTCACACTTCTGTTGCACATCGCACCATCCTGTTCTTTTTCTTTTGTTGCACATCGCAGTTAGGAGGCCCCTTCACCGCGCGGCTGGCTGCCTACTTGTCACTTGTTACTTGTATTCGGTGGATTTGATTCGTGGCGTTGATGGCTCGGTGAGGTGAGGTGGTGCGGTGTGGTGTGGTGTGTTGAAAGCGGGGTTGATGCTGGTGCCTAATTGATGGGCACTGGTGGCATCACTTTTTTGACTGTCTGTTTGCTGCTTATCGAATCTACCTCCGTTGCTTTGTAACTTGTTTTCTTCAGATCTAGGTAGCTTTCTCCTAAAGAATCCATCAAATTCTCGATTCTAAGATAAAGTGTAAATATATTTACACGCACGCCCAAGTAGTGCTTTTATATTCGTTATAACAAACCCTATCTATACGATCATACCAGAAAGACTCCATCCGAGTTTGGTGGTTGGGTCTGCAAAAGGTATGCCTGTAGTTGCAGGGCAAGATCCAGTACCCTCGCCTGCTCATCATCTCTCCCCATAGGCGCTGGCGCTTTCTGCAGCGTCTCTATAGTCCTCGTCACGACATTCAAACGTATAGCATGATCTTTCTGATCGCTGTGACACATGAGTATCCTAGCAGCACACTTCGTCAATAGAGTTGAAGACATAGATCTCGATACTTGTTCGCACATCGTGCCAGCCGTGTCATGTTCACCCGCTTCCAAGTAAACTCTCGCGTCTGCTATTCTCTGGATACAATCAGCTTCGTCCTGGTCCGCTAGAGCCATGTCTTCTGCTAGTGATATCCCTATCCGGTTCTCTCGGGAAACTGCGAGTCGCATGCGTGTGTCCTCTACAGTCTTCAACAGCCTGTCCGCCCAAGGTTTCAATATCGAATTGTCAGCAGCCATGGCAATATCGTCCAGAAGACGCCTCACACCGCGATTGAAACTCTTTGCATCTGCCTTGCCATCTAAAACAAAGTCAACAGAGTACTCTGGGGAGGGTTTACAAGCAACTCACTGATATATACAGCGCTCGAATCTTCAAAGTTACCGAGTGCCGCCAGCAGGTTCGCCAGCGTCCCTAGAACTTCTTCGATCGATACGAGCAGGACACTTAAACCCTGTGCTAGGCTGTTTTCACTCCTGTGTACATCACCTCTCGTCAACATTTCCACCTGATTCCAAATGTTCTCCGTCTGCCTGATCCTCAATTGAAGCAGATCCACATATTTATCGTGCAAGGCCTTATCTTTCCTCGCTTTCTCATGTGCAATCCGATCAGCAGGCGTCATCATTAACAGCCTCTGGATGATGTTTGCAGCTCGGTTCGATGGCGCAGCTGCTTTCAAGTATTTTTCCATGTCCTCTGCGATCTGCCACTCTGCTGGGCGATCTCGATCTTTGATCGAGACGAGGTTTACCAAGCTTTCGTTTCTCATGATCCGGGTAGGTCGGAAATGTGAGAAGTTGCGCACGTTGAAATCCCAGAATGCATCTTGTTGGATTCCTTCGTAGTATTCTACCTGTATTGGTCTGAAGAGGTCGAATTCTGGAAGAGGGGGGGTAAGGAGTGCCGGGTAGGAACTGAGAGCTGGCTGTGTGGTGTTACGTCAGCACTGCGTTTTCTTACTTTTGAAAATGAGATGTCTTTGCAGAGGTTCGATTTTGAATTGTTGGAAAGTTGCAGATGGGTACTTACCTGGGGGCCTTTCATTATGCCTGCGCCGAGAAATAGCATGGTAGGATCTGCGGTACTTGATATTCCTTGCAAGGTACCACCCCATACCTGCACTCACGTCAATCAGTGTCCAAACATGTGTAGATTAAAATCGCTTACCGCATCATCCATAGAGCATCCCAATTCTGAAACGACCTATTCCGCAAATTTGGAGTTAGCCCCCAATTATTTCGGCAGCAACTTCGCTTAACACGAAGCAGGTAAACATACCTCGTCTTCCAAGAAAGGTTCACGCTGATTTGGAGAAGCATCCAGTCCTCCCGCACGAACCTTATCACGATGCCGCTTTACAGCCCCAACGGCATGCATCATCTCATGCATTAAAGTATTCGCAATAAGAAGGTTCAAGCACAAGCGATCCGAATCAGACAGATCGTTCCTAAGGAGCATCGCAAGTCTCTCCCATGCAAGGTAAATTGCACACATACCAGTGCCCGTTGAGTCAACGTGCCATGAAAAACACCCGTTAATCACGTTGTTGTTGTAGTGGGGTTGGCCCAATTGTCCTTTGAAACTGGACACAATTCCGAATGAGAGGTTTGCCAGTGGGGGCCATCGTTGAAGTTCTTGGAAGGCATTGTCACATTCTTGGGCGTTGTTTGGGCCTGGGAGTCGGAGTTTGATGACATTGTGCTGCTGAGCTGTGGAGGTGTGGACTTGTAACAATGTTGGTGCTGGGAAGCGGGTTGGGTCCAAGGGCTCTTCTTTTCCAAGGAGCACTGCGTCAAGCTGTTGATGTGAAGAGTCCAATTAGCTTGAGATCCTTCTGCGGGAAACGTGTCCTCGAAGCACCAGGCAACCCGGAACCCTCAGTCGTCGGGGCACTTGAAAAGATTCGATCTCCGCTTACTTCTAGAGCAGGGATTGGCGCTCCAGACAACAGACTTTTTGGATATGGAAGCACTTACCCAAGGATGTGTATGCATATGACTCAGGATCATCGACGCAAGTCTCAAAGCAGGCAGCAGAGTATGCCAGGCAAAGTCATTGTACTTGGGAATCCATATGCCTCTGTATACACCGTTGCCATCTATCAGCGGATATTTTAGCATGCCCTATCATCCCTGTTAGCACATTCTCTTGCAGATATCAAAATTTATTCCCCAGCCAGTATCAACAACTTTACAATTTCGAAGACCCTGATGAAAAATCTATACTCACATCCATCCTCACTTCCCACCTATGACGCGCAAACAACGGGTGTATAGGATTTGTCAGTGTAGATGATCTCAACTGCCGCTCCGCGATGAGATCATTTTCAATCAGCGCCATAGTAGTAAAGCCCTTCAGCTTAGTCAATTGCATATTGTAGAACCTCTCCCATCTTTCTTTTTCGCCGGGATTAGTGTTGGGGTGGATCGGTAACAGAGGCGTGTAGAAAGATTTCTGGACGGCGGGATAAGCGGGATTACTATGGGGGACCTCGGAGTCAGCATTGCCTTTTAAGTAAAAGACTGGATGGCTAAGATGACTCAAGAGAGAAAAAGGATGTCCGAGGAGGAGGTCACAGACTTTAGTCCTCCCGAGACAACTTTTAACAGGAAAAAAGAACTCCGAGCACACTCACTACATGGCGTTGAAATTGAGGCGCATGGGTGTGACGCCATATTTCTGAGCCCATGGTGTAAGGATTACTGGAGGTGGTAGCTGTGAGGGGGGAGGAGGTACAAATGGGGTTGCTAGAGGAGTACCAGACGGAGGTGGAGGGGGAGATGCCATACTGGTTTGCCTAGTGGGAATTGTTTCCGCTACCTATTGTCGTGTCGTGGCGAGGAAGTAAATGATGCTGGAATCTAGTAGGCGCAGTACAAGCGGTACTCTTTGGGGTCTTTGTTGCGAGTTTTGACCGATCTCGGATAAGTGGTTTTCTTTGTTGTGTTGCACTGTACTCTTGGCAGCAAAAAGCAGAGCACAAGGGTTTGTGGTCAGCATCAAGACTGATCCGGACGCAGTGTCTTCAATATCTCACCCGGTATTTACTTCAGTATACTTGGCGAGATAATTTATCATCTACAGTTTGCTTACTGTAGCAGCAGTTCACCATGAACTGCGCAGAATGTTGTAGGGCCCCGGGACCAAGAGATGTCATTTACCGACACTTCAAAGCAATATGTGGTATGTCTGTCTGAACTGCAATATAGACTAATAGATGAGAGTTTATTCCTGAGACCTGAGAAGGGAGTAATCAATTGACAGCTCAAGCAAGCCTAGAGCTCCCGGCCAACAGATAGCCTGGAAGTTGAACCTATCATTTTCAGTACCTTAAGTTACCGATGATGCTGGGCACAGACGGTTTCTCGAAGAAGAGTGCATTGAAATTAAAAGCTGCCATGTACCGAAGGGAAAATGTGAACCACAGTAAAGTCCAAACTGCTCTAAGTGCCTTTGTTTTCCCTTTAGAAGAGCGTATGTCAGTACCTTGCTAATGTAGATCGGTAGGTAGGAGACCTCGCGTACAAGATTTTTTGACAACTGCTCTCTTGCCGCAATATATTACAATGTCCTCAACAGTAGTTGCAAGTGGCTGCATGAAGAAGTATGCAATTTGATTCCAGTTGTTCTTCCGGTTACTCGAAGGCAGGTTCATAGCTCCGATATGGTGCACCAAGGAAGATGCAGCAAAAGTTAGGTAGAGCTGCAAATACCGCGACGTCAATGTACCTTTACGGATAGGTACAATGGGTTCAGAACCCTAAAAGGGATGTTCAAGTTCTGTGGTCATGATTAGCAAGTGTTCTGTGATATGAGAGCAGCGAACGAACCCGGCGAATAATTTGATGCCAGAACTTTCCCCAAAGATCGCGAACGGTATACACATCTGCCAATTTTCCCATGATTGGAGGCCAATCCTCTAGGGTTATAGAATCCAGCGGCCAACGTGATGGCATAGAAGATAGAATACTGTATTTTCAATGCATACAACTGCCGATTGCTGGTAGCCAGGCGAAGAGAATTTGTCGAGGCAATCATCCGCGAGGAGGTTAGGCAGGTTACCAGATGTGTAAGCGGACACGTTGATGGGGTATTGAGAAATATCGAACAAGATGTAGGAAAGTATTGTTTGAGACAAATTGTTTTTAACAAAGGTCCTAGGAGCGTGGTGTTAGACACTGGGTGATAAGATGGTGTGGGCTTCTTACCATTTTGGGGAACCCTCAGGTTCACCTTTGGGGATGTTCATCACTTTCCAGTTCCAACCAATACCTCTCATGGCCGTGTTCAAATCCCAAGACCATCCCAGCCGTTGTATCCATACCTTTGGAGGAGCTCCTACATCCTTCACTCGAGCCCAGTCATCCTGCGCGTTGAAGACGAACATGTCAAACCAATGAAGAACTTGTGTTGCCAAAATGGGACCCAGGTAGTCCTGTCCAACAGCATTTATAGTATGTGTGAGAGTCTGAACGATCAAGTGATTCAAGACAAATGTCACAGAAATTGAGCAGAGCTTTCCGTGTAGTAACAGAGAGCCCACAACACAGGTCAGATAAAAGCTGGGAATGAGATGTGGCCGAGGAGCTAGTGGACCGACCTTGTCAGGGACAAAGAAGTCGAAGAACATGTTGCATACATAGTCTACAAACTTATTAAGGTCCGAGGGGCAAGATCAGTGGCGTGAGAGTTGAGTAGACCTTCAAAATCGAGGTTGGAGATGAAATGCACAAGCTGAAAGTCAACCACAGGAGGCACCTTCCCGTCTGACATCTCCCCTCGGTTTGCCCTCCAATCATACAGCATCAGCAGCACAGAAACCCTGATTTAAAGGGATTGTTGATTATAGTATAGAAATTTACAGATAACCCAAGGGCCTCAGAGCTTTTTCTCAATCTGACGGATATCGATGTTGTCGCACAAAGATCGGACTGTATTTTGCTTCGATTCAAAAACAAGCGAGAAAAATCGGTTCAATGCATCCGAGCAAAACAACATCGCGATGGTGCATGGAGTCCGCTGACCTCTGTTGTATGGATATCAGAAATATATTCTTTACTGTCTCATGTGCGAGTTTAACGTTGAAAGCAGTAAAATCGAACAAAGTCCAGGCTGTTTGCGGCACCATATTTTAGTTCAAGATGACAAAGGACAAACAGCATGTTCACCCGTCATCATACTACAGTACTGTGGGGCTTGGAGATGTGGCATAGATGATTAAAAATCTTGGTGAGCTTCTAGAGTTGACATTCTAGACGCCAAAACTATGGTAAGCGAGAGGAGACCAAACAGGGACGGGAGCAGTTCTCATCGTTCACCAAGAAACTCACCTAAAATGGGAAGTTTCGTAACCCAGCCACTCAATACCTGGCAAGCAAAATCATTTCATGGGCACGCACAGGGTTCGAGAGGGAACATGCCATTGGGGAATGAAGGAGATAATCACGATGAAGATGGCTTTTCCAGGACAGAAATGGCTTTGGCGATGGCTGGAGAACAGATTTATGAACATGGAGCTGCAATCCACTCGACACTCGAGAATCACTTGTCCAAACATAATCATTCAGTTCATGCCAATAAAATGGAAGTCTTACGACATTTGGACGCATCTAAATGGGCCACCCCCCCAGCTTCACCATCCCTTTCGATATCGCCTGTGGGAGCCGCAGTTCCACCGCGATTCGAAGTTAGGAATATCGAATATTTGGAGAGGACACTCAAGAAGTTGGACATAACAGAATTGCTTAAATACGATCGAGTGTTCCATGATCTCATGTGGGGTTTAGATGGCATTCGAGAGTGGGTATGTAAGATTCTGCAGCCGACGATATTCTTCAGGGACTTGCCATGATTTACGTACTCCTGACCACATCTGATTTTGTAAACACTGCAAAATCATGGCTGACTTCGAGGACTTCTAGTGGGGTGCAAACCGCGCAGAATGGATCAAACGTAGAGATAAGCTTCATGCCTGTCAAATCACTCTAAACTCGCTTACAACTCAGATGAACGCTGCTGAGAGCTCGCAATCGTATGATCAGCACTTCCGTCTCAAAAACGCGTGCATCCAGCAGCAAAAAGAGATTGAATACAAGGAGACTTGTGAGTTGCAGGAGCCTTGCTGTCATTTCTGTGTCACAGCTCTTACCCAACTGTACCTTGACGGGCTTTCTTGCTGACCTGATATTTAACTACTAGGGTTCGAAGAAAACAAATATCTGACGAAGCTGGTCATGACCCAATTTAAACGAGTGCAAAAGGAAGCAGACTTGGACCGAAGGATATCCCAGAAAGGCACGGCTAAGAAATGGGTCGCTGCAGAGGGTTCCCCTTTCGGCACCTCTCCACCAGAGAGCCCCGATGCCATAGCCAAAACCAATTCAAAGCAACCAAAGTCCTGGGGAAGCGTCAAGACTTACGAACAAGCAATTTCTGTTCTGACTCGTGGCGATCAGGATACCCTCCACGACCCTGGCTGGTTTCTCAGGCGATTCTTTGTCAGTCCTGATGCAGCACCTCACTTTCGGTGGATCCATAAAATGTCCAGAGACAAGTTCCTGGAACTGGCACAGTCATTCCTTCAAGAAGAGCTTGACATCGAGCAACTAGAATCATTTCTCAAATATTGCACAGTCGTTGGTGATCTCTTCACCATGATAGGGAACACTGTCTCCTCGTACAAGAAAGGATGGGAGCTCATCGATGAAATGCCTATTGGTGGTCCAGCGAGAGCCATTGAGTTGGCGAAACCTCCTGGCTTGGGTGAACTGTTTTTGTGGCTTCGTCGCAACAAGAAAAAGTGTGGTCTGGCGGGGCTAGATCGGAACACCACGGAGGCGCAACTCCTGCACCTCATCCGAATTAATTATCCGGCAGGGGAAAGCTACAAGATGGAGAAGCTGAAGGAGATTCTCAACTGGCTCGACAAGAGTGGTGTGTTGTTTCGATAGTGAGAGGCTCTACCCGCAATGTACACAGCTGCTTACAAATTCACTAGCACAGACAAGAAGAGCCGATACGGGGAGATCGTAGTGCGTCGCATCGACAACGGCTGGGAAGAAATCAGTATAGACCAAGAGTATGATCACCTGTTTGACCCCAATGAGCCTGAGCCCTACTTCAAGTCTCTCAGGTCGATCATCAAGCGAGAAGATGTCCAAATTGCCTTGAAGAAAGCCTTTGACGCCGCGCCTATCAACACCGAAGGGCAGCTGTATAACATCCTCCAGCCCTACTTCCAAATCAAGAGACTTTCGGGAATGGAAAATATAAAGATGACCAGACATAGGTTTCATTTGTATCTCAGGTGGAGCGATCAAATTGGTGATGGCATGAAGTGAGTTCCTTCCGCTGTTATTGACAACAGGGCAGGCTAATGCAATTCTGATAGTCTACGGCGTGATGGAATCATTTTCAGTGGACGCAGAGAAAGAATCCGTTGCTGAATACTGGCTCAATATAGATATATCTTGCCAAAGATAAGACATTGAAGAAGACACAAGAATCCGCTTTCGGCCCAAGAGCATTACCATTATCCATCTTGTCTCTTGTCACAACCATTTCGTTAGTAATCCCTTTGGGTGATTCTAAAAGCAAATTGTTTTAATTAGATCAACATATACAGAATATCTTACGGTAGACTTGTCAGATAATTGTATATCACTTGGTTTCTGAACGGCCGTTATTGTGGTGCTGTAACATGAATCTAATAGGAGCTGTCCAAATTAAACGAGGTAATGTGCAACCTATCCAGCTGTCTGTGATGATCTACCTAAGACACCACTGAATGAAACCAGAATAGACATTATGAGCGTCAAAGCCATGGTTTCTGAGATATTACATGGCTTTCTCAGCGTTGTTGGAGTCTATGTCACTATCAAGTGTTCAAGTCGTTACTCCTTCGGCTCGAAGGCAGTGTCCTTCCCATGAGTCTGCAGATTATTTCGTCACGAAGTTCAAGAGAAGCAATAGTAACTTCCAGTCAATCTCAATCGTTTTTGGCCTTCCTTAGTCTTCCCCATCAACAGGTCGAGTCGCTTGGAATCAGCAGCAATTTTGAGTCTGAATCCTTGAGAGGCAAATATTTCTGGCTTCAATTACTTGACAAGTACAGTTTAACGATCTGTATGTAAAAGATCCAGAAGGAGCCGTAAGGAATTGGCACACGACTTATCCACCTACACCTGCCAACAAACAGAAATCCAATACAAGGGACATTGCGAAGTTTGCCCTGGTCGTCGATTCCCTTTGCTTGGAAAGACTCAACAGACCTAGGCTCAACCATATTCTCGGAAAGATGATTGGATCGCACCCTAGCAGAACTCGCTTAGTTTAAATGAGTGATCGTCGATCGTCCATCACACGAAGCACAATGCATTTATAACCTACCTCGTACGGGTTCATGTACCAGAAACCATTAGCTATGATGTCAGACGAGTGCATACCTAGTTGGAAGGGACATTGTGTGTTGGGATCCTTCCACGCTACTACCTCACCCCAATTTCCCACGAATTTCCCACTAACCCAACCTAACTAAATCGTATACAACCGAAAGTGCAACTCGAAATGTAACGAATCGGTTTAGGATCATCTCGCCCTGCCAAGCGCGGAAGAAAATATCCCACACCTCAAGCTCCAGGCTGGAGCCACAACGATCAGGTCAGACTCGATGCAATCAAGAGTGCCGAGAGGACAACTTGGAGACGAGTCGATAATCTTGTTGGCCAAACCCCCTTTTGAGCTCCTCAGAGATTTCACGATCGAGGCACAGTCAGAAAAGGATCCCGAAGGGTATGCTCAGCTCAAGGATTCTCACTGTGTATATATTGGTAAATGTGCCATCAGACGATGGTACCATGAATGAAAGTTCATGAGATCTACGCCTGAGCACTCGCTCACATCGTGATGCCATGATCGAAGTCAATAACTTCACTCTAATTCTCTCAGAGTCTTCGGATCAACACGAGTGTTCATCACATTGGCACTTAAACCATAGATTTCTTCAAGATCTCAGAATGTACTGTGTGAATACTACTGGCGTTACTATTCTAATGCTGACTGATACCGGGTACCCTTGTGGTGGGCTGGCTAGCTCTACTTATAATCAATACCTATCTGCCTAGGTATGTAGGTATCCTCGCTATCTCAGAGAGTCCTGGAGTAAATACTGGAAGCGAGCGAGCTAAGTAAATACCTACGGTGGTATTCCGCGTTTAAGAATACCCCGCGTTTTGAACCCCATCTACTAGGTAAATAGCTAGGAAGCACTTCCGTAAAGTGCGGGAAGGCAATACGGGGTATTGTAGGTGGGCCTTGACCCGAAAAGGCACACCCGCTCTTCCATTCCACCTGAATCTGCACCTGGACGGTCCAATTGAAGTAGTAGCAGAGTAGAGTAGATTAGAGAAGGTAGAGCGGAAGAGTTGCGCATCTACCTAGGCACTTAAAGATTCGACGCGGAAAGGTACCATGTTATTTTACGGCTACCCTACCTTAATCATGCTCGACAGCGATAAATAAGAAGCCTCCACTTGAAGTCATCCAGTTGATATAGTCAGATATTTGTCCTATGAGCTTTTGCACAACTTCTCAAGATTAAATAAAGTGAGGCCAACATTGGAAGGAAAATGGCGAGCGCGATCACGCTGGAGCCCGAGGGTTCCACCTACGACTACATCGTTTGCGGGTAAGCTCTATCTATGTTCCGGGATAGCTCGATGATGTCTAATGAACGCTGGAAGTGGTGGTACATCAGGCAGTGTACTGGCGGCCCGTCTTGCTGAAGATCCAAATACTTCCGTCCTTGTTATCGAGGCTGGTCAGCACAACTCACTCTTGGAGAACACTGTCATGGTTGGAGGATGGTAATGCTGACTCGCAAAGCTTCAAAAGGAGTTGCACTTTGCTTACCATTCTCAGGTCCCAAAATTTTGATACGGAAGCAGATTGGAATATCGTCACGGAGCCAAGTCCTGGAGCAAATGGAAGGCAGGTCAAGGTCAGTCGAGGAAAGTTTCTCGGTGGAAGCTCTGGAGTCAATGGCACGCTCTGCATTCGAGGTACACCTCAAGATTACGATGATTGGAATATGCCAGGATGGGATGGAAAGCAAGTGTTCGAGTACATGAAGAAGGTACATCCAGTCGAAGCCTGCAATGTGTTATATTTATGCTCAAAGTCACTACTCAGGCGGAGAACTTCCACGGCAAAAAATGGTTCAAGGCTGACGAAAACGCTCATGGCCACGATGGTCTTCTAGACATTGAGCCGCATGATTTGGTGAGTGGTGGCTGGGATCTTCTCGAATTTTGAAACTCACCTCGAGTAGGCTCCAATCTCGAATATGATTCTTGAATCTATGCAGGATCAAGGTCTTGGGTTACAGGAAGATATGTTCACCACAGGAGATAACCCTCATGGCTGTGGACATGTCCCAAGAACTGTCTACAAGGGTGATCGAACCACCGCTGCCAACTACTTCTTCCACAAGGGACCTAATCTGTCAATCAAGACTAACACGACAGTGGACAAAGTCATTCTAGAGGGCAAAGGATCAGACCTCCGAGCTTCAGCTGTTAAGGTCGTCGAGAAAGATGGCTCAGCCCGGGAAATCAAGGCAAACAAAGAAATCATCGTCTCTGGTGGTGCATACTGCTCACCAACAGTCCTTATGCGATCAGGTATTGGGGATAAGTCAGAGCTTGCAAAGCATAACATCGACTGTAAAGTGGACCTTCCGGGGGTGGGAAAGAACCTTATGGATCATTTGGTATGATTCAAAAGCTGGTCAGAAGTCCGAGATGTCGCTGATGCATCCACAGATTGTCTTTATTTTTTATGCAACCAAACAACCAAACATTACCAACGACCACCTCCTCTATAAACCGGATGCCCTTGGAGAAGCGTACCGCCAATGGAAGGAAGAGAAACGTGGGCCGCTCTCAACATTCCCATTCGGAGCTTTTGGTTATGCAAGACTCGATGAGCGCCTGAAGTCGGAACCCCTTTGGCAATCAGCTCCACGGAAAGAAGGACGTGATCCTATGGGACTTACCCCATCCCAACCCAACATTGAACTTTTCAGCACAGAGTGTTACGGTGGCCCAAAGCAATACGATAAATTCCCGGATGGAGAAAAGACGCATGCTTTCTCTCTCATTGCCGAGCTCTTCTCGCCAAAGTCTCGAGGCTCAGTCACACTCAAATCGGCCGAACCCATGGAGAATCCTGTTGTGGACCACAATTACTTGGCCGAAGATCTCGATATTTTGGTTCTCAGTGAGGCCTGCAAATTCGCAAATGAAATCATCACTCAAGGAAAGGGTACCAAAGGAATTGTGGATGGAAGCTGGCCGGCCGACTTGGCCCATCACAAACATACCAGGCGAGAGGATTGGGTACCATATGTGAGAGAAAACGCGACCACATGTAAGTTCCCTTCTCAGTCAGGATACCAAACTCTAACTCCATTAGGCTACCACCCTGGTGGGACCTGCAAGATGGGCTCGAGCAATGATCCGATGGCTGTTCTCGACGAAGAGCTTCGCGTTAGAGGGGTGAAGGGGCTGCGAGTTGCTGACACCAGCATCATGCCACTCCTTAATCAGGGCCACACACAAATGCCGGCTTATGCAATCGGTGAGAAGGCCGCAGACCTGATCAAGGGAACGTTCTTGCCGTTAAACGAAGACGTCCCTGTAGACGTCAAGATGCAGAATGGCACTGGCAGCAAGACTGTGAACGGCAATGGAACTTTGGTGTTGAATTGATTTTGGGGTAACTTGCAGCCCTGATGATGGTTGTTGACATTCATTGGAGAGCTAGAGAAGGTATTTTGAGTTTCCTGACTGAGAGCCAAAGACATTTGGGAGAAGCATCAAGTGTTTGTTTATGAATAAGTATATTTCAAAAACTTCAATGGTGATAAGCATAAGATTGCATCTTGAAGACCGGGTATCATATTAAGATGAGAACAGAAGAAAAAAAATTCATTTGTGAAGATTAACGACTAATAAATAAAAAGCCGCCTTCATCCACGTGAAAAATTTAGACCTGTGTGCTGTCAACATCGCATTCCAAACCCGATAGGAATTGGTCATTCCCCCCAAAAGACTCACTTCCCACTTGATCTGCTCACCATCAACCCAAGGCACAAACGAGTGTCCCAAATCCGACGGTTCTTGAATACTTTGGGTCGGAATTTGATTTGAGCAGCGTTTATGTTGGATACCGCAGAGCTGATTCTGGACAAACAATCTAAAATTGCAATACCATTTCTCGGCCCTAAAGTACATGTCTCAAATAGAATTCACTCCCAGACCCAGTAACTTGCAACATAAGATCTTGCAGTCCATTGCACATGCAAACATCGTTCCTGGTTGGCGATGCCACCCAAACCAGGAATCTGTATCCCATAAATTCAATATCCTCATCCTGGATATGTAGCGCCAAGTCCGTAAAACAAACAAACCCATGCCATATATCCCGTTCCAGCATTTGATTTGCAATCGCGAAATGTCGCCAGAGGTTCTTGGACCTTTGTACTCCCCAGCCGATATTTTGCCACATTCCCTCTCAGAACAAATCCCGCATAAATTACACGCCTTCCAATATCCCCTAAACAAATACATCAATAACATCATGGCCCAAGCAAGCAGGCTTTGCTGAAAAGGTGTCGAAAATAAAGCACCGCTCGTTCTCAAATAAACGCGGGCTCGGGTTGCTGCGCTCTCCTCTTCTCCTCGAGCCGTGCAGTCTGCTCAATCATCAGAATAGCCTTGATTGTTCGCATCTTCAGATAGATGTACACTCCCGCCACTATCGTGATCAAGAATGTGACACCCAGCACGATACCGTTGACCAAGTTATCTTTCTTCTTCTCTTGGGTCAACAGTACCCCAAAGTATACGATGATGATCTGTTTCGGCAAGGTGAGGAAGGTTGCAACTGCGAAATGCCAGAATTTGACGTCGCATGTTGAAAACACGGCGGTGGAGAGATGCGAGGGGATGACCGAGAATCGGATGAGAAGGATTATCTACAAGTCTTGTCAGTACTTGCATCTCTACCCTGTCACGGCTGTCTCTGCTTACCCAAAACCCCCCGTCTCGAGTCAATCGTGCGAGCGCCCCATAATTCAGATTCGTTTTCTCGAGCTTGACAGCCTTTCTTCTGAAGGCATATTTGAATGCATACCAAGTGCCGACTGACACAATTTATCAGCATTTATCCCAGCCGTACTTTGCAGTGGCAACATACCCTCTCCAATAAATGTTCCTGCAGCAACAATAGCGAATCCAATCCACAGTCCCCAAACAGCTCCAGCGAGAATGCCGACTATTTCATGGCCGAACAAGGGCGGGAACGAAAGGACGATCAGGATCACCACTGGTATTATAAACCCTCCTGGGATTTCTTTTATCTTGACCGAGAGGGGCCGTAATGTCTGCAGGCTTCCATTAGCTTTGTCCATGAGCGATTCCTCCAAGTTCCCAACATACCTCGACAATTTTGTCGTGTTTGATCGTTATGTAGGCAACACCCAGCGTGACAATAATTCCCATGATCCACCAGGCTGCTGCTGTCAGCCATATCCTCAAATTGGAATGCCAGGCCACTTACGTATGTATTTCGTCTTCGTAAATGGGTCTTTCCACTTGAAGTCCCTGTACTCATATTCCATCTCCTCCACCCTCCCTTTGGAGTCTTCCCTCTGTAATATCGACAACTCCATGCCATCATCGCTCGTCTTCTTTGATCGGCCCAGAAACCCCATGTTTTCTTCGTTGTTCTCGGCTTCGAAGACGGTATCGTAAACACACAATCTTCCCAGTATCGAAGTTAAATGTGGTGGAATCTGGGGCGAAGATCATGGGGCGGGGTTTTGGGCGGAAGCACGGTGGGCAGGTCTGGTATGTTGAAGGATGTATCATAGATGAGGGTTGAAAGTCAGTTCAAAGTGTGGGCTTGAGGAGAGTTTGGTTTCATAAAATCGGAGATTTCCCTTTCATTCGCACCGGAGCCGGCTGGGATGCTTTCTTGGCGAGTGATGCATAATGCCAGAGGTGGCGAAGCACGTTTCAAATTGCTGCATCGCAAGCCCGTATTGATTGCGTATTTGCTGAGATGGGGATCTTGATTGAGCTGCGAGCAATTATGGCCTGTCATACGAATTTTGAAGAAAGCATCGCCCAATGTATTTCCATCCGTACCGGTATTCAAAGAGCAGATGAGGATTCTATTTTGGCGTACGGTACAGTACATCCAACGAGATGAGAAAAGGTACAGCGATTAATTAATTTACTTGTTCGGCAGTGAGACAGACAGACAAGCGCCGGCAGTGCAACAACTCAGGCGCCTCCAGTCATCTCATCCCACCACCCTCTTGGCCACCTCGGCCATAAAAATATCTCTCCACTCCGCGTCAATGGCAACAATACCCTGTACCCCTTTTTCTTGCAAGGCCCTGGTATCAAGCACAAGTGTAGCCACGATCTTGGCCTCTTCCGTCTCACTCGCGTTGTCGCTGATACGATGTCGGCATCCAACTCCCTCGAAAAACACCTCGCCAGGCTATCCTCAAATCCATCAATCAGCATCTTTCTCATCTCATCTCATCGTTCGAATTTCAGAGGCTTCAAACAGGGCTCAAACGAATGTTTTCAATTTTCACAACCTAGTCATGTGACCGACCAGAAACGGGGCAGGGTCCCGGAACTTGGGCGACCCGAAGCAATACTTCACCACAATTCAAAGAGGCTTGGCCGAGAAGGATAGTTGGAGAGTACTCACACCAAATACTGCCATGGGTTCGTCATTCATTTTGTTGTAGACAAATCCCGACACAACATTGACAGAAACAAATGCCGTTGGGTGGCTGTGGGGTGGGGTGGAGGCATTGGGTGGGAATTCGACGAGGAGGCTGATAAAGTCAGTATGTAAAGAAAGGATCAGTGCAGTGTGTTTGACGATGCCATGGTTTACACATGATGATGCGAGGGCTAAACGTGGAAAAGTAATTACGTGAGAATGGATTTTCCAGGGCAGTTTGGCAGCTCATGTTGATATAGTGGGGTGATTATGGGATGTGGCCGACTGGAAATGGAGTTAGCGTTGACTTGGTACTGTATGTAGTCTTAATTGAAGCTGAACAGGAGAATCACGCTTGGGGGAATCGAGGCTGGAACGTACTTTGGGTCGTAGGTGGGCTCAATTGCAGGGAGAGATGGCTTCGTAGACATCTTGGACTCGGGATGGGATGCGATGAGGAGAAATATTTGATGTAGACGTAGATGATGATTCAAAGAGAGACCTATCTTGCTATCTTGCGCATTTGTGTCCTCTCGAAGGAGGGGAAGCGAACTTTATATAACCAACATGAGAATACTCGGTGACACTAGACACTTGACGAAATCTCGGGAATCATGGCTCCTGTTCACAATTAGATTACCTGGAAGGCTATAGGAAATGACCACTGAGCTCGGAGTCCAATTCTTGGGACTTTGATGTTGGGTGGTGGTTTGGAAACTTTGGTGTTGTCGGGCGGTTACGAAGTTAGTAATCGGGTACTGGCTGCGGATCATGGTAGTAGGGGTGCGGGTATTCAATATCCATCGGTTATCCGCAGGAACAGCACACAGAATCAGACGAATCAACCAAAATCCGAGCAACAATCCAGGGAGATCTTTGACCCGAGGCATCCGCTTCATTGCATTAAAATACACAATTTCAAGTAACATCACAGCAGGAGAGGATCCACCAATATCAACATTTCGGTCTACTGGAGTCGTACAAGTACCAACGAAATATCCACTTCATACGAAAGACAGCACATTTTTAACACCTCAAACCAGTTCCACATGTCGGCTCGTCTCTGGATTTCCTCGCCACCCAAGAGTAACGAAAGGATCGGGCCCAACAAACCCGGAAGGAGCCCAGGTTCTCCAGCTGGAGCAGGCGTAGTGGCTGGAGCAGTCACAAAGATGATAGATGGCAGAGCAATCGTTGGAGCCGGGGCCACACTTGATTTTGCAACGCTGGGAGGTGGTACACTAGGAACTGTCATGTTTGTCTGCTACTGGTGCGCTGACAGAGGGTGGAATAGAGACGGAGGGTAAGGCGCTCGGGACCACTGTGGAAATGATTGTAATAATGCTCACTGACGGCACTGATGGCAGAGCACTGGGCATAGCTGTAGGAAGAGCCGTGGGAAGAGCTGTAGATAGGGCTGAGTGGGTAGGGATCGACAGTGATACCGATGAAACCGGAACGCTAGAGACAGCCAGACTGGTAGCAACTGTTAGAGAAACAGATGATACGCTCACAGGAGTACCTGGTATCAAACTCGAGGCAGCCGGAAGCGAAATAGATGGAAGCGTTACCGGAATACTTGAGCTGGCGACGCTCGGAGTGGCGACAGGGAGAGACGCTGAAGGTGTGCTCACTGGGAGGCTGGGAACCACTGACGTTGCAACAGGTAGGATAGAAGACAGGAGTGACGAGAGCTGAATCTGCCTTCGAACCAGAATCGAAGGGCTTGGAAGCGGAGTCGGAGTTGGTTTAACGATTGAGGGTAATGTGAATCTACCCGTACCTAGCGACAAGTTAGTATGGGCTCGTGATCTTGAGTGTCTCAGGGAATGTGACGACAATCACATTGTGACACCTTGGTGGCATGTGTGAAGAGACATTGATGACAAGAAAAAGGTAACGTACCGCTCGGTCGAGGGGGAAAGGTGAATTTTCCTGTTCCTATTGGAGTATATCTTCGGATGCTGAAGCCAGTTCCAGTAGGTAGCTTGGGAATACTGAAGCCAGTTCCAGTGGGTAGTTTGGGGATGCTGAAGCCAGTCCCAGTGGGCAACTTTGGAATACTGAACCCGGTCCCAGCTGATATGTAGTAAGCATCTTACCCATTGAAATTAGGAGATTTATATGTTAAATGACTGACTTGGGAACTTGTACGTGAAGCTAGGGAGAGAAGCTAAGTTGTCGTGTCAGCATGAAAGCACTGGGTCCAAGCTGGAAAACGTACTTGGCTTCGGCAAGGTGAAGGACCCCAAAGGTATGCTAGGCGTAACGGTTGGTAAAGCTGGGATGGTAATTGAGGGTGTCCACGTAAGGGTTGGGATTGGGATTGAGGCAGTTGGGAGAGTCAAAGAGCTTGAGAACCCGAATGTCGGGAATGAGCTGGGAACCTGAGCTTCTCTCTTGAATGGGGCCGCATTTACAAGTCTGTTTTCTATTAGCATCACCTGTGCAAAGATTAGATGGACTTACGCCACAGTAAGCAGACCTTCGAGGAGTATGGCATTGAAATGCATCTTGTTTGAGATAGCACCAATCGAAGTCACCCGTCTGTTTAGAGTGGAAAATTAGGAGATACTATACGCGAGAAACGGAGTACAACGTCGAGGATTGGAGCTTGGAACGAGGTCATGATATTTATACAGCAGACCAGCAGTCTAGAAGATCGAATTCCTCTGACGAAATATCATATGCAGCTCTGCTGCTGCCGGCATTGGCAATGTTGTTTGCCGACATCGAGACATCCGTTGTATGGCACGCCTGCTGAATTTGTGAAGTATTATCAAGCTTTAAAGATGCCGGTACCTGATGTTTCCCACGGAAGTCGACGAACAAAGACGTCACTAGCGGGATATATCTCCTCTATCCTTGTTTCCAATATATTAAAGATTGGACGATAGGTTTCTTCCGGCTCGTCTCTGCATGCAAGGCTCATAAGAACAGACGTCGCTTCATGAATTTTCTGGAGAAATGGCGTTACTTTCTCCATGTGCTGTGATTTAACCATATGAGAATTTGATATGGGATTTAAGAGACTTCGGTCCAGGCAGGAGAGACAGATGAAGCGAAGGCGAGAAACAAGCCTCCAAGCACACCACATTGTACCAAGCGACGCAAAATGTCTGGCTGTGATGGTCGGACTTGCCCTTGCAGCTCGTGGCGAACATAAAGCCGGTATCGAGTACTATATAGTAGGTTCGGCAGATGTAGTAAACAGAACTCGGCTAATGTTGAGCCCCTCTGATGCTTTTTGGTGAACTTCACGCATATATTGGTCACGTGGTGACAGTGACCAGAACCTGGAATATCCACAAGAGCAGCCACTATGTGTCCCAAAGAGAGCCGACGGGAGGACGCCGATATTTGACGGTTCGTCACAGAATAGAGCAATGGCGAAACGTAAAGAAGAATAGCAAGGGCGAGAGCTCACTGGGGACAAACTTATCGAAATTGTGCTATTGCCAGATTCACGAGCAATTTAAGAGCCTGATTAACTCCGTAAGAAACCCGAAGAAGATGAGACGTGGACTTCGTCACATGTAAGTTGAAGGCACCAGAAGGTACCAGACATCGACATGAGTACCAGGTTCAGCGGCGATTAAACGAGTGCATTGCATAAAAATAGCCGAGGACATGAATACATGAGAGCAAAGCAGCTGCTACGGACGGGAATCCCCCTCGTTTCCAGACACGACCTATCAGATGACATAGTGCAAGTTCTTAAAAGCAATCATCATCCCATCTACACCTCTTACACCCTTCCAATGCATTCCTGCCACGACACGTCGATTATACGTATGTATAAGTTGGCTTGGGCTTCTTTGTGGAATGAGTCGGCTTGGGGACTGAGGAAGTAGGGCAGGCCGTCTTGGTTGGCTTTGGGGTCGAGAGAGTAGGCAGCCCAGTCTTTGTCGACTTGGTTGGCTTCGGTGGCTTCTCGGTGTAGGTGACGGTCGGCTTTGGTGGAAGCGTGAAGGTGGCCGGGGGCGTAGGGAAAACAATGGTCGAACGAGACAGCGTTGGCTCAAGAATGAAAGTGTTTGTTGGCTTCGGGCTGATGATGGACAAGCTGAATGATGGAGGTGGGTAGGCTTGAGCTTCGCGCTGTTCGTTTTGGACTGGAGCTGCGTTCAGGAGGCTGACAATGTTAGAAATTACCGCAGTGACTTTGGAGGATAGGGTTGTTACCCTGATGCGAAGAGACCAGACATGAATATTGCGTGGAGCTGCATGGTTGATTTGGAGTTCTGGAAATGTTCTTGGAGCTCGAGATGTTGACGACAGTTGGATTGAGGATTTTGAGGGAGCCTTTGACTCAGGACCTCGTACTTATACGTCGTCTCAAAATTAGTGGCTTGCTGCACATTCAATGTCCCTCCGCAACGAGAGGACATAGCAGTACGGAAGTCCATCAATCATCTCCTCTTCCTGACCCGGATGAATTCTTGTGTGAAGCTAACGATGGAGTGCTACAATTTTAGTGCCACAAGTAACGCCACGAAAAATGGCCCGAGATGAGGAAAACGATTACATCTTCGAACCGCGACATAGTTTCTACACCTTGCAGATACGAGGCATCCTCGAAGAAGCTTCCGATTAAATGCATTCAAGGCAAGCTTATTCTGACGTCCCTGAAGGAGCACGGGAAGATAGTCTTGAGTATCTTGCCATCATGGAGAGGCTATTCAATGCAGTTTCAAAAACGCAAAGATCAGATTTCTGACACACGGAAGTGGAATATCTCCACGCGGACGTGAGGAAGATAGGTATCGATCTTCCGCTGAGGATTCGTGTTGAATGGTGGTTGAGCCACACATGGAGTCAATTATAGAATTTGAAAACGTGGGAATAAAGTGCTTTCGGCAATCGCGTCGTAGGCGGGCCGCTGCCTCCCTGGACCCGTTTTGACCACTTGCATATGTGGTGGCATGCTCATAGTACGTCGCAGCCACAAACACGGCTGCGGGGACCCCCGCAAAATAGAGTAGGGGGGATTAAAGCCAACGCTTGGGTACACGCCAGCGTCGGCGATGGAGAAATTGGGAAGGGTTGCGTTGCCATTGGACTTATCCATATTGTTCAGTTCAGGCTATCCAAGAACCGATGTGGGGTGTCGGACGGTGAAACTTTTCTCGATGGAGAACACTTCTCTGGCTCCGATCAAAACGATTGACGACAGTGCTATGAACGATGCCACCAAGGCTAGAAAGGTTACCAATAAGTGCTGTATGGTACCGAGTCCATCTCGGCAAAGTCGTGGACAGAATACACTACTTTAAACTGACGAAGCGTACCAAAAAGACCTTAATGTCCTGTACGGAATAAAGGCTCGAGCAAAAGAAAAGAAGAAAAAGACAGAATGGAGGAGTTGGTAGCACGATCTTGAGCAGGTAGTCGAGGTGGGGTAAACATTGGAAGCGCAGAACCAATAGAACGACAAGTATCCGTTAAAAATTCCAGAGCCTAATGCCTGCAGCCCACATGTAAGAGAAGAAAGGTCAACAAGAATTCAAGACACCACTCGGTGCAACGATTTCAAATCATCCAACCGAACAAAGCTGTAGCGGAATCTATAATTTAGACGACTTTTAGCGCCACTTCATCTCCATGAAACGCCATGCATGCATCCAAACCGCGCTGCAGATCCAACGCTACACAAATCGCAACTCATGCGATGCATCTACAAACACCACTACGTTGTCTACCTTCCGCTCTCGTCGCCTGCAAAATTGGCATACTCATAATCACCAACTTCTTGCTCGGTTAAACGTAGGGCCTCGCCCACGTCAGCCACGAAGTGTTCCTTACCACCACAAATTTCGAGAATGCCACTTCTGCGGAAGAGCTCGTAAATTGGAGTTCCTTCAGCCGGACCGCGTGTGAAGAATACGCGAACCCCACGATCTCGATATTTGCGGACGATCTCTTCCAGAACTTGTGTTCCAGAGCCATCTAGGCCAGTCACGCCATGGATATCAAAGATGATGTTCTTGTTGTGCTCAGGGGAGCGAACTCTGGGTAAAGCCGGATGGGCGCTGGTTGTGCCGTAGAGTTCAAGTCGTCGAAGACGATTCTTCAAGTCGCCCGTGTTGGCGAAAGTCAATGGTTCCGGGATCTTGACAATCAAGCAGCCATCGATGAACTCAAGGTTCTCTTCAGGGTTATCCTCTGCGTTTTCGAACCGGTTAGTGCCTGATATCCTTCCTAGAATCTGAATACGAGGGCGAGTGCTGTGTTTGATGACGGAAAGGAGGGAAAGGCCGACACCAATGGCTATTCCTAGGGTCAGGGAATAGAAAATCGTTGCAGCAAAAATGATGGTCATGAGTCCAAGCTCAGTATATCCTCTTATCCTGATGAAAAACATGATGTCATGAGGAGCCTCTTCGATGAGAGACCATGCTACGACCGTTATCATTGAGGATAGGACGGCTTTCTATTAAGACGTTAGTCGAGCAACTCGAAGTCTGAAGACATTCGCTTACCGGGAGGTAGTGAAAAGCTGGTAAGAGGAACAGGACACAGATGATCGTAATCAGGCTTAAAAAGATACTACTCATCGGTGTCTTGCCTCCTGTGCTTGCGTTCACTTTACTTCTTCCGTAACCACCGAATGCAGGCAGAGCAGCGAAGCACCCCCCTACGAGGTTCGCCACACCCAAGGCGACCAGCTCGCGATTTGGACTCAATGCGATCCCTTGAATGCCATCCTTTCCATCACCACCTCCGAGACTCTTGGCAGCAACAGATGACTCAAAGAATCCAAGCAAGGCAATCAGGAAAGAAGTGCCCATTGCTTCCTGGATATGCTTCATATGGGCGACCTGGAAAGGCCAATGGAAGGGGAATGGATTCCCTGTTCTCGACTTGACTTCACCGAGAATTTCCAACCCTGAAAGGTCCCATCGTAGCTGCCAGGTTAGGACCGCTGAGAGCACAACGACAAGGAATCGGTCAGGAATATACGCTACTCCAGGATACCGAGGCTGCAGTCGTTTCTTCATTTCCCTGTGGCCATGTTAGCTCAATATCTCATCCCTGTTGGAAACATGCCAGCTTACCTGAAGACCATAATAATCAAAAAGCTAACGCCTGCAACAGTAGCAGTGATCTTAGAAGAATGCTGGATATTTCCAAAGAGGAACCTGAGCTTGTCCACGCTGCTACCATGACTAACTCCGCCACGAGCCTCTGCAAGCTCTGCAAGTCCCAACTCCGGAATCAACTGATCAACCACAATGACAAAACCAATTGCCGAAATAAATCCTCTAAGAAACGGTCTACTCAGCACACTGTCCAAGAATCCTAGTCGGGTGAGGCCTGCGATGAAAATGGCAGCTCCGGCCATGCCTGTAACAACACCAGCAATTCTTGCATGCATGGCCTCATCGTATTCCGGCGATTTTCCACTATCCACGCTCGACCTGATCACGCTTCCTACCAGTAAACTGCCAGCTGCCTCTGGGCCTACTACCATCTGTGGACAGCTCCCAAGAATAGCGTATATGAGGGGGTTGAAGACGAATGAGTATAAGCCATTGATCGGCGGAACATGGGCAAGATTTGAGGCGTAGGATAGTGCCATAGGGAGATAGAAAGATGCCATGGTAAGCGCCGCTACAAGATCACCTTGCAAATGCACCCATCGATATTGTCGAATCCAAGCAAAGAATGGAACGTAGTAGATCAGGTACCTGAGAAGGTACAGATATCAGCACACGGTACGCAGAGAAGGTCTGCCATTTGAGGATCCATTCAAACGTACATTGTTCTTGTATTCGTGATTCCATGCCGCTCCGCCAAATAGCTTGTTGTGCTCATTTTCTTACTTGCTCTCCCAGAGCCAAACATAGTCCCAAAAATTCCTCCGCTTCCTTCTGCAGACCCGGTTCTCCTCGGTGGTGACCCCCCAAATCCATACCCACTGTGCCCGCTCCTCACACTGTCTGCCCGGCTCTCCAGTCTTGGGCTGAATGTTCCATGATTGCAAGGCCCGGTGTGGGCGGGCGTCCCAACTACAAATTCGAACGGTTTTCGCAGTAGAGCGGTTGTCTCGCTCGCCACCTTACTCCCAAATTCAGATAGCCCTTGCGCCTGGCCATCAAGGCTATGCTCGTCTTCCGCATCTGGGTCCGTCTCGAGATGTGTAGGGTAGGTATTTGGTGAAGGCTCCGAGCTATTCGGCGCCGTCCTTCTGCCAGTGGTCGTACCCTGATGGTTAGCCGTGTCCTCTGGAGAGCGTGCAAGCGTGACAGACGCTCGCAGACCGCTTGGGGTATTCGGTGCGTGGTGTTGGTGTTGATGCTGGCTGATTGAGGGATTTCGAGACGAGCTCGCGGACGAGCCCGCAAGAGGGGAAGGAGGACGTCGAGAAGTCATTGGAGTGAGTTGGATGCTCTGCGGGCTGCCCAATGGACTGGACTATCTACTTGAGGAATGCATATATACTGGGAATATTGGCATGGAGCATGAACGGCGGTGGTTTTCGAGCTCGCCGTTGCGGGGATAACAAAGATAGAAAGAAAGAGTCGTGATATAAGGTAAGGAAGGGTTGTTGGTACAGCTGGAGCACGGTACAGTCAGTAATTTTGTTCTGCCTGCCCTGCAGGTCTGCTTTATTTTTGCCGAGGCTGGCCGGCCTGCCTGCACCTGGAAATGTCAGTCAACCTCTACCCGTACTGTATTTCGAACTAATTCTTGGCCAGCCGTTTCCAAAGCTTGTTATCTGTTTCAAAAGCACTTAGGTGACTGAGTACTGTACAGTATTTGTTCTGGTGCGTCATTGAGCAGCACATGTACATGTATATGAACTTGCCTCAATTTGGCAATGTGGCTGGCTGACAATGCTGGGCATTGTCTCCGTCGGAGCGGACTCCAGAGTTCTCCAGTCTTCTTCGTTACATAACGATCACTCTGGACCCGAAACCGGATTTTTGCGTTGTAGAAGTTTACAATTCCATTCAGGATAGATTATATGTCTATCGTCACTGCAACCAATTGGTTTTGCCACCCTGCCCAAGACCAGCTACGAAGCCCATCTTGCCGGCGTTGATTTCTCCACGAATGTTTTAGACCCTGAGGCTCTCATATTCAAAGGACTTGATCTTCGTTCTTTGATTTGTCCAGCCTGAATACGACAGTCATAGCACAGCCACTATAGAGGTTGAGATACTCAGATCCATACTCACATCTCACCGACAGAGTCTCAAGGCGAAACCTCCAAGCAAATGTCGCGAATAAAATACACGACTTTCGATGTGTGAGAAGCGCCAATAAGGCCCCGACACGCCCGCTATTGGATCTGTTGAAGCGTTTATTGTCAGGATACTCCAAAGTCATTTGGCCGGGATCTGATCATTGAACATCCACAGCCAATTCGTGAACAAAATCCTCCATGATCCTGCTCATAGCTTGTAGGGTGTCCTCTCCAGAATTCCCAAGAACCTCCCGCGGCAGTGTGCCGTGGTAGCCATAGCCCTGCACAATACCCGTAAATTGAACCTCTGTTGAGCCTTTCAGCTCTCGCAAGCCCTTCATCTCTCTCTCCAAGTCACCTCTCAGATCCTCGATCCTATCTCTGTAGTATTCAAAACATACAATCGAAACGCCGAAACCCAGCCTCAGTTTCCGAAGCTTGCCCATTCGCCCGTCGCGGACGCACTTTTCCACAAACTCCTTGCAGCAATATAGTCCCATGGGTTCTTTCCTGTCCGTATTCCTGTCCATCCATCCCGGACTCTTCAGCTGGATCTCTAAATCCAAAGACCGTATATAGCCCAGTGTCTTTGGCGGGTCTTTGTACAGACTCCAGACATGCCCATGCATATGGAAGCCTGTTGGATGTATGCGGGCTCTGTAGGACACACCGCCGTACCATTCATCTCGCACTTCAGCGTACAGTTGTTGGTTGATTAAAAAGATGGCGGTACTGCAGACGAAGCCATCGGAGCGCAGAACTATGGGGCCCTGGGATAGGCTTTCGCAATAGACATTTGGGCAGAGATATCGGAGGATCTGGAGGCGGATCTCAATTGGAAGGGATAGGAGGGGAAATGGTTGCTCGACAAGGCTGGCTGTTGAGGGGTCAATTGATTTTGTGCCATGCGGATCTGGCGCAGTTATTCTTCGAATCAGAGCAGTTAACGAGGTGACTGCACCATGAAATAACATATCTAGATTTTTTTGGTGGCGAACGCACATTGAAGCATTTCGAGGACGGTGGTTGACGTTGGGTCTGAAGCAGCCGGATACACGATGAATGCTGCACAGCACAGCCACATCTCAGCCTCGGCTTGCAACAGGGATGCTTTTCACTACTCCTATCCTCGCTTAAAAGGCAATATTTACATCCAGGTTCTGCTCTGCCCCCAAGTGGGAAAAGTGTTCCAGGTATGGCACATATAGTGGTACATTGGGTTTATTTGTCTAGCTTTATCAGGAATACCCTTGTCACTTGATCAACTTGTGAGATCTGATGAGTTGAAAAGCTCTTGATCAAGATCCTCGTCCGTCCACAGGTAGTCCTCTAACTAAAGGCGTGCTTTCAGAACGTAGCGCTTATATCACCTTGATGTTCGTCGTTCGTTAATGCTGCATAATGCTTCTGAAGCTATAATGCTAAAGCTGACTAGTTTGGTCTTGTTTTCGCTCCACGGCAACTGTGAGTGTGAGATCCGGAAAGAGAGGGCTTGGATGCCAGAGCAAGCACCATCCTCCATTGTGAGGATATGCTTCTGTTGTATTAACACATCGCATTCATCCATCCATTATATGTTTCCGAAGGACATCGCCTAACCCTGCACCTGGTAACGAGCTCACTTCTGTCCAGAACAGATTTGTGGAGCCGGGGAAGCTTTAAATGTGCCGAAGCGCCACCTCAGTACCATGGAACTGCTTTCAGGGGATGAGCTATCGTTACAATTTTCCCTCTGGATCAAGGGGATCACATTTAATCTGTGTTGATCATTCTGAATGTTAAATCAGCGCCGGTATTGTAAGTCATTCGCTTACCTTCGTTAGTAGAGACCGTGGGTGTGCCCCTCGAATTAAATGTTTAGCTTTGCCGGTGATTGTTTTGCTGTTGCTCTTGCAGAGTAGGAGGTCCAGAACTTTTAAGGTATTGAATCTGTCAGAATAGGTGATTTCAATGGGCAATGTGCTGAAAGGATGCTAGACAATCGAACTTGTTACCGGGGATGGGACCGCAGCGGAACAGACGACTTATCCCCAATTCAGTCCGGTGAGTTTCCCTTGTAAGCGGCAAAATCACCACCAAGCACAGCGGACAGATTCTGTAGAAGCATCTAGCATTGATTGAGCTATCAATTCTTCCATGCACAAGCATACCCTCCAATCCTGGCATCAACCAGTACCTACTGAGGCAGTCACACAATCGCAATTGTATCATATCTGGCCGCCGTGGCAGAGCCTTTCGCATCTTACACTGACCAGGGAAAGGTCAGCACACAATAAGGGTCTTCTTCGGGACAGCAGAGAAGTTAAGATTTAGACAGCCGATGTGTCAGTCACAGCGTGCTCAGCGTGAGCTGTCTTCTCAGCGCGGAGAGCTGACTTCTCGCCAGTGCCAACCATTCCTTGAGTTGCTGCCCATGTAGAGTGTGGGACCCATTTCGCTGAAGTTCGGGGGGTGGTCTCCTCCAGCATCTTATCGACCTGTTCCAAAGATAGGCCCTTGGTCTCAGGCACAAGCATATAGGCGTACACAAAGCAAGCAGTGCAGAGAGAGCCCCAAACGAAGAACACCTTCGATCCCATGTTTGCTTCGCCCTTGCCCTTGCCAACCATGTAGGGAGTGATAACAGCGATGATACAGTTCCAGAGCCAATTGCTCGCCGTCGACAGGCCGATGCCGCGAGATCGAATTGGCAACGGGAAGATCTCACCGATGAGAACCCAGGCACCTGCATCAAATGTTAGGAATTACTTGAAATTATTGAAGCTGCATATTTACCAGGACCCCAGGTGGTGGCGAAGAGCGAAGAAGAATATGTAGATACAAATAAAGGCGATTTGTGCAGAGACGGCGCTGCTGTTGTGCTGGCTCTCACGACCTGCGGTTACCCCAATGATGCCTACGAGGAACTCGCAGATCAGCATGCCCAAGGCTCCCCAGATCAAAATGGTACGGCGACCATATCGCTCCACAGTCCAGAAGGACAGAGGAGTCGAGCAAACGTTAACGAGGGTTGTAATCAGACCGATCAAGAAGGGTTACTGATCGTGCCTAGTTGTTCGAAGTATGTTGTTCCGTAGTAAAAAATGAAGTTGACTCCAGTCCACTGTTGCATCATCTAAGCAGTAGTATTAGCTTTTATGACTTGAATAGCAGGGGGGTATATTACCTGAAGAGAAGTACCAAGGATAGTGCGGCGGAGATTTGACGAGGAGTTTCGGAGACCGCCGGTGAAGCAGGACATCCAGGTCTTAAAATACCCACCTTGTAGGATAACTGACATCTCGTACTCGTAGTTGGCGACAATCTCAGCAAGTTCTTGTTGAATGTACTCTGAGCCCTCAGGCTCGCCACGAAGACGGGACAAAACGATGGAGGCCATCTCGAGATTGCCTTTCTTGACGTAGTAACGGGGAGACTCGGGAAGAAGTAAGAGACCGATGGCAAGGATGATGGCCCAGAGCATCTGCAAGGCAATTGGAATACGGTACGAGCCTATGAGGAATCATTAGCTTGGTTCTTTGGTATGTGACAGACGAGAGACCGGCATTGACACTGTCTCATCGACAGGCAGCTGTGTGCTCCTCGGCGCCCGAGCAATCAAGCAACATACCTGTGTCCATGCGATTCTGGGTTCCGTAGTCGACAGACGCAGCGAGCATGATGCCGATGGTGATACAGAATTGATAACCAGAAACGATGGCTCCTCGGACCTTCTTTGGCGCGATCTCAGACATGTACAGAATAATGATGGCACTGACGAAACCAACACCAAACCCTGCAATAAGGCGACCGGCGACCAAGAGTCCAAGAGAGGTGGAGGCAGTTTGGAGAATAACACCGATGATGAAGATGGCGCATCCGGCGATGATAGTTGTACGTCGACCAATCCAATCGGCCAGGTCACCAGCCACCAGAGCGCCAAAGAATGTACCAGCGGAGAGAATCGACGTGGTGAGGGACTTTGCAGAGGCTGGGAGGGTGAAGGCGTCCTTTTCGGCTTGAGTTGCACCCGAACCAGGGATATGGATGCCAGTGTAAAGGTGGATGAAGCTTTGCAGGTACTCCGAGTCAGCATTGTCTTGGTGGAGGTTGAGACCCACGACGGTCAAAGATAGCGACAAGCCTCATATATCTCAATGAACCTGGAGGAGGAGCCACAGGGAGAAAGGAGAGGGCTTGCAGGAAGAACACTCACTATTTCATGCCCATAACACCGGAAATGTAGCCAGAGTTAAAGCCGAAGAAGATACCGCCGAAGGACGCGAAAGCGCACATGAAAATTGCCTTCATTGTGACGGGAGCCTCGATCCGATTGACATCGGCTGTGGCAATCAAAGGACCAGCCATTGTGGCGAGCTGCTTTCTAGCAGGCGACCAGGGCGGAGAGTATGTGGGTGTCGGAAACAAGACAATGAATGAGCTGCGACGAAGACTTGTTGGAGGCAGATAGAACGCGTGGTTATATTGCGGGTTGCTGAGGAGGAAAGGAAGTAAACACGAAATGTTGGCCGAGCGAGGCGAGCCTTTTGTCCTTGTTGTGTTGGCCTGAGACTGGACTGGCTCATCTAGCGCCATATCACGGTACATCTCTTCACCTGCCTCACCTCACCTCCCCCCAATTCACCACGCGAAAGATCTTTGGGAATGGGGTGGGATGGGATGAATTGAAGTGATATGAGGATACCTAGGATAGAGTGAAGGTAGACGGGAGCTGGAGGTCAAGTAAGCTGGCCACATATCACCAGATCGACGGCAAGAGGGAAACTTAGTTGTGGGATCTTCGACTGAACAGAATAACTTGTCTATCTGTTCGGGAGGTTGCAGAAACGCAAATCCTAGGCAGATTATCCAGAATGACACCTCGATATCCGAATATGTAGGGAGTGCCAGTGCTATGTGGAGTTTGAAGATGGTATCTGATTATCTCAGTCACTACTGCTGTCCTGCTCCAACGAATATACTCTGCACTCAGCGATCATCGTTCGGGCAGGAATTGTGACGCGCAAATAGTAAATCCGTCCTGTAATGATCGATAAGTTAGTCATCGGTCATCCATACTTGTCTCGGAAGCAATTTGGTACACGAGGTATTCCTGAGACTCTCGATTCGGGGGTGGCCACTGCCGGTGTATGGGTAGCATATGTACTCTGGACCTTCATTTAGCATCATGCAGAATTGGCCACTTCTAGTCTCATCCCCATTCAGCTTCTTTCCAGTAACAGGCTTCCCTGTTTCACTATCCACGGTCTTTCTGGTGAAGTTGAGAATGCCCATAAACGTGGATTTTGGTGAGAAGCCCTTGAACTCAGCCTCGCATCCCCACCGATGATGAGAAATTCAGCACCTCCTTGGGGAATGAGAAACCCAGCGCCATGGCCAGGCTTCCCGAAAACGAAGCATCGATCGACCGTTACTTCGAAGTCACCGAATGGAGCAACAGTATAAGGTGAAGTATCGCTGCCGTCTTCTATCCTTTCGTCGAAAAATAACCCCACTATCGATTCTGGTCTCCTTTGAGCCTCCAGAACAATATCCTTCACCCGTGACAGGAACCCATAGTGTCTCATGAATGGAATCGTCTCGGCCGCGAGGGTGTCGATGCCGAAAGGAGAGTGCATTGTGCTTGGTATGAACCAAATGCCTTCCAGATTCGCCGAGCACTGTTTTCATCTCTGCGCTGCTCCAGGATAAATAGTGGTTGGTCCAAGTGAGCATACTTGGCACAAGATGAGCTGTAGTCATTCAAGTAGATGTCTGGGGCTACGATGTTGAGACTTGGTGCGAAAGCTTTCCATATATCGACGACATTAGTTACGCTCTATTCGATTTGGCCGGGATTGGTCCGCTCCGATTGGTTCAAAGTCGTAATCGCACTCAGGACAGGAACCTTTACCTAGGTACGTACCGGTATCTCCTACAGTTATTAAGCCACCCTTGGCCACTCTCTGCACTTTAAGATTAAAGTCATGCATAGATGGCTTTGCCAATACCTAGGCTATAGGCCGAGTGGGTCGATCTTCGTACCTACGATGTAGCAATTATCTATCTAGACATCGTTTCTGGACTCTTACCTGCATTTCTGCGAGCTTCGCAACATACCTGACACCTTTCTATTGTTGGCCGCAATAATTTCCCAATGCTACTTTGTCTACCGTACCTAAGTAATTCTCGTTGACTCCATCAGCCGGCAGCTGCGGCATGACGACAGGTTCAGCATTACATAATCAGTCGGCATCGCTGATCTTTCATGACCTGATTGATGTTTAATCCTCTGGGCTTGCCTTCGTTTACGATATGACTCAAACTTCAACGCTTTCTTATTCTTTCAGCAGGCATTGACTCGGCAAGTTTGAATTTGGGCTCCCTGAGATCATCATTGAGTCACCCCATGTCCTGCGTGAAAAGTCAACAGATTTAGATATCCAGATTAGTTCGAAACCTGAGCAGCCCCTCGCCTCACGAGCACCATGGCGACGAGTAAAGAGATGAAGCCGGCGAGGATTGTCGTGGAGTCTCTCATCAATGCCGGTGTGAAGATGGTTTTTGGAATACCCGGTGCTAAGATCGATGCATTGTTCAACGAATTACTGGATCATTCTGAAATCAAACTCATTGTCTGTCGGCATGAACAGAATGCTGCATTCATTGCGGCTGCTATTGGAAGATTAACCGGTTCTCCGGGTGTTTGTGTTGGTATGTCTCGCCTGACACTTGCACCTCGGAATCCGCATGTTCCTTACCTCAGCTGCAATCAGACCTTCGAATCCAGACTGACAAAGGTTAGCAACATCTGGGCCTGGGGGGACCAACTTGGTCACTGCTCTAGCTACTGCAAACACCGAGGGAGATCCCGTCGTCGCCTTGGTTGGTTCTGTGCCCAGAGTAGGTATCGGGGGAGCCCATTTCCCCTTTGAATGTTTCAAGATTGTCTTGAGACCCGTCTTTTCCTCTTCCTAGAACATCCTTGATGAGCCAATTTCTGATCCGCCGTTATCTACAGAACATGTCGGCAGCGAGGACTCACCAGAGTATGCACCTGATGGAGGTGATTGCTCCCATCGCCAAGAAGACGCAATCCGTTGATCATCACGATCAAGTTGCCGATATCGTACTAGATGCCTTCAGGACTGCAGCATCTTACCCTCAAGGCGTCTCGGCTGTTGCACTTCCGCTGGACATTATGAGCACCTTCCCCTCATCATTCATGGCCTTTCCTTCGAAAGCCTTCAAACCCCCTGTCTACGGAGCTGCACCTTCGGAGCTGATATCAAGCCTTGCTTCAATGGTCAATACTGCCAAGCTTCCGGTGTTGCTTCTCGGAATGCGTGCCAGCGACCCTGCTACTGTTGAGATTATTCATACTCTCCTCAAGAAACACCCCATTCCGGTCCTGGAGACATTCCAAGCCGCTGGCTGCGTGAGTCGTGACCTGGAATATCTTTTCTTTGGACGTCTTGGACTTTTTCGCAACCAGCCGGGAGACAAACTCCTAGCCAAATCAGATCTTGTTCTAACCGTGGGTTATGATCCGACGGAGTATGATCCCTTTTCCTGGAATGTGAATGGTAATCTCAAAATTGTCCACCTTGATGTCAAGGGGTGTGATTACACCCACCACTATCAACCAGAGATGGAACTCATTGGGGGCATTGGTTTGACCCTTGAGGCCTTAACCTCGCAATTAGTAGAGAGAAAACAAATACCTAGCCCAGACGCTTGCTTCCAAATCGCGACCGAATTCCGCTCGTGGAAAGATACTTGCTACGTCAAAGCTGCCCCGGAAGTCAAGCTTGTACACCCATTGCACTTTGTATCCACTTTCCAGCGCCTCATCTCTGATACAACTGTGGTGTGCTGCGATGTTGGAACTGTTTACATCTACATGTCACGTTACTTCTTTTCCTACTTGCCACGCCACTTTCTTGTATCGAATGGTCAGCAGACCCTTGGTGTCGGTCAGTCTATGTACCAAATTTGTTGCACGACATATATATATATACTGACAAACCCGGTAGCTCTGCCGTGGGCCATTGCGGCTTCTCTCATCCAATCTCCCAACGATCCATCAAAACGAGAGAAGGTTATAAGTATATCCGGCGATGGAGGCTTCATGTTCACATCGCAGGAATTATCGACTGCCGTTCAGCAAGAATGCGATATAACTCACTTCATTTGGAACGATGGAACTTACAAGTAAGTCTGCTTCTAGCCAGCCGCATTCGGAAAAACCGCGCCTATATTCGAAATACCATGTACACAAATGCTGACCCGGATGGTAGCATGGTCTCCTTCCAGGAAGAGGCCAAATATGGCCGCAGCTCAGGAGTTGATCTGGGAGGTGTGGACTTTGTGAAGTTTGCCGAATCATTCGGAGCTAAAGGCTTCAGGGTTGAAAAGGCCCAGGATCTGGAGCGGGTGATCCAAGAGGCGCTGGCTTACAGAGGGGTAAGCATAGTGGACATACCCATCGACTACTCGCATGTATCTGAGTTGATGGGCAACATCATTGGGAAAGAATATAATTGAATGGTTTGTTCTGTCCAAGGTGGTGTTCTTGCGTTCCAATCAGATAGACCTTGTCTTCATGCATGAATAGGCTTACACTTCGAGAGCTCCGGTACTTCTTACACGACGAGAAACTCCTGATTGTTCTGAATGGTTTCAGAGACTTGACTTTGCCTACAACACAGGTTTCAAGTGTATTGGATTTCCCGTTCCTTTCCCGCAAGGAAGGGATGCAGATGGTGAGCTGATACCGAGACTTTCTAAAGCACTCGCCATAGATACAGACGCCTACATGAATTTTCAACCTAAAATGACGTCTTAGAACACTGGTATCTGAATTGTCCTAACTTTTAGGTATAGGTCACAATGGGAGAGCAGGAGGCTCACGGCTCGGTCACTGCTTCTGGGCATGAAGCATTGACTATCCTCAATCCCTGCGATCCTTACAATTAATCAGGATCTGCTTAGTATACCAGCTACTTAGGCTGAATGTAACACAAGCTTACCAAAGAACCGTTGTAGGATAGGGGAGACTCGTATTGAGTCCTGCCCTCTAGCTAGTAGTGGTCAAATTATCATCTTGCTCAACGCAGCTAATTCAGACCGAGATATAATCTCTTACATGTAAGACGTGTTTACCGATCAAGAGACTCCATGCTCAGCACCGCAATGCAACGAACATTAGCAAGTTCATGACTTGTGGAGACCACGGATGGATAATGGTGTGGCCAGTGAATTGCTTCGGAGATTAAAGTCGTGTGAAGATGCTGCTATGATTAGACAGGCGAAAAATCACCATGATTTTAGCTCGCTGTACTACAAGGAGGGGTTAGAGCAGCTAAACAGGGGGCTGCTGGGAACTAAGATAAATGATATTTCTACACAGGTATCGCTGAAGGCGATAGTGAAACGACATTGCGCAACGGTTTCCGCTTGAGACTGGAGCTAGGAGTATTGAATAACCATTACAGGCTTTTCAGAGATGAGTTGTGACACAGAGTCCAGTCTGTACAAATTGAGATCATCAAAGGTACCAGATCAGTGGATGGTTATATCTATGGCACTCTTTGTTTCCGAGAGCTTTGCATGATAGCAGCAGTACGCCCTCAAGGTCTTGGATATGCTACATTTGTCTGAATTCTGTCATGAGAAAATCTGCATCATTGTTGATCGTCTTCTACGCTGATGAAGATCGTTTAGACGCTAAGGAAGCTTTCAACAAAGAACAACTTTGTAGATGAGGAGATACTTTCCATTTAGATGTTGTAAAAAAAAATCTGACCGAATCTGCCCATTGATTTCCCTATTGACTTTGAGAGAAAGGCAAACTGTGTGGCCTTCTCGCGGACGGGAAAGTGCTAGATCGATCCAAAAGCGTCTTTCAAGTGTGCTGCGCAGGATGCTTAGTAGATATTAGGGCAGTGCACTTTTTTATTTATGCATTGCTCCAAGCCTCTGCAGGGATAAATACCCCGTTTTCTTGGGGAATCCTAACAGATCCATAATTTGACAAGGCCAGAAATATGTCTGAACTGCCTTTGACACTGGCAGGTGAATATATCACACGCCAGCCGAAGTAGGATCGCTAGCCCTAACCTAATCTGCTCGCTTCTGCGAGATTCTGCGCCTCAATATAAACAATAAACGAGAAGTCAAAGCCAAGAACCGCGACACCCAAATTTGAATTTATCCGAAGTGCCTCCGCTTGCCACAGATCTCTTGTTAGCACGCAGACGACCAACACAACAGGATAAGTTCAAGACTCTCTTATTAAGGCGGTGACATCCGCACCTCCTCTCCTCAGCGCCCTAGTCCAGTCGGTGTAGAAAGAATCATATCATGTCCATCCCCACGGGAATGCCTCTCACTGCGACCACGACCGCGACCGCGACCTCGAATGGATTACTGGCCCTCACTACACCATTCGTGCAACCATCAGGATGCGAGTCTCACTGGACTCTCACTCGCGTGTCAACAGTACCCGTCCTAGTATCAGACTTAGTCCCCTCATGTCACCCTTCCAAATGGGAGCAGATTACCCCACAAAGTCGATGGAATTTTCGGCCGGCGGTATGTCCCAACGGCTGGACGTATTATATGATGGGAGATCCTGATTTCTCGGCATCATCAACAACTGCCAAATGCTGCAATAGGTCAATAAGTCCCGCAATTTCCAAAAATTCAACCCACAAAAAGCAAAAGCTGCGGAGGGCGCAGTAGAGGTACAAAGAAGCTAATTTCTACTATGTAGTGGGTTTACCTTGGGCAGTGATCTCTATGATCCTTTGACCGTCATCTTACCCACAGATCGATGTGTACGTACAATTTCTGGCTTGGAAGCACCATTCCCAACTGTAACAATCTCGGGCTCGAGTTCGGCATCGAGTTCAACGAATACGGAATCACTCGTCGGACCAACAGTTATGGTGCACGAAGCATGGGCAGTGACATGGGCGGCATCAGACCGGTCAACTTTGACGCCCCAACTACCCGACTTGACTAGTTGGATGTTGGTGCCTAGCTGGTCGCCTGGCGACAAGATTCCCGCAGGCCTGTACGACCGCAATGGTCCTGAAAATGGACAAGGCCTCACTATGCCACGGGCGCTCTTCTACTTCTTGGTTGTTGGGATACCAATTATCGTTGTGGCGCTCTTGTTATCATGTGTCTGGTGCTGTGTGAGGAAATGCAAGCGCAACAGAAGGAAGGCAACCGTGGGAGTCTCAAGCACGCAAGGAACAAAGTGAATATCCCGAAAGATTGGCCGGCGCCCTGGCTTCTGTTCTTGGGACACATATCAAGACTGCATGTAGAAATAAATGCCATTTTAAGCCAAATCTTGTTGATCCCTCTTTATACTCATACAGCCCTGGGAATTCCTCAATTGAGTGATGGGGGTTTCTTTCTTCAAGCACACCTTCTAATTCGCCTTTGAATACAAGATAAAGGCTTTGAACAATCCTCCCCATTTGAATTATAGTGGAAATCGCCAATTAATAAGAAAACCTGTAGATACCCATTATTGTTACTTAATGTAAAAGAGTTACACAGTGGTAAAGCACTTGAATTGAACGTAGTGATATAAACGCAATCATCACCTCATACTAATGAAATCATCATTCGCACTTAATCCTCTATTTTTTATTCATATATTTAACTAAGACTTGTAATTCTTTAAATAAAGCTCTTCAACTAAAAAGTAGTAAGTATATCAGCTTTATGATAAACAAACAAACTGAAGGGATCACTGTATTTTCCCCATGTTCAGAGTTGGCGCTTGCGAAAAGCGAAGTCTTGGCGTGAAGATACCTTGTTAGAATTTTTCGGGACAAGTCGCAATACTCAAGCTAATTGTACCCGACGATATCAGCACCTTCGACCATCCATAACCCTATACGCGTACACAAAGGGCTGATGCTGCATTCTAAGTGCGCATGTATCAGCCGCTTTAGAAGTCAAAATGAGCAAATACGTTCGCCAGGAGAAATCTCAGCGCAAACACCCAGTTGCTTCTAGCGCAACCTCCTTGATCAAACCCCCCGTGGTCCCCACCGCCCCGAAAGAAAGACCTGGTTGGAAAGGACCGGGTTTCATCAAGAAGACGCAGAAGCAATCAGCAAAAGTCGGACAGTCCAAGTCTGAACGCTCAGCCCCGGCCATTCAGGAGCAACACCTGCCTCTCGCACTCCAACAATTGCTGCTTAATGTACTGCGAACATCATTCCCGGTGTGCCAAGATTACGAGACTCTTAAACCGATGTTGCAGGAAATCAGACTATCCATTTCCGAGGGCCAATCCGAGAAGGCCTTTTCTCGAGCAGAGTGGATGGAAGCCTATGCCGTGAGGTGGAGTTCTATCAGGTCGTTATGTTGTGCTACTGTCCTTGTGGAACTAATCGACGGGCTTCGAGATGAGATTTGGGTCAAGAATCTACTCAGCGATGGACACACCATGGAACCCCGGCCGAAGGCGACTTGTTTTGGAGGAGGGGTCACGGAAGTTATGAGCTTTGCTGCTGTGGCGCGATATGTTCGACATCATCTGATCGAAGAGCGAAAGCTAGGTGTGGAGCAGATCCAAACAGGTGTATCGTCACCCATCCAGACCCCATGTCAACCAATCTTGAGTCTTGATCTAGTGGACAGGGCAGCTTGGGGTCCCGCGGTATCGTGTCTCGAAAAAATACTCCTGACACCTCCAGTGCTTTCGAAATATGCCAGTCAATCTGCGAAGATGAATAATGCGCCCTTCATTGCTACCGGTGACATGAGTACTTCTTTTCTACAAACCAACGTTCTTGGAGCCAGTCAGCACGAGCTGGCAGCCGTTTTGGGGCGAAAGCCAACTCTCATTACATTCTTCTTCACGCTTGATGACCTGCATAAAGCCTCAGCTGCCAAAACAGCAGCTCTATTACTCAAGCTGACACTCGAGACACCCAGAGATAGCCTTCTTTTGGTCATCGACAGCCCTGAGCCACCCTTGGATGCTCCCCCGGAAATGAACGAAGCTGGCAAGGAGATGAAAAGACACCACCTGAGCAATTTCCTGGACCTGGTGCTCATGGAGAAGATTATCTCAGAGGGTGTAGTTGGCAAAACAGCATGGAAAGAGTTGATCAGACACGAGAATCGGTTGTTCAAGTTGGAAGAGGGTCTCAAGTTTCCAATCAGTTTAGACCATGTCAAGTTTCAGCTCCATTTGTTTAAGCGGCAATAGCAGAGAAAAAAACGAGGTGTTTTTAGACTGAAGGAGGATGGAATGGAAAACACCGTGTCACTCCCTTGCTTGTGCTCATCAACGTCCTTATAATAAATGGCGGAAGCCTAATCTACTCTTGAGAGTAACGTCAGCTATCTATCCATATACCTCCCTGATTCCCCTTTATTACTCCATATAAATCATCGAAGAATAAATTACGGTCCTGGTCTCTAAACAGGGATGCTGGCATAGGAGTTATACCCTTTTCGTCCTCTGCAGTCAACGATGGTGGGCCGTGTCGTGGCAGTATCTCATATGGATCTTCAACCATCGCGAATTGCTGTACAATGGGTAATATGATGGCTTTTTGCATACCAGGATTGAAGTGTGGTAAAGCCAATGCACTTTTAGCGCTGAAGTCCCCGAAGCAGCGTGTGGGTACCATTCGGCCTCACAGTACAGTCCTTTACAGTGTAGGTATTGCAGTGAGAGCTACATAGAGCTAGCCTCGCATGTATCCTACCTCCAAATTGGTGGCGGGGAGAGTGGTTGGCATTTTTTTTTGATGCGATGTTCTTATGAGTTGATACCGGGTCGGTCGGAGTAGTGAAGCTCACTTACTGGATGACGTTGCTGTGATGACTAAATTTACCTAGAAACCATTCGGAAGCGATCTTGTCGAGTCCTGATATTTTGAGTTCCATACTTAGAACCCGTTGAATGATGAACCTTCCCCGCAGTGAGGAGCTTTCAAAAACGGGGGAGAGGGATCCTCGAGGAATGGTGGACGAAGTGTCTGGATGCAGGGCATGGTGGGACGAAGAAGAGAAGGCCGGAACGGGGAGTCCATAGAAGGAAAATAATAACGTTACAAAACCGAGCCGTGGAGAAAGAGCCCTCTCGTATACGTGGCACCTCGAAGGAGCCTGTTGAAAGCATCGGCAAAGATGTCAAGAAGTTCAAGGTCGGAGACCGTGTCCTCATTGCATGTATAACTTCCTGTGCGACTTGTAAGATTAGCTTCTGTAAGCAAAATAAGTTTGGACTATGTAACTCACCAACGGGAGGGCGGAGACTAGGTCATACGCATGAAGGGACACAGGCAGAGTACGAGAGCGTCAGAAATGCTTGTTCTTGGAGAACGATTGGCTGATTGCAATGGTTAGGTACGTGCGGATCTTGCATCCGGACGCCCCTCTCTATGCAGTTCCAAAGGAAGTTGACGAGCGGTCGTTGCTCGTGTTGAGTGATATTATTGTAAGAGGTATCTGGCGCAAAATTGTGTTTGACTAACCGGTTTGAAGCCTACCGGTCTAGAAGTTGGTAAGTAAAACCTCCACAAGAAAGGTAGAGTAAATAACCGATATTCCAAAGGCGTCCTTCGAGGGAGTGTGAAGCCAGGATATGCGGTAGCAATTGTTAGAGCAGGGCCTGTTGGCTTGGCGGCTTCGTTGACTGCACAGCTCTACAGCCCCAGCATCATAGTTATGATTGATATGGACGATGGACGACGGTCGCCTGAAAGTGGCAAAGAGGATGGGAGCTACTCACACAGTAAGCCCTGACTTGGTCAAGAGCGGCCTGAAGGCCGCGACCAAAGGGCACCATGGTGAGATTGATGGCTTTGACGTGGTTATAGAAGCCGTGGGAGTGCCGGCACCCTTTGTAAGACACCAAATCAACAGCCATATTTGTTTGGAACCATGTCTTAGCGACTGTGTTGACGCTCCTTGTTGAGTCCGCTTGTCAAGATCTGGTGGGAAAAGGAGGGTCTATCGCAAATGTCGGTGTCCACGGTGCGAAGTTTGATTTGCGAGTGGAAGAGCTATGGGGCCAAGGCATTCGCATGTTCTTCTCTGGATCGTTGCCATGTGAGTGTTGAATGACCATCGGCAGAAATTACCATGGATTTAGTCAATACCAGTACCCTCCTGAGGTGAATCTCTTCGTGTGGTGACTTCCAGTGTCCGAAGAGTTCTTTTTTTAATAGTGCTCCTGGTATAAGTATGAACGGGGAATACTGACATCTCGATCTCCACATGCTGATGAGGCTGCTCGAAGCGGGAAAGCTAAACACGAAGGAGATGATTACGCACGGTCAGTCACATTCCTTCCCTTTGTTTCTGGCTGGGATGTTATGACTGGCCGTCTCCTGTTGTGGTTTCGATTTCAAATTCTCGGAAATGCTCAAGGCCTACGATACTTTTGGGAAAGTTAGTGAGACTGGAGCCTTAAAAGTTAACATTGAAATGTAGGATCTGGTGGCCGGGGGCGCTTTTTCTTTCTTCTTTTTTGCTGGTATCTATGGAAGTCGTTGCCTCTGAGACCAATACACAAGGAAAACTGATCGTAAAGTTGACTTGTACCTGCTGATGTGCTAAATAATTTCTTGGTATGGAGTAAGACTTTTTGTCCAGATGAGGTATAAAAAAATGGTCAAGACATAGGCCATCGAAGAGAAATCTAGACGAGGGATGAAATGATACAGTCTGACTCGAGATAGCAAAGACATAGATAGACCATTCCATCCTGTACCTTGATAAGTACACTTTAGTACCCCGAAAGACCATCGAGAGATGGCTTAGACGGATTACCATCAAGGTTGTACCTTGGAGCAACGGAGCTGTTCGATGATAGCTGAACGGTGAACCTGCTAAAATGGCACTTTTGATTAGCTGTGCAGCTTTGAAGTATGACCGAAAGACACATACATACACGCAGGAAAATTAGAACATCAGCTGCATGACTAGTGAGGTGGGAGAACTCGAAACAAGTGAAGAACCAGGAGTTAGGTCAGAGGGGGGGGGAGGGTTTGTGGAATGGACCGGCATGATCAGGACAGATGGGTAACGCAACAGGATGTACCTTAGATATGAGGAATGACAGGCAATATTGTAACAAGGCGCTGGCCAGAAGAGAGACAAAAGAGCCCCAGGTCGAGGTAGATGTAAACAGAAAAGAAACCACCAGCCGTTGAACTTCCTAGCCACTGAGTAAACATGCCAACTTCGGAGAAGCACCTAAATTACTCGGTAATAATATTTAACCGCCTGGAAAAGGTAAAGCAAAACATCCCGAAGCCAGTCTCTTGACCTGTTCCGAGTCTCTGAAGCCACGGTAGAGCTTGATGTATGCCAGCATCAATCAGCCTCTTCGGCTCTCAAACAGCCTAAACACCAGACCTCACCATCTGCTCCTCTCTCCAAGCAACATGTACTGCAGATCTGATCCCTATGCTGGGTTCTGCCACCATTCCAACCATGCTTTCCCAATGCCGAATCGTCTTCTGGTCCGTGACCCGTACCCATGCCTGGCCTTTCATCAAGACACGCATTTTCCACAACCATACTATCCTCATCCAGATTCTGATTTACCTTGACAGACGCCCTCCACATAACGCCCGGGCCTTCACATTTCCTCGTGCAAATGTAACATGTCCTTTCCCCACAGCATTCGCAGTCACCAAAGGCATCCAATTCGCTCTTCACCGTTGGCTTTCGGTGACAGATATGGCATGGACTGAGGTCAATCTTCCCACTAGATCTAGGCGCCTCTTTCTGTACTGTTGTATCGTCGCGCCGCTCCGTGCTGGTGTCTGCTCGAGGTTCGAAGGCATAATATACGTCGCCCCCACCACGTTCTAAGTGACCAATCCGCTGTCTTTTAGAATCGTGCATACGTTGTTTAGGAGAGACAATGTGTCTGTGATATAGTTCTTCTCTAGTCTCCGAGTCGTAACGTGGCGGATTGGCTTCATAAGGTCGGCGAGGGTGCTGGGAGCTGGGAAGTCTTATTAGGACGGTTCTTCCAGGCGAGCAGGCAGCTGTCGTTGGGGCATCATACCTGGACCTCTTCACCTGCAACTCGAATCCACCTGAGACGTCCTCTCTCCTCCGTTTCTTATTGCTCATGGGCGATACAGCGGCTTCCGCTATCGACGGCATTCTTGCAGCCGTTGAGTCCCTTGAGGCGAAATGCTGTGCTGTGGTGTCCCGTAAGCCAGAACGAGGCGATGGAGACCAGGTTTTGTAGTGGGCGGCCGTGGGGTTGAATGTAAGGCGAGACAATGCGAGGCAAGACGTCGACAGTGGTCAAGGGAGGTAGATAGGTGTTTGTTGTGTTGTCGATCGATATGTCCTCGATGTCTTGTCTGGGGAGGTCCAGGTTCAAGGATGCGAGCGATGCCTGACCGACCCTGCCGACCGTACCTTACCTAATTTACTTACGCCTACCTACCTAGCGCTCGGCTCAAAGGCTATGGCATGAAACGAAATTCCGATGATCGACAGGGGCAAGGAAGTGCTCGCTAGGTACACTCGTACAGTACTGTAGGTAGGAGGTAATCAGCGAATGCTGAATAAGGTACCTGGTGCTGACTGCCCGAGCCTCTCTCCTGTGCTTGTTTCCTCCTGTACGAGTAAACATCGCTAGAAGAACAACAAAGATGTATGTTATTAAGAAACTGTTCGTTTGCCCTACATATGCCATGTTGATCACTTTTGGACTGAGCCTGAAGGGCCGATTTCATCGTTCTATCCAACTTTTCAATTAATTGTACATTGTACTACTCGTTCTAACTATTCAACTTTGTTTGTTTTGGCGTTTGAAAATGCAAAGTCACGCCCGCTATGCAGAATGAACCTAAAGAATCCCCAACATCTAAGCCTATGCTCGAGTGACACTCTGGAAATTGCTCCACTGGCAGCTACACCCTCCTGTTCCACCGTCAAATCCACCAAGAGAAGGATCCGAGGAGTTTGAGAAGAAACTCGGAGCTGCGTTGAAGGAGTTCCCTCCGAATGCACGATTTTCGCCGTTGAGCTTGCCACTGCCTGCAACTAATCCCGCACGGCTGTTCGTCTGGTAGCAGTAGACCATCTTCAAAGCAGGGTCACCACCATGGCGATCAGTTGTGATCGTGATAGGATAGGGAAAAGAGCCTGGCTGTTTGAGGTCGGTAGCTGGGTCTTCAGAAAGCACATGCTGGGTGGAATTTAACAGCTGTGCCGTGGCGTTCGCGCGAGTCCACATCTGGACCAGAAATCTAGTCTGCGCCCAGGTACATCTGAAAGCTGCTTCCGACTCTTTCGCGCCTCCGTTTCTATCCACAGGAACTTCACCATCGTCGAGATTGGTACCATTCAGGCGGTCGAGCGACTTGAGGAATATAGAGCGCTCGAAGTAAGTATAGAAGCCATAGTGTTCAGTTGGGAGTCCTCGATCGTAGAGCCTGATGGGTTGCTGAGTAGGGAAAGGTAAAAGGTTCGCTGGTGTTGTAGTGCCATCCGATTTGAGACTTGGGGGTGGTATGATGGAGGTGATATTTGGAAATGGCTCAGTCGAAGGCTTAGAACTCTGGCGCCCGATAAGCTGGCGCTTGTTGATTGTGGAGTTTGCAGTGGAGAGAAAGGATATGTAGAAGGGAGTTGGCTCGCCAGCCTTATTGTCCGACATAATGCCATCCGTCGCGTTGCCCAGGAAAGCCAACTCGGCAATGGACGGCGGCGGTGGAGACGGGGTAAAGGTAACAACCTGTCGAGCATTTAGGAGAAGCCTCTTGATAAATTGCCCAGCAGATACTGGGTTGGCCACAGCTGTTGAGTACCGCTTAATCAAGTTTGAGTTGCCTGTGACATTGGAAAATGTCGCATTTGTTGAGCTGCTGTTGTCCCATTGGATGTGCAAGAAGAAATTTGGCTGATTGGATGGGTTTGGTGCCACTGATGCCTGGAGCTCTTTCGGTAGATCGCAACTCCACTGCGTCGCTGGGAAGACACACCCTGTGTTGCTGCGAATATTGACTGGCGCAACTACTGTTGACAGCCCAAGAAAGATTGGCGGGAAACCAGTCAGATTGAGCCATTGAGATGGTTCAATGATCGTATTGGGTTTTCGATGCAGGGTTGTGGCAAGAGCGACGACTATTATGATCATTGATACGAAGGCAATAATCAAACCAAGGTACCAACGACGCCTTTTCCGACCCTCAGGTCCGCTTCGTCCATCGCAGCCCCTGTCAGAAACACATCCTCGTCCTCTCCACCAGCCTCCAGCTCTCCGGGCAACAGCATCCTCCTTCTCATAGCGTTTACGCTTCGTCTCAGCTTTGGTAGCCTTGCGTGGAGGCGCGCCGTAATGCTCGCCAACCGGGTGAATAATGCTTTCTCTAGGTGGTAATTCTGGATACCCAGAATTGAGATTTATTGGCCGGCGAGCGGGTGGTGTCAATGGAACGATTGACATGGGAATTGCACCTCCTGATGACATCGCCTGTTGCAGCCCTGGGGATAGAGGGCCTGGTGATATAGGATACTGGATGCCGAGTGCATGTCCTGGGGGAAATACTGCTCTGTATCTCACACGAGCAGGAGATGGGGAGTACGGTGGAGGCGGTCCACCAGATGGAGAGTGAACAGGTTGGGCACTTGCATTGGCTGCAGGACGCTCCGGAGCTGTGTTGCTGCCTGGTTGGGAAGCATTCAATGGTTCGTTGAGGGTGCTGCTCAATCGGGGCTGCACAAAGGGATTGTTGCTTGGCAAGGACCTCGCATTTGGTGCAATACTCACAAGCGGCGCAGTCACATCGCTCGAAGGAAGATTGACGTTCGATTGTAAGCTAACAGCAGTGTTATCCCGGCTAAGCTGGGTTGGACTTTGGGATGCAATACTCGACATGGTTGTGGTGCCAAAGCCTGCCGTTTCTGACAGAACAAGTGGTAGAGTGCCCGTCGATGTTTGTGCTTTATGTCTCGTTTCTTTTAGTACCGGGGATTGCTCGGTAGACCTAGGATGCTTCGAGTCGGCGTTCCACCATCGATCAGATGAGATAGATGTAGTCGTCTCTGGTGTTAAAGGTGAGAACTGCTTCTCCCACTGTTTGTCGTCCCTTTCTGCATCCTGGGCTTTAGTCGCCGCGACGGTAAGGCTTGGGATGGCCGGAGGACTCTCGTTCTCCACATCTCGATTGGCGAATGTGTTCGATCTTGTCAAAAAAGGCGTGGTGATGTAGTTCCACCATCCTTTCGAGCGACGGCGAGTGGCAAGAGTACTCATGCTTGCATGCCGGTCGAATCTGGAACCATTTGTAATCGAAACTGCACGGCCTGCTCTCACAAGTATGGGGCTCTCATCCTCTTCGAAAACGGTACACGAAGAAACAACTCGGGATTTTGAAGTATGATCATCATCACCCCAGGTGGTTGCATCGTCTGAATCCGGAGAGAAATAACTTCTCTGGGCGGCGGCCCGTTGCCTCTCATCCTCGAGAAATGAAGCAGGCATATTTGGTACAGGAGGAACACCAGATGTAGTGTACATGTTTGATGAATGAAGATCTATTGTCGTTTTTGAGTGTTCCAATGGAGACCATATGGAACATTCTTGAGCAGGTGTGATGATTATCGTGGGAGTATCTGGGGTTTGGCCCATCGGAGTGCGGTGTTCATAACTTCGAACTATTCTCGTGCTCTCAGATGCCGCCGTCTGAGGGCTCAGCGTCCGGTCCGCAACATCAAATGTGGGTATGGAGATTCCAATGACTATTGGGCGATCGTTTGGAGATAAATCGTCGTTCGCTTTAGAGGGAGAGGGATGGAGGTTGTTCGAGGGCTGGCGGTCCAAGTCAACACTATTTCTGCCTTCAATTCCGTCGCGTGCTGTTGGCATAGCACTTGCCGAGAGCGAGGGCATGGTGTTTGCTGTCCTCGCCAACTCTTTGCTCCTCTTTGTTGTCCAAACCCTACCGGATTGCTGACTCCCACCATCCAACGCTTGGAGGGCGGCCAGATCGACAAAGCATCCTGTCTGTGGCGGGGCTCGAGAGGTATGCGGTTGTAGTTGAAGAACTGGGGGTGCAACAGGTTGGTGTCGCGAGAAGTTCGTGACGAGCTTGATCCCGGCTCTGGCGTTCTGCTTTCTCTGACGACCTTTTGACTTGTCCCTCGTCGGCTTCTGCACAGAGTACCGCTTGTCTGACTTTCGAGTGTTGGTCCGATTCTCAGACCTGAAAGTAACTCCCAGGCCTGTAGTCTGCGGGGGCCTGGGCCACTCCGTCACCCTAATACCGGCGGATTTGGGAGGACTGGGTCGATCGCTATCATCTTCATCCCACCACTCGTCATCGTTGTCTGAAACCGAGTCGGATGAGACACTGGTTCGATTTGTTGAATGGCCGTTTTGAGGAGCAGCACGTTCTCCCCGCACCGCGATTGTAGACATATTGAAGCACGAATCGATGCAGCGCAAGGCCGTGGATAGATCCAGGTGTGGTATTTGCTGCTGGAAATGGCGAACGGGTTCGATGTGCCGCGGAGGAAATGGCACTTGGTGTATGAGGGTCGCACTTGTATGTATTGTGGGTTTAAAATTATTTGGTTGTTGCTTGATTGCGAGGAAGGAGTGACTCGAGGACTCGAGATTTTAAACCAAATGTGCGGGGGGCATTGTCGTGAGCAACAAAGGAATGAAAAAATTTGTGGCCTGCGCGACAATAGGAAGGGCAAACTTGGTAATGACGATTCGGAGCGATCACAATGAAGCAACAGAAAACCACAGGTAAAGACAGTGACTAGATAGATGAACGAAAATGAATCAGACGAAAAGAAGGGAGTTGGCAAGGTCTGCCTGCAATAGCAAAGAATGGATGATGATCTACGATCGCTGGCGTACACGAAGGAGAGAAGAGAAGAGAATGAAACAGAGGATTCATGGTCGTCGGAGCAAAGCCAGAAGACTCTGGTCATGGGCAATCAATCGGCCCAGACGACAGCGGGGCTCCAGTTCAGTTCATTCATAATAAGTCAACGCGCGCCGATGATTCGACAGCAGTCGCAGCTCCAAATGTTAGAGGCTCTACAAGAGCCAGCAGCTGGCTTCATAGTTCGTTGACCGATGTCGCGGTACGCGCCCATTGCGAGGAAATGAAGCCATGAGATTCGTCGGCGCTTGGAGGTTGCAGGCCAATCATCCTGTGGTGGCAGGGAGGTGGCACAACAGTCACCTGCTGATATTCTGTCATTCATTCATGATAGGAGGCAGGCATTAGGTAGGTACAAGTGGAAGGATTGCATATCTCGAAGGTTTACTCTACGGCGCCATGAGGGGGTTTGTTCGTATGAAGTGAAGTGAGCAGTGAGTGAGTGAGTGAGTGCATCACGAAAGTTTGGGAGAGGAGAGGTTGAGTGAGGTCACAACGCCAAGCGAGGCGAGTTTTCAAGCTGCGGCGCTTACAGAACCGCCCCTGTACCTCCGTGGTATTTATGTAGGCATTTTGTGGTCCTCTCCAAGTCAAGTCTTGGCCAAAGAAGAAGGGGAAGGGGGAATACTTACCTACCCACGGACATCCATATCAGCGATAGAGAATCTCAACCTCAACCACTCTCATTTGCCAGTCTCACAGATTAACAGATTGGAAGAGTCAGGCGACTCCAAGTTGTTTAATCCTACCTAAGACCTCGTGGACCCAGCTTTCGTATTGATGGAAAAAGGGTTCAGACAGACGATGATAGGGCTCGCCTGGTCTGACCGATGGAATGGATGATAGGTAGTGAGTGATCTTTCGGTATATTCATGGAGAGGAAATTATCAAATCAATGTCAAATCAAATGTCAATGTGGTCCTTAACAAGTTGCGTCTACTCGTAGCTTACGAATTAAATATTGGATCGATGCAGAAGACTGTTGATGAGCTCAGCCATTCACATACGGGCATGCATGCATGCAATGAACATTGTCACAAAGACGAAGCAGGTATTTATATACGCTGTGAGGTCCCGACTCTATGAAAATGTAAGTATGTATATCCCGCTTTTGTGACACCGTCAGATCTGGATTCTGATCCTGACTTACATGTATCTACCGAGACCATTGAATTGATGTCTTCCAATTATTTGCCCGGCCTGGCCAAGATAACCAGTTATCTTATTAGTCAGTTAGCAACCGAAGTTCAAAACACCTTGCGGCCCCTGCTGGACCAATTTAGGAGCAGAAATTAATTTAGATTTAGGTTTACATCTACATTTAGGAAGCATCGGCATCGGACTGGACAGGTCTCCTATAAATCTTCGTCCCCTTTCTGCTGAAGATACTTCATATATTTCGTCCTCGTCTCTCACGGATATCAGCAGCTCCAGATTTACTCCGTGTGTTGTGTTGTGTTGTGTTGTGTGAGAACGTCAAGTACGGAGCCTAAAAATACGATCCGCCAAGACATTCGAATCAGTGCACTGCAACTGTATTGTATGTACCACTTCTTCTCGTCAAGGTTTGTCTTGTGCTCGGTCACTTGGGAACAAAAAAGCCAGCCCCTTTCGAACAGCCAGCCACCTGCACTGCACCACACCAGAGAGTTGACTTCTAACGTCGCTCGCTGTCTGTTGGTTATGCGATCGAGGCGCTGAATCCGCCAGCTGACCTACTACGATACAATACGATACGATACAAGGCGGCGGAAGTAGTGGCAGACATCGACTCGAGACGCTGCAAGCACGGCACTCTGTCCACACCCCCGAATTATTCATCAATACGCCAGGCGGCCCCCAGTGCCCTCTGGTCCTCAACCTTCGATCTGGCGTCCTTAAATCCTTCTGGTGCTTTTTCTTCTTCGATAGGCAACTCTTTCACCCATCACCGGCGGCGGTCTTCAGCATCTGCATCGAACACGCCGCACGGGTTGAACCTCCACGCTGCGTCCAGCGCGCAAACCCTTGAGTCAATTCCTGGGACCCCGAATATCCCTATGTCCTTGTCCCGTAGTCCATCCCCCAGACCTGGGGGTGGATGGTCAAGCCCAGGTCTCGCGAACCTCAGCGGCCGATCTAGTCCTGCAAAGTCCTATCGAGGCGCCAATGGAGGCACAAATTCAGTTACTTGGGAATCTGCAAAGGCCAAGAGTGAAGGGGTCAATGGCTATCCATCTTTTTCGACTCAGAACAATGGCTTCTTCAATCGACATTACAGGAGCATTTCGAATAGTCTGCCGAGTTTCAATCTGGGACCAGAGAAGATTTATGCAGAAAAGGAGAAACTGGGCCGTGGCCGGTGGATGCCGAGAGACGGGAGCAAATTGGCCAGAGTAAGGAGCCTCGTCAGACGGATGAACCGCAAGGTAAAATTGCGGCTTCTTATGGTCCTGGGCTTGATTTTCATGATCATTCTATTCTATACAACACGTAAGCTATCGTCGACGACGGCTGAGCCGAATACTGACCGATTTACAGCCCTACACTACTACTGGCGGAGAACGAAGTTCCTCGGTGGAGGCAAAAAGCATGTAATAATACTAGCAGCGAACCAAGGCGGTGGAGTCATGGAATGGAAAGGCCCCCGAGAATGGGCCATCGAACGCGACAGTGTACGAAACAAAAAGAAATACGCCAATAAATGGGGCTATGATTTGGAGATTGTTGATATGAGCACGAAGAAACGATATGCACACGAATGGAGAGAGAGCTGGGAGAAGGTTGACACGATACGAAATTGCTTGAGAAAATATCCAGATGCCGAATGGTGAGGACTCAACTTGCTCTCCCTCGATCTTGTATTAACTGCCCTAGGTTCTGGTGGATGGATCTCAACACCTTCATAATGGAGCCAACATACTCTCTTCAATCGCACATTTTCAACGACCTCCCCGCGAATACATACAGAGACATCAACGAGTACAATCCCTTGAACATCACACACCCATTCCCAGCCACACACCTAGACGAGGATGCACGTAGTCCAATTGGAGATGGCAAAGCCAACTCCATCAATCTGATTGTCCCACAGGACTGCTCAGGCTTCAATCTTGGATCCTTCTTCATCAGGAGAAGCGCTTGGACGGACCGCCTGCTCGATGTCTGGTGGGATCCTGTAGGTTATGAGCAGAAACACATGGAATGGGAGCACAAAGAGCAAGATGCACTTGAGTTTCTGTACATCAACCAGCCTTGGATCCGACCACACACAGCCTTCATCCCTCAGCGAAAAATCAACAGCTTTCCCCAAGGAGCCTGCTCGGAGAATGGCAACGATACGCGGATCCACTACAATGAGAAGGAGCGCGATTTTGTTGTCAACATGGCAGGGTGTGAATGGGGCAGAGATTGTTGGGGCGAAATGTACAATTTCCGCGAGTTGAGCAATTACCTCAACCGTACGATCTGGGAGAAGTTCAAGGAGGACTTAATCGCAGTCATTTGGTTCAAGATCACAGGGAAGAAGGTCAGACTTTGAGCTAGCTTTCGCTATGCCTCCGGTGACTGCTTAGCTGTGTTTCTACCCGACGGTAGTCGGATTGCTCTATCTGCGATACCAAGTTTACGTTCGACGATTCAGGCCACTTTTTTTTTTTCATTTGTTTGATATGGCATTGCATAGATGGCATGGACCAACCCTGTATTTTGGGCAGAGGTTGTTTGTATTTTTCTGTAGTCTTGCATGGGACAGGAGTTGAGACGGTAACGTGTACCAATACGATGTCAATGTTAAGATTTTTTTTTTCCGGCCGTGCACATTTTACGATCTCTGTTTGTTAAGGCAATGTTCAATGTGGTTATGGCAGAGGTAGACAGCTATCTCCAGTTCAATTATAGACCTCACATCTTTTCGTGTTTCTTCAAAGTCTCAGAAACAATCCGGGCAACCTCAATCGTATCCTCGTCCTTCAGGTTTCGGCCCACTACTTGGATACCACCTGGCCCGCCTTCTACAAGATCGGCATTATCTAATCAGACTGTCAGTCAAAAGGTTCAACGATATTCTGCTATAAGACTTACAGGGCGGTATATACGCAACATTCCTCACAAAGGGCTTGTCAGCCTCCTTGTCAGCCTTGCCGAAAGGAATAGCACACGCAGGAGCCTATATCCAGTCAGCACCTCTCCGTCAACTCGGAGATCACAATACTCGCATCCAGCACATTGGCAAAGACAGTGTATGGGGGTCCACCAAACGTATCGTGAGTAGGAGTCGAGCCTTGAAAAACCGGCATGATGAACGCATCCAGCTGCTCCTTGACCCACACCTTACGAACGGTCTTCTTGATATCCTGCATCTGAACATTCAGATCAAAAACATCATCCAGGGTAGGCTTGAAAGCTGCAAGGTCCGCAGGCCTGGTGGTTGGGATGGATGGGATGATTGGCTCGCCACTACGAGCGATGTGAGCGAATGGCGTGGCTTTTGGGTCTATGGAGAAGAACTTCATCGCTGTGTTGATCGTCTGGGTGAGTATATCTTCTGGGAGGAGAGGGCCCAGGGGGATGAGAGTATGGCCTGCGGCTTCGAGGATGGAAATCACCGTTTTCATGATGCGTTGCATGGCTGGATGGAGCGGGTATTTCTTGTCTTCGAGGATATATCCCAATCTCAACTTCCTGTTGTTACTTCCAGAGGACTTCAATGTCCATGGCAGCGGAACCACACTCTCGTCTAGTGTCCAGCAGTCGTAATCCAAGACATGTCGCATGAAATACTCAGCATCGTCGACGCTTCTGCAGAGGGGTCCGGCGCATGGGGCGATACCAACACTGCCTGCTCTCGCTGGTGATGTCTGCCCACCGAAGGGTACACGGCGAGTGGAAGGCTTGAAACCGATTACACCGTTACAGAAAGCTGGGATTCGAATGGATCCAGCTACGTCGGTGCCGACACCCAGAATAGAGCCGCGAAGGGCGGCGAGAGCACCTTCACCACCCGAACTCCCTCCAGCTGAAAGAGACAAGCGAGCAGGGTTGAGGGTACGGCCGAAAATGTTGTTGTGAGAATCACCTGTCATCATGGTCTGCGGGATGTTGGTCTTGACGTAGAGGACTGCCCCTTTGGAAAGGAGGATGGAGACGAGGGGAGAGTCTGTGGTGTCTGGACCATTGGCGATGAAGGAGGTGAAGCCAATAGTGCTAGAGAGTCCCTTAATATTGAAGGAGTCCTAACTTCACAATCAGCGAGTTAGCTCAACTGAGAACATTGGTGCTCCAGACCTTGAGACTTATCGGAAGCCCGTGGAAAGGACCTAGTGTCTTCCTCTCCTTAGCCAGGTACTCATCACAGTACTTTGCTCGGGCGAGAGCTTCTTCAAATAATATTTCGGTAAGGCAAGATACGAGCTGCTGTGCAATTGCTGCTCGCTTGCAGAAAGCCGTAGTTACTGCAAGGGATGTATATTTGCCAGAAGCCAGGTGCTCAAGCAGCGTGACCGCCGTGTAGTTCTCTGTGATATCGATCTCCTCGGTATTCAGAAGACCACATGTACGGGGAATATCAAGGACATTTTGGTCCGAAGTTTGAGAGATCGTCTCCGTAATATGAGATGAGAGTTTCCACGCAAGTGGAATCTTGCTTGCTGCTGCTTCTCGATGCTTGGTAGCAATTGCTTCCCACGAGGCTACTGTGGGGTCCATATTAAAGGAAGCTGGTAGAAAAGCTTTAGGAAATATTCGAGAAGAGAAATGGTTTGGGAGAGCTGTGGTCTAAAACTCAATTCTTGTATTCGAGAAGAGACATGATTTGGGAAGGCTGCGGTCTACGAAGTAACCGTGTCGGCCGTTACTCGATCGATACTCGTACCTATCGCGTAAGAACTGGAAATCCCCCGTCACCTGCAGTCTGAGTGTATTATTGTGCAAGATTGGTCAAAATGGTGTTAAAAGTGGGGGAGCCAAGGAAACATACGGAGAGATGGTCAATATCGAGAGAACTGGGTTTACCTAGCAATGCCAATAATAGAGAAGCTTCCCCTCATCTCGACGAGACTCGTGATGACTGTCCTTTGGAGTGAGGTATCCATGATTTCATTTGAATTGACAGACACTAGGTAGGTGATTCTCAGCCGGGGTACAAGAGTACCTCACAGTGGTCCAACCCATCCATGCCTGAAGGCTATTCACATCATGCAGTAGGTAGATGTAGATAGAAATTTCGAAGCCCATTCCTGTCCATGCCGGATCAAGGCGGAAGCGCGTAGAGTCTAACTTTGCGTCCTGTTTCTTGGAAAGTTGGAATGTAATGTTTCAAGAGCATGAGAGCGCCAAGTATTCTTAGTCATTCATCACAAATGGCAGCCATCGCCAGCCGCTCGTTTCCCCCCATGAGATACAACTCAAAACATGCAGACCCGCTACGTCCTTCGTCGAAGGCCAGCCCCCACATCAAATGCCGCAGACGGTCTCCTGTCAGAGTGAAAAGATCTTAACATTTTCGACCCCTTGGATCGTGCGCTTAGATTCATTCTGTGTCTCTGCATCTGCAGCCACTCGTCTGACCTCAGCGATCCAACTCAACACAGATCTCTCTTTGAAGTCACGTCTGGGAGCAGACCACCACCTGTCGAGGAGCGATGCCGAGATATCCATTCAAGCGTGTGGCTCTTCGTGGCACTATTCCTCCACCATGGAGCTTCTACGTGGTCTGGACCTGTCCGCTTGATGGGTGGCTTTGGTCGAAGCTCAAATTCCCAGCAGCTTACTTGACTCCCATCCCTCCCTTCACTTGCAGTCTGCATTTTCTTCTTCACCCTTTTTGTTTCTATTTTCTATTTTTGGTGTTCCTCTCTTCTCGTTACTGTTCCTTGTGGAGTTGTTTCCTTTGTTCTTGGTTGTCGCTTAGTACGGATTGTTTGTTGTGCACAATAGCAACGAGTTATTGTCTTTGGCGAGTAGCAGAAAATCATAGCTGCTTACTTGTCCGGCTCATACAGATATTCTACCATCTACTCCTATTTTTGAGTCAAGTTCTTAAAGTTACCACCTTCACACAAACAAGGAAACTTTCAACTTCGAGAACAAAAGTCTTTCATCAGAATCTCAACCCACCTTCGCAGAACAAAGATGCACGCTTCACTCACTCTCTTGCGCTTCGGCGTCACCTTTATTTGCGCAGCTGGCACCGCACGCGCTAGCTATGTTATCGAGGACTCTTACGATACCGAAAACTTCTTCTCCGAGTTCGATTTCTTCGACGACAAAGACCCAACAGAAGGCTTTGTCAAGTATTCGAATGCCGCAACTGCAAACATCAGCAGCTTGGCTGGATATGCCGGCAATTCAATCTTCTTGGGGGCTGATCATACAACTGTCAACCCCCCTAGAGGTCGAAGATCGGTTCGTGTCAGCTCAAAGAAAGTCTACACTCACGGACTCATCATTGCTGATATCGCCCATGCACCGGATTCGACTTGTGGACAGTGGCCTGCTCTTTGGACCGTGGGAAAGGACTGGCCGAACAATGGAGAGATCGACATTTTCGAGGGTGTCAACGACGACACGACGAACCACATCACCCTTCATACTTCCCCTGGTTGCAAGCTCAACAACACCGGATCATTACCCAGCTCCACTCTCAGCACGTCAGACTGTAACGCCGGTAATGCTGGAGAAGGCTGCAGCTTGAAGACCACCAACAAGCAAGGATACGGATCTGGCTTCAACGCTATTGGCGGTGGAGTTTATGCTATGGAATGGACAACATCGGCAATCAAAGTTTACTTCTTCGCACGCAACGCTATCCCATCTGACATCACATCGGGAAATCCAGATCCAGCAAAATGGGGAGTACCAGTCGGATCGTTCAGTGGGACCGGTTGCTCGATCGACTCGCACTTCAGTAACCACAAGATAGTGATCAACAACACTTTCTGTGGAAAGTGGGCTGGACAGGTATGGAGCGCTGGCGCTTGTGCTTCTCTTGCACCCACCTGCGAGGCTTACGTTGCCGCAAATCCCAGGGCTTTCGCTCAGGCATACTGGTTGATAAATTCTGTCAAGGTGTATCAGCTAAACATGGCAGCTGGAAAGAGAGGGGTTCCATTATCGGGTAGGAAGAAGATATGAGGGCCAGCACATTTCATTCTTTGCACATATACGAGCCGGATTGGGCACCTAGACATGGAGTGGAGTTTTGTATGGAGTTATGGACATTTGTCAACATGGGCGAATGAAGTATGGCATCTTCTCGCGAGGATAGCCAGTACCATCTGAGAGCATAGACAAAGCAGGGGTCAAATAAGACGAAGATTGAAGACCTTATAACACATGCTCGAACCCAACACCAACCAAAATAGGTACAAACACGGTAGCACGTGACCACACCAAAAAATCTTACCCAATGCGACTGTGCCCCTACGAAGTCTGTATAGCTGTAGAGCTGTAGAGTGCTTAATGACTAAAATGTATGATAACGATCTAGTAGCTTGATTCATTTGTCGCATGTTGTTCTTCTCTTGGTTTCTGAATGTCCTTGTTCATTTTGATGTAGAAATCCAAGCTCTGTTGAGCTCTGTTGAGCTGTCAAATTTAGATGACAAAGCTCAAAGCCTCGTCGAGTCGCGATTGTAGCCTTGACATTTAATTCTCTCGGCCACAACTGACCCTCCGCAACAGATCTCTAAAACACTGCTCGGGTCCTACAAAACTTTGGAGCCTCTATTGCCAGTTGATTGAATCACCCGCAGCCATGCATCCCTCACGTATGGCCTATGTGGAGGAGGCAGAGCCAGAGGTAAGCCAACCCCTCCATTACTTATCCTCACCACAAGCTCAACAACGGTATTCATATGATCTCAGAGGTGGCTCCGCGTTCGCGCATAGGAAACCTGCAGCTGATGGATCTGGTGTAATTTTCAGGACACCGGAATTGACTTGGCCAATGTCCGTGAGTACTCTCAACTCTCGCGCCTTTCTATACATCAAATATACTAAGTACAGTCCAACAGCGCTTGACAATGACTACGATATGCCCTCAGCAGGCCCCGGCCTTGCCCCCGAACGAGCCTCGGCATTCCAGTCGCAGATGGATCGTAGGAAGAAGGCGGCCGCGATTGCTGTACCAACAGACGACAAAAGAGTTCGAGAGCGCCTGCGGCAATTGGGCGAGCCAGTCACGGAATTTGGGGAAGGCCCAGGAGATCGCAGGGACCGGCTGAGAGAGCTTCTTGCGGACCTATCTAGGGATGACGCGGGGCAAGACCAAGATGGAGATGCGAGGATGCTGGACGCTGGAGAGGGGGACGACGATGCGCCTGATGAGGAGTTCTATACCAAGGGAATACCAGAATTGGTGGAAGCAAGAAAGGCTATTGCGCGATACTCCTTACCGAGGGCGAAGAGCAGGTTGGCAAGTCAGAAACTGGAGTCTACTATTCCACTGAGGACGCATGTCAAGTTCAGGAAGGAGATCAAGGCGAAGCTGGAAGGATTCGAGCTTCAGGGCAGTCAAACGGCAGGAGACAGACCGGTGAGCATGACACGGTTTGCGCCAAATGGGGAGATAATCGCTGCGGGAAATTGGGGAGGGGGAATCAAACTGCTCAGCGTTCCAGACCTGAAAGAGATACGCACGTTGAGGGGTCACACGGATCGAATTGGCGGGATATCTTGGTTTCCAGATGCTACCTTACCTGGAACAACCGTTTCGGAGAATTCTGTCAACCTTGCATCGGGAGGTGCAGAGGGTAAAGTTCATCTTTGGTCTATGACGCAAGATACCCCAATTTCCACGCTCGAAGGTCACAACCAGCGTGTGTGTCGAGTCGAGTTCCACCCTTCTGGGAAATATGTTGCCTCGGCATCCGAGGACACGACATGGCGGCTCTGGGACGTTGAAACGACCACAGAGCTTCTACTTCAGGAAGGTCACTCACGCGGAGTCTTTGCTCTTGCGTTCAATACCGATGGCTCTCTCTTAGCCAGTGCTGGCACGGACAGTATCGGCCGTATCTGGGACTTACGAACAGGACGTACGGTCATGATCCTGGAAGGTCACATCAAACCGATTTACGCGTTGGACTGGGGTGTAGATGGCCATCGAGTACTTTCTGGTTCTGAGGATGGCTGGATTAAGTGCTGGGATGTACGAAAGGTCCAACCCTCCGGTGGTATCGGTGCACACAGAATGGTGTCAGACCTGAGGTGGTACAAAGGAATGGACGACCCTGCTCGAGGTTTCGTCCCGGAGCTTGATGAACAAGGAGCTCGGAGACCAAAGAAGTCGGGTACTTTCTTCGTGTCTAGTGGATTCGACAAGACGGTGAAAATCTTTTCGGCGGATGACTGGTCTCAAGTCCAGAGCTTAACAGGTCATACCGGAAATGTGCATAGTGTGGATGTTGCTAAGGATGCGAAATGGATTGTCAGTGGTGGGTATGACAGAACAGTCAAGCTCTGGGGACGGAACGATGGCCAAGGAATATGACTTCGCTAGCTTTCGAGCTGAATAGATCACATCGAAAAGGTTCCTGTATAGTAACAAAATGAAACGATACCCTAGAAATTGGCAACGATGTTTTTTTATATCATAATCCGTGCTTCTTATTGTTGCTCACTTGACATAGGTCCGGATCAAGAGTAGATACTGATCCGTTTAATAAACCGTTGGCTTTCGTTCTCGCTTGCTCCTGGTTTCAAAAGAGCTCACTTCAGTGTCTTGTTTACATTGACAACTCACATTTCAGCAATCTCTGGACTACTACGTCACTCTTTCTCGGTATGTGAAACCATAGATTACATTCGCCTCCCTCCGCCCCGAAAGGTGCAGACCGGCCCTCGAATTCAACGCCTCATCGACTCAAGGAAACGCCACACGGACACTTACTCAACACTCGCACCTAGACAGCTCGGCTTAGCTGTTACATGTCCAAGTAGGCTACGAAATCTATCACATTTGCTTGCAAGGGTCTTCTCATGCTGATATAGTTGTCTGTTTGTACCAAGCTATTCCTCGAAATGAGCTTTAGATCAGGCATGAAAGGAATGAACTCACGTTCAGCTTGTGACAGTCCCGGGGGGAGTTGTGGCAATGGCACATGAACAATCCTTTGAAAATCATAGCCTCAACATGATGGTTGACTGGTTGACTTACAGGGGAGAGTATACTTAGCGACAGGTGGTTTTTCGATGGACCAGGTTTAGATCGGCACATGCCGTTTTAACAGCGGCTTTGTTGAGTCCAGGTGCTGGAATGATCTGCAAACTTGATGAGTTCAAGGTTGGATTGATACAGCGACTTACGTGACTTCAGTCTTTAAGAATGAGGTGCTCCAGCGGAAAGAGGACAATGTGAAGAGAAAGGAGTTAGCACTAGAAGCTACTTGATGTAGAAAGCAAGATTTTGTATCGCTCAGTCATAGATAAGAGTAGGCACGAAGCGATCTATGTGTAGTAAAATGACTCGTTGTATAAAGATATCATGCCATCTACACATTCTGGAACGATCATGTGAAACACGGTACGGCTCGAAAATGACTCAACGGCGGCCGCCAGGAACCTCTTGATGTTGACTCAGCAGTCAATTTGTCAATTTGTAATTGCTCGGGACACAGTGCAGCGGGGTATTATGATCAGTCTTCCACAGCCTGCCCAAGCTGGTAGGTAAAAATCCGGACTCGACTTTATAGAAAGAAGATATTGGAGAGTTTTCATAGAACGGCTTTGAAGCCATGACTTTTTTCCGAGAGTGAACAACTCTGGAAGTTTCGAAGCATTAGAAATTGGAGGATCTGCCCTTTGTGATGATTGAAAATTAGTAGACAGACATGTAAAACGCAAAACCTTGCGGCCGTTGCAGAACACAGATCATCCACAACGAGTCCCGAAGCAAGCTCTAACATGGCAGAGAAGAACGACAAGAGAGAAGAGAAGTCCTTGCCAGGTCAGAGCTCGAGCGACTTGGCCTAGAAACGCAATGGGAGGCTGCTCATCGACAGGTCGAAGCAGCGGGGGAAGAGCTCTAGGGGGCAAGAAGGCAAGTCAAAACGGGAGTTGAAGAGAGAAGCGATATCACACTGAAGCTGAAGGAGCTGTTCAGGGATATCGAGAGTCTGCGGAAGGAGGAAGGTATGCCTTGATACGCATGCCGAGTTGTGGGTCTTGTTGAGGTTGAAAGGTTGTGTATTACTCCGCATGCTTTGCATTCACGTTGTGTAATAGAATGCAATGACAACCTCGCATCTGGTAAAGCTTGGTTCTCCGGCTGGGCATGTGTCTTGTGCAGCGGAGATGGCTCCGAAAATTGCAAATCTGGTCTGGAATGTCTGGATGCTGCTGTGAGCTCTCCCCGCTGCAGGAACTAAACGTATGACAGTTTTAAGATTGATAAACTTGTCCCGATAAAGATGTTTCTGGGATAGCAAGCCAGTGTAGCTATATATAGACATATTCCAAGAAGAGCACCGGTGTCATGCTATCGCATCTCTCATGTAAACCTCAAAAGTTCAATTGGACACAAGTAGTCAGCAGCCACTCGAGTAGTCAAAAAATGAACAATATCCCAGCCGATCCAGCGGGTCGGAAACCGAGAGTATATCTCAGACAACACGGAGGCGAAGATTAGATACGCATAAAGAACTGATTTGCAAGCAACTCGCAGACGGGTCGAGGAGTTCCTCGTATGATAGCTAAATTCTTCCCAGAAAGCGGTTACTGAATAGAATTATCCGGACGCAGCGTTGCAACAAGCCTCACTGGCACGGCATTTCCACAAACGGAACACTTGAGTGTAGCCAACCGGCCGTTTCTACGATTCTTGGCTGACATTCGACCGAATTAATCTTCACATGTTTCCTCGAGGATTAGCGATTGGTATCGGATTGAAAGCTGCCCCGGCAAAGGAAAGACTTCCGCCCACGGCACTTTTGGCATGTTCGGGCAGGGGAAGATGACCAAGGGATCTCGGTCGATCGATGAGGAATTGAAAGCCGTGGAGATACTGTCCCAGTCGGAAACAGTGGGTCTTTGTTTCCTAGAACAGGATCCTACGTTCCAAGTAGAATATTATGCAGAAACACATCCCCTCGATCCTCATACCCCTCTGCGCCAGGAGACATGTGAAGATGGCAAATGCTGTTGATATATAAGAAATTGCCAGAAGGAGAAACATGCATAGGTTTGCGCTGCCACGGCAGGGAAGAGGAGCCGCTCGGCTCGTGTTTCGGGATGAGGATGAAGGAACGCAATCGCTCCCAAGCCGAAGAGCACATCTCTCCGCGGGCCTCATGGATAAAAGCTGGTTTTATAGGCAAGCTTACAGGGTCGTTCAAAGTGTCGACGAACCAAAGCAGCTCGCTGAGGTCGAGAAAGCCACCTCAAAAAACCGCTCCATATGCATGTCGTTCCCAGCGTTCCATTCGATGGTCGCTGATAACCGACACTTTTCCGCCCCTCCTTGTCTGCCTGCAGAATTAGCCCATTTCGACCTGTCATTTTCGCCGCAAAGATAACAAGGCAGGGGCTGGGGGAACATGGTGAGCTCCCCTGGTTGCATTCAATCTCGACATACAGCTTGTCGAAAGTTTTGCCGGCGAAGAGAAGCGAGGCAAGCTGAATAACCAAACCTTAACCATAACAATATCGCAAGCTGGGAGAAACGATGGTTTAGGTCCTACTTCGTATGGGCATCGAGTTGTCCGATGTGATGTGCTACGTCCCGGCCCGTTTCTCTTCTCGCTCGCATTGCATGTCAAAATGGAGCTAAAATATGCTTCCGGTGGGATCGATCCGGTGCACGGTGCGGTTGTTGTCCAGGTCCCTCACTTCGTCAAGGTACTTCCAGCACAGTGGGAACGACAGCCGTTGGCTATGTACCTGATAATGATAATCCAAACAGCCAAGATCCATATGTCCTCGACAATGCTATGTTTGGCATAGCCTAATAGGAGAATTGATCGACAGAATGTGCTACGAATGTCCTCGTCTCGATACTCGTCTCGAGTCTCTCGACCATGCCATGCCATGCCATGCCATGTGAGCATTTCGATCGCACACGGGCGTCAACGTCAACGGCTCTCGGCAATCGATTGATGTGCGAAGCCCAGAACAGAGCAGAGCCAGAACCCTGGAGATGAGTATTTTACCACCTGGCTCTTGGATTGGCCAGCGGAAGAGAAGGGGAGGTAGGTCGAGGGCCTGCCTGCCTTTGGTCCGTCGGCCTTGCAAGAAAGAGATGGAAGAGGGTGTGGTGGTGACAGACCGATGCTGGGCGCGCGGGCCAAGTCATCAACAACATCAATAGCCCGTCCAGACGTCGCTGCATCTCGATGATAAGAACGTTGTACAATCCGCTCTTCCCTGACTGATCAGAGTAGTGAGCTCTTGCTCTCTTATCTAGAATGCAGGCTGAGAGTAGGTATGCACTGAATCATCCCGGCTTTGGACTGGCTCAGTCACTGTGGCTGCCGCTGTCAGATGAGGCAATCTGTTGGTGATGAGTGAGGCTTCGCCACCCCCGACTTCATCCTCCCACTCCCGAGTTACCTGTATGCCGTGGCGTCTGTAAGCGTGGTGGTACGACAGCATAACGGTTATTTGGTGTGTCTGCACTTTGTTTTCCTGCGCAGCCATTGTGTTCCACCGATCGCCTGCCGTGTGTGAATGTCTCGCCAAGCATGCTGGCTGTTCGCCCCCCTGAAAATCCACGTTCGTAACCAACGGAATATGCACGACGCTCATAGTACGAGATCTCCCTGTCTGGATTTTTGAGTCGTCTCCAGAATCCCACGTTCAAGATTTAGAAGGAGATGCAATTTCGAAGGTGCCATTGGCCTCATCTGCAGTGGTGAGATTTGCTCAGAATATCTCCAAAGCAGACAGACGCTATTGCAACTATAGCATGACGCGCCCGCATTTATCGGATATGTACGACATCTTTTGAATCCACTCTCGAACCCACTTTCAGTGATCTTTTAGGTGGGATGCAGATCCGCGTTAAGGGCATAGATAAGCCTCTGAGAAATAATGGAAATGCCAAATCCGTGTGTAACGGCTGTGAATAGTTCGACTCCTGATGTGGTGAGATTAGTCCTCCTAGTGAGAATCCTGATACCTTCACGGTTCCAATGGGTGCAATGATGGCTGCGATCCTAAGGCCTGTAACTTCAATCTACTGGTGCCAACATTGAAGCCTGGAGAGCATTGATCCCCGTAAGGTGTGAGCTAAAAAGCACATCATATTCGTAAGGTTGACGACTGGTGTCTTCGCTCGGCGAAAGATCTTGAGCAAAGAGACTACCAGTCAAGTCACAACAAATAAAATGGCTAGATAAAGGCCCCGCCGTAAACCCAAAAGTATATGGACAGCATCATTATGCTAACCTGGAAAGTCTCACTTATCCTTCAACGAGGTCCAGCTAAGGCTGAGCGGCAGCCTTGAGGATTGGAGATGGTCATAGTAGGAGGACGGGTCCACGCCGCTTGACACCAAGACCACCTTGACCAAGAACTATTTCTAGCCTCCACTCCACGGTCCGATTGTAAGACTTTTGACGCCGGTGTTCGTTCGGTACCAGGTAGTGGCGAGGTAACATCACGAAAAGAGAGCCTGGATGTCTCTTTAAGCGGGGGAGAAAATGTAAACAAAGAAAACCAAGAGAGAAGAGCATGCCTGCCTCAGCAAGGAAACAACCCTGAAGGCTGTGCCGATCTCCCGTGTTTGAATTTAAGACCCATAAGCGGTTCCGATCCATTTTCGGGATTAATGCGGATACTTCCACGTACGGAGTAGTGGCGAGCTAGGTCAAGGGTAGAATGGAAGTCCCACTCTTAGGGCTCAGAGAATTATAGCCCAGCCAGAAGTTCTCATGGATTGGTAGTAAGGTGGAGTTTTTCTTCGCGAGTTGATCGATCGTAAGGAACTGCAAAGAGAGGCGATCAGAGAAACTTAAACAATCAAAGTGAGAGTTGGAATCTCGCTTGACAACAAATACAGAGACAAGAGTGAGGTGTGGCTGGATTTCCTCGACGAGACCTTGGACCTACAAGTGAGTTCGGGCTAGAAAATATGAGGATAGATCCAGCCGTCTAGGTACCATACAGTCCTCACTCCGAGTAGTGCTCAGCCTCACCTCAGCATACAGTGCTGGAATAGTAAAACCCCGAATTGCAGGCTCTTATCAGCAAGCAGAACTCATTCGGCACGCCTTAACGCTTAGAGCCTTATCAGATAACTGGAGGTGCTTAGTTCTGGCCGTAAAAGTAAATGTCAAAGCGATGACCTAGAATCTGTAGACACTCCGTATGGCTCTAGCTCGCAGTCTAGACTGTCACTAAAAAATCCATCGCAGGAATGGAAAAGACAGGATAGGGGAAGACGACTTGAGCAGGAAAGCTGTGGCGTCAGCAAGATGTGATGTGAAGATGCAACGACGCTTCAGGATTCGCGGCTTCGGAGTCGAAGTGCGACGGCGACGAAGCTGTCAGTCAAGCGGACAAGTAAGATTACCTAACCTGCTAACGAAGACCCTTGAGCTCCAGCCAAGTCGAACCGAGACCGTGACTTTGACTAACCAGGATAAAGGGTTTTTTTCTTCGTTGTTTTTGCAAAAAAAAGCTCGTAATTTTGCCCCTCACTTAGCGATCTTACGAGATAAATAAATCAAACCTTCAAGGTTGACGGATTGTATCAGTTTGGGCCGCTGTGAATCGAGCCTGGGTATTTTATCTAAGGTCAGGTCGGTCAAGGTAAGTCTTTGGAAGCACCAGTCCCAATCATTTCGAGATGGGGTAAGAAGGTATGGCGGCAGGATACCTAATTAAAGAAAGGTTGAAGTACTTGGTGTGTCTAAACTGTAAGATACCCTCCTACCTCACTCCCACTTTCTTTGCCCAGCCTTGAGGCGTCGGTTTCACGATCCACTAAAGAGACCTTGGCAGTACAGTTGCAGTGGCTCGAGTGGCTGGAGAGCAGGTGGAGCGATGGAGGTGCAGGACAAAGTGAAGTACTGAAGTGGGGGACTTTGGGGGACCCCTGTCTCCTTCCCTGTCTTTCTTCCAAACATCCTTCCACGCCTTCCTCATTTCGGCTATCCGGCTCTGATCAGAAAGTCCAGACCGCTGAGCTGAGTGTGGGGCGGGCAGAGATGCATGCATGCATGTCTGTCTGCAGGTGCATGGCAAATGCACTGACTGACTGCATTTCCACTTCAGTTCTGCAGATAGCCCAGTCCTGGCCTGCAGACATGTTGCAGAGGGAGAGACAGGAGGAACTGGAGGTACTTGCAAACCATTAACGACCGCGAGAGTTCGGGGGTCAGGGAACAGAACAGAAGAGAAGAGAAGAGAAGGGGAGGCAGGGAGGTAAGAGTTTATTTGATTTAGTCTTTAGCTGGGCATCAAAACAGAAGATGAGATGAAGAGGCATAAATAAGGAACTTAGTTAGGTCAATAGGCCGCGGCACGAGCTCTCGGTTCATGCCTAGATAACCTTTCCTCCTCTTCCCAGGTTTGCAGCATTGCGATGCGAAGCATCAGCAGTAGGGGAGAGTAGAGTTGAGCTGGGGCCAGCACAAGTGCGCCGTGGCTACCAACCCGCCTCTTTGCCTTTCCTATTCCTGATATCAAACCTCTGGGTGTACCAGGTATAGACCACACACCATGTAGAGAGGATTCCACTTTCATATTACAGTGAACTACCAATCCAGCAGTTAGGCTCGATTCATTGGACGACGCCTTACTGCGGTGCGCCCAAGCTCCCCTTTGTGCTACCTCAATTGCGGAGAAATCTGCAGTTGAAGGCAGCTGATTTGTACGGAGAGATACTCGTATCATGGGAAACGTTATTGGGGCGCGGACGTGCGTTCGACGGTTCATCGGTAGCAAATCCATGGTTGCCAGGACGAGTTATATGCTTCGCTCTGAATATCAACTTTGTCTTGTCTTGTCTTGTCTTGTCTTGTCGTCGTCAGCCGGTGCTCTTTGGCAAACATTCAAGGTCTTGTCGTGAGTTGTTTTCAGTAATGCTTTGCTGAAATCGATAGGTAGCTAGCTGATGGATCACGAATCAGTAGTCTGGCTCCGTTGGATGTTCTGGTGTTGCGGTGGAGTCAGATTGATTAGCCATGAGCAAATACCGCAAGTTGGCGAGTAGAGGAGGTAGGTACTCTACCTATGACAGCACTTGTATGTATATCATCATTCGTTGTAGACCCCTCATTGACTCTTCATTGTACCACATCATAACTAGCTTAAAACAATAAATTCCAGCAATTACCTACCTCCTTGAAAATATTCTCCCCTTTCCTCTCCCTTCAAGGAACGCACTGATTGTTTATTATTACTCGACGCACACCCCTCACCTCCTCTCCCCCCCCCTCTTTTCCCCCCTCTTAATCGTGATAACGCCCAACCAGTCATCATCGACTCCTCTAGACTAGGCCTGCCTGCCTGCATGCCTGCCTTGCAAGCAATGCATCGGCTCGTCCGCTAGGGGCATCGGCTCGAAGATATTTGCACCCCGCCTGGTTGGCTTTGCTTCGCTTCGCTCTCTTGGTCTTGGTCTTGGTCTTGGTCTTGGTTCTGGTTCTGGTCCATCCTGGCCTTCCCATCCGTCCCATCCCATCACTTTACTTCACCCATCTCCACCTCCATTTCTCCTCTCCTCTCCTCTCCACCTGCACCACCTGCACTAACGCCTCCTCCTCCTCCTTGTTGAAGTCCAGTCCAGTCTCCTCTCTTCTTATTTCCAACATCCCCCGGTGTTCTATCGACCTCACGACTCTCACATTCTCCTCCTCTTCCAACGGACAACAAACAACTTCTCCATTCTCGCCTTACCTCAGGAAATTAGCAGTGTCGAGTAGTGGCATCCAATTCCTCGCCCACCTCGCCCACCTCGCCCACCTCGCCCGCCTCGCCTCGCCTCGGCCCAAACCGTTCATTCCAGACTCGAAGGCCCTGCATTGTCACTGCCCTCGCCGAGTAACATCACAACACAACCAAACCCGAATCAACCTTCCCGTTCGCAATCACAGCAGACGACGCGTCAATACATGTCGACCTTGTCTTGATGATAGAGCGAATAGCACAATTTGATTGTTGGGAGGCCGTGTGTGGGAACCCCCCGGATTTACAAGAACGTCATTTTCTCGTAAAAACCCACGAAGGAAAAAGAACTCTTGACCCTCTGGTCCAAGGACCTTAAACCACGCAGCCACTCGCCCTTTCCTCACTTCTCAATAATGGCCGTTGTGCTCAATTCGGAAGAGAGCTACTTCTCCTCGAGCCCTCTACGACGTTCCCATTCCCAACCCAAGTTTGTGACGTCGTCTTCATACTCGAAAACGCCGTCCAGGTCGAAGAGCAATAGCAGTTTCAATACCATCATCCCGCCCTCTCACTCCGCCTCTTCATCAGCTCCCTCTTCTCCGCGAACCCTGACAGCCGATTCTACCGCCCCTTCATACTCATCCACACCCGCAAGTAGCCTGTCGCTCGACAACAACTGCGACGACCAGGACGACGAGGATCAGATCGTCTTCCCTTCATACGACGACGTCGGATATTACGATCAAGTCGAAGACCTGGAACCGCCGGCAAGCCCCCGTACGGGTGATTCCTACACCGTTTCACCAACCTCTAACAGCACCTCGACGAATGTGTCGAGGCCAGAGACACCAGAGCCGTTGGAGCATGCGGAGGACGATACCGCAGTTCGCACACAGCCCTCGAGACATGTAGACTATCTATCGCATAATTGGAAAGAGGAGGACATCTGGTCGTCTTGGAAGCACATTGTGTCGAAGCGGAAAGCTTACGGGAACAGTGCTAGATTAGAAAACGCGTCGTGGCGAACATGGACAAAGTCGAAGAACAAATTAAAGACTGTCTCTCCAGAGACGCTCAATTGGTAAGTCCTATGTCCCAATTTGTTGATTGTTGCCTTGTATATTGACCGACGTTTCTTAGGCTCAAGGATTGTGATGTCACTTGGTTGTATGGCCCTCTACAGACAGGATCAGACAAGACTTTACATTTACCATCGACATCTCCAGTCAACAGCAGCCGCATATCCAAGTCCAATTCTTTCTTGCACAAGAAGCCCATTTTGAAGAAGCGGAGTGTGTCGGAGATTATGCTTCAGCGGTCATTATCATCATCGTCACTTCTGAAACAAGCAGCGGCAGCGGTTCAGGCACAGCAGTATGAAAACGGTGGAATGATGCGGCCATCCATGGGTCGGAGAACTTCGGATTACGCTTACCCATTCTCTTCCAGACGCTTGAGCAGAGAGAATACCAGCATGCTCTCGTCAATCTCTTCATCGGGCTTGGCTTCTCCAGGAACGGGAGAGAAGAAGCACATTCATTTCAATGAACAGGTCGAACAGTGTATAGCTCTCGATATGAAGGGAGATGACGACGAGGAGCCGGGTTCGTACGCAATCCACGATTATGACAGCGATTCTGATGACGGAGCAATCATGATGAAGAGAAGCAACTCAAAACGTCGATTGCCTCCTCTTCATAGCAAAAGGACGACCCCTCGGCAAAGCTTCACTGCCGAAAGCAAGACAATTGCAATGTTACCTTCGACGACACTGAAATACAGAGCAGATACACCCGAACCTCCGGAAACGGCAATGAAGCACAGCAGTGGAATTTGGAATGGAACAAAGTTGTCACCTTCTCCCTCCCAAGAGACCCTAAGGCCTTCGAAACCCTCAACCAGGTTGCTACTTGGGGACGACGAGGAAGACGATGATATGGATTGGCAACCCCAGAACGCATTTGCCAAGCGAAAGGATAGTGTTTCTGTAACCCAGGAACGTTTTCAGGCTCTTCAAACGTCGGGCTCTTCATCCAGCTTGACTGGTGAGCCCTCAGGGATGAGAAGAACGCCTTCAGGCATGTTTATGCCATACGAAGAGGACGAGGATGATGTGATTTCTGAGGGCCTGTTTGGAAAAGTGGTGGATACTGTGAATACGGCCAAGGATATTGCTCATGTGATATGGAACGTGGGGTGGAGACGGTAATCGTTATGAAGGCACCTCGACATATCTCTCAGCGATTCCCTGCTGGAACTGGCCACGGGCTCGTCATGGTCAACTGGTGTTGACAAGTTTCCGTCACATAATGACTGCCTAGGGACGGCGTACATAACGGTGGGTACATGCTTAATACCACCATTCAAAATCATAGGGGTGGAAGCCGTCGGCGTTATCTAGGAATTTGCTGTTCTGGTCGAGTTTATGGCCAGGCTGTGTTGTACTTTGGGATTGGGCGGCTTATACGAGGTTGGGAGTCACCGGAACCTGGATTAATTGGGGGTCTCTGTCCCTTTGGGAATGGATGGGCTCTTTGTCTGGATGGAAGGCTCGACGAATTTCACGGCTGGCGGGCTTACTGGGATAGAATTAGGGACTTCAGAGACGGTCCTGCGAAAGGATGGGACACGTCTATCTGACTTAGGCCATGGCTATGGATGAAATGATAACAAAAGCACACACATAGACCAAAACTACAACAAACTCGGTTTTAATATCTTGGTTTCAATTGACTTGGTCAAGACACAAATATCTGAGCAGGTACAAAATATCGCATTTGTGACCTCTCACATTCTCAAATCCGGGGACGTCAAGCTTCACCAAGCTCCCTCCTCCTCCCACCCCCTTGCCCTACCCCGCAAATTCTGACCTGTTCAATTTCCTCCTCATTCCCCGTCACATCGCACAACATGACAGCGATCGTGCAGTCAAAGTCAATCAATCAATCAATCAGTCATGCATCCGAACACTTCTCCCTCCCGCTCCGCTCACAATACTACTCTCACATATTATGCCGAGAGTACCTCTTGTGCATGCTCCGTGGTAGGTAAGACGAAGCGAGGCGGAGAAATGGGCTGCTTGCCGAGCTTGCTTACCTGCATGGCATACATACCTCATCTTGTACTGACTGTACAGCACAATGCTCCGTATCTTGGGGTCTGATCTTTACGCCACCTGCTCTGCTTTCCCCCTCCTGAACAACACCACCCTTCCCTTGTCGTGCATGTATGTATGCAGAAGCGCCTGCAGAGATTTTTTCTTTCTTTTTTTTTTTCGAAAGTTTGTCTGTCTGTCTTCTTGTCGGGGTTTGATTTCTTGGAGCGAGAGGCGAGCCGAGCGGACATATGGATTTTCGCCTTGCCGGGGTTGTTCTCGGGCCGGGAGAGGGGCCCGGGGGTTGGTTGGCCGAGTTTTTCCGTCCCGGGAACGAGTTGTGCGGGGGGGTAGGTGAGGCGATTTGTTGTTGTGTTGTAGGTATTCATGTGCAGTATCAAAACAAAGCCTTTGCAAAGATGAAGCACTTGTTTAGTTTTCGAGGAACATCACGAGGTAGAGAGATGACTAGATGGTCTCCTCCGGATGTGTCACCTCACCACCACTTACCGCACAGTGCTCTTGAAAATGCTTTTCTGTTCGGATGGCGTTCCGGATATACTTCCCTTGAATCTTACTTACTACTGTATGTGGCTTCGCTTGAGATATTTGGGTTTTGGGGCTTGAGGGTACAGTGTGGTGATTTGGGTTTGAACCAGCACCGGGGAGTGCGGGAGGAGCGGGAGGTAACGAACTGGGTGGCAGAAGTCTGTGCGTTACAGGCTGTCTCGCTTGAGTGAGAACCACCACTTTTTCAGTGATTTTACTCACTTTTGAAGGCTTATATCTCGACGAGTAAAGATAAAAACAAATTCAAATCGATTCACATAACACTTTAGTATGTTATAAATAGTACTATTAACTACGAATTTCAAAATCAGGCTTATAGTTCTGTTAATGTCTGATTTCAAGCGATTTAAGCCTGTAGCGCACAGACTTCTGCCACTCAGTTCGTAACGCGTTTTGGCCGGAGTGTTCCGATGTGCGGATCAAGATCTAGATCTTCTTCGGTGTTTGGGGGTCGATGTCTGACTGTGTAAAATACCTTGTCTATATGGGGAAGTGGTAAGAAAGATCCCGGGAGCAAAAATTGCTATCTTTGCATGCACTTTTAGCCTTTATAGAAGGAATCCCGTCGCAGGCTCGCTCCACGGAGAATGCATCGACAAATCAAGCCACCACGTGAGAGCAATTTAAGTTTGACGATGCCAAGTGTGTCCAGAAAGAAGGGTGGCTGGCTGGCTGGCAGACAGACAGATAGCCAGCACGTTTTGCTCTGGCTGAATGGTTTGTACTTCGTATCATTCATTCTGATCTGCAGCCACGAAGGTATTACATCTCTGTTTAAGGATGTGGACTGTTTTTGAGTTCGGGGAGTTCACTTGATCTAGAGTTGAGGAAGGTATGAAAGGTGTCTTGGGGCTCGAGGCGAGATGTGGTATGGGGGATTCGTGCGCTGTCCTGTGCGTCATACAGGAAGTACTCCGAGCGGTTTGGATGGCTGAGCCGCTGAGGAGGATCAGAAAGGTTGAGTTGAGTTGAGTTGCGAGGTTGAGAAAGGCGAAGTGGCTGACGTTTATGAGTAGCGTGGAGCTAGATCGAGGGGGAACGGGGAAGCGGGGAGAGGATTCCAGGACTGTGAAGATCAGATCAGTGGAGATGAGAGGGGAGGACCCTGCAAGTTAGTAGATCTTGAGCTTAGGTACTAGTAGGATGTTAGGATGAAGAAAACGTAAGTCGGTCAGATCCCTCGGGATGTCAGTTCCTGAATCTACTCTGGAGCTCGAGCTTACACGGAATTGGTTTGTAGGGCTACCTAAGGAACCTGTGTTATGACTAAAGACCCCATGCTTGATGTTTCGGTACTGTGAAGTGTGAGATCAGACCAAGTGGTGAAAGAATATGCAAGGACCAGGTTCTAGGTCGACATAGGAAAGTAGTACTTTCACATGTGAGAAATTACCGACGTCACTGATGCAAAGATGGGATAGGATGGCATGAGAGATGAGCTCAAGGAGCTCTATTAGCTCTGCATGGGAGCGGGTCGTGCAGCTGGCATCAGCGATGGATCGGGAAAAGGGTTTGTGTTGATAGAGGATGGGACTGGCATCAAGGAAATTTGGTGGTGACGATCAAGAGAGATCGAAGAGAGAAATTGAGAAACCTAGTTCTTTTTCCATTCTCAAGGTTAGGCTAGAAATCAAATGATGCGAGACTTGGCTTCCATTCTGCACTTCATCACAAGGTAACCTTGAGATGGATGCGATTGAAGCAAAGTTTCTCTGGCTACATAGCATACAGTTAGAAAGTTCTCATATGATGCTTTCTCATGTGCCTGTGATTCCGAGTGAAGTCTTGAACCCGGAACTTGAACGTGGGCGAAACGGTCATGCGACCTTTCTCCTGGACCTAACTACCTACAACGCTCGCTCTGCAGTATAGCAAAGTGCCTTCTATGCTAAAACCCAGATGCCACGTATCAATTCACTTCCATGGAGCTGTTATCTACTCCCAATAAACTCCACCCACCCTTGGCATCAACACGGAAACTAGAATAGACATCTGATTTCAATTGACAGTTAACCTTCGGTGAACTTTGAGTTCTCCCTTGCACCTAGGGGAGTTTCCTGATAAGGAATTCAGTAACCGAGCTGGCTTCTTAGAACCCTTGAATCCACTATCACATCCTGACCATCTCATTCACGTCAAGACAAGTCACGGACGGTGCTCTCAAAACCAACCAGCACAGCCAGTTCAGCAAGTCACACACTACAGAAACACGGAAGTCTTTACATTTCATGCTATGACACTTGGGTGTGGTAAGAGAGAACGGAGCACCCAAACATGCCTTTGTGAGCTCATCTCTGAGGTTGGTCGCTCAGCGATAGCAAACACGAAAGGTCAACAGCAACCCCACACACTGGGTAAAGACGACATTTGGCAGGCAGGTCAACGAACATGTGTGCCTCGAGGACTTTAAAGGAGACTTGAAGTGGAATGAAACAGAAAACAAAACGATGAGCTAGTTGCATCGAGATTGGAAAGTGTCGGTCCGCGTGCCTGTGGAGATTTCTGGCTAGCTGTCCGGCGAAGCAGCACAGTCCAGCCAACTCATCTCTCACGGTATCCTTGAAGTCTTTGAAGAAAGCATCCCAGTGACGAGAGCTTCGAATTACTGGCAAAGTGGAGAGGAAATAGAGACTGACATATCGTCACACGGTCTCTAACCAGGAGAGGAGGTGGCTCATGTTCGTAAGTCACTGCATCGCAATTTCACCGCATTGACATTTCCTGCCATTGGTTACAATCTGCAAGGCTGGGGAATGAAAGGTTAGAGAAGGGAGAGAAAACAAATCACTGGAAAATGAATGACCACGTCACCAGGAAGTTCAAGAGTAGATGGGTATTTGCGTAATTTGTCGCTCAGTTGGCAACAGAGCAAATATAATGGTATCACAAAGTTTCGAGGCAGCCGGACGTACCCTCGCCACCACTATCAAACGCCATGTCCAAATGCATCAAAGACGCCATCCCTATGCAATATCATATCCATCCCGCAAAATATCGTCACACGTCAATCCCTGAGCTCCCGTCCCTCCCCCTAGAAATCTCGGAATATGCCAATCAGCTGATCCAGGCGGAGGATTTGGCCCAAAAGACTCTCTTCCTTCGTCTGCCAAATCTGATATGAGTTCAACTGAGCTGCGTCAAGATATGTCTCCGGGTCTTGGTCGAGCATATCCGTTCGTAGAGTCAAGTTAATAACGTCGGCTACCTTGCGCCGCTCGAAGTCGAGCCGTTGTATACATCTCGACATCATCTTGTAGGTATTCTCGAGGATCATTGTTGCGACTCGTTCGTTGTCAAAGAACCAGAGGAAAATGATGCGGTTGGGATTTTGGCGACCTGCATCTCTTGGCACCTCCTGAATGTCAACAACACCAGCCATTTGCATCTCAGCCAACTTTGTACGAACATCCTTCTGCTTCATCAGAGCAAGATTGGGCAATTGCTTCTCGTCAAGCTTCCCAAATTTCCTCAGCATTCGCGCCAATCGATGCCCAAATGTACCGAAGTTCTCCAATAACATCGTGTCAAGCTCCGATTGCTGCATATGTTCGATGATGCGCTCAAAGTCAACAGTCCATTCACCCTGGCCACTGTTTCCACACTTTCGAAGGAACCGACAGTCATCGGACTCGAGAAGCTGAAGGTGGTTCTTGACTTGCTGCATCCGATTTTCGCTCCGATCAGAATTCTCGGGTTCCGGCCGGTCTTGGAAGGTTACCTTTGGACGCTTTGCTGGCTTTGGGGGCTCATCGGCAAAAGGATCATCACCACCGATAGCACCGTGGTCGTTTCCGTTGACTATGGTGTCTTCATCTGATTCGGGATCTTCTGTGACGACACCTGCTGCCTTGCCGTTCTTTGCCATCTCGCCTGGAGCCTTTCCAATACCAGCGCCTGCATTTATGGACTTGTTGAGTGCCGCTGTGAGCTGCATGGTGGTGAAACATGGTCCATCTGGCAGATCTTCAAGGTTTGTATTTGATCGGCATCGAAGGATCTTGTCTTCCAGGATTCTGAGGCCAGCAGCGTAAATCAAGGATGTGGTCTCTCCAATTCGATCATACGCAAACGCAACCAGCACTTGGTTACGTAGTGCAACTGTACATTTTTCGTAATTGATGCGAACTACCAGATTCGGCTTCATGTGATGTTAGCATCCTTTCCCTGCCTCGAGTAGCTAGATAAACCCACGTCAAGTCTCGTGCCATCATCTTCGTATAAATGGTCACCGCTGACACCGTCGCTGCTTCCATTGGAGAGGCGTCTCCGCTTGTGATTGCCGTTCGTACCATTGTGGTCTCCGTTCGCCATTCTCTTCTTGCCCTTCATTTGCCATCGACTTTGTCCTTCGGTTCGTGCCGAGTCTATGCGTGCTTGGATCTTGAGTTTCATTTCTTCTTTTTGCTTGAGACCCTTTGTTCCGCCTCGGTAAAAAGTTTCTTCGATTTCCTTCTCGATCTTGTTGTATAGATCTGTTGGGCTTCGGAGCATACTCTCAACAACCAGTTCGACCATGCCAGCCTGAAGCAAATGAGACAATGTTGTATGAAGTGGACCGGTAGTGCGGTGCTCTTTGTCGTGACCGTTGACGCCAATCATGGTAGCATGTCCATTGACTTTGCTGTTGGTATGCGCCTCTGGACCTGACTCATATAGTGCTGCGAGATCTGAAATTCTGGCATGACCCAGCACAAACAGATTCTGCATAACATCTCGGGAGAATTCGCCAAATCGAGCTTCCACCGCCTCCATGATCTTCCCAGATCGAACTAGCCCGTATGCCGCATCGTGGTTTGCTTCGTAGAAAGTACCGCCCTCCGAGTCGCGGTTGTAGAAGACGAGGCCCTGCTGGATGAGCACAGCAAGACCATGTTTGACGTTACGAGGGGAGAGTCGAGTGTGCTTGGACAGATTGATAGAAGAGAGTCGTCCGCGTCGTAAGAGCATCGTAAATATCCGCTGTAGCAAAGTCAGACATGACTAGATCAAAAATAATGTACTATGCCTGGTGACGGCAGAACAAATGCGCCCAGAGACGTCCTGGCTGCAACAATGGCACACATACGGAGGTTAATTCGCCATAGATCTCGTCGACAAGCAGGGCGCAAAGCTCTACTGCATTCTTTGACTATAGCTTGTCAGTTTTGAGGCTCTGCAGAAAGGCGGTATTCACAGAGCTAGCGCTGCGCGGGGGAGAAGGACAAGAATAAGACGTACTCGAGACATGTTGTGTGCTGCTGCTAGAGATTATCCCCGATCCCCAGAGCTTTCCACAATTGCTACTGGTTCTTCATTGACGAGATGAGGTTGAGCGGGGAGGGAAAGTCGCGGAGTAAAAGATAGGTAGGTAGGTAGTATATGAGGCTGGGCTTGCTCGTTAATTATTTTCAAAGGTCGGCGACGATCTTTTAACCCCACCTTTTCATGAAATGGAAAGGTGACTGACTGACTGAGTCTCTGGCGCCTCGCCTCGCCTCGCTAAGTGGACTGACTGGCTTCACGGGTGTGACTGGTCTTGATACAGACACAAGCGAAGACCACCAAGTCTGCCTGACAAGACGATTTCATGTCTCCGAAAGTGCTTGTGGCTTCAACGGATTCTCTTTAAACTAGACACAGACATTCTACAGAAGTAAAACATCCTTAAGAGTAAGTTTCAAAAGAATTGACACTGTTGTTGTTGTTGTGATGACAAGTGGGTGTGAGGGTATAATTTGAGTGCATCGATGCTGACCTGACTTACCTGCATCTTGTGTCTCTACAGTCCACCATAATTATAGCCCGAATTCTTCCCTACCTTAGAGCTTCATCAACGTCCTCAACTCCAAAAGTTTAGCCAAGCAGTCAAACTCTTGCGATTCTCCATCCACCAATCCTCCCCGCACAATGATCTCACGGTCGGCGATTGGTCCCAAGGCGCAGCTTGCCCTTCGCAGGCAATGCTCTGCTCACCCAGCAAACCGCCGCGGCCTCGCTGCGTCCATTTCCGGATCGACCTCCTTCTCGTACGAGACCGCGGATGTGAACGGAGTCAAGGTGGCTAGCAGAGATGTGGCAGGACCAACTACGAAACTTGCTGTTGTTGCAAAGGCTGGAACGAGATATCAATCGGCGCCTGGTTTGACCTCTGGATTGGAACAGTTCGCGTTCAAGGTCCGTGGACATGCTTAGTGCCCCATGTTTATTTTGGATCAGACATTAACATTCTCTTCCTCAGAACACCCTCAAGCGATCTGCACTACGAATCACGAGAGAATCCGAGCTTCTTGGAGGCCAATTGACTTCATACCATACAAGAGAGGCCTTGGTCATCGAGGCCAAGTTCCTCCGAGAAGATCTACCATACTTCACAGAGTTGCTTGGAGAGGTTGTCTCACAAACAAAGTACACTGGTAGGTCAATTGCTTCGAGATTGCGGCTACGTACAATTTCTGACACGCCCGTTCAGCCCATGAATACCACGAGGAGATTGAGCCCATTATCAAGCTTGCTCAGAAGAAGCTTCTTGGTGATGTTTCCGAGCTTGCTCTCAACTCCGCACACGGTGTGGCCTTCCACAGAGGTCTCGGCATGCCTCTATACCCAACTTCCTCGACTCCTCTGTCCAAATATCTGAACGAAGAATCCATTGCCGAGTTCTCCAAGGGCGCATATGCTAAGTCAAACTTCGCTGTTGTTGCAAACGGTGCTAGCCAGGCCGACTTGAGCAAATGGGTTGGTGAGTTCTTCAAGGAGTCCAAGAGCTCGTCCAGCACTTTGTCGAGCGAAGCTACCAAGTACTTCGGTGGAGAGGAGCGTATCGCACACAGCTCTGGTAACTCTTTCGTGATTGCTTTCCCTGGCTCGAGCTCTTTCACCGCAGGTGGATCCTACAAGCCAGAAATCGCAGTCCTTGCAGCTCTTCTTGGTGGAAAATCAAGCATCAAATGGTCCCCCGGATTCTCGCTTCTCTCCAAGGTTGTCTCTTCATTCCCTGGTGCTAGCGTTGCGACCACCCACTCGGCCTACTCTGATGCTGGTCTCCTGACTATCCAATTTAGCGGCTCTGCAGCAGCTATCCGTGGCGCTTCAGCTGAGGCTGTGAAGGCACTCAAGAGTGTTGCTGATGGTTCAATCAGCAAGGAGGATTTCACCAAGGCCGTTGCACTCGCCAAGTACCGCGCTCTGGAAGAGGGTCAGAACATTGAGGCTGGTCTCGTGGTCACTGGTGTGGGTCTTGTTCACGGCGGAAAGGCTTTCCAGATCGATGAGGTTGGCAAGAGTGTTCAGTCTGTAACTGCTGAGAAGTTGAAGTCGGTATGTATTTTTTCTACGTGAAAACATCATGTCATTTACTAACTAAATTACAGGCTGCCAAGGCATTGTTGGAAGGTAAGGCAACAGTTTCAGCTGTTGGAGATCTCTATGTCCTCCCATACGCAGAGGATTTGGGTCTCAAAGTATAAATTTTCATTAGTCTGGGAGAGTGGGATGGAGGTTGTATCAACAGCTCTAGAGTGTACTGTAGATATATGAGCAATTTGACTGTCCAAAACCTCTGCAGTGACCAAATGTGCACGCGTGAATGTTCATTGTAAGCTCATCCAGTCAACCGCCCCAAGAGCTCTGTTCAGGCGATCGTCACTCTCGCATCTGGAAGCACAGTCACGTGACTATCCAGATCTTTGAAAATCGGTTCCGAGCTTCAACAGCTCCCTGCTCCAGCAACCACATCAACCGCTGTAACTCACTTCACAACCTCCAATCCTACACAATGACATTCGCGTGGAAAGCGTCAGGTCTCACGTATGCTTCAATACCCCATCGCACCCCATTCAATCCTCAATTGAGCCACTGCGTGGTCGCAAGGAGCTTGGACTGACAAATCTTTCAACAGCTACAACAAGTACCTCTCGGTCGCCGCACGAGTCGTCCGACGCAGCTTGAAGGATGACAAGAGACTGGCAGCAGAGAGACGGGGGGAGATGGAATTGAGGTTCTCCAAGTGGAATGTGAGTGATGTCTCCAACTGCGGTACGGATGCGTGGAAGGAACACGACTGACAATGGACTGAATGCAGAACGGCAAGCAAGGCGAGAGCAAGAGCGTCGCAGATGCAAACGCCGCTTCGATGGCAGAGGCTGGCTCCCAGTCGTAGATCCGAATGGCATATTGATGGCATGAGAGTCGGTGGAATGGATGGGTAACTGGCGGATAGATGGTTTTGGAGGACGGACATCGATGGTGGATTGTACAATTGTATTATTTGAGGCCGACAGGCCCAACAATTCAAAGTTCCGGTCGAAAATATACATTGCAGAGGCCAGACCTAAGGAGAACTGGACTGATACTTGTGAAATGAGTGAAGAGTACATCCTTTGGACGAGCCCGACTTCGAATACTCTCCATAAGAGTACCTGCTGCTCTGACGAGCTACAAATGACATGGGAAGTTGTAGCTAATTTTGGCTTAATCTGATTGCTCATGGCTACAGCTGGTGCTCTCTCTGCGAACTTGTATATGTCGGCCGGGAGTGCTGTCTCCAGGGCACCTTCCTCGATTGTTTCAAACCGAACCGGGTAAAAGCCCTGAAGTCAGCTCAACATGCCTATACTATGCTCCCAAATGAATGTACGCTCTACCTAAAAGCTGACAAAGGCCAGCAATGCTACGCTAAAGCAATGCTAAACTTGGTCAAATCACTTGTTGTAGGTCATCTCTCCACGGCTCCATTAGCACCAGATCCTCAAGCGAGATCTTCCGACTTCAAATATCTTCAGGTGAATTCGGCTTGCAGCAAACATCTGACTGTGATGAGCCGCTCTGATAATATTGCAGCACCGCAAACATGCACAGCAATGGCGTGTCTGCCATCGCTCAAGGTATGAATCGACTTTCTGCCACATTTTTGGCAACAGCTCCTTACCCATTTTACAGAAACAGCGAACCTTGCCATCGACGAGCAAACAGACAGGCCGACTAACCCATTCGCAGCGTTCGATCCCGAGCCACCACCAGCGCCAAAGCTGAAGAGCAAGGGCGTGGTAGCTATGGATATCACCAAAGAATTCACCCATGCAGCTCAACGTAAGTTCTCGCCCAAATATGGGCAAAACCAACAAGTTTGCAATCACGTGCTGATAGACTTCACAGAGCTCGATCTAGGCCAACTCATCAAGGATCCTTTCTTCACGCTCTTTGAGTCTGTTGGGGCGTTGGAGGTAAGTTTGAAGTAAGTTGTAGGCTGTGGTTGGGTGCTGAGGTTAGCAGATCATGGACCGTAAGATGGACAGTGGCTACCTCGAGCCGGGAGAAACCATGGAAGACGAGTTTGATTTCGCTCAAGACTTGCTCCCAGAAGAGATCGTAGGCATAATCGATCAGCTGCTATGTCACGAGGTAAGTTTATGTCCTAGACTGAAATAAGGTGTTGCTAATGTTACAGATGGCGTGGCATATGGGCCATCCCCTTGCGCAAACGATCTTCACGAGCTTGTATATCGATAGGATCTTGTCGCCCTGCCCGCTGAGTATCGATCAAACTTTCTTTGACCGAAGTGAGAGTTGTTCCGATGAACCTATCACTCTACAGATATTGAGGGCATATTGTCTTGGCCTCATCAAAACTTGCTACTACGTCAACAATCGGGTCAAATCGGAGCATACATATGAGGTATGTAGACGAGTCTATAAAAAGTGAGTATTTACTCATGTGCACTTACAGGAGGAAGACTTCGTCAGTCATACCTTCCATCGGAGCCTCCTCGAGGGAATTGAACATGAAACAGTCGTCGAGTTCCTTAATGAAACCATTGCCTTGCTTGCCGATACCGAGGACATGGAACCATTGATCAAGAAATCGCTAGAATATCGACTCAAGTTCCGAATACAGTTTCTCCAAACAGTGGAGGCTGCAGATAGCAGGACTTCCGAAAATCCAAAGAAGCTTTGGTCAGATCTTTCGGCCTTTCTACCAGATCTCAAATCATCTCTGCCTTTTGGAAAACCTTTTCTATCTTCTTTCAGTGTCAAAATACAGAGAAAACTAGCGAGCACTGTCCCACCACGCCCTATTGTAGAGGTCAGTCAAGAGGCCGCTTTTGAACATTTGGAAAGACTTTGCTTGGATGCGTCTGTGGCGGTTGAAGTTCTGAAGTACTTCGATAGTCATAGTCTCATGGTAAGTCGCATCTCGATCGACCCGCGATATCGACGCTTATAAGAACTTAGACCTTTGTTTTCCTCTTCCAGGCTCGAAAGCCACAACCATCGGTCTACGTCCGGACCTTGCTCCAGCATTACATTTTCGCGGACATGATTATTCTGGGAACAATGTCTATCCGACATGTTCTTGACGATGATCTGGCTTCTGTTGTACTTCCATCCGACAAGCTGTTAGATCGTCTCAACGATGAAATCGAAGTTCCGCATGATCCAAGGCACAACATGGCTTCTCGCATGGAAATCTTTCGATCCCGCGCAGCTGGCTCGTACTTGGATGTCATGAGAACGGTATGCCAGAATAGGTGTAGGATACGACGCACGTTCTGCCACACGATTGTTGATTGGGATAATCTTCAGATGGATGCCGAAGAACTAGATGTTGAGCTTCAAGAATTCACCAAGGAGGAGCCGATCGTTGATCCGGATATCTCAAATGAACCCATCTACTCCTTTCCACTCTCATCCTGGTCCTACTTCTACAAGTTACGCCTGATGGAATGGTTAGTCCAGCTAGGGTTTGAGCTTGAAACCTATCAGCCGGACGAGCTAGCCGGAATGTATTGGTACTTGCAATATTTGACAAAGACACGAAGCCGTCACCTCGAGCGAATTCGAGGTTTCGTCGTGCGGAACTTGAGAGCATCCTTACAGAAACCTGAGACTGCAGCTGCCGAACACCCAGAGTTTATGAACGCCCTGAGTTTCATCAACTTCTCTTCAATGGAAGCTGCTGCTACGTACGGATTCTCGGATGCTTTATCGTGTCTATTTACAGTTCTGGGCCGCCTCTCTTTGATAAAGCCTCCCCCAAGACCATACAGTGACGATAGTATGAGATATGAGGTACGAATGAAGCCATTTCACGGCATTGGTCTTCCGGAAGTAACACCATTCGACGACTTCACCAGATATGTCACTCAGCCCGAAATATCAACACTCGAACTGCTCAAGTTCGCGGCGGAGTCGGCTCTAGGAGCAAAGAAAGGCTTCGAAGTCCTCAGCAAGCTGACGGCTGTGGAGGCATTCTGCCAAGGATCTCACGAGGCCTGGTTGGGCAATATCAAGGCTTGTTTGAAGGCCTGTATCTTTACCAGCATCACTATTGCCACAGTGAAGAAAGCCGTTGAGGCTGCTGGGAAGGACGGCCAAGTGAAGCTGAAGGCTGAGATACCTACGTCTGGAAGGGGATACCATGATTGGTGGATTGTGCCGAAGGTTATGCCCGTACCTTGAGGTGTTTTTGAGAGCATGTGATGTTATCATTAGCATTGCGACTTAGACTATGATTGATGTATTGCTTTGGCTTTGGAGGTGCATCGGGGTGGGTGTCCTTGATTATTCGTTCGTGATGCCGAGATTGTTTCGTGTCCGCATATTTGCTGGGAGATCCACTTCTTAAATGTTCTTTAAGGTTGTTTCCATTCTGAGTGTCCTCTCAGAGTCAAGAAAGTACAGCAAAGTTGCCAATCCTGCTTTCTAAATCTCAAAGTGGATTTTCCTCGGCTTGCTTCTTCGGTCAAGTTGGCCTTTGTCCTAAACACTTCCAGTAGTTGTTGCCCAACAGCGGAGAGTTTACTCTGTGAGGCCAGAGTCGACACCTCAGGGCAATAGGCTGTCCGGCAGCGAACATATGAACAGCTGTAACATAACCACTCAGTCATAAAAACTTGGGAACCACACGTGCCTCGGTCCTTGCAGAAAGCCACATGGTCGGGATATAGGGAGTCTGCTTCTCGGTCTTGATCAAGGTCAAAGTAAAATCCGAGGTGTCTTTAATGGGCAGTCCGATCATGATATTTGAGGTACAGGAGCCGTCATACAAAAGAAACGTCGGTAGTATTAACGCGTTACACACGTGGCCGACGTGCAACATCGGATTGTTCGTGTACCGTCAGGTACCAGATCATGTATGCTTAGAGATCGACCAGACGATTCTGTTGTGTAATGTTGATGGAGCTCTTGTTTGTTGGGGGAAGTCTGGGGGAGCCATATTTTTAGATTTGTCTCTCGGACGACCGTGAGGATTTACAAGGTATGTTGGGTGCTCAGCTGAAGTTGATCGACGGCTTGGAGTCGGGTATGACTCGTTTTGATATAAAGGTTCTCTTCATTGCACCTCATATGCATGCACCATTCCACGAAATGATGAATGGGGGAATCGGCATCTTACTCTTCTGTTTTAATCAATCGTAGATAATTTGGGTCTCGTGTGAAGTAACTTGTACATTGAGGAACCAAGGTACAGCATTCTCTTGTCCGTCAAAGTTGACCGACTCAGTACAGGAAGTGCACCTGTCAGATGATCGTTCGGCCTTGGCCGATTTATATTCAAATCACACTGTGAGAAAGGTTTCGGTGGCTGTCAGAGATCTTTCTTTGCTATTACTTCGATTCCGAGAATCTGGACCGGTTCCTCTGACCAGCTCGCTTTAAATGCTAATAAATATCCCCTAAAAACGAGCGGTTCCTATCACTCAACTCATTCTTCTGTACTGACCATATTCAGTCTTTTGAAACCCGATCTTTGAAGATGCGTTCTCTCTCTTCATTGGGATGGCAAGCCTAGTTAGATCTGGGGGGTGCTGCTTTGGAGTACCGGTACTGGCTTTCGTTGGAAGTTGCTCAACTTCTCACATCTCCGGCTCCTCTGAAGCCTTGCACGTCGCCGTTCCCCGGAAGTGTTGTTGTTGGTGGGAAGAACTTCATCAACTATACTGGTGTTGGTACGTCGCCACCTCTTCGTCCTTCTTCAACTGTTCAATGCTAAGTACTGAGTCTGACAGCGACATATGGTACCAAGCTCGGCGGCGGCGACAAAGCCGAGACATTCAAGGACTGCCAAACACTCTGCTCTGGATGAGATGACTGCTTAGCCATCGGTTCTATCAAATTTTTACTAGGATGTTTTCTAAAATCCAATAGAAGTATAAAAACGCCTCTAGTCAAAAACGCGAATGTAGACTCGGCTAGCACCACCGCAGCCTGTAGTTTGTGGTTGGCGAAATGATGTAAATGGGAGTGGGAGAATGCTGAGGGAAAGGATGAGTGAGTCCTGTGAAGAACGAATTACCTAGCTTGCCACGAGAAGTGCTTGACCCATTCACATCAAGTATCAATCGGCTTCTCTCTCATTGCAAGTTTCACTTCTTTCTTACATTCCGCAAGGGTTATTGAAATGCAAATAGTGAAGGTTTTACGTGGAAGAATAACCGAGCAAATCCATTTTTGTGTTCTCTCGAAAACCCTAGAAATACTGCCCCTGACAACAGCCCACTTCCATCCACCAGAAACTTGCAGCACCATAGCCCGACAGTTGATGAGTGGAAAAAAAAACCACCCCTGTCCCTAGCAGCGCAGCCCTTGAAAAGGAAAATGGTTAATTTTACAGATGGATGTTCTTGAATCAAGCACGAAGAGCTTGGGTGCTCGCGCCCAGTCTGAGACCTTCGATTTCGTACTTTTATCAGACACATCCTTGGTCTTCTCTTGAGTCTGGAAGATAAGAATAGTGTAGAAGTGTTGTGTGGGATGAGTACCATTAGGTTACCTCAGAGGAAGGTTCTTCTCTCCGACTTAGAACGATCAAAGTCAATCTGCCAGGCAATGTTGGCCCCTAATCATGTTAACAGTCTTTTGACGGCAATATAACCATGTGTTTCATAAGGAGTTTGGATTGACAGCCTACTCAGCCTACATTTCTTGCCAAAGTATAAACTCTAAAGCACTACGATCTGACCAAACATCCACAAGTCAGGGAACAAAAACATCACACAGTACTACTTCCAACCAGAAACAATCGTCATGTTGTGATATCACGAGAAATTTTCGAGTCGCCGCCAGACCAGATACTCATGTGCCTTCGAAATCGGTATGAAGTCATGTGATGAGACAATGAACCAGAAACCCCGGTCAATACGGTGGTTGAGACAGGGATGTGATATGCCTGTCTCTGTCAGCGCCCTGTCAAAGCTGGAAGCCTCAAAGTAAAAGTTAATACTTCGGATGAGCCAAGAGACAGTGACAACCCCCAGGGATGGTCGAAGCCACGATGATAGAGTAGCCAAAGAGCCGTGTTGCATAAAAAGTGTTACGATGAGATGCCGAGTTTTCTCACGACTGGAGAACGATATCCAACGGAGTGTTTGAGAGATTAGACCATACCAGAAGGAAAGTCCGGCCCAACGGAGTGGAATTCAGAACCTCGCCTAAGGGATCCGGGGCATCTGATCTGGCATGCTCGGCATAGCGTCATAAGACCGTGCCATGACAAGCCTTCATGGGACCAGAACATCTGCACTTCCGATACTTCCATTTCAACAATTCGATATACAGAACAGACAGACAGACAGACAGACAGACAGACAAATCTAGAGCAAGTGATAGACTAGCGCCGTGTTTATTTATCAGGAGTCTGTTTCTGCTTCTCCATCTCATCTCCTGTCGGCAGTTGCGCTTCTTCTCCAGATCACCCACTCACTCACTCACCCACTCACGCACGCACTTGGTATTCCCCATCTTCAAATCGAAGAGTTTACCCCACAGCAACCCCAGGTCACACCTCATCTACGACCTCATCTTGCCCTTCCCTCCATTAATCCCGGCAACAACTTGGGTGTCACGTTGCTTTGTTCTGTTCAAGCCAGACGTCACAAAGGCTGGCCTGCTGCTCATAGTCAGCTCAGCTCAACTTACAGCTCTCCGGCCTTTCCCTGCCACTTCCACTCTCAACACCACATCACATCATATCCGCCCTATCGCATTTGTTCCTTCCATCCATACACCTGCAGCTCCCACCCGACTGTCAACGAACGTCCGACGACAAAATATCCAAGTTAACCCATTTCACTCCACTCCTGTTCTCGCCTCCGGTAAAAGGTGTGCCCAAACATCCTCTTGCCCGAACGGCTTGGCCTCTCCATTCGGCCAACTCAAGCTTTTGCTGACTGCTGCTACAACCTCTCAGAGGTATTAGGCGCTTTCACATGTGCTGATAGTGCCACTTGTTCGGCTCAGATTATTATACCGGGGCCAGATTGGAAGCCAGCATCCACCCCTCCACTCCACACCACTTCGACAGGTGCTGGCAAAGGTCCCGAAGATAGTTACACCCTCGGAAGAATATATCATATCACCTTGTGGACTATCTCGGAGCGACATTACAGGATATTTCCTATTAACCACCTCAAAAGGGTACGCATGCACTCTTGTGGTCCCTATCCCTGATATGCAGATTTCCCTCAAGTTTCAAACTCGGTGCTGCGGACCTCGATCTTAGCTCGGCATCATACCCAGCTAGTGTGTGGGTATGGATGTTCTCCTACATGGGCCATCTGGCCGAATGGAGAGTTCAGTCTATGGATGGGATTCTGCAGCATCAAATCATGCGGGGCAAACCCCCACCACGCTCTCCATCCTGTACCCCAGATATAACCAAGGCTTCCCGGCTGCTGCGTCTTATCTTTTCTTCCTGTTGTCCTTCTCGGCTTCGAAAAGTAAACCTTCCTTCTAGTGGGATGCCATCCTATTACCTTCAAGATTGTCACTACTTCTACCGCACAGCTCTACGCGGTCTGAATATCAGCACATCCATCTCACCACTCTACGCATAATTTGCAAAGCTAACTAAGATGCCTTCTTTCCATACAGCTGTTCGTACTTTTACGATGCCGAAATCTTTGAATGAGTCGTTGGCTGCCGAGCCCGGGAACCCTCAGACGGCTAAAGATGCAGGCCGATCTCATGATGGGGCGAAGAAGGTCGCTGATGAGTACACCAAAGACCAGAAGAGCCCTCTGGCAAGTGACCAGCCAAAGCACAAGGCTGGCATCACATTTGCAGCCCAGGACAAGCTCCCCAAACTACCCATACCAGATTTGGAGGGTAGCACATCGAAATATCTCTCCGCACTGAAGCCGCTTCAAAGCCCAAGGGAACATGCCGAAACTCAACAAGCGGTCGAGGAATTCCTCAAAGCCGAGGGGCCAGAGCTTCAGGAAAGATTGAAGAAGTATGCTACTGGGAAGACGAGTTATATTGAGCAATTCTGTAAGTGATCCCAGTTCACCACGCCTAGCATTTGCTAACAACCCAAAGGGTATGATTCCTACCTCAACTTCGACAACCCTGTCGTTCTGAACTTGAATCCTTTTTTCTTGCTCGAGGATGATCCAACACCCGCAAGGAACAATCAAGTCACTCGTGCCGCTTCTTTAGTGGTGTCTGCCTTGTCATTCGTCCGTGCCGTAAGGAAGGAAGAGCTGCCACCTGACACCGTGAGAGGGCAGCCTCTCTGCATGTACCAATATTCGAGATTGTTTGGAACCGCTCGAGTACCGACAGAGAATGGTTGCCATATCGGCCAAGATCCAGATGCCAAGCACATCGTTGTACTTTGCCATGGCCAATTCTACTGGTTTGATGTTCTGGACGACAACTCGGACCTTATCATGACCGAGAAAGATCTATCGATCAATCTTCAGACTATCGTGGATGATGCTCAACAGACACCCATTCAGGAGGCAGCCAAAGGTGCTCTGGGTGTACTCAGTACCGAGAATCGAAAGGTCTGGTCTGGCTTGAGAGACGTGATGACCAGAGATGAGGGATCCAATAATGCCGATTGTCTTGGGATAGTAGACTCGGCATTGTTCATTCTCTGCTTGGATTACACTGAGCCCGCTTCCGGAGCCGAACTTTGTGGAAACATGCTATGTGGAACGAGTCAAGTTGAGAAAGGAGTTCAAATTGGCACCTGCACCAATCGATGGTACGACAAGTTGCAAATTATCGTTTGCAAGAACGGTAGCGCTGGCATCAATTTCGAGCACACTGGTGTTGATGGCCATACCGTTCTTCGATTTGCAAGCGATCTTTACACGGATACCATTCTTCGATTTGCTCGTACTATCAATGGACAGGCTCCAAGTCTCTGGGCATCAACAAGTCCCGATCCATCCAAGCGAGACCCAGACAGCTTTGGTGATGTTAGCACCACACCACACAAGTTGGAATGGGATATGATTCCCGAGCTCAGCATTGCTCTGCGATTTGCGGAGACTCGCCTTGCCGATCTGATCCAGCAAAACGAATTCGCGACACTGGACTTTGCTGCATATGGGAAGAATTTCATGACCGGAATGGGATTTTCGCCCGACGCTTTCGTTCAGATGGCTTTCCAGGCTGCATACTACGGACTCTATGGTCGTGTGGAATGTACCTATGAACCAGCGATGACGAAGGTGTATCTCCATGGCCGCACTGAAGCAGTCCGCTCTGTCACTCCTGAGTCTGTAGATTTCGTGCAAACGTTTTGGGCAGAGAACCCGCCTCAGCAAAAAGTTGATGCTTTGCGTAAAGCATGTCAGCAGCATACGGCGAATACTAGAGAGTGTGCTAAGGCACAAGGATGCGATCGCCATTTGTATGCACTTTTCAGTGTGTGGCAGAAGGCACTTGATGAGGATGGAGCTGAGGCTGCAAGCAGCACCGGAATGAGTAGCAATGGATACTCGAGTCCTGTCGATGGAAGCTCTGAAAGAGATCCCGCGTCAGTTGTCGGGAGCCCAGGCAGGAACTCCCTGATGTCTGTCGATGGAGACGAGACTCACTCTGTCCGTTCTAACGGTAATGGAAATCGCGCTCGGGGCAACTCTTCGCCATCTCGAGGCCAGCACCACAACATGCCCCTTCTCTTTGCCGACAGTGGATGGGACAAACTGAACAATACAATTATCTCCACTTCTAATTGCGGCAACCCTTCTCTTCGACACTTTGGCTTTGGACCAACATCTGGAGATGGTTTCGGTATCGGCTACATTATAAAGGACGAAGGCATTAGTATCTGCGCCAGCAGTAAGCACAGACAAACAAAGCGATTTGCGGATGCCCTAGAGAGCTATCTGCTTGAGATCAGACGAGTCCTCCGCCTGACTCAACGCCGAGGCACAAGTCCCAAAGCAAGCCGAGTTCGTGAGGCTAGTGCAACTCGTCCCAAGCCAGGAAGCAGACTTAAGTCCAGAGGAAGAGTAATCAAAGCCCACGAGCCCGGAAAGAAGACTCCGGGAACCATGACACCAGCAGATGAGAGTGCAGCTGTAAGCGACGATGAGGGTTTGGGAGGATGTAAGTTCTCTTGTTATTTTATATGGTGGTTTGATGAGGCTAACTTTTGCAGATGGGTTCTTTGATGCTGGCATGTTGCTCCAAGCTTTGAAGGCGAGGGGTGAGGGAATGGATGATGGATCGACTAAACCATCTGAGCGGGCGACGGTCAATGCTAGGCGGAGGGAAATTGGTAAAAAGCTCAGACTCAGCGAGTATTGAGCGAGTGTTGGAGGGTGGTCCTGGTTTCGGGATAGTCGGGGATGACTGAATAGTGTACTGTACCTATTATGAGCAGCGTTTTTCAGTGTGAGATAGTTGAAGCAAATAAACACCTAATAACAGTAGTCCTTACCAGATTGTTGCTTGGCCTCTTTCAAGTGGTTTTGAAAGCAGAAGCGAAGTGAGTGCCATATTCTCGGAATGAGCATCGTTGCTGTAATATATCATATCCTCACCCTCAGAAGTGATTATTTGGACCGAGAGAAAAGGCACACCTTACCTGGTAATTGGACAGTACCGCTTATTTAACATTATATCGTCTGCCTAAGTAATATCCCTTCTTTCTAGACAACGTCACGTCACTCGTCTCATTCAACCCACCAAGCTCATCAAAGATCAACCGAAGATCAACCGAAACACTCCACTTAGATAAGATAAGCTTAAAGATGGCCACAGTGCACCCCTGACTCGTCCAAGAAATTCTCAATCTTCCGAAAGCCTCACGAACTGCCCTCCACCCTTCAAGAAACAACAAAAGCAGAACTTGCGTGCCAGATATACTCCACTCCAAACCTCCAATACTTCAAGAACAACCGCCAACATGCCTGTTTCCAAGAAGATGAAGGTACGTCCTCTTCCCTGAAGTGAGGTGGGGTGATCCTGGCCAACTGCCTGGGTGGATAGTCAGGCTGGACAGAGGGGTCCTGCTTGTGCAGTGAATTTGTGGAGGAGGGTATGTGAGGATATTGGCTGATAGAGAAACATGAATTTAGGTCCAGCGCGAGCACCGCAAGGCCGAAGCAGCAGGAACTCGAGCCCCCGTCAAGGCAAACGGTCTCCCAGTCAAGGCACCCAAGCCAACGAGTCTGGTAACTACCTCCAGACAGACCTCCTAAGCCTTCGAACTCCCAACCCAATTCCTTTCCTATACCAGCCATCGGCCCATCCAAGTATATGGGCTCTACAAGTTGGAAGCTAGAGCAAGATCTGCGAGTGCTGCGACTCTTTGTGAAGAGTGAACTTTGCTTGATTGAAGGTTGCGAACGAACGAGCGGCTGAGCAGCAGGCTAATAACGGTGCGAATAGTGCGCCAACTGCCGCAAGGAAATTGTCAATACCAACCTCAAGCAACTCGAAGTCCACGCCGAGACACACGACCAGAAGCTCTGGCCCAAGGAGAAGTGCTGGCCGGATATCTTCAAGGGAGACTCCTAGATCGCTCCTTGATCGCAAGGTTGGAGAGGCTGGAGTTGATACCGTTAAGGTTGGCTGTGAAGGTGGGGGTTGAGGAGTGATACTTTATGCTGATTTCAGATGGGGTTGGTGACTGAGATGCATGGGCGCTTTGCTCTTTTGACTGATGGCTCGGGGTTTCCGGCATAGCTTGCTTGCGGTGATAAATATGATGCGATGAACTAATTACTCTTTCCAGGTCTTGGATCTTGCCTTGATGCATGTATGCGCCGTGTTGGCTTTGCCCATAGCCAAAGTTGGCGAAATGGCTAGACGAGTTACTTCTGTCGATAAGAAAGCGGCGGTGTCTAGGCCTTCCCATCCGGAGACCTGGCAAATACATGCTATGTTTTGCTCTGCTTGTGAAGCTGTGGTTTGCCCTTTGAAGCTTTCTTATCTGCGTCATTCTGAGATCCTGGGAATGGCACTTGATTCTCTGTAATCGTATTTAAACTGGGCTTTTCTTCTAATCTTGTTTATCTTGTTTATCTTGTTTATCTTGAATTTTAACTCTCCTGAGAACAATTTCTGATCTAGGCACGTTCTATATCATCTGCTGCAAGCGGCTATCACGGCTTACTGGGAAGATTTTGGAACTTCGTCACTACGTGTAGTGCTTGCATTTTGTTCCATGTCCATCCACTTTACACGTTTTTCGTGTTTCTCGAAATTGTCGCAGACAGTGCTCCGCCCGAAGCTGTTAGTCTTTTGTGATGATGGCCGTGACGAGGTGGAAGAACATGCCCAGTTCTCCTTTTCGTGTCGGACACTGGGGCTCTTCGGCATTTCTGTTAAGAAATAGCTTAACTTCTCATTCAGTGTGTTGTCTGTCTCGTGTAATGGTGCTTTTGGGGGGTTCTGGACCAGCTGCTCAGAATGCATATGAGTAGAACTGCTCTGGAAGTATGTCTTCGGTCGTAAGCCTTTCTCTTTGCAGTCTTGAGCCTACTTTGCGTCCTTTGTGCTTGTCGTCTGACCGAGGTAGAGCAGGCTAGTTCAGAGGCTCCATGCTGTGACAATGACAATGGGTTCTAGCCATTCTACGTGGAGGTGCTGAACTATCTCGTGGTACTTACCAAGCAGTTTGCCAATTTCGTTGAACTTGACATTCTGTTGATCGTTCGTCGTGTTCATGTAACCAGACAATGCTAGCATACAGAACCTTGAAAGCTGGAGTATAAAAGGGATACGACCTCGCTCCGAAGCAAGTAGCTTACAGTGCACGTACTCCAATCCAAGTCTTATCTTATATGCAGTTATCAAGACAGTTCCATGGGCCGATGCATGGTCGTTGCCGTCGAGCTTCTTTTCCCTTCCATATCCTCTCCTGCCTCCAAGTATAATCAAGTGGATTGAAGAAGATTTCTTGACCTCTTTCTCAGGGCGTCCTTTTGACTCATCGCTAGCCTTATTTGCTAAGCTAAGAGTCGACAGATACGTTGCTGCGCGGAAGCAAAACAACATCGCTAGGTTGATGACAGGAGCGAACCGAGAGACTCGAGTAGGTCAATAAAGAGCGATGCCTGTTTTTTCTCAAACTCGAAGTCTTCATACGCTTTCCATGGAAAATAATCTTTTCTCACCTTACTACTTGTTTGACCTTGTCAACTCTGTCAAACTCACCGAGTGTTTGTGGCGGCTGCCGACACCATCAACCAAGGTTCAGCATCGACCAAGGCATTGACTTCCAAAAAAAAAAGGCCCTCTTCAGAGAGAATTCTGTTTATAACATATTCTCCTCTCTTACGTTTTCAATAAATCTACTCAACATCACATCGAAAGATAATCGTCCTTCAGCTCCCGAACATCGTAGCATTATCAGTCTCCTCTCTTTCAGTCGTCATTCAACCTCACTGTAACTCCACAGTGTCCTCAGAGACGCTGGTACAAGCACTTCCTTCTTTTCCAAAGAACATAGGTTGTTATCTATAGCAGAAACATAGAACTCATTGGCATATCATTTCGGCCTAGTTGCCTCTTATTCCGCCTCGCCGCTGAACCACTTTGAGCCTACAACCCTGCGCGATGAACTCACGAAGCCTGTTCACATGCCAGCAGGAAGATACAGCAAAATGCTGAGAAAGATGCAGATACTATTGCTGATATCCGGAGCAAGTTAGCGGCTGCGTTTAAGAGAATCCAGGAACGTGAGGCGAAACATCGTGTTGAGCTAGCACATCGAAGTATTTTTATGTTTGTGAGTGAACCAAAGATGAAATCAAACTTGGCACCAGCGAGCTGTAAGATACCGGCCGGATCAAGTTAGGAGACGCAACGACAGAAGACTTTTCAGACTCCATAAGAAAACTATCACTACTACAAGACAATGTCGATAGTGTGCTACTCCCTGCAATTTTGAGGGTGGTATCAATCATCGCAGCTCTCTTCCTTGCCTCCGCTCTCTTCTGCCGCTTCCATCGAAGGGCGACAACAACTACTGGTACTCCTCATCTATTCATGACCCTTCGCTTCCCACAGCTGATACAATGATATATGATTTGATCACTTCCGCAACTACCGTTATCGGCCCTGGCAATCCTTTCTTAGCTGTTACTCTAAACCGTTTGTCCAGATCGTGGAGTATGTGTAATCCTAGTGCTGGAAACGCCAAAGGTATATCGCGTGGTCGTAGAATAACCCGCTGATTGCCCTGGAAAACCTCAGGATTCATCTTCAAATAAAGTTTGCGCAGAATTCCGACGCAGGCATTGTATAGAAGGAAATAATTGATGTCGAAAGAACGAATGTCGTGTTGAATGTACTTTTGCAAAGCCGACAAGAGCTTGACCGCAGGCGCTGACGAGTCTTCATTGTTTTGTGGCTCATCGCTCTGTAAAGTCTCCGCAAGTTTGATGGCCTTCATACGCTCATCATTATTCACCAGCCTCTGGATCTCCTGGAAAGTACGATCGGACCCTCGAATATCTGAACCTAGCTTGGAATCTAGGTATTGATGTTGAAATACCTGGGCGACAGCGGACATGCGGCCAATAGGCCTGGGTGACATCTTCGGTGGATCCGATATCTTACCCGAAGCGCTTTTTCTTTTGTTTACTGAGTATTTCATGAGTCTATCCCCTAATTTGAGGCCTAAGTTCGTGTTGCTTTTGGAAGGATCATCCGGGCGGCTGTCATCAGCACCAACAAACAAGTTCTGTAGCTTGATGACAGCTTCGATGCCGTTCCAGTAGGGAATTCTGTCGTCCGCAAAGTTGTGCCTGGCAGCATTATACAGATGCGCTATAACTAACAACGCTGTCCCACAATCAAGCAGCCTGGTTCCAAATAGTTGAATCCCGAGGTTGAGACGAAATTCCAGGACTCCACACAGCAGAGGATGATGAGAGAGAAACGAGTACGATGACCGAAAAGTCTTCCCAGATTTTTGATGACCTTGGACGGCAAAGAAGTCATCGGTGACCTAATACATGCTTATTAGCGACAGAAAGGAGAAGCCAGGACGATTCAAATTCATGTCAAGGGGAGTGGGCAACGATGACATTGGACAGCGCGGCAATAGTCATTCAAAAGACCTACTTACAAATTCATCGACAAACTTTTTGAAATCCTCGAGCTCATCACTGTATGCCTCCCAACCAGGCAATGCCGTTGGCCTGTATTTATAAAGCGAATCAATCTGGCGCAATGACTCGCGTACTTCCATACCCTTACGGATCAGTGTCATCAAGGCTTGGCTTGGTTGATGGCCCTTCCAGTCTTTCTGATCAACTGTAATGAGACGAATATCTACCCAGAGCCTACAAGCAAAAACTAGCCAAATTGGGATGACCTGGGCCAAAAACATTGCCCTCAATCCCTGAGTAAGCTATGGGTAGTGGGACCTCCCTACTGCACAAAAGAAACACGTCCACCCAGAGCACAGTCAAGTCGTACAAAGCCTTCTCATCTGCTGTAGCCAGTTTATCGAACTCATCACTGTCCTCTGATGGAGCCAGCTTGTCCGACTGTTCTTTGTCCTTCGACGGAGTCAGCTTGTCCGACTTGTCTCTTTCCTTTGCTGGAGGCATGTCTCCGGCTGCTTTCATGGCTTTTAGGAAAAACTTTAAGCTGTAGTAAATCTTAAGCCTCGTCAAATTGGCATTTTATTTGTGTTCTGCAGCCACACGAATTCTGCTCTGCTCGAGAACCTCATCTCGAACCTCGTCCCAAAAGTAAGATTGAAATTCAAAGGCAAATCCAACAATGTCTTCTTATCCGGAAAAGTTCTTGCTCCCCTTGGCCAATGTGGTCATTATCTTGCCTCTTCTCTCTGCAGCATCTCGAGAGCAACATTTGTGGAAATTGCAACGGAAACGAGATCAACATTTCCTAACCGATACTCTAGCCAAGCTTGCTGAAGATGAGTTCGCATCTTCACAAAGTCCTCGAAAAAGGCGAGAATCGCGTAACGCAGCTCCGAATCATCGTTTTCATCCTCTTCGAGTTCGTAAATGATATGTGGTTGGGGATCTGTCGTCTCAGTTGCTGTAGGAGCTGGATTGGTGGGGGATCTATCGGGGCTCCATCTAGTGTCTTCAACCTCGAGACCATCGAAGCTATTCTCGGGTCTCGAGACATGTGTTCCGCCTTTCGTGGCCGGGAGAGTTTGGTGCTTTGGAAGACCGAATGTAGTCATCAAAGATCTCGCAAGGTGCTCCAGCATATCGGTGAAGAATTCATGTCGTTGGTTGCTCTCCAGTGTTGCCCTGTCTTTCTTCCGAAAAGTTTGGCCCCAGTTCTTCCGTTGGCATATCGATCGATAGCCCGCAATACCGTGGATACAGTCTGCCTGGTCGATGCATTCGGCTTGATGTCCTTGGCCAGGTCCAGGAGCTGCTTTGATGGTATCTTCGTGTGGCCAGGCTGTTGCTGATCCTCATCCATCTTCCCATCAAGAGCTTTTCCTTCATCTGCAGGATGTCCACTTTCGGCAGCTGTTGTACAGACCCATTGCACCACGTATTCCGTATCCTTCTTGTAGGCAGCATATGTTGAGAATGAGTGCAGCTCCATGTTCAGATAAACGGTTAAGACATGCAATGTAAGTGTGTTGTCGTCGTCGTCGATGGTGATGATGATGATGTTTATGCAGAATATCAAAGCGGCCAGGTATCTTCAAGGTGAAGGAGGCGGAATTCCAGACACGATGATCATCTCGTCCTCAGGCAGGCGCATTGCATACTAAGTAGAAGAGCACAAGGTGTTCCTGCTCGAAACATTGTCAAGTCATGGCTCCCGTGAGAGGCTAAGAAGGAGTGCTTTGCTCCCAGCCAAGCCAGCCCCAGTCAGGGATGACTTGGAAAAGAAAAGGGCCGAACCATTTGGCATCGAAAAGGTTGCCGACTGATATCAACAAGGTCAGTGATACCAGAATGCAAATGCAATATTCCCCATATGCCGAGCGTTTAAACGGAGCTTTGATGATGATGCCGCTGAGGTGGAAGGCGACGTTAACGCCGCTTCGGAGTCTTTCCTAGAGGCAGGTGACCTTCTTGTGCGGATCCAGTGTACCTCGCACTGAAACGTTTGGGTCTCACGTCTGAAATAAGGTGAAAGGAAGATAGGAGATGCTGGTGCGTTTAGAGATAACAAAGAAAGTTTTACTCACCAACTGAGACTTTCACTGATGACAGAGCACTCGACGCAGGCAATCAATCCCAGCCTAGACAGGCCAAAGTAGGTTTTAAGAAAAGCCATTTTCACGTAGTCTCTTTGTTGTGGTGTGGTGTACATACACAACAAGTTGGCTTGTGTGCTAATTTGCTTTTGAAAGGTGAATTCGGTTGTCGCGTTTGTTTGTTTACGAATACAAAGCTGGGACAAATTCACCGTCTCGAATGACGCGTCTTGCCATTGATAAAACCCAAATTCGAACCACACCAGAGATAAATATTTTCAAAACCACCACAACACTGACAGCACATCCAATCGAACCAACGCCATGGCATCTGCTGCCAATGACACCCAAACGAAGACTGATGTACCTCAATTCTCTTACTTCGCTGTGATGACTGCCGTCGTCAATGAGGCACAAAGATTGCATCAAGATGGTGAAATAAAGTCTAGAGATGAAATCATTGAAGCTTTCAAACCGATGTTAGGAGGTCTTGCCTCTTATGTGGGAGAAGAGCCTGCCAGCAGTAGCAAGGCTGCAGTATGTGGACAGTCACCCCCACCGTGAGAAGCAAAGCTGACGGTTACCAGACAAATTTCGCAGATCCATTGATGAGGGAGATGCTAGAACAGACATGCAAACACGGATGCGCCCATGGTTTCGAGGCCTGGAAAGGCGATTACTCCAAGGATCTGTCTGATGCACTGGTGCTATCCACAAAGTCAATGGACATCCTCTTCGCAAACGTTGGCAAAAGGTTTGAGGAAGCCGACAAGCATTTCCGAGAGACTGGCCTTGGGGATGACCCAGTGATTCTCAACTCCTTCGAGGCCAGTGCCATTTATCGATCATACTATGCCTTGCATACAAAGATGGAGGGGCTTGACGGTCTCGCGCATATGTTTTCGCACATACTGACTAACAGACAAGAGATGCTCAGCTACCACGAAACCAACGTCATTCCAGTGCTTTGCCAAAAATTGCGACAACTGATGTGGTATGTGCATCTGCAGGCCCCAAAAAGATGCTCATAGGAGGCTAACCAGACCTCTAGGTTCGCAAGTGCCAAAAACTTCCATCTGTACGGGAGTGCTTTCGAAGCCTCCAAGTCAATCGATCACGATGAGATGGTTTCTCTCAAATTCAAAAACGACGTACTTGAACACACTGTGGACCTTCTCAACACCCAATTGGCTCTGGTCGGGGCAATGAACTCTTCTTATGTCACCCACCTTCGACATGTCGAGATATACATGAAGAACCAGGATCACGCATGCTGCGAGCAAACGAGACCACCACGAATTCCGGTAGAAATAACAAATTTTGACTGGTTCGCTTTCGTACGAGAATTGGACACCCAAAAAGATGCTGTCAGGGCTAAACTCAAGAACAAGCCAACTCCTTCCGCAGAACAAAATCTGGTCCTTACGGAAAAGGCATTGCGATTTATCGAAGTGTTGTTGAAGGAGATCGAAGCGAAGAGTGGAAAAGCCAAGACTGATGAATTGACTTTGGCCGTCTTCGGTGCACCTATCAGCCTTGTACCAGCCGAGGCAGACTTGGGTCCCAGAATCGGTTTCATAGATTTGAAAAGTTCCTTGGTTTCCAATTCCGTCAAAGATTTCGCTGGATATGACATTACACTTGAAGGTTATGAATACCTACGGGATATACTCTCAATGGAGAAGTACAGTCGTGACGCTTTCATGAACCTGGATCACGAAGACGGAGGCTGGGTAGAGATACCTTTGGAAGAGTTGATATTTCTGCAGAAGACATCCACTGATGCTGCTGCTGAGACCTTGAAAGCAGCCCAGCAAGCCGAGAATCTTAGCTACCGTACCTTCGAATCCGAACAAAAGGCACAGAAATTCTGCGAGCTATATGATACCCACATGCACAGCTGCAGAAGTGCTACGAAGAAGGAGATTGACGTCGTCAAAAAAGCCGGCATCAGAGATGCCACTATCATGAATCGTTGCTCTACGCAAGCTGATAAGCTCCTTGGGTTTCTGCCAGCCAATCCTATCTCCGAAAAACCATGGAGCTTGTTATCAGCCGATCAGAAGCTCGAATGTCTCGTCAAGTCCATGCAAGCCATGCACAGGGATTCTGCGAAGGCGTATAAAGGGGACGATCTACTGCGCAAGAAGCTTGCAGAGAAGGAAAAGGCTCTCTTTGAGAAAGATATTCTTCTATCGAAAGCCCGGAACACCGATGACCAGAGTTTGAGGGACATGCAAGCAAAACTGAATAGCATGAACCTGGCTATGTTCAAAAAGGGCCAGGATATTGAGCATGCGAAAGGAGACACTGAGAAAGTCAAGAAAGACTGGCAAGCAAAGGTTGAGCGAAGCCATGAGAAGTACAACAAGCTTGAGGAGAAATCCTTGTCTCAAGGTGAAGAAATCAAAGTCCTGAAGCTCAATGCCGAGGAATCGCAGAAGCAACTCGAGAAGTTGGATGCGAAAGTTGCCAAATTCAAGGAAACTTTCCAAGAACAAGCCCCGAAGTTCAAGGAGATGAAGGAGCAGTTCGAATCATCTAGGTCGACTATCCTGTCCCTTCGCTCCAACGAGTCAGTCGTGATGGATCGTATCAAGAAGGCAGTGATGGCCGCCGAAGCTGCAAAAGACGTTGTGAGTATTGTCCAGCCTCCCAACAATGTCCTTAACCGGTCTTAGAACTTGAATCCTTTCTTGAAGCCATCTTAAACTAATCTCCCATGTAGGTGATCTCTGATTTACAAAGCCAATACAACGAGTCGAGAGGCCAGGTGACGGAGCTGGAAGGGCAGGTACATACCCTCAGCCAGACAAGACTGGCGGATGAAGACCACATCGCAGATTTGTCTCGCGTGAAGCTGGCACAGAAGAGGGAATTGGTCAAGCAAAAGAGTCAACTAGCCAAGCAGAAAAACCAACTAGCTGAGCAGAAATACCAACTGGCCGAGCAGAAGAATGAATTAGCTGACGCCCAGCGTGCAATCGAAAAGTGGACGATGGAGGCGGCAGCGCAAAAGAAATGCTCAGATGATTTGATGGACAGGTTTACATCGTGGAAGAAGCCAACAGCTTAGAAGGATCTCTGAAGCACTGTATGATGATGACCACCATCTGAAGAGTTACTGTATAGACAGGAGGTTGTCGTTCGATCGAGCCATCGATTTTTTTATACTTGGCAAGGTCATGTGACTATCGAGTGTCATCAATGAGGTGGACAGCCGATTTCTCAGGTCTGGAGCTTGTTTTAGACCTCAGTCGCTCCTAGCGATCTCTCAAATTAGCAAACAAGATTGCTCACTTTTGTACTGCAGAATCGTCTACTCGCCCTCCAGGATATTCCCAACTCGAATTCAACAAATACCACGCCGCAAAGGCTTTCAGGGTTACAAGACGTGTCATCTTGAGTGAGCTGCACCCCCCATTTGTGGGATATTTATTAGCCTGTGAAATTACTCCTGCCAAAACGCGCCTCACCCCCGCGAAGTCGCGAAACGTCCGTACAAATTTCCCATATCTTGCCTTATCGAGTTTTGTTTTTCTCCCCTCCTTTTCCCTCAGTATATCATCATGCTTGCTCCCAGGCGATTAGAAAGGCCTGCTGTCGAAGATTGGGAAGTATGATACTCTCACGGAAGAAACTCGTCAGAGTAGCGCTATTCGTTTCCGTGGCGGTCGTGCTTTACAATGTGTTTGCCCTGTTGATTGAGGGTTTGGAATTTCCGAATTTGTTTTCTTTGCTGGGGATGAGGTATCCTTCGAAGGAGAAGCTTGAGAGCCGTGCTCTGAATGAAGAGCAATGCCGAGCTACATTTCCAGGTCTCACTAAGGAAATTGATGATGCTGTATCGCGGGGTCCTTTTAAGCTTGAAAAGGAGCCACAAGACTACCAAGGTCTAGTCCAAGGGAGAATAAAAGATGGAAAGGTATAGTATGCGGCTATCGAGGGGACAAGTCAATGGCTGATGTATCTGAATAGCTTTACATTCTCTCTGCGGACAGTCGAGCTTCTCGACAAATGCTTTACGTGGGTGCCCCAGCCCAAAAATGTATGAGTTATTGGTACTAACAATTTTACAGGAACGAGATGCCGTTCTTCATCAAATCCACCGAGCAATAACAACCTCTCCGACCCCTCTCCCAGACACCATCTTCACCTACTCCATCATCGATAACCCTCACCAAAATAGCTGGTCCTTCTCACGCGATCCAAAGATGCCAGGAAACTACTGGATCATGCCGCATTTCAGCTTCTGGTCATGGCCCCTACCCTTCGTTGGAACAATGGACGAGGCCCTTTCCAAGATTTCGAAAGTCGAGAAAGACACACCATGGGAGAAAAAGATAGATAAAGTGGTGTGGAGGGGTACGGCGTGGTTCAATTCGATCGGGAACACAGCTCTGAGACCACATCTACTTGCGGCGACCAAAGGGAAAGATTGGGCGGATGTAGAGAGTCTGGAATGGGAGTCAAATTCGAAGGGGGCTAATAACTCCATCAGAATCGAGGATTTCTGCAAGTACAAGTATATCATTTATACAGAGGTAAGGAATTCCGCTCTACGCGTGTATATCTCTACTCATGGATTTCTAGGGCATAACCTACTCAGGCCGGCTCCCGTTCCACCAAGCTTGCAAATCGATTATCATCACCCCACCACCTAGTTACCTCATGCACACAACCCACCTAATGCGCCCCCTCTTCTCCTCAACTCTCCCCTTCTCCCCATCCGCCAACTCGAAAGTCGGCGCAGGACCTAATCCAAGATGGACGCAATCCTACACGCCTTCACAAGCCAACGTCGTTTTTGTAGATCCGGACTGGACGGACCTAGAACAGACAGTGATGTGGTTGAGGGCGCATCAGAATGTTGCTGAAGGGATTGGGGATCGACAGAGAGAGTTGGTGGCGGATAGGGGATTGCTGTCTGCGGCTGCCGAGACGTGTTATTGGCGCTCGCTGATCAGGGGATGGAGTAAAGTTGCGGTGACTGATGGAAGCGATTGGAAGGGAGCTGGAGAAGGAGTGAGATGGGAGACATTTAGTCTTACTACGAAGTCTGGATGGGAATAGCACAAGAATTTCCCTCACGAGAGACACCACGGCAATGTGATTCCTGTTCAATGACAGCGGTTTGCCATTCTAAAATACTTTTCTAAGCCCTTTCATCATCTCATTCTTTTCCCCAATCACTCCTTCATTCATTTTCTCTCCTGATTTGCATCTCATTGACTATCCATCAGCCAACGTGTACGGAAACTCACTTAGAACACAACACCCCTCGTCTGCTTCATCTCCGAAACCTTGAGATTCCTCATCAGGAACATCTAAATGAGCAACAAAGACATGGTCCCCGTACTAGCAGCTAACACTCGAGTCTGCGCATAGCCATACGCTTGCTGGATGCCCAGACATTCAGGGCCTCCCACTGGGTAACTGAGCTGGGCCGGTAAACTCGCATAGATGCTCCTCAAATCAAGCAACGCTGATGTTGGGAGATACAGTTCGAGAGCACTCGCGAAGGTGTTTGTCCATATAGCTCCAAAAATCGCTTCGCCGATCGCCGCACCAATGGTATATAACACTACACTCTTTCTACTGTCACAGGTAACTACACAAGTTACCTCGATGAAGGTGGAATTCTGTGTATTAGTGCGTCTAAAGAGAAAAGAGAGAGAGAAGAGGGCCTTAAGGGTTATATGTACAGGGTAAAGGGGCTAGTTCCCGTGGTTATGTGACCCTTAATATTCCTCCTTTTTAAAGAGTTCTTTTTACAAGATTATACGGGCCACTCAGCAGCTGCATGATCGAAGACGAATGGCTCGGGGAGGGCATTCCATGCATCCGTTATGTACGGGCCAGACACCCATGACTCTCAGAAACGAACATCCTTGGTGTTCCAGGCCATAGCGGCACACCTGCCTGGTTTGTGTCGATGCCAAAACTTCATGGTCCATCGAAGGAAGTGGATGCAGGTCCTCGTAATCAAAGTAGCCTTTGACATCCCACGACGGTTCGCGGTTGGACGGTAGCTTCCCAATTACTCGCGCTGCAAGGAGGCCAACTGTCTAAGTCACATGACATAGCATTCCTCGAGGACGGTGCTGACGTCATCTGACGCTATATTGTCAGATTCTTATTTCATTATAACTTGCCAGCCTGTTTAATTCCTAACACATACTATTGTCTTACCGATAAACATCAGAGACACGCTTAAACACCAGACTTCTATTATCAAATCATGGCACGAACTCGAATCGAGGCGCGGACCGGTGCTAAATCACGTTCAGGTCCTATCGGCGGTTTCTTTCCCATTCACTCTATTACTAAGCGAAGTAAATGGAGCGGTTACGGCTGTTTTCTTTATGGCTGGCCTTCTATTGGTGGAGTGATCATACGAGAATATTGCGATCTCGTAGAGTTACGGTATCTTGGATTTGATCCCTTGGATGTCCCTGTGACGAGGCTTGAGAATCAAGACGATGAAGATGAGTTCTGCAGGCTTTTGAAGAAAATAGGGGGAAAGTGGTGGACGAGCGAGCAGAGGTGGTATGATGTTACCTTCGAGCGTTGCCGGCCGAATAGGAGGCCAAATAGGGAGGAATTGCTGGAAGTTTATATCGGGTGGCCGGAGGCTGGTGGGGTGTTGGTACTCGAAGGGGACACTAGTCTGATGTCAGTTGAGACAGGAATGTTGAGGATGGTAACAGAGATGGAGGAGAGATGTCATCTTTTACGGAATAAGCTTGGTGCTGTATTCTATGAAAACCCGGATTTGTATACTGGATTTGAGGGCTTAGGGCCAAGGAAGATTATTTATGATGAGGACGAAGAGGACGAGGAGAATGAAGCAGACGAAGAGAATGAGAGTAACGATGAGCAAGCTAAATTAGGGCAAGGTCAGGGACGGCAAGCTATAAGATGGCAAATGTGTGTGTTGTTAATGATGTTTGTCACTTGGATGGAATTTATGTGATAGAGTAAGAGTGCGAGTGGCAATACATGCATTGAATAAACGTATAATAATCCGTATCGATAAAAGTGCCACTATCCTGTGATACTAAGAACGCCGAACCGAATGTGCCAAATAAATTCCGAGCAAAGTGAACTAACGCTTCACCTCTCATACTTTCTCCTCCTTAAATGCCACCGGACTGCCACCGGACTCAAGAAGAGATGTGCGGATAGGATCGTTATCACCCGGCCGTTTGATATCGTTAGGAGGTTGGATTTTATTTGTGGCGACTGAGATTTACAACCCCGATCAACGCCTTTAGCTACAACGGATTTGAGGTTAATTGTGAAGGAGAGTTGTGGAGGCGAAGTTATAGAGATGTCAGAGACAAGTGATGATTCTCGTCAACGGAGGACGACGGGCGACGGATAATAAGACAAGAGTGAAAAACAAGCGGTGAAACGTGCTGAGTAAAAATCAAACTCGCATAAATAATTGACTCAGAGGAGGGGGTTTGTATGTCGCTGTGATCGGAACTATTACTGATACTCCAACCCACCTATTTCCCCAGTGTGCCCATTGACAACCTTCATATCAGGACAAGTATCCTAACCTGGAGCTATCTCGGAACAAATAACATCCATTACTGTCTGAAAAGCTGATCCATATCTAGAATACAATACCCCTTTCAAGTCTGGCTGCATCTTCTTTAGGGCTGTTATACCGAAAGGGAAAAATCTGTTAGTCGAACTGATTTTTATTTGCAACTTTTGAATCCCTTATCGCTCAGATTTCCACATATCATCGAATGTTTCGGAGGTACTGATCGTGTCTTGGGAAAATGCAACGTATATATTTTTGAGTCTCAAGTCGGTATGGAAGAAAGTTTTGTAGATCTGAAGGGATTCGAATGGTGATCCGCGACAGAATTGGGGGAGCGCAGGCGGTTCACTAGGGCTGAACGATCTGACGCCTCTTTTGTAGTCTACAGTGACGTTTCATGGGATAGATAGCACGATGTCCCAGATGGTAATGCGGATCTCGCTGGGGAGGAGGGGGAACAGATAGAATTCGTTGCAAGTTAACATCGTCGTGCCGCGCTTTGCCTAGCTCTGGTGCTATCCTCGGGTTTCGTCCACCGATGGCACCGATGGTGTGAATTTTTCTGAACGACGCCCATTCAAACCGAACGATAGCCGGGGAGGTGGATTGATTTGGGTAGGGAGGTTGATGGAGCTGAGGGGTGGTTTGTTTGTTTTGGACTAGTGAGTTGAGGCAGCTGCGGCAGTGGATCGACTTGGAGCCGGAGGTTGATGATGCAGCTAGAAAGGTTGTATTTCTTTCCCTCGGTGAGATAATGTTTCTTGAGTGGTTGTTGTTCTGGGGAGGGCGTTTCAAGTAGCTGGAAAGTGACTTGGGCCAGAGAGCTGATGTTTCTCCAGTGATTCTGAGGTGGGCGTTTGATGTCTTTACGGATGTTGATTGTGTTTGGTTGCGGAGTTGATGTAGTGCAGAAGCTTGGTGCTTCTCCGCTGCTGAGATTTAAACTCTCGATGAAAGCCTTTGACTATGACGGAACTTGAGATTGGTTATGAAGTTGTGGATATGTGGAGAAAAGCGAACTCGACGTTGCGCCAAATGCGTTAGAGGCGTCGAATCAACTCTGCAGATCTCCCAATTCCAGTAATGAGGTGCTTGGGTCTTTTAGAATCGTCATAGAATCTGCGACGCGAATCTGGAGTTGTGGTAATGAAGAGCGAGCGAAATCTACTGCTTGAATATTCATGAATCAACCCGAGGGATATCGATAGTCTGAAATACTTAGACAAGGTGGTCAAAATGCTGGTTTGAAAATGCTTCGTTCGTGGAAGGGACTCAGGCTGGTGGCCCACAACTGTAACCGGAGGAAGATCTTCTAGCCAAAGTCTAGAACTCTATGATCTTTTATTCGCTAGCTCGCTCACTTTCCTGGTATCGTTACAATCCAACTAACAGATAATCATAGATCTCCATGTTTCCTGGTAGGTAGGTGATCCGTTTATGCGCCCCCGATATGCGTCCCCGTTTGCTTGCTCACCTATAACGCTAGCCTCCCAATCATCAAATTCATAACGCCGCCCTATGCATGTATGCAGGTACAAGAAAGAGAATACACCCCGGGCGGCAGGCAAGTCAATCATCTGATCGTAAAATCATCCATCTCTCCACATCCGTGTTCCAGAGAAGAGGTGTCATGATCCTCCATTACTATCTCTCTTCTCACGCTCTCGATTCGCGACCCAGTTATCTATAATCTTGCCAACTTCCTTGAAAGCGACTGGTTTTGTCATGAACAGGTCAATACCCACCCGCACCGCCTCGGTCTGGTCCTCGATACTGCTCCTGCCAGTGAACGCAATGATAAGGGCAGCTTGAGGGGCACCCTCTGCACTCTCACCCCCGGCATTGCCTTTCAGCAGACTATCTGGATAGCTGGGCATGGCGTCTCGCTTCCGCTTCTCTTCAATAGCTCGAATTTGTCGTGTGGCGCCGAATCCATCCAGGACGGGCATTGTGATGTCCATGAATATGATGTCGTATCCTTCTTTGCGAGCTTCAACCCTTTGCACTGCTTGCAGACCATCCATGGCCTCGTGTATCACTGCGTAGTCGCGACGGTTGAGGTATGTGGAAAGAAGTCGTATGTTGATCTGGTTGTCATCTACCAGGAGGAGGGTGGGGGATTCGAGTTTAGGTTTCGGTTCTTTCGAAGCTTTGGGGATGAGTGTCTGGAGGGCAGGTGTTGCTTCAGTAGAGGAAATACGGGGAGAAATTGCGGATTGTATGAGTCTAGGGCTCTCGTTTTCCCCAGCTGCGCGTTCGGATCTTGGGGGCGTTAATTTCCCATTAGATGTTGGAAATGGAAACTCAGCATGCTTTTCAGTGATGGCATTGGGTGTTGGGCTCTCAATTGCCTTTCTCGCATTGGCACTGTCTGCCGCCATGCGTGTATTATCAAGTACTTCGCCTCCGCGAGGACTCATTGACAATTCTTCAAAAACGTTACTCAAATCTGTGCTCTCGAAAGGACTAGTTGTTGGACCGTCCAGATGGGGTGTTGCAATCGAAGGAAGGCCTTGGATGCATTGTGACAGGGCTTTTGCGAGCTTAAGAGGACCTACTGGCTTCGCAATGAAGCCGATGTTGATTTCTGACTCGAAGACGGTTGTTGATCGGTCGACGAATCTTGTGTTGTGCGAACATAAAACGACCAATGAAGGAGGACGCTTCTGAAGTGGAGCGATCTTCTGTACGATCTTGGATATGAAAGTTGGGTCTCCCTCATTTGAAATGATTACGTCGCATTTCTGACCGAGAGGAACTATTCTCATGCCGTACCATTTGACAAGGAAGGTTGAGATGGAGTTCTTCAGTTGTCGGGTCATGTCGTGAATGACGGGATCTCTGGTCTCGGTGTCGAAGCCGTGAAGAGAAGCCCGGTAGCCAATTGCACGAGTTTGCAGATTTTGGATAACTTCGTCCGATTCTCGGGCAATCGAGACGACAGACTTTTGAGTGCTTGAAGAAGCAGCTGAATCTGGATTCCTAGGCATTTCACGGAGAAGTGGAAGAGTAACACGGACGCCTGTAGAGCAATTAGTAGATGATGGCAGGTAGGACCGTGGTAACTAACGAGTGCCACGCCCAACCTCACTGTCGATTGAGATGTCGCCTTCTAGAAGTGATACAATCTTCCGAACAATGGAAAGTCCCAGACCAGTTCCACTTGATAGAGAGTTCTCCTGTGCGAAGGGCATAAACAATTTCGACCTGAGGAACTCGGGCGATATACCCCTGCCAGTATCTTGAACTGTCAAGGATATCATAGCTCTGGGGACACCATCACTCCCTGCTGAAGATGTCCCAGGACGAAAATTCTCCATGTCGGCGACGGCAAGTGTGATCTTGACGAATCCGTGAGAGGTGTATTTGAGGGCATTGCCAAGTAGATTCATGATCAGGCGCCGCAATGCTCCAGGTTGTGTAGTAAAGTGATAATTGTGTGCATCGACATCGAGAATGACTACAACGCCTGATGATTGAAGTCTTTGGGGTCCCAGCATGTTTTCCGACGAGGATATCAACTTTCTGGCATCTGACATCTTGCCCTGCGAATCTGGTACCATATCGAATGATTGGGCGGTCGTGTGTTGGAAAACGTGCCCTGCAAAAACACTCTCTACAACTTCCTCACAGAGCACCGAAATGTCGATGTGCTGGAATAAGTTGAGCATTGGGAGATCCGACTGCTGGAGATTCAAAGGTCCACCACCAGGTTTCCCAGGGGTAGCACGTACGCCTGCGCGCTTTGTCCTTCTCCAGTTCTTTTCGAAATGGTTGATCTTTGAGAAGTCGAGGATGTGATTCTGTGGGAATCAATGAGCATTGACTCGGCAGACTATTCAAAAGAAAGATACTCACAATCGTATCGAGCAATGTCCTACCGCAACTATCTATTGTCTCAACTAGCCCTTTCTCCCATCCTGTTGTGATCTCTTCCAAGAATTCGGCACTGGCCAAAATGCCATGGAGAGGAGATCTCAACTCATGTGAGATGCTGCCAATGAAGTCCCCTTTCTTCTGATCAGCAATTTCTGTGTCGATTCGGGACCATTCTGCCATCACAGAGTTCCCAAAGGCACTCAGAAACGCAAGCTCGCTCTGTTTTGATAGGACACGGGTTGGCTCTGTCGACCAGGCAAAACATGCAGAAAGCCATCGAGAAGGACCAGCATCCCACAAGGGCACGAAGAGCAGTTGCCGCACGCCTGGGAAATGTCTAGATATGACTTTGGCATCGTTTTTGTTCTTTGCACTTCTGAGCTTACGACGGCGCGCTTCCTTACTACGCTCAATCGGATCTTTCGACAATGGCTTCCGACGCTCATCTTCTGATGATGATGATATGGCTCCATCTGAATCGAAGTTCCATAGCTTTCCCCTGGGATATCGTCGGAGCAGAGTCATCAAGGTCTTCTCGTGTAATGACCGGAACGATTGTAAGCCCGGTACCGGATCCCCATGGATTGAAGCTGCGTCTGGGGTCGAAAATCCCAGGATTTCGCACGTCTTTGCAGCATTGCTTACTGTACGGGAGAAAGCACCGTCCCCAAAGTCTAGCGAATCATCTCCAGGGGGCAGTGTGGGAGGGGAAGGTATAATAGATCCCTCATCCTCTTCAGCTGAATTATGGTCATCCCCACTCGCGTTACCAGCCATGGCCTCTGCGGGACTCTCTGTCGCACTCTCCGTGAAGCTGCTGGTATCGTCGTTTGGTGCGTGATCGTGTGGCATATCGCTACTGAATCCAGTCTGGGCGTCATAGAATACCACACCTCCGTCAACCTCGAACGCTTCCCGAATCAGGTTGGCAGCGCGTGAAAACAGAATCTTCATAGCAGTTGACTCCGATTGGTCGTCATTAAGGGGTGAACCGGAGTGGTCGTGAGGATCGTTAGGCGATGATATCGTTACGCTGGTCCCACCAAAAGATGATTGATGAGACTGTGGCATACTTTCGAGATCAGGACGGGACTGGATATCGGCTTGATCCGCAGCAAAAATACCTTCTTCGGTCTTGAACAGAGCGGCAGAATATTCCTTTTCCTTGTCAGCTGGCGCATGGGATATCGAACTCCTAATCGACCCTTTTGATCTTGTCCTAGCAATGATATGGTCAGTTTCGAATTGGCCAACAATCTTAGTCCCTTCTCCATCCTCGGCTTCCAAGTCGGCTTCGACCAGCTCTGCCCGTCCCTCTACAAAAGAGGCCAGCCCACGGCTCATCTTCATTCCCCGACGATGCTCTTCTACTTCCCGCACCATCTCCATGTGCTTCATTATCGTGACAGCCATGGTTCCCATGAAGTGGATTTTGTCTTTACTGAGTCCATGGCCAACTTGGTCATCAACAACGAACAAGCTGCCAATGGGAATCCCTCGCTTGGTTATCAGAGGGACACCGGCGTAGAATTTCAAGAACGGTGCTCCAGTGACGAAGGGTAAAGTGTTGAAATTGTCATCTTTACTGAGGTCGTCAATAATGAAAGAGGGATACTCTCCGTCTGTTTTTGGTGTAACTGCAATCGTCCTAGTTGTTTGCATGCATCAACAATAGTTACTAGTATGGAGTACTTGCTTGCTTTACCTCTCACAAAGACGTCCAGCCTTGTCCACACTAGCACACCCTATCCAAATGTCGTCTCCAGGTCCATGTGTGGTATTTTCCATAAGATCCACTGTCTTGGTGCCTTCGGCAATGAAGTATTGTGTCTCCGCATCAATGACACTGGACAGAGTCAGTACTTCCGCATGGAATGGTGCAGAAGAGTACCGGCCTTATCATCGCTCTTTGCGAACCAATTCTCCATGTTGTGAGTTGACAGAAAGCCGTTAGGGCAGTATCTGGAGAAGAGATCTTTGAGGAGGTGACATTGGATTTGACTTTGATGTTGCGCCCTGATTCATTGCTGTTGTCTAAGGGAGAACCTGGTGCAACATCAACTGCAACAGCTTCGGCAAGGCTCTCTGGGTTTGCGGGGGTCGGCTGGAAGTATCTACAAGAAGATCTGTTAGTCCTTCAAGATTGAAAGCATATATGGGACACATTTTCCTGGTTGGCCGTATATCCTGGGTGTCCCAGCTCACGAAACA